>OU426912.1:31096-1384567 GCA_911387775.1 Thymelicus sylvestris | reverse complement strand
ATCGAAAATAATAATGTTAGGTTCTTATGATAACAACCGGGACCGACGGCTTTACGTGCCCTCGAAGCACGGAAACGCTCAAGAAATTTTTGCCACTAGCGGTCACCCATCCAACTACCGACCGCGCCCGCTGTTGCTTAACTTTGTCGATCACATAGGATAGACGCAAGCCTATGCGTCACAAGCTATGAGCACTTCTTTATTTATTATTATTTACTTATATTATTACCAATATATTAAAATGTTATGTGTTTTATGATTCTATTGATAGTATAATTTAGGAATCTAATTCTATTAATAAAATTCTTTCTGCGTAAAATGTGAAGTTGTGAGGACTAATAAAAACTTGTTTATTTTATCTTATTTAATTGATGTGTGGAACCCTGTAACAGCATAGCTACCGAAGTAGAGAACAAAATAACCTTTTCTATTTATATGCAAGAACTAAAGATTAATGACAGATAATAATTTTCTTACCCACATATAAAATGAATGGCGTTGGACAACAAACAGCCAACTACACCTGTTATTGGAAATACATTTTTTATTTAAATAAAGAGCTTAATTGTTTTTTCTAGTCTGCCAGTATATAAGAACTATTCGTAGAACTTTCTTTTATGGAAATAACCGGCTAATGAGCGGACGATCCACCTGATGGTGAGCGGCTATTGTCGTCCATGGAAATCAACGGCAAAGGCATCACTGATGCGTTGTCGGCCAAGAAAGAGAGAAGAAAAGAAATAAATGATCTACTGGCTCTCAAGCTCCCAGCCGGAACACGAGTCACGACGAATCATTTGGCTTATGCAAAACGAAATCTAAAAACCAAGGACGATTTAAATCTAAAAAAACAGGATGGATGGAAAGCTTTAATTAAACTATTATATTAATTTAGTTCGGTATCACCAGCGTTCATTAAAAAGCCCTGGTTCCTCCAATCCATAACCACGAAAGCTTAACAGTGGGATAGTTACGGGTTGTTAGACTACATGGACTGCTAAGATACAGGCCCTATGATAGAAGGCCTATGTCACTGTATACTTCTATCTAATAGAAAGTTTAATGATTAATTTATAATTACTTAATCCTATGTGTTTTGCTTTGTGAAGAGAGAAATAAATATATTATTTATTCGCAGAAATTATGGTTACGCATCATTATAAATCTCTGAATTACTCATAGCGTAAATTAGTTTACTACAGATCATTTAGTGCAGCCGAGATACTTACTATAAATGCGAAAGTTAGCGAGGATGGATGTATGGATGTTTGTCACTCTTTCACGCAAAAACTACGGAACGTATTTTCATGAAATTTATCACACAGATAGACCATGACCTGGAGTAACATATGGGGTACTAATTATCCCGTAAAACTGGAGAACTAGTTTGACATACATTCACATTTATCCAGCGCACTAGTGTGTCCTGTGGCATAACGCCGTCCAAGGCAGGTAATGCTATATGTAATGTGATGCGAGGTAATGAGATACACTCGCTTTTCCTATATTCTAGTGGATTAATTTGTATGTTATAACGTTGCAACGAGCTGTGATGTTGGCCAATGATGGGCCAGCGTGGCAGGTATTGCTCGTATGTCTTGATTTTTTACCGACTTCAAAAAAGGAGGAGGTATTAAATTCGACTGCATTTTTTTACGTTTGTTACCTCAGAACTTTCGACTGGGTGAACCGATTTTGATGACTCTTTTTTTAATCGATAGCTGGTGCTTGTCATGTGCTCCAACTTAATTTTGAGCTAGATCTAACGAGTAGTTTTTGAGTAATTTTAAAGTCGGTTATTTTTTTCTTGGTAAAATTCAGATTATGTAAAAATAATTAGGTACACTGCCTAAAATTTATACTTACTTATAAGTTTTGCTTTTTCGATTTAAAAATGGCCTCAGCTCTCTTCAAAGCTAAAGAAGCCTACATCATGGTATGGACTATGGAGATAATTCGCCTGGCATAAAAGTTCTTGGGTCTTCTTCTTCGTCTTTCGTCTAACAGTAGACGAAACATATTTGCTGAACAATCTTGTAAGTTGCGCTACTTTTCGTTAAAATTTAATAAAAAATTATTAACGGTAATTAAAATGACTTTTAACACTAAATGATAATTTATCCTTCAATTATTATCATTTTATGCAAGCCTTTATTTATAATAATATTTTAAAATTACAGTTTGCTACAAAAAGACCAGCATTTATTACCCAAGAATCGATTAGTTAATTAATTACACAAAGAACAATGCCAAACTGCCATACATAGTTTTATTTCATTTTCAACTTGAGCGTCTTAAAATAAAAAATATTCTAAAAAATACAGCATTAATTTCTGAGCATAGATATATTATAAGAATTTTCAGCAGGCACACCCCAGAACCAAAGTATTTTGATATTGAATGTTTTATAACCATAGAAGTATTATACATAGAGTACCTGGTACACAACAAAACAACGATGCCGGAAGAGTATGTGATGTCACGAATGTCACGATGTAAACTAAACAGTAAACGTCAACGTCAATTTTAAAAACGATTCAAAAGTTGCAATTTTACTACTACTGAAAGATTAAATTACATATAAGAACATGAACATGAAGAAAAGAGATATTTTTAAATATAAAAATAAAAAAGTTCAAGCAGAATGTTACTTATTTATTAAAGATTGCTCAAACTCACTTTATACAATATTATAAATAATATAATTAAAATCAGAAAATATGTATGACTATCAAAATATATTTCCTACCATTAAAGTAGAAAAGTATGAAATGGTAACATTTTTACCGAATGAAAATGGACAATATCGACATAATTGTTATTATTACAGTCAATTCATCACTTATTAATAAAATTATTTTACCCTGGGTAATACGGGCACAGATATTAATTTTAAAATACGTAAAAAAATATTGAATTGCTTCGGTATAACTGACGTTTTAAGACGCTACAAAAAATAAAAATAATTTTTCGCCCTTGTTCTTTAAATCTCTTATTGATTTCACATTTATATGCGAAGTAATAAAGAAAAACTTATAAAATTCATATAGAATTTTAATTCCAAAACAAAACATTTTGACTATTCATAAGTATTGAATTTACAATAAATTCAGAATCTGTAAATAATCCAAACACAATAAATTGTAAAACCCCCATGGGTTTGGGTAACGAGACCAACGGGGTCTTAATGACCCCTTAACTGGCCCAAATTACCCTCATCTCCGGATCCCTTGGGTGATGGGTAAAGATACGCCGCTACTGACAGCGGGTAGGGTTATGGAGCGGTAGCGTTTTTTCGTCAAAATAAGCTAAAGTAATACTAAAAAAGGAAGTTATGATTTTTTGTTTGTTTGGTTACACTCAAATAAATCTCTTTAACAAATTCTTTCACAAATAGGAAAATAATTCTTTAATAGAATTTAATTTAATTCTTTAAATAGAATTCTTTCACATTACGTTTGAGTGACATAGATAGCCTGTTATTTATTTTGTTGTAATTCATAATATTTTTACTTCATCAACAGTAAAAATGTTTCACGCCTAGTGAAGTGCGTAATTAAATAGATATTCTGAGGAGCTTTTTTTGTCGTTTGTCCTCAAAAATAAAGTAAGATACTTTTTAAATTTGAAACGGTACCACCACTTCAAGAAGCAAAAGTTGCATGCATGAATTTATTGAAAAAATATCCACTTTATAAAATCAATTTGGTTTTCATAATACTTAATGGGTGAAAAATAGAGGCATGTTATTTATGTATTTACTTTAACATTAACAATGGCAGTCATCTCATTAGGCAATCTTACATAAATAGTTGTTTTTCCTCGAACTGAATAAAATAATGCTTTCAATTCAGTGAAGAAGAAAACTTTAATTATAAATCGCTGCCAAACCGTCCGCTGTCACTACCGGCATACCCTAAACCCTTCGGCTTAAACCATGACTCTTATTCGTGGAAATATTCAAATCATGGTGCCTGTTGCTCAGAACTGGTGTGTGGTAGAGTTTACATTGATACTTGGTACAATAAACCCAAAAGATAGGCATATTAACGTGGCTTATAATATAAACCGCAATCTCACGCCGGATTGGTGTCGTAAGAGGCGACTAAATCCTGCCCCTGGTAGGGCCCCTCGAAGGGATTATATTGGTAATATAGATTTTAATTGTTAATTAGTACCATTTCTTCATGGGATCCGCCTTGATAGCGATCATCACTCGAGTCAGCCGCCAAACGACTCGTCGTGTTCCGGCTGGGGACTTAAGAGACAGGTCTTTATTTCTTTCTTTCTCTTCCGTCTAGTGTGTCATCCCCGATCATCCCAATGGAACAAACTGAATAAAATCTACCCTACTTTCTAATCCTGGACATAGGCAATCTATGGCTCTTTGCGCCAGGTTTCATCTTAATCAGTACAAAGATTAACGCGTAATGAAAACACAAATAACATCTACATAAGGGTGAATTTCCCAAGTGCATTTTTGAGACGGCGAGTTTGAAAATTAATGTGTGGAGGTAAACTACAATTATGCATAATTTTATATAGGTAGTTTAAATAGTGATCTACATGATAGCAAAGTATTCAGATGTATTTAATACATAGATTCTTAATAAAAAAATATCTAAGACCTAAAATCTAATTCCGGTGTACTGTCCGATCTCCATTTATTTACATATTTTATATATTTTTTTTTTTGGTAAATAAATTTTATTAAAAAGGAATGTTTTTTAGAAATATATTAAATAACACAACTAATATATATTTACGGAGTAATTTAACATAGTGCAACAGCTCTTAAAACATCTTTTAAAAATGTCCTACAAAAAAAAGAAATACCGGTGGCGCATTTTGTATACTTCATATCTTGTTACGAAACGATTTGGAAGACACCTTACTGGCTCTCCCCGCACCGTTCAGTTGTGCTCTTGCAAACTGCGTATTAGGATGACCGACTGGCTGCGTAATTTTCCTGTCAAACACGTAAGTACTCACTGCGGTGGCGCAGGAATACAAAATCATCCAATTCCGATGTCATGTATATTAGTAAAACTACAAAGCAGATTATCAAGAAATTTTATGGAGGCTTCCATTAAAGGTTTTCAGCCATAACTGTGAAATAAAAGTTAACCTGAGAATAACGGTGTTCTTTAAAATTCAAGTTTTGACTCTAATTCTAAGTCCGGTGGCCTAATCTCGGTGGCTCCGGTGGCAAATCAAAGCGCATAGGGACGTGTATAGACCAGTGCCGATAATTTTTGAAACGAAAAAAAAATAATCGTAGGATGAAACCCATTGCAAAAGGAAGAGAATATAACGAAAATTAAAGGAA
The DNA here is from genome assembly GCA_911387775.1 of Thymelicus sylvestris. Taxonomy (NCBI): domain Eukaryota; kingdom Metazoa; phylum Arthropoda; class Insecta; order Lepidoptera; family Hesperiidae; genus Thymelicus; species Thymelicus sylvestris. The sequence goes on along the minus strand of OU426912.1, from coordinate 1,379,238 downwards.
AAATAATTTACGGGCGATCTAAGCTCGGCAAGTGGGGGAGGGGGGTTTAAGGGTATATTTATATGTAAATAGTTTTTCTCAATTTCCGGCAAAACTACAAGTCCTGTAGAAAAAAGTTAAATAGCAATGTTGTAAGTAGTAAAAAGATCTACAACTTTTTTATTTACACTTTTTTACTTAACCTCAAAATTTATGTGAAAAATTCAAATAACCAAGTTTTTGGTTTTTTATTTTTATCTTTTTTTTCATTTTTTTTTCACGTTTGGTGAAAATTAAACGACAACTATTTTTGCAAAAATTTTCGGACTCGAGTTTTAATTTTTTTTTTGTCTTTCATTGTGTACAATTTTGAGCTATTTATTAAAATTTACACTTTAATTAATCGAAAAATGTAAGATTTCATGTTACTTTGTTAGACAAAACAATTACAAAAACATAAAGATTGCAAAAAACATGCGAAAATAGTTGTCGTTTCATTGCCTTTTCGGAGAACATTTACCATAGTAATTTATAGTTAGTAGTAGTAGTAGTAGTAGTAGTAGTTAGTAGTTTATAGTTTTTATATACCATTAGAAAGTAGAGATACCAACGAATAAAAATCTCACCGATTTAAAAAAAATAGATATTTTGACGTGAGAATTTTCGATTGAAAATTAGGTTGCTGTTTCGATATTAAGTCAAAACAAGGTGAAAAAAGAAATATTTTAAATCAAAAAAATTACAGTATGTTAAGGACATACAACGGCAAGTTTTCACTAAACTTCGTGAATTTTTTTTTTTTTGTAAAAGAAAAATAAAAAACCAAAAACTTGGTTATTTGAATTTTTCACATAAATTTTGAGGTTATGTAAAAAAGTGTAAATACAAAAGTTGTAGATCTTTTTATTACCTACAACTTTGCCATTTTACTTTTTTTTGCTGGAAATCGAGATAAACCGTTTTTTACCCTTAAACCCCCCATCCCCCCTCCCGACCTTAGATCACCCGTAAATTATTTTTCCTTTAATTTTTGTTATATCCTCTTCTTTTTGCAATGGGTTTCATCCTACTATAATTTTTTTTTTCACTTTTTACCGTTTTTGAAGCTATCGGCACTGGTCTAATAGGCCACAGAAACTCAAGCGTGTCTAATCACCGCTAAAAAGAGTCCGTTCATCTAGACTCCTACTCTTCAAAATGTATCTTTAAAGAGTTTAAAGTATTAGATGATCTTGCCTTTATTATTCCTCATTGGTATAATCAATTTCGGTGGATTAGATTCTAATTCCAGTGGTCCTAATTTTGGTGTCATTTGATAATGTAATTTGAAAATATCTCCGGAACTAATGAATTTTTTTTCGATCTCTACTATGTGACTAATTATTATTACTATTTACATATTATTTATGCCAAATAAAATGTATTAGAAACAGCAGGTTTAAACTTAATCAATTTCGGTGGCTCGGATTTTAATTCCGGTGGTCCTTTAATAATTTCGGTGGCATTTGATAATTTCAAATGGAAATATCTCATGAACTAATAATTTTTTTTCGATCTCTAGTATATGATTAAGTAGTACTAATATTTACCTATTATTTAAGTCAAAAAATTTTATCAGAAACAGCAAATTTAAATTCGCCACTGTAATTAGGCAAAATTCGTGTTTGTTGAAATTGACCCATAAACCGTCACATTTAATATTATAAATGTGACAGTTTGGTTGAAAAGTCTGGAATCGAACCCGAGACAAAGCTACCAACTAAGCTGGGGCGCTAACATATCAATATTTCCAATGCTCTGGAAAGAAAATCGCCCATTGACTCCAGCTTAAGGAAATTAGACCCCAAAGTATTTTCATAAGACATGTTATCCGTGCGGTTCCCATCACTTCAAGCGTGAGGTGTCGCCTTACTGACAGGGCTGTCACTACATTAGATAACTAAACTTGTAGTTTAAAGTAGTATAAATTTAAAAATTAAAAAAAAACCCGCCTGCTATCAAAAAACCTATCATGATATACCTTTTTGAAAACCTTATGATGCTCTTTACTTTGATACCCATATTGCATTGTTTGATTTATTTTTTGAAATAATGCTTATTTCGGAACTGCTGTTTTAATTTAGTATTTTTTAGGTGTATTTCATAATATGTGACGCCACACTAGGGGGGGGGGTCTCACAAATGTGACCAGCCGTGACAAGGACAGGAAAGGGGCCAAAAGTCATGAAATTAGTGTGACGTAATTTATGGATTGTCTCTACGTGAAAGTAGGTAGGTCTGTAAGATTTGACCCAATCAAAAAATAGGACAAACTATATATAAATAGTATATATACATAAATAGTATAACCATTTCCCGAACCAAAGTAAGGTCAGTTCCCAGTTTTAAATATTAATTTTAAGTCCGTTATTTGTACAGCGAAACAACCCTAGAGTACGAGGTTACTTTGTAGTGTAAAGCTAGATCCACCGTCAGCGAGTAAGCGATAAACGATGGTTTTAAACCAATCGCTTGTAAACCGCAATGACTTTTTACCCGACTGCCAAGGAAGGGTTATGTTTTTCGCGCGTATCTTGTATGTATGTATGTATGTTTGTATGTATGTTGTAGTATTTATTATTTAGGTCCTGGTTTAATGATGTATAGCAGTGATGGCCTAGCGGTTAGAACATTGGTCTCCCGAAGAGGCCCGAGTTCAAATCCTGGCACGCACCCCTAATTTTCAAATATTATATGCGTATTAGTGCTTGTTCACACTGAACTCGCGGGCGCGGGCGCGGGCGCGGTCGCGAAATATCAAACATATGAGCTACTATGAAAGTGTTCACACCAAAACGCGCGCGCGGTGTAGGTATGTAGCGTTTACCGCGACCGCGCCCGCGCCCGCGAGTTCAGTGTGAACTAGCACTTAGAAGTTAATTATCACTTGCTTCGGAGAAGGAAAAACATCCTGAGGAAACCTGCACACCGGAGAGTTCTCCATAAAGTTGTCAAAGGTGTGTGAAGTCTACCAATCTGCACTTGGCCAGCGTGGTAGACTCACATTGTGAGAGGAGACTCCGAGCCCAGCAGTGGGACAAATATGGGTTGTTGCTTTGCTTTTTTTATGATGTAATAAAAAAATTACGACAATGGTGGGTTAGGTACTACGTGTTTGCTTTCTAGCGTCGAAATATAATGTGAATTGTATAACTATACGTAGGTAGATATACGAAGGTGGGCAAAGATAAAGTAATGTACAGCCTGAACACCCTTCATTATAAATTAGTTTCATCTACGCTTGAAACTAGACTAAGACACGCCTCATGCTTTTGTTCGCTAATTTTACGACATCAACATTACTATCCTACTAATCTTTCCTAAATCTTACTAATATTATAAATGTGAAAGTTTGTAAGGATTTATCTATGTATGTTCCTCTTTCACGCAAAAACTACTGAACGGATTTTCATGAAATTTAGCATACGGGATTCTTAATATCCCGGAAAACCGCAACAGAGCTCTTAGACGACCCTGTAGCCTAGCCAAGCGAGGGTTCCCGGGTTCGATTCGGGGCAAATATTTATGTGACAGATAAATATTTGTGCTCGGATGCAGGGTGTGATTGTGATGTGTTATATGTGTCGTCCATGCCACCCGCAACACAGGTAATAAATAACCTAGCGGGGATATGAGTGTGTATGTACCAAGCGTTTAAGATTTCTATATTTTAAAGTAAATAATAAAAGTCCTAAGACCGTAGCGATATCTACAACTAAGTTCCGTAACAAAACAATCGCCAAATTAAAAGCCGCTAGCAACTCGTCATGGTGACGGATTTACATATAAATTGGTGTTCAGCGCTCCGAGCGAGATAGAACACGCCTGTTTACCAGGGCACGATTTAACAGGTACTTCGGGGATAAATACTGGGGGAGCTTTAGGGGATGCGAGAAAGAATTCTGATAATATTCCTGTTTAGTACAACGGTGAAGATAATAAAAAGGTTGTAAATTGGCTTGTAGCTTCTTTCTTTAAAACGCTACGTAAACGATGTAACTCATAGTCGGACTTTTGGCAGAACAACGTTTGAAGAGTCAGCTAATATTTTAATATTAAATTAAATACGTTTTAAACCCACCCTAAACATTATGATAAATATTTTACAATAACTTAAATGATAAAATTTCCCGTGAACCATACCGTATTTAAATTTAAATTGCCGTGGTATTATTTGGTTATAATTTTTCCAAACCATCTTGTTGTAGGTATGTAGTTAATTTAGGTGAAATAGACATTTCTATCATATTCTTATGTTGGATACTTATCATTTTCCTGCTAGTAAGAGTAATAGGTAAGGAAAAATACTAAATCTCATGGCATATTAAAACACAATAATACATTTTATTACAACTACTCATCTAAATTACATCAAAAGTAATTAAGATCTGATTGAAAGCAGTACATTAAAACGTTATAAAATGAGGCTTCAAATAAAAACAGGTGAAAATTTAATGTGGTATGATTTTATTAAGCTTTTTCTAACGAAGAAGCCGTTGTAAACCATTGGTTTGTGTTACGATAAACATTATGACATTTTAAGGAAAAAAATACCATAGATTGATACAGGAAGTCCCGCTTTAAATACATTTATCTAATTACAAATGTGCTAAATCTCATCAAACTAATTTCCTCATCATCCTATATAAATAGAAATTATCTAATAATTAATGATGTTTCGGAAAAAAATGTTTCGGCCTCTTTTGGTCTATCTATACAAAAGTTTAGATTACAAAAGTCAAAAACTTAATTGGACCGTTCATAAATATTTTTGCGAATATTCGACATTTTATTTTTGCTAATAGATGACAAACGAACAGATGAACAACAGCTACAAATATCATGATTTTAAATTGTCTACACCTCAGATGTTTTCTGAAATGTTATCAACCCCTGCAACGTAACACCTCAAGCAATAAAGAGCAACAATATTTCCTGTTATTCCATTTATATTTACAGCCTGTAAGCACGTAAAACTCTTATTAACAAACCAATATGAAAACCAATTTTTCCATGTACTTACTACACTACATATGGACGGTATTGCCATAGAGTGCGTATCGCTAGAAACGATGATACATATATTATATTATTACTAGCTGCCCGGACAGACTTTGTTCTGTCAAAAGTTTTTTTTATTTTGAGATGTGAGCTATCCTATCTTTCAAGTTAGATCAAACTGCACACGGTGTGCAAATTTGATTAAAATCGATTAAGTAGTTTAGGAGTCCATCGCGGACAAACAACGTGACACGTAATTTATACCTATATATTAAGATTAGATATATTATTAGTTAGTTTTGTAACTTACTGACCGATTTCAATGCAGTTTTTCAGTGATGTATTTTACTAAGTTTAGTTAGTTATCTTTTGTGAACCGATTTAAAATTATGTGAATTTAACGAATCCCTAAACGGGATATAACATTTCAAATATGCTGTAGTACGTTATATGAAGCTGTAAAAATCAGTCAACTACGAAAAAAAATCGTCGGCAAGGAAACAAAAAATTAACTTAAATCAACCAAAACCAATTTATTTCATTATTGTGCAATGTTTCCGCCATTTTTAGGGTTCCGTAGCCAAATGGCAAAAAACGGAACCCTTATGGATTCGTCATATCTGTCTGTCTGCCTGTCTGTCTGTCTGTCTGTCTGTCTGTCCGTCCGTATGTCACAGCCACTTTTCTCCGAAACTATAATAACTATACTGTTAAAACTTGGTAAGTAGATGTATTCTGTAATCCGCGTTAAGATTTTTACACAAAAATAAAAAAAAACAATAAATTTTGGGGTTCCCCATACATAGAACTGAAACTCAAAAATTTTTTTTTCATCAAACCCATACGTGTGGGGTATCTATGGATAGGTCTTCAAAAATGATATTGAAGTTTCCAGTATCATTTTTTTCTAAACTGAATAGTTTGCGTGAGAGACACTTCCAAAGTGGTAAAATGTGTGTCCCCCCCCCTGTAACTTCTAAAATAAGAGAATGATAAAACTAAAAAAAAATATATGATGTACATTACCATGCAAACTTCCAACGAAAATTGATTTGAACGAGATCTAGTAAGTAGTTCTTTTTAATACGTCATAAATCGTAAACCGCATAAAACATCGATCAAAGTCACAACGAACTACAAAAACTTTTATATTATGTTACTTGCTGCTACGGAACCCTTCATGGGCGAGTCTGACTCGCACTTGACCGCTTTTTATTCAGTGAAAAAATCATAAGGCTCGTTTGCATACTTGGCAAGCCGCAAGCGTGTTAATGTACTTACATAAATAGGTTTGCCTAAGCTTGTCGATGCGACGCTTGTGACCAATTTAAGGTGTTGGATTTTTGACACGAATCAATGGTAAACGTTTGAAAATCTTTCAAACGCTTTTGCACGTTAAATAAAGTTGAAGTAAGAGCTTGTAAAGATTTGGAGACGGTGACTACTTCTCTTGATTCGGCAAGTGTACCTAATATACAAAGTTACTCTATGGCAAGTGTGCAAACGCGCCTTCTAGTTTGAAAAGAGAACGGAGGGCAAGCCGGCGGTAGGACACACATTTTGTTCGAGATGTCTGTTCTATGTCATTATACGTCAATGATTGGTACCTTCTTACATTGTAAACAAACTAATCCGTATTTGAGCAGTGGGATGGAGTCAGGTGTCTTTATTCATGGAAAAACTGAAAAAATTGGAAGACAGTCGAAGAATAAACATATTAGAATCGTTACTTATTAATAAGGTAATTCAAACCTAAAGTAAGGTAAGGTAATAAATTATGGAGATGGAAACAAAGTAATTATGGAGATATGTACTATCTTCAAGTTATGGATCATAAATGTTTTTTCGACATTTCTACTCTAGCTGTAAGTAATCCATTCTTATTCTGTGGAGTTTCCTCCAACTATAGACAATATGAGGATGACAGCTGTTGATAATGTTCGCGCCATTTTGATTCGGCCAATGGCGGCGGTTTTAGTTTTTTCTTCAGAGCAACAGCTGCGCATTCAGCCAATATTAACGAATGTTATGGGGCGTTTTTATAAATATTCTGTGGTAGGGGTCGAAATATAGAGAATTAGGGGTGGTTTTTTGTAAGGATGATTTGTAGAGCCCTGATGATGTTGTTTTGATAGGGGGAAATTGGATTTGTCGATAATGAGCTCCCTGATGACTATCTGAAATAGATCTTTGAATTTGAATTGAAATTGCTTTTTGAGACTCCTAAAAATTGTTTTGTTGTGTTCATAGATTAATCTAAATATTGTTGGTAAAATAAGTAGATAGTGTAGGGTACACCTACTTTTAAAGTAAGATATTGATCAAACAAAATATCTAGTTAATTTATGTTCAACTATTTTGTGAAAGGATACAATTGTATAGAATCAGGAATTTTTAATATTTCTATGAATACTTTGTATGACTTAATTATTAAAAAATAATTTACGAATTCGAATCCATTATTTTCATAAATAATGTAGATAGGTATTTAGATATATAACCATCCTGCCTTTTTAATTAATTCTTTAATCAACAAGTTTCTAATTATTTATGCTTACAAGACTATTTAAGTGCGCAATAAAAAACAAACATAATTTCTATGCGCAAACTAAGTACCTACTTACGAAACGTGTGATTTTATGTTTCGTTGTGTGATAATGAAATATATTTGTTCTAATTACATGTTTCACAAGTTCTACATAACTTTGTACAACTGCGTGTATAATTTTATGGCTTTTAACACCTTCCTAACATGCTTTGCTGAACCATTAACCTGTAAGAATGAAATATGACGAATAAAACATCACCTGTCATTTTATAGTTTTAATATTGCTAATACATACATTGTATACAGCCTTAGTTTTTTTAATGTTACTTAACAACTGTCGAGGTACCTATAAAAGGTGAATATCCTTAAGTAAGATCAAGCCAACGCGACGTTATGAACCATCTTATTGATATATAGGTATAAATTACGCGTCACGTTGTTTGTCCGCGATGGACTCCTAAACTATTAAACCGATTTTAATCAAATTTGTACACCGTGTGCAGTTTGATCCAACTTGAATAGCTTACATCTCAAAATAATAATAAAAACTTTTGACAGAACGAAGTCTGTCCGGGCAGCTAGTTTAAAAGTATATATTTTCAGAGGGAAAAGTTTCCGTTTTCGCATTTTCCGGGATAATACTTAAGTTAACTTACCCCTATATGTTATTAGATCATGGTCTACCTGAATGCTAAATTACATGAAAATCTGTTCAGTAATTTTGGCGTGACAGAGTGAACATCCAAACATCCTCTCAAACAAACTTTCACAGATAAATAAAATTAGTAGAATTATATTTTTTAAACCACCTTGGTTTCCTTTATGGTAATAGCAACGTCTTCAAATTCAAACGCACACAGACCTCTATTCCACAGACGTATGTAGTAGAATGGCTGACCCTGGAAAATGTTTGAGACTATCAGTTACAAAAACATTCATAGCGTAGATAATATATAGAAAACGGTTCGAATACGCCGACCGCCATGTGCACAGAATTGTCCTGTAACACGCCGTTATAGTTGCTCTGAAAACCGCAAAAACTGAAAAACTTTCACACGGGCTGCACAGACTTGCTTCTTATGTATTCGTAGCACAGGGTACTATTAATTATCTATACTAATATTATAAAGAGGAAAGATTTGATTGTTTGTTTGCATTGAATAGGCTCCGAAACTACTGACACGATTTGAAAAATTATTTCTCTGTTGGGAAGCTACACTATCGCCGGGTGACTTATATTTTCAAAAAAATAGGGAAATATTAATATTGTCTTTGATGATAAATATTAAATATATTTATTTTGTGACGCGGTGTGTGTAGAGTTAAATAAAAGTTCAAACCTATAGGTTACTTACAATGGAGAACAAAGACTCCTTTTTAGAGGTATTAATTTTTGTATTTTTTTATTATATAAATCCAACATTAAGTTCATTTAATTTGCGATTAAAAGTCGCAAGTCTGGTTGAAACTACTTCAAAATAGTTTCTGTATGTATGACCACTATCCGACAGTTATTGGACTTTGTCGCTGACTGGTTGATTCGATATTGGACGGCAGATGGTCGAACACTGGTGAAAGAAAATACATTTGACCGAAAATAAAAAGGAAAAAAGTAATTTAATTTTCGTTGTCACATCACACTAGCTGTTAGCAGCTCCATCTATCGGCCAAATTCAAAATACTTTATGTATCACAGTTCAAACACTTTTACAAGTTTTTTTTATCCTAACATTTTTAATTTGCTTTTTCATGAAGAACAAATATAACCACAGCCGGAATAATACACTAATAAATAGCCAATAAACGAGCTGACGATGCATCTGATGGTAGGTGGCCATCGTCGTCCATGGACATCAGTGACACCCAAAGCATCGCTGATGCGTTGTCGTTGTCGGCCAAGAAAGAGAGAAGAAAAGAAGGAAAGAACTGACTCTCAAGCCGCTAGCCGAAACACGACGACTCATTTGGCGGCTGAAAAGTAAATTACAATTGTTCAAAGACTTCAAAGTTGTCAGTGGCTCCATCTATTTCGAACAAGTAGGCAACTTGCAAACTCAAACTTCTAACCCCGGTCACTCACATGCGCGCAAATGTTTGACATTTTTACGAATGTTTGCACATATGTGAAGGGCGGTCAGGCAAATGGGTTCGCATATGAGTATACAAGCCCATTTCCGCTTCCTCCTACACTTTGTTCACGAATGTTCAATCTTGCTGTTGATATTATGTTGCTGTCATTCAAATCCATTTTCAATACAGAAAATAAATGGTAGTACGATTAGACGCCACGAATCACGAAAAATTAAGAGATACATCACCTATTTAGTCGTGTGCGCAACTGGTCGCACGAGTGTGTGGGAGACTACACGAAGGTTCGAGGTTCGCGCGCTTTGATGTGCGACAAAAAACCGACACAGCTTGGAAAACCCCGAATGCCTCGAAAACTTTGCATAATCATTCGCGAAGGTCGTCCCTCACTTGTGGGTTCGCGTATTCGCGCGAATGTGAGTGACCGGCATAACACGAACAACGAGAATGCCTTGAGGTACAATGTCTACAGATCTGAAATGGACAGACCTTAATCCAATCCAACCTACTCCGTTATAATAGATCACTAACAAAATTCTGTCCACATGAAGCTGTAAAGAGTTAAAGACCACTAGTAGGGCTATCAACTGTCCATTTGAAAAAAAATACAGAATATTTACCCACACACCAACAAAGTTAAAAAACTGTTTAACACTGGTTAGATAAAATAACCGATTGTAAAACCATTTAAAACTGTAAATCGATTTCATAATATTAGCACACGTCCACTATTATCTGTCCATCGTAAACATTCAATAAAGTGTACTCAACCGTAAAACAGAATGCCATGAAATCTGAAGTTTGAATAACACAATTTTTTGTTACATTAAACCATAGAAAACTAGTCGCCAGTTTTAAACCAATTTGAAATACGAACGATCATTTACTTAGCAATCTATACAATAATTGCTTTCTGAAGCTGCGTCTACACTGTGTTCATTTTAAATTTAGGTTTTCCGGAGATTTTAAGAAACTATTTGATAGATTTAAGTAGCTTTTGTAAATGTGGATCGATTATTGTTTTTCGACTGTAATTAAAAATACGATTCATCTGGGTGAGATTTCTAAACAAAGTTTAAAACGACATAAATTTTTAAAAAGTGTATAAGAGATTCCATCTTCTCTTGTCCAGACCGTGCACGATGAATACCAATCATATTGTATCAAACACTTTTCTACCTAACTTACCTACTACTTACTTTTCCTACTTTTTACCTACTACTTAGTTTAACTACTTACTTTTCTTATCTCCTCTGTCCTTTCGTCTGATATTTTTATATAAAAAAATCAACAAACAAACCACGTTGATAAAAAACGTAAAACCACGTGTTTTCTTGGGGTTCAAACAATTGATTAAACAAATCGATTAAATGAACACAACTTAGAATTTGGCAGTATGAAAGCAACCTTTGCCGAAAAGAAAGCCAACTTGTCTATGGCAAAAAAGCGCGCGCACGCTCACGGCGTAAACATCTTGTTAGTACGCACCAAATACAGCCTTTATAAATAAATATAAGGCGAAAAGCTCAAAGATATAATACTCCAATACAATGGAGACTAACAAATGTTTCGCGTCGTTACTTGTCACTTTTTCTATGTAAATTGTTCGGGTAATTTGTGATGCCGCCATTGTGGTCGCAGCGTTGACGTTTGAAAGGAGCTTGTTACAGGGTTACCACGTACGATGACGGCACTGGATAGTCCCATTGAACTATTATTAACCGTTGAACCGTAATTTTTTTTATTTCAATAGGTTCACAATTAAATCCGATATCTATTTTTTAAAAAAAATTGTTATGTATAATGTAGTATAAGTCTATGGTATAATCAGGGGCGGTTTTTCAATATAGGCCCATAGGCACTGCCTACCCTGGTCTCGAGGCCCAGGACCGAGTCGGAAATTCTTTACGCTTACAACATTACATTACAGTTACGTAGTAAAAGTATAGAATCCTCTTAAAATATCTAATATGTGATTATCATTACGTAATAACAACACACTATTATACATATACACTACACAAATCGTATGCACTAAATAATAAAATTCATTCATAATTGATTATACACACAGCGCCGCCACGCTGCGGTGCGGTGAAGGCAGAACTAAACGTGCCTCTTTGGGGATTTGGTAATAGTAAGAATTACCTCTCGATATGCAACGGAATTCCAACAAGGACAAACAGGGCCAATACAGGCACTGCCTACTGACTAGGGTCGCCAGTAAAATAAAAAAATTAACTTAAAATATTCTTCCAAACTTAGCCTTGAATAAAAGGTTTATAATTTATTATATAAAAACATTTGAAATTTTAAGTTAAATAATATTGTATGGATTTCCTTTAAAATTTGATTAATTATTCAATTTACTTATTTCAATAATGCGCTCTGGCAATATTAGCAACCGGCGATCTACTATACTCTTCGCAGTTTGCTCGCTCATACCTTGCAAAATTTACGTAGGTTGGAGAGCGAACGAGTTCGGAACACGAAACTTCACGAAAGTCGAAACACTCCATGTTTGTTTACTTTGTGAAATTTTTGCAAAACGAGTCTCAATAAAATCGGTGTTTTAAATTAATTAAATAGATTTGTAAGTAATTGTGAGCAATATTGTGATTATGGAGTCTTGTGATGTTTGTAAAGGCTTTGTAAAGGTGTTTAGTGAATTTACGTGTTACATTTTCAAAAGCGTGTTATGAATTTATGATGATAAAATGAAAATTATGAGTTTAGGAAGGTGTGTAAAAAAATTAGACTTAATTAGACTGAAGGCCACTTTGGATATCCTTTAATTGACTTGTCTTCAAAGCAATGCAGGTAAAATTATCAATTTATATTTTAGTTCCATGGGTTAAAATTAATGTTTTACAACAATTACAATATTAGGGATGTAGTATTACTTATAGTTATAATAAGACAAGTACCATTATTTCGCATAAAATCATTCACACACATTGTGAAGTATAATGTCATAGAACAGACATCTCGAACAAAATGTGTGTCCCCGCCGGGATATTCTATTTTCAAAATTGAGCCCCTGTTCTCCTTTCAAAATCGAACGAATCCATTGAAAATTGAAGTCGATCGGCGCCAATTCATTAGGACATACTTTGTGTTCGCGGTGTCGGTTCTATATGCTAGTACTTCTATGTTCTACTTCTATGTTCACACTTTCACACACATTGAATTATTATTACTAGCGCATTCACACATTCATTTATTCACATACAGATCAGGTACATCACATACAGAGTAGGTACTCAACCCGTTAGGTGTCCTACGCGAGGTCCAGTCTTGTTCACCGATACCTAAGTCCGTCAGATAAGCTGCGGCGGGTGGTGCTAGGTAACTCACTGATGATGACAGCAGCTTCCACGATTGTGCGCGATCGTCTTAGTAGCGCTTGAGACCGTTGGTATTCTTTTGAATTTTTTTTTCATTTTTTTTTGCCTACCCTCAAGCCAAGACCTGTGCCCGCCACTGGGTATAATGTTGTTAATATTACAGAGCCCCGACTGAACATAATTATTTCCTACTTTGCGTATTTGTTCATTTGTTTTGTATAAAAAGGTAAGGCACGAATTTCCTGAAGCATCGAAAGGATTTTACTAGTACCAAAATTAATATAAAAAGCCATGGTCACCATACGCAATGAAAAAGTGTGTATAGAAGCGGCCCGAGTGTTCTCTCTGAGGGCATTAAAGTACACAATTTTTATCACACACGAAGATTGGATTAAATAAACAAGATTTTAACACAATTCGGATTTGGATTTAAATCTTATGGATTGTTGACTTCTTACAAAATGTATTTATAATGCAATAAGGTCTTGAGGTGGATGCAAAGCGGTTTGTGATCCGTTTTGCACTTTTGATTTTGTTAGGGATAGTAGAGACCTCGAAACAGTTTTTATTTCTTAAATGAGGTATTAAAAACTTAACGCTTTCTTCTATGTGATTTTCACGCAAAGTGGCGTAATTTATTGCCGCTCGAAGTCTTCCGACACAGCTTCATGACTCTTGATTTGAGATGCTGAAATATATGAAATCTGTAATGTTCGATTTACACGTATTAAGTAGTTAATAATAATAATCTTTATGTCAGACCAGAGATCCATAGATTGTTAGTGTGTTAGTAACAAATGTACTTAATAATATGTTAGCGTTGTTAGTGCATTTATGTATAATCTATTCAATTTATTTAATTTAAATTAATTATGTATCAATTTAATTAAATTCAATTATATATTCATTCAATTATATTACATTAATTAGGTAAGTAGATAACTAAATTTTATCTAAAAAGTTACTAAATTTTCTGTTTACACGTATTAATTTACTTAAAAATTACTTACCTATTTAACTACTCAATACGTGTAAACAGGACTTAAGATCTGAAAACGCGCTCTTGAGCTCCGACCGGTATACAAGCGTTAGTTCGACTCAAGCCGAGCTATAAGCGCTTATTTGGCTGCATTGCCTCATAGTTTTTGATGTGTAACATCTTTCCTCTCGCTTATCAGCAGTCTGTGGTAGTCGGATATGTGTAACAAGAAGCCGGAGAAGCGCGCGTTATTTGATTTGACCAATCAGCAGCGGTGCTAGAGTTGGCCGTCAGACAGTACCAAGCCATATTCCGAGAGGTTGTTTTAGGATAATTAGGTATAATGTTAGGGCCCGCGCAGACAGAAAGAGTTCAGCCGTTCTGCGTTCCGCGTTCTTTGTATTTCTGGGAACATAACGCAAGCGTTCACAAACGTTACAAAGAACGCAGAACTCAGAACGCCTGAACTCTTTCTATCTGCGCAGGCCCTTGTTGCTTATTACCAAGGTGAGATATCAGATGTTACACATATACAGTGCCACCAACTTATCTGTGAAGTGGCGAAAATTGGAACTAATGCCGCGTCATTCATAAGTTCTATGCTCATTCATTTGACATTTACTACCTCTCGAATTGCGTCCAATGATTAGTGCAATGCGTCCGACAGCGCCCTCCTTCAATAATTCACAGATAAGTTGGTTTCACTGTATCATATGCGACTACTGCACAACTCGCTTGTTTTTTTCGTTTGTGATGATAAGTTTAGAATCAAATGACATTTTTGTTTAATCTGTTAACTATACGAACACACCCTGTTTTACCCTCGTTAATGAAACACGCCATTATGAGCCCCATGGGCGCGCCACTATGGGGCTTGGAGAATGGGGCTAGAGAATGTAGTAATAATAGCAATGATATTATAGTGTTAAAAAGAGATATATACGTCACTAGCGCGCAGACGATGAAGAGCGTAAGAACAGGCAATTGACCGTTCTGCTCGTAGTCGCTCTGTCAATACAAGACGATACGCACGCTTTTGTTGTTGTCAGAAGTGCTTGACATTTGACATACAGCGTTAAAATGCCTTCGTGTATTATAACAATGTGATTGGTGTAGTGAAACAAAAGATAAGCCTGTGTGTTGTAACGTAAACGCTCCTATTACCGCCAGTTTAAGCTGACTATGGATGAACTTCAGAAAATTAGATATACGCCGTTATGCTAGGACAGGCGTTTTAATTTATTCTTTATCATAATTAAATATTCTATGACATTCAGTACTTAAATTTAGTATTAAATGACACAATATTTAATAAATAATAATTTAATCTGAAATAGCGGCTGCTTCTATTACCGCCCGATGGGATGATGTTGTTTCTATTACCGTTTTTCATGTTTCTATTACCGACCACTGAAAAAGGAACACATTCTCCATACTATTAAATAATAAAAAAACAAAATAAATATTTATTAAGTTGGTATAAAATATTTGAGATCAATAATTACTATTAAAAACTGAGCTTTCTTCTTAATAATGTAGTTAAAGTACATATTATTAAAAACACTATCTACTGAAATTTTATAAGATGGAGGTTAATATCTTGAAACAAGGTTTAGTTATTCCAATCCGTTGGAGTTACACATTTTGCCATCAAATCGCATCATCAGACCCTGAGATAGTCTATGATGTAGGTATTAGTTTTGCAAAAATAAAGTTATTGGCAAAAAATTTCTTAAAAACGGTTCCGATTCTCCTATTCAAGAGTTACACATTTTGTCTCCAAGGGACATCATCAGACCATAGAATGGTCAATGATGTACTGATTTTGCTGTGTAAATATTTACCAACAACAAAATATACCTTTTAACACGGTTCAATTATTCCAATCCGTTGAGGAGTTACATATTTCGTCTCCAATTCACATCATTACACCCTGAGATGTCAACGAACCGTTGAGCTGTTCCACTCTATATGTCCAGAACCCATCATAAGATCCTCACCATGATGTTAATGAGACCACCCTGAAGCAATCCCCTATTTAATACCGTTTAAACCATCCAAATTGGTCGAACATATAAAGAAAAAAAAACATATACGACGAATTGATAACCTCCTCCTTTTTTGAAGTCGGTTAAAAACTTATGTGTGGCCTATAGAACATTTATGAACACAGGAACTTATAGCAGGCTTATCAGCATTTTAACTACAGTACGCTACATACCTACAATAAGAGACTTTTATAAATAAGACCGTATGGGTCGGTAATAGAATTAAGTATGAAGATTCTATTACCGCCCAAAAAAGAAACAATAATAGGAAAAAATCCATAAGACAAAATATATGGCGTTAATTGATCCAATTATGTAATACACTCTTTAGAATCAAACAAGTTAAAAAAAAACATGTAAAATGATGTATTAAAAGAAATAAAAGCTAAAATACCAACTATTGTAAAACATCTAACACCGCCATGGGGCGTTAATAGAAGCGACTTATAAAAATTATGTTTCTATTACCGTTCCAATGTAAAATTCGATCCATGGCCAGAACGGTAGTATTAGATGTTAATCTAAAAAACCAATGTATTATTTGTTATAGTTACATATTTACATGCACGTATACACATTTTATTTGTGTTAATTTCTCTTAAGTAATAACGAGGTGTTCTTATGTAGCTGGGAGCACAACACTATGACACAAAAGTCCGTTGCGGCCGCGTCTCAATTATTGGCTATTTACTCTGTTTGCTGATTATTTACGCACACAAACTTTATTATTTTTGTTTCTCAATATACATACCTAAAATATTTTTAGGCTACAACTTTCATGGAATCTATAACATGCCTTAAAATAGTGATTAAAAAAACTGGCGGTAATAGGATACAAATTATGGGAGGCGGTAATAGGCGCGTTTACGTTAGCTCTTTTCGGAACAGATTTTTTGGTTGATTTGTAAGGGCATAACGTATCTACTTATTGTTCCGGAAAACACGGGGAAATCCACAAGCAGAGCGCTAGTAACATAATCCTACCCTCTCCCCCGCCTGAATAAAAAAAAAAAACAAATATAATGAACTGTATTATTTCAATTGTCTGCATCCTCTCCCCCAAACAAATGTAATGATAACAGTGTCGTAGTCGTGATACTGAATTAATTATTTAGTTTCGTGAGCATGAAAAGCTGCACTTTAATGGTGTAACTACCCTTTGATAAGGACGCGTTCAAATACATGCGATTGTTTTCACGTGCGTTATTTATTTCGGTGTTAATTCACTTAAGTCTCACAATGGAGTTCTTTGAGTGAAATATGAAAGTAATTGAAGTAGAATTTAAAGCAGATGACTTTAATCAAGTCCTAATTAATATTCGAGTCAAATGTATCAATTTGTTCAAATATTTCCACCTAATATCTTACGAAAGTTAAAAAAATATCGCTCCGAAGATAGAAATTATTACACATCTTAACTCCGGTTAGTAAAGACTTCCCGCTATATTTTAACCGTGTCTTTATTTAGGGTAGTGCCCATAATCGGATTATAAAAGATTGTGGGTTCAATGTGGTACCACAAACAATTGTTTTATTGGCGGTCGGGATATAGGGGAGAGGGGAGGGGGAGGAACAACGCCGGGGGTTGAGGGTGATATTATTTACACTCATAAATATCGCTACTGTTACACTTTATTATATTCAGTGCCAGCCCTATTTGATAATAGGGCTGCTCCCAGTAGTAAATAGGGTTAGGGAAGGTGATAGAGTAAAGTTATTGATGTTGTTGAAGTGACTCAGTCTGTCCCAGGTTCATTCCGGTGGTTTTTCATGCATGAAAAATATGGTTTTGTTCGAGTCTGTGTGTGTGTCTTTAAGAATTGATTATGGCACAATTAATTTAACTTTGTATGTTACAATAATAAAATTGTAGATGGATCAGATTTGAAATAATATTATATTTTTTGGAAAATCTTTAGGTAGGCCTTGCCATCGAGATGAAGGTAAAACATATTTTGTTTTGGAAATTTCATTTTTCGTTTGTTAGTTTTCAGATATCAAAATTAATGATACGTCGCATATTTATAACTTGTATCACAAGATTTTAGGATACTGTTCATCCTAGAAAATAGATCTGTTTGCAGTATTAGAGAAATAAATGGGTATGGAGTATACAAATTAATTACCGTTGTGTATCAGACAAACAAACAAACAAACAACAAACAAAAACAGACTAATAAAGATAAGTAGCTACCCTTTTCTTAGACCTTAACCACTCTTAACTACCGACTTTACGTAATATTAAAAAAAAAATCCAACCATAAACAAGTCTCACGTAACCCCAGTAGTTTACAAACAAAACAATCCTTTTATCTGGTTAAATAAAACAAAATTTACAATAACCGACAAAAAATTTAAAGCGCGCCCCTTAGTAAACATCCAGTATTGTAAGAGCTATGTTTTCATACATTTTTGTTCCACCCCTCTTTTAATTTAAACTGGTTAACAAGTGTAATACGATACTTGCTTTCCAGTGCAAATGTACTTATATTTAGGAAACTTAACTAGTTTAATATGAGCTTTGCTTTCTCCAGTTTTAATAGAAAGTTTGATTCAATTTACACTGGACATTTATTGTTACGTACCCACTATAACCTGAGCTATAATTTTAAGCAATGTTGATAAAAGATGTTACATTTTAAACTGGACGGTCGAGGCACAGACAATACAAATTGTAGCATTGTATTAAAGTCATTACTGGTCAGTTTGCGGTCGGCAGTTGTTTTCTTTCTTTTATTTACAATACAAAGTATCTTTGCCTTCCCTTTGAAAAGCGTTTGAAGCGAACGCGCCAACTATTGGCGGGAAACATGACAGCTGTCACTTTTTCTTTTTTAAAGAGCAGCCGACGCTTTGTCGAGTGGTCAGCCATTTCCTGCAAATGTGATTGCATGTAACACTTATTGTTTGCTATTGTACAAAGTGTTTGAGCACGTGTTATAGAATAAACATGGGGCCAGGTGATGTATAATCTGTGGGCAAATGCGAAATGATTTGTGAAATTCATTGTTCGTTGTCTAATGTGCGTTCTGAAATTGTTTGGCGAGAGGTAATGGTGATTGATGAAGCAGACAATATACCTACTAAGGAAATAATGCCTGTTTTGATATTTTAATGTTTTCTTAATAAAATATACCTGATTTTATTAATTAAACAATGCAAATAATTAGCACTAATTATATGACACTGCGTAATATAAAAAGTAATGTAAAAAGTAAATAAATGAACAGTAGTAGAACAAAGTGCCTTGTTTTATTTTTGAGGCCATTAGATATCAGAAACAACTTCCTAATTTCAGTCATATTTTTGAAATAAAATAAACAAATAGTTAACTAAAAAGCAACTGAAAGCGAACAGCATGAAATTAAAAAAGTAGAAGTAAAAAAGAAAAAACATTGAGCTCCATTTGCCAGTGATTTTTCCTCCATTGATAACCCTACATGGCCATCATTGCGAAACGTGTGACATCAAAAATAATCGCGTAAAATCTACTGCAATATTTGTAATCCAACACTCCACTATCTCTAGTACCATAAGAATAACAGCCATAATTCTAAATAACACTTAAGCTAATCAATTGGAGTATCCGTATAATCCGCCATATTGTTTTTATGGCACGTTCAAGTTCGCGCGCTTTTTCGTACCATAGATATAGATAAAGGGTTATTTTTTAATTCTAATATTAAACAGTTCTGTACAGCCTGTGTGAACTGATATTGTTTTTTACCAATATTAAGTCATCTGTTGTAATAACAACGAGGCAGCGATAAGAAATATGGCATTGGACCCTATTCTATGTATGTCTAGTTGCATAAATAAACGTTTTTTGTTACTTCTTACTTCTCCTTCTCCTTCATTTAGATCGATATTGTTCTTCATTGATTCTAGAAGCTAGCCAGGGGACTATATCGTTTCGCCATTGAGATTAAATCAGATAACAATGAGTCCAGCGGCAGGAGAGATCGCCTTAACCTCTTCCTTTGTTTATCCTGATGCATGAGCAGAGGAAAAAGCCAATTTATTCATCCTTGAATATTCATGTAGGAGTTCATCATGGGATAAACTGCAACTTGGCTTCAACCCATTAATGGCCCACTACTGGGCACGGGTCTCTCCTCTTGAGGAGGCCTAGAGCATACTCCACCACGCTGCTCCAGTGCGGATTGGTGGAGGGGTTAGTGGCCAATCCGAGTGTCGGAAGTTTTCAAACCGCCCGAGGGCCTCCGACATGGCTTAACGACTGTAATTTTATGATAACAACCGGGACCGACGGCTTTACGTGCCCTCCGAAGCACGGAAACGCTCAAGAAATTTTTGCCATTAGCGGTCACCCATCCAACTACCGACCGCGCCCGCTGTTGCTTAACTTTTTCGATCACATAGGATCGCCGCAAGCCGCCGGGCTATGAGCGCTTCTTAAACTGCAACTTAGGATACTTTAAATAATCGGTTAAATCGCAAACACACGAAAACACATCATATCGAATTTTCACACCATTGCATTTAGTCTCATTTCGGTTTCACTGATTTTCAGTGCAGCCGCTTCAGATGCGAAGTTCCAACAGATACATATATAACGATAGCGTCACGCTGTTAATACGACAGCTCCCTAATCATCAAATCCGTTTTAACTATATCCAAAGTTAATTCCTCCATTCCTATTCTAGTCACAATGTTTTAGAAGCGGAAGTACCCAAGTTTTTTTACAAGCCCGTAATGCCACTTTACTACATCCGGTTTGACAATACGTAACGGTTGAGTGGGGATGGCAACTTTATTTTATTTTGGTCTACACATTGTATTCAATTTCGTCAATTTCCCTGTAAGGAGTTAACTAGCATACATGTATAATGTACCTAGTCGTGTACATGTGTGAATGTATGACTATTATAATAGGTTAAATACATTTTTAACCGACTTCAAAAAAAGGAGGAGGTTCTCAATTCGACTGTATTTTTTTTATGTTTGTTACCTCAGAACTTTGGACTGGGCGAACCGATTTTGATGATTCTATTTTTAATCGAAAGCTGGTGTCTGTCATGTGGTCCCACATAAAGAACGAGATCTGACAAGTAGTTTTTGAGCTTTTTGAGTAAATTTGAAGTCGGTTATTTTTTGTTAGTAAAATTTAGATTATCTCTAATACGTAGATACTTTTGATAAACAGCAAACAAAATCGGTGAAATAACAGCTCCAGAATTTCTTCCTTATTCTTCGTTTAGCTTTTTCAATACAATCACAATGTAATATAGGTACCTATAAAATTCTCGTGTCACGCTTTTTTGAAGTTGAACTCCTCCGATACGGCTCGACCGATTTTCGTAAATCTTTGCGTGCATATCGGCTAGGGTAGAGAATCGGACGACATCTACTTTTCATCTCCCTAAGCGCCTCTTTCACAATCGTCAAGTAAAGTCATAAGTAGTTACTTGCTAAATAACGTTAATCGGCAAGTAAAAGTCACAATTAACTTTTACCAGTTTCACAATATAAAATGTAGTTCCGAGTAACAACTTGCCGGTTAGTTGAATGATTTGTCATAATGCGTTCCATCATTCGGTCAGTTTGGCTGCGTTCCAGTAGACGCTCACATCGCTCACAACGATCAAAACGCGTTCCACATGGCGACCACGGTCGTCATGGTCGCGGTGAAAACGTCATTGATGACGTCATTAATTTCGCTCACGGCAGTTCACGGCACGCTCAAAACAACCCACCTCACGGGGTGGGTCGAAGTGCCCGTTCCACTTGGGTGTATGATTGTAACGCTCACAAGCTAGTGGAACAGGGAAAACCGCGGTCGTGAGCGTGATCGTTGTGATCGTCTAGTGGAACGTAGGGTTTGTGTTTTCCAGATGTCAAACACGTGTCAAATTCTAAGCGTGTCAAATCGGTTAAGTGCCAGTCCGTCCGTCATTACTACAAAGGTTTTGTATAAGTTGGTGTTATTAAAATTCGCAGGTAGTTTTTTAGTTTAGAGTTTTGGCCGATATTAAATTAGTAAAACATGGATATAATCAAGAGAGAAAGAAGTGCTAACTTTACTCTGTAACAAAGATATATTTTAATATCAATTGTTTAAAATAATAATAATAATAACTACCGAAGGTACATCCTGAAGGATGGCACTACCGACATTTGTCGAGCTTGTCGCCATCCCGGCGAGTCACTCAGGCATGTGCTGTCGGGATGTTCGGCTCTTGCTAACATTGAGTATCTGCACAGACACAACCAAGCGGCCAAAATCCTTCACCAAGAGCTTGCTCTGAAGTACGGTCTCCTGGATGAGAGAGTGCCGTATTATAGGTACACACCGATGCCAGTACTCGAGCGTGACGGAGTTCGGCTCTATTGGGACCGGTCCATCATCACGGACAGGACGATTCTGGCGAATAAGTCTGATATCGTGCTGATGGACCGGGCACGGTCCAGGGTGTTTTTAGTGGACACAGAGAAAAAACGAAAGTATCTCGATCTGGCTCACGAGGTTTCCAGCATGTGGCATGTGGAGTCCAATAAAACCATCCCAATCGTTATATCTGCGAATGGGCTGATCCCAGTGAGCCTCGCTCACCATATGAGGCGACTGGGGTTCCGCGGCAGTTCGTTCGCAGCCAAGATGCAGAAAGCGGTGCTGCTAGACTCGGCTAAGATAGTCCGTCGGTTTCTCAGCCTGTCGCCCTGACCCCCGGCCGTTTGGTCTCCCCTGCCGGGGCGTAATCCTCCACCCACTACAAGTATTTATTTATGTAGAGTTTATGTAAGTTTATTTATTGGTATATATATTTATGTTTATTATATTTTTTTTTTTTGTATATATTTTGTACGCGGGTGTGAGAGTCGAAAATATAATAATAAATAAAAATAACTAGACAAATTCTTGGTGTTTTACGTGCAAATTTTTCGAAATCGTCTATTTGATTATCTATAAATGAAATAAGTAAAGGTTTAATAATTTTTTGTCAAATAAATATACTTATAAGGTTAGCTGTAAATGTTTTTTACTTCACTGCACGTACCGTTACTCGTCTTACTCGTCAGTTAAACAAACTAATTGGCAGATGATGTTACAAGTAAGTTACTGGCTTCTTTACTTGTCAGGTAGCGCTATTCGGCGATTGTGAAATGCGAATGCATAGTTACTCGTCACTTTAATCGGCAATTAGCCTACTCGGGACTTTACTTGATGGTGGTGAAAGAGGCCCTAAATGTTAAGGGTGGTCCACCCCTAATTTTTATTTTATTTTTTTAATGACTATTAACTTTTGACAGAACGAAGTCTGTCCGGGCAGCTAGTATAATATAAAATACCAACTTCATAAAATGTTTTTAAAGATTTAACTATGACAAACATTTGTAAAAACCAATTCATAAATATGTATTATCTGAGTTCTATCAAATGAACGAACATGTCGGCCAGGTATTACGATACGAACACAACAATTTTGTTCACATTGTTAAATATCTAAGGTAGTTGCTCTAATGATGGACACAATAGAACATACATTAAAATAAGCTCATTTAATTTTCAAAACTAATATTAATAAACCTACCTCATACATTAATCAGTGTACTAGAAACATCTTATCTCTGATAAATCCGCAGCTAGTTAAATAGCAATGTATAAACTGAATAATATGTTAAAAAACTCATTAGTGAGTTAAAATTCGTAGTACTTACACATTTATGACAGTAGGCGAAAGTAAACAGGTTCACATTTAACTTACACAAATTTAATCACTACATCACGACGAGTGACTTAATCACAGATTTTATATGATAAAAAGTTAATGAGGGTATTTTATTGTAAAACTAGATCTGAATTCCAAATAATGGTGCCAAAAATATGCTTAATTCTATGAAAATCCGTTCAGTACTTTTTAGTTTAGTTTAGTGCGAAGTTTTTATTTAGTTCAGTGCGAAAAAGCAACAAACTGCCATACAAATTTTCACATTTATAATTTTTTAGTAGCACATGTAATATTCCGTTACTGGTGCATTTACCTCAGCAGTATAAATAAGCGATTACATCGACAACGATAGAACGAGTGTATTTTCCGAGCGATTAGGTTTGTTATAAATGTTGTTATTATAATTTGGTTCAACATTCAATAAGTAAGCAGTTTGTTATTCACAGTTATGTATGTACAGATTGTCTACTTTAAAGATGAACGTTACCGCTAAATATTATTATTACAGTAAGTAGGGAAAATATTTATTTTTCATTTATCTTAATAAATATTTAAAAATCTTGTGTCCCGGTGTTTGTGGTCGCACTCCAGTGTTCCAAACATAATTATGTAAGAATAATACCATAATAGCAAACTTTCAATTTGTGGGAAAAAATGAAAACGGAAAAACAGCTCTAACTCCTGTACTATACTATATGATAAAATAAAAAAGTCATGTCAGCTGATAAAGCAAAAAATAAGCAGGCTGAAAATTTATCGAGGATCGATGACAATTCAATATTTAAAGAAAAAAGGAAAGAGAGAAAGAAAAAAAAACCTAAATTTTATTTTAAAAAATCAAACTAAAAATGAAAAAATAAATAATAGTTAAAAAAAACTAAAAAACACGCTTTTATAGAAAATCCAGCAAAAAAAAATTAGAAAATAAAATTGAATTAAGAATCGTGTAATTGTAATAAAAGCGTGGGGTACATGGTGTCGATGAGTAGAAGGGATAATATCTTTAAAAGCACCCCACGCTTTTATTACATTTACACGATTCTTAATTCAATTTTATTTTTTAATTTTTTTAGTTGGATTTTCTATAAAAGAGTGTTTTTTTAGTTTTTTTTTAATTATTATTTATTTTTTAAATACGAATAGACGTGAAAAAGTAACAAACATCGTCACAAACTCTCACATTAGGGTGTAGGATTCAAAGTGGTTGTATAAGCAATCAATATTGTCGTGTACTATGATGAAAAGTATTTCCATTTGTCTAAAAACACATAAATAACAATTACGCCTTTGCCATCTAGCGACAAGGCTCAAGCTGTGAAAAAAACAACAATTTGCAGGTAAAGCAAAAAAAATGTCGCGGCGACTCAAAGCCAGGCCTCCGGCGTAGAGCGGTTTGAACGATCGTATTTTGAAAACATTTTGACATTAATTGTCGCTTTGACAGCTTGACGTACCGCCGCCGTGACGTGCGTTTTGGCGGGAGTTTTTAGTATACAGACTATACTATCGTACAATGAAATCGTACTATTGTGGAATTTTGGATATTTGTTAGTCATTTAAAAACAGCTGAACGGATTGCTATGATTAGCTCACGGACGCACGGTTTAAAGCCTGAAATCTGAATGAACTAATCGATACTTTTTATTCTAGAAAATGTATATGTTTCCATGGAATAAGAAGTGTATTGGGTAATCCTTTAATCAAACAGAAAAAAAAATAACATTTTGAGAGGAGTTCCGAGCTTAGTAAAGATGAAGATTTCGAAGTTTCCTTTTATAAATACTTACATGATATTGATATTATGGTCAAGATATTGATAAAATCTACTCACAAATAAAAAAAAGCCTTAACTTAGAGGAAAGCCTGAATTACATATTTTTTCATAAAAATATCACCTTTTTTCTAAACGCTGCGTCAAAATTAGGCACAAAATGAACCTTAGGGACCCGCCACTTAACTATGTCGAAACCACAGAAGAGACATATTTCAATAGGGATGGGACGTCGGGACGGCATATTTGTTTTACGTTAGTAGGTACATTGTACTAACAGCATAGTAACCAAAAGTAAAGTTCGTGGGGTTGCTAATAAGACAGAAAGATATCGACAAATGCTGTATTCTGTATTATGAAATTGTTGCCAAACTCCTTAATAGAGAATGCACTTGAAGAATTTTTGTTATACTGTATAAATAATACCTACCTTATATTATTTTTGCCTATTTTTTTAGGTTCTGTTCTGTATTTTGAAGTGAAAACTTCTTTAGTACGGGAGTGACTTGAAATTTTATGAAACGAAACTGTCCAGTGGGGACTAGAAATGAGTGGAGACTGACTTGAAATTTTATGAAACGAAACTGTCCAGTGGAGACTATAGTTGAGTGGAGACTGGAGTTGAGTGGAGACTGGAATTGAGTGGAGACTGGAATTGAGTGGAGACTGGAGTTGAGTGGAGTAGTAAAACCTACAATTATCATCTTCCCGAAATTTTACATTCGTCTCATTATCTTCAAAACAAAAACTTTGAAGGTTTCAGTTCTATCACGTGTGAATTGCACACATTTTAATTTATTTTATAATAACAGTTTATTTAACTTTTTAAATTATCAAAATTATAAATTTAAAAAGCATCTTATGAATTTGATCAAAAAATAGAGGCCTTCTTGAGGAGGATTCCTGAGTTTTTCTGCAGTCGGAAGGTACGTAAAATCCGGTTGTTATCTTAACATAGAATAAGTCGTTAAGCAATGTCAAAAGCTCTCCGACGCGACGGCACGAAAACGTTGACACTTTGGTTGGCCATCACCAATCCGCACTGGAGCGCGTGGTGGAGTATGCTGTAGGCCTCCTCAAGAGAAGTTCCATGCTTAGCAGTGGGCCATTAATGAGTTGAAATTGAAACCAACTTACCTAACATTCAAAATATTAATATTTATTAGATGTTGACACATTTAATTATGAATTTATGATATTAAATCTCAACCTGCTACAGTTTGACAGCGCATTAGTGTCGGACTACTTTACAAACTTATTCTAAAGTCATAAATACATTACTATTCTTGACGGCTGAGACTATAAAGCATTTATGTAGTAGTACCTATGTATTAACAAGCAACCTTTCAAAATAGAATACAAGTAATTTAGCTAGGTACAGGACCTACCAACTTCACGAAGATTTAGTAAGTTAATCATAATGAAAACGTCTCAAATAAATTAATTTTAAAAAGTTTACATTCATTATCAATAGTATTTAAAAAGCAATATTACTTACATCTACATGTATACGATATACCTAATTATCATTATTTAATTTAATTTAAAGTGTGTCATGATTCTAAGATTGAAAGTATCCTTTACATAAAAAATAAATTTACTTATAAATCACAATCGCTTAAAAACGAAAATAAAAACCAACCGTAGTCATTGAAAACATAACATTACCACGCTCAGAGTAATCCTTTATAAACGGTGCACAATAACAATCTAAAGTTCTTAAACGATTTAAGTAATTTAGTTGTACAAAGCAGTATAATCCCCTCACTAGGCGAGCGTGCTTGATCGCGAATCTCACATATTTGGACGTCGTGTGCGGTCCTCGCGCCAAAACGCCATTCGAAATTCAAATGTTGGTGTTGACTTTTTAAATTCTCTGTGGTTGACTTTCAGAACGTTTGTCTATGGATTCTAAATATGTAACTTTTTCAGTTTTGTTAATATTATTTTATTTATTTTTACTCTGTTGCGTTCATTTCTAGTGGGCAGGGTTACCAACTTAGGGGTTTTCCCCCCAAATTTAGGGGGTAAATATGTAAAATGGGATTTTTTTAGGGGTCTAATATGTTTAGGGTTATTTTTAGGGGTTTTTTGTGACACTTCATATTTGTTATTTATTGATCAAAATAAAGATGTAAGAGGCCCTGGAACAAATTAGCCAATCAAAGGAGACTGGGACTTTTGGCATTTAAAAATAGGATAGATTAATATGCAATCAGGAAAAAGAGAAATCCAAAAATGAGTATTTGTGAATTTACGTTATAAAATAAATCGATATTGTACTAGGAATTGATTTATTACTAAGAATTTATCAGTCCAATTAATGAACCAAATGGCAATGAATGAAGAAACAAAAAGTTTATTATTATCACCGTATTTTATATTACAATTCATTTTACTAATTTATTTATAAATTATGCATGTATTTCTATGCCTTTATTTTTTAATTAATATTTACTATTTTTCCAAAAAAAATATTTTAGGGGGATTTCCAAGAAATTTGGCCGATTTTAGGGGTTTTTGAGTTAGTTTTAGGGGTAAATATTTTTTAAGAGTTGGTAACACTGCTAGTGGGAGTTATATACTCATAAACACGTAACTACATAATAAACACATAAAATAAATGCATAACAATAATAATTAATAATAATGATTAAAAAAAAACTATTTCAAACAATGAAGTATTTAGCGTATAGGATGGATATATACGATATACACATGAGAAGACGATAGAAATCTTCTTCATTATTTCAACTTCACCAGGCCAGTATAAATCTATTGTAAATCAATCAAATTACATTATTTAACCATATTTTTTTACTTTTTATAAATTTAAGCAAAAAAAGCGTTCTATTAAACATTATTACTCCCTAATTATCGTATATATAATATAGCTAATACCTTATTTTGTTCGATTATTTGATGACAATGCCCAAGAAAGTTTTATTAAGTGGAACAGATAAAGAAACTGTTTAAATGTATAATTGTCTCGAGATTTCGATGTTGTCCAAAAATCAACACCCTGTTGTTAGGCGCATTTCATACTGGCAGTGTATAATGCTCGTTTTTTAGGGTACCGAAGTAAAATCAGAACCCTTATAGTTTCGTCATGTCCGTCTGTCCATCTGTCCGTCCATCCGTCTGTCCGTCCGTCTGTCCGTCCGTCTATCTGTCCGTCTGTCCGAAGCAAAGCGCCGAGATCCTTAGTGCTAGAAAGCTGTAATTTGGCATGGAAATACATATTTATTAAATTGAAGAATCGTAGAATAAAATATTGAAAAAAAAATTTTTTCAGGGTACCTTATTCTAATTCACTCCAATTTGGCCCCAACAAACTACCAAACCAAACATTGCATAGTTAGGCATGTACATAAAACCACGTAAAAATACAGTTTAACTTTAAACGCTACATCCAAAAATACCCTTAAACAAAAACCTCCAATTGTCTCATCTAGATCGATATCTAGGGTCTAATGGGCCATTGTTCTCCAAGAATGTCGCCCGGAGCTTCTCAATTTAATTACACCAATTTTACAAACGTCAAACTATCTGTAACTACAACGGCTGTTCGAGTAATGTCATTTGCCTGTGTCGCCCCGATGATAACACTATGGCGCCAAAAGTATGTTTATTTTAGTTTTAAAATCAGAACGCTGCGCTGATTTGAATTTCATTTTTTTGACACCGTTGACACGACAGCGACTTCTAGTTCGTGAATTCAAAATTTAAATTATGATTTTGTTTACTTTATATACAACTAGCTGTCGCTACGAACACAATAGATTCCTATATTGTGCTACGAACTTGGTACAGCCTAATAAATCAATGTCATGTTACTTTTAACTAAACTTTAAACTTCGTGTGTGCGTGTCTCCCTCTCTCTCTCCATCTCCGACTCCGGCTCTGGCTCTCACTTTGGTTCCGACTCCGTATCAAACTTCCAGTCATATCAATAGTGCACGGTTTTTATATATAAACGTAATTCGCCAACATAAATTGTTTTTATATACGTAAAACACAGAACATAAAAATAACATTATTATTTTTTTAAACCGATCACATAAACAAAAAGCCGGTTACCTGCTACGGAACGTCTTGCTATAAAACGGACTAAAAAAATAAACGCTGTTGCTTTTTTAAAAGGGGCCAATGAAAAATCGCGCCCGATACCCGTGATACCCTACCGAATTTTGAAATCAGAAACCGGGACAGGGAAACTTGTGGAGACGTTCCGTTTACATAATTTTTGAACGCTGTTACGACTCAAGAATTAGGAGACAAATGTGTGTCGGGGAATAGCAAATTTCAAGGATTTTTCCGATCTTCGGAGGGCACAATAAACCTTAGCAATGTTTCTGCTACTCCACACTGGAGTAACGTAGTGGAATAAATACAGAAATACCTATAGCTATTTTTCAGTTATCAAATAATAAGTTAAAGTTAGACATACAATATTTGTCGGTGAGGCCATGAATCTTTAAGGTCCAGCGATGGACCTCTTTGGTTTTACAATAATCGGCTGATGCAGATGCAGTCATACAAAAAGAGTCATGAAGAAAAACTAAATATTTAGAATAAGGAATATGTCAATCTATATGGAACATATAAGGGACATTCTAGGCTATTCTATTATTGATCACGGAGTAGTAGAGATTATTATTGATGGGAATGTTAGAAAAACTGGAATATATCATGGAGCAAAGTAAAAGGAATAACTATTATTTGATAATCAATACCGTACACCTGCTACATATTCATTCATTTAGGTTTACCCTAAGAATCTAAGAAATACGATCATCCCGGGGTGGTATCACATTCTCACCTATTTCGGCCGTCTTACAATTGTCTTATAAGCTGGTTACATTCTACAGGAGGCGACCATCTGTCTTCAGTCTGACTGATACTGACGATTACAAACTGGAAGTTTACTACTAGTATTAACCTACAGTCCTTGTTTGCGCGAACCGAGTCGCGCGGGCTATCGCGGCTGCCCGGGCGCGGGCAGCCATCGCGATTCGCGGCACTCCACCTTCGGCGGCCAGCGCGCGCACACCAATCGCGAGACATTGTACTGGTCATTACATTACATTCTTCTTATGCAGTCCGTTTATTCATTTGAGCCCTAATCACCTAAAGGCTACAACAATTTCTGGTCCTTCGAGTATCAATTATAAATTGAAGCAGTAGCCCGGAGAGAAGAATAAATTATATCGTTTTCGACGAGTATAACGGATCGGCGTTATTGGACTTCGTGCACGTTGCCGCGTCATCTGCGCTGCGAGGTTGAAGTCGTCTACACATCGTGGGAAGCGAGAAGAATTGGTTAAGGCGTCGTGAGTCGTTCCAATTAATTTCCCTCTTATTTTACCCAAAATTTTTCAAATCTATGCCAATTTGGTACTCCAATTTTTTTACCTTTTTTTCGCCAATATTTAATCAAGTGCTATAAACATTTCCTCATAGTCTTGCATATCTATTATACCTGCTATTAGCATCCTTTTGTGCACTAATTACTTGCTTTGTGCGCTGCATTGTTGTCTCGCACCTGGCGCGCGCGCCGGCCGGACCGGTTTGACCGACGTGGCCTAGTAAAGGTCATTGCCCGAGCGGTGCATTCTTTCATTGCAAGTAGCAAAACATCTGTTATTTTTTCATTCACAATAAACTTTTTTCTCTTTCACGCATTCATTCAAGCTAATATTTAAGAATGGCTGAACAGAAACTCATTAAAAAACGCTCTTCATTGAAATCAAAGTTGACTATATTCACAAACTATCTTTCCATACTTGATAGCTGCGCTTCCTTATCCAATTTACAACGCTTGGATTTGGAGGGACGTTTTAATAAATTTGATGCCCTATACGATGAATTCGATGAATTACAGACGGAGATTGAGATGTCATCAGAAAATCCAGACGAAGCGTATGCAGAGCGAGCCCAGTTCGAGGAGCAGTACCACGCTCAGGCAGCCTTGGCGCGCAGCCTGCTGGCCGACAACCAGCCTCGAGACGGTCCGGGTTCGATACCAGAATCGGCATCAGGTGGGACAAACAGAAATAATTTTGTACGATTACCTAAGATTGATTTACCCCATTTTGATGGTAGCTATCAGTATTGGCTTGAGTTTAGAGATACTTTCATTTCATTAATTCATAAAAACGATTGTATCGATCCCATAAATAAATTTCACTACCTTCGTGCGTCTTTGAAAGGTAGTGCGGCAATTGTTATTAAAAATATCGATTTTAGTAGTGAAAATTATCAAATCGCGTGGGATTTATTGTGCGAGCGATACAATAATAACCGCATACTCGTTCATAACCATGTGCAGGCGTTGTTTAGCGTAGAACCGGTTCTTAAAGAATCGAGTAGATGTTTGCGTAATTTAATAGACATAACAAATAAAAACATTAGAGCGTTAACTACATTAAATCAACCGACAAAGTATTGGGATACACTAATTATTTACATGATGTCTACCAAACTAGATATAACTACTAGTCGTCATTGGCAAGAATATCGCAATACTTTAACAGATGAGGCTACATTAAATCAATTTTCAACATTTATTACAAATAAAATTGAGCTTCTAGAATCATTAGAAAATCATAATCATCAAATTCATAATCACAATCACAATCATAAATCTAATAAAGCTGAATTAGGCAGGCCTAAAAGTTTTTTAATCGAATCAAGCCCTTCGTGCCCTTTGTGTTTTAAAAAGCATTTCCTATATACATGTGAAACATTTAGAAAGCTATCCATTGAGGATCGCGTTGAAAAAGCCAAAAGCTTAAAGGTTTGCCTGAATTGCTTGCGTCCAGGTCATTTTCATCAAAAATGTAAATTGTCCCATTGCAAATATTGTAAATACAAGCACAACACGCTTTTGCATTTAGAATCGAATCAACCCAACCCCATTTCAAACTCCATCATCACCCCATCTTCAT
Organism: Thymelicus sylvestris; assembly: GCA_911387775.1. Taxonomy (NCBI): domain Eukaryota; kingdom Metazoa; phylum Arthropoda; class Insecta; order Lepidoptera; family Hesperiidae; genus Thymelicus; species Thymelicus sylvestris. The sequence continues at coordinate 1,346,797 of OU426912.1, read as the reverse complement.
CTTCATCTCATGATAATGTTGTTTTATCATCCAATGCTGTGCAGCCTACTGTGTGTTCCGTCTTACTTTCCACAGCTCTGGTGCAAGTCGTGGACAACAAGGGCAAGAAGACCACGGCCAGGGTCTTACTGGATAACGGAAGTACAACCAATTTTATTACTGCCAGCTTATGCAACTCGCTAGGGTTGTCTAAAGGGGAGGCGAGCTCTACGGTGACAGGTATCAATAATCAAACTTCTTATAGTGCACAGTCTTGTAACCTCACAATTGAGTCTTTTTTCCGTAACTATAGGGTTAATATTGATTGTCTAGTATTACCTGAAATAACCAAGCTTTTGCCGTCGCGTTTAATAAACAAAAATAGTATTCCTATTCCTAAGGGTTTACAACTTGCAGACCCGTCTTATAACATTCCGTCGGCTATTGACATTTTGATAGGGGCAGACTTATTCTGGTCCCTCTTAGAAAATAATGTCATCGACTTAGGTAAAAATCAACCAAAATTATGCGAAACCAAATTAGGGTGGATTGTGTCAGGCAATATTGGGCATAATTCATTTCTATCTTCCTCACACAATTGTAATTTTACTCAAGGTTCTACCAATTCAGATCTAACGAGGTTTTGGGAATTAGATACCATCTCGCCTTCACATTCTCTTTCACCTGAAGAGAAGGCGTGTGAAGACAGTTTTTATACCAATACTGTCCGTCAGGATGATGGTCGTTTCGTGGTCACAATGCCTTTTAAACATGATCCCAGCCTGCTAGGGGATTCGTTCGAAATGGCTAAGCGACGCTTTTTCTCATTAGAACGACGTCTAAAACGCAATCCTGAATTAAATGACGGTTACGTAGCCTTTATGCGTGAGTACGAACAGCTAGGACACATGACAGAGGACACTACTTCCGATGTTTTGGAAAATACTCAAATTAATCATTTTTTATGCCAACATTGTGTTCTACGTACTTCTAGTACAAGCACGAAGCTACGCACAGTATTCGACGCGTCCGCGACCACTACCTCGGGTGTATCTCTTAACGACCTTCAAATGGTGGGCCCTGTCGTACAAGATGATCTTCTGTCTATATTAATACGTTTTAGGCAACATAAAATAGTAGTCACAGCAGACATCGAAAAAATGTATAGGTCTATAAATCTTAACCCTAATCAACAATCGTTACAGCGCATTTTTTTTCGTGCGGATCCGGAGCAACAGCTTAAAACTTACACTTTGCGAACGCTTACCTACGGCACCGCGTCAGCTCCATATTTGGCCACTAAGTGTTTAGTAAGTTTAGGGTCTAGTACATCTAATCAAGAAGTCAAGCGCTGCATCGAACATGATTTCTATGTCGACGATTTTTTAAGTGGTTCGTCTACGATTGCGAATACCTTAGATATCTGTCATGAAGTAAAGTCTATTTTATCATCAGCTCAATTTAATTTACGAAAATGGCGGTCGAATTCGTCTCAAATTGTGTCAGAATTAGATAAATCTTCAAGTAGCGCTAGCCAAAATCTAGATCTAAATAATGATAACGACAATAGTTCATGTAAAACTCTAGGATTGTACTGGTTTTCAGATTCAGATACTTTATCATTTTCTATTAATATCGATCAAACTCGTAAAATTACTAAAAGGTACATTTTATCCGTAATTAGCAAAATTTTCGATCCGTTAGGCCTCCTAGGCCCTTGCGTTGTCGAAGCAAAGTGTATACTACAAAGACTTTGGATTGAAAAATATGATTATGACACGGAAGTTTCACAATCTATTCAAAATGCTTGGTATTCCTTTGTAAATAAACTTCCATATTTAAATAGCCTTAAAATACCTCGCTGGGTTCTGTGCGATAATTGATTATCATATGAAATCCATGTATTCACCGACGCGTGCGATAAGGCCTACGGAGCATGCCTTTACATACGGTCACTTAATAATTTAGGTAGTACATACATTCAATTAGTTGCGTCTAAAAGTCGTGTAGCGCCTATTAAACCTACAACTATTCCGCGTCTAGAGCTTTGCGGTGCTTTGTTAGGTTCAAGATTGTGCACTAAAGTTTTAGAATCATTAACATTAAATATTTCGAAATGTTACTTTTGGTGTGATTCTACCATTGTGTTGGGTTGGTTGTCTTCACCTTCCAATCTACTCAAACCATTTGTACGCAATCGTGTCAATGAAATACAAGAGAGTACCAGTGGTCACACGTGGAGCTACGTCCCTTCTAAAGACAACCCGGCAGATCTCGTTTCCCGGGGGCTCAAAGGTGATCAAATCAGTAGTTCTAATTTGTGGTGGCATGGCCCCAAATTTCTTTTATTGGATACCAGTCAATGGCCCAAAATGCCCACTAATTTCGAGAAACGTGACCTACCAGAAACGACGGCTGATTATTGTTCTAATTTATGTAATCAATCAAACGCAATCTGCAATCAATCAAACGTAATATATAATGAATCCAATAATAAAATACCAATAATACAAAATCTAATTAATAAATATTCAAACTATAACTATTTACAAAGAGTGATCGCCTATGTACAAAGATTCATTCATAATTGTTCAATTAAAAATAAAAATAAACAATCAAATAAATTTTCTGGTCCATTATCTGTACAAGAACTAAATAATTCATCTATTCTTATTTTACAGCATTCTCAAATCCAAATGTTTCCCGAGGAGTTTGCTCTTCTATCAGCCGGTAAACCCTTACCTCGGAAAAACAGATTAATTTCATTATCCCCATTTTTAGACGTTAATAAAATCATTCGTGTGGGCGGCAGGCTCGATAATTCCCCTTACGATTACGACACAAAGCATCCTATATTATTATGTAATAAACATATCTTAACAAAACGTATATTCGAAACACAACATATCAAATTACTACATGCAGGTCCTCAATTACTTTTGGCAAATATTAGGCAAAATTATTGGCCTCTTAAAGGTAAAAGTATTGCTAAATCTATTGTTAATAAATGTCTTAAATGTTACAGGTTTCGAGCTAAAAATATTCAACCTATAATGGGTCAATTACCGTGTAACAGAACAAATTTAGAATATCCATTTTTGCATTGTAGCGTTGACTACGCCGGGCCAATACTGATTGCGGACCGGAAGGGTCGTGGCTGTAGGCTCTTAAAATCGTACATTTGTATTTTTGTTTGTCAAGCCATTAAAGCCGTTCATATCGAGCTCGTATCGGACTTAACTACAGAAGCCTACATGGCCGCTCTTAGCCGTTTCATAGCGCGTCGCGGTAAACCTCGTAGCATAACATCCGATAACGGGACTAACTTCGTAGGAGCGTCTAATGACATCTATCGTTTCTTACAGGAATCCAATATTGCATCTGATGTAGCTCAGGAGGGCATTGAATTTAGATTCGTTCCTGCCTATTCACCGCACTTTAACGGTATCGCTGAGGCTGCCGTTAAGTCAACTAAGTACCATCTAAAAAGGTTACTCCAATTAACTCATTTTACGTTCGAGGAAATGTGTACGTGCTTGACTCAAATAGAGGCTATTCTAAATTCTCGTCCTCTTACCCCACTTTCCTCTGATCCGTTAGATTTTACAGCCCTTACTCCTTCCCACTTTTTAATTGGTCGATCACTGACGTCTATACCATATCCACCCGTCGCTGATGTCGAAATTAGCCGCCTACAACGTTATCAGCGAATAGAGAGTATAAAACAACATTTTTGGAAACGTTTTAACGCCGAATATGTCTCTCTACTCCAGCAGAAGACGAAGTGGATGACGACTTCGAGCGACTTGGCCTTGGGATCGCTCGTACTGGTGAAGGACAAGGCGCTCCCACCGCTGTTGTGGTGCTTGGGGCGCGTCGTCGCGGTCCACCCCGGCAGCGACGGCATCACTCGCGTCGTCGACGTGAAGACGAAGCGAGGCACCATCCGACGGGGCTTCAATAACGTCTGCCCTCTACCAACGTGTTGAAGACTACGTGCTTCAAGGGCGGGAGTATGTTTGCGCGAACCGAGTCGCGCGGGCTATCGCGGCTGCCCGGGCGCGGGCAGCCATCGCGATTCGCGGCACTCCACCTTCGGCGGCCAGCGCGCGCACACCAATCGCGAGACATTGTACTGGTCATTACATTACATTCTTCTTATGCAGTCCGTTTATTCATTTGAGCCCTAATCACCTAAAGGCTATGTGCGGTAATCGCAGGGGCGATCCTTCGATGTATGTAATGTGGACTGTATAAATGTATGTATGTATGTATGAAGCAGTAGGTTGGTAGTATGTCCAATCCAATACCAAAATCAGTAAGAAAGAACCCACCAACCTTAACATCCAATGTCGCAGGATTGCGCTGCGCACGACTGCTTCTTTCTTTCACGGCACGGCCGGAGGACAGCACCATAAACGTTATGGTCTTCTTAAGATGGAAACTCCACGAACGTCGTGAATTCAACCGATCTTTTTAACGGAGTTGACGCAACTCGCGATATTTTTCCTTTGACATTAAGTGTCAATTTTGGAAGGGTTTTACTTTTTCTTTCACACCGACCAGTGTTAAAGGATTGAACATACCCCCCACCGAAATCAGTGTGATGATTTCCTAATAGTGTCGGTGTGTGAAGAATGAGTGTGTTAATAATTTGTGTTAATGAATATTTACGAAATAATTCAAAAATAAAATAAACTTGTTAGTGTTAAGTAAAAAAGTTGAGTGTATGTGCCTAATCTAAGTCCTAACCTAATAACCTAACTTTATATTTAGTTTGCATATGGCAATGGGCAGATCTTATTTACCGGTCTTTTATAAACCCCAGTTTGCGTGCGTACAGTGACTACACGTACAATGTTATCAAAACCAGGGTGAACCTCTTCTATTCTGCCAAGAGGCCACTGTAACGGTTTGGTTAAGTTAGATTTAAGGAGCACTAAATCACCCTTCTTAACATTTGGAATTGAGGTGAACCACTTTTCTCTTTGCTGTAAAGTGTGCAAATAATCATTTGACCATCGCTTCCAAAATGATTGTGATGCCTTTTGAATACATTGCCAACGTGACAATCGCTTCATCTGTACATCTTCAAAATTATTCTCTGGAACAGTTAATAAATTCTGTCCAGTTAAAAAATGACCCGCAGTCAGAACTTCAAATTCATTAGGATTATTTGAAAGGGAGCATAATGGTCGCGAGTTCATAATTGCCTCAATTTTACAAAATAAGGTACTTAACTCCTCAAAAGTCAAGGACCTATCACCTACTACACGGTAGAGATGATGTTTGGCTGATTTTATGCCTGCCTCCCACAGACCACCCATGGAAGCTGCATTAGGCGGGTTCGTACGCCATTCGACGCCTCGCGAGGATAATCCAGAAAGAATTTCATCAGAATTAGACGTAGAATTAAAATAATTAGTAACGTTTTTTAAATGTTTAGCTGCTGCAATAAAGTTTTTTCCACAATCGGAATATAAGCAAGTACAGAGACCGCGGCGTGCCACAAAACGATCAAATGTGGCCAGAAAACATTCGCAAGATAAATCTGAGAGCACTTCTAGGTGCACTGCTTTTGTAGAGAAACATACAAATAAACACAAATATGCCTTAGTAACTTTTGCGTTTCGCCGCATACCTTCTTTTATAAAGAATGGACCACCAATATCGCAACCAACATGGTCAAACACCTTGTTGGCCTTAAGCCTAGTTGCAGGTAACGTACCCTTCATAGGCTGTGTGGAGTATGGACGAAATTTAAAACAAGCCCGACATTTCGACAAAACTGAACGAATTACACTACGAGCATTTATTATCCAGTATTTATTATTTAAAATGCCTTGCAAGGTGCGCGGTCCTACATGCATGTACAATTTATGAAAATAATCAATTATTAAATTTGTTATGTGGCACTTCTTGGGTAATAGTGCCGGATGTTTTATACTATATGGTAAATCCGACTGTTGTATTCGACCCCCCACCCTGAGGAAATTATCAGGGTCTATAAAGGGAGATAGTTTGCGAAGGGATGATACATGAGTTCCCTTTGCTATCATTTGCATTTCAGAATAAAAATAATTATTTTGAATGACTTTTATAATTAAATCATGTCCCCGCTTTAACTCACAAGACTTTAGTGAACCAAATGTTCGATCAGATTTTTTACATTTTAAATTATTTATAAAACGAAGACACCACGCTGTTACGCGCTCGAGTTTACTAAACGATGAAATTTTATTAAAGGAATGTTCAAGATCATTAAAATTATTTAAATTGTAAGAATTAAAGGTAAATGTGTCTACGTTAGTTTTAAGTTCTGGAATAATATCATTTTCTTTTAAAAATAAGGTACTTCTTGGCCAACTACGCGGATCTCCAGCAAGCCATGCAGGGCCACTAAACCATTCGTCCGCTACTGCTATAAGTTGTTCAGGCAGCGCGCCTCGAGAACAGAGGTCGGCTGCGTTGTTCTCACTGTTTACATGAAACCAGCAATTGGGCGGAATCACGTCAACAATCTCACTAACACGGTTAGCCACGAATACTTTTAGCTTGTAAGGCGGAGTCTGTAGCCACGACAAAACCACACTCGAGTCGCTAAAGGCAACTATTGGTAAATTAAAATCCTTAACGTTTTGTACGACAAAACGAACTAGCTTCGATAACAGCACGGCTGCCATAAGTTCAAGCCTAGGGATAGGCATTAATGGCTTCAATGGAGCAACTCTAGATTTGCTCGTCAATAGTTTGACTTTGACGTTCCCATCCTTGTCAGTACTACGAAAATATATGCAAGCTGCGTAACCCAGTGATGACGCATCACAGAAACCGATTAATTGCACGTTTACAAACGAATTCACTAGAAGGTGTCGCTCAATGCGAAGTTGTGAAAGAATCGGTAATTGACCGATAAATTTATCCCATTTTTGTAACAATTCGTATGGTAAACGGTCATTCCAGCCGAGGCTCAGTTTCCAAAGATCCTGCATGATACATTTGGCAACGAAAGTACACGGCGAAATAAAACCAACCGGATCGTAAATACTAGCAAGCAGCTTAAGTACTGAACGTTTCGTTCCGTCATTATCTTTTAAATTATAATTAAATGAAAAGAAGTCGCATGAGGGCAACCATGTCAATCCCAGGACTTTTAAGGATGATGATAACGTATCATCTTGAAAATTTATTTGCGTTATTTGTTCTGATTTCATTCGTGTCAGTAGCTCGGGACAGTTGCTAGCCCACTTACGTAATTCAAACCCGCCTTTTTTCAGAAGACTCATTAAGCCGTCTTGTAAGGTACAAGCTTCATCTACAGATTGACATGACCACAAAAAGTCATCGACGTAGACACCCTCTTCTAGAACTCGGGAAGCCTTACAGTCTGACCGTTCGTCTTGGGCAAGTTGAAGCAGCGTGCGAATGGCCGTGTAAGGCGCGCTACGCAGTCCGTAAGTGACCGTTTTCAACTCGTAAACTTGTACTGGGTCTGACGGTGTATCACGCCATAATATGTGTTGATAACACCTATCAGCGGGGTCGATGAGCACGGCTCGATACATCTTTGACACGTCCGCCGTAAAACATATGTCGTAGAGACGAAAGTTAATAATAATTTTTAAAATATTTGGAAGTAATTTACGGCCGGTCAAAAGGTTGTCATTTAGTGACACCCCAGTACTAGTTTTCTGTGATCCATCAAAGACCACACGCAACGGTGTTGTGGAGCTAGAAGGCCGTAACACACAGTGATGTGGTATAAAATATTTAGACGGCTCCGTACCACGATATAGCTCCATATGCCCCAGTGACTCGTACTCCTTCAGAAAATCAGAATAAGCCTTCCGGAACTCGGGTGAGTGCGCAAGTCGGCGCTCGACATGCGTGAGTCTCCTAAAGGCTATGTCATACGAATTACCTAACGGTTCGTGATTTGGCTTTAATAAAATAGGTGAAACATATCGGCCACTCTCGTCACGATAATGTTTCTCAATATATAGTTTTTCAGCGACTTCATCATCGGGATTTAAAGGAACATCGCACGGCGAGGATTCTATTTCCCAAAATCGCTTAAGAGTATCATTTAAATGATCATCAGTGGTGTACGACACCAACGTTGTAGACGCTACAACGTTCACATCCGTGACGTCATTAGTCGACGGTGTAACTAATTTACCTGTTATAATATACCCAAATATGCTGTCCAGCACGGCTGGCATATTGGGACCCATAATAATTTTCTTCCCACTATAAATATGGGGAAAAACGTCACCGCCTAAAATTAAATCAATTGGCGATTGCTTATAGAAATGAGGATCAGCTAAAAATAAATTATCATACTGTTTTATTATATGCTCAGGAATTTTAATGGTAGGTAGATCTGAAGTTACTTTCTGAAGAATAACAGCATCAATATTAAAAACAGGTTTATCAGTGTGACGCGGCCTTAAGCTACATGACGTCATGCCGTAGTTCTTAACTAAACCATCAGCTAATCCGCAAATGCTAAACGGACATTTACGTTGAGATAAACCTAAACGTTGTAAGCATGCAGCGGAAATAAAATTGGATTGTGCACCGGAATCAATTAATACGCGACATGGTTGATAGACGTTAAAGTTGTCTAAAATATAAACAATCGCGGTACCCAACAAAACCGTACTGTAACTGTTATTATTATCAGTTGAAGGGCCTCCCGACTGGGCGGGCGCGCTTACAGGAATCGATGCATTACCGGAGTCATAAGAGGAAGCGAGAAACGTTTTCGTTACGTCCTGATGCAATAATAAGTTATGTGGTCGCTCACAAATAATGCATTTAAATTCACTCCTGCATTGTTCAACAGTGTGATTAGGTTTAAGACAATTATGACATAACTTCAACTCATCAGCACGGCTGATTCGTAGCGAAGCACTCAATTTACGAAATTGAGCACAGCGATATATCATATGATTGTCTCCGCAATGCAAACAAGATAAATTATTTTTTGAGTTTGATGACGATGCATGCGCGTAGTTTTTCTGTGCATATGCACTGTTTCTAGTTCGCGCCGTAAACCTACTTACATCTGGTTGACGTTTATTTTGTACGACGTTTTGGTTGCTTGTACTAGCACCATAAGAACTAGAATGATCCAACACTTTTATTTGATTAGTTACGTAAGAAATCAATTCAGAGAATTTTGGTATCGACTTCTGATTGATACTTTGTTCAAATGACCTACGAGTGTATGGATCCAAGGCTCGTAATGCTATATGACACAGAATGTAACTATTCAAATCTTCAATATCAAGAGATTGTATAGCCTTGTATGAGTTATCAAAGGTTTCCAAGAAATTATTCAACTGAAAGGATGATTCCTTCGCAATAGGTGTAAAGTTTAACATTTTATCTAAATAATTCCCAACTAACATTCGGTTATCTTGATACCTGTCGAGTAAAGCTTGCCAAACTATATCGTAATTATTAGCAGATATCGGAATACTTTTGACTATGTTCAAAGCGGAACCTTTGATACATGAGAGTAAATAGTGAAATTTATCTATATTAGGTATCTGAGGCTGATTATGAACCAACGAACAGAATGTCTCGTAAAAAGTATTAAAATTCTCAATATTTCCATCGAAACAAAACAACTCCAATTTTGGAAGACGTGGCCTAGATTCGATGCACGACTGTGTTTTTTCAGTTTTAACGTTCGCTAGTAATTTTGAAGAAATCAATTTTATACGGTAATACAACTCATCAAAACTATTCAATTCCTGACTTTGAAATATGGTTTTCATACCAGCTTGTAACTGACATTTATAAATTTCAAAAATACATAATTCGAAAGATGAACGTAGCTCATCTATATCCGTGACACGCAATAGAAACATTTCACGAATATTGCTGTCAGTTACATTTAATGACATGTCAGATATTATCTGTAATTGTTCAAAAATTCTTTGCTTTTTGTTGATTAAAACGTTTAATTCAACATCAGCTATGCACTCCTCGTACACTTCCTGAACCTTCTGACCCTTTTTAGCCATTGCAACGTGCAATCTAAATATAATATGTCAAATAAAATAAATGAATAAAGAATTGCCTACTCTATGTTCGGCTCGAAGGCTACAAAAAAATTGTGCGGTAATCGCAGGGGCGATCCTTCGATGTATGTAATGTGGACTGTATAAATGTATGTATGTATGTATGAAGCAGTAGGTTGGTAGTATGTCCAATCCAATACCAAAATCAGTAAGAAAGAACCCACCAACCTTAACATCCAATGTCGCAGGATTGCGCTGCGCACGACTGCTTCTTTCTTTCACGGCACGGCCGGAGGACAGCACCATAAACGTTATGGTCTTCTTAAGATGGAAACTCCACGAACGTCGTGAATTCAACCGATCTTTTTAACGGAGTTGACGCAACTCGCGATATTTTTCCTTTGACATTAAGTGTCAATTTTGGAAGGGTTTTACTTTTTCTTTCACACCGACCAGTGTTAAAGGATTGAACAGGCTACAACAGTCCTACACTCCTTAATTTAACAGTTGTTACTGACGAATAATATCTTTTTATCTTTATAAGCTTGCTACAAATTTTGAACCTCGACTTCGGTTTTAGTAAATAAAATATAAGTTTTTTATATAATAAGTTATGGAAGAGATTTCAATTTTAATTTCATCCTAAATTAACAATATCGAAGCAACTCCACGCACGTCGCACCACTTAGGTACAATATTGCCGCCGAAAACCATTTTGAAATAAGAACAAGAGGGCTCCAAATTCAAATCTCCTGCCGGCGTGTATTCCATTTTTCTTTTCACAGATAATATAAGGCGACGTTCCGTTTAACGCACGATAAAGTGTTTACCAAATTTATTTCTTGAGGTTGTTATTCGTTGTTGTATGGTGTGATTGGCGCGTTGAGTTGATTGAGACTGGTGCTTATTGACAATGACATAAGCAAAATAAATTAATAAGGGTTTTATGTTGGCTATTAATGGTAGTGGGCCAAGTGAGAAAGGGTCACTCCTCTTGGGTAGGCTTATAGCATACTACACTACGTTCCTCCAGTGCGGATTGATGGAGGGGTGGCCGGGACCGACGGCTCTATGTGCCCTCTGAAGCACGTCCCGCTCAATAAATTTTTGCCACTAGCGGTCATCACAGCCAGGAAACGAGGCCCACGAGCTACGAACTCATTTTGTGAGGTTCTTCCGATATGTACAGAAAATATCGATGTTTTCATACCCCAATTGTAAGCTTACCACTATTTTTGTCTATTTTTACCGGACTATGAGTTACAGTAATACCCTGTGCGTCGTACTTACCTACAATAACAAAATCAGAAACTTTTACCAGTTATTCGTTTACAATAACAAACAACAAAACGATATTCGAAAGGTGCCGAAGCATTTTATTCATGAAAATCTACGATAACCAAATAAAAGGCATTGAACCATTGAAGTATTATTACTAGCATATAGAACGGATACCACGAATATGATGCGCAATGAACTGTAGCCAATTGGCAACTGTTTTCAGATTCAGTCAATTTTGAAAAGAGAACGGAGGCCCCATTTTGAAAATAGAACCTCCCGACGCGACACATTTTGTTCGCGATGTCTGTTCTAGAACTTTAGTACATTATACTTCAATGATAAAAGGTGACATTTTCGAACGTCATTTAAATAAATTAAATTAAAAAACAAACAAGCAAGTTCGACGAAATGTCTTGTTTTTGTTGTTGGACATGATAATAGAGCTATGTTAGAATTATGTGAATACGAGATTCACATAAATTAATAATTTTAAATAATATTATCCCTTCAATAACATTATTATAGTATACTGCATACAATAATATGTTATATTGGTTATTATACTAGCCATAGCAATGAATTCTATATTCGACGAGTCCTATTTGGTAAAAAAAAACAGTATATTTTATCGTATAATTTGTGCAGACCCGGATTTAGGGGGGGGGGGTGAACCGGGGCACCTAGCCCGGGGGCCAATTTAAGGGGGCGCCAAAATGCGTCCGATTACCTTTTTTCAGTCCAAGCGCTGAACCGATTTTGCTGCTTCGTAGGTATACGTTTTTTAGTGAGTACAAAACTCACTATCAAGTTTCTGCCCCGGTTCGAAAAGATTGTAGATCCGGGATTGAAATCCTGCTTTAGAGCCAATTCTTTCTTTCTTTAATCTCATTCCTAGTTCCTTAATCCTTTGGTGCACTTACCATCAGGTCTGCTTGCAACCCAGTCTGATCATGATCGTAGATTGGATCAATCAAACCAGCCGTCAATCAGTCCGTTGTTATATAAACAAGTTTTTGTTAACAGTAACAAGGCGTAACAAGATTTCGAATCTATTCAGCGTCGGCCGAACGGGTAGGCTGGGAGGCGGTGAGACGGAGGAAGACATTTTTTAACGCTTTTTTTTTAGTTTCTATCCCCCGACGCAAACAGAGTGTTATAAGTTTGACGTGTATCGTATACCCATGACGTGTGTATCCTAAATAAAAACACAACATATGAAAAAGAGTAATAAGTATTTAAATATTAATGACTGTGTAAAATGCGAAGCAATTAGTACATCATTCTTTTTTAGGAAATAGCCAGCTGGCTGACGAGCCATCGGAAGGTAAGTGGCCATCGTCGCTCATGGACATCAGTGACACTAAGGCATTACTGATGCGTGGCCGGCCAAGAAAGTGAGAAGAAAAGTGGCCAAGTGCGAGTCGGACTCGCCCATGAAGGGTTCCGTAGCAGCAAGTAACATAATATAAAAGTTCTTGAAGTTCGTTGTAACTTTGATCGAGGTAAATTGCGGTTTACGATTTATGACGTATTAAAAAAAACTACTTACTAGATCTCGTTCAAACCAATTTTCGTTGGAAGTTTGCATGGTAATGTACATCATATATTTTTTTTAGTTTTATCATTCTCTTATTTTAGAGGTTACGGGGGGGGGACACACATTTTACCACTTTGGAAGTGTCTCGCGCGCAAACTATTCAGTTTAGAAAAAAATGATATTAGAAACCTCAATATCATTTTTGAAGACCTATTCATAGACACACGTATGGGTTTGATGAAAAAAAAATTTTTGAGTTTCAGTTCTAAGTATGGGGAACCCCCAAAATTTATTGCTTTTTTTCTATTTTTGTTTGAAAATCTTAGTGCGGTTCACAGAATACGTTTCGGAATAGTTTCGGAAAAAAGTGGCTGTGACATACGGACGGACGGACAGACAGACAGACAGACAGACAGACAGACAGACATGACGAATCTATAAGGGTTCCGTTTTTTTGCCATTTGGCTACGGACCCTAAAAAAAAGAAAAAAGAACTGGCTCTATTGTCTCGGAAAACGCGGGCAAAACTGTTTAAAGAAAGGGCGCTATTTTGAAATTAGAGTTTGGATGGTCATGACACATTAAGTAATTTTTGTAAATGTTTAAACTAAGCCTAAGTATACAAACATCTAGTCAGTATTCTTAGGTACCTCAATACAGCTTTTACTATCAAAACGAACTTATTATGAAATATCCATTGATTCATACATAAATCATTGTTAAAACCGAATGGAAATCGACTTAAATAAGTTACATAACTGGCCAGCTATAAATAAAAATAAAAGCAACAAACACAACTCACTTTCTCGAAAAAAAAGTGTAATTTGAACGTAGAATAATTTGAGCGTAGAACAAGGTGGCATTAAAATGAGACAAAAAAGGTTTTCTATTTCGGGTGTAATTAGGGGCCCTTGGTATATCTCGATTTGAAATGGGTCCCACGCCCTTTCTGAGATTCGGTTATGCGTGACGGGAGAATAATGAAGAGCACGTGATTTAGTCTTGATGATAATAGATAATATTAGAATTTTATTTGAATAATACATGTTATAATAACAATTCACAGTTAATTCCTTCCAACGCGTGCAAGCTGTCTTACTCTGAGTATGTGTACTTAAAAATAATGTCCACGTGATAAAATCCTTTGATCATTGAAGTATATTGTACTAAACTAAAGTACAGAACAGACATCTCGAACAAAATGTGTCGCGCCGTGAGGTTCTATTTTCAAAATTGAGCCCCCGTTCTCTTTTCAAAATCGAACTTCATTCGTCAGTTCTATCACAGTATAAATATTATATGTAATAATATTTATATTGTGGTTCTATAGATACGCTAGTAATAATACTTACTTTAATGAGTTTAATGGAACTTTTTACACTTTTAATCCATGAACCATCTTTTGATGAACTCTGCACCAAACTATAAACATAGGTAGGTATAAGGTTTTTTTGAAAGTTTGATTACTCATAAAATGCTGCAAAACTTAGAAAACGATAAGAAAATACCCAATATGTATTTTATATTCTTCATCTGCCATCACCATCTGCATGATTATGATTATTCTGAAGGTGCGATTAATGATTTTTATAATAATTAACTATAGGGTCATCATATCATCATCATATCAACAAAATAAGAAATTTTGCCAGTTAATTGTTAATATAATATACCTAGTACCTACCCATATTTTTACCTTTATCTCAGTCAGTAAACAATCTTAATCCAAAAACATAATTTAAACAAAAAAAGCAATCAAACGAACACCGCCCATGATTTTTCTCTTTCTCTCACTAACTAATAACTATCGCTGACTCGCTCATACCAAAATGGATGCCTGGTTCTACAACATTAATAATGAAATCCATATTAGGATGGTCTCAATTAAAGGGCTCGCGGAAGAAAGGCAGGGGTCATTCGTTTCTGGGCGTTGGTCACAGATACACAAAATATATAATTTACGCGGGAACCGTAAAATAATAATTATCTCTGGACGCTTCATTTTTGAAACTATCAAATGTAGTAGGGTGGTTATATCTTTATTATATTGAGGACAATTACTTTTAATGTTACGGCGGAAACGGGAACTACTTATTCAGAATCGACTAACTAAAATATAATATTTATGTTGTAACTCGTAACTTGTAAGTATGTATATTTTGTAGGTAGGTATACATCAGGGGTGTTCAAAAAATAACGGAAATTTCCTTTTTTAAAATATTTATTTATTCGTCTTCATTAGTGTTGTCGCCTTTAAAATCGTCTCCATTAGATACCTATTATGCACTTGTGCCAGCGCTTATTCCGATCCCCGAAAAACTTTTCAAACTCGATTTTTGGGATAGCTTTTAGCGGTGCGCTTTGAATGTCATCAATGCTTAAAAACGACGGCCCTTAATTTTGGGAACTTGAAAAGAGTCACACGAAGCCATGGCAAGCTATGGAGACTGGGGCATTGTTACAGTTTCATTTTTGGCCAAAAGTTCACGAACAAGCAATCAAGCAGCAGATGTAAAAATCGCCGAGATGATAAAAACACGACTCACTGCTGCTACTCAAAAAGTAAACAATGACAGCTAAAATTTTTATCATACTTGAGGACATGACATGTGTGGACATCACAGAGTACTTAATCACTACGTTTTAGTGGACATGGCGCTACTACAAAGTCAACTTGACCAACTCCGCGAGCGTATTGACTCGAATTAATAAGATAAGTAACAATATTTGTGATTTGAATTTGGAATATTCAAATATTGTCTTCATTAAATGCAAATCCTTTTGTGCCAGTGCTACAGACTTACAGTCTACAGAGACTACAAGGTATAGAGACCAACTCCAACAGAGCCGCCACTCGGAACTAGTTCTGTAACAATATAATGGACGTCGTCATGCAGAACCGCGCAAACAGGTCGTCAGACCGCAAGACGATCATGTTTATTGTAATAAATATTGCGGTGTCCATGTTTTTTTTTTATTTTGAGTCAAATCGCTATTCTGGCCAATTTGTTGTTTATCGACTAGCTGCACCCTGCGGTTTTGCTAAAAGATTTATTTACGCAAGGTAAATAGTAATTGTGTCAGGATACTTATGATCAGGAAATACAGAGTACGGATTAAACAGAACTGGCTTTGGCTAACTAAAGTGTTGTCAATTATGTCTTATTAGAAAACATTTGAGATATTTAGCTAGGCTTGCTCTTGCTTACTCTTGGCCGGCAACGTATCAGTGATGCCTTTGGTGTCGCTGATGTCCATGGGCAATGATAACCACTACCTTCTTGTGGATCGTCAGATCGTTTGCCGGCTATTACCATAAAAAAGTAGATGGACATAAACATGGCCATTATCAACACTGTAACTGAAACACATCAAAACACTTTGATAATTACTTCTTTCCTAAAATAGCTAGCTAATCAGAAACTTTCACATTTATAATATTAGTAGGATTACCAATACACAGGTGATCTTACATTATTATTAATTATTATTATGACATATTCTCACTCGTACTCGTGAGCCGTGAGTCTCGTAACAGGCACAGGGATCCTTCGCGAAAGTCCGAATTACAGATCTTGTTAGTGGTCAACAGGACATCTGGACTTTAAATATTGTTATTAAAAGTATTACGACATCCTTTAAGCTCCACGTCCCGTCCATACTTTGCGGTTGTCCTTATTGTAAATCCGGCGTATTTTGGTTAGTGACCGGTAGTCATTTTACAATTAGAAAGCGACCCTTCTCTGGACATTTGTGCACATGATGTTGTCGTAATATAGGGATCTCATTTAATTAACTATAGGGATCCTATGCGAGAGGAAATTTTTCGTTTGGTGTATTGAATTTTATGTTAAAAATTCATTATAGAGTCATTGGGCAAGTATCTGACGCTTCTGAATTAAAATTTAATTAATGAGTACTACGTTATTCTAGTACGAAATTTTTACGAGATTTTTGGTAGGATTTATCGATAAGTCGTTTAAATAATTGTGACTTAGTAAGTTGTATATGCACAGACGTTCAAAATATATTTAATATTTGAATCAGCAATTATTTCAGTGCATCAAATTCAATATTGTATAAAATTATTTTGGACGTGTCCTAAAATGTTTTTTGACGATTAATCGTATTCCGTACAATATTTTGGTCTTTACATGATAATATTATGATAAAGGATTGTAGGGTGTGCAAGTAGGTATATTTTTAACCGACTTCAAAAAAGGAGGAGGTATTCAATTCGACTGTATTTTTTATCTTTGTTACCTCAGAACTTTCGACTGGGTGAACCGATTTTGATGATTCTTTTTTAATCGAAAGCTGGTGCTTGTCATGCGGTCCCACTTAGATTTGAGTGGGATCTGACAAGTAGTTTTTGAGTTATTTTGAAGTCAGTTATTTTTTGTTAGTATTTAGATTATTATTTATAAGGATCACTGAAATAAATATAAAAAGTGTTAATTGATATAGCAGACAGACATTTGTACCATAACTGGACCTAATTATCTTTAAAGCGTCGTATTTTCTTTTGTAACAAATATGGATCATGAGGATGTCACATTTGAAATTCAGGCAGGACTTATAACACCTTTAGCGGAAAACAAAGTTATTTGAGTAAAGAACTTGTTACTAGAATATTAGCTTCTAATCATTACAGAAATATTTTCCTAATTTAATATGCAACTCTATTCTCTAATTAATTTACTGTAAAATACCTAATGTTTTCCAAGCTTGGCGTGTTAAGTATTCATATCGTTAAAAGGCGGTTCATAACGTAACAACTTTGAACCAGTCTGAATATTGATTAAGTGATAGGTTGGTTAGGTAGTAGGTAATTGTAACGAAAGTAAATTAAAATGACAAAAAGTAAAAGTAAAGGTTTCTGGTTACATTTATCCGTTAGACGATGATAAACTGACACACCCTACTATCAGATTTGTCAGCCATTTTGAATTGTTTTTTAATAATGGCGTCGGTTAATCTTCGCCGCGGGATGACTTCATAATAATCTATGGTCTGCAGATGACTCTATATTATCTGTTGTTTTTTAATTACTGGAACCGAAGGTCTTCGTATTCTGTGGTACATACATAAATAACTGTTATTGTTTTTTGTTCGCAGATCTTATAGAATTTATGATTATCTAATATTCTAATATTAATATCTAATATTCGGCAGATGTGATTATTTATTGGTTATTAAAACATAGCCTTCGTATTTATTGTACATGATATTGTTAATGATTTGTAAGAGATGAGTTGATCTTTATTGTTCTGTAAGAAAAAGTCATTAATTTGATTGATAAACCTAAGTAAGGTAAGAATATAGTTAGATATAAATTTATCCTGCTTGTATGTTTCTGGATAATATTTCAATTAAATCATTTTTATTAAACGCTTTTTTATTTAGCTTGATTAATATCCTGTTGTGCAGTTTTTTTATGGAAATAGCCGGCAAACGAGCTGACGATCCACTTGATGGTAAGTGGCTATCATCGACCATGGACATCCAGGCGAACCCCATGGAGAAATAATAATAGTAATAATGGTATTAATTAACAATTAAAATTAATATTACCAATATAATCCCTCGAGAGGACCTACCACCAGCGAGCCGGATTTAGTCGCCTTTTACGACACCCAACCGGCGCGGCGGCGTGGGATTGGGGTTAGTATTCTAAGCCACCCCAATACAGCTAAATCATTACTTAGTACCTATCTATATACCTATTGTTCATATTTTTTAACTATAAATAATTTCATACCTCGAACACACGTCTTTTATTTCTTTATTTATTCAGACACCCGAACCCTCCCACAAAATCAGATGACGTTACAATTTTCCGATTAAACACACAAATTATAACCGTAATCTCTTTATCGGAATCGAAATTACCACACAATAGCGTACAAAAACTACTCGACCACCCAAGCTTAAAGAGACCGAACGAAGTAGGTGATATATTGTTGTACAGGTAAACAGAAAAAAGTTTTTTGATATTGATAAAAGATTTGTTTACGCAAAAAGTGTTAAAGACGCCGCAAACCCATAAATTTCTCGCTATGGCCCGGCAGACATGTCAAAACATTTGGTAATTGTGACTCCTTTGAATCAAAATATTTGAAAGCGTAGGAGTCGACGTATTGTGATTGCGTGTGTACAAGAGAAATTGTGGAATGAATCGTCTTGTTTATGTTGTTTTGTGTTTTGGCGGTGTTTTGGGATTTCCTGTTTGTAATAAGGTCTATTACTAGATAGATAATCAATAATGTAATATAGTCAACACCAACATTATCAACACACTACTTAAATATCATTATAGATCTAAAAAGCTAGCTAGTGTAAAATTATAAATAATCGCTGTCTTGAACTATGTTTTTTGACCTTATAAACCTTCCTTCTTCGATTACTGCCTTTGAATCTATCGACACGATTAATTTGGCAATAGTGACCCTACCTTAAAAGTAATTTACTAAAGTAATTAAGTATCTAAGTAATTGAACTATAATATTTTTTAATCGAAAGCTGGTGCTTGTCATGTGGTCCTACTTAAATTTAAGCTAGATCTGACGAGTAGTTTTTGAGTTATTTTGAAGTCGGTTATTTTTTATCTTGAATTATTGTTACTCGATATAATAGAGTCTAGCAAATAATCCTGAGATTCTTAATGACGGTCTCAGAACAAGGTTTTGACCATCTGGCCACATCTGTTGTGGTCAACGTTAACTCCAAATTATTGGACGTTCTTACTTAATGACTGGGTCACTTCAGCCCGAGGAAATAAAACATCATAAATCCAAAATTATTATCATACATTTTTGTTTACAGAAAAATTTAAATTAAAAATAATTTACGTTAAAAATACTAACGTGTAGATACCGTCAGCGTGTAGTCTACCTACCTACGAAATAAGTAAAGTATTACTAAAAAAATACCAAATTTAAATATAAATTTAATTGGAAAAAACTGTTGGTAAAGAAAGACTAAATCGCTCAAAATGTACAGTCTAGGTATTTATAAATTGAAAAATCCGTCAACATTATTTATTTCAAAAAGGAAATATAATTCTCATGATAATCTGCGTCCCATTTAACAGGTTGCGAAGGAACAAAGAAAAGAATTAAGAAATAGAATAATCTGAATTTTACCAAGAAAAAATAACCGACTTCAAAATAACTCAAAAACTACTCGTCAGATCTACTTCAACATTAAGTGGGACCACATGACAAGCACTAGCTTTCGATTAAAAAAAGAATCACCGAAATCGGTTCACCCAGTCCCAAGTTCAGAAAAAAAAATACAGTCGAATTGAATTATGAATAGGTACTTCCTCCTTTTTTGAAGTCTGTCAAAAAAACAATGCATCTTGTAACAGAAAATAAAATACATACTATCAATCCCTCGTTTTCAACTTAATCAGTAACAAAAGTAGATTTAATCAGTAAATGTAAACACTACACACGGTTTAACCAGAAATTGTACGAAAAAAACATTTTTACCCGCAACTTCCCGCCAAATTGCCAAAACACGGCATCGAATTACAGCCACAGAGTAAATATCATGTTTAATGTAATGATACTCGTATTAGCAGCGACCACAGAATTGGACAAAATGAGGCACGAAAATAAAAAAATAAAAAAGGTGATAAAAATAAAAAATCTGTGATAGGTATTTTTAGACGGCTTTTATGCACCGAATACCGGTTTAAGAATGACATGAATGAATGAATGATGAAATACTTTTATTAAATTAAATCTACCTACCTGTATGCTGAATTCATGAAAATAAATTCATAAGTTTATTGTGTGAAACTTTCACGTTTATAATATTAGTAGGATTATGTTACGGATAATTGGAAGTTATAACATAATTTTACATTAATTTAATAGCTTAATTTTATAGTTTGGAAGCCTAGTTTTGTAAAGAGTAGGTATAATATCAAAGGTACCTACTTGGTAGATCGATTAAAATTTAAAATCCTTATAGAATCTACTGTTCCTAGCTAAAATGTAACGTAATTGAATTCCTATATTTCCTTTCAAAAGATTGTAGGTTGCCGATTACACTTTTAAACAAGAGGCGACCATCTCGCCTTAGGAGTAGCAACGCATCTTTGACCAACTTCGGCAGTTTCAAGCTTGAGGGAAGAGGGTAGTACCTAATACTAATGGTAGCTAGCCAGGTATAGGTACCTAATACCTATTAATGAATTCATAATAATATTGAAACAACCAAGCCTGCTGGATCCTGTCTCCTCTTACGAAACCCTGATTCGCTGGTATGAGATTGACGTACGGCCACATGATACATACGAGTCCCATGACAGTTTTAGCAAGAAAATATCAGCTGTTTAACCGACACCGCGAACACAATGTATGTTCCAATGAATTGGCGCCGCGCGGCTTCAATTGCCAATGGATTCGTTCCTGCGAACATATAAAACATTCGTTCGATTTTGAAAGGAGAACGGGGGCTCAATTTTGAAAATAGAACCTTCCGGCGGGACACATTTTGTTTGAGATGTCTGTTCTATGACATTATACTTCAATGACTGAGACAGAAGAAAAATTGCGTAAGTAGCTGAAACTAAATTAATCGCAGCAATTAAATAATTAACTAAGAATTATGTTTAACAGTTAACAAACAAAATCGTGCACCTAAAATCCAATAAATATCGTAATCGTACTCAAACATGAAAAACCTCTCCTTTTAGCAGTAATAGAAACATATTTGTCACTACACGCAGCCATTACGAGCATTGAACACTTTAAAGACCCCCGTTAAACTAGAAATGCAAAAAACATGCCCGTATAACTAAGCCAATCAGTTACCAAGAGTCAATTAGTCTAATGAACCAGAAATTAAGTACATAACTATGTTCCGTTTACCATTATCTATCGCTAATTAACAAGATGTAAATTGCTTTAGCGATTAGCGCATTCACATACTAACGCCATCTAGTGATCAATAGCACTACGTCATTACTGCTGCCATCTTTTGATGAGTAGCTATTTTCAAATGTTACATTGAACTGTACATAGATGGCGCTAAACGTATCTAAGTAGTTCAAATTTCACATAATAGATGTCACTAGAAATAATGCTGGTATTGACATCTATTACCAGGAAAAAAACTACAGTTGCATTCGTAACCTCATAACTTATTTAGTTAAGAGTAATAGCAATAGATGGCATTAAAATGTAATTTCGTTTTTGCTGTAGTCCTCAAATATTTTTTTACAATATATTTGATTTGGTAGTCTGTGCTCATCAGCTATTATGTCCAGAGTAGGTACTTAACCACTACGTATTATGCCATACCAATTTGTAGCATCAATTAAAGGAAAGAATATGATAATCAAAAGGAAAAATGTAGCCCGTAGCCCGTAGCAACGCATTTGTAACAGACATAATTCATACTAACTTCGCTTATTATATGATTTTATATTTTCTGTTCTTGAAATCACTCAATTAGTTTTTTTAAACATTTATAGTCAAAAATCAGTAAAAGGAAAAACAAATAAAACAACGCTGACATCAACATAAAATATATTTCTTAAAACTAATCATAATTACAAGTGAAGTACCTATTTAACAGATTAAATCGCCACAAAATAATTATAAACCAAATATTTTTTAAACCGAATACCCAAAGGAATGTTTTTAACATAATAATATGCCGTCAGCATAGATGTAGAAATGAATAACTTAAAATTGGTTGATAATCGCAAAATACTGGTTTTATATTTTAATTGTAACATTACGTTCAAAACATGTTATTACAAAATAGTGATTTTTTGACAATTAAGGTACTTATTAAAAATTATTTTCAAAAACAATTGAATTTGAAAGACAGAATTTTGGAGGAAACAAAAATATGTCTATTTTATTATCTACGCCGACGTTAAATTACATTACTTTTTAAACTTTAAAACAACAAAGCCACACTTATTATCATTTTAACTACCAAATACAATTATTGCATCTGTTTTAAATATAACCGTTGGACAAACAAACTCAATCAAACGCCAGAACAAGTAAACTGAGATATAGATTTACTGCCATCTAGTGACGACTTTAGAACTAATAACGTGTTTCAACGCTCGTCGCGTCCTCACTATGAAATTAAAAAGATCGTTGTGTTTAGCAACTAACTAGCGATAATAGGGATGTTGACTAATTTTAAGATTCAATTTCATTTTATAGATAGAACCTTAAGATTCACGAAAAAAATATTATAAAAATAATAATATTCAATTTAAAAACAAAAATTGATAAATAAAAATCATTTTCAAATTTCCCGCCAAAAACGTCACGTGACGTCACTAGCCGATATTCAGTACTATCTGTCGACTGAAGTTAGTTGCACTTTCATAAAATAAGAACAATGACGTCATAAGCTCAAAATGACGTTTGTGGTCACGTGACAATGAGTACTATTTTTAACATTTTAAAATAATTATATTTAATTTATATTGATTGATTTCGGCAAAAGAATAATATTTTAGGTGTTTAAATGTTTTCCTTGATACTTTAAACATAAATTTATTTTAATTTACTGATAGTGTCAACATCCCTATTAAAATAAATAAAATATACACGTATTTTTGTCGATAAAATTAGGTGTCAAATGCCCGTCAATTATCGCTGGTTAGTTGCTGGACACACTGTATAATTATATACACTATATAGTCCCTTAATTTATGCATGAATTTAGTAACACAAATATTCGGAACTCTCTTAACGCTAGGATATAAATTGATCACAAAAGCAGACGATATGTACAGTACGGCCGACGTATCTTGGCGCGTCTGAACATGGGTTCTGCGAATTTTAGCGCATGTAAGACAGAGATAGCGACACGAAACACGACACAAAATGCTGACGTGTGACTGAGACATAAGAGGCCATCCATAAATTTTAACACGCTTTAGGGGGGGAGTGTCGATGTAGTGTGACATTGTGTGACAAGGAGTGGGAGGGGTCCTATATTTCGTGACGTCACATTTTAAAATCGAATAATTAGGTAAATATTTAAAATAATTAATGTAAATAAAACTTATTTCGGAACTGCTGTTTTAATTTAATAATATCTAGGTGTAAAATTTCATAATATGTGACGTCACACTAGAGGGGGAGGTCTCACAAATGTGACAAGGAGGGGGGAAGGGGTCAAAAAGTCATGAAATTAGTGTGACGAGCATTGCCGAATGTTAAGTCACTGCGCAGCCTTCTGCGTGGAGTTCAGACTCGCCAACATACGTCGGCCGTATTGTATAATATTATATTCTACTAGCAGTGTAGGTAGATATCCTAAAAGGACAAATATTTTTCTAGACCAGTGTGAAACAGTAAAAAATACATTAAATATATTTTCATTTAAGATTATGGTTGTAATGTTTAAATTTCATAATTTCGAAATATAAATGTAACATCAAGTCAAAAGTCACACAAATTGAGATGTTATTCAAACCCCAAATCCAGAACTTTAATTTACTTAATTTTCATGATTACCTAACTAAGCACAAGCCACATTTTATCCGAGACAAACATACATACATAAAATCGACATACATTTCTCATACATACATTCTGAACAGACATTTCAAGTATACAATTAGGCTATATATAGAAAAACCCTCAAGTCCTATATATTTTTACTGTTTATTACTTATTTTTAAAGGGCTTATTTATTCCATTTTCAAAATAAGGATAGTTATTCATCTTACAAGTTGTATTAATTAGTGTACGAGTACAGGCCAGCACGTACAGTGAACACGTACAAGACGTGACTTAGCAAGCGTCTGACACCAATAAAACCCTGTCAATTATCAATACAAATTAGTGCAGTAAACATCTAGAGTCAGCTCGGTCACGTGTGTTAGTACCGAATCCCCGCGGAAACACCAACCTCCTAAGTCAATTAGAAAACATTGGAATAGGGATGTTGACTAATTTTAGGATTCAATTTGATTTTATAGATAGAACCATATGATTCACGAAAAAAATATTATAAAAATAATAATCTTCAATTTACAAACAAAAACTGATAAAACAAAATCATTTTCAAATTTCCCACCAAAAACGTCACGTGACGTCACTAGCCGATATTCAATACTATCTGTCGACTGAAGTTAGTTGCACTTTCATATAAAACATGAACGATGACGTCCTAAGCTCAAAGTGGCGTTTGAGGTCACGTGACAGTGAGTACTATTTTTAACATTTTAAAATAATTATATTTAATTTATTGTGATTGATTTCGACAAAAGAATAATATTTTAGGTGTTTCAATGTTTTCCTTGATACTTTAAACATAAATTTATTTTAATTTACTGATAGTGTCAACATCCCTATTACTTAGTTTTATGTTTATATAACTAGCCGATAAACTGACGATAAACCTGATGGAAAGTGGCCATCTTTGCCCATGGCCAGTAACACTTAAGGCATCACCGATGAGTTGTCAACCAAGAAAGAGAGAGAAAGAAAGAAAAAAGTCTCTCAAGCTTCCATTTTGCTTCACTTTTACTTGAAACTGTCATTACTGGAGAACGGATATTCTGATGCATTTACCTACAGATAGAGAGATATATTCAGAATTTACCTGTAATTACAGTCACTGCTAGGACTTCTGATAACTATAAGATAGTTGTCAGTAATTACTAATAATTATCCCCACTAAAACCTCCTACCTCATTGCTTCATTTTCAACTTCTTCTTCTTCCCCGGAGCCTCACTCATCCCACACTCACTGTAATGGCTGTCCACCGTCCCACCGATGGGCTGATACCCATCACTATTCGAGTCATAGCTTGGAAACTCTGTCTGGTACTCCGAGAACCCCTCAGCGAACCGAGTGGACAGGCTCTCGGAGCCAAAGAACCGGGTTGAGAATGTCTCTGATCGCTGCATGTTCTGGTATTTGTCTTGAGGGTAGATAGTGTTCAGGATGTTAGTGGCGAGCGCGACTGGGGAGGCGGGGTACGCCTGGTGCGTTGGTCAGAATTTCAGGTCCTGAAGATTGAGGAGATTAATCCATCAGGGATTTATGTTCAGATGAATGAATGAGCGAATGGATAAGTGAGTGAATGAATGAGTGAATGGATGGTAAGTGTGTGGATGGTGAATGAGTGAGCGAATGAATAAGTGAATAAATGGACGAGTGAGGGAATGAACGAAAAAGTGAGTGAATGAGTGAATGTACTAGTGATTCAATGTTTCTGAACGCTGCATATTCTTATAGTATACTCTTGTGAATAGATGAATGAGTGAATGGATGAGTGAGTGAATGAATGAATGAATGAGTAAATCGATGAGTGAACCGATGAGTGAGTGAATAAATGAAGGAGTGATGGATGAGTGAGTGAATGAGTGATAATTAATGAATGTGTGATTAAGTGAAGAAATAATTGGATGAATGAATGGTGTTGTAAGTTTCATAATGCATATCAAATTAGCCTAAAGGTCCATTCAATAATTACACGAGGACCAGGCCGATGAATGTATGTATGTATGTATGGATGGATGGATGGATGGAAGACAGCAGCTACCTTGATAGCCTGCGGCAGGTCCGGCAGCCGCATGTCGCGCAGCTGCTGCGGCAGGTTCATGCTCTTCACGGCCGACACCGCGCGCGCCGGCGCCGCCGATATACCCGCCTGGGACACACGATACTTCAGGAATGTATAGCTATACTAATATTATAAAGTTGAAGAGTTTGGTTGGTTGAACTCCCTTAGGGGCCATCCATAAATTACCTTAGGGGCGGGGTCAATGTAGTGTGACATTGTGTGACAAGGGGTGCGAGGGGGGTCCTTTTCGTGACGTCACATTTCAAAATCGAATAAATGCTATGTATGAATATTAATGGAAATAAAACTTATGTTTAACTGCTGTTTTAACTTAATAATTTCTAGTTGTAAAATGTCATATGTGACGTCACACTAGGGGGTGAGGTCTCACAAGTGTGACCAGCTGTGACAAGGACGGGGGAGGGGTCAAAAGTCATGAAATTAGTGTGACGTAATGTATTAATGGCCTCTTATCTCAAAAACTACTGGTTCGAATTGAAAAATTATTTTTGTGTTGGATAGCTGTTTATTTATCAAGGAAGGCTTTAGGCTATAAAACATCACGCTACATTTTTTCTTCAAATTAACGCGGGTGAAGCTCACACACTCGGGCACAGTATGTAGGTAAATAACGACGTTAAAATAAAACCTATCAGCCCTGTAAAGCTTTAGCATTAAGTAGGCCAGTTTCAGTCGCCTCCTATGACACCCTAGTATACTGGCATGGGATTAGGGTCAGTATTCTAAGCGGACCGAATACGGTCAAACACCGGACATACTTAGGCCAGATCCTCACTATAATGCCGTTCACAGTTCGGTCTCGGTTTGATAAAATATTATGCAGTATCAAATATATGTGTGCATTCATACTATCCGTGACAGTCAAGTTTCGCTCCAATTGTATAATTTGTACGTGATACGACTTTACCAGACCGAGATCGGATCGAGAACGGACTGTGAACGGCATTATAGTGAGGATCTGGCCTTATTCTGCTTATGCTTCAAATGACAAAGACACATGGAAATGACTAGTTCTGCAACCAGTTCCGCTCATTAGTAAATATTTTTGTAATATTTTTTTTTTAAACATGTGCTGAGTAGTTTCTTTACAGCTTCTCTTCTCCTCCATGACAAAGCACCCTTCCGAAAAGCTTGTAGATTAAAAAAATGATGACGTGCATAAGTGTGTCAGTGATACCTATATGAATAAAATATTTTGACTTTGACTATGCAGTATATTCAGTATATCCAAGGAGATAGAACAAGAAGACCATCCAGACTCTCCTACCTCCTGGTCTCCCCGTGTTTTACCCTCAACTCAACCCCCTCTCTCCAATCCTTTCCCTTCCCTGCGCTCCCACCACCCACATCTTTCCAATGCCCGTCTCCCCAACTCACCTCAGCCTTCTGCATCTTATTCTGCTCCTGCAACCTGCACAGGATGTCAGCCATATTGGTCTGCAGCACCATGCCGCCCATCACCAGCTCGTCCAGCACCTGGTGCGCGGCGTCCGCGTGGAAGATCAGGTCCAGCTCGCAGACGTTCTCGAAGCATTTGTCTAGGGTCTCTACGAATACCTGGTGGAGATGGTGAGAAACAATGAGAGAGAGACGGCATGATCATGAAACAATGGAGGTAAGGAGTAAGGGTAAAACGTTGAAGTTTAATGTACTAAAATACCAAAACAGACATCGGATTCGCGGTATAGGTTGTATACTCTAGTAATATTACTTCAATGGGATAAAAGTCCCCTTTTTTGGAAATAGCCGGCTAACGAGATGACGATCCACCTGATGGTAAGTGGCTATCGTCGTCCATGGACATCAGCAACACCAAACGCCTCACTGTTGCATTGTTGGCCAAGACGGAAGTAAAAGAAAACAAATCATGAAACAATAAAAGAAGATCCCTAGGCAGTAGATGACCGTACAGCATGACATGAAATCGTACACTACAATATTTACAATTCATGTATTTATGCATGTCAAAAACAAGTGAAGTTTAAAATCTAAATACATGGGCTTTATAGTCTCAACTAAAGAAATACGTAAAATTTTAACTTTATATGATAAGAGGCAGTAGGTCTTAATTAGGCTTGCAAGATTCGACCCACATAACAGGGTAACCTAAATAAAGCTTTTTAATCAGCTATCAACCAACTACTTTTCGAGTTTTACAGCCAGAAACATATCGAAAATTAATTGGACGTAGTTTCTGAAAAACGTTCCAATCCACACTTATGTTGAAACTGAATTAATACTTAAGTATTAATACCAAGTAAGTATACTAACTAAGGAAGTATTATTAATACTTAAGTATTAATTCAATTTCAACATAAGTGTGGATTGGAACGTTTTTCAGAAACTACGTCCAATTCTTATACATGTAATTTTGTAGAATATTGTCTTAATGATAGTGATAAATGATTTTATACTGACTTGTATTAAGTCCAGGATGCCAAGCTCGCTCTCCGAGGAGTCGACACAAAACACAAAGTACAGGGTTGCGTAGTGTCTGTATATCAGCTTATAGTCCGATCCACCGATAAGACTGGAAAACAACACACACATTTTAAATAGTAATAAATGGACACTCCATGAATTAAGATTAATTTTATTTAGTAGACAGTCTTGCAGTTTCTTTTTATTGTATTTTGTTTTTGTAATTTAGAAATAAGGCAGATAACAAATGAAAAAACTGTTAACATTAAATTGCCTAATCTAATTTCTGATAATGATAATTTTTTTAAGCTTATTTAAAATAATATTACGGTAAAATTAGACTTGTCTTAGTGTAAAAAACTTATTATAATCAATATATTGTTTTTTAAATTAAAATCCCTAATTTTTAGATTTAAAATATCAATTTACAACATTTTCTTTAAATCAAGTAATATACACGGCCCTCCTAATGATAAACAACGTATCTGACATTTTTGACGAAAACGAGTTATTAGCATATTCGTAATCAGCGAATTTTCAGAAAAATGACAGATACGTTGTTTATCATTAGGAGGGCAGTACAATCATCTTCATAAAAAAAACTTCCTTTTCTTGTAAGAAGTACTGAGGTCTAATATAAGGAAAAATAAATAATTTAGTTTAAAATAATTATCACAGAAACATACCTGCCCCCTTCGAGAAAATTGCACACATTGTCATCCCGTTTTGAAACTAACTGGAATGTCTCCTTTATTATCTGTTGCTGCATATCTTCATTCTGTGGAATATCTCAATTGGTAAATAAAAAAATATATATTTTAACTATAAAATAATTCTTGCCAAAAAATAATCAACTTCAAAATTAGGGATAACTTAAGAACTACTAATCAGATCTCACTCAAATTTAAGTGGGACCACATGACAAGCACTAGCTTTCAATTAAAAAAAGAATCATTAAAATCGGTTCACCCAGTTGAAAGTTCTCAGGCAACAATCATAAAAAAAATACAATCAAATGAATACCTCTTCCTTTTTTGAAGTCGGTTAACAAGCAGAAGATCCCAATAGTAAATGGTTGCTATCACCCAGACATAAGTAACACCGAAGGCAGTGAATGCACCAGGCCAATGCAGAAGCCGCATTCTAGGCCACTTAATCCCACCCAACCAAGCTAAAGAACGGGAACCCAGGAATTCTATGGATTTTTTCATGGTAATAGCCAGCAAACAAGCTGACGATCCACCTGATGGTAAGTGGCTATCGTCGCCCATGGACATCAGTGACACCAAAGACGTCACTGATGCGTTGCCGGCCAAGAGAGAAGAAAAAGAAAGAAAGAAAGAACTGGCTCTGAAGCCCCCAGCCGGAACACGACGAGTCGTTTGGCGGCTGACTCATGCTTAAGAGTTAATCAGAAGAACCCCATAGAGAAATAATAAACCGGTTTGCCTGAACAGAAGGACTTGGCGACCAGATCCAAGTCCAGGTTTGGCTACAACAGATCAAACCTGATCGCAGTAGCGCTTAAGGTAGCAAATAATAATAATAATTACATTGAAGGATTGGCGCTCAAAGGCTCTCCGAAATTTTGTTCCGTTGTAACAAAACCTTTCACTCTCATTGATGAGGGTGGTAGCTATCCAGGCATAAACATACTATCAAAGTACCGTCGAATTTAAGCAACGCCAGAGCCCCGCGATCTTCAACCGACTTGGCTCTATAGCCGCTTTCGTCGACTTCAAAAAAGGAGGAGGTTCTCAATTCGACTGTATTTTTTTTATGTCAGTTTTATGTTAGTAAAATTTAGATTATGCTCAGCAGGGGAGGGTGCTGCGGACTCAAGATGGATAGACCCTCCTAAATTATAAAGTAGCGGTAGGAATAAATAAAGGTTAACACAATAAATCCTAATATATTCCATACATCATGACGTGACATACAACGTCAAGACAACTGTTTAAATTCAAGTAAATGCTCATAGCTTACGAAGTATTGGTAGAACTTGGAAAGGCGAGGTTTCCCATGGTTATTGAACACTAAAATAGCTTTTATCATGTTGACAAGACTTTCATTTACGGACCGATGTCAAACGCCCACGACTATCGCATGCAAATATAACTCTCACTGTTAAACGCGTACAAAGCAAACCGTTTATAGATAAACTGACTAAGCTACGAATGTATTTTCTCCATTTATTCTGTGATATATAAATTATAAAAAACCAAATACGGCATCGATTTATAATTTATATAAATAATTTTTGCACTTTTCTAATTCTTGTATGTCAATTGTCAATTTGTGCAATCAAATTGACGTTTCCTTGATGTTGACGTTTCAATGTTTGACGTTTAAGTTGTCAATGTCACAACTTTTTTCTTCATACATGGCATTGGCATAAATACGCTCAGCCAAAGACTCAAATGTCACAACTTCAACATAGAGAAAACATGCACGCTTCATTTTGTAAAGCTATGATCACAGGGTGAAATTTTTTCCAATTTTTTCATATTGGACCATTCTATTGGCATAATAAATTATATGTTAATACGTTAAGTTTTTTTTTTTTAACGTTGAATTTTCTTTATTTAATTAAGTATTCTTTATTTATTTAAATACGTTAAGTAATTACACATTTCAGGAATCAGGACCTTAGGTCTAAAACTGAACCATACCATTTTTAGTTTTACATATCAGAATTTATAAATAAATAAATAAATAAAGAAGGACAAAATTAATAAAACTATCGCTTTTCAAATATTATGATTTTTCTTCAAATATTATACTTTTTATTACAACACATTATTGAGCTTATTGTGATTGTTGTTAAAATACCGTAAATCATTCAAATTATTAAATCATTCAAGTAATAATTATTTATGTTCGTTTATTAAAATTCTTCCAATAGTATTATTTTAACCAAAAAAGTTATTTAATAGAATTTAGCATTACTTATCTTTAATTAATTAGTGTCTTCGACGAAGACACTTTTCAACATACATTAATTTATTACAATTTGACATTTTACATATTTTTTATAAGCTGTGACAGGCAGACAGACAGAAGACTGAATGAATTTGCATGGTCTTTTTTTCTTTTATCTATGTGCGTCGCGCTCCAGCGGTCAGCGTAGTGTCGCGAGTGTCACAAAAAGAAAATTCGTAAAAACTAAATGGGCATTGTGTAAAATAAATTGTATTTGTTATCATTCGTGACTATTGTTACGTGAACTTTTGAATGGGATCACATCAGGTTGAGATTAGAGTGGCGGGTCGAGAAAACAGGTCAGTATTTATCTTATGGTACTGTAGCCGTGCATGACTTTATTTGGATGCCGGGGTGTTTTTGAGTCCAGCGGTGTCGGTTGTATATTATTCGTAAACTAAAACGTAACTTACACCCATACATTAAACTTGCCGTGAAACAGACTAAAGAAAAATGTATACAAGCGCCAAAAATGAAAAAATATCGAAGTGTAATTTCGTAATTTTTTTGTTGGAAAGAGCAGCTGTGTGCCAAAAAACATTTAGTAGTACAGCCACCGAATGCAACGAAAAGGAAGTCTTAGGTCCAATAGCCTTTTTGCCGCAACGATTCGATTAGGAAGTTGTTTTTAGTCGATCACATGACAAATGTTGGTTTGCCGCGTTCAAAATGTTTAAGCTACTGCCACATTATCTTAGAATTTTAGTAGAACTTTTAATTTCGTACCGGAAGAAATAAATAATGAAACCTTGTACGTCACTGAGACGATTGGCTACCGAAAATAAATGATTATTGTTACAAAATATTTATTTTTGTTGACCAAATTCAGAAAATAAAAACCCGAATACAAAGAAGGCGACCTTGTTCTGTTTTTAATAATAATTCAGTAGAACAAAACCAACAGGTTGTAAATCTACATCTAAACTTGGTTGTAGAAAGTTGTAACTTTCACTCAACCATCTTGACACTAGAATATCTTGTTGCCTTGAAGTTTAGTATACATCTATAAAGCCTAATTCATCGTTGTATATAATTTAAGCAGTATAAAAAACAATGAATCAAGTAAAGTCAAAGAATAAAGGTAATAATCTAAATTTTACTAACAAAAAATAACCAACTTCTATATTACTCAAAAAGTACTTATCAGATCTCGTTCAAAATGTGGGACCACATGACAAACACCTGCTTTCGATTAAAAAAAATCATCAAAATCGGGTCACCCAGTCCAAAGTTCTGAGGTAACAAACATAAAAAAATACAGTTGAATTGAGAACCTCCTCCTTTTTTTTGAAGTTGGTTAAAAAGTATACAATCAAAGCATAACATTGCCTGCCACTGTGCCTGCTGTTTCTGGGATAATAAATACCTTAAATTATGTTATTCTAGATAAGACCATGGTCCATGGTATACCAGTGTGTTTCATGAAAATCTGTTCTATAGTTTTTGTGCGAAAGAGGAACAAACATACATAAATCCTTACAAACTTAAAATTTATAATATTAGTAGTAGTATAATAATGTAAGCTATGCTCATTGCCTTATCTGATCTATGGTTTATTGTCTATCGCGTATGTATGCGTATTGAGAATTGTCATGTCATTTAATAAGAAATGTACACAGGTATTGTTTGTTTATTTAATTGTCCTTAAAATGTATTTATTATAAAACTTATTATGATAATATTGTCATTAAAACTTCTTATTCACAGAACAACACCATTTGGGTTTTTATTTCATATAATAACATATTATAATAATAGTAGTATCGTAAGGCGAACTTTATGTTCAAGTGCCTTTAAATTTTTGAATGATTTTAAGATCGAAATTATGTTTAGGAGCTGTGTTATCATTTTTTATTTTAAAATAACTTTTTTTTAATAGTTCTTGCAGTTCTCATATGATATGGCCTAGTGAACCTATCACTTTTATCTTGGTAAATGTATTATTTGTGTATCATGCTGGTAATAAATAAATAAATAAACGCTAACACACTCATACCCCCGCAGTAGGTGTACCTGTGTCGCGGGTGGCATGGACGACACATATAACACATCACAATCACACCCTGCACCCGAATACAAATATTTATCTGTCACATAAATATCTGCCCCGGCCGGGAATCAAACCCGGGACCCCTCGCTTTGCAGGCAGGGTCGCTACCAACTAGGCTACAGGGTCGTCATGCATTACTTGTGTATCATGCTGGTAATACAGATGACATATATTACTATAATCGTAGTGTAAGTAATTATGTATATCAACAGCAATGTCAACTTACTTAACTTTATGTCTTCTTCGTCGTCGGTTTCTTCATTGCTGAAGGTCGTGCCTATTTTGATAAGACTTGGTGGCGGAGCTGAGAAGCTGCTTCCATGCCACCCTGTCTTCTGCCTTCCTGAGAGCCTCGGTCACTGGTATGCCTATTATCTCTTTGACGGTATCGGACCAACGGGTAGGTGATCGGCCTCTAGGTCTTTTTCCGTCTACTTTGCCCACGACAACCAGTTTATCCAAGTTGTCTGGTTGTCTCCGTGCAATGTGGCCAAAGTAGCTTTATGTATGTCGATGTTTACAGACAACGCATCGGTGATGCCTTCGATGTTACTGATGTCCATGGACAGTGATCCATGACTTACCATCCGATGGAGCTTTTTATATAGCCAACAGGCTATATAAAAAAAGAAATATCGCTTACTTCAGCATGTAAGACATCATGAGGAAACTTTCATGCCTGAAGTGAGTGGTAAACGTTGTTGATAAAGTGATCTACCAGTCTTCCTGAGAAACTAAACCCAGTAGGTACCTTGTCTTAGCTTATGCTGATGATGGAGCAAGTTTAAAATCGTTTTGGCAGCAATGAACTAAAATTCTGGCTAATTCTTATCACATATTTGTGTGTTGATCTATGAATCATATTATTTCACATTGCCCAGGTAATGGAGTAATGCCAAGAGGAGAATTTAGAAATATATCCGATTCTTAGTGAGTTTCCTGTGAGTTTTGAATGACGGGCATATTATGAGGCTTCAGACATCCTTAGTTTGTCGTACACTCTTCTGATCAGTAGACAAGGCAATTCCACCAGATTCCCTTGAAGTCTGCACCACCTAGATGATTCTCGAAGGTCTTTGGCAGCCATTTATTATAGAAACAATAGTTAACACGTTAGCTGCCAAAGCAAAATTTCGATGACGGACTTTTCTTTTTTTCTCATTTTGGTTTTATATTGATGTAAATTATAATAATAAGTATAAATCCAGTTCTACATATAAAAACGTTAGGCCAAGCTGAACATAGTTTTTCTGGGGCCCTGTTAGTCAATTTTAATAGAGAAAAACGCGCTAAACGTGTTAGACAGCTCCCTGAGATCATTTAATGGTGGTCACTCACGGTCATTCCATCGCGTCATTTTTGGAGCCACGACAAACGACATATGTCAAAATGGTTGGATGCCAAACATGATGCACACTCACGATCATTCCAATTCTCTTTCATTTGCGCGTTTGACCTCATCGAAAGACGTTGACATGACGTTGCGTTCGGAAGCCATTTTGTTACAAAAAATTATACAATGACATTTGGAAGTGTCTCCTTCGTTCGACGTCTCGGCGCGAAACAGGGTTGGATTTTCTACTATAATAATTATAGTATTTACACTATAATTTCACCCTTTGTACAATGTACTATCCACATCTAAGTATAGTACGCTAAAATACTATAATTTTATTTGGTCCCGAATGTTTAGTTTTAAGACATATTATGAATATTTCGACAGTGCGTGTATCCGACCGAATTCTGATCTTGCGTTTCCTGTCTCAATGTCCTCAGCAGTAGGCTTCTTTTTTTTACACGAATAAGTTAAAGCTTGACCACAATCCCACCTGATGGTAAGTGTAGATGTGGTCCAAGGTGTCTTTTGTTCCTTTCCACTAACAGTAACTAATCTCGTTCCTTATGATTCCTTCCATTCCATACGAAATTCAATCAAAGCGATAACAATCGCTTGCGAATTTGTGTGTAATAAAATAATACGTTTATTTACGAAGTTCTTCCAACTACTTGACTTGAAAGTAAAAGTATTTTTTCCATTTCAACAAAGGGGGGCCGGGGTGCAAAAGCAGTTGATGTACCGATTTTGTGCTTGCAACACTCAGTGTACTATAAATTTTTTTATAAATACTATACTTTTCATTGTTTTGTACTATATTTTTCAATGTACCTAAATCCAACCCTGGCGTGAAATGAACAAAAAATGGATGTGGGTTTGCGCATTCACGATCAGTCGGCGCGATGTTGCGGCGTGACGACATGGCGCGATTGGAAATCCAGAGTTTTATATCACGCCATCAGTTTTTCACATTCACGATCAAATTTTGGCTGTATATCACGCCATTTGACGCGATGGACTGACCGTCAGTGGCCACCTTAATGGCGTCAGTCACCAGTGACTGACATGGCCTAAACAGATACCATGTCTGTCAGGCACCAGTGCCTGACATGGCAGCTAACGTGTTAAATGTTTGAATCACTAACCATCATTGGTAGAATTTTCGAAAAGCCACCAATGCTCTCATTGTCAGTATTCTTCGCGACTTAAACTTCGGAGATCCTTTTATTGTTACGAGTCTCCGTAAATTGCAGTGATTTACGACGACTCTGAAGCCTAGTTGGTAGCGACCCTGCCTGCGAAGCGGTCCCGGGTTCGATTCCCGGCCGGGGCAGATATTTATGTGACAGATAAATATTTGTACTCGGGTGCAGGGTGTGATTGTTATGTGTTATATGTGTCGTCCATGCCACCCGCGACACAGATAATAACCTACTGCGGGGGTTTGAGTGTGTTAGCGTTTATTTATTTATTTACCACAAGATGATGAGCAGTGTTACTTCAGTAACAAGATTTGTCTGGCACTTCAGCATTGACATGGTAAGAAGCTGTAAACCTTTTTTATTCTAAAAGAAGGAAGATTAATCGCCAGGCTTATAAACACTACTGGGTACCGCTGGGTTATTCTCATATGTCGTGTGCCACGTGTAATAAACGCTGACTTGGGTCCAAAAACTAATGATTCACACCTTATTGTCATTCAAGCTCTTGCGTACCTACTTCTTTAGGTTACAATGAACATACAAAATGTACAAATAATAAAGTGTTAATTAAATAAGATGTCGATACAATGAAAAATTACTAATTCCGAGTCGCAATTAATTTATTATTGCATCAATGCCACTGCCCACACGTTTGTTGCATCGAGATTGAAATAGCCACATTGAACTATATTGCCGACATATTGCGTCTCTGCGTGATGCACTATGTTATAATTGACACGACATGTGATGTGACATAATAGGGATGTTGACACTATCAATAAATTAAAATAAATTTATGGTTAAAGTATCAAGGAAAACATTTAAACACCTAAAATATTATTATTTTGTCGAAATCAATCAATATAAATTAAATATAATTATTTTAAAATGTTAAAAATAGTACTCACTGTCACGTGACCTCAAACGCCGTTTGGAGCTTATGACGTCATTGTTCCTATTTTATATGAAAGTGCAACTGACTTCAGTCGACAGATAGTATTGAATATCAGCTAGTGACGTCACGTGACGTTTTTGGCGGGGAATTTGAAAATGATTTTTATTTATCAATTTTTGTTTTTAAATTGAAGATTATTATTTTTATAATATTTTTTTCGTGAATCTTAAGGTTCTATTTCCTTTTATATAAAAGGAAATCGAATGCTAAAATTAGTCAACATCCCTATTAAGTGGAAATGGAACCGAGTGTGTGAATGCAAAAAGCGAAAAAGCATATGTGTAGCACTAGCACGCTTTACCGGTAGCCTATATGTTGCCCTATATCCTCTGTCTTTCAGTGAAAGTCTCATTAAAATCTGTTCAGCCGTTCCAGAGCCCGGCCGAGCCATTAGATTGGGTTTAAAAAAGTTTGTTTATGTTTTAGTATTGTGTAAATAACTATACACGACGTACTTAAGAAAACACATTATTATTTTGAAATCAGAGTTAACGAGATTTTTGTATTATGTACATATTAGATATATGTACATAATAACGCTTCACACGCTTCACACTCATAGCCCTACACTAGGATTCCCTGTATCGTGGGTGCCATGGACAACACACAACATAGACAAGGACATTCACACCCAGACCGAGAACAGAAATTCAAACTCATCATTCAAATTTCCGCCTCGCTGGGAATCGAACCCAGGACCCTTGGTGCGGCGATCAGGCATGGTAACCATTGCGCCACACGGGTCGTCAATATAAAAATCAATAATATAAAAATCTCGTGTCACGGTGTTTGTAGTCAAACTCCTCTGAAACGTCCAATCGACTTTTATGATTTTTTTTATATTTTGGTAGATATGACAATAGGTCATATATTTCATACCACTAGGTTATAAATATCTGATATGGCAGAACAACGTTCGTCCGGTCAGCTAGTTTTCATATAAATATATGAATAGGTATCAAGTAATCATAGTTTTCGTTGCTGAGACTACGACCGGTAAAGACAAACAAATCGACAAACTCGTCGCAGTTTCAGTAAAGTAGCTGCCTCGTTCGAGCTGTTTCAATTAAAAGTCAAACATTTTGATTGATTCGACCCATTTCCATTGGTTTTATATCGATTGACAGTTATTGACAACAATTTTGCGCGATTGGACGAATGAAGTCTATTTTGGTGTTGTAGATATCGATATTTTTAAGTCGGCTTAACCCATTCCTATTATTCTATGTATCTAAAATCTCTAGTGATAATGTCTGAATTATTTGGAGCTGAGTATGTTTCTAAAACATACAACATACTGTGTGGGCATAATATTGTGTCACCAATGTCGGCGGAACCCCCTTTGCCCAGGCTTCCCTTTTCAGCATCTATACAAATAAATAAAATTGGAGTGTCTGTTTGTAATATTAAAATAACCGCTTTTTACGAAGTGCATTTGGATGTATATAGGCTACATATACCAAAACAACATTTTTTACAATTTTTGTCTGTCTGTCTGTCTGTCTGTCTGTCTGTCTGTTTGTTCCGGCTAATCTCTGAAACGGCTGGGCCGATTTTGACGGGACTTTCACTGGCAGATAGCTGATGTAACAAGGAGTAACTTAGGCTACTTTTATTTTAGAAAATAAAGTTTTAGAAAAAAAATAGGATCATTTTCTGTACATTGAATATTTTTTCAAAATTTCAATCAACCGATTTGCTTCACATTTGCAACAAGCGTTTCTTGCTTTTATTGATGGAATACATATTTTTCAGTTTTTCTTTTAAATTTTGCATGCATTTAAAAAAAGAAAAAAAATACAAATTAATGTTTTTATTTTTCAAACCCCTCTCCTGGAGAAATCCTTTGTGATTATACCGTGGCTTTCAGTATATAGGTACATTGCTTAATATGAGTTATTCAATATAAATTCGCCGCTTTTTTTTTTTTTTAAAAGAGGTACAGATAAGGTAAAACCTAATATATAATAAATAAAAACGCTTGGTCACTGATACCTCCACTGTAGGATTGCTTCACATTTGCAACAAGCGTTTCTTGCTTTTATTGATGGAATACATATTTTTCAGTTTTTTTTAATTTTGCATTTAAAAAAAGAAAAAAAATACAAATTAATGTTTTTATTTTTCAAAACCCTCTACTGGAGAAATCCTTTGTGATTATACCGTGGCTTTCAGTATATAGGTACATTGCTTAGTATGAGTTATCTATACATCTATACTCTATACAAATAAATAAAATTGGAGTGTCTGTTTGTAATATTAAAATAACCGCTTTTTACGAAGTGCATTTGGATGTATATAGGCTACATATACCAAAACAACATTTTTTACAATTTTTGTCTGTCTGTCTGTCTGTCTGTCTGTTTGTTCCGGCTAATCTCTGAAACGGCTGGGCCGATTTTGACGGGACTTTCACTGGCAGATAGCTGATGTAACAAGGAGTAACTTAGGCTACTTTTATTTTAGAAAATAAAGTTTTAGAAAAAAAATAGGATCATTTTCTGTACATTGAATATTTTTTCAAAATTTCAATCAACCGATTTGCTTCACATTTGCAACAAGCGTTTCTTGCTTTTATTGATGGAATACATATTTTTCAGTTTTTGTATTAAATTTTGCATGCATTTAAAAAAAGAAAAAAAATACAAATTAATGTTTTTATTTTTCAAAACCCTCTCCTGGAGAAATCCTTTGTGATTATACCGTGGCTTTCAGTATATAGGTACATTGCTTAATATGAGTTATTCAATATAAATTCGCCGCTTTTTTATTTTTTTTTAAAAGAGGTACAGATAAGGTAAAACCTAATATAATAAATAAAAACGCTTGGTCACTGATACCTCCACTGTAGGATTGCTTCACATTTGCAACAAGCGTTTCTTGCTTTTATTGATGGAATACATATTTTTCAGTTTTTTTTAATTTTGCATTTAAAAAAAGAAAAAAAATACAAATTAATGTTTTTATTTTTCAAAACCCTCTCCTGGAGAAATCCTTTGTGATTATACCGTGGCTTTCAGTATATAGGTACATTGCTTAATATGAGTAGTAGTTCAATATAAATTGGCCGCTTTTTTAATTTTTTTTAAAAGAGGTACAGATAAGGTAAAACCTAATCTATACATCTATACATCTATACAAATAAATAAAATTGGAGTGTCTGTTTGTAATATTAAAATAACCGCTTTTTACGAAGTGCATTTGGATGTATATAGGCTACATATACCAAAACAACATTTTTTACAATTTTTGTCTGTCTGTCTGTCTGTCTGTCTGTCTGTTTGTTCCGGCTAATCTCTGAAACGGCTGGGCCGATTTTGACGGGACTTTCACTGGCAGATAGCTGATGTAACAAGGAGTAACTTAGGCTACTTTTATTTTGGAAAATAAAGTTTTAGAAAAAAAATAGGATCATTTTCTGTACATTGAATATTTTTTCAAAATTTCAATCAACCGATTTGCTTCACATTTGCAACAAGCGTTTCTTGCTTTTATTGATGGAATACATATTTTTCAGTTTTTCTTTTAAATTTTGCATGCATTTAAAAAAAGAAAAAAAATACAAATTAATGTTTTTATTTTTCAAACCCCTCTCCTGGAGAAATCCTTTGTGATTATACCGTGGCTTTCAGTATATAGGTACATTGCTTAATATGAGTTATTCAATATAAATTCGCCGCTTTTTTATTTTTTTTTAAAAGAGGTACAGATAAGGTAAAACCTAATATAATAAATAAAAACGCTTGGTCACTGATACCTCCACTGTAGGATTGCTTCACATTTGCAACAAGCGTTTCTTGCTTTTATTGATGGAATACATATTTTTCAGTTTTTTTAAATTTTGCATTTAAAAAAAGAAAAAAAATACAAATTAATGTTTTTATTTTTCAAAACCCTCTACTGGAGAAATCCTTTGTGATTATACCGTGGCTTTCAGTATATAGGTACATTGCTTAGTATGAGTTATTCAATATAAATTCGCCGCTTTTTTAATTTTTTTTTAAAAGAAGTACAGATAAGGTAAAACCTAATATACTAAATAGAAACGCTTGGTCACTGATACCTCCACTGTAGGATTCCCTCTGTCGCGGGTGGCATGGAGTTGGACAACACTAATAACACATCACTATAACACCCATGTCCCGAGTATTTAATTTTGTTGAGTTAAACCGCGTGAACCTCATCTGTCAAATTTCGGGAGATAAAATGGGTGCCAACTACAGCAGCCTTAAGGAGGCTGGCAAGTTTTTTTTTTCAGGAGGGCGCCACGTTTTGAAATGAAGCGCAGTAATTTGAATACGGCGCTTGATTTATAACTATCATGGGCACCATTTTGATATCTATACAAATAAATAAAATTGGAGTGTCTGTTTGTAATATTAAAATAACCGCTTTTTACGAAGTGCATTTGGATGTATATAGGCTACATATACCAAAACAACATTTTTTACAATTTTTGTCTGTCTGTCTGTCTGTCTGTCTGTTTGTTCCGGCTAATCTCTGAAACGGCTGGGCCGATTTTGACGGGACTTTCACTGGCAGATAGCTGATGTAACAAGGAGTAACTTAGGCTACTTTTATTTTAGAAAATAAAGTTTTAGAAAAAAAATAGGATCATTTTCTGTACATTGAATATTTTTTCAAAATTTCAATCAACCGATTTGCTTCACATTTGCAACAAGCGTTTCTTGCTTTTATTGATGGAATACATATTTTTCAGTTTTTGTATTAAATTTTGCATGCATTTAAAAAAAGAAAAAAAATACAAATTAATGTTTTTATTTTTCAAAACCCTCTCCTGGAGAAATCCTTTGTGATTATACCGTGGCTTTCAGTATATAGGTACATTGCTTAATATGAGTTATTCAATATAAATTCGCCGCTTTTTTATTTTTTTTTAAAAGAGGTACAGATAAGGTAAAACCTAATATAATAAATAAAAACGCTTGGTCACTGATACCTCCACTGTAGGATTGCTTCACATTTGCAACAAGCGTTTCTTGCTTTTATTGATGGAATACATATTTTTCAGTTTTTTTTAATTTTGCATTTAAAAAAAGAAAAAAAATACAAATTAATGTTTTTATTTTTCAAAACCCTCTCCTGGAGAAATCCTTTGTGATTATACCGTGGCTTTCAGTATATAGGTACATTGCTTAATATGAGTAGTAGTTCAATATAAATTGGCCGCTTTTTTAATTTTTTTTAAAAGAGGTACAGATAAGGTAAAACCTAATCTATACATCTATACATCTATACAAATAAATAAAATTGGAGTGTCTGTTTGTAATATTAAAATAACCGCTTTTTACGAAGTGCATTTGGATGTATATAGGCTACATATACCAAAACAACATTTTTTACAATTTTTGTCTGTCTGTCTGTCTGTCTGTCTGTCTGTTTGTTCCGGCTAATCTCTGAAACGGCTGGGCCGATTTTGACGGGACTTTCACTGGCAGATAGCTGATGTAACAAGGAGTAACTTAGGCTACTTTTATTTTGGAAAATAAAGTTTTAGAAAAAAAATAGGATCATTTTCTGTACATTGAATATTTTTTCAAAATTTCAATCAACCGATTTGCTTCACATTTGCAACAAGCGTTTCTTGCTTTTATTGATGGAATACATATTTTTCAGTTTTTCTTTTAAATTTTGCATGCATTTAAAAAAAGAAAAAAAATACAAATTAATGTTTTTATTTTTCAAACCCCTCTCCTGGAGAAATCCTTTGTGATTATACCGTGGCTTTCAGTATATAGGTACATTGCTTAATATGAGTTATTCAATATAAATTCGCCGCTTTTTTATTTTTTTTTAAAAGAGGTACAGATAAGGTAAAACCTAATATAATAAATAAAAACGCTTGGTCACTGATACCTCCACTGTAGGATTGCTTCACATTTGCAACAAGCGTTTCTTGCTTTTATTGATGGAATACATATTTTTCAGTTTTTTTAAATTTTGCATTTAAAAAAAGAAAAAAAATACAAATTAATGTTTTTATTTTTCAAAACCCTCTACTGGAGAAATCCTTTGTGATTATACCGTGGCTTTCAGTATATAGGTACATTGCTTAGTATGAGTTATTCAATATAAATTCGCCGCTTTTTTAATTTTTTTTTAAAAGAAGTACAGATAAGGTAAAACCTAATATACTAAATAGAAACGCTTGGTCACTGATACCTCCACTGTAGGATTCCCTCTGTCGCGGGTGGCATGGAGTTGGACAACACTAATAACACATCACTATAACACCCATGTCCCGAGTATTTAATTTTGTTGAGTTAAACCGCGTGAACCTCATCTGTCAAATTTCGGGAGATAAAATGGGTGCCAACTACAGCAGCCTTAAGGAGGCTGGCAAGTTTTTTTTTTCAGGAGGGCGCCACGTTTTGAAATGAAGCGCAGTAATTTGAATACGGCGCTTGATTTATAACTATCATGGGCACCATTTTGATATAATAAATAAAAACGCTTGAACACTCATACCTCCGCAGTAGGATTCCCTCTGTCGCGGGTGGCATGGACAACAATAATAACACATCACTATAACACCCATGACCCGAGTATCAGTATTAAATTTTTTTGAAGGGCCCCGCACGAGCCTTATCTGTCAATTTTCGAGAGAAAAAAGGGCGAAAAGAGGAAAAAAGGAAACTATAGCGGCGGTTGTTTTGAAATTTAGCGAAGTAAGTCGATAGCAGGGCGCTTGGTTTGTCACTACCGTGGGCGCCATTTAGCTGTTATTCGTTGTCCCTGTAGGCTGGGGGCCCCGTATAATTGATCTAACTATACTATAATAAAACTTAAAGGGTTTTTTTCTACATATTGATTTTTTTTATTTCCATTAGGGGGCACTACAATAACGTGTTAGAGCACAAAAATATTTTTTTAAATTATTGTTTGTCTGTCTGTCTGTCTGTCTGTATATAGGCATCTTATGAAAACGCTGAA
Source organism: Thymelicus sylvestris (assembly GCA_911387775.1). Lineage (NCBI taxonomy): Eukaryota > Metazoa > Arthropoda > Insecta > Lepidoptera > Hesperiidae > Thymelicus > Thymelicus sylvestris. The sequence goes on along the minus strand of OU426912.1, from coordinate 1,302,475 downwards.
CGGATTTTGATGTAAAATGATTAATTTGGTACTTACCTATATACTCTTTGTTGTATTGTACCTACACCAGATTTCATTACGGAAAATTCAAAGGTTTCCCCAGGAAAGGATGTAAATGTGTAAGGATTTTTTTTAAACAAATCTATTTGTTTCTCATTTGCAACACATATTTTGTTGCAACTTACTCCTTACTTAAATTGATGGAATATATTTTTCATTTTTTTTTCTTAATTTTGCATGAAAAAGTAAAAAGAAAATGTGATTGATTATTTTTCAATACCGGCTCCCGAAGGAATACTTTGAATTTGTATTGTGAGTTTCAGTATATAAATAGCTAAATAAAAGTATTTCAACATAAATTCACCGCTTTTTAGAGGTACATCATATAAGATAAAACATTATTTTCGCATGCGAAGCTGCGGGTAACAGCTAGTAATAAATAAAAACGCTTGAACACTCATACCTCCGCAGTAGGATTCCCTCTGTCGCGGGTGGCATGGACAACAATAATAACACATCACTATAACACCCATGACCCGAGTATCAGTATTAAATTTTTTTGAAGGGCCCCGCACGAGCCTTATCTGTCAATTTTCGAGAGAAAAAAGGGCGAAAAGAGGAAAAAAGGAAACTATAGCGGCGGTTGTTTTGAAATTTAGCGAAGTAAGTCGATAGCAGGGCGCTTGGTTTGTCACTACCGTGGGCGCCATTTAGCTGTTATTCGTTGTCCCTGTAGGCTGGGGGCCCCGTATAATTGATCTAACTATACTATAATAAAACTTAAAGGGTTTTTTTCTACATATTGATTTTTTTTATTTCCATTAGGGGGCACTACAATAACGTGTTAGAGCACAAAAATATTTTTTTAAATTATTGTTTGTCTGTCTGTCTGTCTGTCTGTATATAGGCATCTTATGAAAACGCTGAACGGATTTTGATGTAAAATGATTAATTTGGTACTTACCTATATACTCTTTGTTGTATTGTACCTACACCAGATTTCATTACGGAAAATTCAAAGGTTTCCCCAGGAAAGGATGTAAATGTGTAAGGATTTTTTTTAAACAAATCTATTTGTTTCTCATTTGCAACACATATTTTGTTGCAACTTACTCCTTACTTAAATTGATGGAATATATTTTTCATTTTTTTTTCTTAATTTTGCATGAAAAAGTAAAAAGAAAATGTGATTGATTATTTTTCAATACCGGCTCCCGAAGGAATACTTTGAATTTGTATTGTGAGTTTCAGTATATAAATAGCTAAATAAAAGTATTTCAACATAAATTCACCGCTTTTTAGAGGTACATCATATAAGATAAAACATTATTTTCGCATGCGAAGCTGCGGGTAACAGCTAGTTTAAATATATAACCTAACCTAACTTTCCCTCCATAACGTAGGTTGTTTGACTGCTAAATAAGGAAGGAGAGAGCTTTGATACTCGAATGTTTTTGGTAGTCATTATATTTATTTTCTTATCCTACTAATTTTATAAATGTGAAAGTTTATATGAATGTTCGATATGCTTTCTCGCAGAAAATACTGAACGGACTTTTATTGAAATTTTACATACAGGTAATCACTAATCCATAATGTGGAATAAGACATAGCACTTGTAACATAATAATTACGTAATACATATACTGAAACTAAACTTATAAACTCCAGACATTGATGAGGTACATAAAATATTCAGTCTCGAAGCGAGTGATGCCGCGATGGAGCAGACGGTACAGAAATACATCGTTCGATATTTATGTGGTATGTCGTCGGTGGCGTGTGGTAGCGTCACCACCACTGACCTACGAGTACGATGACACACCCACGTGGATTGTGGAACGTAACCGTAGCATTATCTAATAAGTGTTTCGGTGGATGTAATAAATAAACGCACACTCACGCCCGTAGATAGGTACTAGGATGACATGGACGTATAGAGTAAAAGACATGAATCATTAGAGAGCCAGTGCTTTCTTTTTTAACCGACTTCAAAAAAAGGAGGAGGTTCTCAATTCGATTTTTTTTTATGTTTGTTACCTCAGAACTTTGGACTGGGCGGACCGATTTTGATGATTCTTTTTTTAATCGAAAGCTGGTCATGTGGTCCCACATACATTTTATTGAGATCTGACAATGGCATCCATGAGAAAACCACATAAGTCGTTTTGTGATGCCGCCAGGTGGCGCTATTAAGTAAACACATCTCTGTAGCTCCCGTATGCAAAAAATAGAAGAAGTAATTAAATTAATCAGTGCTGTGTTTTAAAGTGTAAACAGAACTTTGATTTATCAGTGTGAGTGTTATCTGCAAAAACAGACGTGTAATATAGCAAATATTTCAAATTCAGTGACCGTGTCTGTGACTTGGTATTTTACTTTAAAACGTAGACAAAGCCTAATTGGAACCTGAAATTAGAAGCATCATAGTGCTGTGATAACTAAAATGAGTATCTGGAACATAGTGGTAGTTTAAAAGTTATCGTAAATAAACAGTTCGTGTAATATTATTGAAAACCGACCGTTGAGAAAAAATAATAAGACTACCAGTGACATCTAGTTGTATCCTCGCGTACTCATAACACTTATGATACATGACTTATTGATAGATCCTAACAGAATAGGAACAAACTAGCTCCATCTATTAATAAAGCAACAAACAACTTACAGAAACGCCATATGATATGAAAATTCCGAAGTAATTACGATTGCTGATTTGGTCTAACGCTCGTACATCGGACGCTAGATCAAGAGGTTGTGGGTTCGCTACTCAGATTGTCGAGTTATTTTTTCCATTGCAAATTTATAAAAATGGAAGAGCAAAATATTACTCTTAGGAAAAAATCCAACACGAACAACTTATCCGTTCAATCCCTATTTGAAGTTGATAGCTGCTGTGATCATCTTTCTCCAGAATCAACGCTTAACAGTCCTATGAGTCTACCAAACTTATCTTCAATGACAATCAAAGAATTTCATCTTAGTGAAGAAATTAGAAACTTAACATTAAAATTAGAAAGTGCCAATCAAGAAATAGAAGTACTGATTTTAGAAAATGGACATCTGCAAAAAAAGATTACCGAATTAGAATTAAAAATAAAACATTTGCTAAATAATTTATGCACATCGAACACACCAAGTAAACCAAATTCTCTACGAAAAAGCATACACAAGAAGAAGCTGAACTTTTCATACACAGAACAGAAAGACAATTTGAAAAAAACAGACATTAATTTAGTTTCTCCAAGACAAATATCAGACAAATTAAATACAACACCGACGACAAGTACATTGCAAAGAAGTGAACAATACAAGACAGAATATAAGCCTACCAAAGAGAAAATTTGGATCTTCGGAGACCAAAAATGTACAGGATTGGCATCCCAACTTTCGTTATCAAGACAATACAATTCAATTATTAAATACGGCATATCTTCTATAAATAAACCCTATGCGTCTTGCGACGAAATATTAAGAGGATATAATAATATTACTGTAGGTCCTCATGATAAAATTATATTGTCATTAGGAGAAAATGATTATAGTCCTTTGAAAATAACCTCAGAACTGTATAATGCCTTAAAAATGTATAATAATAATAAAATATTTGTAATCCCGGTATTAAATAATCCTCACCTGAATACTGTAAAATTAAATTACGAGATCAAATTAGTATGTAAGACTTTTCAAAATTGCACATTTATTGATAATGATGCATATTTAAAAAACGATAGGCAGTTTAAAAATTTTTTATGCACAAAATTAAACCACCTTATAGACACCATAGACTATGATTATTTTTTTATTCACAATAGACAAAACTTATACAAAACTACGTATGGAGTAAGGAGTACGAGTGGCATAAATAAATCTAATTCTATGAAGCCGAAAAAGGGTACGATAGAATATTATTTTAAAAGAAAAGAATACAATATATCGCATGCGTCAAATCTCGAATCTCAAAAAACGAATGTAATTGCAAAAAAGGGAACTATTCCGTTTTACTTCCCCAAGGTTAAAAAATCATATCCAAATCCTACTAGTACTCCCTCAAATCAACTAAACAGACAGTTTTTTCTTTCGCAAAAAAACGACTGATTACTTTAGGGTTCTACACCAAAACATTGCTAGTGTAACATCAAAAATAGACTTATTAAACATAACGATCGCGGAACTACATAACGAAGGTAAACAACCGGATGCCATATGTTTAACAGAAACATTTATCCAAAGAGACTTCGAAAATACTATTAATATTTATAACTATAGTATGGTATCTAATTTCTCGAGAAATACAAAACGAGGAGGGGTGTGCATATTGCTCAAAAAAGGTATTTCTTGTAATAGAATCCCAATCTTAGACCAATTTGCAATACCTTATATTTTCGAATGCTGTGGTGTTGAGATTATAGAGTGTAATTTACTACTTATTTGCATTTACAGAACACCCAAATCTGACGCAACTATTTTTCTAGACAAGCTGGACGGACTTTTACATAATTTAACATTGAAATATAAAATGAAAATAATAATAGCTGGTGACACTAACATTAACACATTGAAAACGAACAATATAACACGTTATTTTTCTGACATAGTGAAAAGTTATAACTTAATTATGCACGTTACTACACCAACCAGACGTCAATCATGCATCGACCATATAATTAGTAACATAAAAGACAGTTCCATTAGCATACTTCCACTAGGTTTATCTGACCATGAAACTGGCCAAATGCTACAGTTTCGTACCTCATTTGAAAAATATCCAACAAAAACCGTAAATATATACAAAAGAGATTTCAGCAGACATAATATAAAATTATTTAAAGAACATACTAAAAGCTTGTCGTTTTCAGAAATGTATGAGAAAGATAATCTTAATGATGCATTTACAATATTTCACGAACTTGTTTGTCTATTATTTAAACTTTGTTTTCCCAAAATTAAAATTAAACGGAAAAATTCTTACCAAAAACCAAAATGGATAAGCAAAGGTATTAAACTAAGTTGCAAATCAAAACGTCAATTAAGAATCAAATTTTACAAAAATAAATCAAATAGAAATAAAATTAAGTATTTACAGTATGCACAACTTTTAAAAAAATGTATACAAAATGCAAAATTTAATTGTAACAAAAAATACATGTCTAATAACAAGAATATTTGCAAATCATCTTGGAATATTATAAAAGAAGAGACATCTCAAGTACTGTACAATGGCATTAGTTTCTTACAACACAACAATACTAAGGTGGAAGATCCCATAGAGATAGCGACATTATTTAACGACTACCTTATTAATCTGACCAAAATACAAAATAATTCTAAACAAAAAACCAATCAACTCAATTTTCTACAAGGTACAAACTGCTCATTAAAAGAATCTCTGTTTCTCAAACCTTGCTCCGAGTGTGAAATAAAAACTATAATAAAATCACTTAAGAATTCAAATGCAGTTGGCTACGATGAAATCTCAACTAGAGTAATAAAAGAGTGTGCACATGAACTTGCACCTCTAATATCGTACCTTATTAATCTTTCTTTCGAAGAGGGTACTTACCCTGAGCTATTAAAAAAATCCGTTGTAAAACCGGTACATAAAAAAGGCGACAAAGTTACAATGGATAATTATAGACCAATAACCCTTATCCCAGTATTATCAAAAATATTTGAAAAATGTATGTATACTAGATTAAGTGATTTTTGGACAAAATTTGATGTGATTAGTGCAAATCAACACGGTTTTCAAAAGAATAAATCTACGACATCAGCTGCATTCTCATTGACTAATGAAATCATAAAAAATCTTGACATGAAAAATAATGTAGTGGTGTTATTCCTTGACCTATCAAAGGCGTTTGATTTTGTTTCCCATAAAATATTAATAAATAAATTAGAAAAATCTGGAATTAGAGGTCCAGCTCTAAATTGGATAATTTCCTACCTAACCAATAGAACACAATGTGTAGAAGTTACTAGAGCGAACTATCAAAACGACCTTATCCAATACAGGTCAACGTATAAATGCATGGAAACAGGTGTACCACAGGGCAGTGTACTTGGGCCACTCCTCTTTCTACTTTACATAAATGACCTATCAAATTTAACACCCCACCATAGTATACTTTTTGCGGATGACATTTCTATAATAGTGACTGCTAACAAACATACGGACATTAAAATATTTGAATCGGACATTAACAAAACTATTGACATTATAATTAATTATTTAGGAAATAATAATTTGAAAATTAACTTATTAAAAACAAATTATATACACTTTAAGACCAAAAACAAAACAGATATAGATTTAAACATCAAGTTTGAACAACAAAGAATAGCAAAAATAGAGAGCACCAGCTTCCTAGGTATTAATATTGACTCGAATTTGAGCTGGGAGAATCATATTATTAAGGTATGTAATAAAATAAATAAATTCCGATATGTCCTGCATCGCCTCCGCAAAACTGCTTCTAGAGAAATAGCATTAATGGCATATCATGGATATGTTGCGTCGAATTTGAAATATGGTATACTGTTATGGGGAGCCTCCACTCATATAAATAGAGCTTTTCGGGCCCAAAAAAAATGTGTCAGAGCTTTGGAAGGTCGGCCGCCATATGAATCTTGCAAACCCCTATTCAGCAAACTAAAAATACTAACTTTAACAGGTATTTATATTCTCGAAGCGTGCTCCTTTGTAATTAAACATAAACACAATTTCTTAACTGCTAGTCAATTCTACTCACGAAATACTAGAGATCCTCATCGACTGGTATTAGGTAAACCACCACGTACCACACTCCTCCAGCGTAATGCGTACGGAATGTGCATAAAAATATTTAATAAACTGCCAACAAGTGCGAAAACAATGCCTGAAAGGCTGCTTAAAATTAAATTAAAGCATTTTCTTTTAAAATCTGCATTTTATGACATTAACGAATTCTTGAATTGTAATAATATAATATTGTAAATTAATTAATATAATAGTGACTTAATAAAATTAAATTATATTAACATGTATAAATAAATTAATATATTATATAGACTATAATGTAAAAATGGAATATTGACAGATTAAACGTAAATTATTGCTAAGTATAATGAAATTTGCATGCCTTATATGGTGGAATGTGGAGGATATAATGTTATGATTATTTAAGACCTTGTACCCACTTTCGAGCAAATAAATGAATTTGAATTTGAATTTGAATTTGTGTTACGATGTGCGCGACAAATTGACGAATAACTCAATATCACGCCAACCGACAAGTAGTTTTTGAGACTTTGAAGTCGGTTATTTTTTGTTAGTAAAATTTAGATTATTCTTGGTCGGCATTAAGGCGGCTTTGGAGTTACTGATTTGGGGCGAAATCTAGAATCAGTCCTACACCGAACAATCTAATATAACCACTTTATATTAGCTTGTAGCTCGTTTCCTTGTTTGGAGGCTATTTTAGTATCGAGGATACGAAGGCAGATAGTTACAGAATAAGTCTGGATACTAGAATATGCGGTACTCTTAAGACCGGTTCTCACCAGCAAGGACCTGAACACAGCGAAGACGTTTTGACGATTAGATAGTGTCAAGCTTAGCTAGCTAGTAGTGCCGGCGTTAAGAGGCACTGACACCCCAGGCAAGAATATTGTGGCGCCCACATAAGAAAATAAAAATCGAGCTTTTTTGCTCGAAAATTTTTTTACTGAACCAATGGAAACGTTTATTAAGAATTTTATTTTTCCTTTTTTTTTGCTCCTCCCCATATGTGGCGCCCCTCCAAATTTGGCGCCCTAGGCCGTCGCCCCACCGCACCCCATCCCCTCCTAACGCCGGCTCTGCTAGCTGCTATGCTATGTCTCCGCTCTGTTCCTCTGTGCTTTGATGTAAACCGGCCCTTATAGCCAGGCGTTCTTTGTCATATATTCCTCTACTCCATAATATCCTTTACATATAAGCTGTGCTTTCACATGTCGCTTAATTCATTTCAGTCATATATATTATTTATCTCGTATTTTATTCTAAAAATTCTCACGAAGCTAGCTACAAGTCGTAGAATATAGTAACTGCCATGTTTAAAACCCATACTCCCAAGTCCTAAGCCAACGTGATCTACGATAGTCGGATTTGAACCGGCGACCTCGCGGTCACGGACCATCCAATGCCTCGTATTATTATTCAATACGTCCGTCTGTCTGTCGATGTTACGTGATGGGCTGTGGGTCGCATAAGGAAGGTTAGGGTGCCTGGCGACCAGAGTGGTGTTGTGAGTTGGCAAGTTCAGAAAATGTTGGTGTATTTGTCATAGCTAGAACGGTTACAATTTATGTCTGTGTAAGAAACTTAAAACTAAAATTGGATTGGCTTCGCCATTGGGAAAAAAGATCCTAACCGTTTTGAAAACATCAAAACGCTTTTAAATCCGAAAGGTGTAACTTACCCTAAGGATTACCATTCAGAAGTAATCTTAGAAACGAAAGTTTTCGGGAAGGGGATTAAACACCCATAACCCCTTGTCTACGGCTATGAATACACGACGAATCATGAAGCACGTTGTAATCCAACGCTCATCACATCACCTGCCCGACACATCAATCACAATGTGTTTGAATTATTTCGCAGGTGTGACTAATTTGTCACACGATCATACATGTCTATCTAGATTAGAGATCAACTCTGTCAAAATTCGACCGTAATTCTATGCGTCAAAGGGTTACTTTACATTGACGTTTGTACATGTATATTATGCGTGTGTGTGTCAAATGCATGGTAGTGTGTGTAATGTTTATTTAATAGACTTCAAAAAAGAAGGAGGTATTCAATTCGACTGTTTTTTTTTCAAATGTTTGTTACCTCAGAACTTTAGACTGGGTGAACCAATTTTGATGATTCTTTTTTTAATCGAAAGCTGGTGCTTGTCATGTGGTCCCACTTAAATTTGACGAGTAGTTTTTGAGTTATTTTGAATTTGGTTATTTTTCGTCAAGAATTATAAAATTTATTATTAATTGTATGTGTTTAAAGATGTAGGTATATAGAATTATTCATATGTCATGAGTCACGACTATAAGACTGTTGTGAGCCGTGACTCAAATGTCATATCTACGATAGATAAACATCGACACATTGTGATAGAATCTGCGTGCAATTCTATTTTTAACCGACTTCAAAATAAACTGGCCAAGTGCGTGTCGGGCTACGTGCAATCTAGGGTTTTCCGTAGTTGTAAGTTGTCGTAGTTGTAATCGACTCTTACCCAAATTAGCAATTTTAAGCTTAATAATTCGCAGAAGGTTCCCTTAATCTTAAAATGGTCTTCCCAAAATAATAATACTAGCTGCCCGGACAGATTCCGTTCTGTCAAAAGTTTTTTTTGTTTTGAGATGTAAGCTATCCTATCTTTCAAGTTGGATCAAACTGCACACGGTGTGCAAATTTGATTAAAATCAGTTCAGTAGTTTAGGAATCCATCGCGGACAAACAACGTGACACGTAATTTATATATGTATATTAAGATACTGGCTGCTCGGACAGACCTCGTTCTGTCAAAAGTTTTTTTTTGTTTTGAGATGTAAGCTATCCTATCTTTCAAGTTGGATCAAACTGCACACGGTGTGCAAATTTGATTAAAATCGGTTAAGTATAAGTAAGATTTTAAAAAATCATTCCCACTTGACGTGTAGGGGACCTACCTAAAAATTTTTATTTCAAAATTTTCTTTTACCAGTATGTCGGCGTTATAAAAATATGTATGCTAAATTAAAATCTTTTTTGTGTTAAGAACGATGGACATGACGAAACTATGTTTTGACGATGGAACCCTAAAAGGGGGTACAAAAGTTTTCACTTCACATAATGTCATAGATTCTACAAAATCTACTTGTTATTAAAACGCATTGAAAAGTAATGGTCTTAAAATAACTATTCCTTAATACTTTCTCGTGATTTGAAACGAATAACTTTATTCTTGTTTACTACGTTGGTTGGAATTGAAAAGCTAAGGATAACTTTCCTTATTTATACATTTACTTAGTTCACTAGTGGTATAAATAAATAAATAACGCTCCACACTCATAGCCCCACACTAGGATTCCTGGTGTCGTGGGTGCCATGGACAACACACTAGACAAGGACATTCACACCCAGACCGAGATCAGAAATTCAAACTCATCATTCAAATTTCCGCCTCGCTGGGAATCGAACCCAGGACCCTTGGTGCGGCGATCCGGCATGGTAACCATTGCGCCACACGGGTCGTCAATCGTATAGATCGCGAATAAGGAGCTGGACACTATTATTCTTTTATTATTTTCATCAAACTCATATACTTTTTAGATACTAAAGTGATGATGATGATTTTAAGTCGACATCTTGAATATTTAATTATTTCCTAATTTATATACTGTTATTAACTAAATAAAAATTTATAATAATACTAGCTGCTCGGATAGACTTCGTTCTGTCAAAAGTCTTTTTTTTTTGAGATGTAAGCTATCCTATCTTTCAAGTTGGATCCAACTGCACACGGTGTGTAAATTTGATTAAAATCGGTTCAGTAGTTTAGGAGTCCATCGCGGACAAACAACGTGACACGTAATTTATATATATTTAAGATAATATTTTATGCATGTGTGTGAGTACACCCACTTACATGTGAGTAGGTGTGATTTAATTATGTCTTTTAATGTCTTTAGTACTCACTCATAATAATCATAGGATTTAAAATAGAAGTGTAAAATTAAGTGAATTTGAATTAAGCGGAAAATTCAATAACGGACGGACAAAACAGCGATGTTATTATGCAATATACGACCCAATGGGCGGCGCGCCAAGAACGCATGCGCACGCGCAACTGTTGATAACGCGGGGGTTTGGAATATTATTTTATTAGGACCATTACTTTATCACTGCGTAGGACCTACGCGTCTACGCACGTAGCCTACGTTTAAAACGTGCCACTTAAATTGGTCCTGGAAAGACCAATGTTATGCGACTCCTGGATGATACAGAAACTACTTGCTTCAGGCATCCGTCAAACGACTCGTCGTGTTCCAGCTGGAGGCAGAGCCAGTTTTCTCTTTAGAATTCCGAAGTAAATTGGAGCCCTTATAATTTCGTCATGTCTGTCCGTCTGTCCGGCCGTCTGTCCGTCCATCTATCCGAAGCAATCAATATCCGACCCTTAGTGCTATAAAGCTGTAATTTGGCATGGATTATTTATTATACATATTTTTTGAAACTCCAGAATTCGTCGCGTACCCTATAGTGTGGGGTATCGTTGAAAAGGTCTTTCAAAAATATTATGGATCTCTTTCTATCTGTGCATGCGTTTTTTTATTTGCCCAATTTTAGGCATAAATGAGATGAAGTTTTACAACTTCGCTTGATTAGGTTTTCAATAAAAAATCCAGACAGTTTGATTAAGATCTTACTTTTACAGTTAACCTCAGATTCTAGTTAAAGTGAGGGCTGGTTTAACGATGAATGGTTTACTACACGATTAGTTAACGTTAGGTTTCAGGAAGCTTTATTTTTTTTTTTTTAAACAAATCAAACAGCATAAAGACGTGAGATTTTTTTTGAAATAATAGAATCTATTATTTGAATGTTATCATTAGAAAAAAAATTAAGTGGAAAAAGTACATAAAATACATTTTCTAAATTTTAAAAATAATATGGTTGTTTTTTCTATCAGTCACAAGTAATAACAAATTGTTTTGGATGTCACGTGTTAAAGGGTAAGCCCACGACACAAGAACCGACTGCTCCCGGCTGGGATTCGAACCCTACCAACTGGGTTACGGGATCAAAGACATTTGCAGACATTAAACAAGTTGATCATTACTTTAACCTTCAGTTAGTAGACCGGCGTGTAATCGAAGTTGTTAGGGGCTGAAAAAATATATTGTTGTAGTTCTTCATTGATGCGGACAGTACCTACTGTAAATAATGACTGACGGCATTGGAATAGGATATTTCATTCATAATTTGGTCCTTTGTTGTCATTTTGTTAGTGGTAGGGTATAATGATAATTTAAAAGTGATGGGAGATACATAAATTATCAAAGCACTGGATAAATTAATGTGAAGACATGTCAAATTTAGAAAATCGGATAGGGCAACACTGTTATCTGTAATAGAATAAGCTGTACAAATATTTATCTGTCACATAAATATCTGCTCCGACCTTGAACCCGTTCCTTCGCTTCGTAGACATAGTCTAAGAACATAATAATCTGGAGGCCACGCTTCGAAGAGGTAGAATTAGGTATGCAGGGCATTCTAAAAACTTCTGTAAATAATTTATTAATATTACAGAATGTTTGGTTTATTTAATTTTATTGTGTTTTTTGTTTATTTTTAACCTACTTCAAAAAAAGGAGGAGGTTCTCAATTCGACTGTATTTTTTTTTATGTTTGTTACCTCAGTACTTTGGACTGGGCGAACCGATTTTGATGATTCTTTTTTTAATCAAAAGCTGGTGGCTGTCATGTGGTCCCACATAAATTTTATTGAGATCTGACAATGGCATCCATTAGAAAACCACATAAGTCGTAAATTTGTGTTAAGATGTGCGCGACAAATTGACGAATAACTCAATATTACGCCAACCGATTTCGATGATTCTTTTTTTAATCGAAACCAGGTGATTGTCATGTGGTCCCAAATAAATTTGAACGAGATCTGACAAGTAGTTTTTGAGAATTTGAAGTCGGTTATTTTTTTTAGTAAAATTTAGATTATTATTGTGTTTAAAATGTAATATTAAACAATACGGAAGGTTTAAGAATACCCTGCGTACCTACTTTTTCTTTGTGTAGTAGAAGACGAATCACGTGACATTGACGACGCGTATGATGCATGCTTCATGCATATATGCGACGGCCAGCGTCGCCAGCGACGCCGCGACGGTGTACTGTTAATCCGGTTAATCGTTGACGGAACGGTCTAATGGGAAGTGTCCTTTATAATAGAGAACTCAGAAGATCTGTAGATCTCGTACAGACATAAATAAAATGATGATTAGCGTTAATTCGCCTACTTTTACTTTTAAAAAAAATATTAGATTACTTTTTCTTAATATAATATAATATTCATCTAAATTTCATCTTAATAATTGTATTTTAATTATTGTGTTTTAATTTTAATTATTAGAAATTCTAGGTTTATTATCTTTTAATGAATGAATTTAGTTACATTACGTTTTAATAATATTGACTTTATATTTTAAATTGACATTGTTTTTAATATTTTACTTATTCATAAACTTTTTTTTTTCCTTTATACAACAACATTATTTTTAATTGTTTGACATTGAAATTTGCTATTGTTTAATATTTTAGTAACCAAAATGTACTGTTTAAGAACCTTGTGTAAGCTTGTAATCAATGATGTTGTATGTATAGGGAGGTAGATATGCTGAGAGGGCGTTGAAATTAAGTCAGTCGAATCTAGTCAAGTGTAGCGATTTCATTGTAGACAGTTGATAGATGCTTCAGAGTGAGGCTGTCTGTAGTTGTCACAAAAATGCCGAGTTGTGTTTTGAGATTTTGCAAAAATCATTTCTCCAAATTCAATAAGAATGATGGAGTTACATACCATAGGTAAATACATAAAACGTTATGTTTAATTTTGTTACTAATATATAATATTTCTTTTAAAATTGATTAAAATAATAAATGTATAAAGGCACATGCCATTCGTCATAGACTAATAAGGCAGAAGTGAAATCTAGGCATAAAAGTTAATTTAAGACATTTCGCAAATTGAACCAAATGAAATATTTTTATAATGAATATGTATATCCCCAATTTTTGAACTCCAAGCTAATTTTATTACGATATCAAGTTTTAGATTGTTCGTAAAATAAAAAGGTTAAATATCGTTTCAATGCATTACATTTTAGAAAACTATTAATTAGATTTTTTTATGGAACTGGTTGGCAAACGAGCTAACGATGCACCTGATGGTAAGTGGTTATCTTCGCCCTTGGATATCAGCAACTGCATCACTGATGCGTTGCCGGACAAGAAAGAGAGAAGAAAAAGAAAGAATAAAAAGGGTGCGTGTACTTTTGTACGCGCGTAAGAAGTTATACTTCTTTAACATAAATAAATATTTAATTTAATAACGTGTATCAGTTTTAATTGCACAAACTAGATGGTGTTGTTCACGAAGCTGAATCACGCTGTTGAGACTGTGAGATTTGTATAAGTAAAAACGTTAAATTTTAAAAGAGGTAAAGGATAAAAGCTAGCGCTATCTATCCAGTGCTTTCATGCCCCCTCCATGGCAGCGTTAAACGTTTAACGTTTTGCAAGTCGCATAAGAAGTATAACTTCAAAAACTGGCTCTCAAACCCCCAGCCGGAACACGACGAGTCGTTTGGCGGCTGACTCAAACAAATAATTAGTAATAATGGTATTAATGAACTATTAAAATCAGTATTACCAATACATATAATTCCTCTGAGGGGCACAAGTCTCTTCTTATGACACCTACCAGGGGAGGGATTGGGGTTAGTATTCTAAGCCACCCCAATACGGCTAAAATTATGGATGTTATGTCCGTGTGGTTTGATGACGAAGAGCTATTTTATCAGCAATAAGTGTACACAATATTCTTTCCTGGATTTTTTTTAATATTCTAAGACTTCTTTGTTAAATCCTGGATAACTAGAACTATTTTCATGCCACTTCCTTATTACACGAGGGTTGGGGGAAAGGAACCAAAATAAAAATAAATACGTATATTATGCCTGTTAACTTTTAGGTCAAACTTTTCAGCGCGTACAGTAGCCCTTTTTATTATTTTCTTCTTATCAAAATCAGACACAATTTCGTTTAAGTTATTGTATTTTTTAATTACTTTATGTTTTTTGTTGTGTAATATAATTTCAAAATGTTAAATGACAATAATAATATTATGCCTAATATGTACTAACTATTCGTTTCATTCAGTGTCCCTTCTGCCTGACTACTCTTTGTTATCCTTTGACAATTATGACATGTCATCGCGGATCGAAAACTGAACCTCGTAATGTATGGACATAACAAATCTATGGTAAAAATCTTTGCTTGTAATGAATTTATTGCAATGTATGATGCTCAATATCTTGTAGATTACACCTATAAAAGAGGTATCACTAAGCACTATATTATGTATTGTCTACTCTCAGTAAGTTTGTAGTGTATATCTTGTTGGTGTGACAAATAAAATAAAATAAAATAAAATAAAAAATACTCTATTCCATTTGTTGAAATATTTCTAGGAAATTGAAAATTCCTTCTAAGTCTACCTGATGATTCATTGAAACTATCTGAGTGGGATGTGATTCGAAAGTGAGATACGAGTAGCATTCCTCACGAGTGTCCAGTGTGAAAGAGGGGTCTGGGTTCACCCAGATAGATCAGTGAAACCCAGATAGCGCAGATCCAAATTACAGTTACCAGCGTCAAGTTCAAAGCCATTAATAATTATTTCTATACGACAATCTTATTACGTAGGTAAAGCGGAATCGATTGTACCTTATTATGCACGTTGTGTGACGAATTAGTTACATTAGAAACTGATAACAAATTTTTAACGCCATTATCATTAATTGATGTAGTTTACTGAGTGATGATAATAATGTATGGGTCAAATCCTGGAAACTGAATTAAAAGTACAGGAAGCACTTTTTGAAGTGAAAACTTCTTTAGTACGGGGGTGACTTGAAATTTTATGAAACGAAACTGTCCAGTGGAGACTAGAAATGAGTGGAGACAAGTTGAGTTGAGTTGATTTTACATTCGTCTCATTATCTTGAAAACAAAATTTTTGAAGGTTTCACTTCTACCACGTGTGAATTGCACACATTTTAATTTTATACTAACGTGCTGTAATTTCACAAATTGATTTGGTTCCGGTGAAAATGCATTTTTTTGTTAATAGTGATCTGACACTTTGTTGGCTTCAGACGCGGCAACTCCTCAGCAGCCAATAGCGGCAACAGCACAAATAAATGTTATTAAAATATTCATTATAATTAAATAATATTCGTTAAACTATGTCGGAGGCCTTATAAAAACCTCCGACACTTGAGTTGGACACTAACTCCTCCACCAAACCGCACTGGTGCAGCATAGAGTGTCTCTAGGCCTCCTCAAGAGGAGATTATAGTAGTAAGCCGTTAATGGGCTGAAGCCACAGTAGCTCTAGTTTTACCAGCTCTGAATTAGGACATAAATAAGCCTGTATAGGACAGCAACAACAACAAATCCTATCCATTGTTCGAGATTCACTAAGTTTTTATTCTGTACTTTTTGTACATTGATGTGTTTACTTCGCGTATAAAAAGGTGGCCTTACCGTAAGGAAGTTGTCTTGATGTTTTTGTTGACATGTTAAAGTATGTAATAGTGCTATTCTGCACTGGGCAGCGTGGTGGAGTATGCTCTATCACTTATAAAAGAACTTTATAAGTGATCGAAGTCTAGCGGGCTAACGCACTCTCAAAACTTACACTTAAATTGGTCCAATTGGACCAATCTCAGTTGTACCTTGTACCTACAACGCGGCAACGCTATCTCCGTAGTTCGTAAGAGGGAGAGAGAGAGATGGTGCTTTTAGCATTTTGAACAACATTTGTGTGAACTGTCATAACATTGGCTGATACTTAACCCTTGTCGGCGTCGAAGTCATAAAAAAGGGTAGAAGCACAGTATATAGATCTAGTAGAGGTCATGTTCTTTCTTTTTCTCTTTTCTTCTTTCTTGCCGGAAAGGCATCGATGTTGGATTTGTTATCCATGGCTGACGGTGACCATATGGTGACTCGTCGTCTCTCTTCGATACCATGATCCATGTAATCCAAAAAAATCCATGGAATCCATGCAATACAAAATTTGTGATTATCCGTTGGCTTTTAAATATTATGTCCTCGATCATTAGTTTAAAAGAAACAAACGATACATCACTAACAATTTTGTTAAGGGTGTCAATATATGAGCGTTATTTTTTATTGACTTACCTAGTTCAACCCAACATTTCACGATACAGCAATCGTTTAGTAATCTGCCATCTCAAGAGATCAACAAGTCCATTTTTTTACCAAACAACACTAATCCTAATTGATTTCCAATAAAAAACTGTCAATCTCCTAACAATGCGAGAGAACAATTTGTGTAATGGAGCGTTTTGAATTTAGAAAAAGCAGGCGGCCATCTTCCTGCTTCCGGCGTATTTTTCCCGCGCTCCCACTATAAGATGGCGGTTGTTGACATTTGATAAGTAGTGTTGGGGTGACGTTAGATGGTGTGGTTGTGAATGGTTGTAGTGGATTAGTGCTCTATCCATCCTTAAGGAGTAGGATTCGTTCGACTATTTTGGTGAGTGCCCTAATTAATAATTACCTGTAATAAAATTATAATTACATAGTTCGTTCACTAATATAATATTCACTAACATTTAAAAAAATATAAGTTATTAGCTCATTTATCAACTTATTTTTTAATTTTCTGTTTCAAAACGTTAGTCACGTCAACGGGTATTATGTATGATTAACGTGGTTAAAAAACGAGTTTACTTCCCTAAATTAATGAATGCTGTTTTTAAAGAAATCAAGTGTACTTAGTAAGTTACTTATTCATGTGCATGAAATTTTTATCCGAATATCAACATTTAAGTGCTTCGAATTTTATGTCATTTACAACTATTAAATAAGTTGTGTGAGATTTTCGCGCGGTTTTCTCGGTATAAAATACCGATCGTTAACGGTAGTTAAGTAGTGTTGGGATGGTGTCGCCCAGTGTGGTTGTTGTGTATGGTTGTGGTGGATTAGTGGTCTCGTATTCTAACGGATTTGTTCACGTATTTCGGTGAGTGCATTAATTTCTATAAGTTGTATCTGAGTTATCTATAAGTTACGTTTTTTGGTTTCAATTATTTACGCGGTGAATAGGTACAAAAAATTATTTTTGAGTTTATCAGCAGTAATTGCTAACATGTATTAGCTATCAATAATAATTTTCTTGATATTCATGATTTTTTTTCTTGAATTATATATTTAATTCTTTTTTTCTGTAGTCGATTGAATTTGGAATAAATGTTAGCCGAAGAAAATCTAGTTCAAATAGGGCTTGTTCAACTTTACTAATTATTAAATTTATGATTTTAAGCATAATTAACAATTTACTTAATAGGCTTTTAACTTTTTACTATTACTATTTGGAAACCGCGACTTTTATACTTTATATACTTATACAAACTTTCACCCCTTAGGTGATGTGTGGATTTTCTCTCAGTCATAACATAATTATGCTTAACATTCGTTTCATTAATGATGATTGCACATGTTGGCAAGTTTCAGCTTGACTTTATACCTATATTATTACGCTGACGGTATGACAGGTTTCCAAGTACCATTGACTTGCGAAAATTGACACTTGTCTACAATGTCTACTTTCTACACGGGTTTGATTTAGCGTGATGTATCAAATTATATATTAACACTGGAAATCATCGCTTCGGGAATACTTTTACCTGACTGCCAAGAAAGGGTTATTTTTCAAGCATATCTTGTATGTACATATGTATGTATGCATAATATTCTTTATTACCCCATTTCTTCCAAACAGCTTTATTGTATGATTTGACCCCATTACAGTCATTAGGAGTGTAATTGTTTTCCGAAACTGAAAATTAAATTTAATCGCGACAGCCAGAGGGAGCGGCGTTTTATCGAAATGAACTTATACAGGGTGAATTTTTCAAGTGTGCGTGGATGGCCAAATCCGAAACTATTAGGAATAGTGAAAAATGCTGAAAGGAGTCTCGGGGCCGATTTTGATAAAAACTAAACCTGCATCATTACATTTTTGAAAAATCAGTATTCCTATTATTACACCATTTGATAGAGTCGCTAACAAGGATCGAATTCTGGTAAGTAATGACATACGAAAAATTAATACTTCTGGCCAGGAATCGAACCCGTTGATTTTGAAAAAAAAAAACACAACCTGTATTATTACACCATTTAATAGTATTGCTAATTAGGATCGAATTTTGTGAAATAATAATAAATAAATAAATTTTCGCTATTCCTCATAGTTTTGGATTTGGCCATCCACGCGCATTTAGAAAATTCACGCTGTATATAAAAATGTTCTGATTTTAGTCGGTCTGTCGACCTTATTTGTTATCTGATTTCTCTATCTAACGATAAAAGTGTTCACATAGATAGTTTTTTAGGGTTCCGTAACCAGAATATATATAAATTGTAGGTTTTTATGAAAAAAAAACAGACGAGTCACCTGATGGTAAGTGGTAACAGTAGCCCGGAGACATCAAAAGTTATTCAATGTATTTATTTATTTATACACATAATACTGTGATCAAAAAGTAAGGTGAAATTGTCATTTAAAACTCCCGGGCATTAGGAAGGTAGGTAATTTTTTTTTCCTAGGTTGGTAGGACTGTCTATAACATTTGCCAAGCGTCTTTTTGTCAAAAGGTTTGATTATCTCCGAGGTACACGTATTTTTGTAAACAACCAAAAGTGAATTTTTCGATTTTTACAATGAGTGATTTTGTTGAGTAAAGAACTTGCATCAAATTTTGTTTGTGGAACGAATATTCTTGTCTGGACACGTTGAAAATGTTGCGGGAGGCCTTTGGTGATCAAACTATGGCACAAAAAAACGTTTATTAGTGGTACAACGAGTTCAAAGCTGGCCGAGAACGCGTTGAAGACGAACCGCGCTCTGGACGACCATCAACGTCTACCGACGAGGGCAGACGAGGGCTACGTCCAAAAAATCAAAGATTTGGTGCTTGAAAATCGTCGATTGACAATTAGAGACCTCGCTGATAGTGTTGGAATATCATTTGGCTCAGCCCAAGCCATTTTGAAGGATTTTTTGTGTCTCAAACGCGTCAAGTTTCGATTGGTGCCAAAATCGCTAAATTTTTTGGAAAAAAAGCGTCGCGTTGATGTGTGTGAAACTTTGCTGTCTGACTATCAGGTCCACCGCAACCACCGTATTTGCCTTATTTGGCTCCATGCGACTTCTGGCTATTCAGCAAACTCAAAAGGCCAATGCGGGGACGCCGTTTTGACACGATTGAGGAGATAAAAACCGAATCGAAGAAGGTCTTGAAGGCTATACCGAAAAAAGACTATTCCGACTGTTTCGAGGACTGGAAAAAGCGTTGTCAAAAGTGCGTTTTATCGGACGGGGATTACTTTGAAGGGAATGAAATTGATTTGGAAGGATAAATAAAGAATTTACATTTTATAAACAAATTCACCTTACTTTTTGATCACAGTAGTACTAAAGGAAAAGTGATTTATTGAAATTTTGTCAGGACAGTATCTGTCAGGGCAGCTAGTCGTACTAAGGGCCAAGGGGCCATCCATAAATTACGTCAATCTAATTTCATGACTTTTGACCCCTTCCCCGCCCTTGTCACAGCTGGTCACATTTGTGAGATCTCCCCCCCTAGTGTGACGTCACATATTTTAAAATTTTCCACCTTTTGTTCCAACTTGAAAGATAGGATGGCTTACATCTCCCTTAAGGCACACGGAAGGTTTGCTCCCTTTGGGTTGGCCTCTAGTAATAAAGGTGATAGTTTGTCTGTGAGTAGGTATGGATGTTGGTTACTCTTCGTGCTTGTTCACACTGAACTCGCGGGCGCGGGCGCGGTCGCGAAATATCAAACATAATTATGACGTACTATGAAAGTGTTCACATCAAAACGCGCGCGCGGTGTATGTAGCGTTTACCGCGACCGCGCCCGCGCCCGCGAGTTCAGTGTGAACAAGCACTTCCACGCAAAAACTACGGATTTTCATGAAATTTAGTCCACAGATAAACCATAATCTGGAATAATATATAGGTATCTACTTATTATAGTTATTATAATGCAACTAGCATATAAAAAAAAAACTTGACAGAACCCGTACCACACTCGGCGGTTTTTTCCTCGACACCTTTCAACGGGTCGATAACCGTTGCAAGTGTCTCGTCGACACAATGGTCAGTTTGTTGAAGCGCATATTTTTTTTTACACAATAACAACGATGACAATTGGATTTTTATGCAATGTCAGTCAGTGGGCAGTCTGGGTAGAGCCATGGTCCGAAGAAGCGCGATGAACGAAGCAAATTATTTTTTCATATATATCTTTTTTATTAGGCTATATTTTATTTTAAAAAATTAGGGATCTATATGAAAACGTATAATATAAGTCTATAATATATGGGAGTTAGAGATTTCTGCTTATATAGTATTATAGGTATGGAAGACAAAAATGCAAAATTCAAATTAGAATAAAAAAAAAATACCCGCTTTACAAACATTTTCAGCGGGTAGTTATAAAAGTCATACAGGATGTCCTAAAAATTACACAAGATTTTGAAATACACACACGACACAGGATATCCTAGTTTAGGGCTATGAGTTTGTAGCATTTTTTTTGTAAAAACACAGTGTTAAATGATATTCATTTATTTAATCTTGCATGTTTTTCGGGACATAATGCCGTTGGATTGGATGGTTGACGTGATTTCATTGTTTCAACAGTAATTGGACATGAGTTAATGAAGAATGGAATTAGCTGTATAATGATTTCACGGATTAGCTCCATGGAAACGACATGGTGGCAATGAATGGTATCACCATTCATATGTTATTATATAAGTGTGACAGGGTCATTGTTTTAATAGGTTTTTGATATTGTTGATGTAAGTAGGCTTTTAAACGTGGTTTGTGTCGATCCTAAATAATCGATTAATGCGTATTAAGGAAGGGATGATTGATTGAGGGGGGAGAGGGGGAGTTCGACCATGGCGACCGCTCGTACTTTGCATTACTCATCTGAAACTAAGAGCGGATGCAAGGATAGTATTTCAATATTAATAGTACGGTAGCTTCGGGTGTAGTGTCCACTTACTACTTAGCTGGGTCTTGAATAGTACTATTAAGTATCGTTTAGCCTAACGGTTTCAATAACATAACTATACCACCGCGATAGCGGTATTGGGAGGGACCGCGTTCACCTTTGGGAATATTATGAAGAACGTTACGTTTCCCGGGATAATAATTACCGTATATGTTATTTCAGATCATGGTCTATCTTTGTGCTAAATTTCATGAAAATCTGTTCAGCAGTCATCCTTGTATCCTCACACAAACTTTTACATTTACGCTTCCCGCCCACGTCAGATTTTTTGTAGGACAGATAATCAGGCCGATTTTTCTTCCCATATTCTTTCTGACCGACTTTTTGTAGGACGTGTGTGCACTATTGCTATCAGTACGTTCTATTTTTCTCCTAGAAAAAGTCGGTCACCGATTATCGGACGTGGGCGAATAGCCTTATAAATCTTAGGATACGCACATAACTTAAAGATGCGGGATTCGAACCCAGATTCCTAGGCCATTACTGCCTGTTGTTGAGATTGAGCCCTACTATCCACAGCGCTTCATTTGACAATATCATGCATGGTGCATAATGAAATAGGCAATAGGCAAAGGGCGATGCCGCTCCGTGGACAGCCTTCCTTTTACTACGCAAGATGTAAGTGACAATTGATGATAGCCTGTGTAAGCAAGTATACGTGGACAGAAGGCCTTATAGCCTCCTTTTCCTCACTTAACTCGTGACTATATCACGCACAAGTTTCTACCAGTACTACCCAAGGCTCATACGATCTATAAGGAACAGTTATACTTTAGTGAAGTCTTCCTATCACTGTTCAGGGCCTAGAAGCATAGATTATACAAATACCATAAGTTTATGGTTTGAAAACTAAATATTATTAAATTAAATGCTTACAGAAAAATATATTGTTACTTTGATGTTAAACTTAAAAAGGAGTTCCCTCGTCTGGAGACAAAGTTGACTATCATGATTATCACAAAAGCGCGTTGTCATCAGAGCGATTTAAAATTTCAACCCCTTGGACCCCTTATCCAGGAACATTGGCTTTAACCCTTTTGCCTCATCAGTCACCACTCACCACACTGCTCTCCAGTGTGGTACAAAAGTCCAATAAAACTTACGTATTTCCGCTTTTAAATAAACCAAACACCTTAGATTAAATAATATTGCCTCATACTAACACGTTAAAAGTAACTAAAAAGGTATTGAAATTTGAAACGCTACTCAAACGCGTTGAATGCAATTATGACGTCACTGTACGCGTACAAAGTAAATGTAGATGCAGACTGGTCAGTTCATATCTCTTCGAATAAGTAGGTACAATAAAATTATGAGGTACAATGAAATATTTATACCTGTAATATAGGATAAGTTTTCAGTAAATTAATCATCTTTATCATTATTATTTATACCCGTATAGACGGCATTTTGTAAACCTTGCTTAGCCTACAATAATAATAACAATTAACAATTGACCAACATACTTTGGTGAGACGCGCGCCGCCGCGCTGCAAATTAAATAAGTTAAATATTACGCCACCATTGAAATCACGTTTGTCAAATAGCAGTTAATCATTTGAAAATGTCGAAATAAAAAATTTGATAAATGTAGGTAGATGAACTTCACGAAACCTAAGCCAGTAGGCATTAACTAAACATTACTAAAGGACCTACTGCGAACTTACTCTGTGGCCGGTAACGGCGGTCGTCGGCAGGAGGATAACGGCGTTATCGCCACACCGTACTAGTCGTTAGCGAGTCGTGCGCGTTCCAAATTTAAACTTGGTTTCTTTATTCAGGTGCAATAAATAAAAGATTGATTCTTTTGAACGCGTTCGTTCGTTCGAATTTTAAATGAGAACGAATGGTTTCATGTAGAGTAAATTCTGATTTTAAACGTTTTGTTGTTGGATTTTAGAGTTATTGAATGAATTGAATGCTACGGAATTAGATTTATGTTTGCGTTCTAATAAGTGTTAAGGGGTTTATGGTGAGTGTCCATTTGTATATTTATTTATATACTAGTAACCCACTCTTGCTTTGCTTCCGTAAACTTGGAGAGGTATTCCTTTAGCAAACTCTAGATTTTAAATGAAACGTGCACCAGTTTTAAGCTAGATATAGTTAGAAGACGACAGGTCGTGTCAAGCATTATAAAACACGTCGAATGTAAAAGTACCAGGTTCGAACCTGTCATTAAAAATCTAGTCTGTTTAGTTTTGCACACATACTTGCGTTATAGACACATTATTTAGGCATGTGGATAGAAATCGAACCTGGGACGGCCAGTCACATCAATGTTTACCCCGACCGGAATCGAACCCGGATCTCCGCAGCAGGCTGCATCAGTACCTGCCTACAGGGTTGTCAATTATTTTATTTAGTGAACACTATTTCAAATATTAAATAACATTATTCATATAAGAATTCCGATAACTTAGAGTTCAGACATATAAAAAACTGTACGTGTCCTTCGATAGACCAATGAACCGACGGCTTGGGCAATTTTTTTATATAGTTAATACCAACATCGACTTTATTCCCTTGTAATAAACCCTCTTTGAATAACAGTGCAATTGAAACCCTATTCAGTTAGAATAAGAACGAGATATTGTGTAACTGAACTTCGGTACAATTGACTTTGAACTTTATTACTGAGAAATAAGTGTGATAATACAGTGGCGGTTGTTAAGAATGCAAATTCGATACAAATAAAAGATGCTGTGTTCCGAGAATTGCAATATGATTTAAGATTTAGGCGGTGAACACACGAGGCTTATTGTCGGATACCGGATGTGAGTATACAGGATACCGCAGTTGAGAAATCTTGCCGTCGACGATCGGCGCATCTCTTGTGAACCCTTATTAATTATTATAAATAGCACTGTATTCTTCTAGCAGACCTATCTTGGGATGATTTTATTAAAGGATTGTAATAAGATTTTTATTGATTCGATTTAGGTTTCATGTACTTAAATCGGTAGAAAGTTCTTATACTTATGCAAATTTTCACCTTTGAGTTATGAATATTCTAAAATCGTTTGTTAGTGCTTCCTTACATTATGTAAGGAACTTTGCAAAGTATCATGCTTCTTGGTTCTACAGTAATTTTTATATTGAGAAGATAGAAAATATATTTATGTCAAAAAAATTATGTTGCCCGATATGCAGCCGATATCGGGAGCAATATGTATTGACGTGTGTGCATCACCTTAGTAGCGTATGAGTTGTTATTGGTGTAGTATCTAGGGTTAGCACACGATAATAATTTATAATTTTATATTCTACTAGCTTCTCCCCGCGACATTGTCTTGGCTTCAGAATTGAGTAGAGTGAGAAGGTATAATTACAAAAATGGGATTAAATTTTCAAACCTAGTTACATAAAAAATGTGTGATGTATACTATAATATCGCCAATAAAAGAAAAAGAAAAAATAGAACAAAGAAAGTACTGGTTCAATTTCTAGTCCCCAGTCTGTCTGAACACGAGTCGTTTGGAGGCTAACTCAATCAAGAAGATGGTATCAAGTTGTGGCCTTCATGGAAAGATAAGAATACCAGTCATACCAGTAATAATATTAAAGGCAATAATAACATTGATGATTGAGCAATAATAATACAAAGTGCCAACCCTAGCTATCTTGAGTTGTGTGTGGTATCTGTTTTCGGATGACGTTACTACAACTACATGCAGTATCGAGATTACAGATGATGTCTCTTCAAGATTTATGTACTTTACGATGATAATTTCAATATTACAATTTATTACTTAATACAGTTTCATAATTTATTATTGCAAAATACTGATAGCTTATTGGTTGGAAACTAAACTAGGCATTGGTTAAATGTTCGATAAAACCTAGCCTTGTAATTACCCGCCAATATCAATAGTTAGCCGACATACCATTTCTAACCACAAGCCGCACGCTAACATTACATAACATTACCGCCATCGCGACACGAAACACGTGTTTAGGGTTAACGATGTAATTATTTACAAACACAGTTAAATATAGGTAACTCGGAAATAGAAGCATACTGTAATGCTTGCGGTAACTAGGCGTCACACTAGGCGTCTAGATGCAAACGTTTTATGTATGATCATGCTGCATGATAGACTGTCAATCAAGCTATGATCATGATGCATGATAGACCGTCAATCAAGCTATGATCATGATGCATGATAGACCGGCATTCAAGCTTGTCATTCGTCATGCAAACATTTAGTAATTTTTTTAAACGAGTTTTATTAAGAATAATCTTGTCATTTTTTTAGTTAAAATATGAATTTATATTACTTAAAAAAATAGTAAACAGAAAGTTTTGGCATAAAATAATTATTTGTTTTTAATTTTGTATCAGCCTAATTGCAACCATTTACATTACAAACTATAATAAGACAATGTAGGTAACATTATTTATTGAAACATAATCATGTCATAATTCGCTTATAGGAATTGTAAAAATAGTGTAAAATAAATTTTCAAACTAAGCGCATTGTAATATTTTCCTGCTTGTAACGAAAGAGCGTCGTTATTCGTTCTCGTTACGGATCGCTCGGGCCGAAAATAGCCGTGTGACGTCATCATTTCCTGAAACTTAGTATGTGACCTTTATTACAACGTAGTATGGTTCATTTTAAATCGATTCAACTCAGATGTCTTAAATCATTATATTTCGAAAGTCATAATGTAATCCTTATGAGAACGTGGTAAGGTTCAAATTAAATTGATTCAACTCAATGTGTTCTGTCGTTTTAAATTCTCAAAGTCATAACGTGCGATTTCATTTGGCGATAGAATTTCATGGAATTCACTTGAACGATATTTATGATTCGAGTATTTATTGCGTTAGCGTAAGGTTTAGTTTGGCTTGGCGTTAATGAAATTTCAATTGCCTTCAACTTGCGTAGTCACTAGTCATCTATGGCGATGTAATAAAGGTGATTTTTGCTTGACAATTTTAAGTGTGTGAGTGTAAGTGCGTCAGTGTGTGTGTGTGTGTGAGTAACGGAGTAACGCGCTTAACGAAGGCTCTCAAGGATTCGTTAGATAACGGCCGTTTATCGTAGACAATAGACATGTTAATATTATCTTAGTTTTGA
Organism: Thymelicus sylvestris; assembly: GCA_911387775.1. NCBI lineage: Eukaryota > Metazoa > Arthropoda > Insecta > Lepidoptera > Hesperiidae > Thymelicus > Thymelicus sylvestris. Next base: position 1,275,443 of record OU426912.1, on the reverse strand, counting down.
TACTGATAGTGGGTTTTGAGTTATATTATATCGTCGGTTTGTAAACAATTTGATCGACGTGTGTTTTTAACAACATTGCGAAACGCGTGGCGGCTTGTGGGCAGTGTGAGTTTTTAATACGTTGCTTGTTTTGAGGTTATGTTGTTCACAGTTTTGTAATTTGTACGCTTGGCTTGTAATTTGTATTTGTGTTGCCAGCTGTACTGTAATACATAATATAGTATTGTACTATATTATTTATGTCAGGTTCGCGTACTGTTGAATAAGTATATACTTAAGTAGATGTAGGGTAGGGAAGTATATTAAAAAGATAATTAAGTACTGTATTGTTTCATTTACATGGATTTAAGATTTACATTAGTGTTAGACTATTTATTACTAGCTACTAGGTAGGTACTTGACGATCAGTGTGGCGAAATGGTTACCGTACCGGACGGCCATTCAACGGGTCGTGGGTTCGATTTCCAGCGAGGCGGAAATTGGAATTATGCGATTATATTTCTGTTCTTGGTCTGGGTGTTTGGGCTGTTGTCCATGGCACCCAAGTCACAGAGAATCGTGGGTGATGTGTGTAGCGTTTATTAAAAAAAAGACTTATTATAATTTAAAAATGATATTACACCGGAGAAACTTGACAACCCTAACTGGTACACCCAAACGGCATCCTGGTATCAAGTTTATTGCAAAAAAATATTGAATTAAAAAATGCTGCGTAGATATTAAAATAACTTATCATTTCAATGTCAGTTTAATCGAAAATGTAATGATAATTAGTGATTACAATTTAATGATAATGCACGTCTAGACGGGACCGGGTGATGAACAATCATTGGTAATGATTTTTCATTGCCAACTTCCAATGTTCGCGTTGTGTTATTGACATTGACTTTGCACGATATTATTGGTACATATCTATTTCTTATTTCGGATATTTTATCCTGTTTGTCTGGGTCAAATGTTGCAAGATTAATTTGACCCAAATTCTCTTATCCTAAGCGGTTTAATTTTTATATACTTTCGCTTTGCCCGCGGTTTAATCCGCGTATTCTGGGATAATAAGATTAATTAACTTATTTTATTGACATTATCAGATATTTAAATTTATTTATTTAGATAAATATATTTTTTTATGAATATTGAGTAATGTATAGGATTCGTTACGAAGAAACTTTTTTCTGTATATAGACTTAAGAATCTACATTTATACACACGCGGAAATGAATCACAATTTAATCTTGGTACTTGTGCAGTGTACTTGGCAGCGTAACGCCGTGCGCCGGTCACGCGCCGTTATCCGTTTAACGAACGAATCGTACGGGCTGAAAATAGCCGCGTCGCGTCGCGTCATCGGGTTTTTCCTGCCTGTGTAGTGTATTCGTAGTGTGAATGATTGAGGTAATTACTAATTAGGAATGCTTGAGTTTTTCAACGAATATTTTTCTTGTTATTGTGATATGATTTTTCGTCTAAGTACGTCTATTGTTGCTAAATGTTTAACTTGTAAGAATTTATGTTGGTGCGAAGAAGTGTTTTGAGCATTTAGTAAAACAAAGTGTTAATGAAACGATGTTATTGTGCGTGTTAAACAAAATACTTTGGCTAGAAAAAAACGGATTTATTCTTCTATCCTCGGTACCTTCCTTTATGGTCGGCTACGCATTATCGATTACTGGTGGATGATGTTGATTTAATCCCTTTAAACTTTAGATAAGTTACATCAGTCTCTAATTTTTTAATTCATTTACAGTTTTCATGTTCATGTTCAATAACCTATTTTTCTTTTTCTATTTAATTGCTATGTTCAAAAGTAATTTACATACCAGTTACTAACGGTCACTAGTATATCCAGTTTGCTCATTTACTGCCAATAAATGGAACATAAAAATTGAACTACACCTTTTACATCATACATTTCAAATCAATAGCAAACCGAAAAAGAATATATTTTTTACATAATATTATTTTCATGTTAAGTTTCCTTTGAGTGTTCTGAAGTAACTTATCGGCGACTTCAAGGATGTGTCATGTCGTGATAACAACCGTTTATCTGCTATAATAAAATACTCGTCATCGTTACAATACTTGTATAGATAAACGAATTACGGGTTTACGTATCTATGTAGGTGAGTGAAACGCAGCGGTTTGTGTACATTTTAATCGCTGTATGTTTTCACATGAAGTGAATAAACGTTTATTGTGACGTCACAGTTGGCTATTTATAGTTTTTTTCCGCGGCGTATGCGTCTGTGTTGTTTTATTGATATGAGATGTATTGAAGGGGCATACACGTGATGTCGCTGATGTAGGGCTGTCGATTTTAATCCTAATTCCTTTCTACAGACAGACAAACAGTTCTCGAGTATCTGCCATGTACAGAAATACTATGCTTTGAATAAATGCTAATGCTTTGCAACTTGATCGTATTATTATTCGAAATACAGATTATACAGATATTCCATTCCACCATGCATGAGCATAAAATTATTTATAAGAAAATAAACAAACCCGGACAACGTTTTATTTACGTTTATGTATTCTAAAACAGACTATATCGATTTTAAACGTAACTATTCCGTGTTATCATAAACTATCGCAAAAGAAATAATATAGAATTTGAAAATCGAATTTGTAAAGAGTGGAACGGAACGCGGCTTGATGTTCTTGCTGGGTGGTCTTATTTCAATGCTACCAACATTATACAGAACTGCAGATTTAGTTCAAACGCACTTTATTACGACTTTATTCTCAGGTTAAAAAAAATCTGCTTTTATTTATTATTTTCTTTCATACCAGTTGTCAACCCTACCCTCGTCCTATAAACGCTAATAAATGTATGTTGATTTTAAATTATTTAAAAGTTTTTCATAAGTCAGTGTTTTTATCAATAAAATTATCCCTATTAGTTTTTATCAAATCAAACGCCACTATCATTTCGCATTCGACGTATCAGTTGACAAGGTTTATCGTTTGTGCAAATAAAAAAAAAACTTGTTTTGAACGGCGCTTCCGATGTTATTAGTTTTATTTCACAGGAAGTTGATAATTTCTGTTTGTTCGTGCCAAAAACCTGTTGATTGAGAGTTTATTTGGGCCGTGATTTGGGTTGATAATGCAGGTGTAGTCGGAAATAGGTTTTTTTTTATATAACGCTACAGTACACACACGCAACGCCAAAATTTTACATAAAAATAACAATTTAATGTTTGTGTTTTAAAAAATATTTTAATTCTCTAGCACACTTGCCAGCCCCTATATTGATCCATAATAATTATTGACAAGAAATAATCGACTTCAAAATTAGGGATAACTCAAAAACTTGTCAGATCTAGCTCAAATTTAACCACATGACAAGCACCAGCATTCGATTAAAAAAAGAATCATCAAAATCGGTTCACCCAGTCAAAAGTTCTGAGGTAACGAACATAAAAAAATACAGTTGAATTGAATACTTTTTTCAAGTCTGTTAAAAATAAAGCAATTGCTAACCAAAAAACCAAACGCTTGATCAAAATTCAAGGCTGATGCACAGAGCTATGAACAGTGACATAAATGCATCAGCAATCAAAGCGATATGGTGATGAGAGCGTCACAGCATTCACGAATCTGCTGTAGAAGAAAAGGGTTTAAAATTCTGCAATTTCTACCTCTGTCTCGCTCTCGATTATTACATACAACATTCACAACGGAATACCTTACAAAATATCTCTGTTTGTTCGCTGTAGTGATACGACCCAGTGCATCAAATCGACCTCAAATCGGCCTCAGTGTATTGTCGCTACCAACCAGGTAACTTTACGTAACAAATTAGAAACTTTCCCACGGAATGCTCTTGAACTTGCCACTGTACGTGATTTGGAAAAGAACTCGTAGTTCGAATTGCAGTGTATCTTGCTCCGTTTTAACCCCCGACGAAAAAATAGGGGTGTTATAAGTTTGACGTGTCTGTGTATTTGTGGATCTGTATGTCTGTCTGTCTGTGGCACCGTAGCTCCCAAACGGATGAACCGATTTTTATCTACTTTTTTTGTCTGAAAGGTGGCTTAGTCGAGTGTTTTCAGCTATGTTTAGTGTAAATAAAACTGTTGGGGTTTTTATTATTTTAATTTAAGATTTATTTTGACGACCCGTGTGGTGCAATGGTTACCATGCCTGATCGCCGCACCAAGGGTCCTGGGTTCGATTCCCAGCGAGGCGGAAATTTGAATGATGAGTTTGAATTTCTGTTCTCGGTCTGGGTGTGAATGTCCTTGTCTATGTTGTGTGTTGTCCATGGCACCCACGACACAGGGAATCCTAGTGTGGGGCTATGAGTGTGAAGCGTTATTATTTATTTATTATTAGAGGAGTCTTATTTTAAAAACAATGTTGGAAGTTGGAACTAATTTTTAAAAGAGTTCAAAAAAGACTTACAAATTAAGACAAAAAGATCCTGTATTAAAATTGTTTACTAAATATGTCTCGTATACAAAAATGAACTAAGTATTGAATTTATATAATAATATAAATGATAAATGATTTTTTTATTCCAAGTTCGTTCAAATATGTTATTCAAAATAACTCAACCTTTCAACAAATCTTTTTTTATAGTGTATATAGCGTGTGTGAGTGGTATAGTCATAAAATCTCCAAACCGAATAGTTAAATAGGGACGCAATCCAAACCATTCACCCAAATTCATTTTAAAAACCTTGCAACAACATGATAGGAACAACAAAAACAAACAAATGAATACAGTGACTTGAACTTGAAACAAATGCAGGTATCGAAATACAGGTTTGAACCCGCGACCTTTGACCGTGATATCTCCGACTGACTACAGTAACTTGATGGCTATGGTGTTCGCGTGACGACCAAACTGTTTCGCTTTACGATTTCATTTTCCTTCATATAAGTATACATACTTACTAGATAATAACTACCCTACATCAATGATATTATAATGTAAAAAGAGGTAGATATGTCACTAGCGCGCCGACGCGACGCGACGATGAAGAGCGTGAAGTGAACAGGCAATTGACCGTTCTGCTCGCAGTCGCTCTGTCAATACAAGACGATACGCACGCTTTTGTTATTGTCAGAAGTGCTTGACATTTGACATACAGCGTTAAAATGCCTTCGTGTATTATAGCAATGTGATTGGTGTAGTGAAACAAAAGATAAACGTGTGTGTGTTGTAGCTCTTTGACCACATGACAAGCACGAGCTTTCGATTAAAAAAAGAATCATCAAAATCGGTTCACTCAGTCGAAAGTTCTGAGGTAACAAACAAAAAAATACAGTTGAATTGAACACCTCCTTTTTTGAAGTCGGTTAAAAAATATTTTTCAATGGAAATAGCCGGCGAACGAGCCGACGACCCACCTGATGGTAAGTGGCTATCATCGCCCATGGACATCAGCGACACCAAAGGCATCACTCATTGCATTGCCGGCCAAGAAGGAGAGAAGAAAAATCTAAAAAGAAAAGATGTAGAAATGTATTGCACCTAGTTACATTAAAAAAAAATTATTTACGTAATTGTGTCGCTAGCGTAGCGCCTTGAACTTGTACGCGTTCGTTTCGGCAAGGTTTCTGTATTTATATCGACGGTCTGTGGCTACGACTCACACAATATAAGTTATAGGTATAACGTAATAGTGAAATTGTTCGTGATAGTATGAAAAATAGTAATAAAATACAGCTTGGTGTGGTGTTGGCGTATTATTAGGAACATAACCGAGCTGAGGTTCGAGAGCCAGTTCTTTCTTTACTCCTGTTCTCTCTTTCTTGAGGCACAGTGATTGCTTTGGTGTTGCTTTTGTCCATGGGTGACGATAGCGGATAGCTACTTATCGGGTGGATCGTCAGCTCGTTAGCCGGCTTATTCCATAAAAAAATCTATTTCTACATCTTACTTCAAATTCTTTCTTTCTTTCTTTCTTTCTTAAATCAGACCGCTAAACAAAAGTCACTTGCCCAATTAACGCGTAAAAGAAAAAAAATCTACACTTAATGTATAGTGTGTATTATATCATATATGGGAATTAGCAAAACAAGTTTACAAACCATACAAAATTAACGTCAACAAAGTTGAACAAGAATTGGGTCAATTTGACCCGAGTTTGGCGTCATAGTTATAACGTCGTTACGAAAAAACGTTTATTCACGATAGTTAGATACGCTTGTGAACCTGATGATCAATTGTGATTACGTAGATTTTGATCGCTGTCTCGCTGTATAAATGGAACAAGGTTACTGACGGTTCAAACTTCAAGCACGAAACAGAAACATCAGTAGTATAACTCCATAGAAAGTGAGCTTGAGCATCGCACACATAGACACTTTTTCGGACATGTCTTTCTATTTTGTGTTTGAGGTTTAGCGGAGAGCTGGACTTGCTTTCATGATCTTTGTATATACCATCATGCATGAGTACCAACATAACTAAATAGTAATATTCTGTTGTCCACAGATCGACCGAGATATGAACCACCGATCCTGACAACATCAGCCCACGGGAAACCCCAACTCTCAAGTCAAACAGTTACCCCAAAATGGCGCACCATCTAGTAACCGTCTGCTTGTTTTGCCTTCTCTGCGCGGCGCACATATGCGGTTCTCATATTGAAAACCAGAAAATGCTCTTTGACCTTCCCTCGGCAAGTCCGACGCCTCATAATTTAAAAATTGAAAAAAGAAGTTTAGACTCGCAATATCACAGTAATAAAAGAATGCTCGTTGATTTGCCTACGGCTAGCCCAGAGCCTCACCATTTGTACCTTGAGAAGAGAAGTATAAACTCCCAATCCCCATATAATCAGAAGCTTCATGACGACTTGCCAACTGCAAGTCCAACGCCACCACATTTGCACTTTGAAAAGAGAAGTTTAGACTCACAATTTCGGTATAATCAAAGAAATCTCGTCGATTTGCCTACGGCCAGCCCAGAGCCACATCATTTAGAAGTCGCAAAAAGAAGTTTAGACTCCCAATCTCCTTATAATCAGAGGCTTCACGATGATTTGCCTACTGCAAGTCCAACACCACCTCATTTGCACTTTGAAAAGAGAAGTTTAGACTCGCAATTTGTACAAAATCAGAGGCTTCATGATGACCTACCCACTGCAAGTCCAACGCCTCCGCATTTGCACTTTGAAAAGAGAAGTTTAGACTCGCAGTCGCGATATAACCAAAAACTCATGAAGATTCGAAAGAGGCGAGAGGTGAAAAATGTGAATCCTAGCTCGTATGTTGAACAAATATTTAGATTATACGGAGATGCTAATTCAATGACAATGGATCTTACTGGATTCAATAAAATGCTGGACGCTTTAGATCTTCATAACTTGAAAGACGGTGGTGTACAGATTGTTGAGAATAAGGAGTATCTTTATGAGCAAGTCGTCAAAGAAGATATTGTTAATGTAAGTATTAGTTGTAAGTTATGTAATAAAAATGAATAATATAATATCTAATCTTGCCGACAGACCATAATGTAAGATGTCTTGATGAATTGGCGAACGAGAATGCAAATCAATTAATGTTAACAAGACAGACAGACATTTTGTTTTGAGTCAATCTTGTAAGTGTACCGTGAAACAGTATTTAGATTAAATCAAATAAACAAGTTCTTATTAAATTAGTGCTTTGATTAAATTGAAAGTAAATAAAAGAACAAAAAGATGTCAAATTAAAATTAAAGCAATTTACTAGTAAAGTAAAATTTCCGATTAAAGTTATTAGATGAAAACAGTCTAGCCAGTCTGAAAAACTGCCGGTACACTGACATACTCTCGTTTTGCCCAAAATTTACTATTTTAGGAGAAAACCAAAATTAAATAGTCAATGGCGTAACTATTGGCGTGTAACAAATTAGGTAATAGTTAGGCAATGATCTTCGTTGGCGTGGAAACAAATTGTTAAGGTTTATGGATTAAGCTAATTGATTATCACGGTACGGTTGTATCAATTTTATGGTCTTTTGTTGTCTATTTTAAAGCTATTACCAATCCTTGTTGATACATTTATTGATCGATCTAGAATATCAGACCGTACTATTAGGTAGGTACATGAACGATGTAGGATTCGTTGCATCATAAATATGGTTAGCATGAAATGAAATGCTGTTCAAAATTAAATACGATTCACAGAAATTTCCATGTGATTCTTGGTTTCATAAATCGTAGAAATATTCGTAGAATCGGATCCTTTGCTGTATATGCCTATAGACCAGGGTCCTTCATAAGGTCATCATCATTGGGCTTCAAAAATATAATCATCTAGTCTAGTCGGTATAAATCTAGCAATATAATCTTAAAGTTAACACATGAACATCTTGTTTTACTTTCTGTCATTCTTATTTCAGTGTTTAAGCAGCGCAGAATTAGTCACAAGGATAAACACAAGGTTAAAACCAGATCATGATCAGATCACAGATCACGAGTCTGAAAATATCATATCCCAAAACACATTACAGTCAATATGCCCAATCCTTCTATACCAGAAACTAGCCAACACATCAATAGAAAGAAGTGGTTGCGTCAAAGAAGCGAATTTACCAAACAACTTGATAACCAGTGAAGTAGGACACCATGATCATCCGAAAGAGAACGCGTATTCCAAAAACATGTATGCTGTATGGTTGTACTCTTCACTCAGTATAACAGCAATCAGTGCGTGTGGGTTGTTAGGCGTTGCTGTCATCCCAATCATGCACAAGACTTATTATAATCATCTTCTCCAGTTCCTAGTAGCTTTGGCTGTAGGGACGCTTTGTGGGGATGCGTTATTGCATTTGATGCCCCACGCGATGAGTCCTCTAGAAGATGACCACGACCATGGACATGGTTCCACAGCAGTAGAATTAAGAGATTCACACAACGATGGCATGTGGAAAGGACTGGCAGCCATGCTTGGGGTTGTATTCTTCTATTTCACGGAAAAGGGCCTGACTGTTGTCGTTGAATGGAGAAAACGCCGGCAAAAGCTGGAAGAAGATAAACTGCCATCCAGAGTTCGTGTCTTAAAAGACGAAACGGTTGGAGGATGCTCAGGAGGTTCTAAAGCGCCGATAAGCAACTCTACAACCAATTCTCTGATGAAGATCTTCAAGCGGGACGACAAGGGTGACCCTACAACGAAGACATGTAAACACAAGTACTCGGAATATCCTTACTGCTACGATGAAATAGACACTGATACTCATGACGATCATCATTTGAGAGATGGTCTTCCACCAAGTCCGAAAGCTAATAAGAAGCACAATAACTCTGTTTCCGTGGTTTCTTCGAACGCACTACATCCAGAAGGGAAAGAGAATGAGCCGACTGCTAAGGATTGGCTATTGAAGGCGGAGTCTACGCCAGCGGTAGTTGAAATGAACAATATTAAACATAAGGAAGATGGTACCAAAGATTTGAAGGATGGTGACAGCTATACTGTGATTCTTAGGTAAGGGATTTCAAATATTTTTCTATGCTATTGACGATGACAATATGCGTTGCTCTTATCATCTTGTTTTGTATTGTCTTAAGTATTCGTTTTAAACGAATATTACCTAAATATATTTGGACTATTAGGTCTCAGAAGATTGCCTCTGGTAAGATTATGTTCACTTACATAGGGGTCAAAATTGTCCAAAATTGTCCTTGCGTAATTCAAGAATGGACTCTTATATCTATTATCTATCTCCTATTGTCATTTAATTACAAGGGTACAGGGGTCAAAAATGTCCAAAACAGTCCTTACGTGAATAACGAATGGCCCCTCTATCTATCTTCCAGGGAGCACTCCCGCGCCCACCACGGCCACTCGCATGCGCACGGGCATGTCCACGCGCCACCGTCGTCCATGTCGTCGGTGGCGTGGATGGTCATAATGGGGGATGGACTGCACAACTTCACTGATGGGATGGCTATTGGTGAGTGTTGATTGTTGGTGAATTAGGGGCCATCCATAAATTACGTTACACGTTAGGGGGGAGGGGGGGTCGATGTAGTGTGACAAGGGGTGGGAGAGGGTACTAAATTTCGTGACGACACATTTCAAAATGGAATAATTGGTATGTATAGGTAAATATTAAAAACAATTAATGGAAATAAAACTATTTCGGAACTGCTGTTTTAAGTTAATAATATCTAGGTGTAAAATTTCTTAATATGTGACGTCACACAAGAGGGGGAGGTCTCACAAATGTGACCAGTAATGTAATGAAATTAAAGTTGAAGTTAGAAATTAGTGTGACGTAATTTATGGATGACCCCTTAGGATAGCTTTGTAGCGTATGAGTACTGTCCCTGCCATAACTGCTTGATTCAGCCGCTAAATGATTCGTTATGTTCCGGCTGGGAGCTTGAGAGTTAGTTCTTTTCTTCCTTCCTTGGCCGGCAAATCATCGGTGATGCCTTCGGTGTTGCTGATGTCCGAGCGACGGTGACCACTTCAGGTGGCTCTTCAGTTCGTTTGTCGGCTGGTTATTTAAAAAAACTAGCTAGTTACATATCTAATTCTTCTGCTACATTAGCTGAAATGCACCTTGAATGCTGAAGTCTTTGGCTACATTAATGAAGATTCAGGCAAAAAGTTACTTCCCTTTAATTAGCGCGTTACAAATTACAATTTTTTTTTAATAAATTTCAGGAGCAGCGTTCGCGTCGAATATCGCCGGAGGTTTCTCTACGGCCATCGCTGTTCTGTGTCACGAGCTGCCGCATGAATTGGGTGATTATTTTGTACTAGCGCTATGCCCGCGGCTTTGCCCGCGTTTCCCGGGATAATAAGTACATTATATGTTATTCCAGATCATGGTCTAACGATGTGCAAAATTGTATGATAATCTGTTCAATATTTTTTGCGTGAAAGAGATTGATTAGAAACATCTATCATCGTCGGAGCAAGAGTCGCTATTTATTTAAATGATTTTGCGGAGTGCGTCTTCTGTACTATTATATCTTCTATGGCATAAGTCTAAAATTTGGTACATGTATTTATGTAACTAACTAACTATTGTACTACAACCTCTTCCAGGCGACTTCGCAGTCCTCCTGAAAGCGGGCATGTCTGTCAAACGCGCCGTGTGGTACAACGTGCTCTCCTCGGGGCTGTGTCTCGCTGGCATGGTGTGCGGCGTGCTGGCGGGGCACGCGCCCTCCGCCACGCGCTGGCTGTTCGCCGCCGCCGCGGGGATGTTCCTGTACATCGCGCTCGTCGATATGGTGAGTGGCCTCTCACGTGGACAGGGGTCAGAATGACCCGGGTGTGTAGTGTGACGTGAGACTATTGACGACAACTATGATAGGATCGGTGGATTATAGTGCTTATTGATATTGATGAAAACTCGTATTAATTCAGAGAGAGAGTCAGAGTGACCCGGGTGTGTAGTGTGACGTGAGACTATTGAGAATAACTATGCAGTACATGTAGTACATCGCGCTCGTCAATATGGTGAGTGAGAGAACAGGGGTCATAATGACCCGGGTGTGTAGTCTTAGATAGATAGATAGATAGATAGATAACTCTTTATTGTTTGCACACCACAGAATAAACAGTCATACGAGGAGAACAGTCTTAGTGAGACTATTGACAACAACTATGCAGGATCGTTGGATTATAGTGCTTAGAATTATTAATTAAATATTGATGAAAACTTGTAATAATTCAGAGATTCAGAGAGCTAAACTAGAGAAAATTAAATAAGAAGACTGAGCGTTATCTGACAGACAGTACATTTTAATGGAGATATCAGAGAGTACAGAGTAACACAGACACATAATTGATAAAGATGCGTTCAATAAGTGCACAGAGTAACAAGGGCTGCGTTCATATTTCTACAGATATAACGGGTGATATCACAAAAGTAGTGACAGGGGTCATAGTGACTCGCAGTGATATGGGTCATAGTGACCCGGAAGTGTAGCATTGTTGGGTTGGGTAATAGTGATAGAACGATTTGTCAATATGATCCTGGATAAGTAAAATTGGTACATTGGGTCGTGTAATACTGTTCTGAAATGTGTCGTAAGAGGCGACAGAACCCTGGCTAACAAGCCGCTTACTTAAGTCAGTCCTTAAATGACCAGTCGTGTTTCGGCTTGAGATTTGGGATCTAATATTATCTTTCTACTGATGTCCATAAGCAAACATAAAACATAATAAAATAATATTCCATCTAATTTCATGGGTAAATGCATAGGTATCCCTAGGCAAATTGAAGGCATTTAAAATAAAATATTACACCACGACCCGTGTGGTGCAATGGTTACCATGCCGGATCGCCGCACCAAGAGTCCTGGGTTCGATTCCCAGCGAGGTGGAAATTTGAATGATGAGTTTGAATTTCAGTTCTCGGTCTGGGTGTGAATGTCCTTGTCTAGTGTGTTGTCCATGGCACCCACGACACAGGGAATCCTAGTGTGGGGCTATGAGTGTAGTTATAGCGTTACTAAAGTACCAGGAGAGCATACTAGTGTGGGGCTATGTGTGAAGCGTTTTTTATTATTAATAAACTCTTATCTTTTCCAGATGCCAGAACTAAGTACGTCCCACAGCAAAGAGGGCACGCTATGCCAGTGCCTTCTACAACTGATGGGGCTGATGTCCGGTATCGGCATAATGTTGGTCATAGCGCTTTACGAGCATGACCTAAAATCTCTGTTCGGTTAAGTGAATAACAGTGATAACGTTAAGACAAAAGTGAGTTGTGAAGAATTTACAAGTGAAGTGAAAAGTGAATTGTGAAGTGAATTTTTGATTCCTACGTATACTGATGTAAGTTGTATAGTCATATTGACTCGATTGCTACTATGTATGATATGATATTGATGTTTGCATTTAGTTTGTATGTTTAAATGATTTTTATGATGATCGGGGTTTGAATGCAGACAGGTCTGATGAAGTGTATTTTTTTTGCTGAAATAATTTCAAGAGTTTTATTAATTAGGGGCCATCCATAAATTACGTCATACTTTAGGCGAGAGGGGGGGTCGATGTAGTGTGACATGTGGTGGGAGGGGTTCTAAATTTACGTCATATTTCAAAATCGAATAATTGGTATGTATAATATTTAAAAAAAAATATGGAAATTTGGCAAAGGGAGATCTCCCGCCAGGCGCGGTGTGTTGCCTGGGAGGCGGCCGAGCCCCAACTGATGTTGTCGGAGCGTTTCTATATATTCTAGCGATCTTTAGAAACTTCGATAGCGTGATTCAGGGCGACGTCACGTCACCGTGTGACGCGTGTGCGCTGTCGCCACAGAAATAAAATTTATTTCGGAACTGATGTTTTAATTTAATTTCTAGGTGTTACAAAATTTCATAATATGTGACGTCATACTAGGGGACAATGTGACAACAAACAAATGTGACCAGCTGTGACAACGACAGGGGGAGGGGACAAAAAGTCACGAAATTAGTGTGACGTAATTTATGGATGGCCCCATGGAATCCAGAAATGTAAAATTTTACAATGGACCAACATAATAGTAAACGTTATATTTTTTAACTATTCCTTTGTTAATTTCTTGTACAGACAGATTTTTGTTATACAATGTAGTGAAAATATTAATGGATTAGTAATGTCTGCGTTTGAACCCCAAAATATCTGTGACACTAAAACCAATTTAAAAGTGCATTAGACTATAGTAGTCGCAATCGCAATATCTCGCTGCACTTGCTGACAGGGCGAAACATATGGCGCCTAAGTGCAAGTGAGCGCGCTATATGCTTCGCCCTGCTCGCACTTTTATGTTAACGAGTGCAGCGAGATATTGCGAATATTATAAAATGGAAGTGCAGTGAATTTAAATATTGCAAAAGACTTGCATCTTATTTTTAATGAATTAAGATCATTTTGCAGACTAAATTAATTAAGAGCCATTAGAATATTGTGTTATTATAATATATTTTTTTGGGTGCTGTCAAATAAATTCAACAGAGCATTTACTGTGGACATTTAAATGGATTTTTTAGTTAAGTCACTACATTGAAATCTCAAGATGTAATACAAATTTTTTTTTGTTTTGTTTGATCGATAAATCTTGGATATTGACAGTTGGTGAGACAATATGTGGATATTTATACAATAATGATATTGGTAGGATTTTGTATTCAGTGTGGCTAAACTCACAGGATTGTAACTATAAATATTGATAAGTTCCTATTAATTTTATTTGTTAAAAGATAATTATTACAGCAAACACAAAATTTAACTTTACTTCATAACAAATATATTTTTTCTCATATGAGTAAATGTGGTGACATTTTTTATTGAAACCCTCCTATCCTATCCTAATATACAGCCGGTTTGTATAACCTGTCCACACTTGCGACAAAATGTCCCAGTATGTTGGCTTTTGGGACCCGATAAAAGGGGCCGTTCAAATATTACGTAAGCAGATTTAATACAATTATTTACCCCCCCATCCCCCTTGTCAGCAAAAGTAAGCAAAGCTCTTATCCCCTCCCCCCATGGTAACGTAAACATTTTTCAATTATAAATGTATTTTTTATATTATAATGTTATAATAACTACCGATGACGTAATCATCATCTAGACTCCTCTACCCCTAAAAAACTTGCAATCAACCACAAATTAATGTTATGATTTAATGACATAAATCGCGCGCGTACTGCGTATTATTGAGTTTCAAGCAAGTCTGCACTTCGCTATAAGTTCAATTTGTTGATAGCATTGAAATTTAAACCAATTAAAGGGAGCTAGTAAAATGGTTGTTATCATGTTCATCAAAAATTCACGTTAATATAAAATATTTAATACTTGATATTATGTAGGTAATATTGCATTTTATATAACATTTTAAATTTGGAAAATCCTATTTCAATGCTAAGTAGATAATGTTATTTATACGAATATTGTATAAATAACAATATTTAGTATTGTATAAATATTGTAGCCGCGACACTTTGATGAGATCATTGACTTTCTTATTCAGAGTATTTAATATTTCCTATTGTAATTGTTATTCTTCAATAGATATCGAATCTCCTTATTTAAAACTCAACTGTCAATACAGATTGTCCAATGTAAAGAGATCAGTAATAAAAATTTCTGTACAGCATTTTGTTATCTTACTTTAATATTACGTTGTTAGTGAAGCTGGCATTGCAGTATTAACTTATGAAGTATACATTCTTAAAACAAACGAATAATTGTGATTTTACGTACTTAGGTTACGCTCAATAATATACATGTTATTTTGTCGAGATATTGTTGTGTCAATAAAAAATGGGTCAAGGTCAAGACACATATTTTATACTTATAATGCAATAAGGGTTAGATATCGCATAACCTTGGCCCCTTTTTCGTTGAAACGAAATTTCAACCAACCAAAATATGGCTACTTAATTTTTACTGATATTAAGTACTTCGCCTTAAGTAATGTATTTTAAATGAATTATATCAATACATGTTATTATAAATGGTGTTTTGTTTTTCTTGATTCTGTTACATGGACATATTTTTAATATTCGGTATTTGGCCGAATACTGCATGTTATTCGGGCGAATACCAAATCGTAAAAAGAAAAACGCTAATCTAATGGGCGCCATTGACGATGCGATCGATCGGTTCAAAAGTGCCACTCATAGCGGTAACATACACTACCGATCGGTCGGCAACGACGGATCGCACCGATCGATCGCATCGTCAATGGCCCCCTTTATTCAAGAGTATATTTATCTTAATCACAAATGATTATTTAAGTAATCAATAATACCCGCTTCTGAAAATTGCCTTTTTGCCATACTGCCAGAAGGGCGATAGATAAATCGTAGCGAATTTTGTCACGATTGTAGGTCTGCCGTCCGATACACACATCGGTCGCCGGATATTCGGCACTTCGGTCTAGAGCATACCCGAATATTCGGGAAAATCACTATTCGTGGCATCTCAAGTTTTGTCCCCGTGAAGCTAGATGGCGCTGTACAAAACTAACAATAAGACGAGTTTCTGAGTTACATACTCTATAAGTGTGGCTAAACGGAATAGGCGGAATTTATAAAAAATAATAAGATAATCTTTAATATAGATATTTTTTTTTAATCCATGCGTCATGTACTTTCATTTTATTTTTGTGGTTACTGTTTTCACGCTCGAGTGTGCACTTGCGTTTACGGGAGGATCGCGCCTCACAAACCCTTTGATAAGGGCGCAAAAACTGACACTGAACGGGGAATAAAGCTTCAACAGTCGTGAAACCCGTGAACGGGCGCGAAAGTCAACCACATTCGCGGTTCGTGGCCTTCACGGATGTTCACGGCGCGAATGTGGAGTCCGCATAAAACATTCTTAAATAATTCAGAAAAAAACATTCAATTAAAAAGAAACTATTTTTATTATGTGTACAACAGACAACTTCTTGTATTTCCTCTAAACAGCTTAGAACCATAGTTTTTGATTTTACTTTTGTAAAGGCTTTGATAAAAAAACAGACTAAATCGGTCCGTTTATTTAGGAGTCACAGGAGATACGTTGAATTATAACGGCTCTTTTTGCATCGGAAGTTAAAAATAAAACGGCAGATACGATACAATTATTTTTATTTATATACAAAAGTCAAAATAGTTTTAAATATCTTTGTATTCTTCAAACTACGTATATTAAGGCTCTGCCTTCAAGACTGAACGAAATTAAATAGATGGATATCGATGTTACTTCATGTTATAATAATCTGAATTTTACCACGAAAAAATAACAGACTTCAAATTAACTCAAAAACATGACAAGCACCAGCTTTCGATTAAACAAAGAATCATCAAAATCGGTTCACCCAGTCGAAGGTTCTGAGGTAACAAACATAACAAAACAGTCGAATTGAATACCTCCTCCTTTTTAGAAGTCTGTTAAAAAATATTTTTATTAAGAAGTAAACGACATAAAAACGCTACAATGATAGCACTTTATTAGTAACAATCGTTTCGTCCATGTCTCAAGGAAGATCGTTAATATATAATATCTATAATATAACAATAACATACTCTCGGATTGAGGCCCCTTGCATTTTCCATTAGAATGACTTGGATATTTATGTTTCTGATTTCGTTTAATGAAACCACTATTTCGCGTTCATTCCCACTAGTTCTACTGCTTAGTTCTACCGTAGAACTAGTGGGAATTTTTTTTCTCACTAGTTCTACCGTAGAACTAGTGGGAACAAAAACCGTATCTACATTTTGTTCCCACTAGTTCTACGATAGAACTAACCAGTAGAACTAGTGGGAATGATCTAGTTCTACGATAGAACTAACCAGTAGAACTAGTGGGAATGAACCTGTATATCTACCGCTTTGTTCCCACTAATTGTACTTGTTATTCCGATCGTCGGACGAGTGTCATTAGTTCTACTGTCAAAAGAATTATATTTTTTGAAATAAATCCACTCAAAAGGGTGGTGCGAATGGATCATCAGCTTATTCTAATATAATTCTTGACAAAAAAATGGTTGTCTGTAAAGTCAGTTTACGGACGATAGTTTAACGTGACAACGTCATGACAAAGCTCCGCCCCGCTACGCTCCGCCCCGCCCCGCCCCGTTCCGCTCCACTCAACTACGATCGCCTACGGCTCGCCTACGGCATCGGCTACGATACGCCGATCGTAGCCGATCGTGCCTCTCTATCTGGATCGTGGAACGGTTCATTCCCACTAGTTCTACTGGTTAGTTCTATCGTAGAACTAGATCATTCCCACTAGTTCTACTGGTTAGTTCTATCGTAGAACTAGTGGGAACAAAATGTAAATACGGTTTTTGTTCCCACTAGTTCTACGGTAGAACTAAGCAGTAGAACTAGTGGGAATGAACGCTATTTCGTGGGCAAAAAAGTTACGTATATGATTTAGGTACATTGTATAATTTAATGTTGTATGTATTATGTTAAAAATATTTTTATTTAGAGAATAAAAATACTATGCTGTCAAGTGAAGTAACTATTTTAAAAAATGAATTACGTTCGAATTGTTCAATTAAATGTCCTTCTTTTTATATTAATTTAAGTATATTACTTATTGTATTAGGTATTATGTTTTTTGAAGAGAGAAGTATCAAATAATAAAAAGTCGAATGCAATACGGGTGTTACTTTAGAGTTGATCATAAGGATTTCAAAAAGGTATATCATGATCTTTTTAGTTTTAATGCAATCGTGTTTTTTATTTTTGAAGTGAATTTTTTTTTTAGAATCGTTGTCATTTGAAAGTCGATGAAACGAAAAAGCGACAGTAAAAAGAGACAGACACATAAATTCATAAGATTAATGTGGGAGAAAATGAGATAGGAAGCATTATACAGTGTTTCTTAAGTTCGTGGTTCTCTTTGTTTCTTTAAAAAGTGCTAAGTTGTATTCATAGATGGCGCGAGGAACACGATAGAAGATTCGTTTTATTGCTGGATAGATGGCGCTAGCTGCTCATTTTACTCTTCATATTATGTTAAGAGATGGCGTTAGTTACCACTGTCGTCTTTGCATCATTATGATCATTACTAAAACCTACAATTATCTTGAAACCAAAAATTCTTGAAGGTTTCACTTCTACCACGTGTGAATTGCACACATTTTAATTTTTTCCTTATTTATACTGCACTTATCTTAAAAAAATTGTACACTTTAACATAGAAAAGACCCAACAACAAATCCATCACATCTCCACTATACATCAAGTTGTAACCACAACGCAAGGCGCCCCAGCCCGCTCGTCTGTCCGTCAGTCAGTCTGTCTGTGTGTCTGTCCTCAGGGCGTCACCCGCTTGGGGTCGCGCGGGAACATGGACGTCTTGCGGATGTTGTCCAGCCCCAGGTACAGCATCACCACGCGCTCCATGCCGATACCGCCACCTGGCGGACAATAGCGATATTATTTGTTGGTAATTTTCTTATATAGACTCATTTTAGGCAACTTTGAATTTTAGTGCAACTTTGAATTTTAGTGCAACTTTTACTTTGTTGTAGAGTAAGTTGTTCTTAATAAAAGCTGTAAAATAGATGTGTTGAGTTACATTAGCTTAAACCAGGGTTTGAAGCGATAATTAATTTTGATAATTATCATAATAAATATAAAGTATAATTATGCTGATAATTATCTTTGATAAATATAATCTGCCTTTCTTATTATTATTTATTTATATGTGCCCTGTAGGGATCACAATTATAGTGGTGGTAGTAATTACCAGCATGCGGCGGGCAGCCCAGTCTAAACGACTCGATGTACGCCGCAATCTTCGTAATATCTGAAATAAAATATGATATAATGAAATTATTGGCCATTTTCACATTTAATTTTTTGACATTTTGCGTAATGTCCCTTTCCGACGATTTATGTTTGATAAACTATTGGCACAACCTTTTATTGAACTATATACAGGTATATTATATATAGGTATTACATATAATATGGCAGTTAAAAAATAAACAGACAAAAAAGTGTGCAATTTACACGTGGTTGAAGTGAAACCTTCAAAAATAAAGGTATTCATTTAATAACGTGTATAGTTTTAATTATCTTTCAAAAACTATTTTGTACTAAACATAAACGTGTACTTATGTACGCGCGTGAGAAGTTTCTTTGGCATCATTAAAATATGTAAATATTTAACACTAGCTGTCTTGGCGAACTACGTATCGCCTAATAATCAGTGATTCATGTACTTTGTTATTTTAACTTGTATAGTTTTGGTAGGTTTAACAAATTAGAGAACATTAAATTCCCTCTCCCTCTCCCCTCCCCCTGTACAATGCTACCTATCTCATTTTCTCCCACGTTAAATCTTATGAATTTGTCTGTCTCTTTTTACTGTCGCTTTTTCGTTTCATCGACTTGACATGACAACGATGCTAAGGAAGTTTTCACTTCAAAAATAACCATTTTAACCCGTCGCGTAATTTGTCTACACCGTCTGTAGAGTAGACAGCCTAGTCACCTTCCTGTGATTCGCGGTGATCAGGTGGATCGTCAGCTCATTTACCGGTTATTTCCATAACAAAGCAGATTGTGATTGTGTGTAGTGAAACTGTAACACAACGCATGCTGTGACTGCCTATAATAGAAAGAGCAGTTATGTATATGACGGCGAGCAGCCTCTTTGGTTCTACAATGATCGACCGATGCAGAAGCTGTCATGTCATGAAGAAAACTAAATATTTAGAATATGGAATGTGTCAATCCATTTAGAACAATACGTGTGGGACATTCTATGGGATTCGAATAGTGATCACGGAGTAGTACAGATTGTTATTGATGTGAACGTTAGGAGAACTGGAAATATATCATGGTGCAAAGTAAAAGGAATATTATTGAATAACCAACACCGTAGAATACCCCTTCTTCCACATATACATCTGTAATGTGCGTTGATTTCAAGCTTGTTGCACTGTTTCTTGCGTTGGCAATCTAAATAAATAAATAAAGCAACAGTGTGTATGTATGTGTAAGCGTTTGTTTCTTTTGTATGTATGTCTCACCGATCCCATGATGCTTGGCGCGCTCGGTGAGGTACTCCGGGTCATGGATCCGCTGCGCGCCGCTCAGGATCTCCTCGCCGCGCATGAACATGTCGTACGAGTTGGACGCTCTCTGGACATACAAACAAACAAACGTTTTTGAACAAATTAAATCTTATTATAGTCCCCGCGAACTAAGATGCCCAATTTGTCGTTTGCAATCACAGTGACACTAGAGATGTACAAAAAAATCGGTTCACGAAAGAAACCAATTTTTGCAACAAATCGATTTAAAATTGTAAGACCTTCTAATCGATTCGATAATTAAATTGTAAAATAAAAACCGTAACATCTAGGTACCTCCCAACTACCTCGATTGAGCTACATATCTAGTACCACGTATTCTCAATATTATGTATTTACGACTCCAATAAAATATTCTTTTGTTTCTTCCTAACAACTGATGCTGCTAGATATGCATGGAAATAGCCGAGCCGGCAAACAACCTGACGATCCACCTGATGGTAAATGGCTGTCATCGCCCATGAACATCAGCAAAACCAAAAGCATCACTGATGCGTTGCCGGCTAAGAAAGAGTAGAAAAAGAAAGAAAGATTGATCATGATAGAAAGAACTCATCCGCTCAGTTTCATAATAATATTTTGAATAATATTATGAGCGTCAGGGAAAAAACTACAGTGAGTAAATTCTTGTTTATTTCGTAACACACATTCATGTATAAATAATTATTATTTTGTTGAAAAAAAAAGAATACCGCAAAAAGCTTAGCTACATAATTACATATAATATATTATCTGCAGTTTACTGTCCATGGATGGCGAAGTGCCCATACATAATGGAAAATGTCCTTTGTTAGCATCCAATTCGTCGTGGTATTCTTAGGTACCTAATTTTAAATTCAAACGCAAGTAAATCATTTTTAACAAAGTAATTAAATTAATCAATTTTCATTTTTAAATTCCGATTGTAGTAATGCATCGATTATGATTGGTTTTTGAGACGGTTTCAGGCCGTCACATCACTTTCCGTCAGTTTTGTTTTAGGCCTCTTCATCTATAATTGTTTCGACGTCAAATATTTTTAATAAATTTTGCATAAATTATGATGTGATAGGATTTTTACTAGATTATAACGTTTACTATGATTTATAATCAACGCCAATGCAAATGAGTAAGGATTTTTAACAAATTTTGGAAAAATCCTTTGTCCGTAAGTGTTCAACTATTCATGTCAAGTAAATTAATATTCCATTTCGCTCAAAGACGCCCATACAATGTTAGTTCATATTAATAAATGGCAGCTATCATTATGGGCATCTTAGATAATTTTGACTATAGATATAAATTACGTGTCACGTTGTTTGTCCGCGATGGACTCCTAAACTACTGAACCGATTTTAATCAAATTTGCACACCGTGTGCAGTTTGATCCAACGTGAAAGATAGGATAGCTTACATTTCTCTTATGGCACACGGGAGGTTTTTATAAAAAACTGTGCGTGTACTTTTGTACGCGCGTGAGAAGTTATACTTCTTTGACTTAATTAAATAAATATTTAATTTAATAACGTGTATCACTTTTAATTATCTTTTAAAAATTATTTTTGTACTAAATAAAAATAAAACAGTGGTAACTAACGCCATCTCTTAACATAATATGAAGAATACATTGAGCTAGCGCCATCTATCTATCAGTTAACGCAACAGTGCCGCGTTAAACGTTTAACGCAACCTTCATGCAAGTCGCATAATAAGTATAACTTCAAAACTTTTAACAGAACGAAGTCTGTCCGGGCAGCTAGTGTTAGTATATCGACGCTAGAAAGCAAAAACGTAGTAAACCACATTGCCGTCCAAACGAAGAGTGCAATAAGTCGAGTTTTTGGGAAAATTGATTTAAGACCTTATGTAGTTACAGTTAAGGTCTAAATTAAATTTTCCCGACTCGACTTATTGCACTCTTCGTTAGGACGGCAATGTGGTTTACTCATAGACATAATACTACTAGACTGGACAAGCGGGCCTTCTTTGCGTCACGCTATTAGAAAGAGAAAGAGACCAAGGAGACTCGCGTAACGCGTAAGTAAGACGAGGATAGGTTTACCTCCTGCCTTTCTTCGCAGCGTGACGGTTTCACTTACATATGCTCAGATACCTTGCCTAGTCTAGTAGTATTATGTCTATGGTGGTAACTGACCGGGTTGTCTGGGTCGGGCATGGTGTAGAACGGTCGTACAGCGAGCGGGTACTTGTCTAGTACGTAGAAGTCCGTGTCGTACTTGGCTCGCACCAGACGACCGAGGAGCTTCTCGTCCGGGGTCGACAGGTCGTCTTCAGAGCCTATTGTTACACCTGGAACAATGTATGTATGTGTTAGGAGGGAGATTTGTTACAAGCTTTTTAACCGACTTCAAAAAAGGAGGTATTCAATTTGACTGCTTTGTACTGTATAAACCCCCTACATACTCACCTACTATAGTATCATGTAGTAACAACATATAGAATAAGCAATCAATCCTTATAATAAATCAGTAATTGTTCAGCATTCCGTTGTTTCACTAGTCTCCTCGTGGTCCAACCAGTACATGTACAGCAGTTTATGTTTGTTACCTCAGAACTTTCGACCTCAGATGATTCTTTTTTTAATCGAAAGCTGGTGCCTGTCATGTGGTCCCATATAAATTTTATCGAGATCTGACAAGTAGTTTTTGAGTAACTTTGAAGTCGGTTATTTTTTGTTAGTAAAATTTAGATTATGATGATTCTTTTTTAATCGAAAGCTGGTGCTTGTCATGTGGTCCCACATAAATTTGAGCGAGATCTGACTAGAAGGTTTTGAGTTATTTTGAAGTCTGTAATTTTTTGTCAAGAATTATTTGTTAGACATGACTTATAGCTTACCGCATTGTAGATTGAATACATTTTACTATCATACAATACTTATTTTATTCGTCAATATTTCAAGCTTGAGCACTCAGCCGTGAAAACGATCTATGTATAGGTCTAAATATCGGCGTAAAAAATAAATATGAGTTCCCATATCATAGTAAAATGTATTGAAATTAAATATCTTTATTTGTACAAATGTGGTTACAAAGTTGGTCAAGTATTACGCAATCTATCTCATATTTGCCATACTATGGCGTACAAATAGTTTTAGTATAACGTAGTGTAGTACAGTATAGTTGGGACACGAAGCTGGAAGAAATTCGTACATTGACTTGTTACTACCTGTCCCTGTCACTCCCGCGTAAATATAACGCGTCTCGCTCGCACAGTGCAATGGCCGCCGTTCTATGCGAGCGAGATGCATTATATTTACGCGGGAGTGACAGGGACAGGTAATAACAAGTCAATGTACGAATTTCTTCCTGCTTCGTGTCCCGACTTTAGTAGTATATGGTAAAAGGTATTGACTAGTTATTTACAAAGTAGTTTCCAACGCTACGCACCGGCTTCCTTCAACATCTGCACGGCCTGGGGGAACTCCAGTCGCAGCGGGGGCTCCAAGAACTTGAAGGGCTCCACCTTGTACTGCTGCTCCACTATCGATATCTCGTACGCGAACCTGACATCGACAGATAAAAATTGATAGATGTGAATTAAATCTATACTAATATTATAAGAAGGAAAGATTTGTTTGCATTGAATAGGCTCCGAAACTACTGAACCGATTTGAACAATTCTTTCACTGTTGGGAAGCTACACTATCTCCGGGTGACATAGACTATATTATATTTACAAAAAAATTAGACATCCTTAATAAAACTCCAATAATGTAACCCAAGGTGTAATAAGAAAACCGAAGCAACAGGACAGTACTTCGTACAAAATAAAAATAATTATGACTCAACATCAAACAAATCAACGAAACACTCACTGTTCCTGCAGCCTCCTAAACATCTCCGTCAAGGTCCCAGCGATGGTGAACAGCACCTCGTGGTAGTGCGACCTGAACGCCATCTCCAGGTCCAACCCCACGAACTCCGTGAGGTGGCGGTGCGTGTTCGAGTCCTCTGCGCGGAACACTGCGCCCACTG
The DNA here is from genome assembly GCA_911387775.1 of Thymelicus sylvestris. NCBI lineage: Eukaryota > Metazoa > Arthropoda > Insecta > Lepidoptera > Hesperiidae > Thymelicus > Thymelicus sylvestris. The sequence continues at coordinate 1,250,957 of OU426912.1, read as the reverse complement.
TGAATACCTGGCGAGAGAGATAGAGAGAGATTTAACGAGAGAAAATTTAACGAAGGGACGAGAGAGACAGAGAAATTGTAACGAGAGAAATATTAACGAGGGGACGAGAGAGAGAGAGAGAAATTGTAACGAGAGAAATATTAACGAATGGACGAGAGAGAGAGAGAGAGAGAGAAATTGTGACGACAGGGGGAGAGAGAGATAGATAGATAGAGCGGAATTGTAACGAGAGGGAGAGAGAGATATAAGAGAGAAATTTGACGAGAAAAAATGTTAACGAGGGGACGAGAGATGACAAAAATTATAACGTGATACAAGTTAACGAGGGGACGAGAGAGAAAGAGAGAGATATTGTAATGAGAGAACTATTAACGAAGGGACGAGAGAGAGAGGGATAGAGATAGATAGAGTAATTGTAACGAGAGAACTGTTAACAAAGGGACGAGAGAGAGATAAATTCTAACGAGATAAATGTTAACGAGTATAATTCTAAAGTGCGATCGGGCTATACTTATCAGTTCTGATTCTGATCACCGTACCAGGTCAATATTATTATTAAACTACCCACTTTTTGTAAATAATTAATGTAAGTTGTTTCTCAGGAAGTGACTTTTAAATCTTTTGAGAACATAAATGATCTTAGACCTTAAACCTTTAATGTAGCATTGAACATTTAAATAAGTTTAACATTTTAAAAATACTTTTAAAAACAAAATTTTAAAACTATTTGTGCGTTGGCCGCTTAGGAGCCAACCCTGTAGTGTTGGATAAATATACATTGTCATGGGCACCAACGCAATGTGTATGTTGTATTATTTCAACATTTTCAACTCCATAGGATGACAGGAAGAAGTTCTCATTCAACCTGCAAGATTTGACGCGAACAAAATAACCACACGCAAATAAAATACACAAAGCAAATACGTGACTTGCCGATGGAATCTTTTAAGAAAGGTGTAAAAATTCAACTCGTAGGCAAGGGTTATTATAAAATTTATAAATTATAATATAAATATAAATTTATAATATAAATTGAATATTTAAACGATAAGGATGCTTGGAAATGACCAGCTAGGCAACCAGTTCTGCTCAGGTTAGAGAACACAATTTTTATTTTTATATTTAAACTAGCTGCCCGGACAGACTTCGTTCTGTCAAAAGATTTTTTTTTTAGATGTAAGCTATCCTATCTTTCGAGTTGGATCAAACTGCACACGGTGTGCAAATTTAATTAAAATCGGTTCAGTAGTTTAGGAGTCCATCGCGGACAAACAACGTGACACGTAATCTATATATATTAAGATATAAGTTTTATTTTTAAAAGATGTGCTGAGGTGTTTCTTTACGGCTTTTCTTCTCCTCCATGACAAAGTACCTTTCCGAAAAGCTAGTACATTAAAAAAATGATGTGCATAACTGTATCATTGATACCTACATGAATAAAAGATAAAAGATTATTTCCTTTCATTTCATTTCACGGTGATCATAACAAACAAAGCTCACCTTATCGAAGTCGGCCGCGATCGCCATCTGTTTGTAGAGCTGCGGGCTCTGCGCGAGGTACGCGGACGTCTTGAAGTACGACACCGTGAACACATTGGCCCCGCCCTCCGACGCCGCCGATATTATCTTCGGCGTGTGGATCTCCACGAAGCCTGCGGACAAACAGTTCTATATAATTGTAGTATATCGATATCGAGTAGGATATCGATAACATTTAGTAGTTTTGCAATCTAACTAGATTGTCATCTGTCAACTGACAGATGTCACTTTTCTGTCGTCTCGGTCAAGCACCCACGCGGCCAGCGCACAATGAGTCAGTTACGAACTGACGGGCGCGGAGTGTAGACGTGGTGTTTGCAGCGAGCCGATATTTATCTAGATATATATTTATTAAGTAATTAAACAATAATCATTTGGCGTAACCGCGTTTCCTAGTCTATTACATCGAACTAGTGAATATACAGAATTAGTGGTCTAACGGAACACTACAATAATGTTAATAATTTAATTTTGACTAAACCTTAATTTTAACTAATTTTGTGAATAATTTATTTGTGACTAAATGACTTAATTTTGATATAGCTATTTTATTTCAATTTTTATATTATGACTATCTGACCGGGCAACTAATAATATTAAATTTCAACTATACTCCAGTCACAATCGGTTTGGACTCGATGTAAACAAACCGTTGCTTAGCAACCACAAACAAACAAATACATGAAACTTTTTGTCGTAATAAAGTGCGTTTGAACTACATCTGCAAATCTGCAACTCAGTTGGTAGCATTGAAATAAGACCACCCGGCAAGATCAGCAAGCTGCGTTCCGTTCCACTCTTTATAAATTCAATCTTTTAAATTCAACATTCGGGATAACTCAAAAACTATTCGTCAGATCTAGCTCAAATTTCAGTGGGGCCACATGACAAGCACCAGCTTTCTTTGAAGTCGGTTAAAAATCCATCGTGAGTACCCCTTGCATTTATTTATTTATTTTAATTTAATTTAAAAAGATAAAATTTTAATTTAAAAAGATTTTCTTTTTCAATTCATTTCAAAACTTTAATTGACTTAAAATATTGACTCACCCTTCTCAGTAAGCACATCCCTGAACAGCCTGCACACGCCGGCTTCGATCCGGAAGATGGCCTGGTTGGCCGGGGTGCGCAGATCCAGGATCCGGTTGTCCAGACGAGTGTCTTGGTTAACACGGACCATTGATGACTCGGGGTCCTGGGTGAGGTTAATGTTGTATTGGTTGGGGGTTTGAAGGATGTTTGAATAATGGTAATTTTTTATGGAAATAACCGGCAAACAAGCTGACGATCCACCTGATGGTAAGTGGTTGACGCCCATGGACATCAGCAACACCAAAGGCATCACTGACGCGTTGCCGGACAAGAAAGAGAGAAGAAAAAGAAAGCAAGAACTGGCTCTCAAGCCCCCAGCCGGAACACGAGTCGTTTGGCGGCTGACTCATGCTCGAGGGTGGTAGCTATCCAGGCGAACCCCATGGAGAAATAATAATAGTAATAATGATATTAATTAACAATTAAAAGTAAGTATCTATCTGTAATTTTTCTTTCTTTCTTTTTCTTCACTCTTTCTTGGCCGATAATGCATCAGTGATGCCTTTGGGGTTGCTGATGTCCATGGGCGAATGGAAATTTTTGTAATAATACATTTCTTTTTCCCCCCTTTCAAGCCAATCTTGTAATACACAAATCAAACCCATTCCTTTGATACCCCACTCGGATATATTCATTCACTATCGTTTATTCATCCCTTCCACCCCTCCATAGCTATTAAACAGCTGAATCTATTTTCTTCAAACATAGCGTAAAACACTCTCAACTAAGAAATCTTTCAAACAAAAGCAACTAAATCAAAATCGGTTCATTCGTTCAAGAGCTAGACATGTAGACAAAGTTACAGACAGACTTCACACTTATAACACCCCTTGTTTCTGCGTCAGGGGTTAAAAACTAAGCTAACTCTGTTGCATTATATTGAATCTGTAGTAAGCAATAAAAGTCTTGTCACTACTCTGTGGTAAGCTATAGAGAATGTCAAAAAAAAAAAGAATGTCTTCCTTCCGCTCTCTCTGTTCGCACCCTCGCTGGCTAAAGTTGCTAACTGTTGCGTTCTACTACAATAAATATGTCGGCGAACGACCCCTTTGGTTCTACAACGATCGGCCGATGCAGACGCTGTCATACAAGAAGTCATGAAGAAAAACTAAATATTTAGTAATAGTCAATCTGTTTAGAACAATACGTGTGGGACATTCTATGGGATTTGAAGAGTGATCACGGAGTAGTAGATATTGTTATTGATGTGAACGTTAGGAGAACTGGAAATATAACATCATGGAGCAAAGTAAAAGGAATATTATTGAATAACCAACACCGTAGAATACCCCTTCTTCTATAAATATATTATTTTAGCACTATTAAGTCTCCTGCGTGCTACTCACATCAGGTCTGGAAGCGTCCTCAATCTGCAGAGGTAGTTGCGGTTTGGCAGCGGACACGAGCCACACCTGCTGCCCGATCAGCTCCACGTCCCGGACCGTGCAGGACTCCACCGGGGCACGAGTGCGGACCACCTTGGCGTACACGTCGATTATTGACTCCTTTGATATGCTGGAATATACATAGATAGAATATAGTTTAAATAAATAATAGTTAAAAAAAACTTTAAAAATAGAAAATTTAGTTTGATTTTTTGAAATGAAATTTAGGTTTTTTTTTTCTTTCTTTATTTTTTTTAAATATTGAATTGTCATCGGTCCTCGATAAGTCGTTTGAAGTGGGTCAAAATCAAATCCAAAGAAGCTGGTTACATACGGTGAAGCTACTATAAAGCGTGTAAAAACTAAATATACGGTTTTATAGTATCCATGTAAATACTAAATCAAAAAAATTATGGCAGTGTTCTTCACCGTTGAGTTGCCTTGTCTGCAGCCTACCTGTGTTTCAGGTCAAGCTTATCACAATAGCACAAAGACAAAATTTTAAAAGCTTTAAAATTATTTTTAAAATATTAAGGAATAATAATAATGATAAAATAATTTATTTCGGACTTTCATCCATATGTTGGTTAGTAACATTGAAAAACTTAAGACTAGTGTTAGTAAGAACTAAAAAGCTAAAAATAAAATAATAAAAATAATCTACTTCTTTGCTGAGAGATGTGCCGGGCCCACATGTAATGCAGTCCAGTGTTTCAATATGGGACCGTCACACCTCTCCGCCACCGTACGCAGTAAACTGTTTGGGCTGTCGCGCACCCGCCGCCACAGCGATGCTACTCGTTTGCGGATAATGGCATGGTAGTTAACTAAATTTTAAGCAAATTAGTATGTGTAAACAGACAATTTAGTAGTTTAGTAATCAAGTAGACAAGTAATTTAGAAATTTTCTGTTAAGTCAGTGGGCGGGCCTTATCACGTAACACGTTTGGACAGGCACTTTTTAGTTAAAATTTAGTAAAATGCTTATGTAGTTAAGTAATTTAGTGAAATGCTTAAGTAGTATTGTATGAACTAAAGAGCTTTACTAAATTATTACGTGTGGACGCACACTAAAAATTATTCACTTAAAATTTTGTTAACTACTTAACTACTTAATACGTGTGTACGGGCTATATATAATATATATCAGTCACTCACTTGCCAGTGAACTTAACAAACTGCGGGCTGGCATTGGCCTCCCCCCCCACGCTGACCAGCAGCTGCACGGTGCACACGCTCTGCCGCAGCACGCAGAAGCACTGCTTCCCCTTCGCGCGGGACGTCTGCAGGCGCGCTGCGGAGAGGGAAGTTATGAATGAAGCGGTTGAGAGGAAAGAGTTTGTCAATAATTAACTTATCGTTTTTCTTTCAGCTTTCCGAAAAGCTGGTAGATTAAAAAAATTATATGCTTAAGTGTATCAGTGATACCTACATGAATAAATAAATCATTTTGAATTTTGATGTTCACTTTTGTTTGAGTATTTTGAGGATAATAGCAAATGTTTAACAAAAATATATGTACTTTAACTATATATATTTTATTATTACATAATATTTATTTCAGAGCCTCATATAACCGTTATGGACGACGTGTTTTGCTTCGTCTTTTATTATGCGTACCGCGAAGGGCTGGAATAAATTGCCCGCGTCAGTATTCTATTCAATTATAATGTTAGTATCTTCAAGTTTGCAATTAATCATCATCAACTTCATTACAACATACCATCAGATGGCATTATTGAACATTAAATAATGTTATATGTATGTTATTCATGTTCATAATCGAATGGGAACATGGACGCGGGTAATGTTACAGTCCTTCGGGGTGTGCATAATAAAAGACGAAGCAAAGCGCGTCGTAATAGTACAACTCACCGCGCACCCACACACTAGTCCCATCAAGTTGCGTCCCCAGTTGTTTAACATCCACATACTGTCGCTCCGGGCCGCGTGCCGCCGACTGTTTCCATGACACCACTCCGTAGTTACCGGCTGATGTATCTTCTATTGGCTTGGAGTCGGGCTGGGCTGAGGCGGCCTGGGGATTGGAGATGTTATGCTATTAGTATGTAGCAATTGCTGTCTGTATGTATTGAACAATAAAATTAATATGAAATTGTCATTTTTAACAGACTTCAAAAAAGGAGGTATTCAATTCGACTGTATTTTTTATGTTTGTTACGTAAGAACTTTCGACGGGGTGAACCGATTTTAATGATTCTTTTTTAATCGAAAGCTGGTGCTTGTCATGTGGTCCCACTTAAATTTGAGCGAGATCAGACCATTAGTTTTTGAGTTATCCCTAATTTTGAAGTTGTTTATTTTTTATCAACTGGGTGAACCCAGTTGTAACTTCTGAGGTAACATACAAACAAAAATACAGTCGAATTGAATAAATACCTCCTCCTTTTTTGAAGTCGGTTAAAAATAAAATTAATTATAAAAGATCTCATTAAAAGCATTATTTACCACAAATTATTACTATGTCCTTCATACCAGTTTAAATTGTGGTTTGATGATAACAGAAACATAACAATAATATGATACAAGATTTTAAACTTGACTCATTGTAGACTGAACACGTTTTACTAATAATACAAGTATGGAGTGACTGTTCATCCGTGACCACGATCCATGCAACTGGGTCGAAATATTGGAATACAAAATAAATACCGTGAATACTCGTGTTATAGTAAAATAACAATGATGATAAGGCGCTATTATAATATGCACAATACCTGATGTTCAGCCTTCTTCTGCTGTTTCTCTGCAGCCTTGGCGGCTTTCTTGGCTGCCTTCTTGCTGGTGGCCGCGTCTCCGGCTGCCGGCGCTTGAGATTCTTCCGACACTACCATTGTTGGGCTGGAGTACCAAAATAAACTTGTTATAGTAGTCGGATCTTGCTGCACTCATTGGCGTAAAAGTGCAAGAAGGATGAAGCCTAATGGTGGTCACTCACGGTCATTCCATCACGTCATTTTTGGAGCCACGCCAAGCGACATTATGTCAAAATGGCGCGATTGGACATACAAATTTTTTAAATCACGCCATCAGTTTTTCACATTCACGATCAAATTTTGGCTGTATATCACGCCATTTGACGCGATGGACTGACCGTGAGTGGCCACCTTAAGTGTGAGTGAGTGTGCAATATGCTTTGACCTGCTCGCACTTTTACATCAACGAGTGCAACACGATGCAACCACTATAAAAACATTTATGTTATGTATTGTTATCTGTGTGACATAGACAACATGGACAGTCAATATTAGTCTGAGTATGAGGTTCCCAGCATTTCCCATACATTATTATATGACCGGATATGAGACAATTATTATGGAATATCAAGTATGTTACAATTTAGAAATATGATGACAACTTATCAGAGTTGGTTACTAGTCTACTCGATAAGTTCAAAATGGTTGAAAATAGAGATACTGCTCTTAAAAATACGTGCGATAGCTCATTCTGTTCGGAATGATGTGTAGAAAAATGTTTCGGAAGCGTTTACCAGCACGTAAAAAATTGCAAAAGTTATTGACAAAATAAAGTTGAAAAAAAAGTATTTTGTTTTTGGTAATCACTCCGAAACTATTATAGTCCAGTGCCGATAGCTCTAAAATCGGTAAAAAGTGGAAGAAAATTATAGTAGAATGAAACCTATTGCAAAAGGAAGAGAATATAACGAAGATTATAGGTAAAATAAATTACGGGCGATCTGAGGTCGGGAAGGGGGGGAGAGGGGGGGTTTAAGGGAAAAAAATGGTTTATCTCGATTTCCGGAAAAACTACAAGTCCTATTGAAAAAAGCTGAATGGCAAAGTTGTAGGTAATAAAAAGATCTACAACTTTTGTATTTACACTTTTTTACATAACCTCAAAATTTATGTGAAAAATTCAAAAAACCACGTTTTTGGTTTTTTATTTTTATCTTTTACAAAAAATATTTTTTTTTCACGAAATTTGGTGAAAACTTACCTTTGTATGTCCTTAACATACTGTAATTTTTTTGATTCAAAAAAATATTTTTCTTCACCTTATTTTGACCTTAAATCAAAAAAACACCCTTATTTTCAGTCGAAAAATCTGACGTCAAAATATCTGATTTTTTAAAAATGTCGGTAGTCCTTTTGTTCGTTGGAATCTCTACTTTCTACTGGTATATAAAAACCTATACACTACTATGGTAAATGTTCTCAGAATATGCAATGAAACGACTACTATTTTCGCATGTTTTTTGCAATCTCATATGCAATCAATGGAATACGAAATTTTTTCGCGAAAATCTCTACTTTCTAATGGTATATAAAAAAACCTATACACTACTATGGTAAATGTACTCAGAAAATGCAATGAAACGACTACTATTTTCGCATGTTTTTTGCAATCTCATATGCAATCAATGGAATCCGAATTTTTTTTGCGAAAATAGTTGTCGTTTCATTGCATTTTCTGAGAACATTTACCATAGTAGTGTATAGGTTTTTATATACCAGTAGAAAGTAGAGATTCCAACGAACAAAAGGACTACCGACTTTTTAAAAAAATCAGATATTTTGACGTCAGATTTTTCGACTGAAAATAAGGGTGTTTTTTTGATTTAAGGTCAAAATAAGGTGAAAAAAAATAATTTTTTGAATCAAAAAAATTACAGTATGTTAAGGACATACAAAGGTAAGTTTTCACCAAATTTCGTGAAAAAAAAAAATATTTTTTGTAAAAGATAAAAATAAAAAACCAAAAATGTGGTTTTTTGAATTTTTCACATAAATTTTGAGGTTAAGTAAAAAAGTGCAAATACAAAAGTTGTAGATCTTTTTATTACCTACAACTTTGCCATTCAACTTTTTTCAATAGGACTTGTAGTTTTTCCGGAAATCGAGATAAACCATTTTTTTCCCTTAAACCCCCCTCTCCCCCCCTTCCCGACCTCAGATCGCCCGTAATTTATTTTTCCTATAATCTTCGTTATATTCTCTTCCTTTTGCAATAGGTTTCATTCTACTATAATTTTTTTTCGTTTCAAAAATTATCGGCACTGGACTATTAATATTTAAGAAATTTTAAAACAAGATTCTTAAAGAAGAGGAAATTTCCAAACAATGACTCGCGACTCTCGAAACTCTATCTCCATTATTTATAACTTTAATTTAACGCTGAAAATGGGTCTCCACGCGGCATTTTTAAGTTGCGCGTGCAGCGTCAAAACCGAGTTCGTCACACTCAATAATTTTTTAAGGTATTAATTATTAATTAAAAAAAATAAAAAAAATATGGTGTATTTGAAACACTTCAGAGAATTTGCTCCCGTTGGAAATTTTGCTTAAAGTTAATTTTTCAACAAGTTACACGATTGTTAATTAACTACATTTTCTCGAACTTCCATTTTCATTGTACATTAAAAAAAATATTTTCAATAATGTTATTTGGATTTTTCATTTTTTGTTCAACTTATAAAATTATTATACACAAAGTATTAAAACTTTTTAAACTTTTATGACGTGATCTCGTTAAGCATGTATATAAGAAGGGCTCCACGAAGCGAAAAATTTATAGGACAATTACTTAAACATTTTTTTAATGTACAATGAAAATGGAAGTTCGAGAAAATTTAGTTAATTAACAATCGTCTAACTTGTTGAAAAATTAACTTTAAGCAAAATTTCCTACGGGAGCAAATTCTCTGAAGTGTTTCAAATACACCATATTTTTTTTATTTTTTTTAATTAATAATTAATACCTTAAAAAATTATTGAGTGTGACGAACTCGGTTTTGACGCTGCACGCGCAACTTAAAAATGCCGCGTGGAGACCCATTTTCAGCGTTAAATTAAAGTTATAAATAATGGAGATAGAGTTTCGAGAGTCGCGAGTCATTGTTTGGAAATTTCCTCTTCTTTAAGAATCTTGTTTTAAAATTTCTTAAATATTAATAGTCCAGTGCCGATAATTTTTGAAACGAAAAAAAATTATAGTAGAATGAAACCTATTGCAAAAGGAAGAGAATATAACGAAGATTATAGGAAAAATAAATTACGGGCGATCTGAGGTCGGGAAGGGGGGGAGAGGGGGGTTTAAGGGAAAAAAATGGTTTATCTCGATTTCCGGAAAAACTACAAGTCCTATTGAAAAAAGTTGAATGGCAAAGTTGTAGGTAATAAAAAGATCTACAACTTTTGTATTTGCACTTTTTTACTTAACCTCAAAAAAATTATTGAGTGTGACGAACTCGGTTTTGACGCCGCAAGCGCAACCTAAAAATGCCGCGTGGAGACCCATTTTCAGCGTTAAATTAAAGTTATAAATAATGGAGATAGCGTTTCGAGAGCCCCGAGTCATTGTTTGGAAATTTCCTCTTCTTTAGGAATCTTGTTTTAAAATTTCTTAAATATTATTAGTTTTGGAGTTATTACCAAAAACAAAATACTTTTTTTTTCAACTTTATTTTGTCAATAACTTTTGCAATTTTTTACGTGCTGGTAAACGCTTCCGAAACATTTTTCTAGACGTCATTCCGAACAGAATGAGCTATCGCACGTATTTTTAAGAGCAGTATGTCTATTTTCAACCATTTTGAACTTATTGAGTAGACTATACTACCAACTCTGTTATGTTGTCATCATATTTACTACCTTGCCTTGCACGTCCCGGGTTTAATTCCTGCAGATATAATGTGACAGATATATTTATTCTCGGATTTCGGGTGTCTAGGTTCATTCATATATCCACCTCGCATGTCAAAGAATCAAAGAATAAAATAAATAACTCTACACAGTCATCACTTCACAATAAGTTTTCCCCATGTTATGGGTGCCATGGACAACACAAGAACACATAATCCAGACCCAGAACAGAAATTTACACTCATTATTCAAATAAATGAATCATACATAAGACGACCCGTGTGGCGCAATGGTTACCATGCCGGATCGCCGCACCAAGGGTCCTGGGTTCGATTCCCAGCGAGGCGGAAATTTGAATGATGAGTTTGAATTTCTGTTCTCGGTCTGGGTGTGAATGTCCTTGTCTATGTTGTGTGTTGTCCATGGCACCCACGACACAGGGAATCCTAGTGTGGGGCTATGAGTGTGAAGCGTTATTTATTTATTATTTATTTTATACATAAGTTGAAAGTAGTTCAAAGTCAAATGAAGTTCATTATTTCTAACAAGTAACAATTACAGAACAGAAAATCAAGATGAATTTATTTTCATACATTTTTTTATTTGCTAAAGTGCCAGTATTTCTCTTAACTGTTTGCCGGCTTTAAAAATAGAATTGATTTCTTTCACCAATATCTGATTCACACGTTACCAGTGTTACTTTTAAATGCGAATGAGAAAAACAATTTCAAGTTATGTACCGACTTGTACACATTTATCTGATAACATTATTACAGAGCGTATTAGTTCATGTTTAACTCTAAAAGTGATTTAAGTGACTAACACAGCGAGTATTTCTATACCTAAATTGCATCATGCAACATGCTCTTCTATGTAAAATTTTGGATATAACTCACTATACAGACTTACCTGCCACGTACAAAGGTTATTTAGCACAAGTTAAACTCTGTTTGTGTGATAAACAATATTATAACAAGATAAAACTGTTATCATGTGAAGACGATAGGTTATAAATGCATCCCCGGTATAAAATAAATTAAATTGAGAACTTGAGAAGTCATTTGAAGTCAAAAGAAGGCGATGCCAAGGAAGGAAATAAAACTTGGTTTGACAGCCGGCCGACAGCTTGACCAGTGTTGCCAATGAACATTTTTGGAAGGCCGTGTACATTAAATAAAAAAGCCGTGTTTATATGGGAAAAGATCAAGTGTGGGCCGTAGCTAACCAATTACGCCAATATATGTATACCGTCGGTCCAGCGCTCGAAGTAAAAAATAAAGGTCATCGGCAGTGAATTTGATGCCCACAAAACGAAGAATACTTTTCACTAGCCTACATTAACATGAACATTAGCCTATTGGCGCTGGTTTTAAGGGTTTTAACATTCGATAAATGTTTGCAAAACAATAAATAAAAAAAAGACTGTGGAATTTGCGAAATGCCGTAGAACAAGGTAATTGTCGTAGCATTGGCAACACTGAGCTTGACGTTGATTGACGTCCAGAAAACATAATTGTCTTTGTCACTTTGACATTTTGTCAAATGTTGCCCTATAAATGACTGTTCCATACACAGATTTAGAACCTATGGACTTCTGAAAACGGAAAACTCAGACACTTTTGAGTTTTGACTATTTTTAATCTGAGGTCGTTAGTTAATATGTCTAGCCTGGAGAATAAAAATTTAAATTGCTTATTTTCAGCGTTTTCTTAATTTCACGTAGGTAGACTACAAATAACAAGTAGGTACTTCAAGTTACTAAAATAAAAATTATGGACCTAAGTAGACGAACGATACAATTTCTTTCTTTGACAGTTAATTTTCTCTTTAAAGTTTAACCAACATTATGTTTCGCCTTTCACATCTAGCAGTCTTAACTTGACTTTTGCTCTGCGGTCCGCGGTCCACAAAATAAGTTAGCGAATAATAATTAATCTGCACCAAATTTTTTTATTTTATTTTTAATGTAAAACTAATTACAATAGCCGTCGTTGTGGCAGCTGTCAATTCATTTTGTATTATTTTACAATTTTAGTACAACATTTTTGTAAGTCAACGCACAAATGTTTAAATTTACAGTTCAAAATGACAACAGATACCACCAGTCCTGATTTAAAAGAAATTGGGGTATTTAAAGACAAACGCAAATCAATATTTTATTCAGAATGCCGGTGTTTACAGCAAATATACCCGGTGTTCTCAAAGTTGGAGACAGAATTGAAATCGGAGGACGGATCAAAGAGAATGCTAGAAAGTAAGAAACGTTACTTCACCTGTGCTGTAGAATGTAGATAGAGATTCTTTTATGCCCCGTTTAGATGCGCGCGCGAGCCACGAGACAATCCGCGAGACGCACTCGTACGCGCGCGTGTGAACAGGGAGCTCGCGGACCAGACCGCGGCGCGTCTCGTGGCTCGCAGGGCTCGCGTCGGGAGTGGTTGATGTTTTTTTTGTAATGAATACCAATAGCTTTTTTATTTTAAAAAGCCTAATTGTACAGAAATCTACCCATATTACAATCTACATTGAGTATTTTGCCTATAAACCATGGTAGAAAGGTTTCACTGACTGGATGCCGATGTATTACGTCAACGTGCTCCATCCTTGAACGAACGCATCTGAACGCAGCGAGCGTAACAGTAGATAGCGCTCGCGCGCGTAGGGGGCGTGGCTTACGGACGCGCTACGAGACGATCCGCGAGCCGCGCGTATAAATGAGCGGTTACGCTTTTGCTAAATGTATTTCTCAAAACTTCCAAAGTTACTGGAAGTTGGAAAATTTCCTGGTATTAAAAAAATACACAAATGAGGTAACGAAAAATCTAAAGAAGAAAAATAAACACAGTAGAAGCTTAAATAAACGACAACTAGTGGGTAGTTTCATCCCTACAACCAGAACCGGCGTTAGGGGGGGTGCGGTGGGGTGACGGCCTAGGGTGCCAAAAGTGGGGCGCCACATTTGGGGTGAGGAGTAAATAAAAAGGAAAAATAAAATTCTTAATAAACTTTCCCATTAGTTCAGTAAAAAAAGCTCCATTTTTATTTATGTGGGCGCCACAATATTCTTGCCTAGGGCGTCAGTGGCTCTAACGCCGACACTGCCTACAACTAAGGTAATTATAACCACTTATCACCCAGGATGTCGGTAAACCTCTGTGCTCAAGAAGGCGAAGAGCCGCGTGACGTGGTACTACACTTCGACGTCCGGTTCCACAGAGACAACATCATCTCCCTGTCCCGGAAGAACGGCGTCTGGATTGGCAGCGGCAACCTCGATACCAACTATAACATGTTTGTGCCTGGTTAGTTAACAATAAGAACTATGTAGTAGACATGAGCGCCCGATCGTTTAGAGCAGCAGTGTCCAAGGTTCGTTGCCTTAATCGTCGATCTTCGTTAGAAGATGGCACCTTAAAAAGAAGAAGTAGGAACGGAATTCTACTAATTGGTAATTGGTAGTGTTGGTACGCTTGGAAGCCTTGAACAAGTTAGGAATTTAAAGCTTACCTTCGTACTTACATTTTAGACACTCTGGCAAGCTTTTTTTAGAATGGCGCCAAGTTCACATTTACTGAAGTGCTTCAAAAGCAATCCTGGATCCGTCAGTGCAGTGCGTGCCTATGGATTGTCCCGGAAATGATAAGCCTGTATCTGGCAACCCTAACTCTAAGGCGCCGTCTCCATGGACGAAGGAATCGCAATAACACCACTGCGAATCACGAATCACGCGCCAGTGTTTCCGTTCAATTCAATTCTTTGTTTGCATAACTCGACAGACTCGCGGCGACAATGCGAGTCGGAAATTCGAACGAGTTTGAATTTCTGTTCTCGGTCTGTCCATGGCATCCCCGACACGGAATCCTAGTCATAGGCGGATTTACCTAAGGGCTTTTTGGGCTGCAGCCCAGGGCCCCGTGGACACAAAGGGCCCCCAGCCCCCACTAAAAACAATAGGAGATATTTTGAATTAAAAATAATGTTTAAAATTAAAAGAAAAAAATTAAAAAATCCGATCATAAGGTTGGCAACTCTGAGATCAATCAACTCACGTGCATATAGCGTGTATGTGCGTGTACATATAGGTATAGAAAACAAATATAGGAAAACAATGTAATCATTTGTCAGTTCTTTCTATCTATCTATCTATCTAACAGCCTTTTAAAGTCCACTGCTAGACATAGGCCTCCCATAATTTGCGCCACTCCGACCGGTCCTGGGCCCTCTGAATCCAGCGGCTTCCCGCCGTCTTCTTTAGGTCATCAGTCCACTTGGTCCACTTGGGGGCGACCAGTGCTCCTTTTACCGAGACATGGCCGCCATTCGAGGACTTTGTGACCCTATCGATTATCTGTCCTTCGAACGATGTGACCTGCACATTGCCACTTCAGCCGGCTAACTCTACGAGCTATGTCGGTAACTTTTGTTCGCCTACGGACTTCATCGTTACGAATAATTTCTCGTAGTGAAATACCTAACATAGCTCGTTCCTTAGCGCGCTGTGTGATTTTGAGCCTTCGAATGAGGCCAACAGTAAAAGACCACGTCTTGGATCCATATGTTAACTCTGGCAACACACAATTTCGACTTCAAGCACTGAGGAATTTTGGATGATAAGATGTGTCGTAATTTCCCGAACGCTGCCCAGCCGAGTTGGATTCTTCGAGTGACCTCTTTCTCGAAGTTGGACTTACTCATGTGGATCATTTGTCCCAGGTAAATGTACTCGTCGACAACTTCGAGAACAGTGCCGTCAACAACTACCGGTACGGGTGTAACATGGACATTAGACATGATTTTTGTCTTGTCCATGTTCATCTTAAGACCCAACCGTTGTGAGGCACTGTTCAGGTCCCCTAGTATAGTACTGAGGTCCTCCAGCAATTCCGCCAGGATCACTATATCGTCGGCAAATCGAAGGTGTGTGAGGTGTGTGTTCACCATTGATGTTAATGCAAAGCCCTTTCCACTCCATTAGCTTGAACACATCCTCCAAAGCAGCGGTGAACAGTTTCGGGGAAATAACGTCCCCTTGTCTGACACCCCTCTGCAATTGGATGGGGTTCGTGCTTCTGTCGTGTAATCGAACTGACATGGTGGCCGATTTGTATACACACTTCAACACCTCGATACATATATCGATAGTTGATCTGGCACCGCTGGAGAGACTCCAGTACCGCCCAGGTATCGATAGAATCGAAGGCTTTCTCATAGTCCACGAAATCTACACATAGCGGCAGGTTATACTCTTCGGATTTCCGTATCACCTGCCTGAGTGTATGTATGTGGTCCATGGTGCTATAGCCTTTACGGAATCTGGCTTGTTCGGGAGGCTGGAAGTCGTCAAGTCTGCGTGCTATGCGATTAGTTAGTACCCTTGAAACAGCTTGTACACGTGGCTCAGAAGGGCAATGGGCTTATAGTTCTTCCATAGGGTTTTATCACTCTTTTTGAAGAACAGCGTCACCATACTTCTGCTCCACGCTTCCGGGGTAGTTCCGCTACTGATAACGGAATCAAACAACTTCTGGAGCACTAGCAATATAGGCTTTCCTCCAGCTTTTAACAACTCAGTTGTGATTCCGTCATCGCCCGGTGCCTTGTTGTTCTTTAGCTGCTTCAGGGCCCCCCTAATTTCATACAGACTGACGTCCGGGATATCTTCGGTACAGTGTCGGGTCAACTTAGCTCGCTTGTCATTCGCCTGTCTAGGGACAGGAGCGCATGAGGAGGTAAACAAACGTCTGTAGTAGGTCTCAACTACTAAGGCCGTGGCTTTTCCGTGTCTGCCATGGGGGTAATAGCCATAGTCACCGCGCTTGGCTATTGCGAGTTGGTGACCGCAGGTGACATGACCGGTATTCGTCAACACAGGAAGATGCTGCTGCCCATCTTCTGGATTTGTCCTATTAGTCGCCTTTTACGACATCCCAGGAAGAACGGCAGTGGTGTTGTTCTACAAAGTGAACCCGGACACCACACGGAGAAAGGTTCTTTCTATAAATTGTGATTTAACGAAGGAATGTGATGAGCAAATAAAGGAATTTGCAGCAGAAAAATGCAGAAAGTTTGCTTCATAATTTATGTAACGTAACTACACATAACCTGTCTAATTATTTTGCAATAATGTTGTACAGTTGCTGTCTGTACACAAAAACACTAAGTTAATATTCTAATTATTTTATTGTCCTATTTTTTCTATATTAGGTACATCTACATTATCTACATTACTATCGAAAACAACTTTTTGACAAAATGGGTATTAGTTATTTGGTAGGCCCCTAAATTGTTTCAGCCCAGGGCCCCACAAATTCACGATCCGCCTATGATCCTAGTGCTAGGAGTATGAAGCCTTATTTTATTTTTTGATGATTGACTAATGAGATGAGACCAAAATACTGCCGTCCTCAAACTAAAAGGCGGTTAAGTGACAAAAACAGTTTTTGAGCTAGAGCCAAAAAACGTAGGATTATTTTGAAATCGTGCTAGTGATTCTCTATAAAACAATTGTTAATGTTGTCATACTATGTCAAACTCAAAAGATATATATATATATATTTTGAACTTAAATATTACTAAAGGTCAAAAAAATATCAAAACTGTTAATAAAGTAAAAATTTACCAGATGACATTTAGCCACCTTTTAGCTTGAGGACGGCAGAATATATTAGTTTTTACCGAATCGTCAAAAACGAATGTATAAACTTTTCCCACAGGCACAGTTTTCCGCATAATCTTCGAAGTAAAGGACACGGATGTGGTGACCATCTACTGCCAGGGTAAATTCCACTCCAACTTCCTGCCCAAGATCCCGCTCAGCATGGCGCGGTACCTGGTGGCCTGGGCGGATGTGGAGAGGGTCACCCATTGTTACTTTCATATGGGTGTTAAGGTAAAATTATTAAGTATTTTATTTTCTAAATGTTTAAAAGTAACTATATTATTATGTTGTGACGAGGATAAAAGCGGTATTTAAAAAATTTTGTTATTTTTAAAATAATTTTAATTTATTCCTTTATAATAATAATTTGCCTGACTAAGTATTTGTAAAGTATTAAAATTGTATTTTAAGATAATTTAATAATTATTAGGATTATATTAGGAAAATAATGTGACTTATTATATTGACTTACTATATTGACTAATAATAAAATTAGCAAATAAATTAATATACTAACTCATTAGGATAAGGACCTGTAATGTTAGTGTACATAATGATAAATAAATAAATAAACAAATATTTGCAGTATAAGTGTGCGTGGTACGCGTATCACACGTGAACGATCTATGTAGATGCGAACGCGAAGCGACACTAGGACACTTCAATACATTTCGACTGCTTGTTAACTTCACGTCGCGTCGCGTCGCCTCGCGTCGCGTCGCATTCGCATCTTAATCGCTCACGTAGTACAGCGCCTTAATGTGCACAAGTACGAAGTGAATCTTCTTAACCACATCGCGACATTATCGTTTCCTTGTGTATTTAATTAAAGCTGTCGAGTTTTATTTATTTTTTACTTGAGCTTCACTTCAACTTTCATCTCATCTCATCTCTACCTTCAACTTTACTTAACTTTGCTATGGTACTTGATATAGCTACCTACTCATACAGCGGTGACGATAAAGCGTTTCAAGAAAACGTTACATTTTTAGTTACCTCCACAGCGTTGATACAGTAGAAGTTTCACTTCAATAAAACGTGAAAACATTACAGGGTGGCGATGAAATGGTCGGCGGTGGGTTCGTGGGACCCCCGTCACCGCGGCCAGGTATTACTCCCGTCGTGGGTGGAGATGGAAAAAGATGGTGGGTATATTATATCTCAGTTATCTACACTAATATTATAAAGAGGAAAGATTTGATTGTTTGTTTGTATTGAATAGGCTCCGAAACTGCTGAACCGATTTGAAAAATTCTTTCACTGTTGGAAAGCTACACTATCCCCGGGTGACATAGGCTATATTATATTTAAAAAAAATAGGGATCCTTAATAAAACTCAAATAATGTAATCCAAGGTGTAAAAAAATAAGAAACCTGAAGCAAAGCGAGGGCGGTTACTCGTATCGCAATAAACTAAATATTAGTTTCATCACTACAGTACAGTTCTTTCCGCGAGTTGCTGACTAGCACACGTTACGATTAAAAACCACCCGTGATTTTCGCAAGCAAATTTTTCCGAATGCGGTTTTTTTCCGCTAGCCATATTATAATAATTCACGTTTTTAAAATCAATCGCAGTTAAAACTGCAAGTGCGTACGCTTACTAGTTTCCTTGTCTTAGAAAACTACGTGGCTAAACACGTGAACCAAGGGTTCTGGGTTCGATTCCCAGCGAGGATTTTAACGATGAGTTAAAATTTCTTTTCTCGGCTTAGGTGGGTGTGTTGACAAAGACAAGAGTCTTTGGCCGCGTTCCACTAGACGCTCTCAACGATCAAAATAGGGCACGTTCCACTAGACGCTCACAACGCTCAGAACGATCAAAATCTCATACTAATTTGATCGTTGTGAGCGTTTTGAGCGTCTAGTGGAACGCGGCCATATCATACTAATTTGATCGTGGTGAGCGTTGTGAGCGTCTAGTGGAACGCGCCCTTTGTGTGTGTCCATGGCACCCACGACACAGGGAATCCCAGTGTGGGGCTATGAGTGTGTAAAGTTATTTATTTAGTTATACCTTAATTTTAAAATAATATTCTGAAAAAACATTCATAACTATTTATTTCCAGTCCAAGAGTTCACAGAAAATCCTCTCCCGGGTCCCCACAACTCCATTCGTCTAACGAAAGCTCCGACGATGAAATTAAGCAACGCCCTAAAACAGAAGGTCGGGCCGATAAATACTTTTACGACGCTCTCATGTGCCAACCACCTGAGACTAAGTTTGGATCTCCAGAATCCTTAAAATACAGACGAGATGCTTCAGTAGCACGATCAAAACCGGAATATAGTAGAAAATACAGAGAACTGTCCGATTCTGAGAAGAATGATACAGATTTATCAGAAGAAGTTGCATCAAAAAACATGGATTCCTCTGTGGCTGAATCGGACGATGCCATAGCCGAAATGGGATATAAAAAACGAGGCAGACGGAACAAGTTCGCGCCTTTTTCGCAAGTTGTCAACTTTATGGGAAAAGGCGGGAAAAGAAATTAGATTTGTTTTTTTAAAGTTTGTGTTTGAATATTCCTGTTTATTTAAACGAGTGTAATTTCTTTACGATTAAATTATTTTTCTTTAAGGATTTCAGTAAAGTCACTAAGATGTCCCTTTCCAATCATTGTGGATCTTCGTAGTTTAGAAATAGGTAGTCACGTACATACATACGTATGTATAAAAACGAAATAAAAAATGTCAATCATTATGTATATTTCGGCAGTATTTTTTAAATAGGTATATTACATTACAATTATAATAAAACACAATAAAAACATAAAATATTATTGCCAGGAAGACTAAAATCAACTAAATAACATTTATTTAATGAATTCAACTAAAAATTGCTATCCACATGATCCATGTGCAAAAGGCAGCACTAGTTGTTCAAAATATTCAAATTATATCCGTGGCAAAATGGTCTTCAGATAAAATCACAAAATTATCTCCATCAATTTTTAGTCATGACTTTCTTCAGTGTATCCGAACGTATTAAGGTAGATACAGACATACTGGCAAAACTAGCATAATATTCACAGACTTACACAATATGTCTGTGATAATATTCGTATTTCTTCATCAAGAATAGCTTCTGCATGCCGATAAGGTACTAAAAAATGTTAATTTTTGACTGCCTTTTTGCATAAAATATTTTAGCATTATTACAGCAACAGAATTAGGTAATCATTTAATTTAGAATTCTTTTACACATCAGAATAATTAAAAGAAATTGTATTAATCTAATCCGTAATTCGACGGACCACTCTGACAACTCAAATGCTGCCAGCATATTATGTGACAATGCTTTTCTTTTCTTATCGATGTTATGAAAAGTGGCATCATATTATTACGTAAGTTTTAAAATCAAGCAACTCTATTTTAATGCATTTTTCTTGATACAGTTTATCTTTATCTATTTTAGTTAGCATCAAATAATTACATGGAAAGTATTTTGATTAGATAAGGAGTACAAACACTATAATCGAAAAATATTTTAATACCGTAACTAATGGTTTTTCATTGCATGTCCAGTCCAGAGAAAACGTTTTTTCGCTGCTCACTTTTTCGGTGAATCAAACGTCGATACTGAATTATCGACAGTTAGCGCTCACTATTAATTTTCTGCAATATATAGCAACACTGTAATTGGCAAAGTGGTCTGTCGAATTATGGTTAAAGTTTACTATGCCAGATTATTTACATTAACTGCCTTATCGTAATTACATAAATCCGGTAAAATTAATACTAGGTATATACATAATACTAAGTTCTTTATACATTTTGCTAGCGTATTTACAAATTACAATAATGAATTTTGAGGTTTTATTTCATTGGCATATTTCAATAGCAAAGTATTTTTGTTACGTTAATTGAATATTGAAAATGACCCATATTATTGTTAGTGTATGTATATTCCATCGTTAGACGAGTCCTATTTAGTAAACAATTTACTGTGCCTTTCTATCATAATTTGTAATTTAAAAATAAGGCTTACTCACACAAAATAAAAAGAATTTATGATAAAACGAATTTCTGCTTACTATTAAAATTAATTATTTTTGAAGTGAAAACTTTTTTTAGGTGCGTTGGGCATTTTTGAGATGGGATAAAACCAATCAGCTTGCTACACCGTCAAAATTTTAATCGACACCTACCTATGGCGCCATCTCTGAGAGAAATACAGAACTATAGTTACTTAATTTACAGCTTATACTAATAATCAAGACATACATACTTTACGAGGCACTGGCACCCATTCACTAAAATTGTAATAAATAAAAAAAACACTTCATTTAAAAGTATTTCATTATTTCCTGCACAATAAAATATTTCTGACGATTCAAAAAATATACACGTAATTGTTTAAGATTTCACTTCTGTCGGCATTCCCTGAGTGCATTTATCCTTTTTTAAAACAAATATTTCAATGAGATATAGTGCCAAGAACTTTTTAGCAAATAAGACCCGTCTAAAAAAATTGGTATAAAAACAAACGCATTTATTTTTGCAAAAAAATAACCTGAGCTCTGTGACCCTGTACTTAGATCCTTTATTTTCTTAATGTTACATTTTAAATTCAACTATATTACAAACATTTACAGTAATAGCCTACTCACACACGTTTTTGTTTTATCGAGCAATCTTAGAAATAACTAGTGATTATTTTGGTATTCTCAGAATCCCTCAGGCTTGAACAAAAAAACAGTCATAAAATATAAAAATGTTTTAGTTTATTCTAATAGTATTTCAAAAAAATATCCAATGTTTTTGATCCTGTTACTGTTTTATTATTGTTTATGTTCCAAAGGTTTTTTTTTACATCGAAACAAAGCTTTCTAATGTAGAGTGTATTCCGTTAATAATTTTAATTTACACACTTTCATATTTAATACGCTGAACTACAGGTACAATAAGGTAAAAAAATCTTCACGCGGGAATATAAAATAAGCAATTGCTTTAGGCCTGAATACTTATCACAATATGCGCACGCATAAAAATTGCCTCATTAGACTGTACAAATTAAAATATTTATAATTGGATTTAAAATTTTCATTGGTTTATTAGGGCAGCAGATGAAATAATTAAACTTTACATTGTAATACTTCATTTGGTACGAAAATCCGAACGTTCGTGACATTCGATAAGACAAAAATGTCATGTTGAAATTAGTGTTGCTAGCTATAAAGTAATCACCCAATAAAGATGGAAATGGAAATATTTTCTTAGCACAGCTACATCTATTTTTGTTCAACATGTAATATCAAGGTTTTCATGAGTAATGTTTCTTAATTTTTCCTCAGTAAAGAATGGATATAATAGTAAACATAAACTTAGCAAGAAACTACAGTGATAATTGTATCATATTTGTAAAATTGTATATTTTTTATATTATTCACATATTATTAAATTTTTACTTATTTACGACTCTTAACTTTTAACAAATTCACATATCACATCCGCGTGGTTTTCCTTTACTCCAATGGACACGAGTTGACTCTTTGATACAAGGAACAATGATTCTCCATCAATTTCATGTTCTTGCAACACTGATATTGTCTCATGCCAGCTGTATTTCGATAAATGTATCGCTAATTGTTCCACCTGAAAATAAACAAAAGTATTATAGTACTATTCTACAAAGGGTAATGTTATTTTACTAGTTTCATTGACACTAAAATCCATTTGAATTACTTCAGTAACTGTTTCGTTTATTATAGTAACAAGAAGTAGGTAAAGCACAAATTGAGCTGATGCGCGAGCCGGTTCACAACTTTGACTTACATTCAGTACACGTAAGATATGAGCTGACTGTTTTTTTGTTAAGATATCATCTGGTCATCTGGATTCTGGATGACCGAGCTTTGATCGGTATTTTAATATTGCTTAACAACGCCATCTACTGAAGTAGCTCTGTGTCGGTAAAGTAGTTAGTTGCTCCAATATTAGTAGTATTATTACTCGCCAATAGATGTCAGGAAGAGCCAATGATATTGTAGCAGTTTTCCATTGCCTTAAAACCCGGATAAAACCACATTTTCTAAAAATAAAACCTAGCTAGATCGATTTATCGCTTCCGAAACCTGCTGTATACTAAATTTCAAGAAAATCGTAGGCGCCGTTTCCGAGATTCCGATAATAAATACCATTTAACACGTACTACAAGGCTAATTACTTGAATGGCCGCTTTGTACGAAAATACATAGTTTCAATCACGCAAACCACATTTTGTTGTACAAATCAAGAATGTGGACGACACAAGCCACATTATAAGTATAACGAAACCACGAGTCGCTGTCGATATTACATAGCAGACATAATTATTTTGTTAACTTTTTGTTTGGTGTTTACTATGGCACATCATAACGTTAAATATAAATTACTCACCGTCCATGATTTTACCGCCGCGTGCTTCAGGCCAGTAAACGGGTTTCCTGAAAAATATATTTTTGTTCTTTAAATTGTGTAAATCGAATTTTGTTATAATGTGATTTTATCTTTGATAATCTAAATTTTACTAACAAAAAATAACCGACTTCAAAGTCTCAAAAACTAGGTACTTGTCAGATCTCATTCAAATTTATGTGGGACCACATGACAAGCACCTGCTTTCGATTAAAAAAAGAATCATCGAAATCGGTTGGCGTGATATTGAGTTATTCGTCAATTTGTCGCGCACATCTTAACACAAATTTACGACTTATGTGGTTTTGTCGTGGATGCCATTGTCAGATCTCAATAAAATTTATATGGGACCACATGACAGCCACCAGCTTTCGATTAAAAAAAGAATCATCAAAATCGGTTCGCCCAGTCCAAAGTTCTGAGGTAACAAACATAAAAAAAAAAAAAAAATACAGTCGAATTGAGAACCTCCTCCTTTTTTTGAAGTCGGTTAAAAAGTCAAAACGCTCTTTTAAAATATAAACCTCAAATTGAAGTGTATGGAAATGTGAAAATATATAGATTTATATTCTTATAAGCATGGGAACGTTGGGGACGTTTACTAGCCTGAATTTATGAACAGGCATCGTTATTAACTAGTCAGTCCCTAAGTCTATGTTCTAATTTAGTCACTCATCAACTTTTTTTCTTCAAACCGACAAAAGGGGAGACGTTACCTGACGGTAACTGGCCAGTTGTAAACTGATTTCTAGTTTTTTTATTAAATCCCCTAAATAAATATCGCCATTAAAATGAGCCGTTAACTTACCGTTATTAATATCTAATTCCTTCTTATCATTACTATCACTGTTCAGTCTTTCGTTCTCACTCAAGTTTAAATGTGACAGATCTGGCACTTTATCCGTCTTCTTATCTCTATCCTCTGATAGATCTTCCTTTATATTTGCTTTTGCTTTCACTCCTGTGTTTATGCCTATCGACTTCTCTTTTAATGGTAATCTTATCTGAAAAATAAAATTATATTTTTGTATAAATACTTAAAATAATACGGATTAGCATATTTGCATTTTTATAAATATACAGTTTTATTTCTGGTGTCTAAAGAAATACATATGTACTTACAGGAAATGCCACATTTGATTCTTGAATTACAAAACCATCTAATACATGTGTTAAAATATAATCTTTGTCATTTTTTAATTTTATTTCATTTGATTCATTCCCTTTTAATCGATTCATAGAATCACAGAGCATCTTCTCTTCTGCGCAACGTTCTATAACCTGTGGTTTATCTTCTTTAACCTCTTCAGTAATATTATTTTTTTCTTCTTTTTTAATATTAGTTTTTTCATTATTTTCTTCGCCTTTCATTTCAATATCAACACTTTCAGTTTTAAGTATATTTTCAGTTAAGTTTTGTACATTATTATGTACTTTTTGTACATCGACGTTTTTGGTATCTTTTGCATTTGTCAAATTGGTAGTTATTATCGGATTGTTACTTACTGTCGAATTGTTACTTATTGTCGAGTTTTTACTTAATGTTGGATTGGTATTTAATGTTGGATTGTTACTTATTGTCGGACTGTTACTTATTGGTGGATTGGTACTTATTGTCGAATTGTTACTTATTGGTGGATTGGTACTTATTGTCGAATTGGTGCTAGCTGGTACCTCAACTTTATCAGTAAGCACCCTACCAAATCTAGCCTGAGTGAATACAGTATTTCTAACTAGTTTTTCTTTTTCTTGTGTTGGAACACTAATATTTGGCATATTTGGCAACGGATTATTATTTGTAATGTTAGTTACTGTTATGGGAGGCTTCACTGTTTGGGATGAGGTATGAATAGGTTTCGCTAATTCTTCTTTTATTTTCGCATGTTGATCTATTAATGGGCTAATTTGTATCATGTTCCTATTATTTGTACTAATTTTGTGATTCATTTTCATGACAGGATTAGTATTCACTCCAATTTCATGCGTATTTACTTTAGTCACTGAAACTGAATGGGATACTGTGGGATTTTCTAGTCGTTTAACCGTCATACTATTAGTAGGTGTAGGATTAGTTGCCGGAACAATTGTAAGCTTCCTTTGTAAATCATCTGGTGATTCACTTTTTCTTTTTCTGTTGAA
The DNA here is from genome assembly GCA_911387775.1 of Thymelicus sylvestris. Lineage (NCBI taxonomy): Eukaryota > Metazoa > Arthropoda > Insecta > Lepidoptera > Hesperiidae > Thymelicus > Thymelicus sylvestris. The sequence goes on along the minus strand of OU426912.1, from coordinate 1,225,119 downwards.
TTGATGATTGCTGTTAGTATTATCTACTTTTTGGTAATTTGTATTAGCAATGTTCTGTGTAATCATTCGATTACCATCTATTATGTTTTGATTTGATTGAATCTGAATATTCATATTTGGTTGAACAGTCATAGCATTTGTGGGTAGTGTGGGGACGTTACTTCTGAATTGTTGGGGTCTTGGTTGTATGGGTCGGTAAGAATATGCTTGATTCTTAGGATTGTGGCTAACTGCATTTGACATATTTTGGTTAGAAACTTTTTGCATTACCGGAACTGCTTTCCGAGGTTCTATTTGAACATTTGATGCAGAACTTGTAAACGTTTGTGACGTTTGATTAGATGTTTGCACAATTGCTTGTTGTTGCACAGTATTCATTTGACCAGTATTGGGTTCTAAATTAGAAGGCCTTTGGACCATATTAGGCATTGGTATCATAGCTATGGTCTGATGAGTAGGCGCTCGAGCTAAATTCATTTGATGTGTGATTGGTTGGTGCGATATCTGTCTGTAGTTTTGTGGCGTAGATATTTGAACTTCTTGAGGCTTATGTGAATTATTTGGCATTTCATTTACAGTTTTAGGAACATTCTGAATTTGTCTATTATTAGCATTTAAAGGAACATTGGCTATCTGATTTTGAACTACATTCTGTACGTTTATTCCCGGGTTTACCTGCACATGACTATAATTGTGCGTCACCATCCTTTCATTCGGCATTATTTGAGCAATATTGGCCTGCAACTGAGATTGTATATTTGCAGTATTTCCCATTTGTATTGTTCTTATCTGTTCTTGATTTTGTGTTAGCATCGGATGCTGAATGACTTGTGGAAATCCGTAATTTTGTTGTAAAAACATATGATTTTGATCTAACTGGTGAACTTGTGGCATAAAACTGTTTGGCATATTCTGTACGTAGATCACTTGTTGATTTTGTACTCTGTTCTGTGCCCATGGTGGTTGATTTTGAGGATTTATAACAATGGTCTGATTAGGTTGAATCTGATCTCCTGAAAATAAAATAAGTTATTTTTATTAATTTTGACTTGGTAACGTCTATTAAAACGATGAACGCTGGGTGCACGCACGAAAAATCATGACTCACTGTCACATTCCGCGCAAGCAAGAGCGCGGAACAAGCGATAGAGAGGCACGATCGGCTACGATCGGCCGAAGCGCTCAATTTTATCTATAAAAGTATGCAATAATTTCATCAATGTTTTTTCATGACGTTGTCACGTTAAACTACCGGTCGTAAACCGACTTTACAGACAACCATTTTTTTCAATAGATTTTTGTGTTGATCAATACAATGTTAACTCTCACACAAGGCGGAGCTTGGAACTCTAAACAATGGCACAATAAATAAAAGGTCTTTCGTCCGCTTCCCGGCCAACACAATACTATACAATACTTCTTAACTACTATTACTATAATAATAATTTTTATTTATGATATACATATTTAATTATTTATTTATTTACCTGGTTGTACCAAGATTTGGGTTTCATATACGAGCCGCACGGGACAAAGTAGCATTTGCTGCTGTTGCTGTACTTGATTGCTGTAATAAGAAATGTTTTATTCAAATTATAAATAAATGGTTGTAACTTAAAAATAAGATAATATTTAATATGCCAAAAAATTTAAACTTTTAACTTGGCCTTCCATTCCAAGCCAAATAATTAGCATATTCCTGTGTCAAAATAACTTTTTTGTATGGCAACACTGAAATACTTAGAGTGGTAGCAGACTAGTTTTTTCACTAGTATAAAATTAGTGAAATAAATGCAACAATTTCTGGTTTCAGCTTTTACTTTTCGCCATTGACATTCATCAATAATATTATCTCCATGACAACCCGACCGTCAATCTCACCTAATTTATTCTTTATGTACTTCTATCCAAAAAGTATTGTTATGGCAAAGGCTACACTATAATACGATTGATGTATTCCCTTCACCGTCTGGCTGCGTTGGCTTGGCTGACCTAGCTGTAGCTGAAGGGAATCGTCAATATAACGGGCTTGACTATGACAATGGCAATGGCTATGGCTATGGCTATGGCTATGGCTATGGCTATGGATATGGCTATGGCTTATGGCTTATGGCTTATGGCTTATGGCTTATGGCTTATGGCTTATGGCTTATGGATATGGCTATGGCTTTGGCTTTGGCTTTGGCTTTGGCTTTGGCTTTGGCTTTGACTTTGACTTTGGCTTTGGCTTTGGCTTTGGCTTTGGCTTTGGCTTTGGCTATGGCTTTGGCTTTGGCTTTGGCTTTGGCTTTGGCTGTGGCTTCGGCAGCAACAAGTTGGCTGTAAAGCGTAGGCTGGCGGCACGTTGGCAGTTCGTGGTAGTATGTTGGCTGACGTAATATCCGCTTACAAAACGTCTGTTACATTCGGCCATCCTGTAACAATTGCTCCCGCAATGGGAAAACACAAAAACAATTAGCTCTCCAGTCAGTCTATTAAATCTTCGGCTTCTTGTTGCTAATCGGAACTACTACCACTATTGCTAACTGGGACAATACTCTTATCAGGTCTTAATGCATCTGCTGAACTGAAACCAAATCCACAAAACTTTTGTGACCACGTACTCCTTTCATGCTCCTTATCCTGAGTACTAATCATGCAGTTTAGCGTTAACCATAACGGCGCTATTTGTCGCTTCCTCAGACTAAAGTATTTAATCTGAGGTTGCAGCTTAGGATTGTACAGAGCTAAGACGGGTTTGAAGCAGAAATTGTTTTTTTTTTCAGACATTCTTGACTATTATTTTGATATCCTTTATCTAGACGGGCTTGCTAACTAATTTACCAGTAACCGGCGTTAACGTATAGGAAGATTATATACCTGACTAAAATATAGCTAAGGCTCCTGGCAATTTCAGACTCTCGACAATCCTTTCCTTGGCAGCCACAAAATCGTTTTTAAGCTAATATTGACAACCTTGACGTAGCTATTCTCTCCACGAAATATAGTTGCCCGCAGCGAATGGGGCACGCCATGTAAATCGTAATGTCGGGGAGTCACAACGTTATTGTCCCTTCTGTTACCCCCGACACAGATACGAATGATGCTGCTGGATCCAGGTGGAAGTCGTTCGCCGTCAACCGTTACCCCTTTAAACTCATCAAGCTCCTTCATCGCATCAGTTTTGCATGTCCGATCAAGTACTTGTCCAAAGTTAACGACGCTCTTACTCACTGACAAATTCATACCCTGAGTATTAATGACCCGCTATCCAATAAGCAGATCTGCTTCATTCATCTTGGTTCAAGGTTAGTCCGCCTCCGCCAGAAAATCTGAACATCGTTTTTAGGGCTTCAAAAGACAAAACGCCTGCCACTTTTAGGTACGTTTAGCACATTAACTTGGCTTTCAGTGTTTAGGTAAGTCTTGGCGTGGACCCCGTAAATTTTTACCGTCTTGAGGTACACCGCGATAATCGTCAAGTGCACTTATTAATCCCTCATACAGTTCTCTCGGCGTCTGACACTGAAAATGCGCTGAAATTAAAACGTAGTGATTAAGTACTCTGTGGCTGAAATCGGCGCGTGCTGAAATGCTCGGGCATTCGCCTTCTCATCATCCTCAGACGCAGATGTTTGTGGCCGTGGTTTTTAACGTATTTTCATGTTAGATATTTTCTTTACTGTTCATCCCACTTCTGAGTATAAAATTAGTGAAATAAATGCAACAATTTCTGGTTTCAGCTTTTACTTTTCGCCATTGACATTCATCAATAATATTATCTCCATGACAACCCGACCGTCAATCTCACCTAATTTATTCTTTATGTACTTCTATCCAAAAAGTATTGTTATGGCAAAGGCTACACTATAATACGATTGATGTATTCCCTTCACCGTCTGGCTGCGTTGGCTTGGCTGACCTAGCTGTAGCTGAAGGGAATCGTCAATATAACGGGCTTGACTATGACAATGGCAATGGCTATGGCTATGGCTATGGCTATGGCTATGGCTATGGCTATGGATATGGCTATGGCTTATGGCTTATGGCTTATGGCTTATGGCTTATGGCTTATGGCTTATGGCTTATGGATATGGCTATGGCTTTGGCTTTGGCTTTGGCTTTGGCTTTGGCTTTGGCTTTGACTTTGACTTTGGCTTTGGCTTTGGCTTTGGCTTTGGCTTTGGCTTTGGCTATGGCTTTGGCTTTGGCTTTGGCTTTGGCTTTGGCTGTGGCTTCGGCAGCAACAAGTTGGCTGTAAAGCGTAGGCTGGCGGCACGTTGGCAGTTCGTGGTAGTATGTTGGCTGACGTAATATCCGCTTACAAAACGTCTGTTACACTAGATAAACGGCTTGTGATATACCAATTATCCTGCAACAAGGCGCACTCAGGATTTGCATTGAGAGCGTTGAGTGACTCAAATGTGGCCAGAATGCACGGAATAGGCAACTTGCCTGCCGCGCGTCGCCGTGCCGCAGCAACAACGTGACATTTTGTGCTCACGGTTCCGGAGGTATTATATCTTATTTTATCTTACTTATTATTTGTTAATCTAACCATTATATACAGAGTAAAAGAAAACGGCATAATTTATTTAGAAATATTTTAAAGAAAATTTCTTATGGAACGCCAGTTTATACACATACGCACGATATATCGATACAACTACATCTCAATAATTATTAGTATTATTACTCGATAAATAAAGAGAAAAATATAAGACATTTACCCAGCCTGATCTTGCTGAAACACGGGTTGCTGCATCTGAAAAAAACACATCACTACTAAGTAATGGCAACACAGGGTGCGTTCCACTGGACGTTCACAACGATCAAAATAACCCTTTAGCCGTTCCACTTCCACTTAAAGACCACGGTCGTTATGGTGACGGTGAAAACGTCACCGATGACGTCATTAATTTCGCTCACACCGAGCTCATAGTGATCCTTCTGCAGAGGTGGGTCGAAGTGAACGCCGAACGGTGCACAAGCATGTGGGACGGGAAAAACCGCGGTAGGGAGCGTGATCGTTGTGAACGTCCAGTGGAACGCACTGACAGATTCGAACTTTGACGTCAATCGTCTTACGAAATATTTTTTTGAAGACAAGTTATCGAAGTTATGCTTCTTAAATCTTCATGCGACTTGCAAAAAAGTTGCACTAAACGTATCATCATCATCTAATATCTAATTAATTAATTAAAAATTTCATTTCGAAAACATTCTACCGCGGGCGAAGCCGCGGGCAAAAGCTAGTTTAAAATAATAATTCTGATTTATCTAAAGTTATGTTGAATTAATTCGAAATATTTTCTATTTTATTGTCATCATAAATAAACAATAATGTACTTTTGCAATTCTACTTTTAGAGAGACATTTTTGTGCTTTGGTGTTGTCATCAAAATAGGGATGCAATTAATATTATGCCAAATATCGATACCGATGTTTTTCATCGGTTTTTAATTTTTTAACAATTCGTATTTTGTCTGAACGAGTCTATTAAGCTAAAAAAGAAAAGAAAAGCTTGATTGACGTAATTACCTAATTAAATCCAATCATTCGTTTTTATTTTTATCGCTTTTAGCACTGTTCAGCGTTACATTTAAATTAAATCCTGTGAAGTTGTCTTGTGTTAAAGTGATTGAGGTTTTAAAGAAACCAGGCACGTGCTATTTTGACAATGCAAAAAGACTACGTTCAACAATCTGGTAACTAAACAATTTGCACATGCGCAGTGTATTTTAACCAAACGATTATCGTCGTTAAGAGTATTGCTATTGCTTTACCCAGTTCTGGGTTCTTAAGGCTATTTTGGTAAAAAAGTCCATAGAAAAGTTCCTAGGAGCCATCGCATTAAAATTATGTGGGAAACTAATGGGTTCCGAAGTAATCTCAGTAGTTGAGGTCGCGCATCGCGGAATCGTGAGATAGGTACCAATTTAGCTCAATAGATGTCAGGCGTGTGCGAATCCTATTCTAACATTTTAGAGGATTTTATTAAGAATCCATCCAGTACATATATCTTTTGTCTACTAGTAATTAATTTTGAAATAGTATACTGGTCTTCTATTAATTTTAATAGTCATTTAATTCATTTTCGTTCTTGAAATTGCGAAAAATATTTTTTTTAAGTTAGGTGAATTTAATTATTGGTAAAATCCAAAAGTACGAAATTTTAATAAAATTAGTGAATTAATATACTATTTTAATAATACAACGTGCTTGGGTACTATGAAAATTTGATAACAAGATTTTTAACTTAGGTACTAACATGTAACTAATAATAAAAAAATATTTAATAATTGTAACTCGTATTACATACAACAAATTTTAAGCACATGGTAATTGATAGTTAATATGACGTCAGACCTATTTCTATCATGTTATATTGTTTACAAGGCATAATTTTAACCATAAAGGCATATTCCAACCAGTAGTTACCAGGCTGTCATAAAGGAACAAGATGAAGTTTTAAAAATGGGGACCGCTACCTCACCCAAAATCCAAGAATCGTGCATCCCTCTCTACTGACACCTCTCTCTCCCGCACCCCGGCCTGCGCTTGGCATTGCAATGAAAACAGCACAAAACCCATTTCAAATCTCCATTTTGATCAATAGAAAATATTCTAACAAAAGCTGAGCACTTTAGTACGCTGTGTTAAGGTTCATTTTCATGTTGACCTCTTATATAAATAATGTTGTTGGAATTTGGACTCCATTTCTATATAAATAGAATTGCCATTTACTTGCGATTGGTTGTCTCCGGACGATAAGATATCGTAACATGGTAGTCCCCTTCAAAGGAAGGATGGCAGACATTTTTTGTTCTAGTGATGTGCAAAAAATATATCGATAACTGTAATTGATCTAATTTGCGAGCTTTGTTTCCTCAGATCTTTTCAACACAGGAAGATTTTTTATTTTTAATACTTAGAATAGTAAATTTTCATGCAAACCTTCGTTTAGATGTTTTATACATTTTGGACTTAATAATAATAAGACTATTGTCATCATTATAAATACATACCTACTGATATCTGTTTTTAATCTATAGATTCCGTTTTTTTTTGTTTAAGTTTCTATATTTAAGCGGTTAAGAATCAATTCCTAAAAAAAATAATCCAATAATTTTCATTAATAAAAACTTACTCGTAATGGCTAAATCTATCTTGATAAAAATGTTGATTTTTGATACGGTGTAATCTTGTTAATAGTTTTTTACGTCAGTGAAGTAACGGAACATATTAGTTTAAAATATTGAAATTTCATAATTTTTTAGATAGGAATTAAATTTAAGTCTTACTATAAACAAATTTACCTTCATATTGCCACTCAATATAAAGATTATAATTATCTATCTTCCTAATGTATAATTATAATACAACAAGTTTGATCTGGTTATTTTTGTGAATTGACTTGTTAATTTGAGTTGAGTTAAGTTGAATTGAATGATTAAAATGAATGCATTATTAAGTATGTATGTAATGTATTAATAATATTTTACTACGAATATACAACAATTATTAAATGAAGTAAAATTAGGCGTCTTAGTAAAAAATGTATCGATAATGGAATATATCGACAAATTTTATCGAAAACTACAACACTAAGACAAATGTAGAGCGCCCTGGGGGCGCACCAAATCCCGACTATAAATAAGTCACACGGATTAGAACGAGAAAGGTGTACAAAACCGCCCACAAGTTAGAAAGAGACAAAATATAAACCCAATTAAGGTGTCCTATGCATGCCTGACATTTATGAGAAGTTTGGGTAAATTACCTTTGCCATAAAAACAAAACTTGAAACCAATTTTCGGTATTAATAAAATGAATTCCTCCAAATATTTTTATTAAGAATACTAAATTAAAAAAAAAAAAATATTAAATAAAAAATACTATAAAACAAAATACTACTAAAATTACGAAGAAACACATAAAAACATTATAAATATTGGGAAAGTGTAACAAAATGGTCGTAAGTGACGTCACATGACCAAAAACTGAACTTATTTTAGTGCAGCTACACGTTTGTGCAGTGCTATCGACTATTTTCGTCGAATTATCCATACTGGAACAGGTACCACTGAATATTATTAAATATAACACAAAACTTAACTCACCATAAAAAAATATTTGCACACGACACTTTATAACAGCCAAAAAACTACACGAATTGAATTAAAACGCCATGAATACAGTCACTCCGGACATCTTTCGAGACGAAATGGTTGCACGAATAACGCACAAGAGCGTTTCGCTTCTGAATGATCCCTGTACCACGAAAACGCTAACGATAGCACAACAGCGACAGAATTCCTTGCTTTCGAACGAAAACCGTATCGATTTTAAAGAACCGTACACTTCGTGGTACCGGTTAGCTCTAACCAATGATAATGCAGTGAATACGAACGCACCGTATTGGACAGAACGTGTTTCGAAATTCAAACACGTGCCATGACCCCAATATCGCGTCCGCTCTTCGTTCGCATTGAGTGTGTTATATTTGTCTTTTTCTCGCTAATGCTAAAAACCTATTACGATAGAAAGAGAATATCGAAACCTTTTCTGCGTCAAATCGACTGGTTGAGTAAGAAATGGCCTTTGTTTTAGCCTGTTGTTGAACCATCGACTTTGAAGCAACGTATTAAAGCATAAAATAACTTTTTTAAGAGTTGTGGTTAAGTAGTTCTGATGTCATCTTTGTAGAATGGCCGATGTTTATATAAATAATTCACTCGATTTAATCTTATCTGTATTGTATTATTGTTAAGTATTATGTTCACTTCATGTTCACTTGGCGTCAGGTTTCTGTATAAAATGCAGTTTCTTTTTATTATGAACGATTGTGTTCGAATTACACAATGTATGATAATTTTGTCTCTTAATCAGTAAAATACAGTAAATAGTGTTGTAAGTTGTAACCTGTTGATTGATTTCATAGTCGTATACAAAATGTTGGATTGATATTTTTCGGGGTTGAACATCTACCGAATTCTGATTTGGCATTAATAACAAATTCATTTGCCTTCTGATTCTGATGTCTTGTGATTTTATACGATTAACATATAAATGTCCACAGTTCAAGGGTATTCAAGATTATCTTGGTATTAAGTATGTGATTGTAATCTGATGAATCTTAGTTCTTACAATGCGCTATGATAACAGTTGTATCAGCTTTCTGATAGAATGGGCCATTCGAAGGAGCGATCGTGTTTCCTTAGTTTGTTTTCAGATTATTTAGCTAAATCTCTATTAGAAATAAATCATTCAGGGAAAAGCAAACTTATCCTGAATGTTGTGAATAATTTTCACAATGTGATTTTTACTCATCAACCTCAATTGGCTCACCAGTCAAGGCTTCTTACAGCTTTGATGTTTTGTAAATCTTTTGGTAAATAATTGCCATTGTATGAATGGAAAATCATAGCTACGTTTGTAGAGTGGGTTCGTATTAAAAGAAGCAGAGTAGCCATTTGGCGGGATGATTAATCGTCATCATCTTCCATATTACATCAGTAGGTAATCATCAAAAGTAGCACAGATCTGTACCAAACTGCTTCGTACGCTACTGGTGAAACAAGTGAAAACACACCACGGGCCAAGCAAGGCCTCTTTAACCTACCTACTGGAGGGCCTGGTCATATTAGGATAATGGGGTGGATAGTCATAGCTCTGACAGAACACTATTTTTATGTTAGAATAAACACAGAAAGTATTATAGATAAGCAAGCTTCTACATTTGTTTTTATTGACTTATCTAACATAAGCATGCTGAAATCGGAAAGCCTAATTTTTGGGAGAGAGTTTGGGTTGGAGCTTCGCGCATGCAAAAGCTAATAAGTAAATAAGGAATTTTAGTCAGTAATTTAGGTTCGATTTATTCGAATTACAAATCGGTTGTCGTTTAGTAATCTGGCAGGAACTAGGGGTCCCCTATCGATCACGAGGCCCTGGGCACTTGCCCAGTGAGAAAGAGGGGTCTGGGGCTAAGTAAGCAACCTATCCAGAAGAGTAATAAACCCTACACCAGTAGGTAAGCACCATAGGGATTAAACTGGGTACAGAGTCCTAAGCTGTGTAATCACTATGGAATTTGTGGTGGTCCGTTAACTGCTTCGCTAAATGATAGATAATTCAATCTATCTGAGATTGAATTTGAGTCTTTATAAACTGAGTCTAACATGCTTATTTTACAAAATTCCTCTGGTTTGATTTTAGTAATTATTGGCTATGAACATAAGGGAGAATCCAGCCCCGTTGGGGTAAATTTCAGACTTGAAATAGAAAAGTAAAAAGGAACACTGATTTCGAATTGCATTCTTGAGTAATTTTGAAAAATGGTAGGACAAACTGCAACAAATTCAATTAGGTTATTGCTGTTTCTCATACATATTTCTTAATTGCAGACCTGAGTAGGTATGTAATAAATATTCATTTCAACTTGATACCTCCACGTATTCCCGAGATAAAAGGTGTTGACAAACAAACGGACAATTAGAAAGGTAGAGAGAGCTATGTAAGTCATTTCCTCAATTAAAAAAAGAAGAAGGTTCTAATCAAATCATTGCAACACTTATTGCGCTTTTTATGATAAACAGCTTAAAACGATGGGGCTTGGCTTAACCGCAAATATTTGCACGAAATTGCAATAGCCCCAGCAGACTCAGGCAACACTAATTTGCGGAATATAAAAGGTGTTCAATTGATGTTTTAGATGGAGAAGAAAGCAGAGACGCTCAAACAGCAGTTAGTATCTACCTAACTAAAGAAAATGTACTTAAAATGTTGGTCTATGAAAACCTACGTATTAAATACACGGATATCGAGAAATTCTTAAGAAGGAGTTTGAAGAATAGAACAACCTTCCAATCTCAACATTTTGGATTGAAGAAACTTTTCGGTCGTTGATTTTCTCCCGTTTATCTACGAAAGCAAAAAAACAGACGAGTGTAGATGGGTGCCATGAAATGTGTCGGTTTAAAATCGGGCATCAAGACGTGTTTCAGACATAGGTTTTAGATATATGTATCTTTAGGTACCTACCTGTGACAAAATATGGATAAATATGGAAGCCTAAATATCAGAAGCCTAAAGCTATCAATTAAATTAAACGTATCAACCAGATCACATAACAGAACAGACACAATACATATAACCAATTAGGTAACAAGCGGGCCTCAATTAGGTAATTTATCTATTATTAAATTACTCCTGTAACCTTTTAATAATAACAGGAATTAATTTTAAGTTCATAACGTTTAGCAACTTTTTTGTGAAAGTACCTACCTACTTAACAACACACAAAAACCAAATAAAAATGGAATCCATCGCTCAAAAACTTACCTGGTCTTACCTGTTGATGCTAAACCGGCTACAGAACTGTTGTCGTTTTTGTTAATTACAATTCCATCATTTGCATTGTATTTTCGTCACAATCGGTACCTAAAGCAAATAGCCATTTGGTATGTTACTTTTAACTACTTAGTAAGTATCGTAGATATCTAATATACTAGGGCAATTGAATAAACAGTATTTACCTGTAGAATAAATAATATTATTTCCTAAATAGGTTTTAAGTTTAAAAAATCGATAATGAAACCGTTGTGGTTCACATCACTATTGTGACCTTCAAATTAATAAAATTATTTTGGTTTGGTTTGTCTTGGTTAGATTACTCTGTCCATTTTCGTATACGTCAAAAAATTCCCGCCAAAATTAAGCGCGACGGAACTGACAAATTGTTTTTTTTTTAATTTCGTTTATTTTGATTTTGATGTTCATGCGTCGTAAATCGCGGTTTAAAAAATGTTCCATTATTCCTGAATCCAATTTAAATTAAAAAACTAGGTTTATAGCATTGAGGTACAAGAGAAGACATCTCAAACAAAAATGTATGTCCCCGCCGGGAGGTTCTATTTTCAAAATTGAGCCCCTGTTCTCCTTTAAAAATCGAACGAATCCATTGGTGATTGAAGCCGCGCGGCTTCAATTCATTGGAACATACATTGTGTTCGAGGTGTCTGTTCTATACGCTAGTAATAATACTTCAATGGTTTATAGGTAGTTAATCACTTTTTCGGATATTGTAGGTCCTACAATGTAGCATATTAAGTAGGTACTCTCATAACGTAACGGAGCATGTACCTACCTATCTACTATAAATATAAAAAATAATATAAATGCGTTTGACGTGGGAAGTTGTTTGTTTGTGTATCTATAGGTACCTACTAATATTGCCGCGTATCTCGAAAACGGCTGAATCGATTTTTTTTTAAAGTGTTGAAACTATTTCTTTAAAATATTTTTTATGTTTATGCCAACTCTGTGATAGCTTAATAAATAAACATTAAATGGACGTATGAGATTCTATTTAATTTCAAATAGGTATCTTTATATCTACTGGCAACCTTTCCCTACTGCCGTGTATAGGTATCCAACACCTAAGAACCGTATCCATACCCCTAGAAAACTTCCGACACTTGTGTTGGCCACTAACCCGCACTGGAGCAGCGTAGTGGAGTATGCTCTAGGCCTTAAGTGCTCAGTAGAGGTATATAGTCAGCCATTAATTGCTTTATATGTTCGCAGGTTGAAGCCAAGACATCGAGGCAGGTGAAGATAAAAAGCTTTTTAAATGCCTACCATAATTAATTTGCAATTGCGAATTGGGTCGAAAAATGTTTACCTAACCCTCGGCGTAAAAAGAGCTCGTAAACTAATGGAACTAATGTGATGCGGTTTTCTTTGACTGATTTCAAAAAAGGAGGAGGTATTCAATTCGACTGTATTGTTTTATGTTTGTTACCTCAGAATTTTCGACTGGGTGAACTGATTTTGATAAAAAAATTTATCGAAAGCTGGTGCACGTCGGTTGGTAAAATTCAGATTATGTGTAAATAAAACTGTCGGGGGATTTTTTTATGATATATATATGCAGTATCTACTTAGGAATCGTTTAGTTATCTATTGGCTGACTCGAAAAAGTATCAAAACAATACATTATATCTATCATCTAATCTACCAAATCTAATAGTCTACTCAATAAGTTCAAAATGGTTGAAAATAGACATACTGCTCTTAAAAATACGTGCCATAGCTCATTCTGTTCGGAATGACGTCTAGAAAAATGTTTCGGAAGCGTTTACCAGCACGTAAAAAATTGCAAAAGTTATTGACAAAATAAAGTTGAAAAAAAAAGTATTCTGTTTTTGGTAATAACTCCGAAACTAATAATATTTAAGAAATTTTAAAACAAGATTCCTAAAGAAGAGGAAATTTCCAAACAATGACTCGCGGCTCTTGAAACTCTATCTCCATTATTTATAACTTTAATTTAACGCTGAAAATGGGTCTCCACGCGGCATTTTTAGGTTGCGCGTGCGGCGTCAAAACCGAGTTCGTCACACTCAATAATTTTTTAAGGTATTAATTATTAATTTAAAAAAATAAAAAAATATGGTGTATTCGAAACATTTCAGAGAATTTGCTCCCGTAGGAAATTTTGCTTAAAGTTAATTTTTCAACAAGTTAGACGATTGTTAATTAACTAAATTTTCTCGAACTTCCATTTTCATTGTACATTAAAAAAAATGTTTAAGTAATTGTCCTATAAATTTTTCGCTTCGTGGAGCCCTTCTTATATACGAAGATCTTAACGAGATCACGTCATAAAAGTTTAAAAAGTTTTAATACTTTGTGTATAATAATTTTATAAGTTGAACAAACAATTTTTTCGTTTTTTTATCGAATCGAAATTTAAAAATTGAAAAAAGTTTTTATCTGTACTTTGTTATACATCGTTGTTTTTTTTATTTTTAGGAGTTTCAGAAAAAATATATAAAAAAGTTGAGAATTTGTTTATAACAAATTGTTAAGTTAAAAAACAATGAAATTGTTGATAAAAAATTATTTTTTTACATTTCTATAAAAGACGGTCAATTATAATTTTTAAGAAAAAAAAAATTCTTGACTAATTATTCAAACAATAGAAATATTAAAAAACGATTATAAAGAATTAGAATCTTGTTTTAAAATTTCTTAAATATTAATACCTAGTTTCGGAGTGATTACCAAAAACAAAATACTTTTTTTTTCAACTTTATTTTGTCAATAACTTTTGCAATTTTTTACGTGCTGGTAAACGCTTCCGAAACATTTTTCTAGACATCATTCCGAACAGAATGAGCTATCGCACGTATTTTTAAGAGCAGTATCTCTATTTTCAACCATTTTGAACTTATCGAGTAGACTATAATAGGTTTCCGCGACGTTCGAGTAAATCCACATACAAGAAATCTCAAGCATATTTATTTACAGTCTCAAACAGGTCTAGTACCTAGGTACTACCTAGGTAGGTACTAGGTACCTAGGTAGGTAGGCAACTAGTTGCTAGTTGCTACCCATCAAAGTTGATAATTTATACAAAGTATACCTTTCCAAATTAAAATTACACCTACCCGCATATCTGTAGGCAAAGGAAAAGTGTTCAAACCGAAATTGTAGCAAGTGAAAATCAGACACAAATTAAATATTAATGACTTATTTATCATAAGTATCCACGACATGATAACGCATCTAAAGGGCTTTTAAAAATATAGAAAAAAAAAACAAGTAATTTCAACAAAATTATTAATTTATTGTCATGGTTGTATCACACATACATAATTAAGTTATAATAATCTAAATTTCGCGCTGCTTTCGCGCGCCTACTGAAGCGCTCATAGCCCGGCGGCTTGCGTCGATCCTATGTGATCGACAAAGTTAAGCAACAGCGGGCGCGGTCGGTAGTTGGATGGGTGACCGCTAGTGGCAAAAATTTCTTGAGCGTTTCCGTGCTTCGGAGGGCACGTAAAGCCGTCGGTCCCGGTTGTTATCATAAGATAACAGTCGTTAAGCCATGTCGGAGCCTCGGAGGCCCTCGGGCGGTTTGAAAACTTCCGACACTCGGGTTGGCCACTAACCCCTCCACCAATCCGCACTGGAGCAGCGTGGTGGAGTATGCTCTAGGCCTCCTCAAGAGGAGAGACCCGTGCCCAGTAGTGGGCCATTAATGGGTTGAAGCCAATCTAAATTTCACTAACAAAAAATAACCGACTTCAAAGTTACTCAAAAACTGCTTGTCAGATCTCATTCAAATTTATGTGGGACCATATGACAAGCACCTGCTTTCGATTAAAAAAAGAATCATCAAAATCGGTTCGCCCAGTCCAAAGTTCTGAGGTAACAAACATAAAAAAAATACAGTTGAATTGAGAACCTCCTCCTTTTTTTGAAGTCGGTTAAAAAGGGTTCTATGGTTACTACTACAAGAAAACACAAAATCGTTATCAAATGAAGTCCGTTTATTTACAAAATCAATATAATTATTTACAGATTGATATTTTGTAACATTTAGGTAGATACCACTATTTTAAAATTATGTAATTAGGTATGTTGTATAATCTGTTGTTTTATTTGCAGCGGTATGCATTATCATTGGCCAATTAGCCTGAATATTTTTTTGTCCATTTTTTCCATTTTTATATCATTATCATATTTCGTAATGTTTCTTCCATAAAATAATTGAGAATCAAATAGTATTTTTAAATTAAATAATCATAAGGATAAAATTATATCCTTTCATCCTTTCTTAGGTTTCATTTTTGGCGGTTTGATAATGGAGCCGATGCTTTTTCTTTTCATCATGGCTGACTTCTTTTTGGCGGGAGTTTTCATATCTTTGGTATCTTTTTTCATCGTTGCTTTTGGTTTTTTAGGCTCTTTCACTTTTGCTTCATCTGATGTAGCTTTTTCGCTTATTTTCTTACTTTTTTCTTTTTTTTCTATCGACTTCGCAGGTTTTTGTGCTTCATCTTCATTTGACTTAGATTCCTTTGATTTTTTAGGTTTATCAGACTTCTCTGTTTTAGTTGGTTTTTTATCACTTTTTTTAGGTTTCTTCTTCTTCTCCGCCTTGTCTTTTGGGGCGAGTTTGAAGGACCCAGATGCGCCGACACCCTTTGTTTGAACAATATCTCCAGTTTCTACTCCAGTTTTTATTGATTTCTTGATAATATTATTTAGTTTTTCTGTGTCTACTTGATATTTTTCTCTTATATATTTCTTAATGGCGTATAGTGATGTCCCTTTCCTGCTTTTTAAGTCGGTAAGTGCTTGATTTATCATGTCTCTTGTTGTTATTTTTTTTGCTTCTTGATTTTTCTTTAACATCTCATCAGATGGACTCCTTGGCATTTTTTTCGTAATCTTCTTCGGCAGAGCCGACTGCAGCTCAATATCTGAGCCTTCGGACGACATTGTTGTTTTAGGCGGTGGAAGAAACCTAAATATTGGTTTTTGTGAGCTTAAGCATTGTCGAGCAATACTTTATTGAAAGCACTTAAAAATAATTTGTTTTTAAGGGTGGAAAAAAAATTAGTTGATGTTATAGAAAAGTAGGGTAGATTTGTAAAATAAATAAAAATAATACCTCATTATACTTATATGATTATTTTCCATTATTATTTATAATATTTTTATTAAGTAAATAAAATCACATAGGGAAAGGCATAGAAAAATTATTTTGTACCGAAATAAAAAAGAACGTTGAAATGTAGGTATGTTTTATAGGTAGCTTTATTGGGTTACATGTCATAAATCATAATCAATTGAAAACATAATGATTTTTTAATGGAAATAGCCGGCAAACGAGTTGACGATCCACCTGATGATAAGTGGCTATCGTCGCCCATGGACATCAGCAACACCAAAGGAATCACTGATACATTACCAGCCAAGAAAGGAGAAGAAAAAGAAAGGAAGAACTGGCTCTCAACCCCCCAGCCGACAATGAGTCGTTTGGCGGCTGACCTTGAGTCAAGAAGGTGGTAGCTCTATCTATATCTATGGTGATAGTTATCCAGGTAGACCCCATCGAGAAATAATAATGGCATTAAAAAAATATTAAAATCAATAATACCTATATAATCCCTCTGAGGCCCGGGTTTAATCGCCTTCTACGACACCTTTGGAATTGGGGTTAGTATTCTAAGCCGCCTTAACACGGCAAAAAATGAATGGAGTAAAATCGGTATTTCATTTTTTTATTATTTTGTCACCCTCCTTACCATGAACAAAAAGCTTACGAAAGGAGCCAAAATAGATCATTCATCCAAATATTATTTATACTGCAGTTTTATTTATAGTCCTAATAGTAGTAATTATAGGTATGTATACTGCAGAATTTTTTTAAAAAGTAACTTGATTTTGATATATTTTTTTTAAATTGCGATTTTCTCGATCGATATACATTGTAAATTGTAGGCAAGTATTCAAAATTAGAAAAAAAATCTATTTTTTATGGAAATAGCCGGCAAACGAGCTGACAATCCATGTGATAGTAAGTGGCTATCGTCGCTCATGGACATCAGCAACACCAAAAGCATCTCCGATGCGTTGCCGGCCAAGAAATAAATAAATAAAGAAAGAAAGAAAGAACTGGCTCTCAAGCCCCCAGCCGAAACACTTAGAGTCGTTTGGCGGCTGACTCATGCTCAAGAGTGGTAGCTATCCAGGCGAACCCCACGGAGCAATAATAATAAGTAGTAATAATGGTATTAATTAACAATTAAAATCAGAGGCGGCGTTAGGCGTGGGCGACGTGTGCCTCGTGGTCTGAGGGGCTTCGTGTTTTTCTGTATTAATGTTCGCATTATTATACTCAAAGAATAAAGAAAGGTTATTATAGACATTACAGTGTAAATGTAAATAAAGTGGATTTCATTTATCCATACAAAATCATTTGTAAAAAAATCCTAGAAATACCATGCAGATTTATTACGCCAGATTTGGTTGCAATAGTTACAAAGAGCTTTGTTATCTTTTTAACCGACTTCAAAAAAAGGAGGAGGTTCTCAATTAGACTGTATTTTTTATGTTTGTTACCTCAGAACTTTCTACTGGGTGAACCGATTTTGATGATTCTTTTTTTAATCGAAAGCTGGTGCTTGTCTTGTGGCCCAACTTTTTGAGCGAGATCTGACAAGTTGATCTTGCTGTTATCACCATATTATTATGTAGGTACGTACCAACCATATTTGATGCATTAAAGAATTATGAAATAAAAAAGAAGTCCTTCCTGGCTTCAACCCATTAGATAATGGACCACCAGGCTTTGCAACTAATGAGCCCGGTCTCTTGAGAAGGCCTAGACTCTAGAAATTAGAGCGTACGATTGGTAGAGGGGTTAGAGGCTACCCAGGGACTTTCGACATCGACATGGCATTACGCAACGGCTGTCTTTATGGTTAAAATAATAAATAAAGAGGGAGAGAGAGATGGTGCTACTTTTTAACCGACTTAAAAAAATTATTTGTTACCTCAGAATTTTCGACTGGGTGATCCGATTTTGTTGATTCTTTTTTTAATCGAAAGCTGGTCCTTGTAATGTGGTCCCACTTAAATTAGAGCGAGATCTGACGAGTAGTTTTTGAGTTATTTTGAAGTCGGTTATTTTTTCTTGTTGCTTGTATGAAGAACAAAAAAACATTTGAGTGAAATAAAAAATAAATAAATCAGGTTTAAGAATCTTTATTTCTCATAAGAATACACTATTCACATAAATGAGAACATTTAAAGTTGCACAAAACAAATAAAGGGCATTAAGTGCGTACAAGTAAAAAATTATAAAACTTGAGGGTAATACAAAAATATTGCGTACTTATTAACTTGTAGATAACACAGATGAAAAGAGTATACGAAATTGGATGTGGCTTTGAGCGTGGTATGTCTTATGTTATGTGTCATTTATTTAGGATATGAAATTTAATATATCATTAAATACATAAATAATAAAAGCTCCACTCTTGTAGCCCCATATTAGGAGTCCCTGTGTCGTGGGTGCCATGGACAACACACAAATACACATTCAGACCGAGAACAGAAATTCAAATTCATTCAAATTTCCGGGTTTCTGGAAATCGAACCCAGGACTCCCGGCACGGCGGCGCGGGCGGTCCGGCATTGTAACCATTGCGTTGCGTTACACGGCTTGTCGTCGGGTCGAAATGTTCAGAAGAAAGATCCTTCCTTTTAATATTATTGCTTGCTACACGGATCACATCACAACCAACGTCGCTTATGGGGTCAATTTCAATAATATTGCCTAATTACGGTGGCGAATTCAAACTGGCTGTTTCTAATAAATTTTTTTGACCTAAATAATATTTAAATTACCCGCTGGAAAGTTAACCTTTAAAAAAAGGTTACGTGCTCATCTACTGGATCGTCACCAATAAGTCACTTGTTCGTCATCATATATATAAAATAAAATTACCTACTGGTTGTAATAAAATTACGTTCACAAAACCATGCACAAAAAGCAATTTTTTTTACGACCGGTCAACATCCATCATAACAGGTTCAACCTTATGCGCAAGATTTAATATAGGATTTACAAAGCACAAAACAAGAACGATAACATTTTACGACTGATTTTCGCTTCGAGAACAAGGAATGAGTGGAGTCGAAGTTCTGTTAAATATTTTTGATTTTTATATGGTTATATGGATCACTCGGAAATCTACAAACAAAAGATTTTTTTATGCCTTGAGCAGGCAAACGAGCAGACTCGTATGTGATCACGGCCGCCCATGGAGTTTAGCAACACCAGTGGGTTGTCGGCCTAGAAAGAAACGATAGACCCGTTTTTTAAGTACCCCAAATCACAGTTTACACGTGCGTGCTACAAAATTACGCGCGAACCGAACTGTGTACCAACGCCAGGTGTCCAGGTGGTGTTGATGGAACTGGTACACCGTGATCTGCAATGAAGAAAATCAACCGCAGATGATAAACGCAATAGTTCTTCAGAACATTCTCAGCCGCTAGAATACGCAGAGACTACCTACTCAACTCAAGCGATTCTAGATTCTAGTCCGTTTTGAGATCGTCAAAGAAGCGAATGGCTCGCCGTTTTATTCGGTTGAACAGATTCACTTGGCCAGCTAGGGCTCTGACCCAAAGTTGGGAGCAATACAGACTCCATGTGTGGTCGAATTTGTGCCTTATAAAGCATCAACTGTGCTTAGGCATGAAGTACTGCTTAGCTCTATTGAGCACTCCCAATTTATTTGGAGCTACTTTGGCCTTACTTTAACCAAGTACCCGAAACTAAACTTTATTCGCAATGTCGACCCCAAGAAAGTGAGCTGTGAGACGCAGTTGTCCCATCACGGAAGTCGGAACAATTCAACGGGACTAGTGGGATAGACCCGCGTGAACAGTGGCGGAGAGAACGGACTCCTGAGACACTCCCAACATTTTCTTATCCACACGTTACTGGCTACGAATTAGGTATTGTATAGAATGCCTAGGCATAGTATGAAATGAATAATATTCCATACCTACGTTAGCTGAATGTTTTAGGTATTCTATGCATTGCCTAGGTATTGTATAGAATACCTAACGGATTATTCAAATACAGAAACTTGACAAGTGCGAGTTAAATAGACTTCACATAGGTTTCCTTCTAATGTATCTATAAAGAACTATTTCGCGGGGAGGGGGGAAGACAGCTCCCTGGATTTAGTATGCTTACCATTTCGTACCCACTTTTTGTTCATAAGTTCTCATTTCTTTTACATTAACATTCTGAGGAGAAATGTCGAAAATATCCCTCGACGATTTTTGACTGAAAATTATTATCATTCAGAATCAGATTCAGATCAAGGTAATGCAGAAAACTTAGGTAGCGTGATTCAGAATGGCGTAACGTCACCGTAAGGTTTAGTGCGATGTCGCAGGTTCGATCTTGGCCGAAGGAATTAAATGCACCAAATCACTAGGCGATGTCAATGATTATTCCCAATAAATACAGAATCATTATAAAATAATATTATAAAGAGGAAAGCTTTGTATTTTTATATTTTTGTATTTTTGTATGTTTGCAACGAATAAACTCAAAAACTACTGAACCGATTTTCAAAATTCTTTCACCATTAGAATGCTACATTATTCATGAGTAACATAGGCTATATTTATTACTAGAAAAAATTAGGGATCCTTGCTAAAACATCAGTAACGTGAACCAAAGTGTGAAAAAATTTGCTTAAAAATTTCTTTCATCGCATACGCTGCGGAAACTATTGATGATAGAACAAAAAAATGTTCTACAATATTGTAGAACATATCAATATCTACAAAAAACCTCGCGATACTATATGTCCAACTATTGTCGTTATGTCACTATAACCACTTTTTACATTTTAAAAGTTAATAAAAAAGATGACCAAAATCAGATCATGAAAACCATACCTTCGTATTAATCCTTATCCAAATAAATCATTTCATATTCAAAACTGTTTCAATACCTATAGATAACTTTTTGAATTACTCAAATCGGACATTCCATTCGGAAGATATTACGTAGTAAAGAAACTACGTGACAACGTGATTGTACGAGTAGTACAATCATCACCGGCCCCGCGCGGGCCGCGGCCGGACAGCTCGCGCATGTTCCGCGGATCCCGATTATGTAACACGGGGAGGGGAGGGGAGTGGAGTGGGAGCGGGAGCGGGAGCGGGAGCGGGAGCGGGAGCGGGAGCGGGAGCGGGAGCGGGAGAGGGTCAGGGGTATGGGGAAGGGGGAGGGAGAGGGGGAGAGGGAGAGTGAGAGGGAGGACACGGAAATAAGAACGGCTGTACCGATTTTAATGATCTCTGATTTGTTACATTCTTAGGCGATACGAAGTTCGCCGGGTCAGCTATTATAAAATAAATTTGGTGAAAACGTGCCGAGCCAATGGGAAGTATGCGGTCTGCCATTATTTGCTCTCCAACTGCGACCAACAATACGTCTATATACTTAAGTCGATTGCAAAAGGCAATACCACCGCAATTAAATTGGCCAGTGTATATTACCAATACCTGTCTATTCGCCAATTATGAACAGAAAAAATAAAAGTCATTTATACAATATAAAAATGTTTATTCCAATCAGGCTTCGATTTATACACTTACATAATATTACAATCCTTACACATGCCTTTACATTTATACTATATATTTAGCAGCACTTTTACACAAAGAGATTTTTATACATTGTTTTTCAACTTATACATTCTTGCAAAGAGTATTTATACTAATTTAAACAAACACTTTAAAATAATACAATAAATGTTATATTTTTAAACAATAACACTAAAACTATATTATAACTAAAATTAAGAATTAAAATAATAGAAACAGACTTTGTACATTAAACATGGAAATGCAAAAAACTAATTTTACATGATTTTGGTACTTCTTATACAACTATATTAAAAACCGATTTTATTAACAGTTTAAAGTCTACTTATAATTAAATGGTCATCTGTCATGGACATCTGTGGCTTGCCCACTGGCCCACTGACTTCACTTTACTCCAATGAGAATTAGTAGAAGGGCTACCAAGCCAATCTTAGACAAATGTTTTTGTGTTTTGAAAACGCATGCCTTTATGAGTGTTATGCAAATATCGGTTTATTCCTGAAATCCCCATTAAGATCCACTGGTGGGGATTTAAATTCATTTTATAAAATTCCCACTGTTTGAAAACTAGCCTCAAATACTCGGATTATATTTCCGCGGACGCCCGGACGGTGTGAATTTATTTTTAAATTTTTCCTTCGTAGTATCATTACATGACGATATTATACAATAAACTTATACAGATGTAACAGATTATAACAATTATATAGTTACTATTTGTCATGAAAAAAAATTACATCTGCAAAAATGTAGATATAAAAGTTCTGTCATCCTGTCATCCCAGGGTACATACATCGAAATAAAATCTACCTTATAGCAAACCGCGTATGTAAGGTACCGGTTGTACGTATAAAGGTACCGGTTGTACGTAAGGTACCGGTTGTACGTAAGGTACCGTAGCTCGAGCACGAATATTTGCGAGAAAGTATTCGTATGGTTAACGTAAGCAATTTGTCAAATTTGTATGGCATTTTAGTACCATTTACGCACGATAGGGGCGCTTTTGAAAAAATGCCATACAAATTGCTTACATTAACCATACGAATACTTTCTCGCAAATATTCGTGCTCGAGCTACCGGTTAGAATATCCCGCGGTCGCTTGCCGACACGTTACACAGAGTAACGAATGTGTAAGCTACTCTGTGACGGCAAGCGACCGTGCGCTATGTTTTTCTATAAGTAAGAGTGGTGGTTCCATAATTGAAATCTTTTCTTTGAATGACATAGGTTTTGTTTTGTAATTTTATTTTTGATAGAGAGTGTACAGAGTTTGTGAAAATATATATATCGACGTCGTGCACGAATTTCTATAATTTGATTAACCCTGTGATCTCATAATATTTTTTCCTGGACACGGCCTGTCTGTGTTTCGAGTTTTATTATAATCAGTATTGCGCGTGATGAAAACACAAATACCCCAACATCTTCACAAAGGATTAAAAATCAGAAAATAGCATGTTTATAGCAGACTAGAATATATTGTGTCAACTGACTACATTTGATAGTCGTAATATTGCATTTTATCTATATAAATGTATAAATTGACTAAAAAGTAAGACATATTATATCTATTAACTTAACTTAACCAAACGTTAATCCATTAAATTTAACTAAGAGATAAAATATATAAAGTTCAATTTTATATTGATATTGATACACTCTGATATTACGTTTTGTCAATTGACCAAATATAGTTCAATTGACATAATTATTGTTTTTTTAGATTAGGTGAGAGCCAGAATATTATTATATTATTTACCATACATGTTAATAATCGTTAGTAAAACAAAAGAAAAAAATTTATATATATAAAACTTAATAGAATTCTAATTCCAGACATACATACAAGTTTCAAAGTTTGCGTTTATTCCAATTTACCTACCTTCAAATTCACAAAAAAACATTTATTTCACCTCACGACGGAATTCACCTTAACATCCCCAAAGAACATTCAATGCAAAGTATTGGCCCCATATTTTTATACATCCGTTTATAAATAAAAATTTAACTTTAAATAGATTTTTAAAGTTTTGTTAGCTTTTTTAAATTATTATTTTCTGTTTCATATGTAGTTCTGATTTACCTAATGTATTTTTTATACAATTTAATGTTACAAATGTTTTGTATAATTTGATTGTCGTAATTATTGATACTTAAAAAAATAGCAAAAAAATATTTAAAACAATGCTTAAATAAAATTATAATGTTATAAAAACGCATTAAAGGATAATGTAGTTTGTTGTTAATCCAGCTTGATCATGTTTTCTTTTTTGAAGTGAAAACTTCTTTAGCATCGTTGTCATTTGAAAGTCGATGAAACGAAAAAGAGACAGTAAAAATAGACAGACACATAAATTATAAATGCAATATTTTACGAGACTTAACTCATTTCTACTCGACAGAATTCATGGAACTCTTTGAAAAAAAATAGGTAAAAGAAAAAAATAAAATAAAAACAATTGATTCCACTCGTTCAATGTAAACATTGATGGAGGCTTCTTAATATTCTCTAAAATATTAACAAAAAAAAATGAATTAAAGGAGTTGAAGGATCATTTTAAAAACACAAGAAAATAACAGATACATGTCCACACAATACCTTCATTCATTCCATCGACAATTGTATCAACAATGCATTCACTAAACCATTCGCTTGATAAAAAATATCATTTATTTACATCGTTCATTCACTCTAATAGCTATTTTTTTATAAAAATAAATTTTTACTCGTATTCACTTATCCATTTAGTTAAATTCTTATTCCAATTACATCTTTCATTCACTCAAATCGCTTTTTTGGAATTTACTCCCAATTTAAAAGTCGTTCATTCAGTCATCCAGTAACTTACATTGCCTATGTCACTAATGTTTCTAGGTTTAAGCAAGTTGTCCATTTCAATAGAACATGGCTTGTCAGGGTGAGTCCAGACTATATAACATAACATGTAATAAAACATAGTTATTTAGCATGTTTCACATGGACGATAAGCAATGTTAAACAACGTGTTATATTACAAAAGTTATATAACATGTTACATAATCTGAACGCACTCTTATATACATAGGCTAAAAAAAGAGTTTAGAATCTTTTTCCCTTGTTTCTCAACCGATTTTTTATTTTTTGATAAAGGGATAAGTATATTAAAGGAAGTTTGAAAGTGGCAAAAATGACAGAGGGAACCGAATGTCATAATATATATCTGTCACATAAATACCTGCCCCAGCCGAGAATCGAACCCGGGACCCCTCGCTTCGCAGGAAGGGTCGCTACCAACTAAGTTACAGGGTCTTCATTTTGTGGTACACTACACCCGACATTTAGATATACTTATACATATGAATAGCTTAATTCGGATAATAATTGCACTTAAATTTAACATTTACAATTTTACAATACATATATAAATATACAATAAATACAATAAAAATATAGACAAACATCTTAATATGAGGTCGGTTGTATCTCAAATTACACTTGATATCTATAGTTTTAATTTAACATACAATCGGTAATATACTTATATATATAAATTGTCAGTTTCGATGTTAGTTTGAAGCCATCGCGTTGCATTTTATAAATGTTATTATACAATACCGGCTGAGAGCTTGAGTTTCTTAATTTTTCTTTCATAGTCGACAACACATTGGAGATATCTGAGCTGTTACCAAGAACTTTATATACACATACTAGCTGCCCGGACAGACTTCGTTCTGTCAAAAGTTTTTTATTTTGAGATGTAAGCTATCCTATCTTTCAAGTTGGATCAAACTGCACACGGTGTGCTTTGATTAAAATCGGTTCAGTAGTTTCGGAGCCTATTCAATGCAAACAAACAATCAAATCTTTCCCCTTTATAATATTAGTATACATTAGAGAAGGTTTTACAATCATGCGTTGCATACCTAATTCTTTTCCTTACTGTACCTCGAAGCTAGCCATCCAGTTATATATATAAAGTTCTTGGGAATACCTAAAGGTTACAATGCTACTGTCAGCGATTCATGTCATGGCTGTATGTCTGTCTGTATGTCTGCTAAAGGTATGGTTGTAGTGCTCAGAACCTGCCCTTAGACCTGGCGTCGGCCGCGAACTTCCTCACATGCACTATATAGTCCAACATTACCGTAGCGAACGCCGCGTCTAGCACGAACTGGGGGATTTTACCTGGAAATAATAAGTTAGAGGTCAAAGTTCAATTATTTATTTCGTGACAGTTAATGACGAAAGTGATTTACAAAATTATCTAACAATATTCACATTATTGACAAATGCTATTACAGTATTCAGGACTATTTAAATGACAAAATAATTATATTTTATGGTACGATTGAATGGTCTGATTTTAATTATTGTAAATTACGATAGGGTTAGGGATTTATTTTAATTTTAATATTATTGTACGCCTCAGCGAGGCAGGACATAGAGACTAACATAATTTTTATATATAACAACTACTTGTATCACCTATAGTCCACAATAAAATGATTGATTGATTATTCTATCCATCAAATTACACTATTTTAGAAATACAATATGTAGTGATACCTAATGTCTAAACAGAAAATCTAACGAACTTAATCATAATGAATCAAAAAATTACTTTCATAAGTGTATTAAAAAAACCCTCTAAGAAATGATTTTGACGCGACGATAACCGCTTATCATTAGACGAATCGTCAGCTTTTTGTCTACTATTACCATGTAAAAATGTTACAACCAATGAACTCATCGATATATAAAAGTGATCGAAGATTGAACGAATATTACTAGCGTATAGAACCGACACCGCGAACCCGATGTTTGCGCAATGAACTGTAGCCAATTGGCAGCTGTTTTCAGTGGATTCAGTTGATTTTGAAAAGATAACGGGGGATCGATTTTGAAAATAGAACCTTCCGCGGCGACACAAACTTTGTTCGCGATGTCTGTTCGGGTGTTTCCCAGTGGTCAGATTGATGGTCAGACTAGTCTGGCCAACGGGAATTTTTTTTCCCGTTGTTCAGATCAGCTCGTAATTTAGTAAAGTACTGTTGAACACAAAAATACTAAGACGTCATATAATTTTTAAATAGGTTTTATTTGTGACATTATGAAGTTTATTAACACTGATTGAAACTATTTGTAAGTTGTTTGTTGGTTGTTTATTAAATAAAAAAAAATTCCTGTTTGTCATAAAATGTCAATCACATTACTTACACCTTACCTTACCTATATAATATCATTGAATTAATACCTTCATCATCATCATAATAATCATCATCAGTATTCATCATCATCACCATTCACCATCATCACCGATCATCATCATCACCACCAGTCATCATCACCACCGGTCATCATCATTACCATTCGTTAGCAATCATCATCATCATCACCACCACTGATTGAAACTATTTGTAAGTTGTTTCTTGGTTGTTTATTAGATAACAAAATTTTCCTGTTTGTCATGAATTAATGTCAATCACATTACTTACACCTTACCCTTACCTATATAATATCATTGAATTAATACCTTCATCATCATCATAATAATTATCATCACTATTCATCATCATCACCATTCATCATCATCACCGATCATCATCATCATCACCACCAGTCATCATCATCAACACCGGTCATCATCATCACCATTCTATAGCAATCATCATCATCACCACCACCAGTCATCATCATCACCATTCATCATCATCATTATTCTTCATCATCAGTCATCATTATCATCACCGTCCATCATCATCACCAGTTATCATCATTCACCATCATCATAATCACCATTCGTCCTCATCTTTCTTTATCATCAACATTATCCTCCATCATCATCATCTATTGTTTGACTGATTTGACGATTGAAAGCTAGATGGCGTTAAACTCCAGGCGTGCGTCGGAGCTAACACACATTTTTTTTATTTTAAAGTAAAAATATTTGTATCAAACTTTCTTATAGAACTCAATTTGGTATACTATTGAAACAAAATTATTTTTATTACACCTTACAGGATATTATTATGCGTTTCGATAGATTGCGAAATAAATAAAGCTCGAGCTTCGACTCGAGTCTTCAATTGAAGGCTCTGAGCCTTTATGGCTCGAACCCTAAAGGCTCGAGCCTTCTAAGGCTCGCGAGCCCTTAGGCCTCGAGCTTTGAAGGCTCAGTAGCCCCGACTCGGAGCTCGAGTCCGAGACTCGGAGCTCATTTTTCTCAACTCTAATACGAAGTTTGAAAGAAATCTGACCGTATAAAGCGTGTAATTAGGTTTCTTTCTTTCTTTTTTTTTTCTTTAAATATTGAATTGTCATCGGTCCTTAATAGGTATGCCAAATTTCGAGTTAATCCGACGTTTTGAAGGGGGTCAAAATCATGTTCAAAGATTCTGTTACATACGTCTAAAGCTAATAAAAGCGTAATAATAAAATGCAACTGTTTTTACTTTGATTGTACTTTTTTCTATGTCTTTTCCAGCTGTCAAATAAATCTGGCCAACGGGAAAAAAAATTCCCGTTGGCCAGACTAGTCTGACCATCAATCTGACCACTGGGAAACACCCGTCTGTTCTGGTACTTTAGTACAGTCACCCGCAGAGAAAAGTAACCCATCTGTTTATAAATATACGAACAGCAACATTTCCGTTGCCTGTTGCGTTGTAAACAGATGGGTTACTTTTCTCTGCGGCTGACTGTACATTTTACTTTAATGTTTACTCACCCTTCAGGTCGCAGCACATCAGCCACTGGAAGACGGTCATCTCTTCGATCTTACCGCCCGGCGTCTGCAGCGTCTTGGGCTTCAGGCACCAGCACCCCACCTTGTTGTGTCCCCTGGAGCGATCATACATATGAGGTGATAAACGTGTGTGTTGTAGCTCTTTTCTTATACCGAATAAGTTAGTGCTTGACTACAATACCACCTGATGGTAAGCAGTAATGAAGCCTTGGATTGTAAAGCGCACTAACCTAGTAAAACCCTATTCACTCTTGACTTGAAGACATCCACATTATAATCAGAGGGGAACACCCACGCAGGCAATTTATTCCAGTCCCTTGCGGTACGTATAATAAAAGACGGAGCAAAGCGCGACGTCCGCACCGGGGTGATGTTGACAACAAAGGGATGAATACCATTTGTAAGGGCATAACGTATCTATTTTTTTAAACAAAACTCAAACCCCCCCAAAAACCCACCCCACCCCCCTCACCTGACCAAATCCCGGTGCGGCGGATACCCGGGCACGTTCACAGACACCCCGCTGCTGATGTAGCAGTACGGCTCGCCGCCCGCCGGCCGCCCGTCCCGGGACAGCGCCGCCATGCGCCGCAAGATGACGAAGTCCCGCGGGGAGATGATCCCGCGGCCCCCCCCAGCTGTCACCTGGTAGGAGAGGTCGATTCCCGGGGAGATCTCCTGGAAGATATATCATTTGTTTAACATTTTAATATTAATTTATGCCTGTACACATAGGTTATACTATAAGTTCAGGATCAGCTCATGGCAATGTGCCGAAAAACTAAAAATATCCATAAATATAATACAAAAAAAGGAAAAATCATAGAACTTAGTAAATAATAAGTTAATAATTAAAAAGTCAATTATATACCGATTCATACACAAACGCTCACACACACACACGCATATACACAGTTACACAGTAACGCACAAAAACACACAATCATACAAACATAGACGCACGCACGCACGCAAATATTAAAGTTGAAATAAGATTATTTCAATATAACTAGATAGTTATGATCCAATCTCTCCTTTTTTTCCTCTTTTTGAATAGATTACTGATGTCCACGGGCACTTGTGAGATCACCAGATGGTTTATACACTAGGTGCTACAGTAATAATCTAAATTTCACTAACAAAAAACAACCGACTCCAAAGTTATTCAAAAACTACTCGTCAGATCTAGTTCAAATTCAAGTGGCACCACATGACAGGCAACAGCTTTCGATTAAAAAAGAATCATCAAAATCGTTTCGCCCAGTTGAAAGTTCTGAGGTAACAAACATAAAAAATACAGTCGAACTAGCTGCCCGGACAGACTTCGTTCTGTCAAAAGTTGTTTTTTTTTTAAATGTAAGCTATCCTATCTTTCAAGTTGGATCAAACTGCACACGGTGTGCAAATTTTATTAAAATCGGTTAAGTAGTTTAGGAGTCCATCGCGGACAAACAACGTGACACGTAATTTATACAGGGTGTCCCGTAAGTAGTAGATCAACCAAAGGTGGCAGATAGCTTGAAGGTTGACCTATCATATGTCTAAAAATTACCTCAGTAAAAGTGTCACCGTTTTCGAGATATTGACCATTTTTTAAAATTTAGAAAATTCGGCTCCTTTACCCTACTTTTTCCTGTTGAGTCCACAAATGAGCAGATATTTTGATAATTTTTTTTCCTAGAGCTCTCAGATAGTTGCTTTATAATTAACAGTGTGTAATATTGTAGAAATTATTAGGGAATGCTGAGAAAATAGCGTCTACTTTGGATATTTTTGTTTTTGATTTTCTTCGACACAACTTTGATGCGAGGTGGTTGAAAAAAAATGTACTGGGCAAGTATGCCCCGGTATTTTAAAAACTTGTCTGTTTAATGCAGATTTTAAAAAGGTACAATACAGGCTACTTTCATAGGAAAATTTTTCAAGTAAAAGCCATTTCAGTGTCAAAGGGGTGAATTTAAATCAAAAGTTATCTTATTGTTTACTGTTATGGGGTGAAGTTTTTCAATGGTTTTTGCTTAATATTACGTTACGTTAAATTATTGCTCTAATAAATATTTAAAATAATGATAATTTTCCAATATTCCAACTTTATAAAGAAATTACAAATTACTTGAAAAATATTGTTTATTTCAAAAATAATGCTATGATTTACTGTTTTTTTAATACTAGATGATCAGGAAGCCTTGAATATTATTGTTTTAAGATTATTTTTGGATGAATATTCAACAAAAAAAATAATGAGAAAAAATGTAAGTGAAATATTTATTTTTGTTTGTTTTATCATACAAAAATAATCTTAAAGCAATAATTGACAAGGTTTGCTGATCATCTAGTATTAAAAAACAGTAAATAATAGCATTATTTTTTGAAGAAACAATATTTTTCAAGTAATTCTTAGGTAATTTAAAATTTCTTTTAAAGGTTGAAACATCGCAAAATAATCATTATTTTAAATATTTATTACAGCATTAATTTAACGTAACATAATATTAAGCAAAAACCATTGAAAACCTTCATCTCTTAACAGTAAACAATAAAATAACTTTTGATCTAAATTCTCCCCTTTGACAATAAAATGGCTTTTACTTGAAAATTTTCCCTATCAAAGTAGCCTGTATTGTACCTTTTTAAAATCTGCATTAAACAGACAAGTTTTTAAAATACCGGGGCATACTTGCCCAGTACATTTTTTTTCAACCACCTCGCATCAAAGTTGTGTCGAAGAAAATCAAAAACAAAAATATTCAAAATAGACGCTATTTTCTCAGCGTTCCCTAATAATTTCAACAATATTACATACTGTTAATTATAAAGCAACTACCTGAGAGCTCTAGGAAAAAAAATTATCAAAATATCTGCTCATTTGTGGACTCAACAGGAAAAAGTAGGGTAAAGGAGCCGAATTTTCTAAATTTTAAAAAATGGTCAATATCTCGAAAACGGTGACACTTTTACTGAGGTAATTTTTTGACATATGATAGGTCAACCTTCAAGCTATCTGCCACCTTTGGTTGATCTACTACTTACGGGACACCCTGTATATATTAAGATTGAGAACCTCCTCCTTTTTTAAAAAAACCCCTACCTTTATAAGTTCACTCTTCAATATAGTAGGGTTCCACTCCGGCAGCTTGGTGATGTTGTCTTTAAACTCTTCGTACAGGAACTTGGCCGGGCAGTTCACTATGCCCTATAATAAGCATTGAAATTCAATTAATTTAATAAGAAAAGAAAATTCTATATAGTAACAAAAAAACGTCACGTTTTTGTGAAACGTTTTACCGTCACGAGTGTTTAATTACACTATAATAACGTATAGAGTACGTAACTCTAAGTTAAATGACAGATATGTCAAAATATAAAACGTAAAATAGGCGAAAATAATTCAAAAAATAAAATATACAACGAAATAGAAAAAAAAACCAAAAAATTGTCAAAAATAAGAAGCCTGCGCCCTTACTACCAAAGAAGTAAAAAAAAAATACGAAAAAAAATTTCAAAAAACTTTGTAAATAACAAAAATATCAAAATAGTGAACAAAAATGAAAAATGTCAATAAAGTTAATTAACAAACCGATAATTTAAAAATGGTAGAATTAAAATAGATAAAAAATGTCAACAACAACTTAAAACTACGAAAAAATTTGTCGTAAAGAATGCTCACGTCGCGTCGTAAAGTATACTAATTCGCACACAACTATTTCTATCGTTAGATATGTTGGGAATAAAAAATAATATGTAAATGACAGTGCTGTCACTCCGTTTAAAAAACCATGTCTTCTTGTGTTGCTTTTTGATCTCTATATATTATTAAATGTATATTCCCACATTATAGTTTCACTTCCACAATATTTCCATCAGGTTATGGGCCCAGCAACCGGGAAACTAATTAAAGAGTTGCTGTGGGAAAATATTTTTCGGAATTGTGATACGAAAATACAGAATTGACAAAACGTGATTTGTTCGTCGAATTGCCGTGTTCGAGAATTTTGTCAAGATGGCTGCATCTTCTGCAAATTTCATTTCCATCGAAAAACTAAAAGGAATAGATAATTATTCTTCATGGAAATTTATGATGAAAATGATTTTGATACAAGAAGATTTGTGGGATTGCATTGAGAATAAGGAGACTGATGAAAGAAAGCAATCAAAAGCAATGGCCCGAATTGCATTGTCCGTTCATGCGTCCGTGATACCTCACATACGTAATGCGAAGACGGCACATGAAGCATGGGGTAATTTATCTAAAGCTTACGAAGATAAAGGACATATTATAATTAAATAATACGAAGATAAAGGACATATTATAATTTCAACTTTTAAAGAGAAAATTAAATCAAAACTACAAACGCATTTAACGTTACAACAAAGAGATCCAATTAAACTATATAACACATTGTCAAATAACATAAATAATGAATTTAATCAAATTTTCAAGTTTAGGTATATAGATATAGCTAAAAATAGTAAATTTAGTGATTGGGCTACTGTAGGTATTTATAAAAGCAGGAACAAGATGTACGATCTCTATGCCGAGAAACAATACAATTTTTCTTCATCTTTTCAGGAGCATGTAAGAAATTATTCAAAAATCTTTAAAATAGTTTGCATTCAGGCGAAATCAATGTACATAAAGGACAAGATTATTAACTCGGATAACAAAATAAAAACGGCTTGGAATATAATTAGTAGTGAGAATGGTAACGCAAAGTCCTGTGATTTCAGTTACGAACTGTTGATTAATGATAACACAATCACTGCTGATAAAGACGTGGCAAGTGAGTTTGAAAATCACTTCCGTAATATTCCTATAACGTTAACTAGTTCATTAGCTTCTTCGCCGACGGAAGCACTTTCTATATTAAAAAATCATGTTAATGAATGTAATATTTTATTTGAATTTAAACATATAACCACTAGAGACTTAATTAACGCATTTCAGTCTCTGAAGGTAAAGAATACCGGTGACTTATGGGGCATTTCGGTAAAAATAATACAGCATATTATAGATATTATAGCACCATATTTGGTCATAGTTTTTAATAAATGCATAGATCTAGGTATCTTTCCAGATCTTATGAAATGCAGCAAAATTATACCACTTTTTAAAACAGGCGAAAAAACCGATATTAATAACTATAGACCAGTTTCTATTTTACCAACTCTTAGTAAGATTTTTGAAAAAATAATATTGAATCAAATGCTGTCCCATTTCAACAATAATAATTTATTACATCCTGATCAATACGGTTTCACTAAAGGCCGTAGTTTTAAAGCATATATTTGAAGCATGGGAATCATCACAAAATGCCATAGGTGTATTTTGTGACTTATCTAAGGCATTTGATTGTGTTCAGCACGAAACATTGCTGTTTAAACTTGGCCACTATGGTATAAAAAACAAGGCCCTTAGCTTGATCGCGTCTTATTTGAGTGATAGGATACAAAAAGTTAGTATAAAAGATATTAAGTCATCGGGGTCACCGGCTGTGTTGGGTGTACCGCAGGGCTCGATCTTGGGTCCGTTTCTTTTTCTGGTATACATTAACGATTTACCACATTATGTAAAGAACCAAGCGGATATTGTACTATTTGCTGACGATACATCATTAATATTTAAGTGTGAAAGGAATAAAGTAAATTTTGACGACGTAAATAGTGCTCTTTCGCATGTGTCGCGTTGGTTCACTATCAATAATTTGCTTTTAAATGCAAAAAAAACTAAATGTATAGAGTTTGTACTACCTAATGTTAAAAAAGTTAACAAATCTCTCAGACTGAATAATGAAATATTGCACATGGAGGAATCCACGGTCTTTTTAGGGGTGACCTTAGATAGTAAACTTCAGTGGGGCCCACATATAACAAATCTCGCGACTAAACTCGGTAGGGCTGCTTATGCTGTTAGGAAAATAAGGCAGTTTACTGACGTCGAAACTGCTAGGATGGTTTATTTTGCATATTTTCACAGTATTATGTCATATGCCATCTTGCTGTGGGGCAAAGCAGCCAGTATAGAACAAATTTTCATACTACAAAAAAGAGCTATTAGGGCTATTTATAAACTTAGATCTCGTGAAACTTTGCGTGACAAGTTCAAAGAAATAGGTATACTTACAGTAGCCTCACAATATATCTATAGTAACGTGGTTTTTATACGGAATAATATAAGCGCGTATAAACAAAATTTTGATATCACTAATCGCCAAACAAGAAAAATGCACCAGTTAGTAACGCCATCTTACCGTCTTTCTAAAGTGAAGCGATCTTTTATGGGCCGTGGTGTACAGTTCTATAATAAAATCCCAAAGTTAATACGTGATTTGCCAGTGGAATTATTTAAGAAACATGTAAAATCTCAACTTTTAGGCAAAGGCTACTATACTGTAGATGAGTACATAAATGACAAAGACGCATGGAAATGACCAGATCTGCAACCAGTTCCGTACAGGCTAGTGATACTTCTTTGTAAGAAATATACCAATGTATTTTATTTTTAAAAGATGTGCTGAGGAGTTTCTTTCGGCTTTTCTTCTCCTCCATGACAAAGCACCTTTCCGAAAAGCTGGTAAATTAAAAAAATGACGTGCATAAGTGTATCAATGATACCTACATGAATAAATGATTTTGAATTTGAATTTGAATTTAAAGATTGCAAGTCCGGAGATACGAAGTTTGTGAAGTCTGATACAGACAAGCAGAAGGGTTTATTGACTGCATTGTCGGCGAATATTGATAACAATTCGTGGTATATCGACTCTGGAGCAACAAACCATATGTGCAACAATAAGGAAGTAATGTATGACTTTAAAGTATGCAAACCATTGGAAGTAAATGTTGCGAATGGTGAAAAGATTTCAACGGGTGGATTTGGTAAAGTAAAAATTAAATTAAACTTTAACAGTCAGGTTGATCATATCAGTAATGTATATTTTGTGCCAGGGTTGTCAACGAACTTACTATCTGTTAGTGAATTAAACAGAAAGGGTTATAAAGTATATTTTGACATGAATAAATGTAAAATATATGATGGTAAAAATGTAATTGCTACTGCTACGTGTCGTAATGGTGTGTATGTATTAGATACATCCAAGGATGTGCAGTATAGGTCTTTTAGGAAGCCAGAGATTGTCATGAACTCAGCCATCACGACTTCGGTACATGAGGGTAAGGCTGAGGAACCGAGTTTAACTCATAGCGATAGCACGGAAGTGACACAAGATGTTTGGCATCAAAGACTTGCGCATCTTAATTCTAGGAGCATGAATCTCATGAAGAATGGATTAGTTTCAGGTATGAATTTTGAATCTACAACTTTTAAACCATGCATTTCTTGTATAGAGGGGAAACAAACTAAATTACCTTTTCCTAAAAAGAGTTTTACGAGAGCAAAACAAAAGTTAGGTATTGTACACACAGATGTGTGTGGACCTATGCCGGTATCATCATTGAGTGGATATAGATATTTTGTTACATTCATTGACGACTTTTGTAGGA
This sequence comes from Thymelicus sylvestris, assembly GCA_911387775.1. Classification (NCBI taxonomy): domain Eukaryota; kingdom Metazoa; phylum Arthropoda; class Insecta; order Lepidoptera; family Hesperiidae; genus Thymelicus; species Thymelicus sylvestris. The sequence goes on along the minus strand of OU426912.1, from coordinate 1,188,906 downwards.
AAACTTTTATTTATTTTATGAAAAAGAAATGTGAAGTTTTTGATAAATTTAAATTATTCAAAGCTGTTGTAGAAAATGAAACTGACTCTAAGATAAAAGTTCTTAGAAGTGACAATGGTGGTGTATATATTAATGACAAGTTTCAGGAATATCTGAAGAGTTGCGGAATTAAACATCAAACTACTGTTCCGTACTGTAGTCAGCAAAATGGTGTTGCGGAAAGAGCGAACAGAACCATTATGGATAAGACTCGCTGTATGCTTCAATGTTCTGGTCTAAGTAAGGCGTACTGGGCAGAAGCGGCGAATACAGCGGTGTACTTGAAAAATCGTTCACCTACCAAGGCAGTCATGGGAACTACACCGGAGGAAATGTGGACCGGAAAAAAGGTAGATGTAAAACATCTAAGAGTTTTTGGTTGTATAGCATATGCATTAGTAGAGAAATCTAATAAATTAGATGCTCGGAGCAAGAGGTATATACATGTTGGTTATTGCGAGGATAGCAAGGGGTATCGGTTACTTGATCCCTCGTGTCCAAAGAAATGTATCAAAGCTCGACATGTTACTTTTGTAGAAACTGAATTTATAAAAAGCCGCGTGTCAGATGGAGATATTCAAAGATCGGAAAATACACTAATGATCTTAGATAATAGTAATACTACTGTAAATTCACAAAGAATTCCTGTAGACACTAATGAAGGTAGTATTTTATCTTCTGCAAATATGGATCATTCCATATGTGAGCAATCTGATGACACTATAAAACGGAATCTCCGCAGGCAAACTGTATTTGAAACAAATAACAGTAGCGGTATAGATACAGTAAATGAAACTTTAAGCTCTTCAAGCTCAGAACACTCTTCCGATCCTACATATATTCCAGGATCTTCCAGTATGGAGACAGAAGAGTCAAGCTTCGAAGATGCAGAGGCGTCATATGAGTATGCAGGTCTTGTAGATATGTACAAGGACAGTGAAGATGATTGTCCTAATACAATTGAGGAAGCCTTACAGAGCAGTGAAGGAAAACAATGGAAAGATGCCATTGCAGATGAGTATAATGCTTTTATCAAAAATAAATGTTGGAGTCTTGTTGACTTGCCACATGGAGTAAAACCGATTAAGTGTAAATGGATATTTAGCAAGAAAAGAGGACTAAATGGAGAATTGCTAAAATATAAAGCTCGATTAGTAGCAAAGGGGTTTACACAAAAATATGACATTGACTACAAGGAAACGTTTGCACCTGTAGTTAGGTATTCTACAATCAGGATTTTACTTGCTCTGGCAGCTCAATATGACATGATGATTGAACATTTAGATGTTAAGACTGCATTTTTAAATGGCGATATCACAGAAACCATTTATATGGAACAGCCTGAAGGTTTTATTTCAGAAAGTAATGAAAATAAAGTTTGTAAGCTAAGTAAAGCAATTTATGGCTTAAAACAAGCGGCGAGAGCATGGTATGAGAAGATTAATCGTGTTTTAATCGATAAATTGAAATTTAAAAAATTGTCGTCAGAACAATGTGTTTATATACATAAATTTGAGGATGACATCATTGTTATTGCGATATACGTAGATGATATATTATTATTTTCATCGGAGAATTCTTAAGGCCTAGTATATTATGTTGTTTTTATAGAGTCCTTGTTATAATTTGTTGTTATTTACATAGTTATTTTTAAGGCCTAGTGTTGGGAATAAAAAATAATATGTAAATGACAGTGCTGTCACTCCGTTTTAAAAACCATGTCTTCTTGTGTTGCTTTTTGATCTCTATATAATATTAAATGTATATTCCCACATTATAGTTTCACTTCCACGATATTTCCATCAAGATACATATCGCACTCACCGTAAACCGATACACCTTCCCGAACTGCTCCGTCTGCCGCGACTCCACCACGTCTCCCTTCTGACTGCCCTTCTTCTCCACTCGCCAGTTGGGCAGGTTGATGGTCCGCCACGCGTTGCTCATGCTTTCTTCTGCTAGCTGCTTGTACTCTTCTATCTATGGACAAGTACATTACAGACTAGGTTTCTTATGTGTATAGCCTAATAATAATAAATAACGCTTCACACTCATAGCCCCACACTAGGATTCCCTGTGTCGTGGGTGCCATGGACAACACACTAGACAAGGACATTCACACCCAGACCGAGAACAGAAATTCAAACTCATCATTTAAACCTCCTCGCTGGGAATCGAACCCAGGACCCTCCGTGCGGCGATCCGATATGGTAACCATTGCGCCACACGGGTCGTCATATAATAATAATAAACGAAAATAATCAGTAGCTCGAGCACGAATATTTGCGAGAAAGTATTCGTATGGTTAACGTAAGCAATTTGTCAAATTTGTATGGCATTTTAGTACCGTTTACGCACGATAGGGGCGCTTTTGAAAAAATGCCATACAAATTGCTTACGTTAACCATACGAATACTTTCTCGCAAATATTCGTGCTCGAGCTACAGATCGCAACGTCTCTTATTTAAAACGAGTAACCACCCTCGCTTTGCTTAGGTTTTCTTTTTTTACACCTTGGGTTACATTATTGGAGTTTTATTAAGGATCCCTAATTTTTTAGTAAATATAATAATAGCCTATGTCACCCGGGGATAGTGTAGCTTCCCAACAGTGAAAGAATTGTTCAAATCGGTTCAGTAGTTCCGGAGCCTATTCAATGCAAACAATCAAATCTTTCCTCTTTATAATATTCGTATAGATAGGTAAAATCTCAACTTTTAGGCAAAGGCTACTATGCTGTAGATGAGTACATAAATGACAAAGACGCATAGAAATGACCAGATCTGCAACCAGTTCCGTACAGGCTAGTGACACTTTTTTGTAAGAAATATACCAATGTTTTTAAAAGATGTATTTTTAAAAGATGTGCTGAGGAGTTTCTTTCGGCTTTTCTTCTCCTCCATGACAAAGCACCTTTGCGAAAAGCTGGTTCATTAAAAAATTACGTGCATAAGTGTATCAATGATACCTACATTGATTTTGAATTTGAATTAGGGTAAGTCGGGGGAAAATATGACAGCTTTATCTGTCTTATCTTAATATATATAAATTACGTGTCACGTTGTGTGTCCGCGATGGACTCCTAAACTACTTAACCGATTTTAATCATTGCACACCTGTGCAGTTTAATCGAACTTGAAAGATAGGATAGCTTGCATCACAATTTATAGTCGCAATATTATTTTATTGCAAATTTTTTGACAGAACGAAGTCTGTCCGGGCAGCTAATATTATGTACTAGCTGACCCGGCGAACTTCGTATCGCCTAGGAATGTAACAAATCAGAGACCATTAAAATCGGTACAGCCGTTCTTAGCCGTTATAGTTTCCGTGTCCTCCCTCTCCCGCTCCCGCTCCCTCATTCACATTAATTCACATTAATTTGTACTTTTTTCTTTTTCTTGAAAAATTTTGAAAAACTGAAAAACATGTATTCCATTAATTTAAACAAGGAACATTTATTGCAAAGATGCAAATCAGTTGATGTTTTAAAAATATTCCATACAAACTTTCATCCCGTTTCCCAGAGAAACCTTTTAATTTTCCGGGATAAAAAGTATCCTAAAATATGACCCGGAGTATTAGTAACAACTTTACCAATTTTCATCGAAATCCGTTCAGGGGTTTTCATGTGATGCCCGGACAGACAAACAGACAGACAGACAATAATTCTAAAAAAAAATATTTTTGTACTCTAACACGTTACTGAAGTGCCCCCTAATCAAAATTTTTAAAAAATATTTAATGTTTAGAAAATTTGCCCTGTGAGTTTTATTATAGTGGGTATATTTCATTTTTATAAGTTTAACCAAGGGGGTCTTTCTCTTTACTCCTTATTGTGTCTATTTGAAAACATAGTATTAAAATAAGAAACTAATAACGCAGCTTAAAGTACTAAACGTGTCATAACAACTTAGATTAGATAGATAGATAAACTTTGGTAGCTTTGGTATAAACAAAACAAATTCTTGTAAAAAAGCTTAGCAAAAGTTAAAAATTATATTTTTTCCCATTCTAAACGGGCCCGGTCACCGGACCCGGTAAGAATGGCCGGGCCCGTGGGTGCCTAAAAGGGCACCGGACCCGGGCGGGCCCGGCCCGGCCGGGCCCGGTTTGCAATCCCTAATTAGGATATTTGAGAGTTAATTAAAAGACGTCTTGACATATTTATCTGACAAAGTGTATAACAAGTTAAGTCATCCAATGGTTAAAAGCGAATAATTAAGAGTAAAAGAGGATTTCTTTTAAATGTATAGATGTAAAATAGATGCAAAATTATGTATAAGTAGCCAAACAGTCCTTAAAATTTATTAACTAACTATTAACACGTTCGAAAAAAATAATCAAACTTTTTAATTATAAACCGATTCAAAACGAATAATGTTATCCCAAGTTACATTCATCATCATTCATCCCAAGGGGTAAATTAATAACAGCTTCTGAACAAACAGAAACGCACACTGAGCCATTCAGCTACAAATTCCTCCTCTTCTTGTCGGTTAAACAGCGCCTTCATCCAACTAGCAAGGGAGAAGCGTCCCTTCGTCATGATGCTCAACTTCTTCTCCAATTCTTCTTCACTCTTCACCGACTCCAACTCACGAAGATGTTCTGACACTTCCGATATCTCTAGCTCACCCACTGGTAGGTCGGTTGACGCCGATGCCGACGCCATTTTGATTTTTCTGACGTTTGCTTTGACAGTTGACAATTGACAGTTTTGGCGGTTTTCGCGCGTTTTTACGTCTAGTTACGAATATAATGTTGTATTAGGTGCAGCGCAGACTGTCTGTGACGCACTTCTAAGTATGTGAAAATAGAATCTTTGCAAATATATGCAGTAACGCATACGACGCGCAAAAAGTCCGACGTACAAAAAATCCGTGTAATTCGGGCAGACCGAGCCGCACCGCGCCGCGCAGCGCCACACAAAAAGTGTGCGAAAGAAATAGAACGTTTTCTTCAACGCGTGCTAACGCAAACGGCGCATACTTTAGACTGCAATCTGGATTAGTTAGCGCCAGAGATCGATAGAAATACAAAACGGACCAGCACTTCCTCATTATTGTTTCCGAATGAGTCAAAGCTGGTCTTAAAATAGATAACAGTTTATTAAATTTTGTAACAGACATTTTATAGAATTTGAAAAATTTATCCGGATATTGTTTCAGATATTAATGTTTAATATGGAACTTTCCTTTCAGTAATCTCTCCGAAAGTATAGGATGTACCCAAAATTCTCTGTTTCTTCTTCTTTTTCTGTACTTCAAGTACAAAATAATGCATCGCGATCTCTGCGCGGTGTCCATAGCGTGTACGTGCCTACAGTTCTGCCGATAGAATGATCGAAGGTGTGCGTCGTGTACTTTGAGTCTGCGAAAAATTCGCGACAGACTTTTTGCGCACCATGTAGACATTTGTGCGCCCGCGCACTCGATCGCACAAAAAGTGTGCCGTCTGCGCTGCACCTTATTTTAATAATTATTATTGTGTTGTACATTCGCGAATCGTCTTAAGGTTAAAAAAAAATTACGGGTATTTATAAAAGCCTTTTTGGATTTAAGTATTTTTGCCTTATTCTGGTCTTCTGAAAATGGTAGTAGAAGTCATAAAAATATTTTAAAATAATAAACTACTACGAATTGAGCACCACCTGCTTTAAAGTCGGTTAAAAACTTAAAGATCACTTGTTTTGGAAAATAAATTGGAGTTCTTTATAATGTTCTCCAAACGGTTTCTGCAAACACTAATGTCGTACACTATATTCATATTTACTTTTGAATCATTAATCTATTATTAATTTAATCTTGCATTTTTAACGTTTAAGCCTACCACACATTCTCATCATAACTAAGGGTTGACTGGTAGAGAATGCCACTTGGCATTAAGTCCGCCCATTGAATAAAATTGCAATAAAGGATTAAAATAAATAAATAAATAAATATTTCTAAGATGTTCGTCATTACTCTACCCTCTGTTATCATTATTAATTATGTTGATACTAAATCATTATCAGTATAGAGAAGGGTATGTATTAATTAGTGAGAGAATAACTGTTAAGTCAACTAACTTATGTCGTATAACAGTCTTTAAATAGTTCTTGTAATCTATGAGTTATTTTATACCTACTTGGCAATAGGGATGTTAACACGAATTGCAATATGTGTATGCGTTTAAACAATAAATTGATATATTTAAATACCTTAAATCTTAATATATATAAATTACGTGTCACGTTGTTTGTCCGCGATGAACTCCTAAACTACTTAACCAATTTTAATCAAATTTGCACACCGTGTGCAGTTTGATCCAACTTGAAAGATAGGATAGCTTACATCTCACAATAAAAAACTTTTGACAGAACGAAGTCTGTCCGGGCAGCTAGTATTAAATATAATTATTTAATTTAATCATAATAAATTTAATTAGGTAATTCAAACATATGCTAAATGCTACATGTACCTATGTTATTATAGTTTTAATAACAACGTTGTAGGTGAATATACCCACGTAAAATAAATTTTTGCAAATAAATTATTTAAAATATTGTTATTTTATTATACGATTATACTTCGCCCAACGACTCGTTACTCGTTGTTACAAGGTGGTTTATACTTTATAATTATAACAAACCAGTATTGTAAAGAATGTACAAACACAAAATTACTTTCACAGATACATTATTTTTTTGTAGCACATTTTTTTAATTTTTAAAAACGTAGGCGAATGTACGAAAGCATTTTTTGCAATTAATTGTGTAAATAAACATCAATTTTACTGTAAAACTACCTAAAAGTCAGATTACCACAATGTAAAAACACAACACCGATTGTAAAGCAATGAAAAACAATTATGGTCGACGCAACTATACCGAACTTTCGCGTTAATATAAATAACTTTCGACGCGACTGTTTCGTATCGATAGCGGAGGTACACTGAACCAGCGATGTTAAAGAGCTACAACAGTACTACAGTAACCGAAATATTATCTAGACACGCGGTAGCGTATCAAGCCAAGTTCAAGCTAACAGAACTGGCGAGCAGCACCGTGTGTAATATTACACGAACCATTTGGAGCCACTTTTGACCACCTCATAACTCAATTACTATTTCACATAGGTAATCCTATCAAATTTGGCTCATTCATTGAGACTTGAGAAATGCATATGTGCTACAAATTTTATAAACACACCTCAAACGGTTATTTAGATATTAACCTCCAAAAATCGTCATTTTTATCACTGACTGACCTATAGATCAAAACTCTAATCCAGTTCCAGATGACCTACAAACTTGATATTTGGCATCAAGGTAACTATTTATAGGTGTATATAAAGGAAAAAATTTAAAAACCGAAAATTATTGATAACTAGTAAAACTAGTGAATTAGCGATTCCACTGTAATTTTACAAATAACTATAGGTATATTAATTATCTATAAACACTAATAATTTGTAGACAAAAAATATCTCATCAAAAACATAAATGTGAAATGAGAGCCAAGTTCAAAAATGAAGAATTGAGATCTAAATGGGTGCCAAGTTCTGTGTAGAAAAGCCTAAAATTTAAGTCACAAGAACATGTAATTCAAGCTTTACATTCACTTGGTCATCTCAATTCTTTTTTTTTGAACTTGGCTCTCATTTCACATTTATGTTTTTGATGTGATATCCGTAACCGTATCCAATAAAAAGTTTCGGATAACGGTATAATTTCGGATAGTGAGAAGACATGTTATGCCAGGTTTTTGTTTCTGCTCGGCCGAGCCGACATTACATTGCTTGTATATTATTTTACCTTCAAAATAACTCAAAAACTACTCGTCAGATCTAGCTCAAAGTGGAACCACATGACAAACACCAGCTTTCGATTAAAAAAGAATCATCAAAATCGGTTCACCCAGTGGAAAGTTCTGAGGTGACAAACATAAAAAAATGCAGTCGAATGAATACCTCCTCTTTTTTGAAGTCAGTTAAAAAGAAGAAATAAATCAATGTTTATTTCTTATTCAAGGGATCTTTTAGGGAATACAAACAAGTCATATGGATAAGTCGATTAACATCAATAATCCTCTGTTCCTAGAATACAGCGGGTCTGATCTGTCGTTCATTAGGGTCAATAGATCCTCAGACAATTACTGGCGATTCATTTAGCTCGCTCTGCACAATCATGTCAAGGTCATTTTGATGTAATACGTTGGGAAAAATGCCTGCTATTAAAATTTTAGAAAGAGAGCAAAAAAGAAAATAGCTTTGTCGTAACATTTACATAAAGAAAAAGAAACATAAAAGTAGTAAATTAACTGTATAAAAAAATTAAAATGTGTGCAATAGGGATGTTGACTAATTTTAGGATTCAATTTCATTTTATAGATAGAACCTTAAGATTCACGAAAAAAATATTATAAAAATAATAATCTTCAATTTAAAAACAAAAATTGATAAATAAAAATCATTTTCAAATTTCCCGCCAAAAACGTCACGTGACGTCACTAGCCGATATTCAATACTATCTGTCGATTGAAGTTAGTTGCACTTTCATATAAAATAGGAACAATGACGTCATAAGCTCCAAACGGCGTTTGAGGTCACGTGACAGTGAGTACTATTTTTAACATTTTAAAATAATTATATTTAATTTATATTGATTGATTTCGACAAAAGAATAATATTTTAGGTGTTTAAATGTTTTCCTTGATACTTTAAACATAAATTTATTTTAATTTACTGATAGTGTCAACATCCCTATTCATACGTGGTAGAAGTGAAACCTTCAAAAATTTTGTTTTCAAGGTAATGAGTTGAATGTAAAATTTCGGGAAGATGATAATTATTGTAGGTTTTAGTAATGATCATCTAGTGTTGCAAAATTAGATAATTATTTTACATTTTATTCGTATAATATATTACATATTATGTTTTTTCAGACTCAGAACTTACATTTTCCAAAAATGATACAAGAGGCTTATGTTAACTAAAGTAAGAAATACTCCCCCTCCCCTCATCTCTACTTCCCCTTACCCCTCCCCTCCTCTCCCCTTCCCCCTACCCCTCCCTTCCCACTCCCCTTTTTGAAATTATTATGATGAGCTCTTATAATTTAATACCCATAATGCAGTATTTGACTTCATATTTTTGTGTGTAATTAATGACCCAAAATTGTGTGGTGACACTTAGTGCAACTTGTGCGGAATGGTGAAAGTGTGGTGTGATGAAACTTGTGTAGTATGGTGAAACTTGTATGGCATGGTGGAATTTGTGTGGTAGGATGAAACTTGTGTGGTGAATTTACATTGTATAAAATAAAAATAAATACTTTAAATTATAATCTAAATTTTACTAACAAAAAATAACCGACTTCCAATTTACTCAAAAACTACTTGTCAGATCTCGTTCAAATTTATGTGGGACCACATGACAAGCACCTGCTTTCGATTAAAAAAAGAATAATCGAAATCGATTGGCGTGATATTGAGTTATTCGTCCATTTGTCGCGCACAATCTTAATAGTTAATACAAATTTTAGACTTATATGGTTTTCTCATGGATGCCATTGTCAGATCTCAATAAAATTTATGTGGGACCACATGACAAGCACCAGCTTTCGATTAAAAAAAGAATCATCAAAATCGGTTCACCCAGTCGAAAGTTCTGAGGTAACAAACATAAAAACATACAGTCGAATTGAGAACCTCCTCCATTTGATGTCGGTTTAAAACCAAGCATACCTGATCCTGCGTCAGCACGGGCGGTTGGTAGTGTTTGGGGGGCGCGGGAGTAGCTTCCGGCGTGTCGATGGGCGAGAACCAGTTGACCGTGGACTCGCCGCGCTCTATGGTGCTCGCGCGGCCGGGGCTCAGGAGTGGCTGGCGCTCGGAGGCGCTGTGGTGAGCTGGGAATGTTATGGCTTTAACGCCGCAACTCAGTCACTAACGGTTACTTAAATCGCTCCTTAGTACACAATTTGTATGTTGATTCTATACTAAGGTGCGATTTAAGTAACCGTTAGTGACTGAGTTGGGGGCGTAAGTCTTAGGTATTAAAAAGAATAAATGTGAATTTTAGTTCATTGGGAAGAAAACTTGACAGAAAAAACTTCATTAATATTGTGAATTACATTTTTATAAAGAATTATCGTTTCTTTGATTTTCATATAACATTGTTGCGTTCTTTATTAACCGATTCATTGCTGATGCCACAAGTTCTAATACATTGATGACACGCCTGTAGTGCCATCAGCAACGAATCGGTAAAAACAACCAATTCCTTGAATCTAAACAAACTGTCATAAATATATTATCGATGTTAGCTTGTAGAAGAGTTAAAGGAAAATGAAGTATTATTATTTCAAGTGATGATAACCATCACGGCACACAACTGTCCATCCATCCATCATACTCACCCAGCGCCTCAATAATCTGCTTGGCCTGCAGCTCCTGCGGTAACACCCTGAAGTCCAGGAACCACGCCTCGCCCCACGCGATGGTGAACGACGCCAGGATGAGAAACACCTCGTATACTGGCTGGAGCGCGTTGGGCCACTGCGGAGAGAGATGGCTGTTGTATGTCGATAGATAGATAGATAGATAGATAGATAGATAGATATACTCTGTATTGTTTGTACAAAAAGAATTATGTATGCAGGGCATGATTCTAAAACCTTCTGTAATTATTAATAGCACAGAATGTTTCTAATATCATCATTATCTTTATAAAATCATACCTTATGTATATAGGTAGCATTTAACCATGATAATAATACAAACATTATGTACATTAAATGCTACCTGGTAATGATGGTTAAATGTTACCTATGTACCTATGTTTAACACGTTAGCTGCCAAAGCAAAATTTCGATGACGGACTTTTCTTTTTTCCTCATTTTGGTTTTATATTGATGTAAATTATAATAATATGAATAAATCCAGTTCTACATATAAAAAGGTTAGGCCAAGCTGAACATAGTTTTTCTGGGGCCTTGTTAGTCAATTTTAATAGAGAAAAACGCGCTAAACGTGTTAGACAGCTCCCTGAGATCATTTAAATTATATACTTTATACTATGGCGTCAGTCACCCGTGACTGACATGGCCTAAACAGATACCATGTCTGTCAGGCACCGGTGCCTGACATGGCAGCTAACGTGTTAACCATGATAATAATACAAACATTAAGTTATATTAATAACTAGCTGTCTCGGCGAACTTCGTATCGCCTAACAATCAGTGAATGTACTTTGTTGTTACTTTTAACTTTATAGTTTTGGTAGGTTTAATAAAACAGAGACCATTAAATTTCCTCTCCCTCTCCCTCTACCTCCTCCTACTCCTCTCCCTCTCCGGAACAATTCCATCATACATGATTTTTAACCGTTTACGCAGCGCCGCGGCCGTTGCTTTTTATGTGAAAAGAAAAGTATTGTATTCTACTGTTGTCCACGCAATTTTTTTTATTATTATTAAAATCTTCCGTGTGCTTAGGGAACATATAAGAAAAACTAGCTGCCCGGACAGACTTCGTTCTGTCAAAAGTTTTTTATTTTATTTTGAGATGTAAGCTATCCTATCTTTCAAGTTGGATCTAACTGCACACGGTGTGCAAATTTGATTAAAATCGGTTCAGTAGTTTAGGAGTCCATTGCGGACAAACAACGTGACACGTAATTTATATATATTAAGATTAGCCGAACTGGTCGAGCCGTTTTCGAGTTTTGCGTTTACCGACATTCATTTTTATTTATAACATATAGATTACAGAAGGTTTTAGAACCATGCCCTGCACTACCTAATTCTTTTGCTCACTGTACATTAAAGATAACACAAAAAAATAAGAAGTACAAAACGACTGGAGGAGAGAGATTGGCTTTCATATGCGTACCGGGGGGCGTAAGGGGAGGGAGTTTAGGTGCATGATGTATTGTAAAAGTTTCTTATTACGGGTTGACAAAGATGTCTAGAGACTAGACACATCTTGAGCCAAAAAAGCGATTTGAGAAAAAAATCTTAAAAAAGTCCTGAGATAAAAAACGTACACAAATACAACCGAATTGAGAACCTCATATTTTTTTGAAGTCTGTCTTAAAGTATACATTTTTTTTTCATAAAAGTAGGTACAAAATATTTTTACAAGACACGTAGTTGCCACACTAGGATACCCTGTGTTGTTGGTAACTACACTCTTCCGGAATGTTACATACATTAACAGTGTTTTTAATGTCTAGAGTTTAGCATAACATTTTTTAATTAGTAAATAGAAGTAAAAAAAGAATAATCTAAATTTTACTAACAAAAAATAACCGACTTCAAATTCTCAAAAACTACTTGTCAGATCTCGTTCAAATTTATGTGGGACCACATGACAAGCACCAGCTTTCTATTAAAAAAAGAATCATCGAAATCGGTTGACGTGATATTGAGTTATTCGTCAATTTGTCGCGTACATCTTAACACAAATTTACGACTTATGTAGTTTTCTCATGGATGCCATTGTCAGATCTCAATAAAATTTATGTGGGACTACATGACAGCCATCAGCTTTCGATTAAAAAAAGAATCATCAAAATCGGTTCGCACAGTCCAAAGTTCTGAGGTAACAAACATAAAATAAAAAATAAAAAAAAAATACGGTCGAATTGAGAACCTCCTCCTTTTTTTGAAGTCGATTAAAAAGTATTTAATTTATCTAAATGTCTGTTTATTAGAAAGCACAACACTAAAATCTACTGAACAATATTTGTTGCAGTTTTTAATTGTAAAGTTGTGGAGAACAACTTGTAATCAACTGACGAACCTGTAGCCTAGTTGGTAGCGACCCTGCCTACGAAGCAAGGGGTCCCGGGTTCGATTGTTACCGGGGCAGATATTTATGTGACAGATAAATATTTGTACTCGGGTGCAGGGTGTGATTGTGATGTGTTATATGTGTCGTCCATGCCGCCCGCGACACAGGTGACCTACTGCGGGGGTGTGAGTGTGTGTTTTTTTAATAAATATGAATAATACTCACGTCAAAGACGAACACTTTTGCTATAAGGAAGGCACATGTTAGGCTTGTAGAGAGCTGAAAATAATAAACACTTCTTAAACAGATTATACACCTAAATTAAACACACACATACACAAATAGAGAGAGAGAGAGAGAGATACAAATATTTATTTATTTCTATGACAAATTTTGTCATTGAGTGGGCAACTAGAATCTTTAACACTGAGAATAGGAATTTCTGTATATGTGCATGTGATCTAAATAGTGATGAATTGGCAATGTGATGGTTATAGCAATCGTGAAGTAGATGATTAAAATTTAAAAAACAAAAAAAAACTTTTTAACTTTTTTTACTTTTAAACCTTTTCAAAAACAGAACAAAAACCATAAAAAGTGAAATTTGTCAATAATATAAAAATACACTATAAGCGGAAAAACTTTACAAAAACACATTTTTATGAATAAATTAACAAAAAAAAAGAAAAATAAAGTTTTTAAAATGATATCATTGTGGGCAATGGACATTTTAAATGCAACGGTTACTCACGACTCGTATTTTATAATACCGATATTTCCAATTTCCATCCAGCGAAATAGATCGTGGTGACAGCGAGACTCGCCAAAATATCGGTATTATATAATCTGAATTTTACCAAGAAAAAAGTAACCGACTTCAAAATAACTCAAAAACTACTCGTCAGATCTCGCTCAAATTTAAGTGGGACCACATGACAAGTACCAGCTTTCGAAAAAAAAAGGAATCATCAAAATCGGTTCACCCAGTCGAAAGTTCTGAGGTAACAAACATACAAAAAAAAAACAGTCGAATTGAATACCTCCTCCTTTTTTGAAGTCGGTTAAAAATCCATCATGAGTACACGTTACATTTAAGAGTTGAGACAAAATGTAATAAGACTGTTCTTACCGCAATAATACTCCAGTTATTAATATACAATATCGCATAAAACAGTAACAGAAACACGAATCGTATCACAGCCACCAACACTATGTCGAATAGCGACGTTTTTATATTGTACTGAATTATCTCGCGCGTGAATATCTGTTCTAGAGTTTCGCCACGCATCTGGAACAATATAATAGTCAGTATTAACATTTAAAAAATATATAATACTAGCTGCCCGGACAGACCTCGTTCTGTCAATTTTTTTTATTATTTTGTAAGCTATCCTATCTTTCAAGTTGGATCCAACTGCACACGGTGTGCAAAGATTAAAATCGGTTCAGTAGTTTAGGAGTCCATCGCGGACAAACAACGTGACACGTAATTTATTGTACATAATATATTAAGATTAAGATGTTACATTGTGATATAATAGGTGTTTAAAAGTAAAGACTTCTTAGATTTAGATTTTTTTTCAGATTTATTAAACCAATTTGTAGTTTTAATAAATATGTATGATGTATATCCTAGCCAAAAACAGCTTTCTAGCATTAAGGACTGCGACAGACAGACGGACGGACAGACGAACGAACGGTTCAGTTTGGACTATGGAACAAGATACAGATTAAGATTAAGATGAAACCAACACAGAGACCAGGACAATAAAATAGAATATATTTTTAACAGACTTAAAAAAAGGAGGAGGTATTCAATTTGACTGTATTTTTTTTATGGTTGTTACCTCAGAACATTCGACTGGGTGAACCGATTTTGATGATTCCTTTTTTAATTGAAAGCTGGTGCTTTTCATGTGGTCCAATTTAAATTTGAACGAGTTATGACTAATTTTGAAGTCCGTTATTTTTTGTCAAGAATTATAGATTATATCCTGGTTGTATATCCTTTATGACTGTGACGTGATATCTTTTGAGGGTGGAAACTAGTAAATAAATAAAAAAATTAATCTTACCATAACACAAATAAGCCACATGAGGCTTGTGAACAGTATATCGAATGTGACGAACAGACAGAAGAACCGTCTGACCGTGGACATCTTGCCCTGCGGCCGGTGCCCCGCCACCAGGTCCTCAGTCACCAGGTTTATTGACTGAGAAGCAGCTGGAATAGATCAAAGATAACATTTATAAAATTTAATAACAAAGACACATCAACAAAGCGACTTCCCCTTAACAGAGACTATAAGAAGAGCTTAACAGAAACAATATTAAGGTTAGTAATTTATGTAAGATAACATACTAATTCATCTTGTAGGCTAGACCCTAATTTAATTTTATAGGGAAAAAGTATGTGACCTTTTACGGCCCAACTCAGAGTCACTAACGATTACTTAAATCGCTCCTTAGTACAAAATTTGTAAGGTGATTGTTTACTAAGGATTCTTTACTAACCAATAGTGGCTCTAAATTGGGGCGTTAAAGACATATTAACATTTAATTTAATAAGCAGGGGTTTAAATAAATAATTTTCAAATTTATAATTATCAATCGCTTCTGAAAAGGAAAAGATTTTATTTATATACTCACAAAATGTCCGATACCGTGGATTTGTACTGCTAAGAAGTGATTGTGCAGCTTCTCTTAAATGATTATCGGCCATTTTGATCTGTAATCAACATCATTTTCTTCATTTTTAATTTAAGCAAAGCCATAAAGTGGGCTTATCATTTCAGCCAGTATGTATGTATGTTTTTCTATTCTTATACACTTATCATAATTTTACTAATAACGTAATTAACATAAAAACATTCTAGTTATGGAGCTTGTTAACCAAGCTGTTACAATAACTCACTATACAGTACACACATTATACTCGTAATCTTAATATATATAAATTACGTGTCACGTTGTTTGTCCGCGATGGACTCCTAAACTACTTAACCGATTTTAATTAAATTTGCACACCGTGTACAGTTTGATCCAACTTGAAAGATAGGAAAGCTTATGAGTATATCTCAATTTATAAAAAACTTCATAATATATATATATAAATTACGTGTCACGTTGTTTGTCCGCGATGCCCTCCTAAACATCTGAACCGATTTTAATCAAATTTGCACACCGTGTGCAGTTTGATCCAACTTGAAAGATAGGATAGCTTACATCCAAAAAAAAAACTTTTGACAGAACGAAGTTTGTCCGGGCAGCTAGTAATATATATAAATTACGTGTCACATTGTTTGTCCGCGATGGACTCCTAAACTACTTAACCGATTTTAATAAAATTTGCACACCGTGTACAGTTTGATCCAACTTGAAAGATAGGATAGCTTACATCTCAAAATAAAAAAGTTTTGGCAGAACGAAGTTTGTCCGGCCAGCTAGTCTTAATATATATAAATTACGTGTCACGTTGTTTGTCCGCGTTGGACTCCTAAACTACTGAACCGATTTTAATCAAATTTGCACACCATGTGCAGTTTGATCCAACTTGAAAGATAGGATAGCTTACATCTCAATTTATAGTCGCAATATTATTTTATTGCAATTTTTTTTTGACAGAACGAAGTCTGTCCGGGCAGCTAGTACCATTATATATTTTTAATTACTACCAATGACTACTTTATAACACACACATTACTTTAACATTATCAATTATAATTATTAATTAGTGCAGTGACAATGGTTCTACAAATAATAACAATGATAATATTGTTATAAATTCTTTTGAATTGTTATTTGTAGACGCCACCAACAGTCTATTTCTTGACAATCTTGACACCACTTTTTAATAAAATATTAATTTATAAAATAATGAAAAGATAACTTCTTTCTTTCTTTTATTTTGTGACTACCTTATCTTTAAGAAAAAACATGAGAAAAAGTTTTATTTACTCTCAAATGTAGGGTTTAATCCTCGAGTGACATTATAAGTGTAATAATTATAATATTTAGGTTACTAATCTCTTGGAATAAAGCCCTTCGTAGAATAGAACTTCACATACAGGTAAGTTTGTTTAATCTTCAATTATAATTAATGATTAAAATACATTATAAGAATGTTTACTAAATAAAATGTGTTAACAAAATGGACTATAGCCTGTTTACTGCTCAAATGTTCACAACGCATGTCTGGAGATTCTAATCAATGATAAGACCAGGTACTGTATATATATCCTTATACAATAAAGATTTGTATTACTTATGAGTTCTCTGCTCTTTGAAACCGACATCAAAAAAGAAGGAGGTATTCAATTCAACTGTATTTTTTTGGTTTGTTACCTCAGAACTTTCAACTGGACGAACCGATTTTGATGATTCTTTAATTGAAAGATGGTGCTTGTCATGTGGTCCCACGTTTTGAGCGAGATCTGACAAGTCGTTTTTAAGTTTTTTTGAAGTCTGTTATTTTTTATCAAGAATTATGGTTAATTAAAGCAAAATTGAAATGTTAAATTATCTTGTAATCATTAAGTATAATGCATGTGACGAAAGTGGACAAAAACTATCTTTTACTATACTTAAAATTTGGATAGTACTTTTAAGACAACAAAGTCGATAAAGTCACTAAAAAGGATTTTATGATCTTTTTCATGTCTAAATTAAGGGCATATATTTTAAGTTTAACATACCTTGGGTGTAAATTATCCATCTAAAGAACGTTGACTGGGACCTGAATATGCATTAGGACTTGTTACAAGGAGCATGTAGAAATTTAGAAGTCTGTTCCCATAAAAATACTTTCTAAATTATGTATAGAATAAGCAAACATCACAGAGAGAGATGCAGGCGATCAATTGTGTCTTTACAAGGAAATAATTAAACTACATTATGACGAAATGCCTTTCGTAATTTGTTATCTTTTAAGAAGAACATTACAATAATATTCTAAGTCAACAATGTGTGTACTTTCATATTAATGTTACTAGAATGGCGGGTTTAGTAAAAACAATGACCATTTACGCTTTATTACAAGTTTTTTCAACATTATGACTCACAAAATAGATAACTTTTGTTTAGCAACTAAACGTGATCGAAAAGACCCTTCTTCAAATCTCATAAAAGTAAGGTCATGTCAATTCTATTTAAATATATCACTATTAATCCCAATACGTACATAATTAACAAACAAAGACTTACTTCTATTAAAATATTGTCGTAAACTATGTGAAATGCATAATTTCGTTAACTTTTACACAAATGCATATCAAATAACAAACACATCTAGTTATATTGTCGTTCCAATTACCAACAATAACTATTGATATCACAACGCTGATTGAACACTGTTTGTTATCAAATTAATTCCAGTTCCTAGTTCACTTTTAGCTTGCAATGTAGCTTCAATTCAAGCTAGAATTTAGATTTACGAAAGAATGACAGCATCACAGACAGACAGTCACAGACTTGACAATATAAATGTCATGAATGACAATTCTTTCAACTCTTGACAGATGACATTGTTGATTGTTCATTAGAGCCATGGATATTAATATAATATATCCATGGTCCTAACCTAACATTACAAGTACCGACCGCTATTTTCGATTCGTTTCTTTAACAGCGCGGATAATATTTAGTAAGTTACAATATTTAGTAAGTTTAGTAACTAGCGACTCGCTCCGGCTAGTACGGGTAGTAGAGCATATTATGTACATATTAAATTATATGGTGTAAAATACGCTAGTAATAGTAATTCTATGGTAAAATATTATTAATGTGCATGAATTGCGAGGTAACTAAAGTATTTAAATTGATAAGTATTATTACTGTATCCGTATATGTAACTTTCCAGTTACTGCATCGTACGTGACCATTTTTTTAAAAGTTAAAATGAGTGTGTTATACTTAAAAGATAGACTTTTTAGTAGATCTATAAAGAAGAACAATCCCGGCGTACATTGTTTTGTAATATATTTCAAACGGATTCGGCAGCGTTTTCGATTAAAGCTCCCAGGCTGCTTGATTTTTTCCGACTTCTTCAACATTAATCGTCATATTTCAACCAATTCATACAAAATCTTTATAAATGAAAACATGTGTTATGCATGAAAACCTTTTTGAAGAATCGCTCTATCCACTGGTGAAAACAGCATGAAAATCCGTTCAGTAGTTTTTGAGTTTATCGTGAACGAACAAATAGACGCTGCGAGGGACTTTGTTTATTACTGTTTATAATATAAAAAACTTTAAAAAAACATGTCTTGCACTCATTGAAGTATTATTACTAGCGTACTTGCACCGTAGGTTTAGATGTATGAAGAAAAATGTTACCTACCAAATACACATCGACAAGGGAAAATAAAAAAAAAATACGTGCTTGAGGGTAGACTTAGGTAAAATTTTTAATTAGTACCCTCATGTTGTTTATTTATTTAGAATAGATAAGAAGTGGGGGAAATCAAAATTTGTATAAATAGGACATACCTAAACTTGCAAAAACTGCTCCGCTACGTGAGGTTAGTAAGACATACATTTCAACTGACATAAAAATGGCGCGTACGAAACAAACCGCGCGAAAATCGACCGGTGGCAAAGCGCCAAGGAAGCAGTTAGCAACAAAAGCGGCTAGAAAAAGCGCACCAGCGACAGGAGGCGTGAAGAAACCTCACAGATATCGCCCCGGTACTGTGGCACTACGAGAAATCCGGAGGTACCAGAAGAGTACCGAATTACTGATACGAAAGTTGCCGTTTCAACGTTTAGTGAGAGAAATAGCGCAAGACTTCAAGACAGATTTGCGGTTTCAAAGCTCAGCGGTTATGGCGCTGCAGGAGGCAAGCGAAGCGTATCTTGTGGGACTATTTGAGGACACCAACTTGTGTGCCATTCACGCTAAAAGAGTCACCATTATGCCCAAAGATATACAATTAGCGAGAAGAGTACGGGGCGAGAGAGCATAATCTAAGAAGTAATTTAGGTTAATTTAACATTGAGCTTAATTCCCAATACAAATATATATTGTTAGTAAACTATTGACGACAAAGCCCTTTTCAGGGCTGCAATATCTTTTGTTTCTAAGACGTCAAGTTTAAACATTTTAATGTTTTTCATCGGTTTAAAAAATCATATAAAATATTTGGATTCTTTATAAACCAGGTTTCTCCTTATAAAATCATCTCTCAGGTAATTGCTTCATCAGGGTATACGTATAAAGTATGATTTCAATCGATATCTTTGGTTTACGGGTTGAAAATATTTGGTATAGGTATACCTACTTAAACTTTACACGAAAATTACTTTTAAAATAATATTAAAACTGGGATTATATTGTAATATAATATTAATAAGATAGTCACCACATGTGGAACTACGCGAAAAATGGGACTACCCTGAAAACCAGCAGCCGTGGTTTCTAACCGTTCCATGGCACAGGCTGAGGGTAGTGATGGACGTTGAAAAAAAACATCGATGTTTTTTTCGATGCAATGCATCGCATAGTGGCATCGATGTTATATCGATTTTTCAAAAAATACATCGATGTTTTCCATACATCGATTATATTTTTTTAACAAATTATGTATGAATGTGGCGCATACCAAAAAATTATCCTGAAGTTAGTAGACAGTTAACTATTTTTGGGTTTTTCTTACTAATGAAAATAGAATTAACTTCATTTTAAAATTTACGTAAAAACATGATGTAACTTTTGAAAGATAGAAAGAAAATAGTTTTGCAATCATTTAAATTACGAGTCCGTGAGCATTTCCTCAAGGCAACGTATCCTTAACAGAATGCAGTGTCTTCTTTCTGCATAAATGGCGATATTTATGTATTTGTATATATGTTATGTATATGTATGTATGTATATTTGTATGTATGTATATATGTATGTATGGACATATGTATGTATGTTTGTATGTATGTATAAATATATATTATTTATAGTGTAATGAAATAAAGCATCGTGATTAAATTTTTGTTTGTTGCACCTACCACAATTTTTCATCACCAGGGTTGACTGGTAGAAAATGCCACTAGGCATTAAGTCCGCCCATTGTAATTCAATGTATGAATTCAATAAAGTTTAAATAAATAAATAAAATACATTTATTTGCAAAAGATACACTTAAGGTTATACAATACTTATACAAGGTAATAATATCTTTTCATAATATCGATAAAAACAGCAATGCAAATATGTGCTGGGAACATTTTTGCATTTGTGTTGTCAAAGTGGTCCGTCGATTTATGGATTCGACTATTGTGCTCTCCAACTAAATCTGCCCTTGGCCGTATAGTTGGTAGCATTGAAAAAGGAGTATAAAAATTAAAATGGTATATTTTAAGTAATGTTTTATATTTCTAGTAATATAATATATCGTTATTACGACGCTATTATTATGTCCATAAAATAGTTTTTGAAATATAAAAGACACTTATTTCAATACTACCAACAGTACGCCCAAGCGCAGATTAACGCTTCCCGCCCACGTCCGACTTTTTAGAGGAGAGATAAGCAGGTTTGCCTCTTCGATGCATCGAATAAAAAACATCGATGTTTACTCGATGTTGACGTATTAAAAAAACATCGGAATAAATCGATGTATCCATACTTTACATCGAGTGTTTTTAATACATCGATGTATATCGTCCATCCCTAGCTGAGGGTAGCCCTTTTTCGTCTGATAACATGGTACCCACATACTAATATTTTGTTTTTTGTTCTTTAGTTCACGCTGTAATATATTATTATGGTTACATTTTGTTAGTTATAAACCTTTTGGTTATAAAGTTGTACCATGTTTATTTTGGCGAAATAAATGTTTCTTCTTCTTCTTCTTCTTCTTCTTCTTCAAAATGTTGAAATTATTTATTGAAAAGTTACCAGGCATGTATCTAAAATTCTAATGTAGTAAAACATTATTTTACGCTATTGAAATGCATGTACTAAATCAATGTCAAATGAAAATGTATGCACTATGCACTAAATCAAATCTTTTGTCGACCCGTGTGGCGCAATGGTTACCATGCCGGATCGCCGCATCAAAGAAACTTGGGTTCGATTCCCAGCGAGGCGGAAATTTCAATGATGGGTTTGAATTTCTGTTCTCGGTCTGGGTGTGAATGTCCTTGTCTAGTGTGTTGTCCATGGCACCCACGACACTGGGAATCCTAGTGTGGGGCTATGAGTGTGTAGCGTTATTTAAAAAAAAAAAATGTTTTACCTACACATCCATTACAGAAACTAAAGAATAAAATGCAGCCCTGAAAAGGGCTTTGTCTTTCGACCACTTTATCGACCTGTGGCTGCGCCGTAATAAATATAATAAATTAAGCAATAACAAATAACAAATACATTCTAATTTCTAAGTACATCACGTTGTTGTATTTTTCGCTGTCTTCTTAGGTAGCAATATAGGATTGATGGCGGGCATAACTCCTCCTTGGGATATGGTAACACCAGCCAGCATTCTACTGAGTTCTTCATCATTTTGAATTGCGAATAGAATATGACGTGGAATAATTCGGCTTTTATTATTTTCCGTCGCTGCTTCTGCCGCGAGTTCCAGGATTTCGGCCGCGAGATACTCCAACGCAGCGGCTAGGTAAATAGCTGTCCCGTTTCCCACTCTCGGAGCGTAATTACCCTTTTTCAAGATCCTGTGAATCCTACCCACTGGAAAATGAAGACCCGCGCGTGAAGATTTCGTTGTATTTTTAGATTTCGTCGACATTTTGTTTTCAATCGTTCAGCCTGAATTATTTGATTCGTATCGGGTAATTTAATTTAATATTATATTAATATAACATTGTATTTTTTTTTTTAATTTATGCTGGTTATATGCATTTAATAGTCTGACAAATAGTGACTAGTTAAGCAAGCTGAAGTTAAACTTAGTCGTGATTGGTTAGAAAATAGAGCTGTATGTATAATATAGTTGTTTTATGCAGAACTTATTCTGATTACATTCATGGTTTCATTCCGTGGTTTCATGCCCTACCTATAGTCTAAAATGGGAGGGGGAGGGAGGCTGTTAGCTCGTGTGAATTGCACACATTTTATTTTTTATGGACATAGCTGGCAAACGAGCTGACGAGCCATCTGATGGTAAGGGGCTATCGTCGCCCATGGACATCAGCAACACCAAAGGCATCCCTGATGCGTTGCCAGCCAAGAAAGAAAGAATAAAAAGCGGCCAAGTGCGAGTCGGACTCGCCCATGAAGGGTTCCGTAGCAGCAAGTAACATAATATAAAAGTTCTTGTAGTTCGTTGTAACTTTGATCGATGTTTTTTGCGGTTTACGATTTATGACGTATTACAAAAAACTACTTACTAAATCTCGTTCAAATCAATTTTCATTGGAAGTTTGTATGGTAATGCACATCATATATTTTTTTTAGTTTTATCATTCTCTTATTTTAGAAGCTACAGGGGGGGGGGGGGGGGCACATTTTACCACTTTGGAAGTGTTTCTCGCGCAAACTATTCAGTTTAGAAAAAATGTTATAAGAAACCTCAATATCATTTTTGAAGACCTATCCATAGATACCCCACACGTATGGGTTTGATGAAAAAATATTTTTTGAGTTTCAGTTCTATGTATGGGGAACCCCCAAATTCATTGTTTTTTTTTTCTATTTTTGTGTAAAAATCTTAACGCGGTTTACAGAATACATCTACTTACCAATTTTTAACAGTGTAGTTCTTATAGTTTCGGAGAAAAGTGGCTGTGACATACGGACGGACAGACAGACAGACAGACATGACGAATTTATAAGGGTTCCGTTTTTTTGCCATTTGGCTACGGAACCCTAAAAAGAAAGAAAGTAGATAAAATATTTACAAACTGTTAACTACTTATGATTTTTTGACAACTTGACGATTATGGACAGATGGAATAATGTGAACGGAGATCGGCGTTTAATTTATTATTCCGCTTAGTATGGATTTTGAATGGAGAGTAACAGAGAGAAAAGGATGACGATAGCTGCTATGGTCGAAAATCCCTCGAACATTCGTATCCATGCTTGAATGAATAAAATCTATTGTTTCTAAATGAATACGTAATATCACAGTGTAATATTCAATCAATTGGATTTATAATTCAGATTGCCTTTGTGTACAAGTATATTGGAACACTTGTAAATGTCAGTTTAGGCGCGAAATGCGCTGTCAAAGACGATGCGGGCGCGGCGGCGTGTTTGTGACCTACAGGGATACACAACTGTTGGTTGATTGTTGAAGTTAGTTTTGTGACATCACAAGGTATTCGAAAAAGTACTAATATAAATGGCTACTATAGACGAATAAGAATATCGATATAAAATACAAAAAACGTAGGTAGGTTACTTAAGTGTGCATGGAAAACTATCGACGAACTTTGATCATATATTTTTAAAACGCAACGTTTAGAATACAGTTGAGAAGCAAAGGTGTGTCACCAATAAGAATATAATGGGATAAAAATGTTAAATCTCACACATAAAAACAGATGCAAGAGTTGAAATTATTATAGATTTTTATACATACCTTAACTGAAATTTATATGAACTATTTGAGACAAAACAAATATGTACTTAATTAATATTACCTCATGGTTTAATCCGTGATCCACAAATCTCTTAAAGCTGTTTCTGAGATTACTGCAAACAAACGCACAGATCAACACAATATAATCCGAATTTTACCAAGAAAAAAATAACCGACTTCAAAATAACTCAAAAACTACTCGTCAGATCTAGCTAAAATTTAAGTGGAACCACATGACACGCACCAGCTTTCGACTGAAAAAAGAATCATCAAAATCGGTTCACCCAGTCGCAAGTTCTGAGGTAACAATCATAAAAAAAACAGTAAAAGAACTTCCTCCTTTTTTGAAGTCGCTTAAAAATATTTTAAAAGCCGTTTCAAATTGCGTATTCAACCCAAAATTTTCGTTTCCTTAATGATATTTTTCTCCAATAGGTATCTACTATCCATATAAGTTAAACACATTAATCAGTTACAATTATTATAATGTAGGGTAAACTCATATAATTAGGTACTTATATTTTTTATTTATTACACTTTATTGTACACCGTACCTATATTCAACAGTCAAGAAAATCATACTATGTGACTTATTTAATTCGTGTAATAATAATCGAAATTTTACTAACAAAAAATAACCGACTTCAAATTCTCAAAAACTACTTGTCAGATCTCGTTCAAATTTATGTGGAACTACATGAAAAGCACCTGCTTTCGATTAAAAAAAGAATCATCGAAATCGGTTGGCGTGATATTGAGTTATTCGTCAATTTGTCGCGCACATCTTAACACAAATTTACGACTTATGTGGTTTTCTAATGGATACCATTGTCAGATCTCAATAAAACTTATGTGGGACCACATGACAGCCACCAGCTTTCGATTAAAAAAAGAATCATCAAAATCGGTTCGCCCAGTCCAAAGTTCTGAGGTAACAAACATAAAAAAAAAATACAGTCGAATTGAGAACCTCCTCCTTTTTTTGAAGTCAGTTAAAAATTTGCATTTCACTCAATTACTTTTTACATTCCTTCATAGATCTCCATCCTCAAGTTAAACATCACCGAACTATTATAAATAAGTCACACATTGACGATCTTACCCTACCTCTACTTGAACCAACAGTAGCACACCCCTGGCCGCAGCTGCCTCTGCAGCTGGTATCGACCGTTAGTGGCACGTGCCGTCCGGACCCCTGGTGGTAATAATACCATCCACCTCTGAATGCTTAGCGCCTGCTCTATGAACTTCGAAACTTGTAGTAGCTCAACGCTTGTTTAATGAATCGTGAGTCGTAAGAAGACGATAGAATTTGAGAAATTTTAGGCACGATGACGAAGGAAACAATGCGAACGGTTCCCTGGTTTAATTCTTAATTAGATGTATTTTTAATTTAACCGACTTCAAAAAAGGAGGAGTTATTCAATTCGACTATATTTTTGTTATTTTTTATGTTTATTACCTCCTCAGAATAAGGAATAAACCATTAACTCAGAACTTTCTACTGGGTGAACCGATTTTGATGGCTCTTTTTTTAATCGAAAGTTGGTGCTTGTCATGTGGTCGGACTTAAATTTGAGTGAGATAATTATGAGTAGTTTAATTTTGAAGTCGGTTATTTTTGTCAAGAATTATTTTATGTTTGTTACCTCATTCAAGTTTGATTAGCTCAGGCGCGATTGATTCCGAGCTAGATTTTTTTTTAAATTTACAAAACATATGGGTACTTTCAAATTTTTTATTTAACAAACTTCAGATCTGATGATAGGATCCACGATTTTAGAAAACTTCTCAAATATAAAAGTTATACTCGTAATAGATAAGTTACTTTTATTTAATTATACTTATTAGTTACGACTTTACGAGTAACCGCCCTCGCTTTGCTTCGGTTTTCTTATTTTTTACACCTTGGGTTACATTATTAGAGTATTATTAAGGATCCCTAATTTTTTTGAAAATATAATATAGCCTATTTCACCCGGGGATAGTGTAGCTTCCCGACAGTGAAAGAATTGTTCAAATCGGTTCAGTAGTTTCGGAGCCTATACAATGTAAACAATCAAATCTTTCCTCTTTATAATAATATTGGTATAGATAATAAATAAGTATCATCGATGTTCTAACCAGCCAGTATAA
Source organism: Thymelicus sylvestris (assembly GCA_911387775.1). Taxonomy (NCBI): domain Eukaryota; kingdom Metazoa; phylum Arthropoda; class Insecta; order Lepidoptera; family Hesperiidae; genus Thymelicus; species Thymelicus sylvestris. The sequence goes on along the minus strand of OU426912.1, from coordinate 1,162,416 downwards.
TAAGCCGAATGCTCCAGGCCTTCACGAGGCCACGAACCCTCGGCATGTGTGCGGAAATGCTAACACCTGTAACGGATGAAAAAACAGATAAACATAACTAAATACTACTATGGTACTTTTTTTCGAATAATATAAAATTAGGTCGCAAAATAGTGACCAGTACAATTTTATATTCAGAATGAACTATAATTTACTAGCTGCCCGGACAGACTTCGTTCTGTCAAAATTTTTATTTTTATTTTGAGATGTAAGCTATCCTTTCAAGTTGAATCAAACTGCATACGGTGTGCTTTGATTAAATTTAAAATCGGTTCAGTAGTTTAGGAGTCCATCGCGAACAAACAACGTGACAAGTAATTTATATATATATTAAGAATTAAGATATTGAACAATAAAAGTAGGTACCTATCTACATAATAAAAAATGTTTAGGACCTCCATCCTCTAACTAAAAATCGGAGATAGAAAAATAATTCATCAACAAAATTCAACTTTCTATTTCATTCTAATCCCAATTCTACCTAACTACCACACCATTATGAAACAAACCGTTATCAAAAAAAAAGGTTTATCAAACCTTCAATAGCATAAGGACTGGTTTTACAACGGTACCCTACTAAACTAAACCCTGACCCTACTACCATAATAAAATTATTATCATTGTGCAAACGTGCCCTTAGTAGAAAATGTGAACATATTAAAAAATCAACTTTATTGCTATTAGCATAAGAATTAAAGTCATCTCTTTCAGTATTAAATTTGATTATTATAACTCCTTGACTCGATCTTCAACTCTATTTCAATTTCATACGACTCAAATTATTTTAAATTTCAATGATAATATGACATTTAATGTATATGCTATGGCTACTGGAAACAAATATCAGCCGAATGAATTTTAAACCTTATTACTTTACTAGCAAGAAACAAAGTACATTCAAATCCTTTACGTTATTTATTCTTCGGCGCGTGTTAATACAGGGGTGCGCCCGCGCCGACCCTAAGGTTTTTTGAAAAACGAATTTCTTCAATAGTTGACGGTTAGATTCCGACCGTGACAGACGTGCGAATTAAATATCGATTTATATTAATTAAAAATAATTAAAGTGACTGAAGTGATTGTGTAGTGTAGTGTAACAAAGTTACGTAAAATATTATATTAAATTAAGTTAAGCTAATAATTAAGATAAGTGATTTCTTTTTATTGGAAAGTTCAAAAATTATAGGTATATAGGTACTTAAGTAGGTACAAAATGTGTTAAGAAAATAATGCAAGGTGAAGAAATGTAGATAAAATCACAAGAAGTTCATATGCGTCGAACCGAATCGGTTCCGCTCAGAAACCACCCTTTTCAAACAGGAATTATGGTTCGCAAATAACACTTCTCACTAAAACACCGGGGAAAGAATACGCTTATAATGGATTCACCGAAAATCGTGTACAAATACTACTCAAACCCAGCATTTTGCGCGCAAAGTGAGGTTGTGTTCGCGCAGAAATCATGCCTCACGAAGATTACACCGGACCGAAGAATGCCGCCTCTAGGGGCCAACTCTCCAAGAAAAGCTGAAATCGGCAACAGGATAGTTAGAACAGACATTTCTGATAATCCTCTAAGGATGTCACCTGCTGGACGGCACAGGGATGAACCTCCAGAGCTCCCACCAAAGCCAGCGAAATACCAGCGACAATTCCAAAGGCAAGCATCCTTGATGTGTAAGCCATCTCGCTCTATGGTCAGGTGCCGGACAAGGAGCGAAGACCTAGAAATGGCTCAGTTTAAGAAGCAAAGACATTACGACAGGAACGCCGAAAGTGATGATGGGTTAGACGACAGTAGAATGAAGCACAGGTATGAAGTGATACAAGATTTGGACGACACTGTAGATTATTCTCCAACTAAAAAGAGGATAATTGAAGCAGATGCGAGTGAAATAGAAGAATACAATGTGGATGGACCAGATGATCATGAGATGAAGGAAATACCGACTGAGATTGTTAAAACTGTGAATGGGAAGACGCTTCGATACGCGATAGTCCCATCAGACGACGAGGACAAGAAGACAGTCAGTTTCACGTCTCCTATGATGTCGAAGAAGCATTTAATTGCAACGCAGAAGCTTCATGAGTTGCTGTCAACGCCACGGAAACTGAAGAGCTACGGGAGCCAGCCCTCTGTCCGGATCACGCCGAACAAAGTGGACAGTCCAAGGTATCCTGGTACACCCATGAAAATGACGAGCACTCCTCAAGGGATAACACCGTCGAAATCATGCGCGAACCTGACGCTAAGTAGAGGAAGTGCTACCACGTCGCCAATTTCGCCGAAAGCTCAACAGAAGTTGAACTATGGGCTGCCAGAGGAGTTTGAGAAGCCTGATGTGTTTGTCACAAGCTTCAGAGAGCGGAGTCGTGATAGAAGTTTTGATGCGGACAGGAAAGATGCCAGCAGAGAGATTTATGAAGCGAGAAGAGTAAGGGATAGTCAGAGGAATCTAAGGGATAAAAATACTGCTGTAATTATGCCCAGGTAAGAACGTTTGCATGATCTGATACCTGTAGTATCCGAAAATAAAATAATGTTTAAGGGTCTGTCCACACGTTTGACAGCAATTTGTAAATGCATACTCGAGGAATCGTGTGGCGCAATGCAATGGTTACCAAGCCGCAATGCCGTCGGACCCGGGTTCAATTCCCACCGAGGCAGAAACGCGCATGTCTTTCACCCATGACACAGGGAATCCTAGTGTAAGGTAATGAATGAGTGTATGGTATTATTATTATTATTAGGTATTACTTAATGGTACCTTGTTTCATTGAAAAGTTCCAAAAAACATCGCTTATAGTCAAAACGAAAATAAAAGGAAATTTAATTTGTATAAGTAGGTATATACCTACTTGTTATAGGTAAGTGCTTGACCACAAAACCACCTGATGGTGCGGTAATGAAGTCGTGGATGGTAAAGCGCACTAACTTAGTAGAAGCCTATTCAAGTATTCACTGTTGACTTGAAGACACCCACATTATAATTAGAGGGGAACACCCACGCTGGCAATTTATTCCAGTCCTTTGCGTTAACCATAATAAAAGCACATAAAAGTTACCATAAAGTAGTAATTAGAAGATAAATATACCAAATTATAAGTCAAAGAAAAACGATTACTATTTCCGTGCATAGGTATAAAATAAGTTTCCATTTTTTTTATTAAAAAAACTTGAGAGGTGTCAAGGGACACCCGGATGGAACGAAGTTCCTTGCAGTCAGTACTAGGATAGCAAAAACATGCAGCAAGTGTAAGTGTAAGGGCACACTTGCTGCATGTTTTTGCTATATTACCTTAGATTTGTTTTGGCACACTTGCTGTATGTTTTTGCTGAAATGAAATGAAATGAAATGAAATTAGTTTATTCGAAGTAGGTTTGTTACAAACACTTTTCGAAAGTCACTCAACGCCATCGCTTCAACAAATCCCTACCGTGAGTGGTCCCGGTAGAAGAAGCGGCAAGAAACTCCCGGGATTATTTTTTTTCCTACTCACAGTAACAGACAGTACTTACTACTACTTATTACATTATTTAATTTAAAAAAAAAAAAACTCATGTCCAAGCAGTCTTGTCATTTAAATACTCATCAACTTTGTAATATGCTTTCTTCATGAGAATACCTTTTACATGAGTTTTTAATTTACAGTATGGCATTTCTGTTAATTCTAACGGGATTTTATTGTAGATTTTTACACATCTACCCATGAACGAGCCGCTATCCTAGTGCTATCCTAGTACTCTGGCTTGCTTTCTATGTAAAAAAAACTACGACGGCAAAAAGTGTCGTTACCAAATTTTCCGCCTAGCCCCCTTTCGCAACGCGCGATAAGGAACTTCGTTCCAATAAAAACAAAAGTTTGTTTGTACTGTAGCTACGATACAAAAAATGTTTGCTTTTAATAATAAAAACACGTATGAATTTACGAAGCGAAACCTATATGCGCCATGTTTTTTTAACCTCCGACGGAAAAAGAGGGGCGTTATTAATTTGATAGGTCTGTGGATCTGTCTGTGGCATCGTATTCCTAAAGTTCGACCGATTATGATGTGGTTTTTTCGTTTGAAACCTAACGTGATCGAGAAGGTTCTTAGCTACAATTTATGAAAATCGACAGGCGTTTTATGGTCATCAAATCTTAACAGTCAAGGGTTTTCAAAATTTTGAAATATATTGGGATTTTTAACCGACTTCAAAAAAGGAGGAGGTATTCAATTCGACTGTTTTTTATGTTTGTTACCTCAGAACTTTCGGCTGAGTGAACCTATATTGATGATTCTTTTTATTAAAAAAAAATTAAAATGTGTGCAATTCACACGTGGTAGAAGTGAAACCTTCAAAATTTTTGTTTTCAAGATAATGAGACGAATGTAAAATTTCGGGAAGATGATAAATGTTTGGTTTCACTAATCTACTTCACTCCGCTCCGCTCCGCTCCGCCCCGCTCCGCTCAACTCTAGTCTCCACTCAACTCCAGTCTCCACTCATTTCTAGTCTCCACTGGTCAGTTTCGTTTCATAAAATTTCAAGTCACCCCCGTACTAAAGAAGTTTTCACTTCAAAAGAAAGCTGGTGCTTGTCATGTGGTCTCACTTAAATTAGAGCTACATCTGACGAGTAGTTTTTGACTTATTTTGAAGTCTTTTATTTTTTTCTTGGTAAAATTCAGATTAGATATATTAACCACAGAAGAAATAATAGTACATAATCATGGTGTTCCAACCAATACAATACATGTTTATATTGATCATTATTTTGTATCTTTCATTCTTGCCACCTGCCACAAATTTCTCGCCATCACCCATGTAAAAACCTGTTCATATAATAGGTCTTACATAAAGAATAAATAAATAAATAAATAAAATACAATTTCTTTACAGGGTAGCGGCGGCCCAGTCTCCATCAGTATATTCCGACGAGACTTACAAGTCATTCTCCAGCCTGAAGACGGTGAACTCTGCAGCCGCTTCGCTGACCATCGCTGCGTTGATGCTAACGCTGTGTGGCGGTCTCACTACCGGGCTCGCAATGTATATGATGTATACTGTGAGTATCGTTTGTTTGAAGAGTTCATTTTCGGTATCGATTGTGCGTGCCAAGTGCGTGTCAGGTGCGTATGTAGGTAGGGTTCTGTAGTTATAAGTTGATCAATTACTCGCAAACCCTGAAGAAGTTATGATTATAGCAGGGGCGTAGCTACCGCCGTATCAGCCGTATCAATTATACGGGGCCCCCAGTGTATGGGGGCCCCACTAACACTCCCATAAATAGCTCGCCAGCGGCCTACGACCGCTACAGTGAGCAATCTTTTTATATTTGACAGCTGACATCGAGGAGGCCCCACAACAAATATTAATATGGGGCCTCCTTAGGGCTAGCTACGCCACTGGATTATAGAGAATGATAATAATAGTTTTCCTTTTAAATTCATCATAATAAATATTATATACTACTTCCATGATTTTTTCACTTGTCTATAGTCCAACTATGAAACATTCAATGTGTAGAAGGGGTGAGGGGGAAGCATTAGGTTTCAACCACAACTAGCACCATTAATTTCGCAAATGCAATTCCGAAACGATACTCCATCCATAATACGAGTAATAGTATCCGTGTAGCCTGAAAAACATATTTTTAAGACAACTACTTAATATAAGTTACTCACAACTAACAACTAAAAACTAACTAAATCTAACTCCTAACACTTTGTAATCGTGATATTATGTATGTATTTCCATGTCAAATTATAGGTTTCTAGCGCTATTTGATAGCTTACTGACGCTATAACGTTATACACAATGAATTTTACCAAGAAAAAAATAACCGACTTCAAAAACTACTCGTTACATATAGCTCAAATTTAAGTGGAACCAAATGACAAGCACCAGCTTTTGATTAAAAAAAGAATCATCAAAATCGGTTCACCCAGTCGAAAGTTCTGACGTAACAAACATAAAAAAACAGTCGAATTGAATACCTCCTCCTTTTTTGAAGTCGGTTAATAACAATGACCTGGTTTCCAGGTGGGTCGTCTGTACTACCTGGACTTCGGCGCGCTGTCAGGGTTCACCAGCTTCCTGCTGGGGCTGCTGGGCTGCCGCAGCCGCCGCCACCACCTGCTGCCTAACAGGAACTTCGTCTCTGGTGACTACATCATCATCATTGACATATTACTACGTAACACCCCCCTCACGCGCTCAATACATATATATGTGGAAGAAAGGGTATTCTACGGTGTTGGTTATTCAATAATATTCCTTTTACTTTGCACCATGATATATTTCCAATTCTCCTAACGTTCACATCAATAACAATCTGTACTACTCCATGATCACTATTCGAATCCCCATAGAATGTCCCACACATATTATTCTAAATGGATTGACACATTCCTTATTCTAAATGTTTAGTTTTCTTCATGACATGACAGCTTCTGCATCGGCCGATCATTGTAGAACCAAAGAGGCCGCTCGCCGTCATATACACTCAATCTGGTAGCGGAAATTTAGATTTATTCTCATGTTCACTGAGCGAGTTTACAAGAGTAACACTATACGTAATATGTTATCCCATCAAAAACATAAATGTAAAGTGAGAGTCAATTTCAAAAAAAAAGAATTAAGATCTAAATGGGTGCCAATTTCTGTGTAGAAAAGCCTAAAATTTTAGTCACAAGAACATGTAATTCAAGCTCCACATTTGACTTGGTTAGTTTTCACGTACCTACCTAGGCTATATTATATCTATGTAATTAGCTTCGTCAAATCTGTTACGTTGATGACTTATGACACTCTTCTCTAATTTGGTTTGTTGGTTGCTAACTAATGAAAACTAGCCAAGTCAAATGTAAAGCTTGAATTACATGTTCTTGTGACTAAAATTTTAGGCTTTTCTACACAGAAATTGGCACCCATTTAGATCTCAATTCTTTTTTTTTGAAATTGACTCTCACTTTACATTTATGTTTTTGATGGGATATCATTACTTTTTGTATAGAAATTAACTGCAATTAATTCAAGCTTTACATTTGACTTGGTTAGTAATCAAGAATACCATTAATTACATACATATACCAAATTTCACAAAGATACAATGATAAATGCAGTTTTTATTCCAATTTGAATCTTTAAAATGCTCTACTGTAAAATTGCGATTTTGGGGATACAACAACTTACGTAGGAGGTATCGTGCTCATCAACTAAATCTGTAGTTAGTGCGCCGTGGTCTGAAATACGGTACCTATTATTTCATTATTTATAAGCAATGATCTTCCACTATTGATGTCCGCTAAATATTTAAATAATAATTAATACTAAATCCCAATTATAATATCGTAATAAATACGAAAGTCGACTATACTCTTATTAGTTACGAGTGACCGCCCTCGCTTTGCTTTGGTTTTCTTATTTTTTTACACCTTGGGTTACGTTATTGGAGTTTTATTAAGGATCCCTAATTTATTGAAAATATAATATAGCCTATGTCATGCGGGGATAGTGTATCTTCCCAACAGTGACGGAATTTTTCAAATTGGTTTAGTAGTTTCGGAGCCTATTCAATGCAAACAAACAATCAAAACTATTAGTACAGATAAGTTGTTTGTGTTCGATGACATCGTGCAACAATAAATTTTGAAACAATAGGTACTTCGAATTACTTTAAACTGGTATAATTACGGAAATAATACAAAATTTTGTGGTGTAATCTTGTAGATTAGAGAAAAATAATTTTTCACACATTAAAAATAAAACGACGTAATACACTGGAAATAACGTCTCCTGACGAACCACTAATCTTCACGTAAATGTATATGTGCTGTGCACTTCTCACAGGCACTTGGGACACTGAACATCTTCCTCCCGTTGAAAGCTTCAGAAAGTACTAAAACTGATATGTTTCGTTATATATTCACCTTGGAATCCACATAATGACCAGATGTCATCAATTTTGATTGCTACTCTTAAATTTCAGGCATTTTAAGTAAGTGTTTCTAATAGAATCAATTTTTTGAAAAATTATAATAAAATGATAAAAAAATTCTACTTTCAGATTTATTCCTTTGTATTCACCCGACTACCTATCTGCATGCCAAATTTTAACTTTCTAGGTCACCTGGAAGTTGGATATAGTTTTAATCTATAGGTCAGTCAGTGTTAAATTTCTCGATTTTTGGACGTTAATATCTAAATAACCGTTTGAGATGTGTTTATGAAATTTGGAACACGTATGTATTTCACAAGTCTCAATAAATGAGCCAAATTTGACAGGTTTATGTTGAATAGTTTTTGAGTTATGAGGTGGTCAAAAGTGGCTCCAAATGGTTCGTGTAATATTACACACGGTGCTGCTCGTCAATTCTGTTAGCTAAGAGAACACGTATGTATTTCACAAGTCTCAATAAATGAGCCAAATTTGACAGGTTTATGTTGAATAGTTTTTGAGTTATGAGGTGGTCAAAAGTGGCTCCAAATGGTTCGTTTAATATTACACACGGTGCTGCTCGTCAATTCTGTTAGCTAAGAAATTGACTTGACACGCTCCGCGTGTCTAGATTTAGAAAACTAATTATTGTTATTAACTTAGGTTATTAAGCAAAATGTAACTGCACTATCGCATTGGGAATTTCCTGTAATGGTAGCTGCTTAGAATAGGGTAGCTGTATGTTTGAATTTAAAAAATAAATAAGTATTTATCTTAGCACTGTTCCGTTACTGGGTACAGTTTATAAACATACCTATTCATTGACTAGTAACCAACCTCGCTTTGCTTCGGTTTTCGTATTAGATTCCTAATTTTTAATAGCCCATACAGCATACTATTAGGGGCCATCCATAAACTACGTCACACATTAGGAGGGGGGGGGGGGGGGGGGGGGACATTGTGTGAAAAGGGGTGGGAAGGGTCCTAAATTTCATGACCGAATCTAGTAATTGGAATGCATAGGTACGTAAATATTAATTTTTCGTGCAGGTGTAAAAAATTAATATGTTCAAATGGTTTCTCGTAAAGATGAAGTATTTATCATAATTAAACTGGCTTTTTTATGTACGTGTATTAAATTACATTAATAATTATAGTAGGTTTTTAAAAATGTAGTTATTGTATTTTGGTTTTTTACTTATCTATATCTATGTCTTCTTTTTCCAGGCTACATCGTCCTATCAACCTTCTCTCTCATCAGTGCGTTCGGTCTCCTCCTCCTCCTATCCATCCAGCCAGCCCCTGGCACCCCCCTGAACGACATCACCTCGGGAGCTGTCTGCAGCATCAGCGTGCTGTGTCTGGGTCTGGCGTCGGTGGGAGTGCTGGCGTCATATTGCTGCGCTACCGACCCCCCGGATAATAGGGTTGGGACTGCGAGATGGTATTGATAAACGATGCCAATATTTGTTGAGGGGCCCCAGGGCCCCAGGGCCTCAGGAGTCCCGACAATAGTGGCCTTAGAGCTTTTTCAGGAGCGCCACGTATTCGAAGAACGTCGATAAGAGGCCGCTTGTGTCACTCGAGAGGGTGCTATTGAGTTGCTATTCGGGGCCCCTGTCTCTGCTGCTGTTGGGCCCTGTATTATTTACATATACGGCTGATACAGTGCTAACTACGCTCATAACTACGCTCTTACTTCACGTAGTGATTATGTACTATATGAATCCTTCGTCATTGACTTATTTTAAAACGTGGCACTCCAATTGCCCCTAGGGCCAATGCGACTCAGTTAAAAGGAATAAAACGAGAGCTTTTCTTTATTTGTGTGTGGCGACAGCGCACACGCGTCATACGGTGACGTGACGTCGCCCTGAATCACGCTATCGAAGTTTTCAAAGATCGCTAGTATATATACAAACGCTCCGACAAGATCAGTCGGGGCTCGGCCGCCTCCCAGGCAACACACCTCGCCTGGCGGGAGATCTCCCTTTGTTAAAGTGCATGCGAAGGACCGGAATAACTATTCCACTTATTCCAGTGCTTCGCTGTTAGATAAAATGGTCCTATCCGAAATTACATATTTAGGTATTTAATCTACATAATACTATTTTTTCAGAATACAGAGTTTGTCCTGTATTCTGAGCATGGAGGATTGAGTAGAAAGAGGGCCATCTCATATGAGGGGAAAGTTAAAAAGGGTCCAGCTGTTTACTGAAAATAGAGGCTCCAATAATGAGCATTTCAGAATGGCGCTAAGTATAGATAGCACATGGCTGTTGTAGACGGAGTGAAGTTTGCTGAGTTATGCCACCCGTAATGAATGGCGCTAGTGTCTGATAAATAGATATTCGAACATAGCTGTTGTAGACCGCACCGCAGCGCCACCCGTATTTGGACGCGTTTGTAGGCACTTTTCATACACAGAGATAACCCTCCTTCTACCTTCTACGCTCCATGATTCTGAGACTCTTTTGTAGAAATGCGCGATTATTCTGTAACCTCAAAAAATAGATTTCAAATAAGAACTATTTTTGTAATATAGTAAACTTAAGTAGGTAACATTGAATTTTACTACTACTTACACTAAAATTCAAAGTTACCCAGGTTTATTGCATGAAAACTAATTTATTGTTAGGGAGCAGCCCTACTGATTTATAATTGACTCATAATATTACAATGACATTTTAATTTATAATTCTACCCTTATTAATTAATAAATTTTGTAACTAGGGTTGCCACCTTTTTTGCAGTTAAAGTACATTGGTTAATAAAGGAAACAAAAAAAGTACGAGTGTCAAAATAAAGTACATTTTATTTTTCTTTAAATGTTGAAAAACATATTTTTATTTCTTTTCGCAAGTTCTAACAATTTCGCAATAGGGATGTTGACTAATTTTAGGATTCAATTTCATTTTATAGATAGAACCTTAAGATTCACGAAAAAAATATTATAAAAATAATAATCTTCAATTTAAAAACAAAAATTGATAAATAAAAATCATTTTCAAATTTCGCGCCTAAAACATCACGTGACGTCACTAGCCGATATTCAATACTATCTGTCGACTGAAGTTAGTTGCACTTTCATATAAAATAGGAACAATGACGTCATAAGCTCCAAACGGCGTTTGTGGTCACGTGACAGTGAGTACTATTTTTAACATTTTAAAATAATTATATTTAATTTATATTGATTGATTTCGACAAAAGAATAATATTTTAGGTGTATAAATGTTTTCCTTGATACTTTAAACATAAATTTATTTTAATTTACTGATAGTGTCAACATCCCTATTGCTCAGCATCTTTACAGTCTAGGTATATACGTAGGTTAATTAACCAATCACTATGTTCGATTAAAAATAACGTACTTGATCTTAAAGTATGGGTGGCAAGCCGAGTTTTATCCTCTCCCTTCTGAGAGGAGAATACTGGAGAATGTGATTGTGATGTAGATCGAAGGTAGAATGAAAATATTGTGGGTAGAATTTTAATTTTGTAAATTTACCTACCTAACTACCTACCTAGTTATTTAAGTATAATAAAATCAAATATTTATGGTCATTTTGAAAATGTCCATAAATATTTCCGTATTTATATTTGATTACAAATGTATTAGAGTATAGTTTAAACTTTAAACAGAGTAAAATGTATGTTTGTGAAAAATTATGTGATTGTTGGTTTGAATAAATTATTATTTTTAAAGATTGTCTTTGTTTTGTCCTTTTGTCATTGATAATGCCTATTATGGTGTCCATGGGTGACGATGGACAGTGGCCATTAAGCATCAGGAGACTTACTGATCGCTTGTCGGTTATTTACATTACTTGAGTTAATTCAGTTACTAAATAACTCTTGCCAAAAAATAACCGATTTCAAAATTAGGGGTGACTCAAAAAACTACTCGTCAGATCTCGCTCTTTAAGTGACCACATGACAAACACCAGTTTCGAAAAAAAATAATCATCGAAATCGGTTCACCCAGTCGAAAGTTCTGAGGTAACAAACATAAAAAATACAGTCGAATTGAATACCTCCTCCTTTTTTGAAGTCGGTTAAAAATAAGCTTACGTGATATGCATTGACGCTAAAAAAATACGAATGTGCTATTCATTGTTGAGTCCTTCATCTGGAGCTAACCCTGGTGGCAGGCAGCTTATATTTTTAATGGATTTTGGAACGAGCATCATCATTTAATACAGTCATACATTGAAGTATTATTACTAGCGTATAGAATGGACACCGCGAACACAATGTATGTTCCAAAGCATTGGCGCCGCGCGGCTTCAATTGCCAATGGATTCGGTTTTGAAAGGAGAACGGGGGCCCAATTTTGAAAATAGAACCTCCCGGCGCGGCGGGGACACACATTTTGTTCGAGATGTCTATTTTATGACATTATACTTCAATGCAGTCATATGGAATTTTATGTACAATGCCACCAACTTATCTGTGAAGGGGCGAAAATTGGAACTAATGCCGCGTCATTCTTAAGTTCTTTGTGCTCATTCATTTGACATTTACTCATTTACTACCTCTCGAATTGCGTCCAATGATTGGTGCAACCGTGCAATGCGTCCGACAGCGCCCTCCTTCAATTCACAGATTATATGTATTGTTAACTATGTACAGTCTATGCACAGAAAAAATAATACTACTTTTAAATAAGTAGTCTGTGGCTAAAAGTAATTAAGTAAAAATGTTATTATTGACGCCTACCAAGAAACATAAAATTTGCGGCCCTGAAAAGGACCTTGTCGACTTTACCTAGAAATAAATTAAAGAAGTACAGCGACCATTAAATATTTATTAATAAAATATCTTTGCCTAAAATTATCTTCACTTTCTCCCGCCAAAACTTCTTTCACCCGCCAAAACCATACAACGTTCTCCCTTGACGTTTCAAAGCATAGACAACATCCATAGCTGTGACAGTTTTTCTTTTCGCGTGCTCGGTATACGTAACGGCGTCTCTGATGACGTTTTCTAGAAAGATTTTCAAAACGCCTCGAGTTTCTTCGTAAATTAAGCCAGAAATTCGCTTCACACCACCTCGTCTGGCCAATCTGCGTATAGCCGGTTTTGTAATTCCTTGGATGTTGTCTCTCAAAACTTTTCTGTGACGTTTCGCGCCTCCTTTCCAGAGACCTTTCCCGCCTTTGCCTCGTCCTGACATTGTCTTGCGTGTTTGACGGCTGGTGATAAATGGCACGAAATTACATGAACGCCGTTCTTTTATATAGTTTTAAGTAGAGGGGATTTATAAAAGTATAGGACTTGAGGGTAGGTGGATATCGAGACTTGAGACCACTTGAGACATACAATAGCATACAATAAACGGACTGCGGGCTGTATGGGCAATGGTGATTTTTACCACAAAACTATAGATTTTATGAAAAAAACATTATTCAGTGAAAACTCAATTTTTTTTATTAATTGACGATGTCATTTGATTATTAATTTAATTTTTTGATTTAAATGGTGTTATTATTCATTATGATAGTTTATTTTAATGTATTTGATGTGATGTGATGAGTTAATGTTAATCTAATGTTAATAAATAAATAAATGTTTTTATGTTTTATGCCCTAAGCGGGCAAACAAAAACACGGATCATCTGATAGCAAATGATTACCGCCGCTTACAGACACGAATGCGTTGCGAACATTGCGAACATTGATCGAAGTTCGTTGTTTGTGGCTTTGCTGTCATTGGCTGCATCAACATTCACCTCGCTATACACGCACTAGTTGTGACACCTAAGATTTTATTATAAGCTACGTAAATTAGTGCAATAAAATGCTGTGTAATCAAAACAAAAATGGCGCCGGTAAAAGTACCAAAGAAACCGCTCAAGTCAATGGAGAAAATCATCGAGAAACCGATCGCTAAGACAAACAAGAAGAAGAAGAAGAAGAACTACCAGAGTTTCGCCATTTACATATACAAATTACTGCGAAGTGTAGATAAGGGCAATTCGATGGGAATATCGAGGAAATCTATGCAGATAATGAATAATTTCGTTAATGATATGTTGGAGAAGATAGCTGTTGAAGCCGGGAGGCTGGTAGCTCATGGGAAGAAGACGACGCTCGGCAGCCGAGAGATCCAGTCCGCCATCAAACTCATAATGCCTGGAGAACTGGCTGACCACGCTAACATGGAAGCGTTAAAAGCCATCACGATGTACCACAAAAGCAAAACGCAAGACATGACGCAATAAACAATGAAGAATTGTAAAATTATTGAGTATATTGTGTATTATTAACGAAGAATTATTGTAAATAATTAATTTAATGTTTATTGTGTAATATTAAATGTATTATTTAATTGTACTGTAGACGGTTTTTTAATATTAAACGAGTTGGGTACAGTTGATTGTTAATTTTTGATATTAAGTTGAGTAATTAAAAATAAAAGTATTTTTAAGTGAAATAAAAATATAAAATAAAAAATTACTAGTCAACAAGGTAGTAGGTGTGTACAAAGTTACATACCTACTTTTTAGGGTTCCGTAGTTTAAACGACGTATTATACACAGTGACGGATTAAGACTATTTGATGCCCTAAGCAATCCACGCCTGTGGGCCCCCCTATCCGTATGTCAAAGTGGTTTTTTGTGCTTCTTCTGGTGCCCCCCCAGACGTGATGCCCTAGCCCCTAGGCAATTGCTTAATTTGATTAGGGTTAATCCGTCACTGATTATACATATTATGATACTTATTTATTAAGGTACAAAGTCGTCTTCTTCTTAGTCTGTGTCTTCATTGCTGAAGGTCGTGTCTAGCTTGAAGTGTTAGTCACTCGGTGCGCTATGTACAGGTAGTGCACAAAGTCGTAATCTTTAAAAAATATTCATACTACTTCCCCTGTAGGTAAAGTGGGGATGAATTTTATTATTTATTTATCGCTGAAAACGTCTTTCAAAAATATTATGGGTCTGCAAGGATCATATTATTTCGATTCAGGAGCCCGTCTGCGTCCCGAGCACGAACGTCCCATAGCATATGTGATCTGACACTCACAATGCCCAGTTTTAATAGTAATTTATCGCTTTATTTTAAGTATAAGTACAAATTAAAAAAAAAAAAACTCCGACAGTTTTATTTCCACCAAAAAAGAGCTGATGAAATTTGAAACGCCTGGACAAATCTTCACAAATTATCACTAAGAACCATCTCAAAAAAAAACCGCGTCATAATCAGTGAATCAGTAGCTCGAGCACGAATATTTGCGAGAAAGTATTCGTATGGTTAACGTAAGCAATTTGTATGGCATTTTTTCAAAAGCGCCCCTATCGTGCGTAAATGGTACTAAAATGCCATACAAATTTGACAAATTGCTTACGTTAACCATACGAATACTTTCTCGCAAATATTCGTGCTCGAGCTACAGTCCATTTGTTACTATGATGCCACATACTCGGACCGACAGACATCAACCAACTCCAACCGTTTAGCCGGCAGGGGGAGACACTTGACTTTAACCGAAATTAGCATTTTAAAGCCAAATATTTCACAAACGGACCCCTAATTCCAAAAATTGTCTTAAAAGACCCGTACTATTTTTGAAAGACCTTTTCAACGATACCCCACACTATAGGGTACGCGACGAATAAAAAAATCATCCTCACGTTACCTGTAGGGGAGGTACCCTGAAATTTTTTTCTACGATTCTGGAGTTTTAATAAATACGTATATCCGTGCCAAATTACAGCTTTCTAGTACTAAGGATCTCGGCGCTTTGCTTCGGACAGACGGACGGATGGATGGACAGACGGACAGACGGACAGACGGACGGACGGACATGACGAAACTATTAGGGTTCCGATTTTACTTCGAAACCCTAAAAACCTAAAAGCTAAATATCCTTTCCCATTCAGTCATTACTATCACAGTATAAATGATATCTCCACTGTGTTACTTTAAACAGCGCCATTAATAATCTCCAAAGTCTGGCATTTAACTGCATTCGATAATGATGTTTTTATTGGAAAAAAATAACTTTATTTACGTACATAGTCACATATTTTTCATATGAGTAATACCTAAATAAACTTTGTCTGGCATTGAATAATCGGTTCAGAAACCATTTTGTTACGTCGCGTCGGTCTGTATGTTGAATACCTAATTTGTTTTTTTGTTGATCTATGGGTACCTTTTTCGGATCTTTAGGAAAAGCGATTTTCCTAGCTCCTAGATTGTTTTATTACTAGTTTATGAAGAAAAGATTTTTAGCTATTCATTTTATTAATGTTACATGCACAATTATAGCAAATTTTTATACCAAATTCCTGTAAACATTAAAAATTCCATAGTTACTACCAATCGATAGGCAAAGAAAGATACAGTAATTAGTTTGTGTAATACACTAATATTTATCACTAATTATCTTTGTATGATATACTATCAATATTAATCAAAATTAGTTATACGAAGGCGTACGTCGGAGTCGCAGCACAGATTGCGTAAAATATTTTGGGAATTAAGGTAATCTATATAATTGTATATTTACTTTTGTTATTTATACAAGTTTTGTTGTTAATAGACAAATTTTTATAACCATTTGCTATTGCTACGGAAAAACATCGAATTCATGGAGAATCTTCTTTGAGCCTCTTTTAGTGTAAATCTTGTAGTAAAGAAACGACTGCATTGGTCGCACTATACTAAAATGGATGGATGGATGGCTTGCTAATATTGATTGATAGATTTTAACAGAATTATAAAAAAGAAAGTTCCTAATTTTACGGCTGATTTTTTTTACGTTACCTTATAACTCCGTTAAGTATTATATTTATCAACCGACTTGGAAGATTATTTTTAACCGACTTCAAAAAAATTCTCAATTCGACTGTATTTTTTTTATGTTTTTTACCTCAGAATTTTCGACTGGGTGAACGGATTTCGATGATTCTTTTTTTAATCGAAAGCAGGTGCTTTTCATGTGGTCTCACATAAATTTGAACGAGATCTGACAACTTGTACTTTTTGAGTAACTTTGTAGTCGGGTTTTTTTTTGTTAGTAAAATTTAGTTATTTATTTTTAAGTAAATCCTTAACCATAACATTCCAGTAAGCAGCATGCAGCTGTTCTCATGCATGAAGGGTCAGGATGAAGACGAGGACCACTCCAAACAAATAGACCGTGAGATCAAGCAATGGATCAGATCGTACAATGATGTTAGTTACTGACCTATTATTTTATTTTATTGAAGTGAAAACTTCTTTTTTATTGAAGTGAAAACTTCTTTTTTATTGAAGTGAAAACTTCTTTAGCATCGTTGTCATTTGAAAGTCGATGAAACGAAAAAGGGACAGTAAAAAGAGACAGACATATAAATTCATAACATTTAACGTGGGAGAAAATGAGATAGGAAGCATTGTACAGGGGGAGGGAAAGGGGGAGAGGGAGCGGGAGGGGGAGGGGAAATGGTTTACTTCTAGCACGTGTATGAATTGCACACATTTTAATTTATTTTATTTTTCTTTCTTTGGGAAATATACAGTGTCTTATGTCTAGAACATTAACACAATCTTCTATCACTATCTTTAACACCATTTAAGAGTTTCCACATATACAAATCAAATTTTGTTTGCTTCTTTGTAACTTCACAAAAATAAAATAAAAATAGAAGACTGTAAAAAAAACAAATTATTATTATTATCATACATCCCAGCTAGGTCTTCATAGTCATAAAAAGAATGCATCCACAAGATGCTGTTTGAATTAGGGTTGCCAGATGGCAAGACTGAAATATCTGGACTAAACTTCAAAAAGTCGGGATTTGTCGGGACAAAAAGAGTTTCGGCAAACGAGCTGACGACGAAAAAAAAAAACAAAAAAAAACGGCTAAGCCCGTGCGGCAATCGAGTTCTGTAGGATCGAGTAAATTGTCAGGACATTTAGTATTTTGTATGGACTTGTAGATTTTAAGAAATTGATATTTATATTTTTAAGAGATTGATATTTATATTGTGATAGCCTAGCGGTTAGACGTTGGTCTCCCAAACGAAGGGGCCCGAGTTCAAATCCTGGTACGCACCTCTAATTTTCAAATAATATGTGCGTATTAGAAGTTAATTATCACTTGCTTCGGTGAAGGAAAACATCGTAAGGAAACCTGCACACCGGAGAGTTCTCCATAAAGTTCTCAAAGGTGTGTGAAGTCTACCAATTCGCACTTGGCCAGCGTGGTAGACTATGGCCTAATACCCCTCACACTGTGAGAGGAGACCCCGAGCCCAGCAGTGGGACAATTATGGGTTGTTGCTTTACTTTTGCTTTTGCTTTGATATTTATATTTTCCTCCTTTTAGTCTGGAGCATTAAAAACATGCCTTACAAATGTTATTAACAATATTTTCCTCCTTTCAGAGCATTAAAAAGATTGCCTTACAAATGTTTTCTAAAATTTATTTTTAAAGTGTACGACTGTCTGTTAATGTGTATTATCTACGTAAAGAATTAGCGATGGAGACGCATTAAAAGCGCTTCAAATAATTTATACATAATATATTGCAGGCTATAAAGCTATTGCTCCTCGGGACGGGTGAGAGTGGTAAGACCACCATTATAAAACAAATGAAGATTCTACACGTGCAAGGATTCTCAGCAAGGTATTATTATCTTTTGACGACCCTGTAGCTTAGTTGACAGCGACCCAGCGTGCGAAGTAAGGGGTCCCGGGTTCGATTACCGGCCGGGGTAGTTATTTATGTGACAGATAAATATTTGTACTTGGTTGTGACCAATGAACTAATACTAACGTAGTTGTGACGTGTTATTTATGTGTCCATGCCACCCGCGACACAGATAAAAAACCGGGCAAGTGTTTGTCAGGCCACGCGCAATGTAGGGTTCCGAAGTGGTAAGTTTATCGACTATTACTCATTAACTAGGTACTTATGCTAACATAGCCGTGATAGGTTTCCTTGTAAATTCATCATATAAGCTATTTTTGAGAATTTATCACTTGTCCAACTCCAATCATTTAGCCGGCAGGTCACACTTGACTTTAACCAAAATTAGCTCCTTAAGGGTTCCGATTTTACTTCGGAACCCTAAAAACGATATTATTTTATTTCTGCTTCAGCGAAAGAGCAGAAAAGGTTCATCACATCAGACACAACACTCACGAGTCAATATATGACATAGTGAGGAATATGGAGGCCTTGGGAGTAGGCCTGCACAGCCCGAGGTTGGACAGCTGCAAGGCCTACGTCATGCAGTTCGGGCCGGCTGGGCCTCTTGAGTACACTGAGGTGAGGTCTTGAAGTTTACACGATTACAAGGTCATATTTAAGTTAGATTTCTAACTTTATAAACTTATAAATAATTTATAAATAAGGTTTCGCGCAACGTTTAATTCCCTGTTATCTGGCATCTGCAATCTCAGAATTCAGTTTGAAACTGTCCATTTTTATTGCAATTTCTTATCAACAGGAATATTTCGACAACGTAAGGCTATTGTGGCGCGATGCAGGCGTCAGGGAATGCTTCAGACGATCTAACGAATATCAACTGTTGGACAGCGCTGAATAGTAAGTGCATTTCTTTCTTTTTTTCTTCTTTCTTGACCGGCAACACATGCCTTTCGTATCGCTAATAACCATGGGCGACGATATCTAAGATAGTCAGATCAATTGTTGGCTATCCTGATAAAAAAAATCTTGTTTATAATGCGCGCTCCACACGCGAGAATCTCGGCAAGAATCTCGGCGCCTGAAAAAAGAACCTGCGAAAATTATGTGAATCGGTTCCACATTCACGTTTCTCGTGTTTTTCTCGCCTTCTCGCGAGATTCTCGCGTGAGTCTGGAGCGCGCATTAAAAGTTTTTTTGTCTCTGGTCGTTTTTCCACATCTTAAAATTAACTCCACAGAACCACAATAAATAAAAGTGACTTTTTAAAGTCCTCTGCAATCTAACTGCATCATAATCAGACTCAATCCATTCGTTTAGGAGATAAGATACCACACACACTCTCACACTGAAACACACACATCTTCCTTTTCTGATGAATATTTGTAATGGTTTCCAGTTTTCTGGACAGGGTAGATCTGATCGGCAAAGCGGACTACTTACCGAGCGACGCCGACGTCCTGCGGTGTCGGCAGAAGACGACGGGGATACAGAAAATAGAATTCAAAGTCAAAGTGAGTTCAGTCACGTCTCTATATCTGAAGATCTTTTTCATACGTACAGGCCGTAGCAACCGCCGTATCAATTATACGGGGCCCCCACTAACACTCCCAAAAAAAAGCTCGCCAGCGGCCTACGACCGCTACAGTTGGCACTCCTTTTATATTTTTGACATCTAACGTCGCGTCGAGGGGGCCCCACATCAAATATTGATATGGGGCCTCCTTAGGGCTAGCTACGCCACTGCATACGCATCAAGTGAAGTTCAATCATTAATTTAAAATTAGCATTTAGCTGGCAGGAATGACACTTGATAGGTACTAACCAAAATTAGTGCTTTTAAGTCATATATTTCGCAAACAGACTGAATCGAAAAAATGGTCATTGCAGACCCGTAATATTTTTGAAAGACCTTTTCAACGATACCTCGCACTATGAGGTAGACGAGAAAAAAACATTCATTACCCACGTAGGTAGGTAGTGTGAATAAAAGGGTATGCCGAAATTATATTTTATTCTATGATTAAATAAATAATGGATTGGCAAATTATAGCTTTACAGCATAAGGGTTTCGTTTTAACTTCGGTTAAAAAAGCTCATAATTCCTATGCATACGTACATAGGTCTACAGTAGAGTTGCTAGATGGTCGGGATTCGTCTGGATTGTCCCGACATTTCACATGACAATTCCAGTACAAAATTTTTGTCCCGACAAATCCCGCCTTTTAAAGTTTTGTCCAGATATTTCAGTCTTGTCATCTGGCAACCCTAGTCTACAGTGAAATAGAATGTACTTACCCTAAAAGGAAAATAAGGTTCACTAATGTGAGCAGAATGTTTCCAGGTCCCGAAATCAATGCACGGCGGGGTACAGGAGTTCTGGATGTTCGATGTGGGGGGGCAGAGGGGCGAACGGAAGAAATGGATACAGGTACCTCATAGATAATTATGGATAGATGGCTTCCCGTTTCCGTTTTCCATTACAGAAGTGCAAGTTTCACAATTTTTAACAGACTTCAAAAAAGGTGGAGGTATTCAATTCGACTGTATTTTTTTATGTTTGTTACCTCAGAGCTTTCGACTGGATGAACCGATTTTAATGATTCTTTTTTTAATCGAAAGCTGGTGTTTGTCATGTGGTCCCACTTAAATTTGAGGTAGATCTGATGAGTAGTTTTTGAGTTAATAACTGACTTCAAAGGTTATTTTTTTGGTAAAATTTCTTGGTAAAATTCAGATTATTCAACGGTTTTATTTAAATCACCCTGTTGTGTACACAAGTGTAAGTAATATTGTAAACAGAGCCATCTGTTAGAGAGTTTTGTCAACTATCTTTACGACAGCAACTCTCAATTTAACCCTCTACTAAACATCCCAAATGCAGTAGAACTTCATGAATTCCTTATTGCAGGTGTTCGAAGGGATCCACGCCATCTGGTTCCTGGTGGCGTGCAGTGACTTCGACCAGACGCTGCGGGAAGACCACACTCAGAACCGGCTCAAGGAAGCTCTCGTACTGTTTGAGGATGTGTGGCAGAGCAGGTAATACGACATTAGAATATAACTTTTAGGTTGTGATGTCAAAGCTTTATTGACGTGATAACGTCTATTAAAACGATGAACGCCGGGCGCACGCACGAAAAACCATGACTCATTGCCCCGTTCGGCGCGAGCGAGAGCGCAGACAAGCGACAGAGAGGCACGATCGGCTACGAATTACGATCGGCCGAGGCGCTCAATTTTACTATAAAAGTATGCAATCATTTCATCAATTTTTTGTCATGACGTTGTCACGTTAAACTACCGTCCGTAAACCGACTTTACAGACATTTTTTTTTAATTATATGACGTTGTTTGGACAGTTTTTTTATTACCTCTTCAAAGCTTGCTCTCCCGATATTAAAGCTCTTGATACACGCACTACATATGTCCCCAGGTTCCTGCTAACCGCTGGGCTGATAGTATTCCTGAACAAGCAGGATATCCTGGAGCACAAGGTGACAGCGGGGCGGACCATCGCGACCCATTTCCCCCAGTACCACGACTACCAGGCGCCAGGGGACGAGTACACCCGGACCAAGCTGTTTATACGGAGTATGTTCGCTGTAAGTTGATGATTGTGTTTTAATCTTGTTGGTATGAGAATGAAAATACCACCATTGTACTACCACATTAATAGCAAATAAATGATTATGATTATATGAGATGATAAGCAGTTCAACTGAAAGCAGAGAAAAGTTGAACCGATTTCAAAAGTATCAACTTGAAAATATGAAATGAAGGCCCATTTTTTGTAGTAGTTACATATTTGACGGTTTTGCTGGCTTCAGCCTCAAAAGTAGCGTACACTTTTTTCTCCTCCAAAGCATACCTATAAATAATGATTTTGATTTGATTACAATGGACAAATATTTTGCCTAATTCCATACATTTGAAATTCAATAGCATGCTACCTACACGACGATTATGTATTTATGAATAAACACCTCGTCTAGGACCTTACCAGCCGCAACCGCTCGCGACGCACCGTCCAGCAATCGGCCGAGCGGTTCGTGGTGTCGGAGGCGACCCGCCCCCGCGAGTGCTACTTCCACTTCACCACCGCCACCGACACGGACAACGTGCGCACCGTCTTCCGAGACGTGCACCAGATGATACTCACACATATACTGAATAATATTGGGGTGTATTAAATATATTTAAGTGATTAAAAAATTTGGATGTTTTTTTTTTTCAACTGCTACAACTATTTAGGGCCGTTTTATTCATTTTTTAACCGACTTCAAAAAAGAAGGAGCTATTGAATTCGACTGTATTTTTTATGTTTGTTACCTCAGAACTTTCGACTGGGTGAATCGATTTTGATGATTGTTTTTTTAATCGGAAGCCGGTGTTGTCATGTGGTCCCGCGATCTGACGAGTAGTTTTTGAGTTATTTTGAAGTCTGTTATTTTTTTCTTAGTAAAATTCAGATTATTAATGAAAATAGCCAACAAACGAGCCGATGACCCACCTGATAACATCTCTGTGATCTCAACACTTGGTTTCATATGCTGAAATAGGTCAAATCGTATGTAAGAATTACATTTGCAAAAGCTGAGGTTGCGCTCTTGAAGCATTTAGGTCAGTTTATTAAATCCAGGCCTTATTATAGATGTCGCCATGTAGTAGCGTTTGAATTTAGATAAAGAATGACATGGAAGTAAGCTTGTCATGTACTCAATAAGATTCTAGCGTGGAAGACCATTATAGTTTCGGGAAGAAGGCAGAAGAAGAAGGTACGCATCATGGCAAAACCCTTGACGGTAGCGTGTCGTCGAATCAAACCGAAGTGTCGTTTAGAGTGCAATTGTGATACGATGTGAACTGTGAAAGTAGGTAATAACGCTTCACACTCATAGCCCCACACTAGGATTCCCTGTGTCGTGGGTGCCATGGACAACACACAACATAGACAAGGACATTCACACCCAGACCGAGAACAGAAATTCAAACTCATCATTCAAATTTCCGCCTCGCTGGGAATCGAACCCAGGACCCTCGGTGCGGCGATCCGGCATGGTAACCATTGCACCACACGGGTCGTCAATAATAAACAAAAATATAATATAAAAATATAATAGGTAAAGATAGCTAAATGTAATACAAGATCTGAAGTGTTGTTTCTTTCATTACTGTAATTCGAATATCCGCATCCGTCCATGGTAAAGATGGAACACAACAGAACCGATGATAGTGGTATATTTGAGGGAGTCCCGTCATATATTTCAACGGTTGAGAAATGCTGCCACGAAGATAGTTTACCAAACTGTGTAACAGATGGCGCTGTCCGTGTACGAATGTAGGCAGGACGATTCGTGCTGGAATGGAGACGAGGCGACCGCACCACAAAGCACTTAAAGTCGTGCGAGTTGCACTTCATAACCACCACCAACACTAATAAATTAGTATTACTACTACATTATTATAATTATTATTTCTCCATGGGATCCGTTTGGATAGTTACCGCCCATATGAGTGAGCATTCGTGATGCCTTCAGTGTTGCTGAGCGGCGATAGCCACTTACGATCAGGTGGACCGACTCGTGTGCCGGCTGTTTCCATAAAAAAAAAACTATAAAAATATTTTTACTGTTTCAAGATGTTTTTAATATTCCAAGATACCTTCTTGTCGCTTGTCGTACCAGTAATATATTGATACAAATACCCAAGACCCAAGTGCGAGTGAGCGCGCACTATCCTTCGCCCTGCTCGCACTTTATGTCAACGAATGCAACAAGATACTGCGCCTACAATCTCCTGTAAAAAAGGCTGAAATATCGAAAGCCAATTTTTTGACTAACGACAATTTAAAAGCGTATACTGGAGTTAGTATAGTAGGTGTTAGTATTATATCTAACATAAATATTACTGATATAAAATTATCACTAATAAAAATATGATACCAAGATGCTTCTAAAAGTATAAAAAGGGAATTAAAAGAAAAGAAAACAAATTGCAATTAAAGGATATTTTAATGCATATTAAAAAACGATTACAAAGATAACAGGCTCCAGAGTAAAGTAATTATTTCCACGGCAAAAAAACATATAAAAAATATCGACATTTTAAAAAGTCGATACTTATCGATATCGCATCCCTTAGCCTCGCTCCAATACAGTCTTTTAGCACCATTCCATGATATTATCGATTCTATTCCGAGAATGCGTTATATATTTATCACACAGATAAACAAGAGCAGTGGAAACATTACAGATAACATAACGATTCGTTCAAGTGGTGTTGCCATACGTAAAATATAAGTCATAGACTAAATTAAATAAAATATAAAATATTTGGTGACACAATTACTTAACCTTAATACTCTAACAAACTGTAACATGGCTACTGAAAAAGATATCTAAGAAAAATATGTATCGAAAACTATAAAAGCAAACACGTCAATAAAAATTCGCTTCAAACATTTTCAGTAAAAATTCTATTGCACCATAGATTCTCAAACTGCACAGTAAAAAAATAACAATTTAAAAAAATAACACTTGTAACGTCTTGGGTGATAAGGTATGTCAAAATTGTACTTTTCTAGTGACTTTACATTATTTTATAAGTATGTGCAACTCTGTCCAAATAACGCAAATAGAAATCTATGAATATTTATGAAAACCGCTACAAATTAAGATTTAATTTAATTTCTTCAAACGTCAGCATTCATTCATGAAAAACTGTTCCTATTCACCAAAAAAATACAATTTCTTTTAACTTCGGTTAAAAAAGCTCATAATTCCTATGCATACGTACATAGGTCTACAGTAGAGTTGCTAGATGGTCGGGATTCGTCTGGATTGTCCCGACATTTCACATGACAATTCCAGTACAAAATTTTTGTCCCGACAAATCCCGCCTTTTAAAGTTTTGTCCAGATATTTCAGTCTTGTCATCTGGCAACCCTAGTCTACAGTGAAATAGAATGTACTTACCCTAAAAGGAAAATAAGGTTCACTAATGTGAGCAGAATGTTTCCAGGTCCCGAAATCAATGCACGGCGGGGTACAGGAGTTCTGGATGTTCGATGTGGGGGGGCAGAGGGGCGAACGGAAGAAATGGATACAGGTACCTCATAGATAATTATGGATAGATGGCTTCCCGTTTCCGTTTTCCATTACAGAAGTGCAAGTTTCACAATTTTTAACAGACTTCAAAAAAGGTGGAGGTATTCAATTCGACTGTATTTTTTTATGTTTGTTACCTCAGAGCTTTCGACTGGATGAACCGATTTTAATGATTCTTTTTTTAATCGAAAGCTGGTGTTTGTCATGTGGTCCCACTTAAATTTGAGGTAGATCTGATGAGTAGTTTTTGAGTTAATAACTGACTTCAAAGGTTATTTTTTTGGTAAAATTTCTTGGTAAAATTCAGATTATTCAACGGTTTTATTTAAATCACCCTGTTGTGTACACAAGTGTAAGTAATATTGTAAACAGAGCCATCTGTTAGAGAGTTTTGTCAACTATCTTTACGACAGCAACTCTCAATTTAACCCTCTACTAAACATCCCAAATGCAGTAGAACTTCATGAATTCCTTATTGCAGGTGTTCGAAGGGATCCACGCCATCTGGTTCCTGGTGGCGTGCAGTGACTTCGACCAGACGCTGCGGGAAGACCACACTCAGAACCGGCTCAAGGAAGCTCTCGTACTGTTTGAGGATGTGTGGCAGAGCAGGTAATACGACATTAGAATATAACTTTTAGGTTGTGATGTCAAAGCTTTATTGACGTGATAACGTCTATTAAAACGATGAACGCCGGGCGCACGCACGAAAAACCATGACTCATTGCCCCGTTCGGCGCGAGCGAGAGCGCAGACAAGCGACAGAGAGGCACGATCGGCTACGAATTACGATCGGCCGAGGCGCTCAATTTTACTATAAAAGTATGCAATCATTTCATCAATTTTTTGTCATGACGTTGTCACGTTAAACTACCGTCCGTAAACCGACTTTACAGACATTTTTTTTTAATTATATGACGTTGTTTGGACAGTTTTTTTATTACCTCTTCAAAGCTTGCTCTCCCGATATTAAAGCTCTTGATACACGCACTACATATGTCCCCAGGTTCCTGCTAACCGCTGGGCTGATAGTATTCCTGAACAAGCAGGATATCCTGGAGCACAAGGTGACAGCGGGGCGGACCATCGCGACCCATTTCCCCCAGTACCACGACTACCAGGCGCCAGGGGACGAGTACACCCGGACCAAGCTGTTTATACGGAGTATGTTCGCTGTAAGTTGATGATTGTGTTTTAATCTTGTTGGTATGAGAATGAAAATACCACCATTGTACTACCACATTAATAGCAAATAAATGATTATGATTATATGAGATGATAAGCAGTTCAACTGAAAGCAGAGAAAAGTTGAACCGATTTCAAAAGTATCAACTTGAAAATATGAAATGAAGGCCCATTTTTTGTAGTAGTTACATATTTGACGGTTTTGCTGGCTTCAGCCTCAAAAGTAGCGTACACTTTTTTCTCCTCCAAAGCATACCTATAAATAATGATTTTGATTTGATTACAATGGACAAATATTTTGCCTAATTCCATACATTTGAAATTCAATAGCATGCTACCTACACGACGATTATGTATTTATGAATAAACACCTCGTCTAGGACCTTACCAGCCGCAACCGCTCGCGACGCACCGTCCAGCAATCGGCCGAGCGGTTCGTGGTGTCGGAGGCGACCCGCCCCCGCGAGTGCTACTTCCACTTCACCACCGCCACCGACACGGACAACGTGCGCACCGTCTTCCGAGACGTGCACCAGATGATACTCACACATATACTGAATAATATTGGGGTGTATTAAATATATTTAAGTGATTAAAAAATTTGGATGTTTTTTTTTTTCAACTGCTACAACTATTTAGGGCCGTTTTATTCATTTTTTAACCGACTTCAAAAAAGAAGGAGCTATTGAATTCGACTGTATTTTTTATGTTTGTTACCTCAGAACTTTCGACTGGGTGAATCGATTTTGATGATTGTTTTTTTAATCGGAAGCCGGTGTTGTCATGTGGTCCCGCGATCTGACGAGTAGTTTTTGAGTTATTTTGAAGTCTGTTATTTTTTTCTTAGTAAAATTCAGATTATTAATGAAAATAGCCAACAAACGAGCCGATGACCCACCTGATAACATCTCTGTGATCTCAACACTTGGTTTCATATGCTGAAATAGGTCAAATCGTATGTAAGAATTACATTTGCAAAAGCTGAGGTTGCGCTCTTGAAGCATTTAGGTCAGTTTATTAAATCCAGGCCTTATTATAGATGTCGCCATGTAGTAGCGTTTGAATTTAGATAAAGAATGACATGGAAGTAAGCTTGTCATGTACTCAATAAGATTCTAGCGTGGAAGACCATTATAGTTTCGGGAAGAAGGCAGAAGAAGAAGGTACGCATCATGGCAAAACCCTTGACGGTAGCGTGTCGTCGAATCAAACCGAAGTGTCGTTTAGAGTGCAATTGTGATACGATGTGAACTGTGAAAGTAGGTAATAACGCTTCACACTCATAGCCCCACACTAGGATTCCCTGTGTCGTGGGTGCCATGGACAACACACAACATAGACAAGGACATTCACACCCAGACCGAGAACAGAAATTCAAACTCATCATTCAAATTTCCGCCTCGCTGGGAATCGAACCCAGGACCCTCGGTGCGGCGATCCGGCATGGTAACCATTGCACCACACGGGTCGTCAATAATAAACAAAAATATAATATAAAAATATAATAGGTAAAGATAGCTAAATGTAATACAAGATCTGAAGTGTTGTTTCTTTCATTACTGTAATTCGAATATCCGCATCCGTCCATGGTAAAGATGGAACACAACAGAACCGATGATAGTGGTATATTTGAGGGAGTCCCGTCATATATTTCAACGGTTGAGAAATGCTGCCACGAAGATAGTTTACCAAACTGTGTAACAGATGGCGCTGTCCGTGTACGAATGTAGGCAGGACGATTCGTGCTGGAATGGAGACGAGGCGACCGCACCACAAAGCACTTAAAGTCGTGCGAGTTGCACTTCATAACCACCACCAACACTAATAAATTAGTATTACTACTACATTATTATAATTATTATTTCTCCATGGGATCCGTTTGGATAGTTACCGCCCATATGAGTGAGCATTCGTGATGCCTTCAGTGTTGCTGAGCGGCGATAGCCACTTACGATCAGGTGGACCGACTCGTGTGCCGGCTGTTTCCATAAAAAAAAAACTATAAAAATATTTTTACTGTTTCAAGATGTTTTTAATATTCCAAGATACCTTCTTGTCGCTTGTCGTACCAGTAATATATTGATACAAATACCCAAGACCCAAGTGCGAGTGAGCGCGCACTATCCTTCGCCCTGCTCGCACTTTATGTCAACGAATGCAACAAGATACTGCGCCTACAATCTCCTGTAAAAAAGGCTGAAATATCGAAAGCCAATTTTTTGACTAACGACAATTTAAAAGCGTATACTGGAGTTAGTATAGTAGGTGTTAGTATTATATCTAACATAAATATTACTGATATAAAATTATCACTAATAAAAATATGATACCAAGATGCTTCTAAAAGTATAAAAAGGGAATTAAAAGAAAAGAAAACAAATTGCAATTAAAGGATATTTTAATGCATATTAAAAAACGATTACAAAGATAACAGGCTCCAGAGTAAAGTAATTATTTCCACGGCAAAAAAACATATAAAAAATATCGACATTTTAAAAAGTCGATACTTATCGATATCGCATCCCTTAGCCTCGCTCCAATACAGTCTTTTAGCACCATTCCATGATATTATCGATTCTATTCCGAGAATGCGTTATATATTTATCACACAGATAAACAAGAGCAGTGGAAACATTACAGATAACATAACGATTCGTTCAAGTGGTGTTGCCATACGTAAAATATAAGTCATAGACTAAATTAAATAAAATATAAAATATTTGGTGACACAATTACTTAACCTTAATACTCTAACAAACTGTAACATGGCTACTGAAAAAGATATCTAAGAAAAATATGTATCGAAAACTATAAAAGCAAACACGTCAATAAAAATTCGCTTCAAACATTTTCAGTAAAAATTCTATTGCACCATAGATTCTCAAACTGCACAGTAAAAAAATAACAATTTAAAAAAATAACACTTGTAACGTCTTGGGTGATAAGGTATGTCAAAATTGTACTTTTCTAGTGACTTTACATTATTTTATAAGTATGTGCAACTCTGTCCAAATAACGCAAATAGAAATCTATGAATATTTATGAAAACCGCTACAAATTAAGATTTAATTTAATTTCTTCAAACGTCAGCATTCATTCATGAAAAACTGTTCCTATTCACCAAAAAAATACAATTTTTCCATACCCAAGCAATGTAACAATTTCATAATAATTTGGACACAAACAATAATTTCGCTGCGATCACTACGTGGGCTATAAACTATGAAAAACAGAGGCAAAATCATTGAAGTATTATTACTAGCGTATAGAACAGACACCGCGAACACAATGTATGTTCCAATGAATTGGCGCCGCGCGGCTTCAATTTCCAATGGATTCGTTCGATTTTGAAAGGAGAACAGGGGCTCAATTTTGAAAATAGAACCTCCCGGCGGGGATATACATTTTGTTCGAGATGTCTGTTCTATGACATTATACTTCATTGGGCAAAATGGAAAATAAATTATAACACATTCCCATTTTTCTTTACTCAACGAACGAACGATATATTTTCATCGATATATAATTGATAACTTTTTGATTGTCGAACAATACGTATATCTATAATACAAAATTTAGACTCTTTCCAACGCCAAAAAGGTTTTCCCAACATACTTTAATGATATAAATCGAGATCGATCGTCCGTCCGTCTCAAAACCGTTTCCAAACACCAACATTCGATTATATCTTAAACTTTTTGTTCTAAATGTATTTCAAAATAACCTCTCAAACTCTTACGCCTAACAACTTACGTGAATGAAAATTATGATAAAATTCGTTGTAATTGAACTCTGCAGTCAGCTATTTCATGAAAGACTTAAATATGTTTCAATTGACACATTGTCGTTGAACGCATTTCAAGTTGTGTTATGAGATTTCCTAATTGTAATTTTTACACCATCTTTACAACGTAGATATAGAAGGTTCGCTAAGGAATAGACAGAAAGTGGACTTTACTAACATCGAAGCCTAATATACTTCAAAGAACCCGTGTTGTTTTAGCTTTCGGCATATTGTAACCGCTTTCTACGTTATAATATTAATCAAAATACTATTTGCAACTGTAAAAATAAATGTACCCTTCATCAATTAGGAAGAAACTCAAGAATTCAATGGGATACATAATATTTATGAAATACATATTCATTAACATATAAAAAAGAATCGTTTGACCGAGTTTAATTTCTAATGTGTGTAGATTCTTATCACAATTTCCATTCACAACTATATACATGTATGTACATACAGACCCGCCCACACACATATGTATAAAATACTAACTGATTTTTTCAATAATTAATTATGAAATTCAATTTGCCAGTAATTAAACCACCGAATTGTTTACAATATATTTTTTTAATTTGCTTTTATAAACAAAGTAAAATAAATACTGAACTGATCTTTGCCTATTTATGAATAGAATTATTTATATTAATTGTACTTTTTAATACAATAACTTGAATTAAACGAATTTTAAACTACTGAATCGACTTTAAAAACACTTCAAAAGAGATTGTATCACAAAAATACTTGCAACAGTTATAAAAAAGTTACACGTAAAACTTATACGTAAAACATGCGTGCGCGCAGCGTTCTGTACGTACAAACCAACCTCGTCCCGTATCAAGTTTACATCTTACAATAACATATCCTATTCCATCTAAGTGCCGGTTACATAAATAACATGAATGAACTAATGAAATGATTTACGAACAAGGCTTGTAAACTTAAAGTATTATAATATACCAAACTTGTATAAGTATTATTTGCTGATAAAATTACTAATTACAATAACTGGAAACCCGATCTGCGGTCAAAATTCGACAGTAAGTGACAAATCTGTCAATGAAAACAAAAGTAAACAGCATTTTAAGTTGAAGACTTTCATCAAAAAAGCATTTTTGATCGGTCTCGCCCTGATATAAATAATAATCTTTGGCTCGAGAACTTATCAACCCCCGAACCAAAAAGAGGGGTGTTATAAGTTTGACGTGTATGTGTCTATATGTCTGTTTGTTTGTCTGTGGCATCGTAGCTCCCAAACGGATAAACAGATTTTGATCTAGTTTTCTTTGTTTGAAAGGTGAATTAATCGAGTGTTTTTTTGCTATGTTTATGAATATAATACTGTCGGGGGTTTTAAACTCTATCGATATTTTTATGTCAAAATGAACTATAATTTATGAGTGTGAAGCGTTATTTATTTATTTATATATTTAAGAGCCATAGACATATAAAATTCCATTTGACCATAGATAAAAATAAGTTTACAAACCTCATTCAACATGAAACCAATTAAGATAATTAAAACTACTATATATACCATTAACACAAGAAATATATTTACAATGACATAATGAATTGTATGAATCAATGGGATTAATTTTTGTATCACTGTTTCAAATACATCTTTAATACGCATAGTAAAATATTGTATTGGATTCCATATTAAAATACTATCAATATCGTTCAAATAAAACACTCGAGTTCGTATAAAAATATCTAACATTGAGTAAAAATTATTTCGTGATAACGCCAACGTAATGATTTTTTTTTGTAAATATGTATAAATTAAAATTTTACGTGTTTTAGGGTCGATTCCACCAAACTTGTGTGTTAGGGGTGTTACACGTAATTATGTATGTTCAGGTCTGCAATTGTCGCCTTATCTTTCATATAGCTTTCGTCCCAATAATTTCGGTAATATATTGATATATTATACATAGTGCTTCGGATAAATGCGAATACATATAAAATTTTCTTAAACATTAAAAATCAGATAGGACAACCCTCTTAAGTAGGGTAAGTCGGGGTAAAGTATGACAGATACAGATAGTCAAATACAAATACTAGTTCAAATCTTTAACTCTGTACTATTTTTTAGTGTATTATGTTGGCATTCTTAAATAATAAATACATGTTACATGACATATGTCACATTGTACCCTAACTTACTCTATTACAAATAACACTGTTGCCCTATTTGATATTTAAGAGTTAATTAAAATTTTACATGTCTTCACATGTATTCCATAAACTATATGTTTTAATTCACATTGAAAACGGACCATCTTTTTTCATAGTCAATAATAGTCCATAACATACGCTCAAATATCTTTCATTGGCCATACAACCCAACTATGGCCAATAACAATGCATGTGCATTAAAGCATGAAGACGTAAATTAATGACTATTTTAATGTAAAAATGTGTATGTAAATGCAATCTAATGGCAAAAAGTATCAATCAAAAACATATAGAAAAAAACATATAGAACAATATAAATGGGTTACTTGTACAGTAACGTCGGCAAAGTATTACGTCATGTTCAAATCAACATATCAATCGTAAAAATATTATGATTTAAGTGTTTAGCAAATCAAATTCTAGAATAAGAATACAAAAAATACACTTTTTTGATGTTCAATTTTCTTTCGAATCAGAATATGTGTGTGTGTGTGTGAATGCTCTATTTATTTATGTTGTTCATCGCTATTAAACATAACTGTCAATCGGTGCAGAAAATTAATAAAATATTTGACAGTTCGACACTGTCATGTCAATACATGAACACAACGTAATAACACTATTGAAAATTAACAACATTCTAAACATATCAAAACACCACCGGGGCTTTCTACAATATAAAATACATAAAAATCGTTCTTTTGATGAATACATGCATACATTTTTAATAAAATTTATTACTAAGGTGATCCCTTCGAAGTACCCACATATATTTTTCCCTTTTCACTCATAAGTAGATCGATTTCTTGGGTATAATAATTATGCTCATTGAATCATGATTATTAAAACTATAATTATTATGCTAAGGATACTATTTTGAACGTACAATGAAAATATGCGTAAAGAAAAGATTGGAGGGTACATCGAAAAAATCACCTTAACGCATACTTATAGGGATCAATTTACAATAACATCGAATACTTGAGAGATGTAGTTGAGAAATTGAGATTTTTTTTTGTAATGTGTGAAAAACAAAACAGTCCAGTACCTATGTACAAAATTTCTTCAATTACTCTTTATTTCACCTATATTTGTGCATAAATTAATAAATAAACGTGTAAAATATAACAGCTACATGTTCTCTGTAGAAGTAGAACATTGTTTTACAAGTCAGAGTTTGTCAAAAACATTTGAAATCACGAAATATAAAGAGCTTGTTTTAATGCTTTAGCCGACAAAGTTAAATATGTCATCAAAACCTCAATTTCTCAATACATCCGCCATCTTTAAATGAACGTACTATACGTACGAATTGTACGTACTATACGTACGAATTGTACGTACTATACGTACGTATTGTACGTACGTATTGTACGTACTATACGTACATATTGTACGTACTATACGTACGTATTGTACGCAGCCAACGGATACAAATCATCAGTTACGAGGTATATCTGTTTGTTTGAGCTACACTTACGTATTATCAGTAAAACTATGCGTTAATTATCAACTTTTTGGATGCACTGTCTGATGTGATCATGTGATGTGTGTTCTGGAAAGAGAGGGTTTGTTTATTAGCTCTGTTTAAGAATTATTCCTGAAATCCCTACCAAGAAGTCCCCACTACTGGGGATTTATAGACTCTTTGCAGAATTAGATGCTCCAAAAATAAATATAAATGCTTACGCCCCAACTCCGAGTCACTAACGTTTACTTAAATCGCTCCTTAGTAAAGATTCACCACACAAATTCTGCATTAAGGAGCAATTAAAGTAACCGTTAGGGACTCAGTTGGGACGTTAGTTGAGATTTCTAAAAAAAGTTGATTGTAACCCCGAGATGTTTTTTAAGTAAAAAAAAAAACGTCCAAATGCGAGTGGGGCGACGCACAATACAGTGCTTTCAAATTAAACATAATAAGATTAAGTTATAATAAGTATGGCTGTTCCGTAAGTAGTGGATCAACCTTACAAGGCAGAATAATATAAGCTTGCGGTTTAATCGCAGATACCACTTCCTAATCTAACTATTCTGTTTTTGCATAATACTACCTTTAGTTTTGAAGATTGTATGACAATAGCAAATTAAGTAAACAAAATAGAAGCAAAAATATTTTAGTAATTAGGTAGGTAATTAACCTTATATTATATTTTTTCTTGTGTTTGAGGAACAAGCTTGCGGACAAACCATTTTATGCAAAGCTTTATGATTTAAGTTGTTGTAAATCTGCTTGTCTATACTAATATTATAAAGAGGAAAGATTTGATTGTTTGTTTGCATTGAATATAGGCTCCGAAACTACTGAACCGATTTGAAAAATTCGCTGTTGGGAAGCTACACTATCCCCGGGTGACATAGGCTATATTAAATCAAAAAAATTAGGGATCCTTAATAAAACTCCAATAATGTAACCCAAGGTGTAAAAAATAAGAAAACCGACGGTGGTTAATATTCCTAATCTATGTACACCCCCCCCCCCACACACAGACACACCATCGACTAAAAAATTAGGGATCCTTAATAAAACTCCAATAATGTAACCCAAGGTGCAAAAAATAAGAAAACCGAGGGTGGTTAATATTCCTAATCTATGCACACCCCCCCCCCCCCACAGACACACCATCGACTAAAAAATTAGGGATCCTTAATAAAACTCCAATAATGTAACCCAAGGTGTAAAAAATAAGAAAACCGACGGTGGTTAATATTCCTAATCTATGTACACCCCCCCCACAGACACAGACACACCATCGACTAAAAAATTAGGGATCCTTAATAAAACTCCAATAATGTAACCCAAGGTGTAAAAAATAAGAAAACCGAGGGTGGTTAATATTCCTAATCTATGTACACCCCCCCCCCCACAGACACACCATCGACTAAAAAATTAGGGATCCTTAATAAAACTCCAATAATGTAACCCAAGGTGCAAAAAATAAGAAAACCGAGGGTGGTTAATATTCCTAATCTATGCACACCCCCCCCCCCCCCCACAGACACACCATCGACTAAAAAATTAGGGATCCTTAATAAAACTCCAATAATGTAACCCAAGGTGTAAAAAATAAGAAAACCGACGGTGGTTAATATTCCTAATCTATGTACACCCCCCCCACAGACACAGACACACCATCGACTAAAAAATTAGGGATCCTTAATAAAACTCCAATAATGTAACCCAAGGTGTAAAAAATAAGAAAACTGAGGGTGGTTAATATTCCTAATCTATGTACACCCCCCCCCCCCCCCCACAGACACACCATCGACTAAAAAATTAGGGATCCTTAATAAAACTCCAATAATGTAATCCAAGGTGTAAAAAAATAAGAAAACCGAGGGTGGTTAATATTCCTAATCTATGTAAACCCCCCCCCCCACAGACACAGACACACCATCGACTAAAAAATTAGAGATCCTTAATAAAACTCCAATAATGTAACCCAAGGTGTAAGAATAAGAAAACCGAGGGTGGTTAATATTCCTAATCTATGTACCCCCCCCCCCCCCCCACTCACCCTACGACATGGAGGAGCAGGGCAGCGGCGGCGACCCCATCTGCGTGAGCACCCGGTCCAGCCACTGCAGCGGCCCGTTGAGGTGCAGCTCGATCCAACACGGAGTCGAGGTCACTGTTTGACGTCTGGGAGAGAATACTTCACGGTTAGTTATAGTCACAGAATACACTATAGTGTCCATGTGTACAGAAGAGTCACTATGCAAAATCATTTAAATAGGGATGTTGACACTATCAGTAAATTAAAATAAATTTATGTTTAAAATATCAAGGAAAACTTTTAAACACCTGAAATATTATTCTTTTGTCGAAATCAATCACAATAAATTAAATATAATTATCTTAAAATGTTAAAAATAGTACTCACTGTCACGTGACCTCAAACGCCAGTTTCAGCTTATTTTATTTTTTATTTTTTTATTTAATGCTTTATTGTACACAGGATGACAAAGATGTCATTAAGAAAGTTAGTACAAAGGCGAGCTTATGACGTCATTGTTCATATTTTATATGCAAGTGCAACAAACTTCAGTCGACAGATAGTATTGAATATGGGCTAGTGTCGTCACGTGACGGTTTTGGTGGGAAATTTGAAAATGATTTTTATTTATCAATTTTAGTTTTTAAATTGAAGATTATTATTTTTATAATATTTTTTCGTGAATCTTGTGGTTCTATCTATAAAATCAAATTGAATCCTAAAATTAGTCAACATCCCTATTAATAGCGACTCTTGCTACAACGCAATAAAGTGTAATTCAGGTCGCACAGCGCTAATCGTCAAGACGTTGACATCTAGACGTTGTCTCTCTTTCTAATCATATCTCTTATCCTCTCTGACAACGTCAGGGTTGTCTTCTTTTTTGTGATGACATGTGTAATAGATTACAAATGTATGAGATGGCGTGGCAGCCCTTCTGAACAACCCTGACGGTATGCCTGATTACGTAAGTATAGAGTGTAGACGTTGCCTCTCTTTCCAATCATAACTGTCTTAACTTTGTGTTGTGTGTTGTTTTGTGTCAGAAGGTCTGAAGGCTGAAGTCGAAGGTGTTCGAGCAGTGTGTGTTGCCAGTGATGACATACGGATCCGAGACGTGGTGCTTCACTATTGGCCTTATGCATAAGCTTAGAGTCGCCCAGCGGGCTATGGAACGAGCTATGCTCGGTATTTCTCTACGCGATCGAATCAGAAATGATGAAATCCGTAGACGAACGAGGGTGACCGACATAGCTCAGAGAATTAGCAGGCTGAAGTGGCAATGGGCTGGCCACATAGTTCGAAGGACCGATAACCGTTGGGGAAGAAAGGTCCTCGAATGGAGACCACGCCTCGGTAAAAGGAGCACAGGACGCCCCCCGACCAGGTGGACCGACGACCTGAAGAAGACAGCGGGTATCCGCTGGATTCAGAAGGCTCAGGACCGGTCAGAGTGGCGGAAGTTAGGGGAGGCCTATGTCCAGCAGTGGACCTACAAAGGCTGATGGATGGATGGATGGTTGTTTTGTGTAACAGTGGTTACCACTGGACACTTTTTAAATTTTCCCCTTCTAATGTTCGGTTTAGACGTATTAAGTAGTTAACTAAATTTTAAGTGAATAATTTTTAGTGCGCGTCCACACGTAATAATTTAGTAAAACTCTTTAGTTCATACAATTCTACGTAATTATTTAAGCATTTTACTAAATTTTAACTAAAAAGTACCTGTCCAAACGTGTTAAGTGATAAGCCCCGCCCACCTACTTAACAGAAAATAGAAAATTATCTAAATTACTTGTCTACTTGATTACTAAACTACTAAATTGTCCGATTAGTGATTACACTTATTAATTTACTGAAAATTTAGTTATCTACCTAATACGTGTAAATAAACCAAACAATAGTTATTCCTTCCAGTTTCATTAAATTCATTCCCATTAAATTCATTCATTCATTAATTCCTCCCATATTCCTCGGTATCACTACGGAGTACAGTGGCCCACTACCGACCTGTACTCGGCCCCCCATCCCTTGACGAAGCTCATGCGGATGGTGCACATGCGGGTCAGCTGGAACACCGGCTCGAACCCCTGCGACACCGACTGCGAGAGCAGCGCCGCGAACTCCTGGTTGTTGAAGATCTTCAGGTTGCAGCCTGCGGTACAGACGAATAATGTATATGTAGCTTAGATATTGTCATTAGAGAGAGAAAGAGAGAGAGAGAGAGAGAAAGAGAGAGAGAAAGATAGAAAGAGAGAGAGAGAGAGAGAGATAAAAGATAGAGAAAGGTTATGATATTTTTGTTTTGTGGTTGATGTATAATATGTTAAAAGTTTAGTTTATTTTAATTAGAAACATTTGACATTATTGAATTGGATTGCATGAATAAGGTAAATTACTTATTTTGACATTGTATCTTTGTATTTGCATACCACACTGTGGTTGAAATTGAGGATTAAGATTAAGTTTACAACATGTCTGTACCAATTTTATTGCAAACGAGTAACCGCCCTCGCTTTGCTTCGGTTTTCCTATTTTTTTATACCTTGGGTTACATTATTGGAGTTTTATTAAGGATCTCTAATTTTTTTGAAAATATAATAAAGCCTTTGTCACCCGGGAATAGTGTAGCTTCCCAGCAGTGAAATAATTTTTCAAATCGGTTCAGTAGTTTCGGAGCCTATTCAATGCAAACAAAAAATCAAATCTTTCCTCTTTATATATTAGTATAGATAAACATATTATTATTATAAAGAGGGAGGGAGGCGAGAGAGTGAGAGAAAGAGCTGAAGCTCATAATACAGGTACCCCGATGTGGTAAAATGTAATGTATGTGACGGCGAGCGGCCTCTTTGGTTCTACAATGATCGGCCGATGCAGAAGCTGTCATGTCATGAAGAAAACTAAATATTTAGAATAAGGAATGTGTCAATCCATTTAGAACAATACGGGTGGGACATTCTATGGGGATTCGAATAGTGATCACGGAGTAGTACAGATTGTTATTGATGTGAACGTTAGGAGAACTGGAAATATATCATGGAGCAAAGTAAAAGGAATATTATTGAATAACCAACACCGTAGAATACCCCTTCTTCGTCATATGTATGTGATGTATGTATGTATGTTACCGGGCGGTATCTTGCACACGGTGGCGGGGTGCCAGCCGTAGCGCTGGTTGCAGTTGGGGCTCTGCACGAAGATCGACGAGTCGCTCAGGCACTCCGCGAACACCTCCCCTGTTGACAGACACACACACACACACACACATACAGACACACACATACATACAATAAACAATAATATCAACATCTCTGCCGTCCTCAAACTAAAAGGCGGTTAAGGCGCGGTGTGATCTCAATATTCACAAAACTGGGTTTCTTTGACGCTCGAGTACGAGGAAACCCAATGAAAATATCGCACGCAAAAAATACAGAGCATAAAAAAAGGTCTAAAGAAAAATGTAAACCGAATAGAATATCAAATAGTTGTTTAATATTTCCAATAAAAAATCGTAATTTGCTGTACAAAAATAAACTTTAGCGTCGAATTTCTCTGTATTTTCAGCGGTAACAACATATTATTTTTTGAGAATATAATAGTAGTATTATAGAATATAATAGGTTTTATTAAAACTTTAACCGGGCAGATATTGTATTTAATGTGTATATTCTGAATTATCTAAGGAAAACCCTCAAATTAAATGTTTATTCGCAGTCTAGTTACATTGTTAGCAAAAATATGCTTTGCAATTTTGAACCCTATTCAGCGTCACGTAAATGTAACATTAGATTAGCGCAGATATGCGGTTGTGTGAGTGAAATCAACGTTTTTAAATCGTAGTCATACAGCGCCTTAAGTGACAAAAACAGTTTTTGAGGTAGAGCCAAAAAACGCAGGATTATTTTGAAATCGTGCTAGTGATTCTCTATATACAATTGTTAATGTTGTCATACTATGTCAAATTCAAAAGATATATTTTTTTTTGAACTTAAATATTACTAAAGGTCAAAAAAATATCAAAACTGTTAATAGCACAGACATATATACCTAGAGTAGATGAGGCATGTACCTCGAATTGTATGAAAACCAAGCGTGTCACTTTTTTTGACACAATGTTATGTCACAAGAATATTTTAGTGATTGTTATACCTCATCCTAGCAATACCAATACGTAACCGATTTCTTACCGATTCTCGATATCGATAACCAATTATAATCAGTCTGGTTGGTTGTTATTGTACGTATAGGTTATAGTGCTGAATAAAACCAAATAAATAATTTTCTTTTGTTAATATTTTGTTATTAAATATCATTGGGGTGAGTTTGATTTAACTTGATTATTTATTATAAACACAAATTATAAAATTTATTAAATTTTTATTAAAATTATAAACACGTTTCAAAAATATAAATAAACAGATCAATATCATATTAAATTCCTTACTTCAAAATTTTATGCAAAATAAAAAAAGAGAATTAAAACAAAATATAATCATTTATTTATTGAAATCAAAACCTTTGTAATTTAATAATCAAAATAACAAAAATGTACCACCATTAATTTAGACCGATTTGAAAAATTCTTTCGATTGATGAAAAACAACTGGTCAAGAGCTTGTAAGGCCATGCGCAATGTAGGGTTCTATACTTGTAAGTTGATCGATTATTACTCGTTAACCTGCAAATATTTCGTAACCGTGTGAATTTTTTCACATGTCGAACTCCACCTTTTTAGCTGGCAGGGGAGACGGAAACTTGAACCAATATTATCACTTTTATTAGTTTTTTTTTTAAGAAAATTAGCATTTTATAATTTTAGCTCGTTTTCCTTAATAGAATTATTAGTGAAAATGAAATTATTCCACATATTAGTCGAAATTGTTGTATTCATATGACAATAGTGTTCTTTAAACCGAACCCATAATATTTTTTTAAATATCTTTGCAACGATACCTTACACTATCTGTATTGGGTAGCCAAGTAAAAAAATCCATCCCCACTTGAACTGCGGTAAATAAATATTTTTAATATTTTATTCTACGACTTTGTAGTATTAATAAATAATTATGTACATCCATGCCAAATTACACCTTTCTAGCTCTTAGGTTCTCAGCACTAAGTTGCGAATGGACGGACGTACGGGCGAACAGATATGACGAAACTATAAAAAAAAATACAGTTAGTTACCTTTGGAATAAAATTCGTGTTACAAAATATATGTCTATGAGAATATTTATTTATTCGACGATTCTCAAAATCGATTAGAATCGAGACAAGACAGGGTAAATGAAAAACACTATATACTATATTTGACCGAAAAACGACAATATTGACAGTACCACGAAGTAAAGCGTTACTTAGCAACGATTGATAGTAACGATTGTTGTATTTTCATTGCATGTTCCAACAAAGAAACCCTAAATTTTTTAAACCAAAATGAGCAATGTATTGTGTAGTATGTAGTACATATACTCAGTAAGTGCTCGTCATTGTAAAACGTGGTAAAACCACAATAAACATTAAATTAATTTATTTTAAATAGATAGGAACACAATTTTATAATGAAATTACTTAGCGATGAAAGAAAATGTTTTCTTTATCTTTCCTAACTATATTTGTAGATTTTCTACAGTTTATAACATTAAAATCAGGCATTTTCGTTATTTCAGTTGACATCTGTTGCCAATAGCAATGAAAGTCCGACTAAATGACACGGCGCCTCATTAGGATTTCAAATCCTAATTGTTACACGTGAATTGTATGAACTTGCCGTGTCTACTCTGGGTATACATGTTTGTGGTTAATAGAGTAAAAATTTACCAGGTGACATTTAGCCGCCTTTTAGCTTGAGGACGGCAGATCTGGACTATACATGTTTCCAAAATATAGATACGTTAAGGACCATCCGTAAATTACGTCACACGTTAAAGGAAGGGGGGGGGTCTTGTAGTGTGACATTGTGTGACAAGGGGTGGGAGGGGTCGTAATTTCGTGACGTCACATTTCAAAATCGAATAATTGGTATGTATATGTAAATATTTAAAAAAAAAACAATTTTATTAATGGAAATAAAAGTTATTTCGGAACTGCTGTTTTAATTTAATAATTTCTAGGTGTAAAATTTCATAATATGTGACGTCACACTAGGGGGGGAGGTCTCACATATGTGACCAGTTCTGACAAGGAGGGGAGAGGGGACAAAAAGTTATGAAATTCGTGTGGCTTAATTTATTGATGGCCCCTTACGTATGTTTTCTTTTGTTTTTGTTTTGCTATGTGTTTCTTTTAATCCTGTATGGTTTACACAATAAAATGAAATCTATTCCATAGCTGGTTACTCTGGTATCACATGATATCAAAATGAACCTTACCCCCAATGTAATAGAGCCGAACGCCCTTGCCGATGTGACGGCGCGTCTGTTCCACCACCTCGTTGCGATTCACGTTGGACAGCAAGCCGAGACAGAACCTGAGACATAGCAGTAGTTAGTCCACTGTTTGTATGGAAACAGTCGGTAAACGAGCTGACAATCCACCTGATGGTAAGTGGTTGGCGCCCATGGACATCAGCGACACCAAAGGCATTCCTGATGCGTTACCGGCCAAGAAAGAGAGAATAAAAAGAAATAAAGCCGGGTTAAGACCTGCGCGGGTCAATTAGGTTTGTTTGTTTTACGCTAAATCAAAATTTTATCAAAAAAATAACAGACTTCAAGGATATAGTTTTTGAAAATTATATATCAAAATCGTCGTAACTAAGTTACATTTGGAAGCCAGGTTTTCTTTTTTCTTCTCCCTTTCTTGGCCGGCAACAAATGTTGCTAAAGTCCATGGGCAACCATAGTTACTTACCATCAGGTGGATCGTCAGCTCTTTTGCCAACTATTTCCATAACATACTCCTTGCCTTGCATCTCTTTCTCACTCACCGTTCACTATTACTCGGATCAGTGAACCCATCGACCGTGATGGAGGGCTGCGACGCGTGGAACGTCTCTCCCACCCTGGTGTTCAGCTCGTAGTAGCTGATGCTGCACCAGAACGCCGGCTCGTGGTACAGCACCGGGGCTGCCTCGGACACCAGGCCGGGGGGTGATGGGGTGAGGCGGGTTAGGTCTGTGGTGGGATACACAGGTTAGAATGTTTTGGAAATAGTTTTAAATACAGGCTTTGAGAGTTTTGTGTGTGGGCTGTTGGTTGTTGAGGAGTTCCCTCGGTTGGAGACAACCCTGAGCGTTGGATCAGGTTACCATTATCATAAAAACTAGCGTTCTACCCGCGTTTTCCGGGATAATAAGTATCTTATGTCTTATTCCAGATCATCGTGCTGTGTGTTAGCGTGAATGAGTAACAAACATACAAACTTTCACATTCATTATATTAGTAGGATGCATCGTCATCGGTATCAAATCAATTTGTGAAACTTCAACTCTGTTCCTGTCTGTAATGTGTAATGATATTTAAAAAAATATAGATACGTTATGCCCTTACAAATCAACCTAAAAATCTGTTCAGAAAAGAGCTACAACACACACATCTTTTGGTTCACTACACCAATTACATTGGTTTAATACACGAAACATTTTAACGCTGTATGTCAAATGTCACGCACTTCTGACAACAACATAATCTAAATTTTACTAACAAAAAATAACCGACTTCAAAGTCTCAAAAACTACATAGTTGTCAGATCTCGTTCAAATTTATGTGAGACCACATGACAAGCGCCTGCTTTCGATTAAAAAAAGAATCATCGAAATCGGTTGGCGTTATATTGAGTTATTCGTCAATTTGTCGCGCACATCTTAACACAAATTTACGACTTGTAGTTTTCTCATGGATGCCATTGTCAGATCTCAATAAAATTTATGTGGGACCACATGACAGCCACCAGCTTTCAATTAAAAAAAGAATCATCAAAATCGGTTCGCCCAGTCCAAAGTTCTGATGTAACAAACATAAAAAAAAAACAGTCGAATTGAGAACCTCCTCCTTTTTTGAAGTCGGTTAAAAAGCGTGCGTATCGAAACGGTCAATTACCTGTTCTTACGCTCTTCTTCGTCAGCGCGCTAGTGACATATCTACCTCTTTTTACATTATAATATCATTGCTCTGTACAAGAGGAAGTAGATTTAATTCAGCATGTCATTTGACCCAAACATACATACACGCTTAAAACTAACGAACAAAGCAATTGAAATAAAAGCTAATATAAAAAAAGTACACAAATTGTCAACAAACTCACTCATGTTGTCGTTGTGGTCCATGGGGTCTCCGTCCTCGCTCATGTAGCCGGGGGGCGGAGTCTCCACTTGCGATGAGCTCCTGCGATTACATCACTATTATTAGGACTAATTAATATTGAAATCAACAATACGCTGCCGGGCAAAGAGAAGAAAGAAAGTAGTGGCTCTCGGGTTTAGATTGTCAAAAAGAACACTCAACAATCTGTATGCAATATGTATAGCAAAGGAAGATTTTTCTGCAGGCCTCCTCCAATCTTCTCCATTCTGGCCTTTCTATGGCCACTCTACCCCATGTTAATCCTGCGACTTGTCTAATGTCGTCTTCCCACC
Organism: Thymelicus sylvestris; assembly: GCA_911387775.1. NCBI lineage: Eukaryota > Metazoa > Arthropoda > Insecta > Lepidoptera > Hesperiidae > Thymelicus > Thymelicus sylvestris. The sequence goes on along the minus strand of OU426912.1, from coordinate 1,117,470 downwards.
TCTTTTGTGGTCTACCACTCTTCCTCTTTCCATCTCTTGGGTACCATTGCGTGGGATTCTAAGCATAATATTAAATTTAAATTTACAAAACCCCGTCAGTTTTATTTACCTACACTAGACATAGCTAAAACACTCTCGATTAAGTCACCTTTCAGACAAAAAAACCAGATCAAAATCGGTTGATCCATGTGGCAGCTACGATGCCACAGACAGACAGACAGACAGACATACAGATACACAGACACACCCCTCATTTTTCGTCGGAGGTTAAAAATACAATAAAGTAAACATATACTGCAACGTCGTCATCATACTCACAGCTGCACAGTAGTATTCCCAGGCACCTGCTGGGCCAGCGTGGCCTCGAGGTACAGCGCGCTGTGGCCGCCCACGCCCACGCCCACCACGCCACCGCACTGCATCACTCTGTGGCACAACGACAAACATGTTACTCTATGGTATCTCTCCATCTATCACTAATCACGGTATCAGGCCTGGCGCACTCCGCACTTTTGGTATGATGTTACGAGTACGTGTCGAGTTGTCGACGTGTCGGGCCAATTTCAGAAGGGCTGCCACGCCGTCTAATACATTCGTATCACACATGTCATCAAAAAAAAAAAGAAGACAACCCTGACGTTATCAGAAAGGATAAATCATGATATTAAATAGCATATCGGGTGCTTAATATCGTATTATCCCGGCAAAGCATCGCTAGTTTATTATATACTCACGTGTCAGTGTGCTCGTGGTGGGTCTGATGGTAGTCGGTGTAGGGCGGCGGCGCTCGGACTTCGCCCTCCGCGCACCGCGGCACGAGAATCGGTGGAAGCGCTGCCACAAATATACGATACAATTACTTAGAGGTACAAACAAGACACCATTGTAAAATGAGACAGCAATGGAAGCACTCAATTTGACATGTTGTGTCGATCGTAACTGGTGCATAAAGGTCAATGCATACGTAACGTGGACGGGACGGGCACGGGACGGGACGTGAAGTTTTGGAAACATCGTTTCATATAAAATGTAAACGATAGCGCATACGTCACGGAGGCACGCACGGGACGGTAACGGTTACGTATGCAGCGACATTTACTCTCAGGTCAAGTCAGCAGACTTTAGACATTACAACTTGATTTAAATGTGAAAGGAATAAAGTAAATTTTGACGACGTAAATAGTGCTCTTTCGCATGTGTCGCGTTGGTTCACTATCAATAATTTGCTTTTAAATGCAAAAAAAACTAAATGTATAGAGTTTGTACTACCTAATGTTAAAAAAGTTAACAAATCTCTCAGACTGAATAATGAAATATTGCACATGGAGGAATCCACGGTCTTTTTAGGGGTGACCTTAGATAGTAAACTTCAGTGGGGCCCACATATAACAAATCTCGCGACTAAACTCGGTAGGGCTGCTTACGCTGTTAGGAAAATAAGGCAGTTTACTGACGTCGAAACTGCTAGGATGGTTTATTTTGCATATTTTCACAGTATTATGTCATATGCCATCTTGCTGTGGGGCAAAGCAGCCAGTATAGAACAAATTTTCATACTACAAAAAAGAGCTATTAGGGCTATTTATAAACTTAGATCTCGTGAAACTTTGCGTGACAAGTTCAAAGAAATAGGTATACTTACAGTAGCCTCACAATATATCTATAGTAACGTGGTTTTTATACGGAATAATATAAGCGCGTATAAACAAAATTTTGATATCACTAATCGCCAAACAAGAAAAATGCACCAGTTAGTAACGCCATCTTACCGTCTTTCTAAAGTGAAGCGATCTTTTATGGGCCGTGGTGTACAGTTCTATAATAAAATCCCAAAGTTAATACGTGATTTGCCAGTGGAATTATTTAAGAAACATGTAAAATCTCAACTTTTAGGGAAAGGCTACTATACTGTAGATGAGTACATAAATGACAAAGACGCATGGAAATGACCAGATCTGCAACCAGTTCCGTACAGGCTAGTGATACTTCTTTGTAAGAAATATACCAATGTATTTTATTTTTAAAAGATGTGCTGAGGAGTTTCTTTCGGCTTTTCTTCTCCTCCATGACAAAGCACCTTTCCGAAAAGCTGGTAAATTAAAAAAATGACGTGCATAAGTGTATCAATGATACCTACATGAATAAATGATTTTGAATTTGAATTTGAATTTGATAAATGCATTGAAGTATTATATGGTCTCATGCATCACTTACCAGGAGAGTCGATCTTATTGTAGTGATAAGGGTTGATGCACACTTCGTCCTTCTTCAACTGGTATGCATACTCGCAGTGGTCCACTGGCTTTAATTCATGCTGGCTCTGTTAATAAAATATAATAGTTTTATAAGTAACTAGCTTTTGCCCGCAGCTTCGCGCGCGGTAGAGATCGATTCTTCACAAATCCTATTATATTACTTTTACTTAGTTAAATTTACTTGCCTGTGACTTAAGTAAACATGTATCATTTGATAGCGTGATTCAGAACTTGCAAATGAATTTTACTAACGCCATCTATTAACAACATCCGGAACTAAATATCTAGCAACTAACAAAATATCGATCTTCCCATGGGGATGTTTTATCGCGGTAAAAAGTAGCCTACGTTACTCTCCACCCTCCTCACTATCTCCACACACAAAAACCATACATTATAACAGCTTCGTTGCGACGTGAAAGACGGACAAACAAACACACTTTCACATTTTATAATATTAGTATGGATAATAAAACTAACTAATCAAAGTTTGAACATGGAAGATATTTGAGAAAAACCATTTTATCTGTATGTCTGTTACAGTTTATCACAGAAATGCCTCAACAGGTTTGGATAGAGTATTCACTGAAGTATTGTAGTAAGCTTGGGGTGACATGGTCGCTCATAAATATCAGCAATACCAGGCAAGAAAGGCCCAAACACGACAAGACGTTTGACAGTTGAAGCAAGACGGTGGTACATCTTCGCAGAAATCTTATCAAAAATAAAGAAAGCAACAGCCTTATCAGTCTGCATTATCTGCAGACTATATTGTTAGACACAATTGTAATTGATAAGAGAATATGTCATCTATTATTATAAATACGTAATGTTCAAGCGAAATGTGAAAGCACAGTTGTAGGTAATATATTACAGTAAGGACAAATATTTAAATACCAACGAAAGAGTCTCCTTCTAACACATTAAATAATCATAAAATGTACAGCTATTGTATAAAATCGATATGTGAATATGTTCTCTATTGACTCCAAAATGGCTGGACTGATGTTGACAAAATTTGAAGAAATTGAACGAATTTCATGAAAAATTTGGAGAGTGATCTCCATATTCATTCAGTGGGTGATCCTACGTTTGTTAGCGATAAAATCATCAGATGTTTTGTTTGTTTTATTAGTGGTATCCATCCAAAGCCAGGTCAGGTTGCTATTCATGTAATTGTTAAACACTTACTTGTAGCTGTGGCCACCGCCACAGCCGACAGTAGACAACATGCGGCAATCCCTTTCTGTATTGGCCGTTTGTTCCGTTGTCGTTTGGTTTCACTCTGAAAACAATTGACATATTGTGATAAATACTTTAAAAGGGTTGTTGTAAACTCATCACATAGTAAACTACTGAAACATAATCATCATTAATCATAATCTACATCTCACAACCCTTGAAGAAAGACGCCTACGTGGTGACCTGATTGAAACATACAAAATTCTCAACCATTACTATGATTTACCTGATATACAGAACATTTATAACCTTAAAGATAATGGAAGAATATACAGAGGACACCAAATACAATTGCATAGAGCACCGACCTGTAAAGCAGCTGCACATAACTTCCTAAGCAATAGAGTGGTTTGGAATTGGAACAAGTTACCTGAAGAAATTGTTTCCTCTACTTCAATAATTAATGCTTTTAAAAACCGTCTCGATAGCTGGTTGAAATCAGAGAAGCTCTCACTAAAGCAAAAATGATTTTTCAGCACAACTGATATAGACACATCAGCTTAGCTGCTCGTCTATAAATAAATAATAATAATAATAAATGTACATAACTAAGTTTATATCAATCAACTACTAAACTGATAAATGGTTTTATACAGTTTGCTGCACTGAACCACCAATAGACAATACACCCTTACAAATCAACAAAAAAATCTGTTCCAAAAAGAGCTACAACATACACGTTTATCTTTTGTTTCACTACACCAATCACATTGGTATAATACACGACGGCATTTTAACGCTGTATGTCAAATGTCAAGCACTTCTGACAACAACAAAAGCGTGTGTATCGCGACAATTGTAGCAATTTTTGCTTGATTCTGTGCTTATTAAGGGAGACTTATGCCCCGGCGTGGAAATACTGATAGTTAGAGATAATAAGTAGCCACAAGTTCCTATAACAAAATCAATATCCTCAAAAACATTTTTAAGGGTCCTGGGTTTGATTTTCAGCTGCGGCAGATGCATGCCACCTGCGACATCCTGCAGAACCCTAGTGCAGGGGTATGTTTATATTTATTTGTTTATTATTTAAATAATAAAACTACATAAATTTTACTAACAAAAAATAACCGAATTCAAAATTACTCGTAAACTATCTGTCAGATCTCGGTCAAATTTATGTGGGACCACATGACGAGCACCTGCTTTCGATTAACAAAAGAATCATCAAAATCGGTTCACCCTCTCTAAAGTTATGAGGTAACAAACATAAAAAAATACAGTTGAATTGAGGACCTCCTCCTTTTTTGAAGTCGGTTAAAAATAAAGATATATAACAATATATTAAGTACAATGCATTAAGTGGAATGCATTTCTATTTCTTATCTGACTAAAATAAAATAAAACTACATTATCTTCTACTTTCTAATAATAATAATATACTGTGAGATTGATTAAACACACGAGCCAACTATACAATAAATACCTTCCAGAAACTTATGTTTACAGATCATAAACATCACTTAAATGTCATCCGTTAAAATCAATATAAATTACTAAATTGTATTGACTGTAGTTAGCACTCATAGATTAAGTAACCTTTATGTATAAAGATGTTAGTATATATTTGTATAACAACATTAAAACATACCAAATGTCGCTATACAGTAAGAGAAATACTTCAAACATATGTAATATTTGCACTAAAACCAATAACACAATTCTAATCTATCAAAACTCAATGAAAATGAAGGAATTGGTGCTAAAAGGCGTTTTTACAATAGACAAAAACTGTTGACTCTAACAATACGGGTTCAATGGTCGGACAATGCTCCAATCCGACGAATACAAGGACGAAATTAAAAGGAATCCAATAAGAATATCAAAAATGAACTAACCACGACAAAATAATCGCCTTTGCATAAATTATATTCTAACACTTGATTATCTCCACTAATTAGCAATTTAGTGTCCATTCAAGCCGTTTTGACATAACAAAACACAACGCACATTTCACGATCGCAACACTAAAACGTTATTTAACTCCACAACTCGCACAAAAACATTAACGAAAATAGCAATTAAAAATACGCAAGTTTAAAAACTCGTCCGCCATATTGAACAAAAAACTCTTCCATTTTTGTTTTGACGGCAATATGACCTTCCTTTTGGATATCGCGTCCTGTCTGCCTGGTTACGTAACCGAAATGCGATGGTCAATGAACAGCACGGGGTCAATGAGCCCGGCGAACTACGCTACTTGGTCGGATTGTAGCACGTTCGGTTCGCGAATACCTACCCACGGGAGTTTCCGAATTTGAACTTCATTGTTGCGTTCCGTTTTTTTAATTTATTCGATTTTTTTATTATTTCCGTCTCGCCTCAAGCGGGAGTCTTTTGATGAATGAACGTCTGAACTTTTTTGATGCTTATCAATAATAAAAAAAAAAATATCACTGATATTTTCTTTATTGATATAGGTCTATTTCTTAAAATTTGCAGTTTACGATAACGATAATATTGATAAGGGAGCGATATTGTGCGGTCTAATTACCTATCAATTTTAATCCACATTGAAAAAAAATAAACAAGGCTTTAATTTTTTCGGAAATGGGTTTTATTCAAGTGTTTTAGAACAAAAATAAATGACCACTATAGTTTATTCACATGTACAGATCGTAATAAAAATCTATAATAACTTATTAGAATCATAACATAATTTTAAAAGTCTTTTAACTGCATTATTAATGCGTAGGTTCTTTATTCGTCTAAATAATTCTGACTAAGGAAACGTAATTCACTTGATTGTTAGGTATCTAAAAAATAAATCAATATTGGACTTGCCTGGGTATTGTGACGCACTTAGTATGGCTATTCTGGTTTGATAGAGCCTTCTCTAGTTCTTCAATAGCTCCGGTTTTCTTCAACTTCTTAACTAAACTCTTCACTGCTTTCTCTGACCACTTATCTTCGGCAGCGGAAGATCCTTCGGGACCCCTTTTCCACCCTAGCAGTCTTTTTACCACCGCCGGCGTGAGCGGAAACATTCCGCGACCTTACACTATTTAAGACATTAAACACATTTATACACTGATATTAGCACATAGATGAAGAATACTATCTATTCAGGTTCGATATTATTAATTAAAGCTAAACTATCGGCCATTATTGAGAACAAGAAAAGAGATGAATGAAATGAATTAATGACACTTGACAGACGATAGTTGTCAAAGTTGTCAATCAACTAATTCGATATAGCTTTGTCTCTTTCTTCCTAATTCCGAATGTTACGTTCAGTTTCAAGAGCAAAATTTAATAATCGGAGAGGAATTAATTAAAATATATTTTATTATTAAAGAAGATAGTCGGTATTTATTTAATTACTACGACATTTGTTTATTAATGAAATTGGGAACAACATATATTAGTTGAAATGGTGCACATGTCTGTGAAATGGTGAAATAAACAAGTTATCAATAACATACATTAACATAATCTTTGTAAAGTAAAAATTTCATGAATTGATTTTATGTTTTTAATATATAACATACTAAAAGATGTGATAAAGTAATGTATTTTTATTTTATAAACATTATATTACTTTAATTTAATCTATGAATTCTGCGTGAAATGATTTGTAGTATCGATTTAATCTGTGTTTTGACCTTGAATCGGATTTGTTTTGAAGTGACAAATGAATGACATGTCGATTTTAATGTTATTTTCATTTGTTTTTCAATTTCTTTGTTATGCCAGTTGCTGAATAATTTTTATGTTTTCCATGATTTAATTACGGCGTTGGTTAGTTATTAATTCCTTTAGCATGTTTAATGTATTTAAATGGATGGTACTTTGTGAATAATATGTATTTATGGTAACTGGCCGTTTTCGTTTACTGGCCAGTATATTATTGTAGTTTTTCTTTCTGTACCTTTAAATAATTTTGTGTTGGCTGAAAATCATTTTTATTTTATTTTACATAGTTTAGTAGGTAGTCAGTATAATTTTACGTTGTTTTTAAGTAACTTTTTAATCTTTTACATTTGATTTTTAATTAACTAATTAATAAATAGTTAATAATTATTTTGCTATTACGTTTTTTATTTCTATAGCTCTTTTTTTGTAGTAATTATACATACACAAACAGTAATAAATTATATTTGATTGAGATTAGAGTAATAACAGATTATCGTATTAGATATTGTGGTATGCTCTCATTTAATAACAAGTAAATAAAAAGTATATAAAAAGAAAATTATGTTATTAGCCAGTAATCAAGCAGACTTGCTATTATATTGTGAGTCATAGTGAGAGGCCATAGTCTAGGCCTATACCCTCACATTGTGAGAGGAGACCCCGAGCCCACCTGTGAGACAATTATTTGTTGTGACTTAAGACTTTTTTCTTTTATCTGTAGAAATCCGTATCAATAAAAGCTAGCTATTTTTTTTCTTTTATGGAAACAGCCGGCAAACGAGCTGACAATCTACCTGATGGTAAGTGGCTATTGTCGCCCATGAACATCAGCAACGCCAAAGGCATCACTGATGCGTTGCGGACCAAGAAGGAGAGAAGAAAAAGAAAGAAAGAAATTGAATTTCTTTCCTTTTTCATTTTACTATGTTGGGGTACTCAACAAATAAATATTGTGAGTACCAGTGTTGTAGTAAAATGTATTCAGTCCACAATGAGTTAAGTTTAAAATCTTTCATTTCACTCAGATTGTTTACTACAATGGAAGAACATCGGGCAGAACCACTGATTCTCTGTTTGGAGAATGCTGACGGAGAAGTATCCGTTGAAATTGAATCGCATGACAATTTCCAGATGTTTTTGGATAAGGCCAAGTAATTTGATTCTGTACATTTTATTAGAATTAGTGATTTAAAATTATACCTATAGCAGTTTTGACTGTTGTGCAATGACAATGACTACTACTTTTCTGCTCTACTACTTTTCTTTATCTTACTTTTTTTATTTTTTATGTCTTCTGTGGTTAAAGTATTGTAGAAACGATGTCTCTCTTTGGGTAGTTGTAGAACTTATAGACTACCTAATTCGTTGAAAGTAGTTACCTGACTCAAATCATTTTATCTATCATAAAAAAATATGTGATCTTTCCAGAGCCTTGCTTGGTTATGAGATAGATTTAAATTCAATAACTAATAACCAACCAGTTTCCCTGATTGACAATATTTATCAATTTTTATTGAATGCTGAACAAAATACAAGCAATCCGAATATTGGAATTGAGAGGTTTGATCAAATGATTGATGATAATACTAACGATGATCTAGTATACGTCTTAGATGATGGTACGCAAATAAAAGCGTCACAAATACAATTTGATAATGAGGACCCACCTCTAGATTTGACAGCAGAAAAGATTCCTTTTATCAAGTATGCTGATGATAGCGATGAAAACGAAGATGATAATGCTTTGGCGGAAACCACTAAAGAGATTAACATTGTTGAGAGTCCAGTAGCCAAATGGTCTAGTCAAAATCCAAGTCCAAAATGCAGTTTTATCAATAGTCTCCCCTTCAAACTAGTCTGTAATAACACTTCAAATTTCGAAGCTCAATTCACTAAGTATCTGCAATCAAGTAGCAAAAATAATTCCAATGGGAATGCTGTTAATAATGTTAGTACTATCAAAAGTTACGATAAAAACTTGTCAAGACGAAAGGATGATTTCAGTTTGACGAGAGAAGATATCCTTAACATGTTCAAAGACGCTCCCGTAACGTCCACACCCTATGAGGAAAAAAATTTCACGGATAAACGAAAGCACGCACGCAAATCTGACCCGTCTAGGATGGCACATAAGACTTGGAATTCTAAGCCGTTGTCTTGCGTCGTAGACAATGACAGTCAAATGTGCTTTATCTGCAGAAAATTGGTCAACAATAGCTTTGAAAAGCTGTATCTATTTGACAATGAAGACCAGAAGTTGCACAGGTGTTCGCCCCAAAGGCGATTTTCAACGCAGCTAAAAATCTTATGCGAGCAATGCTTAGCCGAAAACTTCAAGCCCTGCATGATTAAAAGCCCTACAAGATCATTAAAATCCGATGAATATTTGATTATCAAAAATAATCAACAATACATCTTCCAAAAAATATCTTCAATCAATTTAAGGGATTGTGATAAGGATTTTAAAATTCCCGACGATTCAAATGATGACAAATGTGAGCACAATGCATTTATAGATATTTCTGACAAACAAGGACTCGATTTTGTTAAAGTAGAAATAGGCTCCGATGGAGAAATAGTTACAAAGTCATTGTACGATGATCCAGACTCCTCTGATGATGTAATAATTGTCCAAAATAAAGATAAAGATAGCTCTAGTGATGTTGAAATTGTAGAACCGGAAATAGACGACAATATTATTGAGAATTTAGATGAAGCGGACGAACAAGTTAAAGAATTTCTTGGGAAATATAATTGTGGTGTGAACGATGGGGAGGAACTAAAATGCAGGTAATTTAAACCTTGCAGATAATAATACGAGTAGGTTTACATATTGATGCATAATTATTTTATACAATAAGTTCAGTTGTGTCGATTTTTTACTCTTATTAATCTCACTCTTACGCCCCAACTCAAAGTCACTAACGGTTACTTAAATCGCTCCTTAGTACGGAATTAGAATGGTGATTCTTTACTAAGGAGCGATTAAAGTAACCGTCAGCGACTCTTCTATTTGCAAGAATGATAAAAGATATATCTGCACGTTGTATCTTTTATCATTCTTGTCTTAACGACCCTTCATTTTCTTGACCCTTTGCCAGATTTTGCGAAAAGAATTTTGAAGATATTTCCAAAGTAATGGACCACAGCGAAGAACACAAACACGAACTTGAAGACGGTGTTGTATTCCCGTGCCCCCTATGCGACTATGGTAGTAACCAATAATTATTTTAAATTACAATTAAAAAAAAACCCCGACAATTTGATTTACACTAAACAGCGAAGAACACTCGATTAAGTCACCTTTCATACAAAAAAATAATCAAAATTTTACTAACAAAAAATAACCGACTTCAAAGTCTTAAAAACTACATAGTTGTCAGATCTCGTTCAAATTTATGTGAGACCACATGATAAGCGCCTGCTTTCGATTAAAAAAAGAATAATCGAAATCGGTTGGCGTGATATTGAGTTATTCGTCAATTTGTCGCGCACATCTTAACACAAATTTACGACTTATGTGGTTTTCTCATGGATGCCAATGTCAGATCTCAATAAAATTTATGTGGGACCACATGACAGACACCAGCTTTCGATGAAAAAAAGAATCATCAAAATCGGTTCGTCCAGTCCAAAGTTCTGAGGTAACAAACATAAAAAAAAATACAGTTGAATTGAGAACCTCCTCCTTTTTTGAAGTCGGTTAAAAACTAGATCAAAATCGGCTCATCCCTTTAGAAGCCACGATGCCACACACAGACATACAAATACCTACACAGATTTGTCAAATTTATAACATCCCTCGTTTTTCGTCGGGGGTTAAAAATATTACAAATCATAAATATAGACGAAGTAATCTCCCTCCAATTCTCTCTTATTGGTGGACTGTATCTACCTTCGATTTGTTATGGTGGAAGAGTTTTTTTACCGATTTACCTACCATCCATAAGGAAACAATTGTGTGAAAAATTGATGAGATTTGATATTTCGGTTGCAGTGTCAGTTAAAAATACATGACGAAAAACTAACGAGCCATTTAATGATAAGAGGTTGTCTTTTTACGATTTGTTTTTCTTTTTATTAACGTTATTGTGAAAAACGCTATGGAGTTCACGGATCTCTCAAAATCAAAAGCTCACTCCTCAATCCGCCGAAACAATCGTCAAGATGAATATGGATGGAACATCGATCTTTGGCGAGTGGTTTTTTTTACGGAAATAGCCGGCAAACGGGCTGACGATCCACCTGATGGTAAGTGGCTATGCTAAATCATGGACATCATGAACACTAAAGGCATTACTGATGCGTTGCCGGCCAAGAAAGAGAGAAGAAACGGAAAGAAAGAACTGACTCTCAAGCCCCCAGCGCAGAAGACGAGTCGTGTAGTCATAATAATATGGTGATGAATAAGTAGACTTAATTTATGTACCTTGGAGTTTTCCAAATGCTTTCGATTTTTCGACCGATTTGATTTCAGGATACGCAAATCTTAAATGGCTAAAAGGTCATTTAAAAGCGGCTCACGACAAGTCAATAGAAATAAATAATGATGCACAAGTTGACGGGAAAGGTAAGGCATTTGAAATGCAATTTCATTCTAGTGTCAACCTTAGGTTTTGTCTAACAGATTGAACCTAGGAAATTCTATTTATTAACGATGTTAGTTTAGGGCTCGGTGGGGGACTGCTCAGGAGGCCCACAGATAGGGGCTTCAGGGACCGAGCTAAATGGCCCATTCAATTTTATCTGTTCATTTAATTTAAGCATTACGAATACACGTGTTGCTTCGTAGGAAGCAAATGCATAGGAGAAGTTGCATAGTTTCTAAATGTCAAATTTCCAAAAAATTATACTCTCAAAAAACCTAATTCCCAAATAATCAATAAACAATAAATTCTTTCAAATTGGAGGGTTTTGTTTATCCTAAATCCAAGATAACCGTCTCATTGAACCTTGAGCATGGTTGAAGAGTTTTATCCTGCCTTGCTAGCTACTGTCCTTTGAGTCAATGGAGAAATGTGTTCCTCACGAAAATAAATTAGTTTGCTTATTTGAGATTTCTCCATAATATTCTTAATGGCCTGACGTTAGGAATGGATAAGGGGTTGGTAAGATGATTCTAATGACGATTGATGAGCTATGGAGTCATGACTTTTCCTGCATTTTCCAGAAGTTTCTTCATCCCCAGTCCATTCGCCAGTAGCTAAGAGAACTCGCAGTGCTATAAAGAAGAATGATGAGCAAAAGGAAACAGGTTTCCTATTTATTAACCTATCATCTGTTTGAAGTGATCATAGCGGCGGCTTGTGTTGACTCTAAGTGATCGACAAAGTTAAGCAACAAGCGGTGGAAAGTTGGAGGGGTGATCACTAGTGGGCAGTGGCAATCATTTCTTGATCGCTTCCGTGCTTCAGAGCGCACGTTAAGCCGTCGGTTGTTGTAAGATAACACTCCGTAAGCTAGGTAAGTCGGAGGAATTCGGGCGACATTACATCTTCCGACTCTTGATGGGTGAGACGACCCCGTAGCTTAGTTGGTAGCGACCCTGCCTGCGAAGCAAGGGGTCCCGGGTTCGATTGTTACCGGGGCAGGTATTTATGTTTATGTGACAGATAAATATTTGTACTCGGGTGCAGAGTGTGATTGTGATGTGTTATATTCGTATATGTCGTATGTACATGTCACCCGCGACACAGGTAATAACCTACTACTACTACTATGAGTGTGTTAGCGTTTATTTATATTATTATTTATGGGTCCGACATATGGTTCGTTTCAATTTCTTAGCAGTTTCAAGCCAGTTTAGGTTTGCCCCCTGTCCCTCTCAATTCGCTTCTTCCCTTCAGTGATGTCTATGTGGTCACGCCAAACGACTCGTCGTGTTCTGGCTGAGGGTTTGAGAGCCAGTTCTTTGGCAACGCTTTAATGATACTTTCGGTATTGCTGGGCGACGATAACCACTTACCATCAGGTTGATCGTCAGCTCGTTTGCCGGCTATTACCATAAAAATTGAATGCTCAGGATGGATCGTTTGTTGGGTATTTATTAATAAAACCTGATATGGAACTGGGTAAAGTTTGAGGTGGGTTCCGTGGGAGAATAAGGCAATCCATTACCGAGTAGCAAAATAATATATGTTACTAACATTTTATCCTTTTAATTACACCCTGTTTAGAAAACCCGGAGAGCGAACTCAAAGATGAAAATGTGAATAAACCCGAGGAAGGTGAATCGGTTAGTTAAATCAATACTTATTATCACTAGTGCTCTACCTCTGCCCCGCGGCTTTGCACACGTTTTCTAGAACAATAAGTACCCTATGTCTTATTCCAGATCATCGTCTATCTGTGTGCAAAATTTCATGAAAATCCGTTCAGTAGTTTTCGCGTGAAAGAGTGACAAACATTCTCACAAACTTTCACATTATCAAGTAGGATTAATTGGATATTAGTAGGATGTGCTATGAGACATTATTTCAAGGACATTTCATTCTAATGTTCTTCATACAAGTAATAATTGGCTTCGTGTACGTTTTATTACTTTACGATGAACTGAAGTTACACCAACACATTCTTTTTTATGGATATAGCCGGCAAACGAGCTGACGATCCACCTGATGGTAAGTGGCTATCGTCGCCCATGGACATCAGCAACACCAAAGGCATCCCTGATGCGTTGCCGGACAAGAAAGAAAGAAGAAAAAGAAAGAAGTTCGTTGTGTTAGGAGATTTAAAAGACAAGACAACTTTCGTTTTGTGCGGCGTCAATAATCGTGTTGTTTCACTCTGTGCTGGCTATAATGTCTAAAGCTCTATGTGTATGACAAAGACGAATATACATATTTGCTTCCCGCTTAAACTTATTCATTATCATCACCATCGTTTCAGAAACAGCTCCACATCGAGTTCAAAATGGAGGTGAAGCAGGAAGCACTGTCCAGCAGCGATGATGAGATCTGGATCCTGCACACCGGTGATGACGACACGGATGCCTTGCAGCAACTGCTGCAGGGAGTCAAGGTATCCAGGGTATCCTACATCTGACTATCTAAGTATAGTCCATTTTTTATTGAAATATAAGTTTAAATTAGTCAAAAAAAAATTAATGGTAAACATTACTTTTGGCATAGTTAATAGTATCAGGCGTTACTTTGCGGAAATCCATTGTTATTACACACACACACACATTGCTCACACACACATTCACATTGCTGTTGCCAATGGGTATGGTAGGGAGATGGTGGATACTCTCATCCATAAGAGGAGAGGCTTAATGGTGCGTGATCTCTTGTACGCGGCTCCCAACGACATAACACCAAATAAATATCGTTCAAGTTTAACCTACCTTGGTCCAATTTCAGAGCGAATCGCAAAAACGCTCCGTCGTAACAACATCTTCGTTGCATTCAGAACAAACAATTCCTTGCAATCTATAACAAACGGTAAAGATAAAAGAGGTAGACATGAACAATCTGGTGTCTACAAAATTGTTTGTTCTGATTGTAATGGCGTGTACGTGGGTCAAACTGGTAGAAATTTTGACACACGTTACCGGGAACATATGGCCGCGTACAGGAATGGTCACGCGGATAAGTCTAATTTCGCTAAACATCTAATAGAATCAGGTCACAGTTTAACTAGTAACCATACATATAATATATTACATAAATCTGATAAGGGTTTTAAATTAAATATACTAGAGCAGTTAGAAATAATAAAACATAATAATAATCCAAGTTTTACACTGCTGAATGAACAAATAAATGTATCCAACTCGCCTTTACTGAGGATTTTCAACAGTACACATCACCAGATTACGTCAGACCCGGTTCCTGCCGGCGTGAATCACTAATTGATTGATTAATTAATTAATCGATTGATTAATTGATTGAATAATTAATTAATTACTAATTACTAATTATTACAACATCATTAGATAATCAGTGGGCGAGTTGGGTATAAATACGCCACGCTCAGTGAACGATGCTCACTTTCCGACTAACCATCGTAGAGTCAACTTACCCTGATGATGCTCCGTTTCGGGGCGAAACACGTGTTGGTGCTGGTATGTATGTTGGTATATACGTTTAATTATTGTAGTGCATGTTTCCGTTGTGGGAGGGAGGGAGGTGCCACGCATGTTTTAAAGTATATACCATCATACATGTTAAACGCGGATTGTTGCAAAGTAGACTAATACTAACTTAATTACTTTTGGCATTAAATGCTTAAATGTCTTTAAATTCTTTTCAACTTTTGTCTCAACCTTATTTATAAATTACGATAAAAAGACGGTGTCAAATTGTAAGACTATAGTTAGCGTTTCCGTGTTTCGGAAGAAATCTTTACGTGCTCTCCGAAACACAGAAGCGCTAATGGTCTTAAATCAACGTTGATGTCAGCCGTTATATATGACTTTGATTTTTTCGTACTAACAAAGTGTCAGTCATCTAGTACATTTGATTGTTGTCTGAGCAAATTCATAGTTTACCTTCCAGATTTCACCTTTAGGATAATATAAGCCGCTAGGCTATGAGCGCTACTGACTGGTTAATTTTGGGTAATTCATTGCAGGTTAAGAACGAAGAGGCAGCTGAAGCCGTGAAAGTACACAGTTGTGCTAATTGCAGGTAAGTTACTTATGAACTGTTAGATCTTTACTTACAAACAGTTTAATAACATATTGCGCGTTATACCAATATTTATCTTCATATGTAAAAGTCCTGCTCGAAGGACCAGAATGGATCGAATGACCAAAGAACAAGGCCCAAAAATTATTTTTATTTTTTGTAGCGTCTTAAAACGTCAGTTATACCGAAGCAATTCAATATTTTTTTTACGTATTTTAATATTAATACCTGTACCCGTATTACTCAGGGAAAAATAATTTTATTAATAAGTGATAAAATGACTATAATAATAACAATGATGTCGTTAATGTCCATTTTCATTCGGTAAAAATGTTACCATTTCAT
The DNA here is from genome assembly GCA_911387775.1 of Thymelicus sylvestris. NCBI lineage: Eukaryota > Metazoa > Arthropoda > Insecta > Lepidoptera > Hesperiidae > Thymelicus > Thymelicus sylvestris. Next base: position 1,101,362 of record OU426912.1, on the reverse strand, counting down.
AATTTTGTACTCTAATAGTAGAAAATATATTTTGATAGTCGTACGTATTTTCTGATTTTAATTATTTCAACTTGTGTAAAGTGAGTAATTTGGGCAATCTTTAATAAATAAATAACATTCTGCTTGAACTTTTTTATTTTTATATTTAAAAATATTACCTTTCTCCATGTTCATGAAATTCTTATATGTAATTTAATCTTTCAGTAGTAGAAAAATGGCAACTTTTGAATCGTTTTTAAAATTGACGTTGACGTTTAGTGATCACATCGTGACATTCGTGACTTCACATACTCTTCCGGCATCGTTATTTGTTGTATACCAGCTACTCTATGTATAATACTTCTATGGTTATAAAACATTAAATATCAAAATACTTTGGTTCTGGGGTGTGTCTGCTGAAAATTCTTATACATCTAAGCTCAGAAATTAATGCTGCATTTTTTAGAATATGTTTTATTTTAAGACGCTCAAGTTGAAAATGAAATAAAACTATGTATGGCAGTTTGGCATTGTTCTTTAATAGCTTACTAGTTTTTCAGCTGGATTTGTATTAAACCTAATTGTATCTGAGTTTGATTTATAATCAATTGTTTCAGTCAATCGTTTACATCTACAACGGCGCTGCTCGAGCACAGATGCGTCCGACGACGCGGGCGGAAACGCAAGATGAAGGGTGCAGAGAGTGGCACCAAAAAGCAAGACGTATTTAAGGTGCTACATTCTTAATATACCCGCAAAATATAGAAATATATGTACCCACAAAATTCAAATTTTAATATGTTTTTCGACTTTTAGATCTGTGATATATAGCCGTAAGTATTGGTGTCAGCAATTCGTCGAGCAACATTGCCGAATCGAAGCATTCAATACGTTATGTATATTATACTTAAGCCGATCGACACAGCCGTTAATTTTCTTCACTGTTAACATAAACAAAATTAAATATTTAATTTTATGTATAATTTTAGCGCCCCCAAGGTCGGCCTAGACAGATATCAGTGGACGATACTAATGATCTATTAGTTGAGGTAAGATAATTTTTAGATTTTTTTCCTATACAATATATAAGACGTATCTGGAGATTTGGTGAAGCAATGGCGTAGCTTGACTTTCATAAAACAGCCATTAGTGTTGGGAGTAAATTTGTGGGTTCTTTTATTTTTTAACCGACTTCAAAAAAAAGGAGGAGGTCCTCAATTCGACCGTATTTTTTGAAGTGAAAACTTCTTTAGTACGGGGGTGATTTGAAATTCGATGAAACGAAACTGTCCCGTGACAGTAAAAAGAGACGGACACATAATTAAATTCTAAAGTGAGATAGGAAGCATTGTACAGGGTGAGGGGAGTTGAGTTGAGTGGAGTGGAGTGGAGTTGAGTGGAGTGGAGTGGAGTTGAGTGGAGATGAGTGGAGTGGAGTTGAGTGGAGTGGAGTTGAGTAGAGTGGAGTGGAGTTGTGTTGAGTGGAGTTGAGTGTTTAAATTCGAAATTTTACATTCGTCTCATTATCTTGAAAACAAAATTTTTGAAGGTTTCACTTCTACCACGTGTGAATTGCACACATTTTAATTTTTACGTGTGTTACCTCATAACTTTTGACTGGGTGAACCGATTTTGATGATTCTTTTTTTAATCGAAAGCAAGTTCTTGTCATGTAATCCCACATAAATTTGAGTGAGATCTGACGAGTAGTTTTTGAGTAATTTTGAAGTCGGTTGTTTCGGAAATTTTTCGGAAGTTTTCGGAATCCTAGTTTGTTCACACTGAACGCGCGGGCGCGGGCGCGGGCGCGGTTGCGGGCGCGGGCGCGGTGGCGGATTCGTTTCACACTGGCCGCCAGGCGTTTGCGCGATTGTGACATGTTGTCAGAGGTTGAAAACATGGACGACGATCTTTTTTTAACCGAAAGTTCATGCCTAAAGTTTCATTTAGGTACTCATCCTCCATATCAGGAAACAATTCAGCAATTTCCTTCCATAGTTTATTAAGAATGTCTATGTTCATAAGATGCCTGTGTTTACTCTGCCAAATCTGAGTTCAAATCAAATCAGTTCTACCCTGAATAGCACTAATAAACGTTTCTGTATTGAAGGACATGATCTTAGATGAAAGAACAAACCTTTAATCTGGGGACATAATGAATTCATGTGCTATCGTTTCTAGTGACAAGTTCAAAATGGTTGAACTTACCTGACATCGCGAGTGAATCGCGCGCTCCGCCGCTAGTTCAGTGTGAACACACACATACATTCTCATGCGTTTGATATTGCCGCTAGCGGGCCGCGCGCGCTTGTCGCTAGCTTGCCCGCTACCACAGTATATAGATTCATTTACTGTGCCGCTACTTACACCGCACGTGCGTTTTGTATGTGAACACGTTCATAGTAGTTCATATGTTTGATATTTCGCGATCGCGCCCGCGAGTCAGTATGAACAAGCACTATGAGTGCGTAGCGGTATTCATTTATAGTTTTAGTAGGATACATTATTCAATTATTGTTAAATAATTGTTTCTTCAGAGACCCCGCAAGAAGAGAAACCGCCAGCCCACGTCGAACCCTCAGATAGTGACTTGCCACGACTGCAATGAATCCTTCACCTCTAAAGTTCGATTGAAGTTTCACATGTAAGTTCTATTGACCTTTGAATCAGGGAAGTGTGGGCTAGGGAATTGCTGCTAAGGGTCAAACGTTTGCTGGTAATGTGTCTAACTGTGTTGCTAAGTTTGGGTCACAAAGAGGAAGTTTTGGACGGTTCATAACCATGGTTTTTGTGACGTGAAGTTTATATGGAAGTCCCGAAAAGATTATTTCACCGATTCTTGTTTATAAAAAATATTATTATTATTGTTTATGGTGGTAGAAAAGTGAGATAAGTATTATAATATATATCTCACTTTTCTACCACCATAAACAATAATAATATCACATTAAAATAAAAATCTCTTGAGTTTTTCTTGTCTTCTTGTGTCTAGACATTGAGTTGAACTGACTTAACATGACATATTCCCATTTTAGGCTTCGACTTCCCTATTTCCGTCCTTTCAACTGGCTATCAAAGGCTACAGAAATCCATAGTAACCCAGAACCTTAGAATTCTCTGTCTGCTACTTTCCCCAAAAAGTCTGAGACTCTTTTCCCAAAATTCCCGTCCCTGACACTATATCCTTTCCATCTTTCTGCTTTTTCTTGTCAGGTCATCCAAGGACAAATTTATATTAACCCATAACCCTAAATATCCCTGGCCTAGAATTCTGCTATTTTCCTCAAGAAGACTCGTCTCGATTCGTTTCTCAAACCTCGTCCTTAACACCCATCACCAAATCATCTTCCAAGGCAATTCCTATTCCCTAAAGAAGGTCAATCTGCAACTCTTTCCAAAATCCCCATCCCTAACAATCCACATCCTCTTCCAAGGCAATTCCACGAGAGCAACTCCTTCCTCACTACCGCGGGAGAGTACAAGTGTCCAGAGTGTGATGATGCAGTGTTCCCTACTGAGAGTGAGCTCTTCGACCACGTGCACTTCCAGCATGACAAGCAGAAGAGATGGCAGTGCCCGGTCAAGGATTGCGGGAAGACTTTCTTCCTTCGGTAAGTGCTTATGTAAGTTGAAGGAGGAGACCATCTGATGGTAGGTCATCGTCGCAGATATCAGTTCCAAAGGCATAATGATGCGTCGCCAAGAAAAAGAGAAGAAAGAAGGATTAATAGGAGAGATATGTGCTCATTGCTCAGTATTAGACTTTCAGTCTTCTTATGATTCCCTGGTCGGACGGCACGAGATTCTAGGTCGCTAATATAGCCATAAATCATCATATCTCCTTCCAGCACAACAACTTGAACGAATACCTCTCTTCATCCTATACCATCATCTTTTTACACCTCGCCACTCCTCAATTCTCCTCTCCTCACCACCTCTTCCTCTATATCATTCAATCTCATCCCCCAGCGCCACTCTGACGAAGCACAGCCGCACGCACACCGACACGCGGCGCTACGTGTGTGTGACGTGCGGCAAGCGGTTCCTGGATAAACAGACGCTGGATGAACATGGGGTTACTCATTTGCAGGTGTGTGATGTCATATCAACTTTAGGTTTTTAAGGAAATAGACGGCAAACGAGCTGATATGGATCAGCAACACCAAAGGCGTTGCCGGCCAAAAAAGAGAAGAAAAAGAAAGACAGAACTGGCTCTCAAGTCGTCCTCGGACATGACGAGTCTTTTGCCGGCTGACTCAAGCAATAGGTTGATAGCTATCCAGACGGCTTCACGCACCAATTATTGGTGATTCCCAAACACGAGTTTCTTCATATCTACTCCACAGTCTGAGGAGAAGGAGGCTAGAACCCGGTGTTTTGCACCCATGTTCCAGATAAAGCCGTTCCAGTGCCACATCTGCCTCAAGCAGTTGACACGGCGCTCGCGGCTGCGCATGCACCTGCGAGCTCATGAGGAGGAGCTTCGCCCCCAGTTAGTACTGGTGTGTGCGGTGTGCAGCCGCGCCTTCCGGGACAGGGAGGAGGCTCAGGTGAGTGGGACAAGACTTGGAGACTGATGTTCAGACATGGACAGAGAAGGTTCAGGTGAGTGAGATAAGATTAGTCTTCAGGCGATTGACTTGGAGAAATTGATCTTCAGACTTGGACAAGAGAGGAGGTTCTCAATTTGGTTGTTTTAACCCCCGACACAAAAAGATAGGGTTATAAGTTTGACGTGTCTATTTGTTTGTCTGTGGCGCCTTCCGGAACCTGGGAGGATTAAGTGGGTGGGACAAAATTGGTATTTAGACTTGGAAATTGATGTTCAGACATGGATAGAGGAGGTTCATGAGAGTGTGGATAAGGTTGTTCTTCAGCAGTTTCAGTGCCACATATGTCTGAAGCAATTGACGCTGCGCGATAAACTTACAACCATGGAAGCCTACGCTGCGCGTGATCAAGTAGCATAAGTTTTCTAGTATGCTTTTAAGTTTTTCTTTAGCTTTAATTTTAGTATACTAACTAGGTTTTGCGTGGGGCGCGCGCTGCTAAAGCAGCGCGCGTGCCTTTTTCTTCCGCAAAAGAACAAATAAAAAAATAGTTTTTTCAAAAATATCATTGGTCTGTGAAATTTATTTTTCGATTCAGGGCTCTGTTTGCGACATGTTCGGTTTCTCACTATTTTTTGACGGGAGGGGGAGGGGAGAGGAAGCGCGAGGGTGAGAGGATAGGGGGAGGTAGAGCGAAAGTGAGAGCTAGAGGGAGAGGGATCGGGAGTGGAAGAGGGACAGGAAGCGGTAACGGGAGCGGGAGAGGGACAAGGAGTAGGAGAAGGAGAGGGAGAGGTAGAGCGAGAGGGAGAGGAAGAGCGAGAGGGAGAGGAAAGGGAGAGGGAGAGTGAGAGTGAGAGGATAGGGAGAGGTAGAGCGAGAGTGAGAGTGAGAGGGAGTGCGACTGGAAGCGGGTGCGGGAGAGAGGGAGGGACAGGGAGCGGGGAAGGAGAGGAAGAGGGAGAGCGAAAGGAAGAGCGAGAGGGAGAGGCAGAGGGAGAGAGAGAGGGAGAAAGCGGGAGAAAGACTGAGAGTGGGGGAGAAAGACGGAAGGAAAGCGGGAGAAGGACCGGGAGCGGGAGAGGGAGAGGTACAGGAAGCGGGAGTGGGAGAATGAGAGGGACAGGGAGCGGGAGAAGGAGAGGGAGAGAGAGAGAGCGAAAGTGAGAGGGACAGGGAGTGGGAGAGGGAGTAGGAGAGGGAGAAGGACCGGGAGTAGGAGAGGGAGTGAGACAAGGAGAGGGAAAAGGACAGGGGAAGAGAGAGAGGGAGTGAGGGACTTGGGAGAGGGACTTAGGGAGAGAGAGGGAGACGGTCAGGGTGAGAGAGAGAGGGGGAAAGGGGAGAGAGATATCATTGGTCTGAGAAATTCATTTTTCGATTCACAGGTCTGTTTGCGACATGTTCGGTTTCTCACTATTTTTTTGACGGGAGGGGGAGAGGGAGAGGGAGAGCGAGAGGTGGAGGGAGAGCAAGAGGGGGAGGGGGAGCGAGAGGTAGAGCGAGAGGGAGAATGAGAGTGAGAGGATAGGGAGAGGAAGAGTGAGAGGGAGAGGGAGAGGGACAGGAAGCGGGTGTGGGAGAGAGGGAGAGACAGGGAGCGGGGAAGGAGAGGGAGAGCGAGAGGAAGAGCGAAAGGGAGAGCGAGAGGGAGAGAGAGAGGGAGAAGGAGAGGGAGAGGGAGAGGAAATTTAATGATCTCACATTTGTTAAACCTACAAAAACTACAAAAGTGTAGACTTGAAAGTAACACTACATTCATTACGCGATAATTTATCTAGCATTTTATCAAAATTACAAAATGGTAAAATAAAATCTTTATAGGTTTTTTCGGGTAGTGCCAACGAAATGGTAGATGTTGGACATGTGAATATATCCACGGCAGTAATTAATTCAATATGATAAATTCAAAAGGAAAACTCTCATGGCAATGTTAGCTTAATAGTTAAGTGATAGTCGATAAACTTACAACTACAGTACCCTAAATTCTCTACCCAAGTCCTCCCCAAGTCAAGTTAATATAGGAAGGATCTGATGATGGGTTCCAGAGATAAAGAGTGGAGCACCTCAGTGGTGAGGCATAAATAATAATCCGTTTTTGGGAATGTTATTATTGAACAACCAGTCCATAATTTAACAGCTCCATCCATGTGTGATGTATTTTGGAGTTGAATCCTTTCTAAGGACCTACGAGTATAATAAGACTTAAAAAAGATCAACATGTAAAATGTAAAGAATCTCACAATAAATGTTCTCTATTCTATTGTAAAAACTAAAAAGTACTCAATATAATTACGAGTTTAATGTGACTTGTAATTCAACTTATTTAAAGAACGGCACTTTGATATATAGGTACATAGTTATATTTCATACATTGTAAAAAGTAATTTTATTATACTGTAATACTTATCACGTACTTGGAGATTATGTAAATCCTACCAATATATTTTAGTGATTTGGATGTCTTTATTCAATATTATTTAATCAACAGTGGACCTACAAAGGCTGATGGATGGATGGATGATTCAATCACGGCTAAACGGATTAGGATGAAATCTGTCTCACATATAGTTTAAGACCTGCATCAAAAGGTAGGATGCTTGTTATAACGGGAATGGATCTGTTCTATCAGGATAAGGGAGGGTATATTTTAGTATGGATGGTTAATGTATCTGCCAGTAGCTTAGATTTTTTTATATTATTATTTTTAGGGTTCCTTTCCGTTTTCCTTTTTGAGGTAAAAGGTCCATCTGTCTGTATGTGTGTCTATCAAAAACCTTTCACTAAGGAATACGTGGAGGTATTAATTTGAAATTAAAATCGAATTCTTAGGTCTGCTGTGCAATCTACCCCCTAAATCCCCTATCTGCTATCCCCTAAATCCTTAAGTTTACGTTCCCGTGGATCAAGAAAAATGAAATGTGGTGAGAAGCAATGTCGTTAGGAAAAATTTTAAAGACAGTTTTGTAGTAACATTACATTACAATTTACAATAAATCGCACAGCCGAAGCTACTGGGCGTAAGAAGCTTTTGACATGTAGGTACCTATATATATTTTATTTCTTGGGGAGTGTAGGGGAGCACTAAGAGAAGATTTCACCTTAAGGGGGTAAAAAAGGGGGGAATAATTGTTACTCTTTCATGCAAATATCACTGGACGGATTTCGATGAAATTTGGTAAACGGGTAGAATGTAACCTGAAATAACTCATAGGGTACTTTTTATCACGAAATTCCATGGGCTGAACCAATTTTGATAGGAATTTCACTGAAAGGTTCGTGAAAACTAAAAAATGTTGAAAACTGTCATTCAAGCGAGCGAAGCTGCGGGCAAAAGCTAGTACAATATATTTTAACCCTCGAAGCATAAAGAGGGGTGTTATAAATTTGATATGTACATATGTGTGTCTGTTTGTGTCTAAATGAATGGAACGATTGTGATGCAGATTCTTTTAATGTTGAGGTTGAGAGGGTTCTTAACTGTAATTTATGAAGATCTGTTTAGGCGTAAAATAATAAAACTGACTTAAACTGATATTCTGCCTCATGCATGACCTGTTATTTTTTTAGCTGCAATTTTAGTAAAGAAGTAAATGCAAATGCAAAAATGTGCATATTTTTATTTATCTGGCAACACTTGAGACTTTCGTCATCAGACAAAGATGCGAGACGATTTACAAACAAATCGTACACCGTCGTGGTGTTGAATACTGCTGCTATAGAATAGAATTGATAGGTATTTCTCACAGTTTAGTTATGATTTAAAAATAATTACACTTAAAATTAATTTTGTCTGTACACAATAACTATTCAAAGGAGTAAAGGGCAGACGCCATGACAAAAACGGGTTCAAAGTAAACTATCACTTCCAGACCAGAGCAGTAGGTAATATCAACAACACTACATATTGTGGTACAAATGTCTTGAATGTCTAAAATGTATGAAGTACTAAAAAAATGTTATTGAATTTTATTTTCAACATTTTAAATGTTCACACGTTAATTTTGTTTTCTAGATTGAACAATAAAATATTTTTTGTATGCCAACACTTTTTTTCACTCACATAATGTGCAGTCTATTTGCACATTTAAACGCCTCATACAACAAATGCAAACAACAGTCCGAAATGTTTGATATAGATTTTTGTGAAAAATACTTGTTTTTATATGGCAACACTGAAAGTTTCTCATTTTTTATGGCAACACTGAAACACGTTTATACGGATGTGACCGATCTATCAGTAGCAACAAACGTCGTATACATTTTAATGACATCAAAAGGAGACAAAAGCCTGAAATATTACGAACAAAAAATTAATTTGTATGAAAATTATTATTTTTTGTATGGCATCACTAAACATTGGTTACACCAACGTGTCCAGCTCTTTAGTATCTACAAACGCCTCATACATTATAAAGACATACAATGGAGCCAACAGCCTCAAACATTCGAAAAAAGGATACATTTGTATGAAAATTATATTTTTTTGTATGGCAACACTGATTTTTTTTTCACCAAAATTTACAAAATGTCAGTACCTACAAATGCCCCATACATTATAATAACGAAATATTCGATCCAAAAATAAATTTGTATGAAAATTATTATTTTTTGTATGGCAACACTAAAATTTTATAGTTTTTCTAAAATGAATATATTAATTTAAAAATATCTTCCATACATTTTCTATACCCTTGATATATAGTTTCGGCTCAACTACTCGAAATGTGAAAAAAATTCTGGACTCCAGTGTTGCCAGTTGATTGAGTTGAAAATGGTCAAATGTCATTACGACGACCACGAAAAATTTTTTGGTATAATTCTTTTAATAAAAATGTTTCTCCTTCTACTTTTTACATTTTTGAATAGAAAGTTCACAAAATTGTATGAATGAAAAAAAAATCAACGTAACCTGGTAACACTTTCAGTCAAGTTACACAACCGCCTCATACAAAGTGACCCCCTCAAATGTTGCCAACATACAAATTTTTTCCTTCAAAAAATGCAGTTTTTCGTACATTTTACAAAATGGCCGCCACGGGGTCCGCCATCTTGTCGAAAAAAAAAAATATACCCCAAACGTCAAAATTGGGGATAGACCCAAGCTAAAAGCGGAAAAATATAGCAAAAATGTTAAAACAACGCCGCGATGCGACCCCGCAAAGACACCTCTAAAATTGAAAAATTTCAAACTAAAATATCTCGGCGGCCATCTTGTTTTTTCAAATTTTTTCACCTTCATCATTTTACTTGTCCCAAGATTAGCTGAAAACGACACCAATGTCGGGTAGGTGCTCAAAGTAAACAAAAAGTTGACAATCGCCGAGCGGCCGCCATCTTGAATTTTCGAATGGTCGTATTTTTCCTGTAATGACCATAGATAGTCAAGCAACTTCCCCGTACATTATTATTACCCCCCACCAATACTTTTGGCTGGGCTATTCGAAATGTGAAAAAACGTGAAAAAAAAATCCAGCAGCCAGTGTTGCCAGTTAATTTTGATGAAAATGGTCAAATGTCATTACGACGGCCCCTTAAAATTTTTTGGTGCAATTTTTTGATTAAAAATGTTTCTCCTTCTACTTTTTATATTTTTGAATAGAAAGTTGACAAAAATGTATGAATGAAAAAAAAATTTACGTAACCTGGTAACACTTCAGATTAAGACCCACAACTGCCTCGTAGAAAGTGACCCCCTCAAATGTTGCCAACCTCAAGAATTTTCACCTCAAAAAATGCAATTTTTTGTACATTTTGCAAAATGGCCGCCATGGGATCCGCCATCTTGTCGAAAAAAAAAATATACCCCAAACGTCAAAATTGGGGATAGACCCAAGGCAATTAAGAAAAAAAATCGTAAAAAAGTTGAAAACCCATTGCAATCCGACCCCGCAAAGTCACCTCCAAAATTGAAAAATTTTAAAGTAAAATATCTCGGCGGCCATCTTGTTTTTTTATTTTTTTCTAATTTCATCGTAACACATTTCCCAACATTAGCCGAAAACGACACCAATCTTTGGTAAGTGCATAGTGAAAAAAAAAGTTAGTCATTTCGACTCGGCCGCCATCTTGGATTTTTGAAAGGTCGGATTTTTCCCATAGACACGAAGGCTAACCAAAAATTCCCCCATACATTGTACCCACCCCCCACCACTCCTTCTGGGAGATCAATTCGACTTTTCGTAAAACGAAAAAAAAAATCCAGCAGCCAGTGTTGCCAGTCGACATCAACGAAAATGGTCAAATGTCATTACGACGACCACGACACGTTTGCCCGTGTGACATTTTGATTAAAAATATTGCTCCTTCTACTTTTCATATTTTTGAATAAAAAGTCCAAAAAAATGTATCGACAAAAGAAAAAAAAACTCAACCTGGCAACACTTTGGGTCAAGTTACACAACCGCCCGGAACAAAGACACCCGCTCAAATGTTGCCAACCCAAAGAAAAATTCACCCAAAAAACGTAGTTTTTCGTACATTTTTCAAAATGGCCGCCACCGCGTCCGCCATCTTGTCGAAAAAATAAATATTCCCAAAATATCAAAATCGAGGATACACTTGAGGGAACACTAAAAAAATATTGAAAAAAAGTTGAAAAACCACCCCGATGCGACCCCGCAAATTGACCTCTAAAATCGAAAAATTTCAAACTCGAATATCTCGGCGGCCATCTTGTTTTTTCAATTTTTTCTAAAATTTTCATAATACTCCTTCAAAAGTTTATAAAAATATTGAAAAAAATCCCGCAAAAAGCCATAAACAAAAAAGTTGAAAATCACAGAGCGGCCGCCATCTTGAAAATGGGAAATGTCAGATTTTTCCCGAGGTGTCGGGGGGGTATGGAGAAAACCCGCCATAGACAACAAAGTCCCATCTCACCTCCTTCTGGGAGAACAATTATATAGATCACTCCCCGTAAGTCTAGGATTATATAATATAAAACTAGGATTATATAATATAATAATAATAATACTTTTCTTGCCTGTCAGTCTGTCGGTCACCGTTGTGTCAGTAGACGTATCTGTTGCAGGAGCACGCTTCCAAGTCATCGGCATGTATCGCGGCGTTCGCCAACGAGGTGAAGGAGGAAGACACCGTCACTGAGCAGCTCTCGCCCACTAGCGGGGAGGTCAGGCATACCGTCACGGTTGTTGGTGAGTGGGCATAACTCATAACATCAATGGTTTTAGAAACACATTTTTGAAGTCAAACTTCTTACTATTTGTTGCTATTTATTTAAATGATTTTGCGGAGTGACTCTTCTGTACCAATAGGTACGGTCTAGTGGCAGTAGTTCGGTTACTAGTCCGGTCAACCGAACTAATGCAACTTTTTAGTGTCATTAGTTCGGTTAACCGGACTAACCGAACTACTAATACTTTTTAGTGGCATTAGTTCGGTTAATATAACAATACCGGAAATTTCAATTTCTTATTACTTAAATCAAAATGAATATGTAAAAAGAGACTATTAAGTATTCTATGGTCATTTTTAATATTGAAGATTGTTTGTGTTCCCCAGTCGATGATATGAGTAACGTGAAAAATACTTAGTTTAATCATCTATATCTCCAGCTATTTATTGATAGATTGCATTGCTTTTGGTCTGTATTTTAATTTCATCATTTTAAACATGGTAGTTTCAACATCGTGTATGTTTTCCTTTATAAAACTATGTCATTATCGCGTACCTTTCTTCCCACGTTCAAGAGTCCCCGCGTCTCAGCAAGCCAATACCCGGCGAAGTGATTGATTCTGAAAGCGATGCGTTGCTGACCACCCTGGAAGACGGTGCCCGGACCATCATAAGAGTGGTGCGGATTGAGAAGGCGTTCCGGTGCGAGTATTGTGAGGAGTGAGTGTTGGTAACATGATGTGATACAACATGACATGATGCATTTTGATGGCCCATGGGGTGGAGTGGTTACTATGTCCAACCACAGTTCGGTTCGATTCCCGGATATATTTGAATCTACTCTTTTTAGTCCTTGTTATGAACAGACAGTGTGCCAAGTTACAGTACAGTTGCAGGTACAACGGTTAGCGCGTGGTAAAAAGACAATATCCAAGTATCTTCACAAACAATATTATTATCAGTAGGATGATCAACAACCTCCTTAATAATCTATGATGTGTAAATATTATGTTTTGTAAATTCTCATATTGCTATTTGATTTCTCAGCGTATTCTATCAAGAAGATGCTCTCAACACCCACCGCGGTATCCACAAAGATGTGAAGAACCCTTTCACTTGCCACATCTGCAAAGTTAGCTTTGCCACGTATTCCAGGTACGTCAACTTCATTCAAATCTATCTCGTCATATATAACGTCAATTTCTTTTCTTTAAATTGTTTAACTAAATAGTTAGTTAAAAGAATTTTTCGAAATGAGGAATAATTCACTAGGTATTTTTTTATCTTTTTTAATATTTTGCTACGATCTTTTGCTTTTACTAAAACAATTTTTTTTGTTTACCTTTATATTCCTTATCTTTTCCTCTACAACCTCAACAACCTTTATTTACTCTTACCACCCCCAAAACCTTCAATAATCAGCCCACAATACCTCACTCCTAGATGCACCACCCACAAGACAACTCATGGGTTCTACAAGAGATCCCTGGCGGATGCCAAGAAACACGCAGAGCAGAGTCAAATGCCTGAGGCGGGTCCGTCCGCTACCGGTATACTGGGGTATGGAGGCTTCCCTGTGGTCAAACATTTCTTGTGTGAGGTGAAGTTAAAATAATTTCTATTACAAACTTGAGTTATTTAAATGACAAGACTGCTTGGAAATGTGTTTAGTAAATATTGAGTATTAAATCTCGTCAAAAACATAAATATTAAATGAGAGCCAATTTAAAAAAAAAGAATTGAGATCTAAATGAGTAATTCAATCTCTATATTTCCACTTGGCTAGTTTTCACGTACCTACAGACTATTATTTGTATAGTTATACTATACAAATATATACATATATTTGTATAGTACGATCAACTTATCTTTGTTAAGTCATATGCAAGGTAGTGTACTCATTTCTCTTTGAGAATTTTTGACTTATTATTAACTGACTTATAATTTAAGCTTAATAGCTATAGAGTCCAAAATTAATAGTCATTTAATAGGCGGAGTCCAATATGTTAGCATGAATTATTCCCAATCGTCGGGCTCACATTCTATATTGGGATACCGCAGGGCTCAATTCCGGGTCCTTTACGTAAATAATCTAAATTGTGGAAGTAATATATTTTAAATGCAGGATTGTGACCGTTCGTATCTACACTGGACCTACTTGCAAGTGCATCGTCGTATGAAGCACGCCAACGAAAACTTTATCTTCAAATGTAATCAGTGTGATGTGACGTTCCCTAACAGGTAAAGTTTAAACTAGACACCTAAAGACAGAAAATTCCTCAGTTTTACGACCGAAAACTTTCCAACCAATAGATACAAGATCTAAGTTCTGTACAGAAAAATCTAAAAAGAAAAAAGTTAGAAGACACAAAACTTCCTTCTATTCTCGAGATAGAAAATTTTCCATATACTATACTAAAACCTCTATTTATATGCAAAGCTCCCATTTACGCTACAGAAAACTTCCCAGATACTCTTGTATCGTACGTAGAAAGGAAACTTTCCAATTACGAGTATACATAACGAGTATATTTATGTTTCTTTTATCATTTTGTTACAATTTTTCTAACGCTACACATCATAGCCCCACACTAGGATTCCCTGTGTCGCGGGTGCCATGGACAACACACAAATACACAACCAGACCGAGAACAGAAATCCAAACTCATTATTAAATTTCCTATACATATAAATATTGTTACAGTTGGAGCGTGGCCTATCACAGGAAGAAGGTGCACGGCAAGGCCGGCCAGGAAGACGGCGGGGGAGTCACCAAGATTGCCAGGGAAGACTACCGGTAACTCAAATCAAATACCTACTACATCCTTATCAAAATTATATAGAAATTAAACATCCGTTTTATTGGAGAGTTGGTATCAAATGCATGCTAGGAATCCAATTACTGTTAATGTAAAAAAACTAATTATATAATGATTGTAGACAAAACACTAAAACTTTACCCATTATTTGGCAGCTTTTGTATTTTGAGAGATACCATAGAGTATCTAGAAGTATTTTCGGGGAAGGTTATATTTTTCGCGCGTATCTTATATTGACTTAATTCTTTATTACCTCATATTAATTATAAGAAAAACATTATTTCCCAAAAAGAATTAACATTATTCACATTATGAGAAATCGTATCTTATATAGTCTGTAATTTAGACCTAACGGGCGTATATAAAGTTACGTTAGTGAATAATAGCATTTATATCTAGCTTTATTTGTAAACAAAGATAATCATTTCAGCATACCATGCCGTGATTGCGATGAAATATTGCCAAATAAAACAGCTCTGTACAAGCACCGGAAAAATGAACATAGCGACGGAATGTTCTGCGTCAGCAGGAACGAAGGTAGTTTGAGAAATACGATAAATGTGGGTAGGATGAGAAATACTTTAAATATAGGCAGTTAGATCATAGATTAGCAATACGTTTTGCTACTCCCAAGAAGTGTATATATGGTAGGAAGTGTCACTAACACAGAATAAATATTTATCTGTCACATACATGTCTGTCCAAGAATCGAACCCGGGACGAATAGGGTCATATGCCGTCAAAGAGAAAAGCCTTAATTGTGGGTAGTAAAAAATGCTAGCTATGGATGTATTTACACATGAACCTGTGAATGAGTGAAAAAGCAAAGCATTTCATTGTATTTTATTATATTATCTTGTTATGGGCTGTATTCTAATGTTTTGTATTGTATTATATTAAAGGTAATAGCACTACGAGTCGCACGGCCTGTTTGAAATGCGGACACAACTTCAAGCAGCCACAGGATCTGCAAAAACATCTTATGTGAGACGCTATCAATACTATTTTAGCTACTTCACCTTATGTTCGGTTTACACGTGTTAAGTAGTTAACTAAATTTTAACTAAATTTGAAGTAAATTAATACGTGTGTACGGGCTATTAGCGTTACTAAAGTACCAGGAGAGCATACTAGTGTGGGGCTATGAGTGTAGCTATAGCGTTACTAAAGTACCAGGAGAGCATACTAGTGTGGGGCTATGAGTGTAGCTATAGCGTTACTAAAGTACCAGGAGAGCATACTAGTGTGGGGCTATGAGTTTAGCGTTATTATTATTATTCTCCAGGTCAGTCCACGGCCACGAGCGCCATCCCCCCGCCAAGCGACACACGTGTCCGCTGTGCGCGCGCTCGTTTCGCGCCGCGTCCTCCCGCGACGAGCACCTCCGCGTGCACACCGGGGAGCGCCCGTACCCTTGTGACGTGTGCGGGGTTGCGTTTAGACGGTATGTGGGAGTAGGGAGTTGAGGGAATAAACAGTCGCGTTTCAGAGGTATTTGGAAGTTGAGGGGAAAAACAGCCGTGTTTTAGAAGTATCTGGAAGTTGAGGAGAAAAACAGTCGCGTTTTGGAGGTATCTGGGAAGAGGGAGTTAAGGGAATGTTACTGTATGGTTATTTTACTAAATGCTTTTATTTACCTCACCCTGTTTGAGTGGGACAAAAATCGTATAAGCTTAGACCTACATCTCCATATCCTGAGTTCTATCCCGGAAATTTTACATGACAATGCCTTTTTGTGATACACATGTCCTGATAATACACTAAGATTTGGCTTCAGACTACTCCTTAGCGGTTCACAGCAATTTTTGCTTTTATACATGGATACTACAGAGTGTACTAAGGTTTAAGTATTAAATGGTTTTCTCACTCCACCACCAGATCAACAGCGATGCGCAACCACCGCCTCATCCACACGGGTGTGCGCGCCTGGGGCTGTCCTCACTGCGTCAAGCGTTTCCGCATCCGGTCCGACCTCAGGACACATCTGCGGCTCAAGCACCCCGCCACTCTCGTTGTTGTTGAGGTCAGTGGCAATTAAGACTAAAAATAGTTGATTTACGTCAAATTATAAGTTTTAGTGCAATTGATCCTTTTCTAAAATCAGGTAAAATCTTACGTAAGAAGGCGGAGGGAGGTTTGAGAAAGTTTACTTAATTAATGACTCGCCCTTTATTGTTTTTTTTTTTCTTGCTGCGAACCTTATACAATAGATAATATTTATACTCAAGACAAATATTCCAGGTGCAAGGTTTGAATCCAAGCATTGAAGACATTCAAGCCCAGCTGAAGACAAATAACATCGACCCAGAGAAGGTTCTGGAAATAACGCTGATGGCTTTCGAAAAGGTACCAGCACCCTTCTATTTAATTTAATATAATTATAATTTAATTTTAATATTATTGTACGTCTCATCGAGGCAGGACATAGAGGCTAACATATTTATTGTATATAACAACTACTTCTATCACCTATAGTCCACAATATGATCTAAACTTTACTAACAAAAAATAACCGACTTCAAAGTTACTCAAAAACTAGTTGTCAGATCTCGTTCAAATTTATGTGGGACTACATGACAGCCACCAGCTTTTGATTAAAAAAAGAATCATCAAAATCGGTTAGCCCAGTCCAAAGTTCAGAGGTAACGAACATAAAAAAAAACAGTCGAATTGAGAACCTCCTCCTTTTTGAAGTCGGTTAAAAATTATTGATTGATTATGTAGAACTACCCTCATTTGTATTTTATTATTTTTCGGAAAAATTACTTCATTATTTTAGTTTTAAGTTTGAAAGCATCGAAAATCTTTCATTTTTGTTTCATCAAATAGCTCCCCATAGATTATTTTTGTAAATAATGTCCCGGGTGTAATCCCTTGTTTAGACGAATCCTATTTGGCAATTGAATATTTTTAAACTAATCTAAATGAATATGTCAATGATGCAAAAATTGTCTGTCAAGTAAGCTTCGTCAAAAAAAAAGCTATAGGAAAACTATCTATTCCTAGTCCAAAAATACATCATGTGCGTATGTCTATCTGTATGTGTCCTATATGACTGTATCCAGGGCACCAGCAGTATAATCCCGCACTCCACCCGAGCGCTGTCCATGTTGGGTTCAGTACCGCGCACCCAGCTCGTCTCCTGGAAGCCGCCCGCTAAGACACCTGGTGAGTCATTACAGGCCTTCAGACATTACGCCACCAAGACGAGAACTGTCGTTTTTATACCACAAACAGAAATATACCTTAAGTGTGAAACAATAAGATCGAAATTTAATTGAATCTTATCGTAGACAAAAACAGTGATGTCCCATGTCTAGGCATGTCTAGGTGTTTTCTAAGGCGCAGATTCTTAGCATTACTACATATTTGAATGAATCGTCTAAACTGTAAGGGAAGCCATACACGGTCAAGAGTACAGTCGGCCGCAGAAGTAGCTTAACATTTTAGTACCTTGTCACATTAAATTTCTTGAATTTGTCATAGATGTTGCTAGGAAACCGTCGAAACAGTTACTATTACAAAGTACTATAATGTTAAGCTACTTCTGCGGCCGACTGTACTTGATCAAATCTGCAGTTTGACTTGTCAAATTTGCAGTTTGACTTGACGCGTCATCCAGTGTGCATGAGATAGATATATGGCCAGATAGCTATACCGTGGCCATACAAGATCAAGTATACTGGATGCGGCGTCAAGTCCGCTTGACGCTTCATCAAGTACACTTGATCGTGTATGGCCTCCATAAAGTGTGAAAGTTTGTATAATCAGTCATCCGCCAGGTGGCGCTGATAAGTAAACATATCGAAAGAGCTCTTGTGTGTTAAAAATAGAAACAATCATTATTTACAACAGTTTTGTGGCCTAAAGTGTAAATTGTAATATGACTTTACAGTGTAAATGTTATTCACATAATCAGTGACCCGACAAATCTAATCTTTCGACTTCTACGATCAAGACCTTGACAAAAAATTATTTTGAAATAGCTAAAATATCTAAGTATCTTAACTTGCAATTACAAACAATTAATAATTAATAATGTTTAAACCAATGACAAAGTGTAAATTAATGAGCAGAATTAAGTATTTATAGTGTTTTTAGTGTAAACGGATAACTTTGTGTTTAACACGTAGGTGTGATATAAAAAGGATTTTATAAACTACCATCATATTAAGACAATCTGTTAAGGTACCAACTGACAGTCAATTGTATTCACATATTTCGCACTACCTAGTAAACTCAGCCGTGGTGTAGTGGCAAAGCATCGGACACAACATCGAAATCGTCGGGCCGCGAGATCGAATCCTGCAAACGCGTAAAATTTTTAAATTTCAAATTTAAAATTTTCTATACTGAGATGGATAATATAACATTTCGAAGAAACATCCGACGCACATTCTCCGATATAAACATATCTGCATTAGATCAGACAAAGGAAAACTTGAACTCCACATTTCTAGAATCAACTACACTGAGTGTACCAGGTGATACAAGAAACATTGACGACTCGTACTCTTATGACTTAAAACAGGAACTAGAGGATCTACGTAACAAAATAAAGTCTGCCGATGACGAAGTTGATAATCTTACTTGTCAGAATAATCAACTTAGACGAACTATAACCGAGCAAACCAAACAAATTGACACGCTAAAAAAACTTCTTAGAGAATATCCAGGGAGGAATATTAGCTTTTCGAAATCGTTAAATGCAACACCTCTAAATAGACATCTACTAAATATTAAAATGAATTCTACTAGAATATCGCCTGTACTGTCCGCACGTAGTGTATGTTCGAGGCTATTTCATACTCCGTATCAACCTAAAAAATCAGATACTGGAAATAATATAACCACAAAACAACAAAAACAACAACAACCACAACAAGAACAATCACAACAAGAACACCCACCACCAGAACAAACACAACAAGAACAACCACAACAAGAACAACCACAACAAGAACAACCACAGCAAGAACAACCACAACAAGAACAACCACAACAAGAACAACCACAAAAAGCACAACCAAAACAAGAACAAACACAACAAGAACAACCAGAACAAGAACAACCACAAAAAGAACAACCACACCAAGAACAACCACAACAACAACAACACAAAACTAATCATTTAAAGACACAACATCGAATTATTATAATTGGAGACGATCAAGGGAGAGGTGTAAGACATCGACTTAAAAATTTATTGGGCAAGGATTACTTCATAGTGAGCTACATAAAACCAAATGCAACGTTAAGAGAGGTAACGTCCACCATGAAAACTGAGATAGCAAATTTAAATATGAATGATTACGTAATATTACTGTCAGGATGTAATGATAAAGATCCACATGAATTTGCATGCAAACTTGAAGTATGGCTATCCTCTGTTACGCACACTAACGTTATTGTAGGGGAAATTCATAAAAATATCCACCTTAATGAATATAAATTAAACTATTTGTTAAAATTCCACTGTAGTAAATATGATAATGTCCATTATACAGATTTTAACTTTAGCCGAGCCACACCTATGTACAAAATATTTGCTACACATATAGCAAGATTCTTGTTAAGAGAAATTCTACGTATAACTTATAAGCGTAATATGGATAACTATCTATCTACATGTAAATATAATAATGGACAACTTAAATCTTTTGCCGATTCTGGTACTCAAACCGAGGACAATGAGAATAATAATAAATTAATATGTGACATATGTAAGAATTCAAATAACATTGATACTATAAATAAATTATATGTTAGCCCAAATTGCTCAAAAACGAACAATGATGAAATTGACAAACATAATAATGAATTTTATAACAATGACAAACGTAATGATAATTTTTTTCGCGTTTAATTATTTGTATATTATGCATCAAAATATAAATGGACTTATTTCTAAATCAGACCAATTAACTGTATGTATTGAAGAATTAGCTGAAAATGGGCAATTCATTCATTCAATCAAACAGGACGAGCTTTGTCTCAAAATTCTTAATTTTAGATTGGCTACTTGCGTTATGAGAAACAATAGACATGGAGGCTGTTGCATTCTGATTAGGAATACTCACTTATTTCGAGAAATTAGAGAAATAAATGAAATATCGGTAAAAGGTATCATCGAATGTTCTGCTATTGAGCTTACGGAACATAATATGTATATTGTCTGTATATATAGAGCTCCAAAGTACTCCGCGGAT
This sequence comes from Thymelicus sylvestris, assembly GCA_911387775.1. Classification (NCBI taxonomy): domain Eukaryota; kingdom Metazoa; phylum Arthropoda; class Insecta; order Lepidoptera; family Hesperiidae; genus Thymelicus; species Thymelicus sylvestris. Next base: position 1,080,668 of record OU426912.1, on the reverse strand, counting down.
AAAGTAGAAATATTATTTACCTGTCTTCATAATATTTGCTCGAAACTTCTACGGGGTAATAAAAAGATTGTAATATGTGGAGATTTTAACATAGATCTACTTAACAAAGACAATCATACGATGAGTTTAGAATCACTCTTGCAGAGTTATAACTTAAAAATTGAATTTAAAACACAAACAAGATTAATAAGTAATACCTGTATAGATAATATTTTTCATAATATTAAAGGAAGCAAAAGCAAAATACTAGATTTCGCCCTTTCAGATCATACCGCTCAAATTATTAAATGCCCTGTAAAAAGATACTGTCGCATAAAATTCTGGTATATATTCAAGCGAGATTACTCTAAGGAAAATAGGAATAAGTTCATTAATTATATAAAGCAGCTCAGTTTCAATGAAGTTTTAGATATAGATGAACCTAACATAGCCTTTAAAAACTTTCATGAATTATTTAAATTAATCTACGATCTTTGTTTCCCAATGAAAAAAATTAAAATAACTTGTACATCTAAACCAAAATGGCTATCACGGGGCATTAAACTATGTAGTAAACGAAAACGTTATTTATTATGGAAAACCAGAGTTAAACCCAGTGAGCAAAATAAGAAAACCTATAAGGAATATGTACGTCGATATAAACGCGTTATATCGATGACACAAAAAACACAAAATAACTTTTATATTAAATCTGCTACAAATAAAGCAAAGGCATCTTGGACAATTATAAACAACAATAAATATGTTTACCCTAAAGAAAGTGTGCGTAAGTTAATATTTAAAGATAAGGAAATAACTGACCCGAAAGAGATTGCGACATATTTTAATAACTATTTTATTGATGTAGTTAAAACGGACTCTAATAAAAATTATCACCTTTTGACATCATATAATCCTAATACAATATTTCTGACACCTACCATACCAAATGACATTATATTAATTATTAACTCATTAAAGAATACAAACAGCCACGGATATGATGGAATTATAACCAAGATTATTAAAGATGTATCTAGTATAATTGCCCCAGTTATGTGTTACTTGGTAAACTTATGTCTTACGAATGGTACATTTCCCGATATATTAAAAGTGTCGCTAATAAAACCTCTTTTTAAAAAAGACGACCCATGTCGGGTAAATAATTACAGACCTGTTGCTCTTCTACCAGTTTTTGCAAAAGTATTTGAAAAGGTTATTTACAAAAAACTGAGCACCTTCTTTGAATCGAATAACATTTTGATAGAAGAACAATTTGGATTTAGGAAAAAGAAAACTATAAATATGGCCATGTTTAATTTTCTCTCTAAGGTTATGATTAACATGGATAAAAGAATACCTGTCACAGCTTTATTCATGGATATCACTAAAGCCTTTGACCATGTAGATCATAATATCTTACTAGACAAACTATACAGATACGGAATAAGAGGTATAGCGTATAAATTAATTCAGTCATATCTATCTGAGCGACATCAAATAACGCAAGTAGAAAGATTGTGTTCTGAAACTAAAACTGTAAAATTATTTAAATCAGACAGCAGAACAGTAATGTATGGCGTTCCACAAGGAAGTGTGTTGGGTCCTTTATTGTTTTTAATATATATTAATGACTTGCCACGAGTTACAAATAATGAAATGACCTTGTTTGCAGATGATAGTACGATTATATTTAGTTCGAATAATATAAATAATCTTCAATGCAATATTAATTCATCTTTGACATCAATTATAGAATGGTTTGAATGTAATAATTTAATAATAAATCTTAATAAAACTAAAATAATTAATTTTAAACAAAGGCTAAACAGTACAAAGGAATTAATGATTAATTATAAAGGAACGGATATTCAACAAACTGACAGAACAACATTTCTAGGACTACATATTGATCAAAGAATGAACTGGAAAGGGCATATCGAACAAGTCTGTAAAAAACTGAGTAAGTTTTGTTATGTTCTTCGTAAGCTTAGATTAATTGTAAATGAATCCACAGTTCTAACTGCATATCACGCTTACGTTGCATCAACAATAAGATACGGCCTTATATTTTGGGGAAACTCAGTACATAAAAATATTGCATTCAAAGCGCAAAAGAGGTGCGTACGAGCTATGTGCAATATAAAACAAAGAGATTCATGCAAACCACAATTTAAGAGACTAAAATTATTAACTCTTCCCTGTATGTACATTCTGGAATGCGCAATTTTCATTAAAACCAACATGGATAAATTTAAATGAAAGACGCGAGCAAGACACCATAATAAATTGCAAATAGTACCGAGCAAAACGAATATGTTGAGACAAAGCTTTTTTTGTATGGCACCTATTATATATAACAAAATACCAGCAGATATTCGTGACATTAAACAAGTGGATAGTTTTAAGGAGAAATTTGCTTCTATGCTGATTGACAAATGCTACTACAGTATTCAAGACTATTTAAATGACAAAATAATAATATAATTATATTTTATGGTACGGTTGAATGGTCTGATTTTAATTATTGTAAAGTACGATTTATTTTAATTTTAATGTTATTTAATTTAATATAATTATAATTTAATTTTAATATTATTGTACGCCTCAGCGAGGCAGGACATAGAGGCTAAAATATTTATTGTAACAACTACTTGTATCACCTATAGTCCACAATAAAATGATTGATTGATTGATTGATTGATAAAATTGATTCCCTCCAGACGACCAGCAGCTAGCTCGTCGTGGTAGAGGCATCGCGAAGGAACCCCGCAAGCCGTATGAGAACCGTCTGAGCCAAGACACTGGGTACCCTGTCGCTCTCAATGTCAGCGAGGAGGTAGGTGCTTCTGCTGTATTCTGTCATCTTCTGTCATCTTTTGACATCTTCTGACATCATTTGTCATCTTCTTACATCTTTTGGCATCTATGTTACTCAAAGGATATGTCATAATTTTAGGGTGTTTGCGAAATATTTTACGTAATGGGAGATTTTTTCCAAATATTAATAATAGGTGGATGGTAACCGTTCCCCAAGGACATCAGCAACATCAAAGCATCAACGATACGTTGTAGATCTAAACAGAAGTGGGGACGTTACTAGTAGCTGAAACACTTCACTTATATTTCACGGTAGATTTTCGAACGGTAATAGAATAATCCGCCCTAAGTTGTATACTTACGGCCCTACGTAGAAAACATATCCTAATAAAACATGAGCAGTACTCGTAGTTTACATCGTAACAGCAGTAAAGCTGTTAGGGGCCATCCATAAATTACGTCACACTAATTTCATGACTTTTTGACCCCTACCCCACCCTTGTCACAGCTGGTCACATCTGTGAGACCTCCCCCCCCTAGTGTGACGTCACATATTATGAAATTTTACACCTAGAAATTATTAAATTAAAACACCTGTTCCGAAATAAGTTTTATTTCCATTATTTTTTTTAAATATTTACCTATACATACCAATTATTCGATTTTGAAATGTGACGTCACGAATTTTAGGATCCCCTCCCACCCCTTGTCACACAATGTCACACTTCATCGACCCCCTCCCTCCCCCCTAACGTGTGACGTAATTTATGGATGGCCCCTTAGGATGGATGGATGACGATGATGATATTCCCCAGGCGCTGTCCGCCCTCAACATGCAGTTGATGCTCAATGATAATGTCCTCGTGAGTGGCAATGAGATGGTGCAGCTACTGCTGGAGTAGACGACAGGTCGACGCGACGCGATCAAGTTGTAATGTACTAAATAATATGGATGACATCTAGCAAATCATTCGCACTCGATGGTAAATGATTGTATCCGAGTATCAAACTTGGAATCCTTCCAAGATCTTCCATACCATCTGAAGTAAAGGTCATCTTATTTTATTATTGTGTTAACCTATAATTATAATTTATAATTCCTCTTGAAAAGTGCATGCTAATAGTTACATATTAATAATGTATTAAGGTTTGATGTTCATTATTTAGTTTAGTAGTATATTGGTTGCTTTGTTTCCACTGTAATCCTGTTTTCGGAAACAGTTTTTTGTGGGTAGTTACACAGCTAGAGAGGGTTAGAGAGCTAGAGAGGGATACCTTGAGAGCTAGTTCTTGATCAACAACACGTCTGTGATGTTTTTTAACCGACTTCAAAAAAGGATGTTCTCAATCTTAATCTTAATATATATAAATTACGTGTCACGTTGTTTGTCCGCGATAGACTCCTAAACTACTTAACCGATTTTAATCAAATTTGCACAGCGTGTGCAGTTTGATCCAACTTAAAAGATAGGATAGCTTACATCTCAAAATAAAAAACTTTTGGCAGAACGAAGTCTGTCTGGGCAGCTAGTAATATATATAAATTACGTGTCACGTTGTTTGTCCGCGATGGACTCCTAAACTACTTAACCGATTTTAATCAAATTTGCACACCGTGTGCAGTTTGATCCAACTTGAAAGATAGGATAGCTTACATCACAAAAAAAAACTTTTGACATAACGAAGTCTGTCCGGGCAGCTAGTTCGACTGTATTTTTTTATGTTTGTTACCTCAGAACTTTCGACTGGGTGAACCAATTTTGATGATTCTTTTTTTAATCGAAAGCTGGTGCTTGTAATATGCTCCCACTTAATTTTAATTTTAATTTATTATCACTTAAATTAAATTTTAACTAGATCTGACGAGTGGTTTTTGAGTTATTTTGAAGTCGGATTACTCAACAGGACAAGTGGGAATAAACGTTTTTTTCTTGGTAAAATTTAAATTATGGTGTTACTGGTGTCTATGGTGGCCAATTTTACCATCAGGAAGCTCGCTTGCTTCTTTATCTTTTCCATTCTTCTATTTGCATAAAAAATTTCAGTTCTCAGGATCCCTAAACCTGTTCCCTTAGAACTGTAGCTTGAGCACGAATATTTGCGAGAAAGTATTCGTATGGTTAACGTAAGCAAATTGTCAAATTTGTATGGCATTTTAGTACCATTTACGCACGACAGGGGCGCTTTTGAAAAAATGCCATACGAATTGCTTACGTTAACCATACGAATACTTTCTCGCAAATATTCGTGCTCGAGCTACTGAACTGCAGTGGAAACGTATCTCCAAGTCAGTCATATAATTACCGGTACGATTAAATATTGTTTGTTGTTGTCAATTTTATTAATGGTTCTTGTTGACTTAGTTTTAAGAGAAATAAATTGTTTCCAAATATGTGATTTTGATTTTGTTTATTCAATTTGAGACAAACGCCCCAACTCAGAGTCACTAACGGTTACTTTAATTGCTCCTTAATAAAGAATCACCATACAAATTCTGTACTAAAGAGCGATTTAAGTTACCATTAGTGACTCTGAGTTGGGGCGTAAGACAAGTAGAATTAGTGGGAACAAAGCGGTAGATATACAGGTTCTTTCCCACTAGTTCTACTGGTTAGTGCTATCGTAGAACTAGATTAACCAATAGAACTAGTGGGAACAAAAACGTAGATACGGTTTTTGTTCGCACTAGTTCTACGGTAGAACCAGTGAGAAAAAAATCCCACTAGTTCTACGATAGAACTAACCAGTAGAACTAGTGGGAATGAACCTGTATATCTACCGCTTTGTTCCCACTAATTGTAATAAATTGTTATTCTGATCGTCGGACGAGTGGGATTTTTTTTTTCTCATTAGTTCCACGATCCAGATAGAGGCACGATCGGCTACGATCGGCGTATCGTAGCCGATGCCGTAGGCGATCGTAGTTGAGTGGAGCGGAACGGAGCGGGGCGGAGCGGGGCGGGGCAGGGCGGAGCGGAGCGGAGCTTTGTCATGACGTTGTCACGTTAAACTACCGTCCGTAAACTGAGTTTACAGACAACCATTTTTTTGTCAAGAATTATATTAGAAGTAGCTGATGATCCATTCGCACCACCCTTTTGAGTGGATTTATTTCAAAAAATATAATTCTTTTGACAGTGGAACTAATGAGAAAAAAAAAGTCCCGCTCGTCCGACGATCGGAATAACAAGTAGGTACAATTACTACCAGTGGGGACTTCTTAAAGGGGATTTCGATTCCAGAAATGAATCGTTTTATGGCTTTATATGTCGTAGCTAAGAATTCAAAGGACATGCTGCAACCTTAAAAGGGCATAATTCTGAGTAATTTGGGGTGGATCAAGCGTGATCAACCTCGATATTTCATATCATTTATTACCAAAGAAGACATCAACAATTTAGCTGTCAATGTTCAAAGACACGGAGTCATAATATACAGGACGTTTTGTGACAAATCAAATTAAATGTTTTTATTCAAAATTGGTTTGGTTTACAAACACTTTTTGAAAGTCATGCAAGCTACGTCAATGCTTCAACAAGGCCCTACTGTGAGAGGGCTCGGGAGAAGATACAGCACGAAACTACCGGGGACCGTGAGACCAATGTATGAGTCGTTTTGCGACTAAACCTTATCAATGTTGTCGAAGTGTCTATTATATAAATTTTGAATCATTTTGTGTTTCTCAATGTGAGAGACATGTAACTCACTAAAAAATAAAACAATCATCATAACAATTACAAGATCAATTTTACCAAAACTCCACAATTTACGTACAATCATACCCTAATAATTTTTGTTCCTGGTTCCCATTTGTAGCTGCGAATTTTATGGACAAAACTGCCAACAACCGACGGCTTCTTGGCAATAGACTCTACAGAGGTGTAGTACACTATATTGGCTGAAGGATCACAGTTCAAGGTCTCCACAGACTTCGTTTTGGACACTTCGGAGTACGTTGAAAGGGAGGAAATTGGCCCAAGACTCTGAACGTTTATCCTGCCGTCTTCGGAGGATATTTCAGCAGTTTTCCGGGATGGATGGTTGATGATGCCGGGACAGCTGTTGAACTTGGAGAACTTGTCGTGCGCTCGATGCTCTATGTCGACGTGCAGGCTAAGTTGGCGTCTGGAACGCGAGAAGAAATATCTTTAGGGTACCTTTTTATTTAAATAGTAGACAAGCAGACGAACCTCAATTTAGAGGTATCGTCGCCAATGGACGTAAGTAACAACAAGGCAGCAAATTTTATGGTCAGTGATGATACTCACGTTGGCTCGCCAACTGGTGAAATGGTAGAAGTAGTGTATGAATGAGAAAGAGAGAGAGAGTCAGAGGTATTTCCCATTTCATCCGTAAATTAGCCAAAGCTTCGCAGATAATACTATGACAAAATTTTACCTAAAGTCGAAGTTCTCCCCACAGAAACGACACGTCACATGATGCCCACAGGAAAAAGTTGACGTTCTGTCATCGGATTCAGCAGATGAGACCAACTTCCTCCCAGTCTTCTGAATATTCGTATTAAATATTCTCTTCTCCGAACCAGAACTCTTTGATTCCTCAACATCAGTCGTTTCCGACTCTGAAGATTGCTGCAGTGACTGCAGATTCGATTCAGAATATCTGTTCTTCTTCATCTGATCAATCACTTGAATAGGATCGGCGATCTTATCGAAAAAGGAGACTATTTTCTTCAATTTCTCCTCAGGAACGTCGCATTTCGGAAGTTCAGGATCGGTTTGAGTATTGCTGGCGATTTTACCAGACTCTCGAGCGGTGGAAGGTGAAGTGGGCAAGTTTGCAGCAATCTTCGTGATGCCGATGTGCTCATTCTCGTGCATAATTTTGTCGTATTCACTGGAGAAACCCTCATGGCAATAGTGGCAAACAAACTTGCGATCCGAAAAATGGCACAGGTTTAAATGATCGTTGTAGTTAATGATACCTGCAATAGATAAAAATAAACGGTTTGAAGTCAAATTGTAACCATACAATTTAAGTTAAAACCAAGTTTAGTACACTTAAATGTGACTTATTTGTTATTTATATAAGTCAATCTAAGACTAAACAAGTAGGTATATTTATACCTACTTGATAATTTAGATGCATCAGGGGAAAGTAAAGAAAATAAGGAAACAAAACCTTGTTCTTGAGGAATAATATTACGATAAGTAGTTGATGTTCGAGAAAATAAAACTATTAAAACTATATGTAAAGAAGAGGAAAAAAATACCGTAAAACATCATCCTGCAACCAAGAATAGGGCACTGCCTCGGAGTCGTGTCCATCAAGCAACTTCTCTGAATAGATTGGACATAGGACAAAATCATTGGACTCTTCACATCTCTCAAAGCGATCTCCGAATGTACTTTCCTTGGACGCCGTCTCCGAAATCTCAGACCTCTTCGCTTGCGTCTTTCATACCTATTGGAAATGTTGTTGTCACTCACAGCATATACATGGGCTGTGGGCGAGTAATTGTATTTTCTCTCGGGTTTAATGCCCAGAATTCTATGGATGAAGCTCTGGAATCGAGTAGGTCTTCTTCTCTCATTGAGCACTAGATAAGGTATAGGATGCGGTTCAGATGTTTGCACACATTCGCTTTCTCTGTCACTGTTTATGGAATCAGTAGAGACGTCTTCTTTAGACTCTTGGGTACTTTTGTCGTATTTCTCGTTGCTTTTCGTGACAGTTGTTTTCGAGACTTGCGTAGAAGAATACTGTTCTAAATCGAAGTCTTTGATAAGAGCTGTTGCTGCAGATTTTTCGGTAGCACTTAGAGAGACATCTCCACTGGATACTTCAATGGTTCCAGCACAAGCATCGGTCTTAGTTCTATGCGAGCGTTTCCGTCTGTGAGTTCGTGGAGGTTCTTCATACGTCTCAGGATAATTCTCCGGGAGAATCCCAATGACGCTGGCGTCGTAAATTTGGAAGAGTTTCTTCAAGCACTTGTATTTAGCTTTGAGTACTTCATGTTTTTTCTTTGGCACCCATTTCACTACTTCTTCTTCGATCTCATTTTTTTCTGGTATGCTTGTAAGTGCTTTATTTTTATCGTACATTGAAGCGCGGTACTTCAGGACAAGAGCACGGACAATTTTGACGATAACGAACAGAGTTACACTAGCATATATTTCTAAATTTTGATTCGGTATCATAACTGTACCGCTTCTCCAATGGTTTTTGAAGATTTTTTCTTAAAATAATCCTTTCATGAACCGGCTGCATTGTGAACTGACAGATTTGAAAGCCAAGTTTTTTTGAAATCAGAATTGTTTTTTTATCTTATGCCAATGTTGAAATTTTGACATGTAAGGTACATAATGATACTTTTGCAGTATTTTTTATGTAACTAAATATTTATTACAATGATAATGTTAAGAGCACCAGCTAGATATACAATCATGTTATTATAGGCTACGTAATCAATTTCATACACAGAACAAAAAAAAAAGAACTCAGTGCCTTGACTTTAATTAAAAAAACGGTTTAAATAAAAATATTTATTTACAACACAATTTTATTGCGTTAAAGTATAGGTGTACCAGCATCTCATGGCATTTTTGACAAGCAGAAAAATGGGTTTTTAATATGGCAATGAAAATTTTTAAAACTAACTATTATAGGTATAAATAGGTATACTTAATATTTAATGTTTTATGCTAAAAAAAATGTGATACAAGGAAGAAAATTATGCTATTTTAATTTTATTGATATTGGTTACTTTTTAAACAGATTAAATAAATCCTTAGTTAATAATTTAGTTTATGCAAGAAAAAAGAAATTCTTAAAATAGCGGACTAACAAACCATATGAATTCATTTAAAATGATAACTATAATACAATACTTATGTAAAAAACACAAAATAAATAATATATTTAAATCACAGATGTCATTACTTAAGTAGTAGGTAGTAAAATACATATTTACATACAAAATGGTCACGTGTGTTTATTTAGAAACAAAGATTTTATTTATTTACAAAAATATTAATAGTATTTATGATCAATCTAAGTATACCTATCTACTAATATTATAAAGCTGAAGAGTTTGGTTTGTTTGTTTGTTTGGTTGAACGCACTCATCTCAGGAAATAATGGTTCGAATTGAAAATTCTTTTTGTGTTGGATAGTTCATTTATCGAGGAAGGCTTAGGCTTTATAACATCACGCTGCGAACAATAGGAGCGAAGCATCAATGGAAAATGTTGCAAAAACGGGAAAAAATATTCCTTTTTGAGAGCTTCCGTTGCGTAAACGGTTTAAGTTATGCAAAAATCATGTATGATGGAATTGTTCTTGTTTAATATCATATAAGAGGGAGAGGGAGAGGGAAAGGGAGACGGAGAGGAGATACGTCCACACAAACTATTAGGGGCCATCCATAAATTACGTCACACTAATTTCATTACTTTTTGACCCCTACCCCCCCCTTGTCACAGCTGGTCACATCTGTGAGACCTCCCCCCCCTAGTGTGACGTCACATATTATGAAATTTTACACCTAGAAATTATTAAATTAAAACACCTGTTCCGAAATAAGCTTTATTTCCATTATTTTTTTTTTTATATTTACCTATACATACCAATTATTCGATTTTGAAATGTGACGTCACGAATTTTAGGACCCCCTCCCACCCCTTGTCACACAATGTCACACTTCATCGACCCCCTCCCTCCCCCCTAACGTGTGACGTAATTTATGGATGGCCCCTTACTGCGAAGAACGGCTTTTTATGATCTTTGATTTGTTAAACCAATATAAAAAGTTGAGTTAAAAGTATCACTACTTTCATTGATAGTTAGGGGACACGAAGTTTGCCGGGTCAGCTAGTAGATTATAAAATAATTGCGATTTTGGTCTATATTATATACAAACTATCTATATAACTATCTATATATATAAAAATATAAATAAACTATCTATATGCAAATATTATAATATAATATTTACACAATGAATGCATGGACTTAAATATATGGACACGCTGTTCAGTACTTACAGTTTGTTCACCTGAGGTTACCCCAATTGGGTTCACCTCAGTTTAGTCTGTTGCGAGCAAGTAGCTGTCACGTTAAACTCCGACGTAAAACTCCGACTGTTCAAGAACAATTATTATTCTATATTGTGCACAGTTAAAACGTTCTCATTATTTACGTTTGAACTTTATTTCACTTTATTTAATCATAATTGGTAAGTAACTATATTTTTATTTACCTACATTTTTAAAAATTATTTAGTGTCAAATATTTAATACCGCCATCTTTAACCAAACCAAAAGACAGAACGAACACAGAGTACTTAAACACTACGGAACAGGGTGCCGCGGCCGGCACCATAGGCAGGCGCATAGTGACTCTGTGATTGAGTACTCTGTGGCTGGCGAATGAGACACGAATTTTGTATGGTACAGCGTGTCTATATATTTAAGTCTGAATGAATGCCATTAAACTCATGAACATCCTGCATTGATTGATGAATTAACCTTATCTATTAAATATTTCCATTTTAATCACAAACAATAAATACTTAATTAATTTAAATTAAAAATATAAAAACTATCAATTTAATTAATAACTCAAAGTAGCGAAGATTGAACTAAGAAAAATATTTTACAAAATCCAGGAGATTTCTAAACATAACTTAAGTGACGTCAATTATGTAGTTTCGACGAAACTCGACGATACAATCAACTCGAAAATAAAATTAAACTATAAAGTCTGCATTAATTATAAATATTCATTACTATCCGAATGATCCCTCTGGCATCAGGAGGCCTGTAATGAAAAATATAATTGATTACCAGAGTATTATTTTTTAATCGACTTAAAAAGGAGGAGGTTCTCAATTTTATTCGACTACTCGTATATTTTGTGTTACCCCATAACTTTTACTGGTTATACCGATTTTGATGATTCATTTTATATTCGAAAGCTGGTGCTTGCCATGTGGTCCCATTTAAATTTTAAGAAAGAAAGAAAGAAAACGTTTATTTCTTTAGCCAATAGGTACACACACGAACATAGATTTAACAAAAAAAATCACAGACAAAAAATTAAGAAACAAAAATACATGGCCCAGAAAATGGAGCTCACTCAGCATAATGCGCGTAGTTGGTTACTTCGGCGCTGATTTGAGCGATTTCGAATTTGAGCAAGTTCTGATGAGTAGTTTGTTGAGTTATCCCTAATAATGGGTATTTTATTGACTTCGAATACATTGATGATGTTCTCATTTTATTAGGTACTTGTTCGACGAATGTTTCTTTGAAGAACGTATTTTATTATTATTTGTAATAACAGATCTATTACCTGCTATACAAGCAGTCATGAAACAAATACCGCAGCCTGCAAAAAATGCCCGGACAGCGATCTGAAACAAAAGTTACGTAAATAAAAGAATTATCTTTACACTTATTCCTTTTATATAGCCTGATAGACATACGAAAAGGCATTTTAATTACCATCTCCTCACCTGATGGTAAGTGGTCAGTGGAGATACCAGAGGGACACCAGAGACGCGAATTTTTAGGTACCAATGATATTATAATGTAAACAGTAGTAGATATGTCACTAGCACGCCGACCGCGACGTAAGAACAGGCAATTGACCGTTCTGCTCGTAGTCGCTCTGTCAATACAAGACGATACGCACGCTTTTGTTGTTTCATGCCTTCTAATTCTTTTACCGACTGTACCTACTGACCCACAGATAACTAATACATAGATTATCGAAAACATCCATTAAATTATTATGGTGGCCACTCACGGTCAATCTATCGCGTCAAATGGCGTGATATACAGCCAAAATTTGATCGTGAATGTGAAAAACTGATGGCGTGATATAAAAATCTGTATGTCCAATCGCGCCATTTTGACGTATGTCATTTGGAGCTACGCCAAATGGCGCGACCGTGAGTGGCCACCTTTATGGTGGTCACTCACGGTCATTCCATCGCGTCATTTTTGGGGCCACGCCAAATGACATATGTCAAAATGGCGCGATTGGACATACAAATTTTTTATATCACGCCATCAGTTTTTCACATTCACGATCAAATTTTGGCTGTATATCACGCCATTTGACGCGATGGACTGACCGTGAGTGGCCACCATTATACTCACGCTAGACAGCAGCTCCCTCTGGCTGGGCGCCATGGCGGAGATGGCGCCGATCATGATCCCGGCGGAGGACGGGTTCGTGAACCCGCACAGGGAGTACGTTGCTATCAGCTCGGCTCGGGGCTGCAAATAAATAAAGTTTAACACTGTAGCCTAGTTGGTGTGACCTAGAGGTCTCGGGTTCGATTTCGGGCTGTTTTATGTGACATGAAACATAATATGATTTTTAACCGACTTCAAAAAAAAGAGGATTTTCTCAATTCGACTGTATTTTTTTATATTTGTTACCTCAGAACTTTCGACTGTGTGAACCGATTTTGATGATTCTTTTTTAATCGAAAGCTGGTGCTTGTCATGTGGTCCCACATAAATTTGAAGTTTGAACGAGATCTGACAAGTAGTTTTTGAGTAACTTTGAAGTCGGTTATGTTTTGTTAGTAAAATTTAGATTATTACCCCACAAATCAGATTTATTGGCCAAAGGGAGACCAAAAATAGTAGATATACCCAGGGGAGGGGCAGCAGCCCCCCGTCCCTGCATCAGTACGCCCATGACTGACCCCTTTTTTCGATGGTGAAATCTTCCTTAAACTCTGTTATAAAGTAAGGGTTGTGATGATATTGGTATCCTTACAGACAGCAGCCCATCCCTCTTGAACTCCCCCAGCCGCTGGTAGGCCACGAACTCATTGACCACGGTCTTCAGGCCGATCAGAGAGCCCACCATCTCGCACTCTTCCCACGGAACGCCTGGAGACACAAACTTATTAGAAGTGCATCCCGATTTGCGGTGGAGACATTGCCGTCAAGTGTTTCATCAACTCGTTTATCAGCTACTTACATACTTAGATGATTTAAAAAGAAAATAAAAAAAAACTCCGACGGTTTTATTTACACTAAAAATAGCTAAGAACATTCGATTAAGTCACCTTTCAAACAAAAAAACTAGATCATAATCGGTTCATCCATATGGAAGCTCCACAGACAGATACGCAGACACATCAAACTTATAACATCTCTCTTACGTCGGTCGGGGGTTTATTAAAGAATTCGCGAAAGAGAAAGGTGGGATTGTGGTCAAGCATTAACTTATCTATACTTCTATACTAATATTATAAAGAGGAAAGATTTGATTGTTTGCATTGAACAGGCTCTGAAACTACTGAACCGATTTGAAAAATTCTTTCACTGTCGGGAAGCTACACTATCCCCGGGTGACATAGGCTATATTATATTTTCAAAAAAATTAGGGATCCTTAATAAAACTCCAATAATGTAACCCAAGGTGTAAAAAAATAAGAAAACCGAAGCAAAGCGAGGGCGGTTACTCGTATAAAATAAAAAAACTCCTCACCCATCATCCAACACAGCGGTATGAACACCTTCCCCAAGATCCACTCCAGGTTCAGATCCGGGTTGCCCAGCAAGCCGCCGCAGTAGCCCAGGACACCGTTGAGGAAGGCGACGAAAGCCACGAAGGCGATCAGGTTGGCGATGATGTTCAGGATGAGGCCGATGCCGTTGGTCGCGCCGCGAGTGGCGGCTGCGAGGGCTGACTGGTCTTGTCTGGTGGGGTTGGGAAATAACGCTTCACACTCATAGCCCCACACTAGTATGCTCTCCTGGTACTTTAGTAACGCTATAGCTACACTCATAGCCCTACACTAGGATTCCCTGTGTCGTGGGTGCCATGGACAACACACTAGACCACCATTCACACCCAGACCGAGAACAGAAATTCAAACTCGTCTTTATTTCCGTTTCGCTGGTGATTGAACCCAGGACCCTTGGCAGGGCGATCCGGCACACAGGCGATCCACAGGGTCGTCGGGGATTGAAAATTGTAGTCCGTTTTTGTAGAAGAGTCATTTTTGATCCATTTCAATAAAATATAGTGCCATTTGCTAACCAAATAAAACATATTTTTATTTATTTATTCTTTATTGTAACAACCTTAATATAAAGGGGTACAATGGGCGGACTTAATGCCTATTGGCATTCTCTGCCAGTCAACCCTGGGAACTGGTGAGAAGATGTAGTAGGTGCATACAATGCCAGATATGAAAAATTGCGAATAATATTTATAACAATATATTACAATATACATACACAAATACATATATACAAATATATAAATAAAGTACATACATATTAATATATATATTATATATATATATTTTTATTACATCTGGTTGAAGACTACGGGCGACGTCATTCTATTTGCTTCAGGTAGTGCAACCGGACCTTATTCTTGAAGGAGCTTATGGTAGGTGATTTTTTTATGTCTACAGGCAAGGAGTTCCAGAGCAGTATAGACTGTACCGTAAAGGAATTTCCAAAATAACCAGTGCTATGGGATGGAAGCGAGATTTTAAGGATTCTCGATGAACGAAGTCCTTTGTCATGAGTCGAGCAGACGAACTGAAAATTTTCCTTTAAATAAGTAGGAGAAGATACATTATTCATAATGGTATATAATGTGGAGAGAATTCTGGAGTTTCGCCTGTGTCGAATAGGTAGCCATTTAAGTTGGGAACGGAACTGGGAAATGTGGTCATACTTACGTAATCCGAAGATATATCTAATGCAGTTATTAAGAAGGCGCTCCAATTTATTTAGAAGTTCCTCTGACAAGTCCGTACAACACACATCTGCATAATCAAGGTGAGGGATGACCAGAGCTTGCACCAACTTAACTTTGGTCTTAAACGGTAGGAAGTTTTTAAGCCGGTACAGCGCATGAAGTGTACCGTTCACTTTCTTACTAACCTCAGTTACGTGCGTTCGCCAGCTGAGGGAGGAGTCGATGTTCAGACCAAGATTTTTAACGGACTCACTCCACGGAATAACGACACCATTGTACTTGATGGGAGGCAACAATGACTTCTGTACCTTGCTTAGCATCCTAGATCCACCTGCCAACATGGCTTGGCACTTAGTAGGGTTAACAGAGACGCCATACCTTACAGACCAGTCCCTAATAGCTTCAAGGCTGGCATTGATTTTGGAGATCGCACTAAGGATATCTTCAACATTAGCTTGTGCATATAGTTGCAGATCGTCAGCGTACAGATGGTACGAACAGTCGAAAGTGGTACAGATAGAGTTAATAAATAACGAAAACATTATCGGAGAGAGAATACCGCCTTGCGGCACGCCATTATGGAGATATGTCCAATCGGAGGAATTGTCTCCAAGTCGAACTGATTGCTGGCGGCCGCGAAGATAAGATGAAAACCAGTTCAATGCTGAGGGCGAGAATCTGTAGAAGGAAAGTAGGGATAATAGGATGTCGTGGTCAACAGTATTAAAGGCATTAGAGAAATCAACTAGTACCACCACAGTTACTCTTTTGTTATCCATGCCACGTCTAATATCGTCAACCACTTTGATAAGAGCCGTGGTAGTACTGTGACCAGGGCGGAACCCAGACTGGAACACATCGAGTAGGTTATGATTGGCGAAAAATGTGGAAATTTGTTTGTGTACACAGGCCTCTAGCACTTTCGACAGAAAGGGGAGGATCGAAATAGGACGAAATTGGTTAGGATAAACAGGATTAGGTACTTTAGGAATAGGACGAACATATGCTTTTTTCCACATTGATGGATATTGCCCCACATCCAGGGAGAAATTAACAATATGCGTCACTATGGGAAGAAGGGAGTCAAGGATAGTGAGTATGGGTCAATTTCAACAAACACGGATTTTGCCTAATTACAGTGGCGAATTTAAATTTGCTGTTTTTGATAAAAAATTTTGGCTTAAATAATAGGTAAATATTAGTACTACTTAATCATATACTAGAGATCGAAAAAATATTATTAGTTCATGAGATATTTCCATTTGAAATTATCAAATGCCACCGAAATTATTAAAGGACCACCGGTATTAAAATCCGAGCCACCGAAATTGATTAAATTTAAACCTGCTGTTTCTAATACATTTTATTTGGCATAAATAATATGTAAATAGTAATAATAATTAGTCACATAGTAGAGATCGAAAATTTTTTTACTAGTTCCGGAGATATTTTCAAATTACATCATCAAATGCCACCAAAATTAGGACCACTGGAATTAGAATCTAATCCACCGAAATTGATTATGCCAATGAGGAATAATAAAGGCAAGATCATCTAATACTTTAAAGATACATTTTGAAGAGTAGGAGTCTAGATGAACGGACTCTTTTTAGCGGTGATTAGACACGCTTGTGTTTCTGTGGCCTATTAGACCAGTGCCGATAGCTTCAAAAACGGTAAAAAGTGAAAAAAAAATATAGTATGATGAAACCCATTTTAAAAAGAAGAGGATATAACAAAAATTAAAGGAAAAATAATTTACGGGCGATCTAAGGTCGGGATGGGGGATGGGGGGTTTAAGGATAAAAAACGGCTTATCTCGATTTCCAGCAAAACTACAAGTCAAAATTTATGTGAAAAATTCAAATAACCAAGTTTTTGGTTTTTTATTTTTATCTTTTACAAAAAAAATTCACGAACTTTAGTGAAAACTTACCGTTGTATGTCCTTAACATACTGTAATATTTTTGATTTAAAATATTTCTTTTTTCACCTTATTTTGACTTAACATGAAAAAGCAACCTAATTTTCAATCGAAAATTGTCACGTCAAAATATCAATTTAAAAAAAAAAAAACGGTGAGATGTTTGTTCGTTGGAATTTCTACTTTCTAACGGTATATAAAGAAACTATAAACTACTAACGACTACTACTACTACTTACTACTAACTATAAATTACTATGGTAAATTTTCTCCGAAAATGCAATGAAACGACAACTATTTTCGCATGTTATCTTACGTTTTTCGATTGTAAATTTTGATAAATTGAGAATTTTTTTTGCGAAAATAGTTGTCGTTTCATTTTCACCAAATTTCGTGAAATTTTTTTTTTTGTAAAAGATAAAATAAAAAACCAAAAACTTGGTTATTTCAATTTTTCACATAAATTTTGAGGTTACGTAAAAAAAGTGTAAATAAAAAAGTTGTAGATCTTTTTATTACTTACAACATTGCTATTTAACTTTTTTCTACATTACTTGTAGTTTTGCCGGAAATTGAGATAAACTATTTTTTACCCTTAAACCCCGCCCTCCCCCACTTCCCGAGCTCAGATCGCCCGTAAATTATTTTTCCGTTAATTTTCGTTATTTTTGCAATTTATTTTCATGCATTTATTTTTCCTTTTGCAATGGGTTTCATCCTACGATTATTTTTTTTCGTTTCAAAAATTATCGGCACTGGTCTATACACGTCCTTATGCGCTTTGATTTGCCACCGGAACCACCGAGATTAGGCCACCGGACTTAGAATTAGAGTCAAAATTTGAATTTTAAAGAACACCGTTATTCTCAGGTTAACTTTTATTTCACAATTATGGCCGAAAACCTTTAATGGAAGCCTCCATAAAATTTCTTGATAATCTGCTTTGTAGTTTTACTAATACACATGACATCGGAATTGGATGATTTTGTATTCCTGCGCCACCGCAGTGAGTACTTACGTGTTTGGCACGAAAATTACGCATCCAGTCGGTCATCCTAACACGCAATTTGCAAGAGCTCAACTAAACGGTGCGGGGAGAGCCAGTAAGGTGTCTTCCAAATCGTTTCGTAACAAGATATGAAGTGTACAAAATGCGCCACCGGTATTGCTTTTTTTTGTAGGACATTTTTAAAAGATCTTTTAAGAGCTGTTGCACTATCTTAAATTACTCCGTAAATATATATTAGTTGTGTTATTTAATGTATTTCTAAAAAATATTCCTTTTTAATAAAATTTATTTACCAAAAAAAATTAAATTTATAAAATATGTAAATAAATGGAGGTCGGACAGTACACCGGAATTAGATTTTAGGTCTTAAATATTTTTTTATGAAGAATCTATGTATTAAATACATCTGAATACTTTGCTATCATGTAGATCACTATTTAAACTACCTATATAAAATTATACATAATTGTAGTTTACACCCACACATTAATTTTCAACCTCGCCGTCTCAAAAATGCACTTGGGAAATTCACCCGTATCATTGTTCTACTGATTCCATCGCAGCCTACAGCATTTGAATTGATCGCTAGCATCGCATCTTTAACTTCAGCCAGTTTCACGGAAGCAAACTGAAAAACAGGTATGTTGGGATGTTGCATTAACGCTATGGAAGCTATGGTTTTTGACCGGATTGTCGGGTCGGGAGGAGAAATGAGCGTTGATGTTATCCAATGAGAGAGAGGGCCCACCATCCATTGTGTTCGGCTTACCAATGCCGAGTGTTTTAAGGAATTTCCAAGTATTATTAGGAGAAGAATTAGATATAGTATTGTGGATATATCGGCGTTTAGCAGTTCGCACCATCTGGTTGCATCTGTTTCTGGCAGTCTTAAATTCCAACCAATTTTCCTCAGTGCGATCTCGTTTAAACTTAGTGAAAGCTCGATTGCGCCTGGACATAGCAATACGAACTCCTCTAGTAATCCATGGAGCAGGAGGACGTCTCAACCTGATTTTGTGTAGGGGGGCGTGGGCATCATACAATTTCAACACATTATCATTAAGAAAGGAGATTTTCTGGTCTACTGTAGATGCCGACGTTAGTGCCTCGAAGTCAATGGTAGAGGCGTCCTTCTTGAGGGCATTGATGTCAATCCGAGAGAAATTACGCATCTGCACGACAGCCGGTTTACATTTTTGAAGTTGCGCTTTATATGCCACATAAACCATGTCATGGCGTGAAAAACCTGGTGCTAGTAATTGGCCATGTTTTATGACATGATCAGGAGAACCTACTATAGCGAGATCTATCCATGTATCGTCAGTTACAGTGTTATGATGTGTAGCTGATAGTGGTAGTAAGGAAAAATTTACTGATTGTAAAATATCACGGAGTTTGTTTGACCGGTGTGAGCTTTTTAGCATGTCGGTGTTGAAATCACCCATGATTATGAGGTGTGTGTATATGGACCCCAAAGAGTCAAAAGCCACTTCTAAAGAATCATAGTAATCAGTAGAAGGAGGACAGTATACTACCCCTAGGAGAACCTTATAAGCCTTGACATCAAGCTCCACGAATAAAAATTCAATCATATCAAAAAAATGGATGGAAAAGCAAGATGGATTTAAGCTGAAAGAGTTACAATTACCACTTTTCTACTTCCTTTTTTACACTACATGTTAACATGTTAGCGTGAGAGTTCGATAAACTAAGATTTTAAAATGAAACAGAGAATAAAATTTTAAATACTTGACAAACTATTGGCAAATGAATTCAAAGGTTTCATAAAAAATACAGTACATTTATATTATTGTAATTAATTTCCAAGAGAACTAATTTTGAAATAATATTTTAATTAATAATATTTTAGTAAATTATAAAGTAAAATGAACTAACTTTTCCACCGGTTGTATATTTTCAACGGTGGTCAACGACCGTTTGGTCTCCGGCATCAGCAGCTTCGAGTAGCAGATGGCAGCGGGCGCGGACATCACAGACGCCGTGATCAGGTGAGCGGGATCCACGCCAAAGCTTATATACGCTGCTAGTATTGTACCTGTAATATAAAATCGACAGTTTATTTAGGTGGCAGCGGTGGGATAAACAAATTAGTGGCAGCGGTGGGATAAACAAATTAGTGGCAGTGGTGGGAATCAATTAGTGGCAGAAGGGATACACAGTCATGTTATTGAGACAGTATAATTGTTTTAAATTGCATCCTGCTTATATGCAGTTTTAACTAGCGTTATGTTTTATGTCTCTTTAGCCTTAGACTTAAAAGTACAACTACAATTGTAAGTAAAACCATGGTTACTAATAACTCCCAGAGTGAGAAATTAAATTCATCGGTTTTCTGCTCACTATGACAACACACCTATAAGAATCATACCTAACACCATTGAATTTCTCACAGAAGACAACTTGACTGACTCGAGTGGTACTAACCAGATACTGTAGCGAACCCAGAAGACATGATGACGTGCATCTCAGACGGCGTCAGTATGGACAGGTACGGCTTGATCAGGAGCACTGATTCTGTCTGAAAAGGAATTCCAGGGTTATGGTGGAGCAAGGCAACAACAAACACATATCCGCAGCAGCCATCTACCATCCAGTAGGTCCTCTCTCACTGCCTCTGACAATCTCTCCTCTAATCTGCACTGGAGCAGAGTATAGAGGAGTGTGCTATAGGTTTCCTCAATTGGAAAGACCCGCGCTCAATAGTGAGTTAAAAAAGGCTTCAACCCTTTCTTGACTCACTCACTCCCAAAGCTCTTTATAAAAAACACAAGTTACTTTCCAATTTTAAGATACCCAAGCCATAAACCTTACATAAATCTGTGTCGCATTGTAATAAAGCAAAGGGAGATCTCCCGTTGGGCGAAGTGTTTTTTAAGATACCCAACCTTACATAGTCAGACATATCGCTATTGTAATTTAGCAGCGGGAGATCTCCCACCAGGCGAGTTGGTGTTGCCTGGCAGGCGGTCGGGCCCTGACTGATTTCTCGGAAGACGGAGCGTTGTATATAATATGGAACGGATGCAGAAAACTTCAATAGGCTGATTCAGGTCGGCGTGACGTCACCAACTGACGTATGTTAGATGCCGCCATAGTAAGTAATTTCTCCCTTCCTTCCTCGTACTCACCATGCTGAGAAACACATTGGCAACAGCAATGACGCTCTCGCAGACAGTGGTGGCGGTGGCGCCGCGCAGCAGCTGCCCCAGCTTCAGACAGAACCACTCCAGTGCGCCCCAGAAGAACAGCACCTCCACCAGCATGCTGATGAAGAAGATTATTGGGAGACTCTGGGAAAGAGAGCTTTGTGGTGAAGAAGGTTAAACGGAGTGTATGGGGGTTGGGAGTTTGTAATATCAAGAAGATTATCAAGATCATTGGTTTTTGTATGACATTTGCACAGAGAGATAGATTACCAGAAAATAAAACTACTTATAACTACTTAAGTATCACTAACTGGTCCTTGATATAAGTTTCAACTGCCTCAGGATCCAGATCATTCATAAATATAAGTATATGCACATATAAATAAAACTGTCTATCAGATTTCAAAATATACCCATTAAAATTTGCCGTTAATTCTAAAAGTTACTTACAGCGAATGCAAAAACTTTCTCAGTTCGAACAAGCAGATCTCCGAAGACGAATGCTGCGCCTTCAACTCCATACGATAAGAATGTTGCCACCTGGAACAAATGCAAGTATCTATTGTGAAATAGATTTCATGGTAAATTATCATGATAGTAAGTGGCTATCGTCACCCATGGACATTAGTGTCATCAAAATTATTATCCACCACGATATCAAAAAAACCAAAGGCATCCCTGATGCATTGCCAGCCATGAAAGAGAGAAGAATAAAGAAAGAACTGGCTCTCAAGCCCCCAGCCGGAACACGACGAGTCGTTTGGCGACTGACTCATGCTTAAGGGTGGTAGCTATCCAGATACCCTAGCCATAACCCTATCTTAAGGCGTTGCAAAAATAAATAAATAATATAAATGAGTAATCATCAGCTATTTCCACATCTACCCAGGGTAGACTGGTGGACAATGCCATTGGGCATTAAGTTTGCCCTTTGTTTCTTCTTTTTAAGAGGTGACATAAATATGTAAATAATTAAATAAATCAATAAACGCCCTCGCTTTTGCTTCGGTTTTCCTATTTTTTACACCTTGGGTTACATTATTGGAGTTTTATTAAGGATCCCTATTTTTTTTAAATATAATACTTATAGCCTATGGCACCCGGGGATAGTGTAGCTTCCCGACAGTGAAAGAATTTTTCAAATCGGTTCAGTAGTTTCGGAGCCTATTCAATGCAAATGCAATCAATCAAATCTTTCCTCTTTATAATACATGTTAGTGCAGATTTACTGATTCCTGCACATACCTTATCGGAGAAGCACTGCAGCGCATACCGCCCGCTGTCCCAGCGCACGAAGATGAGCCCGAACACGAACTGGATGGCCAGCCCCACCACCACGGTGCGCCACGCCACGCGCCCCGGGTGCGCCGAGAACACGAACCCTGGGAGATGGGGGACAACCCGGACAACCAGGGTTACACTGAAACTGTATAAGACGTCGCCGCGGAACTTGCAGTCAACACTTGTATGCAAAAAAATGAATATAAAAAATCTTTATTCACGGCCACGGGCACAGTGTAAACAAACAAAGGAAAACAATAACATAAACAACTTAAAACAAACAAATCAACAAAACAAAGTGTAAGTTTTAACAAGACCAAAAAAAAAAAAAGATCAAAAGAAACATTACAATAGTTAATTAGATTTAAACTACATTAAAAAATTGGATCTGTTCTGCAGTATAAAGCCGTGAAAGAGACCGAGCTCAGCGAAAGCCGCGATAAGAACGGCACTGATTTTCAGTTCCGACCATTAAAATTTGATCTATAGGCAGTAGCTCGGCCAACTACGTGTAAAAACGTGTATTACTAATTAGTAGTTACCCATAACCAGCAGGAAGGCGAGTCCAATGAGAGAGATGAGTCGTACGGGCGCGTCCCGTGTGTCCCAGTACAGGAATAACGCCAGCGCAGCTAGTACCGCGATACAGAAACACCATTTGAACCAACTGGAATACAATACGATACAATATAGTTATTAATATACAAAATCCATTGACATTTATTGTGTAATTGTGAGGATAAATAAAGGATAGGGTCAACGCTTGCGCGATACGAATCACTCAAATTGGTCCATGGTAAAATTCACATAACCAAGAAAAAATAACAGACTTCAAAATAACTCAAAAACTACTCGTCAGATCTAGCTCAAATTTAAGTGTGACCACATGACAAGCACCAGCTTCCGATTAAACAGAATCATCAAAATCGGTTCACCCTGTTGAAAGTTCTGAGGTAACAAACATAAAAAATACAGTCGAATTGAATACCTCCTCCTTTTTTGAAGTCGGTTAAAAAGACAACATACCCAGCTCTCCACCAGCCACTCCACACAACCGCCACTCTAGACCAGACGGTCCTCTTGAACCAGCCGCCCAGGAACCTCTTCACCACCAGGAAGTATATGAGGAAGGCGTACACGATGGTGAGCAGGGCTATCAGGCTGCCGAAGCCGTTGCACAGTTCCAAGGGTTCTTGTGCTGTAGATAATAGTTTAGATTAATACGTGAAGGGAACAGCTTAAAAAGAAGTAGGTATAAGTTTTTTGTTCGCGCCTAATCAACAACTGGCCGAATACAAAAAGAAAAATACTTAATTTAAAATTTCATCAGACTGTTCGGAGAAAACAAAGGACAATCAGACACAACATCTCTACAAAAATTTGAACACGCAACATTTTTGATATGTAAATAAGCAATTTCTTCTATAATACACATTATTTTGTAAATTATAAATATGTGTTGAGTACATCTTTTTCAACTATAAAATATTTCTTTAAAATACCTACCCAACATTTTTAATAATTTAAAGTCCTGAGAGCGATGTAAATACGAGTGATACGAGTAATGAACGAGATCTGACAAGTAGTTTTTTAAGCACCTAATTTTGAAGTCGGTTAACTTTTGTTAGTAAAATTTAGATTATTAACCAAGAACTTACTAATCACCAGCCAGTAGTAGAGACAGGCAAAGAAGAATCCAAACACCAGGCCGTTCAGCGCGAACCCCATCACGATGCGGATCGACGAGGAGTTGTTCTTCATGAAGTCCTCGGTGGAGGAGCTCATCTTCATCATGGTGAGGTCCAGCCAGCTCGACGGCTTGTAGTCCAGGGGTTCGTGGGTTACCTGGATATGTTGAAAGACAATAGACTGAAATATAATGCTAGGAATATTCTTTATTGTATCTTTATGGGCAACGATTGGCTTGGCTTGGCTTCAATCCATTGATGGCCAACTACTGGGCATAGGTCTCTCTTCTAGAGGAGGCATAGATCATACTCCACGCTGCTCCAGAGAGGATTGGTGAAGAAGTTGCCAACCCAAGTATCGGAAGTTTTATTTGACTCCTGAAGGCATTAAACCGCCTCCGACATGGTTTAACCACTGTTGTCTTTTGATAACAAACAGGACCAAAGACTCGAAGTGTCCTCTGGAGCACGGAAACGCGGTCACCCATCCAACTACCGACCGCGCCCGCTGTTGCTATGTCGATCACTAGGACCGACGCAAGCCGCCGGGCTATGATCGCTTCTATAGCCCGGCGGGCTAGGCTAACGATCTATTTGTAACTCACCACTCCGTTGCTGACCTCATTTTTCTCTTTCACCTCGTCCATTTCCAGGGACGTGTTGACTGAGTCCTGAAAATAAAAAAAAGATTTTTTTTACGCTTTTGTATTAATAGTAAATGTGGAAACTTAAACGAATGGACAGATTATGATGCGGTTTTTTTTATTTATTTATTCACTCTTTATTGTAAACCTAAAAAAACTAGATTACAATGGGCGGACTTAATGCCTGATATGACATTCTCCACCAGTCAACCCTGGGTGATAGTTTATTTATTTTTTAGCACCTACCGCAACCTTTGCGGTAGGTGCTAAAAAATAAATAAAAATGTATAGATACATACTTTTTTAGATACATGCATACAAATATACATCCCTACAAATATAATAAATAAATTAAATATTATACATATAATTATTATATTTGTTTCAAAGCTAACGTTACGTGGTCGAGATGGATCTTAGCTATGTTTAATGTTAAAAAACTGTCGGGTATTTCAAGTTAAGTACAATATTAGGAGGGCAGAATGACATCCGCTAAATTAACACACAAATAACACAAATCTATTAGTTACTCAGTATTTTCCAGTCGCAGTTATGCTGAAAAGTCTTTAGAAATAACCTATCCTTAACACGTTCGAAGCGGCACCAATTTTTTATTTCTTTCCATTCCTGCGGTACATGGCGTTTTCAACCTGGTCCTAAAACTTTCATTGTGGCGATACAAGTTATATTAGACCCTGTAACGTTTAAGAAACTAAATTCTTGTTTTAGCATACTTTTAACAAAAAATATATTCTTTTTTGCCTTGAACATTATCTATAATGAAGTGATTTATATAAATCTGAAGGCGTACGTCAACAGCTTATTTTGTTTAGAATCTGTAGCTAAAATAAAATACAGTATCTTTTACACCCTGTACCGCACTGAACACGGGAAGTTGTGTACATATTTTAGGGTTGGGAAGTAAAAATATGGATAACCTTATATAAAAGAATTATATTCAATGTTCTTCATTAAAACATAGTAGACAAACATATTTTTGGCACTGAGCACAATGCGTCAAAGATGTTCCGCATAATGCCACTATTTTTTACGTTAAGAAGCGACACTATACGTAAAATGTCATTTAAGCAGTAATTTTTCCAATAGATTGATATCGCGTATTATATTTAAACGACACTAAATACTAAATAACACTTTTTATCTATATATATAAAAATGGATGTTGCTAAGCGCTAATCTCGAGAACGGCTCGACCGATTCGGCTAAAATTTTTTTTGTATGTTCCTTGGAGTCCACGGAAGGTTTTTATAATATTAAAAAAAAAAAAAAAAAAAAAAAAAAAAAAAAAAAAAAAAAAAAATTGCGCGGACAATACTAAAACAATACTTTTCTTTTTACATAAAAATTTCAGCATGTATGGTAGATGGTAAATATTCGAAACGGTATCCACGTGAATTAGTAGCAGAAAGAATTAGGTACCGGAAATAATGGCTAACCGCTATATCGTCGCCGATTAACTGCAGATAAAAGAAGATCAACAGTTGTAAAAGTAAATCAACAAAATATCGAAATTGATAATCGTTGCATTGTTCCTTATTCACCAATCCTATCAAATACATTCAAGGCGCACATCAATGTTGAATCTTGCCATTCCGTAAAATCTATAAAATACATTTGCAAATATGTAACAAAAGGAAGTGATATGGCTGTGATCGGAGTTAGTGCTGAAATTTCTGTTGATGAAGTTAACCAATACCAAATGGGCCGTTACGTTAGTATTAATGAAGCAATTTCGCGCATTTTTTCTCTTCCCATTCATGAAAGATACCCCACTGTAGTTCATTTAGCAGTCAACTTAGAAATTGGCCAAAGAGTATATTTCACTGCACAGAACGTACGCGAATTAGTAGCAGAAAGAATTAGGTACCGGAAATAATGGCTAACCGCTATATCGTCGCCGATCAACTGCAGATAAAAGAAGATCAACAGTTGTAAAAGTAAATCAACAAAATATTGAAATTGATAATCGTTGCATTGTTCCATATTCACCAATCCTATCAAATACATTCAAGGCGCACATCAATGTTGAATCTTGCCATTCCGTAAAATCTATAAAATACATTTGCAAATATGTAACAAAAGGAAGTGATATGGCTGTGATCGGAGTTAGTGCTGAAATTTCTGTTGATGAAGTTAACCAATACCAAATGGGCCGTTAGTGGCCGTTACGTTAGTATTAATGAAGCAATTTCGCGCATTTTTTCTCTTCCCATTCATGAAAGATATCCCACTGTAGTTCATTTAGCAGTCAACTTAGAAATTGGCCAAAGAGTATATTTCACTGCACAGAACGTACTACAACGAGTTATTCAGCCACTATATACAACCTTGATCAGTTTTTTTGGTATGTGTCAGAATGATGATTTTGCCCGAACACTGCTAGCAGCGTTTGCAGCTGTTAGAAAATGATTCCCATTGGAGTCAAACCTCAAATGATGCTGTAATTTCTTTTAAATCTCAGCAAATACGAACATTGTTTTCTATAATTATATCGATATGCTTCCCGTCAAACCCAATTGATTTATGAATCAAATACAAAGATGATATATGTGACGATATCTTGCATCAAATGCGGCGCACTAGAAAAGGGAATATACATTAACAATACACAGAACAAATTTACAACGAGGCATTGATAATAGTTGAGGACATGTGCTTGATGATGTCAAACAAAGTATCATCTCAATTAGGCATGGCCGTGCCTAATCGCCCAATGCACGACGTTGCTTTAAGGGAATCTGAATAAATGTTCCGCTGTTGAACCAACAACAAAAATTTGTAAATGATGGAACTGGAGGAATTTAGGTACTATTTGGACGCTCCAGGTGGTACATCTTCATCTGGAATTGCAGCCACGTTATTGAAAGGCGGTCGAACAGCCAATTCAGTGCTAAAATTTCCATTGAATATTCAAAGCAATGAAACTTCGACCTCCAATATTTCGAAGAACACAGCAATGGCAAAGGTTTTGTAACAATGTAAGTTGATAATGTGGGATGGATGCACGATAGCACATAAAAAGTCATTGGAGGCATTAGATAGAACTATGAAAGATCTACGAAACAATCGAAACTGATTTGGTGGAGCGATGATTTTATTAGCAGGAGATTTCCGTCAAACATTACCAGTGATTCCTCGGTCAACGCCAGCGGATGAACTCAATGCATGTTCAAAGTCCTCCATTTTGTGGAAATACGTAAAGATACTAAACTATATATATAAAAATGGATGTTGCTAAGCGCTAATCTCGAGAACGGCTCGACCGATTCGGCTAAAATTTTTTTTGTATGTTCCTTGGAGTCCACGGAAGGTTTTTATAATATTAAAAAAAAAAAAAAAAAAAAATTGCGCGGACAATACTAAAACAATACTTTTCTTTTTACATAAAAATTTCAGCATGTATGGTAGATGGTAAATATTCGAAACGGTATCCACGCGAATTAGTAGCAGAAAGAATTAGGTACCGGAAATAATGGCTAACCGCTATATCGTCGCCGATTAACTGCAGATAAAAGAAGATCAACAGTTGTAAAAGTAAATCAACAAAATATCGAAATTGATAATCGTTGCATTGTTCCTTATTCACCAATCCTATCAAATACATTCAAGGCGCACATCAATGTTGAATCTTGCCATTCCGTAAAATCTATATAAAATACATTTGCAAATATGTAACAAAAGGAAGTGATATGGCTGTGATCGGAGTTAGTGCTGAAATTTCTGTTGATGAAGTTAACCAATACCAAATGGGCCGTTACGTTAGTATTAATGAAGCAATTTCGCGCATTTTTTCTCTTCCCATTCATGAAAGATACCCCACTGTAGTTCATTTAGCAGTCAACTTAGAAATTGGCCAAAGAGTATATTTCACTGCACAGAACGTACGCGAATTAGTAGCAGAAAGAATTAGGTACCGGAAATAATGGCTAACCGCTATATCGTCGCCGATCAACTGCAGATAAAAGAAGATCAACAGTTGTAAAAGTAAATCAACAAAATATTGAAATTGATAATCGTTGCATTGTTCCTTATTCACCAATCCTATCAAATACATTCAAGGCGCACATCAATGTTGAATCTTGCCATTCCGTAAAATCTATAAAATACATTTGCAAATATGTAACAAAAGGAAGTGATATGGCTGTGATCGGAGTTAGTGCTGAAATTTCTGTTGATGAAGTTAACAAATACCAAATGGGCCGTTAGTGGCCGTTACGTTAGTATTAATAAAGCAATTTCGCGCATTTTTTCTCTTCCCATTCATGAAAGATATCCCACTGTAGTTCATTTAGCAGTCAACTTAGAAATTGGCCAAAGAGTATATTTCACTGCACAGAACGTACTACAACGAGTTATTCAGCCACTATATACAACCTTGATCAGTTTTTTTGGTATGTGTCAGAATGATGATTTTGCCCGAACACTACTAGCAGCGTTTGCAGCTGTTAGAAAATGATTCCCATTGGAGTCAAACCTCAAATGATGCTGTAATTTCTTTTAAATCTCAGCAAATACGAACATTGTTTTCTATAATTATATCGATATGCTTCCCGTCAAACCCAATTGATTTATGAATCAAATACAAAGATGATATATATGTGACGATATCTTGCATCAAATGCGGCGCACTAGAAAAGGGAATATACATTAACAATACACAGAACAAATTTACAACGAGGCATTGATAATAGTTGAGGACATGTGCTTGATGATGTCAAACAAAGTATCATCTCAATTAGGCATGGCCGTGCCTAATCGCCCAATGCACGACGTTGCTTTAAGGGAATCTGAATAAATGTTCCGCTGTTGAACCAACAACAAAAATTTGTAAATGATGGAACTGGAGGAATTTAGGTACTATTTGGACGCTCCAGGTGGTACATCTTCATCTGGAATTGCAGCCACGTTATTGAAAGGCGGTCGAACAGCCAATTCAGTGCTAAAATTTCCATTGAATATTCAAAGCAATGAAACTTCGACCTCCAATATTTCGAAGAACACAGCAATGGCAAAGGTTTTGCAGCAATGTAAGTTGATAGTGTGGGATGGATGCACGATATCACATAAAAAAGTCTTTGGAGGCATTAGACAGAACTATGAAAGATCTACGAAACTATCGAAACCGATTTGGTGGAGCGATGATTTTATTAGCAGGAGATTTCCGTCAAACATCACCAGTGATTCCTCGGTCAACACCAGCGGATGAACTCAATGCATATTCAAAGTCCTCCATTTTGTGGAAATACTTAAAGATACTAAACTGAAACAAGAATATACGTGTACGATAGCAAAATGATCAATCTGGAGAAATATTTTCAAATCAACTCATTGACTTTGGCAATGGCAAAATCTCTGTTAAATGATTCGACTGGCTGCATTATATTTTTGTCAGTTTACTGAAACAACAATCGAGCTCATAACTACAAGACGTATTCCCAAACGTCTCTCAAAATTACAAAGATCATTTGTGGCTGAGCGAACGTGCTATATTAGCTGCCAAAATTACGGATGTAGATGAAATAAACTTCTAAATTCAAAATGAAATTGCCGGTGAATTAAAGACATACAAATTTTACATACAGTTGATTGGGCAACTAATCAAGATGATTTCGTCAACTATCCACCAGAATCGTTAAATTTTCCGGGATTGACACCTCATAATCTTCAATGGAAAGTAGGATCGGTAGTCATAATGTTAAGAAATATTAAATATTAACTTATTTTTGTAAGTAATCGTCGTTTATTGTTGAGATATAAATAACGTAATCACTCGGAAAAAAATATTTAATTTCTACTGTTAACTTTTGACAGAACGAAGTCTGTCCGGGCAGCTAGTCTATATATATAAAAATGGATGTTGCTAAGCGCTAAACTCGAGAACGGCTCGACCGATTTGGCTGAAATTTTTTTTGTATGTTCCTTGGAGTCCACGGAAGGTTTTTATAATATTAAAAAAAAAAAAAAAAAAAAATGCGCGGACAATACTAAACCAATACTTTTCTTTTCACATAAAAATTTGTTTCAGCATGTATGGTAGATGGTAAATATTCGAAATGGTATCCACGGGAATTAGTAGCAGAAACAATTAGGTACCGGGAACAATAGCTAACCGCTATATCGTCGTCGATCAACTGCAGATAAAAGAAGATCAACAGTTGTAAAAGTAAATCAACTAAAAATCGAAATTGATAAAATCGTGGGATGTTCCTTATTCACCAATCCTATCAAAGACTTTCAAGGCGCACATCAATGTTGAATCTTGCCATTCCGTAAAATCTATAAAATACATTTGCAAATATGTAACAAAAGGAAGTGATATGGTTGTGATTGGAGTTAGTGCTGAGATTTCTGTTGATGAAGATAACCAATACCTAATGGGCCGTTACGTTAGTATTAATGAAGCAATTTCGCGCATTTTTTCTCTTCCCATTCATGAAAGAATTGTACCCCAATGTAGTTCATTTAGCAGTCAACTTAGAAATTGGCCAAAGAGTATGATATTTCACTGCACAAAACGTACTACAACGAGTTATTCAACCACTATATACAATCTTGACCAGTTCTTGAGGTGAAAACTTCTTTAATACGGGGGTGATTTGAAATTCGATGAAACGAAACTTTCCAGTAAAAAGAGACAGACACATAAATTCTAAAGTGAGATAGGAAGCATTGTACAGGGGTAGGGGAGTTGAGTGGAGAGGAGTGGAGTGGCGTGGAGTAGTAAACCTACAATTATCATCTTCCCGAAATTTTACATACGTCTCATTATCTTGAAAACAAAAATTTTGAAGGTTTCACTTCTACCACGTGTGAATTGCACACATTTTAATTTTTTGGTATGTGTCCCCAATTTATTTATGAATCAAATACAAAGATGATATATGTGACGATATCTTGCATCAAATGCGCACTAGAAAAGGGAATATACATTAACAATACACAGAAGAAATTTACAATGAGTCATTGATAATAGTTGAGGACATGTGCTTGATGATGTCAAACAAAGTATCATCTCAATTAGGCATGGCCGTGCCTAATCGCCCCACGACACGACGTTGCTTTAAGGGAATCAAAATAAATGTTCCGCTGTTGAACCAACAACAAAAATTTGTAAATGATGGAACTGGAGGAATTTACTATTTGGACTCTCCAGGTGGTACATCTTCATCTGGAATTGCAGCCACGTTATTGAAAGGCGGTTGAACAGCCGATTCAGTGTTAAAATTTCCATTGAATATTCAAAGCAATGAAACTTCGACCTCCAACATTTGGAAGAATACAGCAATGGCAAAGGTTTTGCAGCAATGTAAGTTGATAGTGTGGGATGGATGCACGATAGCACATAAAAAGTCTTCGGAGGCATTAGACAGAACTATGAAAGATCTACGAAACAATCGAAACCGATTTATTGGAGTGATGATTTTATTAGCAGGAGATTTCCGTCAAACATTACCAGTGATTCCTCGGTCAACACCAGCGGATGAACTCAATGCATATTCAAAGTCCTCCATTTTGTGGAAATACGTAAAGATACTAAATTGAAACAAGAATATACGTGTACGATGGCAAAATGATCAAAGATGAATGAAAAAATCAATGATTAATATTTTCAAAGCAACTCATTGACTTTGGTAATGGCAAAATTTATAAAAAATCGCGTATTATATTTAAACGACACTAAATACTAAATAACACTTTTTATTTCAAAATAAAATTTATAAAAAATCGCGTATTATATTTAAACGACACTAAATACTAAATAACACTTTTTATTTCAAAATAAAATTTGTTTTGTTATTACTTTTAACTAAATAAGTGACACTATATCCAAAATGTAATTTATGTGGTTTTTACTTCAGTAGCGTGAATTACGCTTAAAACGACAGTAAACACAAAATGCCACTTTTTTACTCACCGCACAGTTGTTTTTACTAAAAGTATAAAGTGACACAAGAGGCATCTAGAAAAAAGTATCCAAAATTCCAAACTATTAGAATGTCAGTCTTTGCATTAGAAGCGCTTCATTTTAGGTAATATAAATATCGTTTTAACTAAGAATTCGGGTTTTTTGTATAATGCCACTTATGTTTTCAATGTGCGATATTTTTAAATAAGTACATTATTTACTATCATGTTTTTAGCACGTAACTAAAAGTAGGTTACTTGAACTGATAAATGAAAGTAATTGCAGCGTTATGTTTCAGTTATTTTCACAGTTATTCATCACAATGTTGAGTTGAAACCTTTAAACGGCTATACTATACGGTGTGCGGGGGTACCAGGTGTTTTCTAGCTGGTACCGCACTGTATTTATATTTCATTACTTCAGTGCGGTACCAGATCTAAAAAATCTGGTAATAAGCTGGCCACTCCTTTGGACTCTACTTTAGAAACACATCCTAAATATATATTTATCTCCTTCCTGCACCAAAGCAAACTGAAGTTATGCCTTCCGCACCACAGAGAAGTCTATGTTTTTCTTAGCCGCACTGCAAGCGAGTCATTTACAACATGTTTTCAACCTGGTTTCGCATCGAACGTGCATAGTACCTTTATTTCTCATAATGACTTGTAATTGTTTTGTGTGTGCGAACTATGTATAAAATACTTGACATCAATTACGACACAGGAAAACTATTATGTTAAATATGTATTTTCTTTACCATAACAAATAAAACGTGATCTATTAGCTATTAGTTTATCTATGTTGTAACAATTTGAACAATTCTTTGTTAAAATACGCTTATATTTATGTTTAAGGACAGGTTGTTTTATAAATACTGTTATAAGATTGTAAAACAAACTAGACACTATGCGGTACTTGTGTACTTTCTAATCTTTCTACTGTCCAGTGGATTTATGTACCGTGTACAGTCAGCAAAGGAATTAGGTATGCTTATACATGGCACGATATTTTAAATGATCCTGATGATCCATGATAAATAATAAAAAACATAAACGTGTACTTATGTACGCGCTTGAGAAGTTATACTTCTTTGGCATCAATAAATAAATATTTAACACTAGCTGTCTCGGCGAACTTCGTATCGCCTTACAATCAGTGAATGTACTTTGTTATTTTAACTGTTATAGTTTTGGTAGGTTCAACAAATCAGAGAACATTAAATTCCCTCTCCCTCTCCCTCCCGCTCCTTCTCCCCCTGCCCCCTTTATATGTACTTCTGAACTGTGTATACTGACTTCTGAACTTGTGTACGGTTTGGATAGACTTAATCTTAGGACTTAATATATTATGTTCCCCTACCGTGTAAGTATTGAATGGTTTTGCGTAACATACTGAATGGTGTTAACTTGTTGAGTGTGTGGCTCCATAAAATAATGGTAAATATCATGAGATAACTAGTTAACTTACTCGTACATTGCACCAAGATCCATCCAATCTACACGTGATTATTTAGCGATCGGCGGATGGCAGAGCGGTCTCATAGACAGAAAGACAGCCTCAAATTAACATAAGTCACACCACACAATATTTTTACAATGATTTTTCATATTGTTTTAATTTTGAAACAAAGCTACAAATACTAATTATGAAGTATATCGTTATTATAAGTTATTTCATACAAAACCTAAAGTTTTAACATAACAGTTTTAGTTAACTAGGTACTTAATTAGGTTTTTGTTCACTGGATACTGATTGCTAGCAAGTCCAGTTGAAGTCAATCAATAAACGCTATAAAAATACTACGCGTTCACTCTGAGTTTGCCCTTACCTCCCGTCCCGCTCCTCATACCGCAGCTCATTTAGTACGGACAGCAACGCTAGTCGCGTATTTTTGAGGTCCCGTGCGGCGCGTGCATTCTTGAGTTTGTTGTTGATTTTGATGTTACTTTCGTTAAATTGTTTTTCTATTGATTTATTTTACGTTCGTTGATTTTTGTCGGTAAAATGACTAAAATAGAAAATGTTTTACACAGTGGCAAACGTAATTTGTTATTTAAGTTAGTGAAATTATTTTATTACTTTTTTGTCTACAGTACCGTTAGCTGTTAAATCGTAGCGGTCGACGAGGGCAAACTTAGAGTGAACGCGTAGTATGAACCATTAGCGATAACAACAACAACCTAAACCAATTTTATTTTTCTGCTCTTGTTACGACCTGGTCGTTAAAATTACTTCAGTAAGCGTAAATAAAATTCAATACAAAATATCGAGCAATACTTCGGTAATACGTTTTCAAAATTTAAAAAAATCGTTTATTCATTATGGTAATTACACTAATGCACGGCATTTCTTTTAATCTACCACCATTTCAAAGAGGTGCTTTGTCATGAAGGAGAAGAAATGGCGAAAGAAACTCCTCAATGTTTGGTAGTTTACAAAGGTGGGCTGTAATGCCCATTATTGGCGTACTAAGGTACTTACACTCTTACTCGCACCGTTGTAGTGATCCATTATTGATCTGTAGTGCAGTTAAGCTTCTCCAGTATCACAAATTCTCCATCTTGGTATTACCAGAAGCGACTGGTGTTGCTAGGAGCTGTGGTAACATGGTTCCTGAAAATAATGGAAAGTGAATCAATAGATAAATACACCTTCATACATTCACGCATAAAAATATTCATTCATGCATATTATGTAGATTTTCTATACTAATATTATAAAGAGGAAAGATTTGATTGTTTGCATTGAATAGGCTCCGAAACTACTGAACCGATTTGAATAATTCTTACACTGTTGTGAAGCTACACTATCCCCGGGTGACACAGGCTATATTATATTTACAAAAAAATTAGGGATCCTTAATAAAACTCCAGTAATGTAACCCAAGGTGTAAAAAAATATGAAAACCGGAGCAAAGCGAGGGCGGTTACTCGTTTAAAATAAAATTACTACTCTCTGTCTGCGGTTTTGTCTGCGTTTTCCGGGACGATAAGTACTCTATATGTTATTCCAGATCATGGTCTAACTGTGTGGTAAATGTCATGAAAATCTGATCAGCAGTTTTTGCTTGAAAGCGTAACAAAAAGCCTTACAAAGTTTCATATTAATTACGAGTAACCGCCCTCGCTTTGCTTCGGTTTTCTTATTTTTTTACACCTTGGGTTACATTATTGGAGTTTTATTAAGGATCCCTAATTTTTTTTAAATACAATATAGCCTATGTCACCCGGGGATAGTGTAGCTTTCTAACAGTGAAAGAATTTTTCAAATCGGTTCAGTAGTTTCGGAGCCTATTCAATGCAAACAAAAAATCAAATCTTTCCTCTTTATATATTAGTATAGATAACATTAAGTAAGAAGATATTTGCACTGTACACAAACACAATATTCTCAAAGGTGTGTGAAATCTGCTCGCATTTGGCCAGTGTGGTGGACTATGGCCCGTATTTACCACTATGAGACCCGATTCCAGCTGTGGGACAGTTTTGGGTTGTGATACCTACTTGTAAATAATAAATAAAAGCTAACACACTCATACCTCCGCTCATACTCTCATCATACATACGACACAATATAACACATCACAATAACACCCTGCACTCGAGCACAAATAACTATTTATCTGTCACATAAATATCTGCCCCGACCGGGAATCGAACCCGAGACCCCTCGCTTCGCAGGCAGGGTCGCTACCAACTAGGCTACAGGGTCGTCAAACTTGTGACAACGATGTAGAATATATAGTTAATGTTTAAAATAATATACAACTCACCATAGAGTCCATAGATATCATCACGCATTTTTAAGTTTCTAACTTTTAACCATAGTGCCGTAGTGCCTTTAGCACAAAACAAGTCTTGTGGTTTATAGGAAATCAAGAAAATGATGTACTACTCCGTATTAAATGTAAATTATCGGTGTAGTCGTACACAGATTAAAAACTTGTTCGTGGCGAGATAGCGGTCATATTGCTGAATAATTTGAGTTTTGATAAGATAATAATTAAGATAATATCATTTGAACAATGATACGTTGTCTCTTCTAGGCTACTGAGGTGAGGTAGCACTGAAGGTTTTACTGAATTCGACCGTGTAGCTTCGTTGGACTACTTGATAAATGGTCTTCAATGCACCTTTTTAACCGACTTCAAAAAAAGGAGGAAGTTCTCAATTCGACTGTATTTTTTTTATGTTTGTTACCTCAGAACTTTGGACTGGGCGAACCGATTTTGATGATTCTTTTTTTTAATCGAAAGCTGGTGGCTGTCATGTGGTCCCACATACATTTTATTGAGATCTGACAATGGCATCTGCCATGACATGGCGTTATTTTTTGTTAGTAAAATTTAGATTATTCGCTGTTAGTTTCTTTTTAAACCCCGACGAAAACAGAGGGGTGTTATAAGTTTGACGTGTCTGTGTATCTGTGGCATCGTAGCTCCCATCATAACATTCTTCATAATAAAACTGTAGTAAATAATCAGATACTTAATATAGCATTGACATGGACAAACAGTTATATTATGTAAATAATAATACATAGACTTACGTTTCTTACGGGAAATAAAGACGAAAAACATATCTTATAGGTAAATATTTATAAAATTCCGAAGTAATTAACAAGCCATATTCAAATTAATTGTCCCTTGACCAAGGTTATATACCTTTATGAATATTTTCTGATAGCAATTTTATTATCTTTCATTTAAATGATTACAATCTTTATCGCTAATAATAAGATATCCCTTTAGAATTATTAACCTTATAAGATTATGAAATAGTTTTTGATTAGCAATTAAAATTAAGTACGTAGGTACATAATTAATATATTTATTGAACTTTATAATTCGCTAATTTTGGTTAGTTAAGTGTCGCCCCTCCCTGCTGCCTAAACGGTTGGAGTTGGACAAGTGAAAAAATTCTCAAAAATAGCTTATATGATGAATTTACAAGGAAAACTATCACGGCTATGTTAGCATAGTTATGTAATAGTTGATAAACTTACTACTTCGGAATTCGGAACCGTACCTACATTGCGCGTGGCCTGACACGTACTTACCCGGTTTTTCAAAAATTTAATTTGAATAAGAAAAATTATCATTTTGTATAGGTAATTTCAATAACAACATTTAAGAAGCCTTAAATAGCCTTGAGATTCCTATCATCTTTGGTTCACGCTTGTACGACCTATTGACTGATTTCGTAATCGAATCACCAAATAAATACCATACCCAAGAACACCAAAATAACTTGCGTTTACTTGTAGGTACATGAATCTTATATAATATACTAGCTGCCCGGACAGACTTCGTTCTGCCGAAAGTTTTTTTATTTTGAGATGTAAGCTATCCTATCTTTCAAGTTGGATCAAACTGCACACGGTGTGTGTGCTGTCGTAGGTTTACCTGATAAGGTATTAGAAATAAAACACAAAATGGCTTTCAGTGATACTACACGACCCACGCACTTGACGGCCGGATGGCGACTGACTCGAGTGCGGGTAGTGCAGATACTCTTTTATTATTATGTATGTCACATCTCTCCCTTTCACCAAAATTTTAATTTTGTAATTTGTCCACTGATAAACAATTGATAAGTTTAGCTTTGATTAGAATATAATTTGTTCGAACAAAGTACACAACTTATTTCTAACATTTGTAACATTTTATATTTCCAAAGATTACCTTTTTTGTCCAGTTGAATCACTATTTTTACAAAATACAAAAGAATAAGTTATTACTATAAGGATTTATAACATTTTCTTATATGATTTATTCCTATTTAGTCTATTTTATTCTTAATATACGATCCTCTCTGCTTTCCCTTGTTTTTCCTTTTTTTTTTATTATTATTTTTTATTTTTCCTAACGTAACTGGTTCGCTATGTGTTATCGTTGTGGAGAAGAACCAGTTGAAGAAACTCCATAACAACACTTTTTATTAGGTACAAAATATTTGATTATTTTGTATGCTTTTTAGCACCTGACCCAGTACATCGTCGCAGCACGGCTGGACCAAAGGGTATATTTCACACTGGAAGTGACCTGCAACAAAACACAACGAGAGCATTTCTCCAAACTTGGTGTTGACCTGGCCTTTAATGTAGTTTAGCTATCAAGTTCGGGTCAGGAAATTCAAACAGACCTGTCAAACAGGGTATATCAAAGAAGTAAATAAATTCATCCAGACTAACGTTTGATTGACTGTGGCGTATTTAATTTAAAATTATTGCGTCAATAAATAACCAAAGTTAATTTATAACCATATCATTGACTAATTGTAAGTAATTTAGTCTATCGACAAAGCAATATTCACATTCTATAGGCAGAGTATGACTTTGAACTCATTTTTATACTTTTACCTTGCTTGTAATACACGTAAAGAAACTTCCTTGAGCTTGTGCGAGTATCATCAAGCGCTACGATCTCGTCTCTTG
Organism: Thymelicus sylvestris; assembly: GCA_911387775.1. Taxonomy (NCBI): domain Eukaryota; kingdom Metazoa; phylum Arthropoda; class Insecta; order Lepidoptera; family Hesperiidae; genus Thymelicus; species Thymelicus sylvestris. The sequence goes on along the minus strand of OU426912.1, from coordinate 1,041,083 downwards.
CTCGAGCGTCTACCACCAATGCGTACGTGGAGTGTTGAAACACCAACGCTCCTGAGCGTCGTGTTATGTCAAGTAGAAGCCCAGCGGCCTCATTTACTTCGTTATTATCCAAATTCCCCTTTTTCCTTTTCTTACTTTTTTGCGGTGTTACACATGGGGATGTTAATATGATTATAATTTTCTGAAACTCGTATTTCACACTTGAAATTCATTATTGTGATTCTTGAAACTTAGAACGATTGATATCATTTTTTCCATTAAAATTATTACTTTATTACTTTCAATGCAATTACATATCAAGTACTGGCGCTGTGCTTACACGGCTTATGTTGTGCAGCACGGCTTATGCTGAGTCTGGGCCTGTTCGGTGGCCACGCAACACGCTGCAGCACTGACACTCATACAATATATCTCGTGTTACTTATTAATATTTATTTTTGTTATCTCTTTTTCTTTCTTATAACTATTTTTTTTTTTGTGTTGCAATTGGTACCTTGGAATATATGTATTTTCATTTCATTGTATTTTCATTTCATTGCATTTTGATTTCATTTCATTTTCATTTCAAGTAAGGATTTTATTAGTTACTCAAAGTATCTTTGTACTTGTAATTGATTAATTAATATTTTTTGTTCGTTGGAACAATTACATAGTAGGTCCTGTACATTTCGGTGATAACTGTTTTATCACTTATTCAAACATGATTGTTTTTAATTATTATTAAATTTTCAATATTCGGTGAGCAGATCTAGTCCACAACAACAAATGTTGTGATTCCATTTAGCAGGAATGCAGGCTCATACTAAGTTAATTCAGGCATATTACGAGGATATGTAATAAAATAAAGCGATAATGTGCAAATATATAGGTATTTACTTAGACAGCCGTACAGTGATATCGGTTTGTCATTGATCATTCGGAGCGGTCGTTAGAGGTGCGCGTGTGAATACCTTTAATAACAACTTCGCACACAAATACATTAAAACGAATAGATTCGTTATTATTAAAACATGAATATAGGTTTTTTAACCATAGGAATCATTGAATGGTATTCTACTAATTTATGCATTTTGTTTACATATCCTCCCATTAATAGCCATATCCTCATATTTGTTGACCAGCACGGGTAATTGGAATAAAAGTTGATAGTTTCAATATTTATCAAAACGTTCTTTCAATATTATAAATCTTTTGTTATTGGTCAGTACTTAATTGACGTTTTCGTGACTATGTCCATATTTTGTTTTCGATATCCTTATTGATATCTTTAGTATTGGTCAATAGTGTAAGTACTCAACTGACATATTACGGTGAACATTACCTCCCACGGTTTAGTGTAACATTGATTTCGAAAGCGGTTCGATACCACAATAGATATCTTGTATTATTGGTCAGTATTTATCTGACTTTCGATACCATAACAGATACCTTTTATTATTTTTCAGTACTCGACTGATTTTCGATACCATAACAGATATATTTTTTTTTTTTTATTTGTCAGTACTTGACTGATTTCCGATACCATAACAGATATAATTTTTTTTTATTTTTTATTTGTCAGTACTTGACTGATTTCCGATACCATTTTTCAGTACTTGACTGATTTTCGATACCATAACAGATATCTTTTATTATTTGTCAGTACTTGACAAATTTTCGATACCATAACAGATATCTTTTATTCTTTGTCAGTACTTGACTGATTTTAGATACCATAACAGATATCTTTTATTATTTGTCAGTACTTCACTGATTTGACTTGATCGATACCATAAATACCATTTATTAATGGTCTATATCTGACTCAGTAAGTATTTTATGCTTCAACCTTTGCATTTCTAGTACGACATTTAAGTGAACATTTTGCAGCAAAATATTTGGTTACTGATAATATGATTATTGGTTCCCATGTCTACTACATTTAGTCGTCGTTTGATCTCGTTCCAATTTTATATAGGTAAGTGAAAGTTAGTTTTCCTTTTTTTAATGCCTTTCATTACTTAACGGTTTAACTGTTTGTTCGAGTTTGTTTCGTTCATTATTAGTTCAGTTTCTCAATTCATCACGATATTATTCAACAGATGCAAAACTAAGCTTATAGGTTGCATTCTAGTACAAACCAGGTAGAATCAGTATTATACCGGCCAATGAAGGAATGTTCTAAATTATTTTGTTAAAATAATTTTTACTTTTTCCGTATTTGACCTTAAGAGTATAATCCATTTAAAACATAAATTTATTTACAATCTTGATTTTAGTTAGGAACAATATTACCCGGAATGAACTACTTACTAATTGAACTACTTACTTCAACTTATGCAAATGGTGTAACCAACGTATGTGGTGTATATATTTTTTCAAAAATACAAATAATTCGATTGCTTTACACTTATTCTCGACTGCAAAATTTCATCGAAATCTTTAGAGAATTTTTCGAGATACTGATTACTGTTTTAGCAAAGAATACGCAAGATCGTTTCCGTCACGATTTGGAAACAGTAATAATTCAGTCCCTTCGATATTTTAGATTATTACAATTGTCAAAATATTTTCAAAATGAGATAGGCGATATGCAAAATTGCTCGCTTATTTAGTGAAATGTCTCATCAATAGAATCTGAAACACGTTTCGATACGATATAAATAAGCAAATACTTATTAGTTATCATTATCATATTTTGTATCTCAGAAACTAAATATCATTTGTTTATCAAATCTGTGATATATATTTTTCTTCTACGTGATCATTTTAATGGAATTAAAGCATAATTAAAATTGGAACGACTTCTTGATTTATACGAGTATAATCGAATGTTTTAAACATGCCAAATATATTATGTTCTTGACGAGTTTTCACTCATCTGACAATTTTGCAGTGTATTTGACTTGATTACATAATAATATTTAGTCATTACATATTTGTATGTATGTTTTTATTCTTTTAATTTCGAAAATGTAAACAGGTACAGTTTCTTGTATGTATGGTTAGGATCTTCACTTACAACAGGATCTATCACCCCATGTTCTACTAATAGATAACCGGCAAATGAATGTGTGTTTAGGTGGTCTCAAACCATCTTAGTTGCCTTTCAAATGAACCCAGTTTGGGGCACATCGGTTGGATAGTTTCAGTCTGAAGGACATCGCAACAAACATTGTTTGTGGTTTATTATATAGATTTGCTTAGAACCAATGATATTCAGAAATTTATTTTATACATTATAATATCATTGCTTAGAATAACATCAGTAAAATAATATCATTGCATTTACTTGCTACGTAAGTACTATACTTATTTTTAAATTTAAATTTGGCACCCACGACACAGAGAATCCTAGTGTGGGACTATGAGTGTGAAGCCTTATTTTAAATAACATAGTAAGTTAGTAAGTGTCTCTATTTTTGAGACAAACTATGAAGATACTGTATAGCAATATCGCTATGATATTGTTTACGGTTATCTTATTACGATATTTGATATATTAATGTGAAGACTGAATTTGGATTTATATTGACATTTTAAATTATTATTATCATTTTGGCAGGTTGAAATATCAAACATTTTTCAACTTACTATAATTAATAATTATCATTGTAAACTAAATATTACTTATTTAGTTTTTTAACCTATCACACGAACAAGATCCTTTTAATCGCATTTTATGATCCCAATGCTTGTACATTACAAGTAAACTGACCGTGTCGATACCGACCATACAACAATGAATCAATATCTTAGGTATAAATTACCTATTATTGCGCCGACACGCATTGTTTTTATTTTGTACCATTAATATGTGTGTTTTGTAACCTATGTGTTATCAATACGAATATCAGGCTACAATATAAGGAATTTAATTTAATCTACTAGATGCATTTGTTAACAAAATACCTTCGTTAATTCAAAAATCAACATTTTTAATCAAGAATCATCAAAGATTGAACAAAAATGCATTTGTAGGTAGGTACTTATTAGAACTTTGTCAAATGTTTTCTTGTCTTTTCTTTTTCAGTAAAAATATACGATTCATATAAAACTTTCCAAAACTAAACATAGTACAAGTCTCCATTATTTCAAATAGCACCGACATTTTCGTATGATAACTCAAGGTTAACATTTTGTGAACTTAAAAGAACCACAAATTACTCACACTTTTTCCTTTTGTTTTATTTTTTTTTTCATCCTCGTCGCCAAATGTGCTGTCGTAGGTTTACCTGATAAGGTATTAGAAATAAAACACAAAATGGCTTTCAGTGATACTACACGACCCACGCACTTGACGGCCGGATGGCGACTGACTCGAGTGCGGGTAGTGCAGATACTCTTTTATTATTATGTATGTCACAGTGTGCAAATTAGATTAAAATCGGTTCAATAGTTTAGCAGTGCATCGCGGACATACAACGTGACACGTAATTTAGGTATATATACATACTAGCTGCCTGGACAGACTTCGTTCTGTCAAAAGTTTTTTTATTTTGAGATGTAAGCTATCCTATCTTTCAAGTTGGATCAAACTGCACACGGTGTGCAAATTAGATTAAAATTGGTTCAATAGTTTAGGAGTCCATCGCGGACAAACAACGTGACACGTAATTTATATATATTAAGATTAAGATAAATATCTCGTGTCACCATCGAGTCACGGTGTTTGTGGACCTCGCAATGCTCTGAAAAGGCTCGACCGATTTTTTAAATTTTTGTGTATATTTGGTACTTAGTAGAGACGACCATGTAGCCTAGTTGGTAGCGACTAGCGACCCTGCCTGCGAAGCGAGGGGTCCTGGGTTCGTTTCCCGCCCGGTGCAGATATTTATGTGACAGATAAATATTTGTACTCGGGTGCAGGGTGTGATTGCGATGTGTTATATGTCGTCCATGCCTCCCGCGACAGGTAATAACCTACAGCGAGGGTATGAGTGTGTTAATTTTGTTTGTTTAGTTAAGACAAATAGGTCGTACAGTATCCTATTTCATATGGCTAACCGCTATACGGTGATTAGGGTTCCCAGGGATCGGCATTTACGCGGGAAATGCTCCCACCCTAACGAAGTCGCGGGCACAGCTAGTATATTAAATACCTATAGTAAGGTAAGTACAGTGCCACCAACTTATCTGTGAAGTGGCGAAAATTGGAACTAATGCCGCGTCATTCATAAGTTCTCTGTGCTCATTCATTTGACATTTACTACCTCTCGAATTGCGTCCAATGATTGGTCCAATGCGTCCGACAGCGCCTCCCTTCAATTCACAGATAAGTTAGTTTCACTGTAAGAACATTCGACTGCTTCAGACCTCGAATACAATGACCTCTAGTGGAAAGAAATAGTTTGATGATTTAATATGAGATAAAACATATTTATTGCTAAGTTGGTGTTCAATGCAGATTTAATTAACTGATTTAGGATTACAAGAGAAACCTCGGTATTAACACTGTATGGCCCGCCCTTTGTTATGAAATTTAATCATTGAGATTAAACGTTAAAATGTTATCAAGACATTTTTGTTTTATTGTGAAACTATTATAGTAGAAACTACCTGAACTAGTTGTAGCTCTTTTCGGAATAGATTTTTTTTGTTGATTTGTTAGGGTATAACGTATCTATATTTTTTAAATATCATTGTTACGTTGGTAATTTTTCATTATATTTTCCAAAGGTATTACCTAGGTACCAATTGCGTTGTATCAATATTTTCTTTCGTCTATAGATGATCATGAGTATTTAAATAATACATTATTTGTCATTGCTAAGTGTTCATACTGTGACCTCTGATTTTTATTTATTAATAAGATAAATAAATAATAATGTCACCTCACTAACAATACGCGGACGTGTTAAATACCATTCGTTAATTAGGCCGCGGGAGGGCACTGGTGAGCTGTGAGTGCTGTAACTCGGGTACTTTCAACCTGTATCAGGCGCCAGGCTTTCACAAAGCACTATTAGGTATACTATGTGTATAGTCGGCCGCAGAAGTAGCTTAACATTTTAGTACCTTGCCACATTACATTTCTTGAATTTGTCATAGATGTTGCTAGGAAACCGTCGAAATAGTTACTATTACAAAGTACTATAATGTTAAGCTACTTCTGCGGCCGACTGTACTATCTGTATTTATAATTTAAGTCAATGGTGCCCATATTTTGTATTAATTTGTGAAAGTGAATAAATAAATATTCTATTCTATTCTGATTGAACGTATATTTTACTGATGTACTTACACCTACACAACTAGAAATGAAACCGCCCTCCTTTCGCTTTGGAAAATCTAAAGTGCAAAACCCACATCCACTCATTCGAATAAATAAGTACTAAATAGTACAGTCACCTGCAGAGAAAAGTAACCCATTGCGTAGGTATAAATATACCAAAAGCAACGTTTTCGCTGCCTCTTGCGTTGTAAACAGATGTATTACTTTTCTCTGCAGGTGACTGTACTAAATAGTAGTTAGATATGGGAACGATTGTTCTCTGCGACTTATTGAGATGTCGTCACGCAATCAACTAAATCACTTCGCGTTTATTCAAGCGACAGTATTCGTCACGCGAGATAATATCTATTAGCCTTAAGATAAAATACTTAACCGTATCGTAAGATAAATAAACTGATCGCGAAAAAGATTAAATAACAATTAGATTCTTTCCCGTGTTACGACATAACTGATATCTAATGATAAGCAAAGGTAAGCACATGACGTAACGAACGACAGAATTTAAACGTAGATCTGTATGCCAAATGAACAGACGAGATCTAATGATGGTAACATTGGTAACAAATGAAGTGCAGGCAACACCGATATTGACAAAAAAATAATGTTATTATTAAGCAAGTAGGTACAAAAATCTAAATTTTACCAAAATAAATTAGACAAGTGCGAGTTAAACTCGCTTGGAGAGGGTTCCGTACGTTGATTAGGTATGTATTTACCGTTTTGTTTCTATTTTATTTACTTTTGCCGTTTTTTTAAGACCATAGACCATATAGGTTTTCCTGTAATATTCAAGTAAAGAACTATTCTCTGTACTTTTTTCAAGTGTCAGTAGTTTCGGAGATATAATTATTATGGTCAATTTTATCATCAAAGTTGAAAGTCGGTACACGCAGTAAAAAGTAAAAAAAATACAGTCGAATTGAGAACCTCCACCTTTTTTTGAAGTCGGTTGTAACTATGTAAATACCTTCCCTAACCGCCTTTCGCACATTTCTACTTTGGCCAATGGTTAGCTGGTAGAGAATGCTTTCAGCATTAAGCTCGCCATTTGTACCGTGATATTTTATTGTGGTCAATAAAGGTTAAATAAATAAATAAATAAAAGAGGTAGTTGGATATGCCTAAAGCGCGAAGAAATTTAAACAGTAGGTAAATGAACTTTCAAAATGCTCTGATGATTCGGTGTCATTTGGCTCAAAATATCACACAAAAAAATTAAACTTACAAAACCGGTGTGGTACAAGAATCAGTTTTTGGGAGTCAACGATCAACTTTACGAGTATGTTGAAAATTTAACGATTTTAACCATTTGCTGCAATGACATATTGTATCGGTAGGGTAGGGTCGCCAGTTGACCGGAAAATCTGGGATTGTTCCGGTATTATCGCTTGTCTTGTCCCATCGATTACTTTATCCTAGATTTCGAACGTGTAGCTAATTGTTGTCACTCATTACGTTTTTAACTTTTAATAGTTTAGTTTACCTCGCAATTTTTTTTGTCTATACTAATATTATAAAGAGGAAAGATTTGATTGTTTGTTTGCATTGAATATAGGCTCCTAAACTTCAAATCGGTTCAATTTGAAAAATTCTTTCACTGTTGGGAAGCTACACTATCCCCGGGTGACATAGGCTATATATTGTATATTATATTTTCAAAAAAATTAGGGATCCTAATAAAACTCCAATAATGTAAAACAAGGTGTAGAAAATAAGAAAACCGAAGCAAAGTGAGGGCGGTTACTCGTATTTAATAAGCTACATAAAGTAGGTAACTACGACATTTTTATAGCTGACAAACGAGGCGATGATCCTACTGAAGGCTCGACATGTTCCGGCAGTTCTTTCTTTCTTTCTTTCTTTCTCTTTTTCTTGGTTGACAATCCGTCGGTAATGCCTTTGGTGTTATGCTGGCCATACATGATCAAGTCTACTTGTCAAGTTTGCAGCAGACTTGATGCGGCGTCCAGTAAACTTGACAGTGTATGGACAGCATCACTGATAGCTTGATGGGATAATAGTACAAATAATATTTAATCATTATTTAATAAGTAATAATAACATTTAAAAATAACTTCGATATTTTTTAATCCAAAATAAAATAAAAACACTATCGACGTATATGAGAATTTTATTGTCCCTAAAATTATAAGCCTCTATCTGGGAACCCTAATTATGGAGGCAATATTTACCAAACCAGTTTTATAAGTTGTTGTTCCAATTGGAACACGGTTCAGCAAAGGTTCTGCGTATCAAAATTGAAATACCGTAATAAGTAGATACCTAAAGGAAAAACTGTACCTACCTAATAAATAAAAAAATAAGTAAATCGGTTCGTTTGTTCAACAGAAGATAAACCATGGAGCCATTTGATTTGAAATCCTTCTTTCTTGTTAAATTCTTTTTTTGCAGATAAAAAAATATTCCGACGAGTTAAATAGGTAGGTACGTGCTACTATCATTGAAAACAACGAATTTTCCTTATAAGTTATACCTACTCAAACAGATCATTTATAATTATAATGTATGCTAAGGTAAGGGCTTGTAAATGCTAATTACGAAATTTAATTTAACAGGGCTACAACTCCTACGAGGTCGCAAATTCTCATACCTTCTACCTCACGCGTGTATCTTGTATGTATGTACCTATGCGTGTAATATTCTTTATTACCTCGTATCTTCCAAACCGCTGGACCAATTAATATAATTAAAATATCGTTAGATTCGTCTTTATAACCCAAGTGTTCTAACAATAAGACAGGTGACGTCAAATTAAAGAGCTCACAATGGCAAGTAGGTTTATTTAAGGTTCCGAACAGAAAAAGATAAGAAAAAACAACTAATAAAATGTAGACCAGTAACTAAAAATAAAATTTCAACTTTTAAAGAAAAAATTCATTCAAGAATACATACGCAGTTAACGTTACAACGAAGTGATCCTATTAAAATATATAATACATTGTCTAATAACATTAATAACGAATTTAATCGAATATTTAAGTTTAGGTACGTAAATTTAGCTAAAATTAGTAAATTCAGTGATTGGGCTACTGTAGGTATTTTCAAAAGTAGGAACAAGATGTATGATCTCTATGCCGAGAAACAATACAATCTTTCTTCCACTTTCCAGGAGTACGTGAGAAATTATTCAAAAATTTTTAAAATCGTCTGCACTCAGGCGAAGTCAATGTACATAAAGGATAAAATAATTAACTCCGATAACAAAATGAAAACAACTTGGAATATAATTAGTAGTGAGAACGGTAACACAAAATCCTGTGACTTCAGTTACGAATTAAAAATTAATGAAAAAATAATTACCGCTGATAAAGACGTGGCAAGCGCATTTGAAAATCACTTCCGTAATATTCCAGTAACATTAACCAGTGCACTAGCTTCTTCACCGACCGAAGCACTTTCTATATTAAAAGATAATGTAAACGAATGTAATATTTTATTTCAATTTGAACATATTACTACCAGAGACATAATTAAAGCGTTTCAATCTCTGAAGGTAAAGAATACGGGTGATTTGTGGGGGATCTCAGTAAAAATAATACAACATATTATTGATATTATAGCTCCATCTTTAGCCGTAGTGTTTAATAAATGTATAGATCTAGGTATTTTTCCAGATCTTATGAAATGTAGTAAAATTATACCACTTTTTAAAACAGGTGAAAAAACTGATCTTAATAACTATAGACCAGTTTCTGTATTACCAACACTTAGTAAGATTTTCGAGAAAATAATATTGAATCAAATGCTAAACCATTTCAGCAATAACAAATTATTACACCCTGAGCAATACGGTTTTACTAAAGGCCGTAGTACAACAGATGCAGGGGCTAGGCTCTTAAAGCATATATTCGAAGCATGGGAGGCGTCACAAAATGCAATAGGTGTATTTTGTGACTTATCTAAAGCATTTGACTGTGTTGAACATGAAACATTACTGTTAAAACTTGGTCATTACGGAATAAAAAATAAGGCTCTTAGCTTGATCGCGTCTTATTTGAGTGATAGAATACAAAAAGTCAGCATAAATGATATTAAGTCATCGGGGTCACCGGCGGTGATGGGTGTACCACAGGGCTCGATCTTAGGTCCTTTTCTTTTCCTGGTATACATAAATGATTTACCTCATTATGTAAAAAACCAAGCGGATATTGTACTATTTGCTGATGATACATCATTAATATTTAAGTGTGATAGGAATAAAGAAAATTTCGACGACGTAAATAGTACTCTTTCGTATGTCTCGCGTTGGTTCACTATTAACAATTTACTGTTAAATGCAAAAAAAACTAAATGTATAGAGTTTGTACTACCTAATGTTAAAAAAGTCAGTAAACTTATTAAACTTAATAATGAAACATTGAATATGGAGGAATCCACCGTATTTTTAGGGGTGACCTTAGATAATAAACTTCAATGGGACCCACATATAACAAATCTCGCGACTAAACTCGGTAGGGCTGCTTACGCTGTTAGAAAAATAAGGCAGTATACTGACGTCGAAACTGCTAGGATGGTTTATTTTGCATATTTTCACAGTATTATGTCATATGCCATCTTGCTGTGGGGCAAAGCAGCCAGTATAGAACAAATTTTCATACTACAAAAAAGAGCTATTAGGGCTATTTATAAACTTAGATCTCGTGAAACTTTGCGTGACAAGTTCAAAGAAATAGGTATACTTACAGTAGCCTCACAATATATCTATAGTAACGTGGTTTTTATACGGAATAATATAAGCGCGTATAAACAAAATTTTGATATCACTAATCGCCAAACAAGAAAAATGCACCAGTTAGTAACGCCATCTTACCGTCTTTCTAAAGTGAAGCGATCTTTTATGGGCCGTGGTGTACAGTTCTATAATAAAATCCCAAAGTTAATACGTGATTTGCCAGTGGAATTATTTAAGAAACATGTAAAATCTCAACTTTTAGGCAAAGGCTACTATACTGTAGATGAGTACATAAATGACAAAGACGCATGGAAATGACCAGATCTGCAATCAGTTCCGTACAGGCTAGTGATACTTCTTTGTAAGAAATATACCAATGTATTTTATTTTTAAAAGATGTGCTGAGGAGTTTCTTTCGGCTTTTCTTCTCCTCCATGACAAAGCACCTTTCCGAAAAGCTGGTAAATTAAAAAATGACGTGCATAAGTGTATCAATGATACCTACATGAATAAATGATTTTGAATTTGAATTTGAATTTGAATTTGAACGAAAAACGGAACCCTTAATATTTATTTATTAATAGTATTAATAATTTAAATATTACAGGAAAACCTATATGAAGTCTATGGTCTTAGAAAAAAGGAAAAATAATAAAATATAAAAACAACGATAAATACATATACATAATCAACGTACGGAACCCTCTACAAGCGAGTTTAACTCGCAATTGTCAAGTTTATTTTAAATAGGTACATTAAGTAAATAAAACAACAAAAATACCCAATCTTACAGGTAACATTGAAGTCTTCTGAAGATTTAATTCACTGATAACTTATCACTGTGACTATAAATCGTTATTTTACTGACACAAAACACGTTGTAATTCGCGAAGGTGTCCAAACTCACTGAAGGAAAAAGAATTTGTAACTAACTACACCTGAGTGTTTTACCGAACAAATTAATTAAAGGACAGTTTTGCGCAACCCGCAAACCGTTCGCGATCGCTGCGCGCGCGCCGACTGCATTGTTTAAATCATTTACTCGTATTTGCAGGCAGCGTTTGTACAGTTCCTTGAACGATTTCATGCTCTACGCAACTACGTAGTAACTACGTAGGCTGAATAAATCAGGCTGTGAAGTGTTTGTCTTTTCTACACACAATTTAATGATAAGAGTTACTTTAAAAATGATAGTCTTGACAAAAAATAACCGACTTCAAAATTAGGGATAACTCAAAAAATACTCGTCAGATCTAGCTCAAAGTGGGACCACCACCAGCTTTCGATTAAAAAATAATCATCAAAATCGGTTCATCCAGGGGGAAACTTGACTCTACTCAAAATAAGCACATCAATTTCCTAAAAGGTCGCCTGAACTGAATCGAAGTACGGTCTTCGGTATTTAACCCTTAATATAATACCCACTTATTTTTGAAAGATCTTTTCATCGTAACCCCACACTATGGGGTAGACGAGGACAAAGTAATTCATCCCCACTTTACCTGTAGGAGTTGTACCTTGAAAAAACTCCGTAATAATCCAAATATAAATACTAATTTTTTTAACTCATGTAGAGTAGAAAGAAGCTTCATACATCAACAGTCCGCATCATACTTTCCTACTCTTTCTTTGGAGAGAAATACTTCGTGTGAGATACCCTCTATTTGGCAAAACCAGTGATGCCTTTGGTGTTTCTGATGTTCTTTGGCAGCGATGACCACATCAGGAGACTTGTCTCGTTTTTCAGGTATTCATATAAAAAAAATGGTTGTCTGTAAAGTCGGTTTACGGACGATAGTTTAACGTGACAACGTCATGACAAAGCTCCGCTCCGCCCCGCCCCACTCCGCTCCACTCAACTACGATCGCCTACGGCATCGGCTACGATACGCCGATCGTAGCCGATAGTGCCTCTCTCTCGCTTTTGCCGCTCTCTCGCTCGCGGAACGCTACATTTTTTCATAGATGCGCCCGGCGCTCATCGTTTTAATAGACGTTATCACGTCAAAAAAATTTAAAAACACCGCATAAAACTCTCCAAACACAATCACATTATAATTTTATTATTGTTATACCGCTCCGTAAACACTGAGTAACACATAACATTGTCTTGATTTTACAATGTGATGTTCTAACTGTAAAGATACATCTTATACAAACGTAATTATATTTGCGTGACATATGGATTATGAATCTGCGTCATGGTAGTTCGTTGGTAGAAGAAAGGCAGGTTTAAGATTCCCAACCAAGAACTTTATATATAAATGAGTAACCGCCCTCGCTTTGCTTCGGTTTTCTTATTTTTTACACTTTGGGTTACATTTTTCGAGTTTTATTAAGGATCTCTAATTTTTTGAAAATATAATATAGCCTATGTCACCCGGGGATAGTGTAGCTTCCCGACAGTGAAAGAATTTTTCAAGTCGGTTCAGTAGTTTCGGAGCCTATTCAATGCAAACAAACAGTCAAGACTTTCCTCTTTATAATATTAGTATAGATTAATGTACCATCTACGGCTTCAGTACTGGTTGAGAATTCATTATAAAAAAAATTAGGTACTCTTTTCGGTGAAAGAAAATATGAAGAAATGTAACACTGAGAGTTCCCTATATTTTCAGTGTGTTAAGTCTTTAAAGATGGGCCAGCGCTGAAGCGGGCTGAACATTGGAATGTATCACACATTGTCAGATCAATAAAGGGCTAATGGTTACTTAAATCGCTCCTTAGTAAAGAATCGCCATACGAATTCTGTACTAAGGAGCGACTTAAATACCCGTTAGGCGTAAGACAACAGTTTAAATAAAACACAAAATGTCACTAACATTATTTATTTATCTGCATTAACGAAAAACCTCTTACGACTAATAAATATTACATCTACACACTATATAACTATATAACTATATAACTCACAGCTTAAGGACACACAAACATAATTCATAACATACATTTTATATAACAACAATCGGCTTACTCTCGATTGGATCTCATTGTATTTGTATTCGATTTAAAATCGATTCAATCAACAGTTACAAATATCATTCGGCGCTCAAAGTTTTTTTGAGTTATCAAATATTTTATTGATTTATTACATAATTACTGACAAATAATTATTATGCAGGTTATCGTGCAGGAAACACTTAAATTGTTTTTTTTTTTTAATTCACTACATTTTTGATAACTGCCAACGCCTCATAAAGTATATGTTAACTACAATCTTGATATTAATACGAGTTGTAAATTAAATAACTATAGTTCTGTACTTCTCTCAGAGATGGCGCTACAAGTAGGTGTCGATTAAAATGATTACGATTTGACGAGCTGATTGGTTATCCCATCTCAAAAATGCCCAACGCAACTAAAGAAGTTTTCGCTTCAAAGAAAACTATCCAGTGAGATCTGATATTTCTATCTAATTTAATTTTGTATCCAATTCGATTTACAGCGAGAGTATGCCTGTAGTCCATTTCTTAGACGAGTAATATTTAGTAAACAAACTTACGCCTCAACTCAGAGGCACTAACAGTTACTTAAATCGCTCCTTAGTACAGAACTTATATGGCGATTCCTTTACTAAGGAGGGGTTAAAGTAACCATGTGACTGATTTGGGGCGTTAATGTCTTTTTATCGCATTTTGTAAATTAATTTAAAAACAAAGCTCACAAAAAATGAATAGTTTTCAAGACTTAAATTTCAGACAATTAATGCCAAAACTATTTCTGTTTACTATTAATTATTTTTTAAACTTATTCAAATATTTTCAAGAGTACAGCAAACCGAAGAGCATGTATATATTAAGGAAATAATGAAAGTGGACGAAGCGAAACAAGTATGTAAGGATCGTAGCAAGTGGAAAGAAGTGGTCTCTGCCTACCCCTACGGGAAAGAGGCGTCATTTATATGTATGTATGTAAATATTTTCAATAAAAAGTGCTACGATTGTTTACAAATACCTCGCCTCGCCTATAAAACTGACTATACATGTTGTATTGTTTATATTTTTTATAAATAAAGAACTTTAGATATGTATTCTAAACAAAAGCAAGCTTGGACAATATTGTTGTGGGTTGGTTCGCCAATGTATCACAATATTCTATCTATTCTCTTGTAAAGTTGGTGCATATCTTTATAGTATACAGGGTGTCCCGTAAGTAGTGGATCAACCGAAGGTGGCAAATAGCTTGAAGGATGACCTATCATATGTCAAAAAATTACTTTAGTAAAAGTATCACCGTTTTCGAGATATTGACCATTTTTTGAAATTCAGAAAATTCGGCTCCTTTACCCTACTTTTTCCTGGTGAGTCCACAAATAAGCAGATATTTTGATAATTTTTTTTTCCTAGAGCTCTCAGGTAGTTGCTTTATAATTATCAGTGTGTAATGTTGTTGAAATTATTAGGAAACGCTGAGAAAATAGCGTCAACTTTGGATATTTTTGTTTTTGATTTTCTGCGATACAACTTTGATGCGAGGTGGTTGAAAAAAAAATGTACTGGGCAAGTATGCCCCGGTGTTTTAAAAACTTGCCTGTTTAATGCAGATTTTAAAAAGGTACAATACAGGCTACTTTGATAGGGAAAATTTTCAAGTAAAAGCCATTTCAGTGTTAAAGGGGTGAATTTGAATCAAAAGTTATTTTATTGTTTACTGTTATGGGATGAAGTTTTTCAATGGTTTTTGCTTAATATTACGTTACGTTAAATTATTGCTCTAATAAATATTGAAAATAATGATTATTTTCCGATATTCCAACCTAATAAAAAAATTACCAATTACTTGAAAAATATTGTTTATTTCAAAAATAATGCTATGGTTTACTGTTTTTTTAATACTAGATGATCAGGAAGCCTTGTAAATAATTATTTTTGTACGAATATTCAACAAAAAAACAAAGAATGAGAAAAAATGTAGATAAAATAATTATTTTTGTTTATTTTATCATACAAAAATAATCTTAAAGCAATAATTGACAAGGTTTGCTGATCATCTAGTATTAAAAAATAGTAAATAATAGCATTATTTTTGAAGAAACAATATTTTTCAAGTAATTCTTAGGTAATTTGAAATTTCTTTTAAAAGTTGAAATATCGCAAAATAATCATTATTTTAAATATTTATTAGAGCATTAATTTAACGTAACGTAATATTAAGCAAAAACAATTGAAAAACTTCATCTCATAACAGTAAAAAATTAAATAACTTTTGATTGTTTAATTTAATTATTAAGTAACATTGTAACTCGTTGCATTGCATTGTGCTTGACAAAATAAACTTTTTCTATTCTATTCTATTCTATTCTATTTCTATTTAAATTCACCTCTTTGACACTGAAGTGGCTTTTACTTGAAAATTTTCCCTATCAAAGTAGCCTGTATTGTACCTTTTTAAAATCTGCATTAAACAGACAAGTTTTTAAAGTACCGGGGCATACTTGCCCAGTACATTTTTTTTCAACCACCTCGCATCAAAGTTGTGTCGAAGAAAATCAAAAACAAAAATATCCAAAGTAGACGCTATTTTCTCAGCGTTCCCTAATAATTTCAACAATATTACATACTGATAATTATAAAGCAACTATCTGAGAGCTCTAGGAAAAAAAATTATCAAAATACCTGCTCATTTGTGGACTCAACAGGAAAAAGTAGGGTAAAGGAGCCGAATTTTCTAAATTTTAAAGAATGGTCAATATCTCGAAAACGGTGACACTTTTAGTAAGGTAATTTTTTGACATATGATAGGTCAACCTTCAAACTATCTGCCACCTTCGGTTGATCCGCTACTTACGGGACACCCTGTATATCATTTTGACAGTTGCTTGCTAGGTAACTTACTGAAGATTATGGATAGATAGGATATGAGAATAGGCCGTAAATATAATAAAATTATCTAAGAGTGAAGCATCATACATGATTGATTAAATTAGTTTTTGAATTAAATATCGATTTTGATATTGATGAATGTATATATATGGATGTGATACGAACTGTTATATGCCCTCTCACTCGCGCACGAAAGAGAGCAACTATTGTCATTCTTGCGTAAGAGAGACAACATAATTCTTTATCTCTGTCTACGTAGATATTCAAGCAACTTTTCAACTTTGTTATTTGCAACTAAAAGGAATGATTTAAATCACGGAATGGCTCAATAATATATTTTTTGCTTAAGTATTTTCATATCACTTACTTCATTAAGTAATTACCACTGAACGTTACAAAATAATTTATAAGTATTTTATTATGATAATAATGAAATAAATTCAATTTATTTTGTCATAAATATGTTTATGACAGAAAACATTAAATAATAACAATAATAATCAAACAATGTATTATTTTAAGATATGCGAATTATTGCTCATTTTTACAAAAAGTTACAGGAAGGAGGTGAGTATAATTTTAAATATTAATAATCATACTCTTAAATATATAGACACGCTGTACCATACAAAATTCGTGTCTCATTCGCCAGCCACAGAGTACTCAATCACAGAGTCACTATGGGCCTGCCTATGGTGCCGGCACCCTGTTCCGTTGTGATTAAGTACTCTGTGTTCGTTCTGTCAAGTTTGGTTAAAGATGGCGGTATTAAATATTTGACACTAAATAATTTTTAAAAATGTAAATAAAAATATAGTTACTTACCAATTATGATTAAATAAAGTGAAATAAAGTTCAAACGTAAATAATGAGAACGTTTTGACTGTGCACAATATAGAATAATAAGTGTTCTTGAACAGTCGGAGTTTTACGTCGGAGTTTAACGTGACAGCTACTTGCTCGCAACAAACTGAGGTGAACCCAATTGGGGTAACCTCAGGTGAACAAACTGTAAGTACTGAACAGCGTGTCCATATATTTAAGTCCATGATATTAATTCATAAATAATGTATTATTTGAAATAATGTTAAGGAACATAAAATTAAGCACATAATTGTAAATTATCTATCATCAATAAGAAGTTAAATTGGTAAATATTTTTTATATAAATATAATTGATTTAAATATTTACTATACTGCTATTAATCCATAGCAATCACATTGCTGTTTCAACAACATCAATAAATATTCTAATGATCAATAATTAACTATTAGCATATTTATTATAACCCTTATATCGGTTTTATTTATGCACTATTATAATTAATTATAATTATAAATAATTTTATTAATTAGAATTTAATTTTGCTTTATAATAAAAAAACAGGGTTAATAATAATGACACACATAACAGACACGATAACAATAACGGCATGATAATACGCAATAAGCTCATAATAGTTTGATAATAAATTGACCAATTATTACAACAACATGGATCAATAAGTTGGAATATATTTCTTTTAACAAGATACCATTAACTTGAGCACCCTAATTAATTTATAATAATTATTATAATAATAAAGAATTAAGTGGGTATATTTGACTAAAGTACAATAACTATTAAAATTTTATTATACGAATAATAATATTGAGCTAACGATGGCGTAGTACGAAATCTCGTAATAAAAAAACATACGTTTTATTTTTAACCACTTTTTGTTTTTTAAAGCAAACAAAGTTTCTAATTTGATAGTAATTGTATAATGCGTCCGACGTTCTCTAATAAAATTCCATTGTAACATCATAATTTATTTAATTTAGTTCATACAAATTTTATTTATCTAATAAGGTATGCAAATTATTGAATTTGAGTAGCAGCTGATAGTAACTATTTATCACGGACATAAAAGTATAGGTACTAATGATAAAAGGATTAATGATGATAATCATTAAAACCGAATAAGGATGGTAATAAATTAATATTGAATTATCTTGTGGCATTCAACTATTAAGAAATGGAGAATTTGTGTAATCTAATCTTTCCTTTTATCATTCATTAATAACATATTAAAATAAAGACTTATAGCACATAACTCATTTGAATATACACCGTTAAAGACTTATTAAGTACTATAAACGTAAATAATGCAAGTATAAAGGAACGACCATTTATGGAAATACTTATATTTAACAGAAAATATTTTAATACTTAAAATCATTATTTACGAAAGCAGAAAAATTATTATGATAAAGAGCACCTACAATGGTAACACTAATTGTCTATTAGAGTTTTATTTAAAAATTATATAAAATTATCTGTTAAGTATTTTATAGATATCCAATGTATTTTTGAAGATGACTCCATAATAAAATTATTCTAAAGCTTTTATACGTGAATTCGAAAGATTAATAAATTATACCAAAGTAATAAAAATGGGATATTTTATAATTGTAGATATGTCAACATAAATGCTGTATTATTTCTTAACAATCCATTTTCTCTCACAACTTGAATGAAATAATGACAAAATACTTTATTCTGCTAACGAAAGAGTTCTGACTTGATTTGATGAATAGGACATTAAAATCGACGAATAGTTAATCGATTTAGTGAATGTCTATTTAATAATTTAGCAACAAAATGAAACTCGTACAACTCAGTCTAATTATAAGTTAGTATTTAGTGAAACTACCGCAGAGATCGTTTGGGCAGATTTTCCTACCTTAATTCAAGCTATATCTTTTATACCAATATAATAATCAAATAATACCACAATTAAATAGAAAACCAGTTTAAGTACAAAAGTTAACTTATATTATAATAGTGTAAAATTAACTAAGTTCGTTGATAGTAAACTCATATGACTTAATTTTTAACTATTTCTCAAATATTTTAGTTCATAAAGGTATTATACTTTGATTGAGAAAAAACCCTTATTTACGTAGCTTACAGTAAAATAAAATTTGAAACATTCATGTTTTTTCAAATTTTCAATAAGAATTATTGACAAATTTCGACAACTATGAGGAGACTTAATAAATAATTGTTCTAAAATAAATAACAGACTTCAAAATTAGGGATAAAACAAAAAGTACTTGTCAGATCTCGCTCCAATTTAAAATGAGACCACATGACAAGCACCAGCTTGCGAATATAAAAATAATCATCATAATTGGTACATCCAGTAAAAAGTTACAGAGGTAACACACATAAACAAAAAAAATACAGTCGAATTGTAAACCTTTTCTCCTTTTTTTGAAGTCGGTTAAAAAATAAAACGGATGATACGGAAACTAGGTCGAAAAAATTAAATTTTAATTCAATATTTTTAAAACCAATATGACTAAAATAAGAGAGCAGTATAAATAATAAAAAAAAACATTAACTCTATTAATAATAGGAATAGGAAATATTTAATTGGATCAATAAAGACTTATTTATCGTAAATAAATGGCAAAAGTCAAACAGAATAAAAAAGGAATGATTTAAATATAACCACTTTAAAGTGGAATCATTGACAAGAATAACCTTCAGAAAAACTTTATAGGAAAAAGTATCAGTATTGCTTGTTTAAAACTAACACATATAAAATAATACTATTATATAGAATTTGAATAAAGTATAATAAAACAGAATGTTATTATTAACAGAATTATTATGTAAATTCTGGAATTATACTATTAATTATATCTCATTACTAATTATAAATATGGAATGAGTTTATATGAAATAACTAAGGGTATTGGAAAATATATTCCTTTTATTATTGCAATTATGCAATATTTCAACAGTATAATATTTATCATCAAGTGCAAAAATCAAATCTATTTTCTAAGCTATTTGGTCTATATTTGTAAGTCTATGACTATTAGGCATTTTTACTAATACATTAAGATCCTACTTTAATAAATTGGAAAATAAATTACATATTTTTAATAATAACACAGTATTTATTTTTTCATAATGCTTAATATTATTTTTGAATTTAAATCACTTGGATTGGAAAATGAACTGGTTTTATTATTAAATACAATTAAAAATTAAGTATCAAAATAGGATCTTAATGCTATCGTTGTAAATTCATGTGATTCGTACGTAAAGATGTTTAAGTAAAATGATTTCCATTATGTATATTCAAAACAATAAATATTAAACATAAACAAAAAAATCAATTTTATATTTTCACTTTTTTTTACATATTTTATACACAAGATTGTGAATATAATTAATTAGTAATTTAATTAACAAAAAAAATGCAAATCTATTATTTTATTACTTCTCATTTATTAAAACCATTTCCTGTTTACTAAAACCATAGCGTGGTTTTAGTATTGGAAGGCAATTGTGATTTATTTTATTATCATAACTGACTACAAATGAATAACTAGTTATAATGAATTTTGGAATTGATATCGTGAAAACAATGACATACGTCAGCACTGAAGCAGCACGGTATTCCAAGCCTGTAAATCCTAAATGCTAGAGGTATTATGTATACTGAAGTGACTAGTGAGAAGCACGTAAGGAATCACCAAATTAAAATTTTATTATTTTATTTTATATTATATATTATATTAATTTACCAAAACATCTCGCCATACAAACCCATGTTATATGTTTTGATATATATCATATTAATAAATATGTCATCTACTTATAATATAACTTGGTCTTTAAGACATAAACTTTATATTCTGGAAACAGGTATCTATTATATTTTTAAACACGTTATAATTTCAAGAATATTTAAGCAGCCACTTTGTTTAAGTATAATTTTATATAATTAATAATAATCATCATTATACACAAATAATTTATTACTAACAGCTTTTGAAAATTAAAACATTAAATCCGTTATTAAATTACAGTGGAACCTCGATTATCCGGCCCTCAGTTATACATATCCGGATTTATATATATCCGGACTACAAACACCGAAAAACTAAGGCACGTTAAATGACAATTATCAAATACTTTAATCCTGGTTGTATTTTTTATAAACATTGGTTTTTGATAAATGGTTTAATTTATTTTTGTTGTTTTTAATAATCTGTCTTGTACAAAAACCGCTTTTGTTCATACATTCGATTATACGAATGCCTAATGACAGCAAATAGTTCGAGGCTCTACTGTAAAATATATTGTAAGTACGATTTAAGTACTTTATGTCTTTTTATACATACAAAATAAATTATACATTATACCATAACTTATATAAAAATAAAAATAATTTGTACATTCAAATTCAATATGAAATTATAACAAATGGCACGAAATAAATCGTTAAGTTTTTATAATATGGCTTTTTTTAATTTAATGTGTGTACCGAAAATCACGCAAGATTTTTTAACTTTAATCTGTGGTAAAGTATTACCAAACAAAAAAAGCGATTTGCAAACTGACGGTTGGGTTAATAAAAATGGATATTTTCATTATTGAAAAATGAAATAATTTAAGTTTGGCGGCTACAATTACCATGTTTAGAACATCCTTCATTATTTTGAAAAATTTTATAAAATAAAATAAACTGTTACGTAATTAAAATCTTGCGTGAATTTTTACTTCAATCGATTAGTTGCTTATTATTTATGCAGCAAAATTTTGTTAACTTGTGTAAAAAAACACAAATGGAAAGTTTTTAACGACCTAACAAATAAATATGGGAGTTTTACGAATAGTATTCTATCATAACATCTTGGTACACAAACCATGATTTATAAATTTTGCTATAATACATTCGGCATAGGCGTATGCCGTGCATGTAATCCCTTAATATCAACATTAAATTTAATGATTTCTTCCAAAATATCTAAAGCATGGAATCCTTTATTATAATTCTGTTACGCACACCTACACGTACTTCTGGAATGGTATTAGCATAAATCGCCAAAGTACACCTAAACGCTGGAATAAGGTTTGCTTAACCGGTACATTTAAATGTCGTTTTGGAATTTACAATCGTACCAGCATTTAATACAACTCTCATGACTCTGATAAATCGAAACACTTTACACAAGGCATTTTAAAAAATTGTACCGGTACACCTAAACGCAGTGCTGGAATGATAACAAACATGGCAATACATCAAAGCTGGTACACCTAAATGTAATGCTGGAACAACAATTTTAAACTATTTGGGGTTACCTGCGCTATATTTTGTCTCTATATCTTAGTGAGTAAGCCATCCAGCCCTAGTATGGGTGGGACTTCGATATCTTCCAGTCGTATGGCAGACGGACTGTAGTGGAATTGTACTGCGTATATCATCTTCGTATCCATGAGGAGATTTTGCTGGAAACACAATAAATAAATAAATAAATAACGCTACACACTCATAGCCCCACACTACTACCTGTGTCGTGGGACTCGTGGTCCATGGACAACACACAAACACAACACAAAAAAGAAAACAGAAATTTAAACCCATCATACAAATTTCCGTTTCGCGGAGAATTGAACCCAGGACCATCGGCGGGGGTCTGGCATGGTAACCATTGCGATAGAAGTTAAAGTGATTTGATTTGTAAACATACGGGCTCCTTGTCGGCGGCGGGCCCGGCGCGTTTCTGCATCAGCTTCTGTATCTCGTGGATGAACTCGCGCGTCACCTTCACCTCGAACTCTTCAGCGGGTGTGTACATATTCAGAATCTGTCAATACATGCAACAGCTGTTAATAGTTATAAAAACTAAATCCAAGACTTTATGGTGTGACTGTGCTGTTAAATAACTAATCGACTTGCCTATCATGGTATCATTTAAAAGTGATATAATTTCATGTGTGTCTACAAAAATAGTTTTTGCCATTTATTGAATGATGTTAAAGTATTAACGAAATAGTTTAAGAAATCTTTAGTTTTTAAATTGATACCCTGTAGCGCTGCTACTTACATAATTTGATCTATATTTAACCCCCAACG
The DNA here is from genome assembly GCA_911387775.1 of Thymelicus sylvestris. NCBI lineage: Eukaryota > Metazoa > Arthropoda > Insecta > Lepidoptera > Hesperiidae > Thymelicus > Thymelicus sylvestris. The sequence continues at coordinate 1,017,431 of OU426912.1, read as the reverse complement.
AAAAACAGGGGTGTCGTTGACGTGTCTGTGTATCTGTATGTCTGTGACATCGTAGCTCTCAAACGGATGAACCGATTTTGATATAGTTTTTTGTCTGAAAAGTGACTTAATCGAGTGCTCTTAGCTATATTTAGTGTAAATAAAACTGTCCCGTTTTTTTATTTTAACTTAAGATTTGTTTTCTAAATAGTTTTATCACATGAACTTTACATACTATTTATTATTTACGAGTAACCGCCCTCGCTTTGCTTGGGTTTTCTTAATTTTTTACACCTTGGGTTACATTATTGGAGTTTTACTAAGGATCCCTATTTTTTTTGAAAGTATAATATAGCCTATGTCACCCGGTGATAGTGTAGCTTCCCAACAGTGAAAGAATTGTTCAAATCGGTTCAGTAGTTTCGGAGCCTATTCAATGCAAACAAACAAATCTTTCCTCTTTATAATATTAGTATAGATAGTATAGATAAAGCCTTATAAACGTCGCCACCTACCTTACAAACTTGCATAGCGTTAAGGTCGCGGCACATCTCTACGGTAGAGTCGACGTCCACCATGGACTTGCGCGCCTGCAGCAGGTGAACTGCTTGCGTGATCGGCTGCAGCACGCCGATTATCTCTTCCACCTGTAGGGTAAAAATATCATTGTTGTCACCATCACAAATCACTCCCAGGGAACTCTTGAATTTTAAACAGCACAACATTTTTAATGAAAGCATACGCCTCGCCATCATAAACAACTACCACAGACCCTTGAACAACGAGCACAGCACTTACGCTCTTCTGTCCGTATTCAGCGAGATTCTCCTTGATCCAGTTTTCTAAGTGCGATATGTTGTATCTGATCTGCAGCCCCTTGGCCCAGCAGCAAAGGTCCTTGCGTAGCAGCAGCTGGTTCAGACTGTACGCGCAGATGAAGTAGAACAGCTGGAAATTAAATTAAAATATCAGAAAAAAATAACAAAATTTTTAAAATCCTTAGTTTATTTTATATGAGTGTCTTTCTACAAACCGCCACACGAGTTATCGGTTAATATGTAATGTAAACGACGCCCATTCTAACGCACTAACTGTTGGCACCTGCGTAATGACCTCTTTAAATCATTAAGTAACGCTCAGACTGTGTCAGGAACATCCGACCACCCACCTGTTTGAAGATAACAACCCTCAACGAAGCATCAACAGCGAAGATCCTCAACTGCTCATGAGCCGCAGCCAACTCCTGCTTCAGTCTGGCAGGCCCCGCAGACGGGGGCGACGGGTTCCGCTGCGTAGGGCCCGAGAGGCCACAGATCTCTTCGTACTCCAGGATCGCTGGTACGATGAGACGTTCTAGTTGCTGCTCGAGCAGGTTGATGAGGCCTGGGAATAGATGGCGCTGGTTGTATAAAAGTTTGCGAGTTGATCAGAGCTGCCGATAGATGGCGGTGATTATATAAAAGTTTGTATATGTTTGTGGGTGCAATATCGAAGTGGATAGTCTATAACGTATAGAACTACGGACATGTAAAATATAGAAATAATATTGTATCTGTTTCGGATTCGGTTACGGAAAATAAATAATTTCGGATTAATCGTTAGTTGAGGATATTTTCGTTAACGGATAATACATTTTTAAAAATTCAATACAAAAGCGTAATAATAATTAACACGCGGATTGTGACGGTCGTAGAAACAAAAACCAGTCATAGTCTCATTTAAACATATAAAAAATTTATTACGAATATACAACTGTTTCGATTACGGTTACGGGGCATCTTAACATCCCTGGCTCATAATATTAGCAATCTACCACCGTATCCTACTAATACTATAAACATGAAAGTTTATATGTACGTTATTACTCTGTCACGCCAAAACCACCCAACAGATCTTCACAAAATTCCACACACACACAGGCTACTCATTACCCTCGCATCCATCCAACCCACCTTGGTATATCCAGATGGCGATGTCGGAGAGCACCTGGCGGTACTCGGACAGGTCGAAGATCCGCAGACACTGCTGCGCCTGGCGCGGCGTGTTGCCCGCCGCGAACACCGCGTCGCCGCTGTACTGGCGGAGGTTGTTCAGCAGTCTGTGGACAGGGATACCAATATACCATCATTAACATCATAGAATTAACAGAAATGCCATACTGTAAATTAAAAACTCATGTAAAAGGTATTCTTACGAAAAAAAGCATATTACAAAGTTGATGAGTATTTAAATGACAAGACTGCTTGGACATGAGTTTTTTTTTAATATTAAATATTGTAATAATTAGTAAGTGCTGTCAGTAACTGTAAGAAAATAATTACTTTTTAACAAAAAATAAAACCAACGAAAAAAAAACTGAAAAGCAAAAAATAAAATAAACCATTTAGTATTATAAATTAAGATCCGAAATTAACAGTAAATAAATAATTTTGAGACCGTGCCAAACAAACAACCAAAATTAATTACATAAAATTCATAATATTATGAGGGCAGCACGGCAGCGGCATGCGATGCACACGGCAGCAGCACGCACATTTTTTCGCCGTTTGTTTTTTCATTGGTTTGGCACCGCCTCAAAATTATTTATTTACTGTTAATTTCGAATCTTAATTTATAATACTAAATGGTTTATTTTATTTTTTGCTTTTCAGTTTTTTTTTCGTTGGTTTTATTTTTTGTTAAAAAGTAATTATTTTTTAATTTTTAGTTACTATAATACTTATAATTAATAATAAATTATTGATTTTATGAATTATAGATTCAGTTACCACTTACCAGGTAAAAATGTAGTAGATGAAATATCAATCATCCCCTATTTTCGTATCTATAGAGGTAAAATTTTGTTTCGAAATTTAAACAAGAGTAACCTCAAGGTACACACTATTCAATAAAAAAAGAATCATCGAAATCGGATCATCCAGTACAAAGTTATTGGGGTTAACATGTAAAAATTCCGGGTAAAAAACGGGTGAATAATCAATCATTCCCTATTTTCGTACCTTTAGGGTGGGAATAAAATTTTCAAAAAAATATGGGACCAACTTCAGGACATACCCTATCCAATAAAAAAAGAATCATCCAAATCAGACCGCCCTATGCCGATTTCTGCGTGATCATACATAAAAAAAAAAAAAAATATACGTGTCGAATTGAGAACCTCCTTCTTTTTTTTTCGTCGGTTAAAAATAATCCCGGGAGTTTCTTGCCGCTTCTTCTCCCGGGACCACTCATGGTAGGCATTTGTTGAAGCGATGGCGTTGAGCGACTTTCGATAAGTGTTTGTAACAAACCTACTTAGAATAAAAACTTATTTCATTTCATTTCATATCAGTGGTCATACCTACACTATTCTAGCCGTATACAGAGAAATAGTTTTTTTTTTAAATAAGAATAAATAATAAATATATATTTTTTTTAAGACGTGCTTAAAATAGATATTTTACAAAAAGACAAAAACTACAAAATTTTATATTAAAAAGATAAAAGAGAAATATACTATCATCGTCGTCATCAGTGGTCCTACTATACCAACACCATTCTAGCTGTTTACAGAGAAATAGTTTTTTTAGCAAAGGGAGATCTGTCAGGCGAGGTGATATTGCCAGGGTGGCCGAGTCCTGATTGATCTAATCGAAGCGTTGTATACCTATATGTTACCGATGCACAAAATTTCGATAGCGTGATTCAGGACGGCGTGACATCACCTTGTGACGTGTACGCTGTCACCACAGTTTTTTGGAAAAGGACGACCAAAATTATCGATGAATAACCATCAAAATGCCTATACATATATTAAAAGAATTAAATTTAGGGAGAGGGGCTACCACCATGATCATATTATAAGAAAGCTATAGCGTATTTCTGCTTGTACCCTCATAGCTCAAAAGCTGCTGAACCGATTTTCACATGAAAAATTCTTTTACCAATAAATGCTCTATTTTTTCTAAACATCATTAGGGTTCTACAAAAATCGAGGGGTTAAGTTTAGGGCATAAAAATTTTACTAACAAATAATAACCGACTTCAAAGTTACTCAAAAACTACTTGCCAGATCTCGCTCAAATTTATGTGGGACCACATGACAAGCACCTGCTTTCGATTAAAAAAAGAATCATCAAAATCGGTTCGCCCAGTCCAAAGTTCTAAGGTAACAAACATAAAAAAATTACAATCGAATTGAGAACCTCCTCCTTTTTTTGAAGTCGGTTAAAAAGTCCTAAACCCTCACCTGAGCATATTCGAGAGCCACAGCGTGTTATAGTCGACGCTATCAGCCCTCTTCTTCAACGTCCGTTTCACAGCGACCCGGATAGCCTTCATCAGCTGGTGCATCTTGGGCTCGTCGTCCACGTGGTCCGTGTGCCGCAGCATCATGAACAGGATGTACGCGGGCAGACCCGGGAGGAGAGTCACTGCCACTTGTGGTTTTAGGTCTGTGGGTAGAGAAATGAGTGAGAAAGATGACTATGAGTGGTAAACGAGTTTAGATCGTTCTTTGTTGTTGCTGTTATTTTGTGTTAAGAAGAATAGGAAGGGAGAGAGAGGAGAAAAAGTAAAAAAGGGAGAGGAGGAGAGAGATAAGAGGAGAGGAGAGAGTTAAGAGGAGAGAAGGGAAAGCGAAGGGTGGAGTGGGGAAAGGGCGAAAGAGAGGAGAAAAGGACTGAGAGAACGGGGAAGAGTATGATATAAGGGGAGAAGGAGAGGAGGATATAGGAGAAGAGGAAAGAGAAGGCAATATAATATGTTCTGATTCTAGATAGTAGTGCAACGTAAATTATAGTCAAGTTGATGGTGATCCCGCCAGCGAAGCAAGGGGTCCGTCTTCGATTGCCGAAGCAAACATTTATGGGATAGATAAATGTTGTTTTTGGACAGCTGCAGCGAGAAGAGCAAGTTATGTATACCAAGACCATCTCATTCGTAATCTAATGAAAAGCTCATAAAAGATCATCGATTATTAGCATATTAGAAGATTATTAGCCTTGGCTTCAACCCAATAAAGGCCCACTAGTCTCACCACGAATGTCTCCTCTCACGGCCTCAAGATTTCCACCAATTTGCTCCACTGCGGATTGGTGGAATAATATACAACAAACAAACAGACACATACTTTGTGACAATTTAAGAAATGTAAGTAAGCTTTAAGACATATATTATAAGTTTTGTTTATATTTAAATCTAGGATTATATATTATAATTGTCAAAAGCTGTAATTTTGTAAAAAAAAAAAACAAAATTAAAAACAAAGACTATGCTCATCATCATCATCATCATCACGACTTACCGCTGATCAGTTTCTTGGTGATGGTCCCCTCGTCCTGTTTCTTGTACTCGAACATCCCCAGATACTCCCTCTCCTTCCTCCGAGTGACCGGCGCTAGCTCGTGCAGCATCGACGTGTTTTGGGATACTATCGTGTCTGGAACCAGATATATGTACGTATTAGGAATCATTGACTAAATACATAATTTTTAACCGACTTCAAAAAAAAGGAGGAGGTTCTCAATTCGACTGTATTTTTTTTATGTCCTTTACCTCAGAACTTTGGACTGGGTGGACCGATTTTAATAATTATTTTTTTAATCGAAAGCTGGTGGCTGTCATGTGGTCCCATATAAATTTTATTGAGAACTGACAATGGCATCCATTATAAAACCATGTAAGTCTTAGTATTAAGTTTGTGCGCGACAAATGGACGAATAACTCAATATCACGCCAACCGATTTCAATGATTCTTTTTTTAATCGAAAGCAGGTGCTTGTCATGTAGTCCCACATAAATTTGAACGAGATCTGACTAGTAGTTTTTGAGTAACTTTGAAGTCGGTTATTTTTTGTTAGAAAAAGTTAGATTTTAAGTCATGTATTACATAGTAATCTTGTTCATCGTGTTATGTATAACCCTCTCTCGGGACCCTTACGTAATGAATGAATGGCCCCTAAGTGGCAAAGATGACAACAAAATATGAAAGTTAGATTTTAAGTCATGTATTACATAGTAATCTTGTTCATCGTGTTATGTATAACCCTCTCTCGGGACCCTTACGTAATGAATGAATGGCCCCTAAGTGGCAAAGATGACAACAAAATATGAAAGTTAGATTTTAAGTCATGTATTACATAGTAATCTTGTTCATCGTGTTATGTATAACCCTCTCTCGGGACCCTTACGTAATGAATGAATGGCCCCTAAGTGGCAAAGATGACAACAAAATATGAAAGTTAGATTTTAAGTCATGTATTACATAGTAATCTTGTTCATCGTGTTATGTATAACCCTCTCTCGGGACCCTTACGTAATGAATGAATGGCCCCTAAGTGGCAAAGATGACAACAAAATATGAAAGTTAGATTTTAAGTCATGTATTACATAGTAATCTTGTTCATCGTGTTATGTATAACCCTCTCTCGGGACCCTTACGTAATGAATGAATGGCCCCTAAGTGGCAAAGATGACAACAAAATATGAAAGTTAGATTTTAAGTCATGTATTACATAGTAATCTTGTTCATCGTGTTATGTATAACCCTCTCTCGGGACCCTTACGTAATGAATGAATGGCCCCTAAGTGGCAAAGATGACAACAAAATATGAAAGTTAGATTTTAAGTCATGTATTACATAGTAATCTTGTTCATCGTGTTATGTATAACCCTCTCTCGGGACCCTTACGTAATGAATGAATGGCCCCTAAGTGGCAAAGATGACAACAAAATATGCTGCTATAAAAACGTCTTCATGTCAGAGTTACAACCGGTGATGGGAGACAATACTAACCCCAATCCCACGCTGAATGGGTGTCGTATGAGGCAACTAAATCCGGCCCGCTGGTGGTATGGTCCCTCGAGGGATTATATTGGTAATATTGATTTTAATTGTTAATTAATACCATTTTTACTATTATTATTTCTCCATGGGGTTCGCCTGGATAGCTACCACCCTCGAGCATGAGTCAGCCGCCAAACGACTCGTCGTGTTCCGGCTGGGGGCTTGAGAGACAGTTCTTTCTTTTTCTTCTCTCTTTAGCCGGCAACGCATCAGGATGCCTTTGGTGTTGCTGATGTCCATGGGCGCCAACCACTTACCATCAGGTGGATCGTCAGCTCGTTTGCCTATTTCCATAAAAAAATCAGTCTACTAGGTTCCTGGCTATCGTCTAGTTACAAGAAACATACCATTCCCTTCCAATATGTCCTGTACATCTTCGACGCCAGCCTCTCTCAGCCGGCTCACCAGCAGTCGGATTTGGTTCTTGTATCGCCGGCAGCTCTCTGATAGCTTGTCGACGCGCTCCTGGTTATAACATACAAATCAAATCAAATCATTCTTTATTGTGGACAATAGGTAATATACAGATGTTACAAATAGTAAATTGACCGCTATGCCCTGCCTTACAGGCGTACAATGCGTTTAACTAAAATTAAGATTAAAATATAAATAATAAATCAAATCAAATAAAATAAAAACGAACCGCGCATAAATACTTAATGTTATAAAGGGGAAACTTTTGATTTTTAACCGACTTCAAAAAAGGAGGTGGTATTCAATACGATTGTTTTTTTTTATGTTTGTTACTTTAACTTTCGACTGGGTGAACCGATTTTGATGATTCTTTTTTAATCGAAAGCTGGTGCTCTTCATGTGGTCCTACTTAAATTTGAGTGAGATCTGACGAGTAGTTTTTGAGTTATCCCTAATTTTGAAGTCGGTTATTTTTTGTTTGTTTGTAATGAACAGCTCAAAAATTGCTAGATCAATTCCGAAAATTCTACGAATAGAAAGCTACATTATTCCTTAGTGACCTAGGCTATATTTGATTGTGATTAATATTTTTTACTTCACCACAAAAAAAATGTTTGACCGACAAAGTGTGTATGGGTATATATTATTCTTTATGATGACTATGGAAGTTAGGACAACTGTCTAACACTATAGAATTACCATTGATTAATTTATCAGTATTTTGATAATTCACAGTTATGGTACGAATGGATGGATGGAATCAGTTTATGCAATAATTCATGTGAAAACATGAAATCTACACTTGGCCAGTTTGGTGAACTACGTCTATAACTATGTCCTCTACCTCACACTCTTCAGAGGAAACCCGCCGTGGAGCAGTTACGATGATGAATAAGTTGCACACACCTGAATAGCCAGATTTTCCGACGCCAGCCTAATAATCTCATTCTGCGCAAACTCTTGACTCTTGCTCTTGGGCTCTTGGCTCAGATCTGTGCTCAGCAACCTACAAAAAAAAATTACAATTATATTCTTACACTATCACCCCTAGTGATATCATAGCGGTTTGAACGTTGGTCTCCCGAATGCAGGGGTCTTGGTTCGAAACCTGGCATGCAACTCTAATTTTCAAAAATTATGTGCATATTACAATATTATTAACTATCACTTGCTTCGGTGAAGACAAACATTGTGAAGAAACCAGCACACGTGAGAGTTCTCTCATACTGTGAGAGGAGACCTGAGCCTGTGTGTGACTGTGACCGACTATCACCCCCTCTCTGCTTCCGGAGGCGAAAAAACATTATTTCAAAATGTCATCTTTTATTTAATTACTTATAGGCACATATTCCCATTCTTAACAATGTACAAAATCAGAAGAGCTGTTTACAGGTTACACTGAGTTAGGTAGCCTACATAACCTGCAACCTAGGGTTCGGGTACCTTCCGAAGATTTCCCCCTCGAAAAAAAAGTATCTCTCAGAAGAGCTATTGGTAGGTTAAACTGATTCAGGTAGCTCTCAGAAGAGCTGTTGGTAGGTTACACTGATTCAGGTAGCTCTCAGAAGAGCTGTTGGTAGGTTACACCGATTCATGTAGCTCTCAGAAGAGCTGTTGGTAGGTTACACCGATTCAGGTAGCTCTCAGAAGAGCTGTTGGTAGGTTACACTGATTCAGGTAGCTCTCAGAAGAGCTGTTGGTAGGTTACACTGATTCAGGTAGCTCTCAGAAGAGCTGTTGGTAGGTTACACCGATTCAGGCAGCTCTCAGAAGAGCTGTTGGTAGGTTACACTGATTCAGGTAGCTCTCAGAAGAGCTGTTGGTATGTTACACCGATTCAGGTAGCTCTCAGAAGAGCTGTTGGTAGGTTACACCGATTCAGGTAGCTCTCAGAAGAGCTGTTGGTAGGTTACACCGATTCAGGTAGCTCTCAGAAGAGCTGTTGGTAGGTTACATCGATTCAGGTAGCTCTTAGAAGAGCTGTTAGTAGGTTACACTGATTCAGGAAGCTCTCAGAAGAGCTGTTGGTAAGTTACACCGATTCAGGTAGCTCTCAGAAGAGCTGTTAGTAGGTTACACTGATTCAGGAAGCTCTCAGAAGAGCTGTTGGTAGGTTACACTGATTCAGGTAGCTCTCAGAAGAGCTGTTGGTAGGTTACACTGATTCAGGTGGCTCTCAGAAGAGCTGTTGGTAGGTTACACCGATTCAGGCAGCTCTCAGAAGAGCTGTTAGTAGGTTACACTGATTCAGGTGGCTCTCAGAAGAGCTGTTGGTAGGTTACACCGATTCAGGCAGCTCTCAGAAGAGCTGTTGGTAGGTTACACTGATTCAGGAAGCTCTCAGAAGAGCTGTTGGTAGGTTACACTGATTCAGGAAGCTCTCGGAAGGCTGTTGGTAGGTTACACTGATTCAGGTAGCTCTCAGAAGAGCTGTTGGTAGGTTACACTGATTCAGGTGGCTCTCAGAAGAGCTGTTGGTAGGTTACACTGATTCAGGTGGCTCTCAGAAGAACTGTTGGTAGGTTACACCGATTCAGGTAGCTCTCAGAAGAGCTGTTGGTAGGTTACACTGATTCAGGTAGCTCTCAGAAGAGCTGTTGGTAGGTTACATCGATTCAGGTAGCTCTCAGAAGAGCTGTTGGTAGGTTACACCGATTCAGGTAGCTCTCAGAAGAGCTGTTGGTAGGTTACACCGATTCAGGTAGCTCTCAGAAGAGCTGTTGGTAGGTTACACCGATTCAGGTAGCTCTCAGAAGAGCTGTTGGTAGGTTACACTGATTCATGTAGCTCTCAGAAGAGCTGTTGGTAGGTTACACTGATTCAGGTAGCTCTCAGAAGAGCTGTTGGTAGGTTACACTGATTCATGTAGCTCTCAGAAGAGCTGTTGGTAGGTTACACCGATTCAGGTAGCTCTCAGAAGAGCTGTTGGTAGGTAACACTGATTCAGGTAGCTCTCAGAAGAGCTGTTGGTAGGTTACACTGATTCAGGTAGCTCTCAGAAGAGCAGTTTTTTTATTTACACTGATTTAAATAACTCTGAAAAGAGTTAAGAGTTATAAGAGTTTAACACTAATGTTTAACAGTGGATCAGTTTAGGTTGCTTATAGACGACGTTTATATCGAGTTATGTGTAACTTCGCTGGACGTGATATGAATATTTTGTTAATTGGGACACTCTTTAATTGTAGAAAATTTCAAATTGTAGAAAAATATTAAATGCGAATCAAGATTATATAATTAAAAAAAAATTATAATCGAAGTCAATATTAAGAAAAATGTAAGTATGAGAAAGAAGAATGGAGAAAAGTAAGGTTGAGGAAAAGAGTAGAAAAATACAAAGAAATAAGATAGAAAAAAAAGGATAGTTACAAAATTGTTAAAGAAAATGTATTTCGTCAGTACTTAAAGTGGTAGGGACTAAAATTTATGTCATTGGTTTTTGGGTCCAACGTATACAATACAATACTTAATATTTTTTATAATTACTTCATAAAATAAAAACTGTCATTCAAGATATTCCTAAGAGACCATTTATCCGTTGAATTTTTTATAACGAGGTAATAACGACTTTGGTTTTCTTTAACATGAAAATTCAATCAAAACCGACAGCGTAAGTTTGAAAAATACATCTTTCCTAGAATCGAGTATGTTTAGCGCATTTCTGGTAGTACTACGTAACAACTGGCATATGCTTCCAATAGCCGTTATCACGTCTATATACGAGTACTTCCTCTCTGCATCGCTGGAAGAGATAAATTCAATACTATGTTCTAACGGAAATCTAATGTGTACGTTTTTGAATTAAGTGTAAGAACTAAAGTACAAAATCCAGAGTTATTATTTTACTAACTGATACCCTGTAAGATACAAGCCAAGGCTTAGTTTGAATACCACATCTCCCACAGATTATTTAGCAATCCTTTTGTTTTATCCATATCACTAAGTCCTACAGTGTAATTTGTAGATGAGATGAAAGAAATATTTTTTTGTATTTGCAAAGTGGTATTACATCCTTTAGCCTGAATAATGATGAATCACATATAAAGTAATATTCACTATTTAACTATTTAGGCAAACATTTATAGGACAAATATGTTCTAGGTAAGTTTGTGTTATTTCCGCGCCTCAAACGTGACAAATAGAGTAATAAATCTCTGTGTACCAAAGACAGACAATAGGGATGTTGACACTATCAGTAAATTAAAATAAATTTATGTTTAAAGTATCAAGGAAAACATTTAAACACCTAAAATATTATTCTTTTGTCGAAATCAATCACAATAAATTAAATATAATTAATATAAAATGTTAAAAATAGTACTCATTGTCACGTGACCACAAACGTCATTTTGAGCTTATGACGTCATTGTTCTTATTTTATATGCAAGTGTAACTAACTTCAGTCGACAGATAGTATTGAATATCGGCTAGTGACGTCACGTGACGTTTTTAGTGGGAAATGTGAAAATGATATTTCTTTATCAATTTTTGTCTTTAAATTGAAGATTATTATTTTTATAATTTTTTTTCATGAATCTTAAGGTTCTATCTATAAAATCAAATTGAATCCTAAAATTAGTCAACATCCCTATTGATGACATTTCGTCAGCCAGATAGACTATCCGCTCCATGTGAACTACTATACTCACTTCTGATACTTCTCATTCTCCTCTCGAAGCCTGTCTATGTCTGCCTTGGCCTTCGCGATGTGCTCGGAGTAGAACTTCTTCTCGGACAGCAACTCTTCTTGCAGTTGTCTGGAAAGGATTATCTAATATATTTTAACTAATATTAATTAAGAACTATTTTGTGAACGATCTGCTTAACAATATTTCATTAACCGACTTCAAAAAAGGAGTTCTCAATTCGACTCTATTTTTTTATGTTACCTCATAACTTTTTATTGGGTGGACCGATTTTGATGACTCTTTTTATATTCAAAAGCTGATGCTTGTCATGTGGTCCCGTTTAAATTTGAACGAGATCTGATGAGTCGTTTTTGAGTCGTATTTAATTGACATCGACTACGTTGATGATACATTTTATGTATTGTTCGAAGACTACTTCTTTAAAGTCGGTTATGTTTTTGTTATTTTTACCTACGTATGATGGGATTGACCTATTATTGAGGTATATAAGTGTGTGTATGTGTACGTATTATGCACGTATGTTAGTACATGTTTAAAAACAAGTATTATAACTACAGTAATAAGGGCTATTTCTAACTGTGGAGTAACTGCTGATTATATTACGATACGTATGAACACAAGTATTTACAAGTACGACCCTGTAGCCTAGTTGGTAGCGACCCTGCCTGCGAAGCGAGGGGTCCCGGGTTCAATTCCCGGCCGGGGCAGATATTTATGTGACAGATAAATATTTGCACTCAGGTGCAGGGTGCGATAGTGATGTGTTATGTGTGTCGTCCATCCCACCCGCGACACAGGTAATACCCTACTGCGGGGGTGTGAGTGTGTTAGCGTTTATTTATTTATTATTTATTTAATATTACTTATTGATTCCTTTCTGTGCTTCATATGCTGTAGCTAGTTCACCGTCCTCGTTGATAATGTCCACGTCGGATCCGTAATTGGACGTCGCCAGGGACTTTAGATTCACCGTCTGTTAGAATAAGGTTCACATTAGAATATGGGTACTTTTATTGTGATATTTAATGCTGTTAGTAACGGTTTTCCCATAGAAATTTTTCGAATCCTTTACACACCAATTTACATTCTTAAATCTGGTTTCAATAATCTATCTGTATCTTTTGGATAGGATAATAGGTTAAGTAAACAATTGACACAAAAAATGTTTGCTTTTGACTTTTTCACTTGAGGATTATGATCGATAGTAAGCTATCCTTTATTACCTATAACAAAAGATATCAGAAAGATATAGATCAATTGGATACTAAATTACACTGTATCCTAAAACACAAAAATGCTGTTATAAGATGCTCTCTCATCGGCAGTACGGAATTAATATAATTTATAAAAAATTGCCAACAATACCAATATATAATTTTTCATTTTCTACGATGCAATTATGTTAATAATAATAACTATAAAATGCAACACAACGTACATCTAGTCACCTTACGAATAAGTAAAATCACATATAATATCTCACATAAGGAATCAATCATGCAAACTATGGACGACATATAAATAGAGCTTGTATTACTTTGCAACATAGTTTGAAAAGAATCAAGTGAATCTATACTAATATTATTAGAACAAGGATTTTTGGAAATTAAACCTCTAAGGATAAAAAGGGGTTGAAAGTTTGTTTGGAAAGGCATGAAAAAACCTTGTCTTTTTAAAATTACTTAATGACTATTTTACGATTTTTCAAATTGTATCGGGATGGGGAATAGAAAGATTCTTTAACAGAATTGTGGCATTTTTTTTTCAATTGTGGCAATTACGAAATCTGCGCGAAATTATCCGTGAGTTGTTGTAAAATAAAGCTCTATTCACATAACTCCGTAGTTCGTACAGTTAACTCACAATTCACAAGTGCATACCATTTAAATAAAAACAAAAACATAATACCATGCGATGGTCAGCAAAAGAAGGCGTTGAAAACAATAAAACATAAATTAACTTATTAGTAAAGTGCGAACACAATATAATTTTTAAATAATTAATAAAATTAAATAGTTTTTAATATTAGTTGTAAAATGATAGTTAATTTTACTATATTATATCAAGATGATTAGTAATGAAGCTTTATGGGATCTTTTGACGGCACGCTGTTTTATTTGATGTTTTAATTTTGTCCAACTAAATAAGTACTAAATATACGAAATAAATACTGACCGCGTGAAATTTTAAAAACTTTCCATTCGCAATAATATATCTGATTAATTGAAATCATCTACGTATATATTTTTATTTTTAAAAGATGAGTTTCTTTACGGCGTTTCTTCTCCTCCATGACAAAGCACCTTTGCAAAAAGCTGGTTCATTAAAAAATAACGTGCATACATGAATCAATGATACCTGTGTAAATATAAATGATTTTGAATTTTGAATTATATTATTATGCATAATAATCTCCTGTTATTGTGGCTGCAAACCTCGAAAGTTGATTTATTAATTTAAAATTTTTAATACGTACAAGATAGCACTTTAAAAGTATTATTGCGCGTCACAACGTGTCTTTATTCTCTGTGTCAACGTCAAACAATTTTCTCGACTTGAATTGCTTTTATCATATATTTTAGTTTCCTACTGCATATTTATTTCCTATAACATAAAAAATCATTTGAAACCATCAATAAAACAGCGGCATGTGTGTGTAAGCTCGTGTGACACCGAAATTTACTCACAACACTCTTCAGAGCTTGGAACCATGGTTTCTGTACAAATACACCATCCTTTAGTAAGACATACCGAATGTACAAACATACTCACCATTTATATATCATAATTATGTTTCTTATAAATTATTATCTACTATGTAATTAAAATACTAAAATATTGACGAATGTAGGTTTGGTCTGCAGAATTTGATATAAAATAAAGTATTTATATGAAAATCATTATTAGTCTGTGTGTCTCAAGACAATATATACTAATATTATAATGAGATATTTTACGTGGAATAATCTTCATGAACATGGTACATTTATTATGTGAAAGAAATCTTTTACGTAGGCAGAAGCACGTTTTCTCATAAACAAAAGAAATAACTCCATAAAATACGTATAATAATAAAATATTATTAAAAAATATACATTTCTTTCAGTTTTAGCTTCAGCAAATTGTCCCAAAAACATGCTGTAGCAAAAACAAAGTATTATATAAAAGAAAAAATCAACACGTAAGACTAGATACTTATTAAAAGAGACCCAGACATCCAAGGCCAGAAAAAAGGTAAATAAAAGATTATATTTAGGTTTCGCTTATTTTTATAGGAGACACACACACACACACACACATACACAGCCAAGCACAGAAAAGTTCACCTTTATACACATATATCATACCTTCTCTTTCTCTCAGCGATGCGGTACATGAATTAGTAAATTATATCATTAATTGTCTTGATGAAAGATCGAAATGTCTAGTTGTTTTTCTTGATTTGGCGAAGGCGTTTGACACAGTCTCTATCCCACATCTTCTAGGAAAACTTGAAAAAATTGGCGTAAGAGGTGTACCTCTAAAACTCCTAGAAAACTATTTAACTGAAAGAAAACAAAGAGTAAAAATTGGTAAATTTCTAAGTAGCGAGTTAATCACAGAGTACGGTATTCCGCAAGGAAGTATAATCGGTCCTACTCTATTCCTTATATACATTAATGATCTCTGTAAGTTACAAATCAGTGAAGGAAAAATACTAACTTTCGCAGATGATACTGCTCTTTTCTTCCGTGGTAACAATTGGAATGATGTTTTCAATACTGCTCAAGATGGCTTTAATTTAGTCGGACAATGGCTGCAAAATAATTTATTAACCCTTAATGCGACTAAGACTAAATACATCACATTTGTCACTAAGTCAAATCTAATCCCTTCGCCGACCTTCTCATTAACAGCTCACAATTGCATTCCCGGCAATTCGACCTGCTCTTGTCCAACTATTCAAAGGACAGATAGTATTAAGTACCTAGGAGTCACAGTAGATCAGACCCTAAGTTTCAAACCTCACGTTGACATGCTCGTCAGTAGACTACGCAAGCTCATTTACATTTTTAAGTCCTTACGTCACGTAGCAGACCACCATGTAATTAAAATGGTCTACTATGCCCTCTGTCAGTCACTAATAGACTATTGCATCACAACGTGGGGCGGGGTGGCAAAATCCCATATTATTGAAGTAGAAAGAGCGCAGCGTGCAATACTAAAAACTGGAGCTGGTCTGCCCTTTCGGTACCCTACCCAGGAACTCCTAAAATATTGGGAAGTTCTGAGTGTACGACAGACTTATGTACTCTATACTGTTCTTAAAATGCATACTCAATTGAACTATGACCCTGAGCTAGTAAAGAACAAAAGGAGAAAAGGTACTGTATGTCCATACAAGCCACTAAATACCTCCTTGTCTCACAACTTCTTCTGCCATCGAGGGTCATTCTTATATAATAAACTGAACAGCATTACCAACATTTACTCTCTTAATTATCACCTCTGTAAGCGAACACTGACCACGTATCTCAAAACCCTTACGTATGAAGATACCGAAAACCTGCTACGTTCCTTAATATGAATTTTATATAACCTCATAACTACAGTCAATATTTTACTCAATTTTATTCAATTATTTAATTACATGATCTCTCTATAGAACTGTCTAACCTATGTACCTATATACATAACTATAATTGACTAATCAATTAATCACACACACATATACACTAACTACACACCCACACACACTCACACTCTTTCTCTCTCTCTCTCACACACACACACACACACACACACACACATTCACTATAATTCACCCACATACACAAAACTCAAACTAGTGGTTGGAATAAATCTAAAATTGAGCTAGTAGATAGTATTTAGTAATAAGATAAAGAATGTCACCTCACTAACAATAAGCGGACGTGTTATGTACCATTCCTTAATTAGGCCGCGGGAGGGCACTGGTGACCTGTAACTCAGGTACTTTCAACCTACATCAGGCACCAGGCTTTCACAAAGCACTATTATAGTATGTGTACTATCTGTGAGCCATATACTGTACTTATTTGTGAAAGTGAATAAATAAATATTCTATTCTATTCTATTCTCCATGCAAACAACTTCGAACTTCAGGTAGATCCATATAGAGCGTATTTTCTATTATAACATTCGAAACTTCCATATTAAAAACTAACACTTATTTAACATCAGATCCATAAACAATCACTTTTTGACAGAGGAGGTATTTAATTCGACTGTATTTTTTTATGTTTGTTGCCTCAGAACTTTCAACTTGGTGAACCGATTTTGATGATTCTTTTTTTAATCGAAAGCTGGTGCTTATCATATGGTGCCACTTAAATTTGAGTACGAGCTGACCGATAGTTTTTGAGTTATTTTGAAGTCGATTATTTTTTGTCAAGAATTATTTACCCAAGGGTAAGAACAAAAGGTTATATATCCTTATTAATCCTGCATAAATTTTGTTCATAATTTCACTAGATGACTTTTATGAATATTATTTTTATACTCATATACAATTTTATGAATATTATTTTTATACTCATATACAATTTTACTCCCTATTTAAACCCCTTCAGATTTAATTTACAAAATCTTAGTGCACCATACACCATACTAAAAAAAACAGCGCGTATTTTAATATTACAAACTCTGTGTTTAACTGTGTAACTTAATAAATAGCACAAAAATTTAAACGTGTGACATTTGAGAAAATGAAACATTATTATTTAGTTGTAAGTATTGATCCGTTTAAAAATATATAAAATTATATTAAATTCACAACACTACTAACCCGACACATTGTACGATATTATTTGTGGTACACAATGTATTACAAATATTTGCGTCGTTGTGATAAATATTGCTCTAACATCATCTGGACACTGACATCTGGAGATAATGTCAAGATATGAGATAAATACGTTGAATCTACTAAATACGTTGAATCTACTAATGGTGTCCGTTAGAGATGCGACGGAAATTATGATTTTAATATCCGAATAGTTTTTTGTATCGAATATGTATTGAATTTACATTGAATAACAAAATTAGTTGTTTAAGAATGATGTTTATCTTATCACAAGCGTAACCGTAGTACGAATTAAGATGAAACTTAACACTTACGCCCCAGCTCAGAGTCACTAACGGTTACTTTAATCGCTCCTTAATAAAGAATCACCATACAAATTATGTACTAAGGAGCGATTTAAGTTACCGTTAGTGACTCTGAGTTGGGGCGTTAGTCAGCCCATGTCCAGGATATAAAATAGGGTAGATTTTATCCTAGAATGTCATGGGATTATTTGGGTATTCATATGTTTTTTGATTTCGTTTAATTAAATCAGATCAGGCTTCGAGGGCAATAAAATTACCCATAAGTTTTTTTCGCCATTTCTTCTCCTCCATGACAGAGCACACACACACACACACACGCACACACACACACACACACACACACACACACACACACACACACACACGCACAAACGTCCAAACTTAATAAACTACTGTGAGGTTAAAACCTCGATACATTCACCACTTCACACTCCAACGAGCTCAACATTTCGATAACACATCCCTATTCGTATGGTGAAATTGTTGAATGTAAAACATTTTTTTTAATATGGACATGTACTAAAATTACATCTTTAAATGAATAAAATGATATTGAATAAATGATAATGGGTATTGAATAGATAAGTTTCTTGTATTTTTAACCGACTTCAAAAAAGGAGGAGGTTCTCAATTCGACTGGTTTTTTTTTATGTTTGTTACCTCATAACTTTGGACTGGGCGAACCGATTTTTATGATTCTTTTTTTAATCGAAAGCTGGTGGCTGTCATGTGGTCCCACATACATTTTATTGAGATCTGACAATGGCATCCATGAGAAAACTACATAAGTCGTAAATTTGTGTTGAGATGTGCGCGACAAATTGACGAATAACTCAATATCACGCCAACCGATTTCGATGATTCTTTTTTTAATCGAAAGCAGGCGCTTGTCATGTGGTCTCACATAAATTTGAACGAGATCTGACAACTATGTAGTTTTTGAGACTTTGAAGTCGGTTATTTTTTGTTGGCAAAATTTAGATTATCTACTCTTGTCTAAGTAAACATTAAATCAATAATTTGGCAGTAAGACACACAGATTAACTGATTTTCATAAAGAAATACTTGTAAATAACATTTTAATTGATTGCACAGTATATATAACGTAAAGCTAATGTAACATACCTGGTTGGTCAGTACACTCTTCAGCTGAATGCATTCATCTCGTCGCCTGTCCAACTCATTTTGCATTACATTCAATTGTTCTGTAAATAAAGCACATTGAGTCAAATTCGTTACTTCCCACAAAACATCAAATTCCACAGGCCACATCTATACTAATATTATTTCTTGTTGGCTGAATGCCAAAATACCCTTTGCCTTGTGTAGACTCAATAATGTAAAAACGTCATGTATCTTTGTATACTCTGTGGTTCGCTCCTCCCTTCTTTTTTTCTGCTCTCGCGCTGCATAAATGTGTTCTTTACTGAGTAATACTTTTATAATAAAATACCAAGTTATAATTATTGCACAAATCGGTTGCTTCATTCTCTACATTTCTAATATTATAATGCCGAAGAGTTTGTTTGGTTGAACGCGCTAATCTCAGGAACTACTGGTTCGAATTGAAAAATTCTTTTGGTGTTTGATAGTCCATTTATCAACGAAGGCTATAGGCTATATAACATCGTACATTTTAGTAGTTATTTTTTTTCCACAAATGAACGCAAGTAAAGCCGCGGGGCACAGCTATTTGAATTGAACTTTATAGAATCGACATCCAACCAGATGTTTATAGCACAGAATCACATAACAGTATCAATACTACTGGTATCACATACCGGTAATATTAGTACCGATATCCCATACCAGTATGAAATACCGGTATATATAGCAATTATATCATATACCGGTATCCTAATCACATAACGATCGAGCCAACTCGTGATACTCACTGATAACCTCCTTGGAGACCAGCAGGCTGTCCCCGGAAGCCCGCAGCCGGTCGAGGTGCTCCCGGAGCTTCTTGTTCTCTATCTCCAACTCCTCAACCTTGAACCGGTCGATGTTGGGGTTGGTGGGCGGCGCGGAGAGACGGTCTGGGAGGACCAACGGTTTGAAGAGCTGTTGGGTTACGTTTGAGCGTGCGTGCGTGTGTGTGTGTGTGTGTGTGTGTGCATGGGAAGGTGAGTATGTCGGTCGATTAACGTTTGACTTGAAGCACTGTTGTGTTACGTGCTTATGGAAGTATGTATGCGTGTGAGTAGGAAGGTGATGCACTTCATGGCCAATGCGTTTGCGACGCTGAGCAAGTTAAACGTTTATCATGTGTGTGGATGGCAATGTATAATAAATAAATAAATAACGCTTCACACTCATAGCCCCATACTAGGATTCCCTGTGTCGTGGGTGCCATGGACAACACACTAGACAAGGACATTCACACCCAGACCGAGAACAGAAATTCAAACACATCATTCAAATTTCCGCCTCGCTGGGAATCGAACCCAAGACCCTTGGTGCGGTGATCCGGCATGGTAACCATTACGCCACACGGGTCGTCTTATGTTGTGTGTGGATGTGCGTTTGGGTGATTTTGTGTGCGTGGGCGTGTCTGTTGTGTTATTGGGGGTGTCCGTGTGTGTAACTGTGAGTGGATTTGTCTGTATGTGTGTGTGTGTGTGTAATGCATGTTCAAGTTCAGGTTGAAGCTACACGCTCAATGATACTCACTCAAGAGCCTCTCCTCAAGGTCAGTGCATCTCTTGGCGGTCCTGGACAGCTCGCTCTGCAGCACCGAGATCCTGTTCTGCATTCGGAGGACCAGGCCCGCGTCTGCTATCTGATAACATGATAAACATAAACATAATTTAATAGCAGCGTACTATGGGGAGAGCTAGGATAACATACGTCACGCGGTGACGTCACGTCGACCTGAATCACGCTATGGAAGTTTTCTGCATCGGCATATTCAAATTGAATTAAATACTACATTATTATATTACATTATTAAAGCTCGAAGGACCAATCGATTCCCTCTCTCAATCGAAGTACATGCAGTGCAGATATATCAGCGTACAGGACTGTCCCAACTCACTGCATGTCAAGGCCACAATCACAGAGTTGCCAATGTGCAAGGAATTTCAACCTTATCGTGATACAATTAAGGTATGTTTCTCACCGGCATAGGGCCGTTGTTGGCGCCGGCGGACCAGTTGACGGCCTCGAGCGCCGGCCGCGACGTCTCCACCGAGCGCACCGAGCCGTACCCGTAGTCCTACAGACAGACAAACACAAATTACAGACAGGTTGGTATAGGTTTACAACAACTCACACATTACCCACAATAGATACCGCATACAAGGCAACTGACGCGCGCCAACACGCCAATACTGACCCGTCAAGTCCAAGTATTCAAATTCAAAATCATTTATTCATGTAGGTATCATTGATACACTTATGCACGTCATTTTTTAATGTACCAGCTTTTCGCAAAGGTGCTTTGTCATGGAGGAGAAGAAAAGCCGAAAAGAAACTCCTCAGCACATCTTTTAAAAATAAAATACATTGGTATATTTATTACAAAAAAGTATCACTAGCCTGTACGGAACTGGTTGCAGGTCTGGTCATTTCCATGCGTCTTTGTCATTTATGTACTCATCTACAGTATAGTAAGTAGCCTTTGCCTAAAAGTTGAGATTTTATGATATATTAATTAGAAATAGCCAATCATAGCGCATCTTTTCGTCCCCCACAAGCCGCGCCTTCCGCCAAATTTCGTGAGTTCAAACTCTAAGAAAATTTCACTTATGCGGTATCTATTGGGGGTAATCTGTGACAACAACTGAACTTTATTGTTGACAATGTAAAGTCGTAGTAAAATTACTATTGAAAAGGTGAAGATTTTTGAATGTTTGTATTTCCTATTTGTTATTCAGATGAAAATAGATACATTTGATATTGTCTTTTTATGGAAATATCCAGCAAACGAGCCGACGATCCACCTGATGGTAAGTGGCTATCGTCGCCCATGGACATCAGGAAGGAATGTTACATAAATATATAAAAACTTACATCTTCCACCGTAGTCTCCTGCTGAGAGTTGTTGCTCGCGTCTGAAAGTGATCTTCTGTGTTCTTTTGGAGCCGGCGCCCTTCGAAACAGAAGATTATCACATCAACACACATTCACACCACATTAGATACATACTAACACATAATACATTTCTTCTATAAACTTACATGATTTTAAACTTAACTCATCGTGGACTGAACACATTTTTACTATAATACGGGTACTCACGATATAATTATTTTCTATAAACTTATTGAACTTACAGCGTTGAGAGTATTTATAAACATATGTGTATCATTAAAACGAACATCTTCCAACAAGGAATATTTAAAACCCAATTACAAAAAAATTATAAAAATATATAAAACAGCCAGCGTATATACAAATCGTAAGTAGATAACTGTAAATTTTAAAATTAAAAAAAGCCCTGACAGTTTTATTTTCACCAAACAACTACAAACCGGAACATTCGTTTGGGAGCTACGATGCCACAAACAAACACACAGATTCACAAACACAGATACGTCAAACTTTTAACACCGCTCTTTTAGTGTCAGGGGTAAAAAAAAAGGATATTCGCATCAACAAAGGCAACAGATACGTTACAGGGTAAGAAAGAGAGAAGGAAGGGGTAAGAAAGAGAGAAGGGAGGGGTAAGAAAGAGAGAAGGGAGGGGTAAGAAAGAGAGAAGGGAGGTGTTCTATACCTCTGCAGCGAGTCCACTCTCTCCTGCAAGTCATACTGCGCCGACAGCAGCTTCTGCCGGCTCTGGCGCTCTGCTTCCAGCTCCAGGCAGAGAGCCTTCTTCTCCGCTTCGTGCTGCTTGTCGCGCTCTGTTAGTGATATTACTGGTTACTTTACGGGTAGTTAATAGTTTTTATGGTAATAGCCGGCAAACGAGCTGACGATCCACCTGATGGTAAATGGCTATCGTCGCCCATGGACACCAGCAACACCAAAGGCATCACTGATGCGTTGCCGACCAAGAAACAGAGAGAAGAAAAAGAAATAACTGGTACTCAAGCCAATGATTAATAAAAACAAACAGAAGATTGTATTATAACGCTTCACACTCATAGCCCCACACTAAGATTCCCTGTGTCGTGGGTTACATGGACAACACACTAGACCACCATTCACACCCAGACCGAGAACAAAAATTCAAACTCATCATTCAAATTTCCGCCTCGCTGGGAATCGAACCCAGGACCCTCGGTGCGGCGATCCGGCATGGTAACCATTGCGCCACACGGGTCGTCATGCTATCTTTGTAATACAATACAACTATTGCAAAGATCGTGAGGGTATTTTATTCACCATAACATTTGCACCATTAAAATGCTGAAGCCTCAACGACGAAAGCCACAAACCTTTCCAAAACTGCGCGCGAGTCTCGAACTCTCTCGACCAAACTATCTGCATATCTGTATGTGTGTGCATCACTTCATCTGTCTTATTCAAGGTCTCCTCTAGGACACCCATTTTAAACTGACTTCAAAAAGGAGGACGTATTCAATTCGACTGTATTTTTTTATGTTTGTTACCTCAGAACTTTTGACTGGGTGAACCGAATTTAATGATTTTATTTTAAATCGAAAACAAGTGCTTGTCATGTGGTCCCACTTTTTGAGCGAGATCTGACAAGTATATAGTTCCTGAGTTATCCCTAATTTTGAAGTCGGTTATTTTTTGTCAAGAATTATCGCAATTACATTCAATATGATTGTTACAGTATCAAGTTCGTATCAATTTATACAATCAAATTAATTTATCAAGATTTTAAGACTACCCTTCACTGCTTTCACAATTTTTTTTTTTATTTTTAATTAAATTTTCTATATCACTATTTCTCCAAGTACTCTTATCCAATGAACTAACATACTTATTAGTTCACTGCTCTTATCTTAGGAATAGCAAGCATTGTGTAGTAAAAACTAATTACTAGGTTAATGTTGACGATATAGTCTATTTATGTAAATATTGAGGGTAGTCTCACATCTTTGTACACTTTTTTTATAAATCACTTGTTCACTTAAAATTTCTAATTCTCTCAACTTAAGTAACTCAATAGAGTGTATCTGTAGTGTGTAGGGAGTCATTCCTGAATCTATAACAGCAATCTGGGACTAATTTTGAGGGTTAGCACAATGTAGTGTACTTATTGTTTCAAAAGACTCTTTGACATAACGGGTTGTTTGGACGATGCCTGCTTTTTTGCCCACACCAAAGACGACGAGTTATTTTTAACCGACTTCAAAAAAGGAGGAGGTTCTCAATTCAACTGTATTTTTTTTTTTATGTTTGTTACCTCAGAACTTTGGATTTTGATGATTCTTTTTTTAATCGAAAGCTGGTGGCTGTCATGTGGTCCCACATAAATTTTATTGAGATCTGACAATGGCATCCATGAGAAAACCACATAAGTCGTAAATTTGTGTTAATATGTGCGCGACAAATACCTAGACGAATAACTCAATATCACGCCAACCGATTTCGATGATTCTTTTTTTAATCGAAAGCAGGTGCTTGTTATGTGGTCTCACATAAATTTGAACGAGATCTGACAAGTAGTTTTTGAGAATTTGAAGTCGGTTATTTTTTGTTAGTAAAATTTAGATTATTGCCCACACCAAAGACGACGAGTTATTTTGTTATTCTGTATTATTAACTACATATTTATTGAACACGCATACACAGCCCTACATACAGTAGCCCTATCTACCATTGGATACACTGCAGTCTGCACACACACATCCATTAACACAAATCACTATCCATTTTATTGTTTAACACTAAAACTAAACAAATCGACACATTCATTGAATATAACACACGTGCCCATATTGAGTTACAAAGTCAATTAATACATTGAGTGTAATGAATTCGTTATCACCCAAATTATCTTTGTTATCTGCTTGATAATGTTTATCTTGTATATTTGTATGATTGGCTTATGTGCAAAAAATAAATATGTACTAGCTGCCCGGACAGACTTCGTTCTGTCAAAAGTTTTTTTTTTATAAAACCTTCCGAGTGCCTCAAGCAACATTGTAAGCTATCCTATCTTTCAAGTTGGATCAAACTGCACACGGTGTGCAAATTTGATTAAAATCGGTTAAGTAGTTTAGGAGTCCATCGCGGACAAATAACGTGACACGTAATTTATATATATTAAGATTTACTGAGAATTTTCGGTGGATTTTTAATAAGTATTATTAAAAAAAAAAAGTATTTTTAAAAAGACGTGCTGAGAAGTTTCTTTCGCCAATTCTTCTCCTTGTCAAAGTACTTTTCCGAAATGGTGGTAGAATACAAAATGACGAGTATAAGCGTATCATAGGTATGACTACCTGTTTTGACTAAATTAGTTTGATTTGTTTTGAAGCATCATTAAACTAATGTTGTGGAAAATGGTACGAAAATAAAAGTTTTAGTGGTAAATCTTTTTTGTGTCCTACCTACCTATCAAAACATAAAAATTAGAAGCAAATTGCTTGCAGCTACCCTTCTGTACAACAACACTCAACTAGCTAAGCTATCATGCTCGAAGGACCAAAAATCAAATCCTATAAGATTCGACGACCATGTAGCGTAGTTGGTAGCGGCCCTACCTGCGATGCGAAGGGTCCCGGGTTCGATTCCCGGCCGGGTCAGATATTTGTGTGACAAATAAATATTTTTACTCGGGTCATGGTTGTTACTGTGATGTGTTATATGTATCGTCCATGCCTCCCGCGACACAGGTAATAACCTACTGCGAGGGTATGAGTGTGTAAGCGTTTATTATTTATTTATTTAACTCTTATTTGATTACCTAATATTGCAGACTTGCACTAAAAGGCCTAGGTATCAATCAGAACTATGTGTGACCGCTATCGGTGAAAGACATAAAACATAGTCTTGTCTCTGTTATCAATTCGTGAAAGTTAGTATCGACCGATTAAAGTAATGTTACTAGCGATTATATTCTATTTACATGGTTTATGGCTGTATTACATGGAAAAGAACTCAAACGACGAATATGTACACTAGCCGTTTGGCGTCCACTTAAGTACATATTTCCTTAAATCTAGTTGAGCCCGTTACGTTTTTCCCTTCCTTTAATTAAAAGAGGACTTTTCAAGCTCGCTTTAAAAAACATTTATACCCCTAATTAACAGGAAAATTGGGGGATTTATTCGCAAAGCTTTTTAGTTCGATCTGGTACAACAACCCCTATTTATACAATAATAACCCCTATTCAAAGTTGATGCTTGGTCCGTTGATTCTACCTATATATTGTCTGTCAGTCGGTGAACTTTAGGGTCCTGGGAGTAGAATAAAAATAAAATCAATTTTTTTTTATATCTTATAAGTTAATGCTTAACTACTATCCCACTATAAATATAAATTCCATTATATATGTTACAAAGCCTTCACCTATTTATCTGTATCCACTAATGATGATAATCCAAAAAAATTTTATACATATTTGATTTCTTTGCCGATAGATAAAGTGATTAACGAGGATTGATTAATATGTGTATGGGAAAAAACATTGAACATTTATAATTTTGAATTACGCAAAGCGCGATCAATCAACTACCAACCAACATAAAATTCGGTTTATTAATGGTTAATCATGATCTGATATACATGTGTACGCCTATACATTTTCCATTACAAACTTTTATAATCTATTTATAAGGCAAAGTAAAATATACAAAAGCGGTAAAAATGACGGGTAAACTTTTTAATATTTAGCTCTTTTTAATAACGGCAATATTAATAAGTTTTAAATTGCATTGCCATTCTATTTAAATCTACTTAAAAACGTTATAGCTCACCTTCCAAAGCCATTTGGAAATGCTCCTTATCGCTTCTCAACTCCTTCGCCAATTTCTCACTCTCCGCCTCCCACTGTTCTCTCTCCTTCTTGTAAACACTCTCTATCCTTGTCTTCTCTTCCTTTAACCGCTTGTTGCTGTCCCGCTCGCTCATCAGCTCGGCTTGCAGGGTGTTCAGAATGTTGTCCTTCTCTTCGATTTCTACCTTGAGGGTCTTGGCTTCTATTTCTACTAGTTTCAGGGTCTCCAATTTCGCTCTGATGGAAAATAAGGGACTTGACATATTAAAGTGATATTGATACAACACAGTATTTTTGTTACTATTGATTAACACACATAGATACTCTCTTATTAATAAACAATTTCTGGTATATTGCATATAGTAGAGCTAATGAACCATCCAACTAAACCATTTCCCACAAATCAAGACAATTTTAAAATGATGTTTTATTATCAGTCAATTAAGAAAATACCGTTTCGGCAGGTAAGTCGCGGTTCCCTCAACATCCCTTAAATTTTTGAAAATGTAAAAAAAATCATTTAATATAATTATGTATTCCCACAAGGCTAAAATTTTAATATGTTGTAACATAATATGTTTAAGTGTAAATAATCTGAATTTTACCAAGAAAAAATAACCGACTTCAAAATTACTCAAAAACTATTCGTCAGATCTAGCTAAAATTTAAGTGGGACCACATGACAAGCACCTGCTTTCGATTTAAAAAAAAAGAATCATCAAAATAGGTTCACCCAGTCTAAGTTCTGAGGTAACAAACATAAAAAAATACATTCGAATTGAGAACCTCCTATTTTTGAAGTCGGTTAATAATATAAATAACATGTACTACAAAAGGAGGTCTTATCGCTATAGAGCGATCTCTTCCAGGCAACCTTTGCATTGGGCAGAGGACATAGACAGTGTGAACATACCTCAACGTCACAATCTGCTGCTGCAACGGCTCCACAACCCGGTTCTTCTCCACGGCCTCGTTGAGCCGCTGCTGGAGGCTGATGATCTTGTTCTCCAGACCCTTGTTCAGCTTCTTCACGTGGTCCAGGCTGCGGGCCTCGATGCGGAGCCGCTTGTACAGGCGGCGGGCCATGTAGCCCCGGATCTGGATGGATGGATGGTGGGTTCAGTTGATGGATCCGGGATTTTACGTCCGGAATTAATTCGTGTCAAGGATAGAATTCAGATGCATTCAAGATGGATGGGTGACTGCTTGTGGCTCAAGATCTTGAGCGTTTCTTTGCTTTCGTGTGTTCTGGATTTTAATGTACTGTATATGATGTAATATACGCATTCTTGAGCAAGTAAATTCGTTCATTCATTCACTCATTCATTCACTCATTTATTCATTCATTCGGGCGTTCACAGGGCACGTAAAGCCGTCGATTCCAGTTGTTATCGTAAAAACAATCGTTAGGTCATATCAGAGGCCTCTGATATGGAGACTCCCGACATCACCAATCCGCACTGGAGCAGCGTGGTGGATGCTCTAGGCCTCCTCAAGAGGAGAGACAGTAGTGGGCCGTTAATGGGTTGAAGCTTTTAATTAATGTATAGTGCATTATCCCAGATCATTGTACACTACATAGGGAAGAGGGGACTTTCCAAACACAAGTTTTATAAACTTAGATGGAAAGATCCCACATATATGTAATAATAAAATGTAAATTCTGGTATAATAAACGAATTCTTAATATTTTTTTTGAATCAATACTCACAGCAGCTTGACATATTACAATCTGTTGCCGTATCCTCTTGGCCTTCTGTCGGCCGAGGAAGCCTCGCACGAAGCGCTGGATAGTTATTGCCTGCAAATATACATACACTTGATATTGAACCTTATGAGAACGACTATAAAAATTATTTTAGTTTGACAATCTTTTAAATTATGAGATCAATTTTAACAATAATGGAAACAAATGCTAAGTTAGCAAGCAGACACGTTTAGTTACATTTGACAGTTGACAGAATGATGTCACTTGTCAGTTGTCAGGCCGATGGCACTTAACAGTTGAGATCCGATGTCATTTGACACTTAAGGAACCGTTGACAGAACAGACCGATGGCATTTGACTATTGAGATGCCAAAGCACTTAACATTTGACAGATTGATGTCTTTTTTATGGAAATAGCCGGACAACGAG
Organism: Thymelicus sylvestris; assembly: GCA_911387775.1. NCBI lineage: Eukaryota > Metazoa > Arthropoda > Insecta > Lepidoptera > Hesperiidae > Thymelicus > Thymelicus sylvestris. The sequence continues at coordinate 988,437 of OU426912.1, read as the reverse complement.
CTGACGATCCACCTGATGGTAAATGGCTATCGTCGCCCATGGAAATAGCAACACCAAAGGCATCACTGACGCGTTACCGACCGAGAAAGAGAGAAGAAAAAGTAAGAAAGAAAGAATTTGACAGTGAAGATACCGATGACAGATTACCGATACTTTTGATAGACCAATGTCATCTGACAGTGGAGATTCCGATGAGAGTTTACAATTGACAGAAATTAGACATTTTACAGTTGACAGATAAAAGTTGACAGCGCTTTACTATCAGCACAAATATATTATCTGCTCAACAACTGGGTCGTAACAATCAAACATCAACTCTATCACCAAGCATTAAGGTCCACTCACAGCTCGAATCCTCCTCTTATCCTTATACAGTCTCCTGGCCAGGAATCCCCTGGCGCGCGCCTGCAGTCCGATGGCCAGGTTCCGCAGCCGCTGGTACTTGCGTCGCGCCAGCCAGCCGCGCACTGTCTTCTGGATGCGGATCGCCGCGCGAACTCTGCGGATCTCTTGCGCTTTGCTGCAATTAAATGTATTGGTTAAATCTCACTGATAATATGCATTATTACTTTATTTACTCTTTCATTCATAATAGTAACTTGCACGGTCTTAGTATTATATTTATACAATACCAGTCAACAGAAGGGCCGGGATTTAGCTGTATTGGGGCGGCTTAGAATACTTACCATCAGGTGGATCGTCAGCTCGTTTGCCGGCTATTTACATAAAAAAGGGCAGGAGAAGTCTATTTTCTTTGTCACAGTGCGGTATCACAGACATTGGATGTGTCAGTCAATGTAGCCGAGCAACTGCCACAACTGTGACAGCTGTCACAAGTACCCACCGCCTGGCCAGGAACCCTCTAGCGCACGCCTGCAGTCCCCGGACGGCGCGCGTCACCCGCAGGTACCGGCGGCGCGCCAGGAAGCGCCGCACGCAGCTCTGGACGCGCACGCAGTACAGACGCTGGATGTCGGCGCGGATCTTCTCTAGGTACGCCACCTGGGGACAGGGGACTGTGTTTATGTTGCTCCTTACCACAAGCACCACAGCGTTGGGATTAGAATGATATTAAAGCCCAATGTATACGTAAACGGGTTTTTCCCGTCCCGTACGGGACGTGAAGTTTTGGAGTCATTTCATAGAAAATGTATACGGTGGTGCATACGCAGCAGAATCCCGTGCGGGACGGGAACGGGGCACGCACGTATATTTATGCCCCGTCCCCGTCCCGTACGGGGAAAAAACCCGTTACGTATGCATTGGGCTTTAGTAGTGTGTTTAAGAATGTTATTTTTGTAAAAAAATTGTACAAACAAACAATAAATCTGAACTTTCCTCCTTGCAATAATAGTTTAGACAGATTTCTCTCTTTAGTTTATACATTTTACATACTTGCCAGTGCCATAGAACGAGCAATTATTAACAGACTTCAAAAAAGGAGGATTCAATTCGACTGTATTTTTTTATGTTTGTTACCTCAGAACTTTCGACTGGGTGAACCGATTTTGATGATTCTTTTTTTAATTGAAAGCTGGTGCATGTCGTGTGGTCACACTTAAATTTGAGCTAGATCTGACGAATAGTTTTTGAGTTTTTTAAAGTCTGTTATTTTTATCATGGTAAATTTTAAATCAACATTACCTGTCCAGCCCTGAAGAATATCTTGGTGGCGCCGAACTGGTACTTGTCGGGCGTCTTGATGTGTTTGTTCAGGATGCGGGAGCACGTGGCCTTGATGTCGGAGCGGTCGATGTCCTTGTGCGCGCAGAGCAGCCGGTATCTGGGGAGGGCGGGGGGCGGAGGTAAAGTCTAACTCGACTTGGCGGGGGCACTACCGTGCCCCCGATGTTCGGTTTACATGTATTAAGAAGTTAACTAAATTTGAAGTAAATTAATAAGTGTAAACGGACAATTTAGTAGTTTAGTAATTTAGTAGACAAGTAATTTAGAAATTTTTCTATTTTGTGTTACGTAGGTGGGCGGGGCTTGTCACTTAACACATTTGGACAGGCACTTTTTAGTTAAAATTCAGTAAAATGCTTAAGTAATTAAACTCTTTAGGTTTACTAAATTGTTACGTGTGGACGCACACTAAAAATTATTCACTTAAAATTTAGTTAACTACTTAATACGTCTAAACCGAACTTAACCCTCTTATTCTTAACAAAATCCAAGTTATAAATGAAATGAAATATCTTTATTTGTAGATAGAAGGCATATTAAGTGCATTACAAGGTCATCGGTCAAGCTCCTCAGTGAAAATAAATGTGTCAGGGGTCAACTTTGTAACTGACAGTTTTTTAAACTATTAACTTGTTTATGTAATTAGAAGGCAAAGGCGTCCATCGTCCGCGGACATCTATCTGTAACATTACTGTGAGTCACTGATGAGCTATAGAAGGAAGTTGAATAAATAAATAAACGCTAACACAATCACACCCCCGCAGTAAGTTATTACCTGTGTCGCGGGTAGTATGGACGACACACATAACACATCACAATCACACCCTGCACTCGAGTACAAATATTTATCTGTCACACAAATATCTGCCCCGGTAACAATCGAACCCGGGACCCCTAGCTTCGCAGGCAGGGTCGCTACCAACTAGACAGGGTCGTCAACATTCATCTGTAACATTAATGTGAGGAGGAGCAGTAGCTCGAGCACGAATATTTGCGAGAAAGTATTCGTATGGTTAACGTAAGCAATTTGTATGGCATTTTTTCAAAAGCGCCCCTGTCGTGCGTAAATGGTACTAAAATGCCATACAAATTTGACAAATTGCTTACGTTAACCATACGAATACTTTCTCGCAAATATTCGTGCTCGAGCTACTGATGAGGTATCGTCACCTGTAGAAGAAGTCCTGGTAGAGCCAGCGTGAGGGGAAGCCGGCCGCCGATATCCTGATCGTCTCCAACACGCCGCACGCTCTGAAACCGATGTATTGCTTTAATATAAGGGGCCATCTATAAATTACGTCACACGTTAGGGGGGAGGGGGGTCGATGTAGAGTGACATTGTGTAACAAGGGGTGGGAGGGGTAGGTACTAAACGTGACGTCACATTTCAAAATCGAATAATTGTTTTTATATAGCCGGCAAACGAGCTGACGATCCACCTGATGGTAAGTGGCTATCGTCGCCCATGGACATCAGCAACACCAAAGGCATCACTGATGCGTTGCGGGCCAAGAAAGAGAGAAGAAAAAGAAAGAACGAAAGAACTGGCTCTCAAGCCCCCAGCCGGAACACGACGAGTCGTTTGGCGGCTGACTCATGCTCGAGGGTGGTAACTATCCAGGCGAACCCCATGGAGAAATAATAATAGTAATAATGGTATTAATTAACAATTAAAATCAATATTACCAATATAATCCCTCGAGGGGCCCTACCACCAGCGGGCCGGATTTAGTCGCCTTTTACGACACCCATCCGGCGTGGGATTGGGATTAGTATTCTAAGCCGCCCCAATACAGCTAAAAATGGTATGTATAGGTAAATATTAATAAACAATTAATGGAAATAATATTTCGGAATATTCGGCGCTAGGTATCAAAGCAAAAAGTGGGGCGTAATGGCCACAATAAAATACCCGTGCCGTATCTACTCACGAATCGTTTACATACAAACTGCTATTTTAATTTAGTATTTCTAGGTGTATTTCATAATATGTGACGTCACACTAGGGGGGGAGGTCTCACAAATGTGACCAACTGTGACAAGGACGGAGAGTTTATTTAAATTATAATTGGTAAATAACTATATTTCTACTTACATTTAAAAATTATTTAGAGCAAAATATTTGATACGGCCATCTTGAACCGTACTTGACCGAACAAAGCGCTGTCACAGAGTATGAAAAATGACACGGATTGTGTTCAGAACAGCCCGTCTATACTGCCACGTAGTGATTAAGTACTCTGTGATACTGCCGTCCTCAAGCTAAAAGGCGGCTAAATGTCATCTGGTAAATTTTTAATTTATTAACAGTTTTAATATTTTTTTGACCTTTAGTAATATTTCAGTTCAAAAAATATATATATCTTTTGAGTTTGATATAGTATGACAACATTACCAATTGTATATAGAGAATCACTAGCACGATTTCAAAATAATCTTGCGTTTTTTAGTTCTACCTCAAAAACTGTTTTTGTCACTTAACCGCCTTTTAGTTTGAGGACGGCAGTATATATAAAGTCTATCATCTCACCCAGTAATACAACGGCACATCTACGTTTGTCATATTTTACAGAAACGAATTTCATAAATTTTATAAAAATGTTTAAAATTAATTTATGGGTTTCTTTTTACGTTTTTTACAAATTGTATGGGTTTGCTTACTAGTATAGACATTATTACACATTTACCACTACGTAGATTACGCACTTTTAAACACGTATAGCATATAAACTAAATGTCGCTTACGACCTAATATGTACGCATACTTGAGCAAATAAGTTCATTCATTCATTCATTCATTCATGCGCATTTTTTGCAAATCCATACTAATATTATAAATGTGAAAGTGTGTTTGTTTGTTTGTCCGTCTTTCACGTCGCAACGAAGCTGTTATATGGTATGATTTTTGTGTGTGGGGTTAGTGAGGAGGGTTGAGAGTAACGTAGGCTACTTTTTACCGCGGTAAAACATCCCCATGGGGAGATCGATATTTTGTTAGTTGCTAGATATTTAGTTCTGGATGTTGTTAATAGATGGCGTTATTAAAATTCATTTGCATTTCACGCTATCAAATGATACATGTAAATTACTTAAGTCATAGTCTAACTAAATAAGTAAGTAGGATTTGTAAAAAATCGATTTCTACCGCGGGCGAAGCTGCGGGCAAAAGCTAGTGTGCCATAATATTATTCTACTCACCGGAGCTGGTTGACGGCGCGCGCCACGTCGAACTGGAAGGGCCGCTTGGTGTCGTTGGGCTTGATGCAGCGCACGTAGTGCGGCGTGGTGGCCGACAGCGTCGCCATCAGCGCGGCGAGCGACGCGCGGAACTGCGCGCCCACCGTCTGCTTCTGGGTGGAGGCGCGACGGGGCGGTTGCTAGGGGGGGAGGGGGGGATAGTAACGTTTTAGCGTCACGGCTGCGTGATGTACAACAAATAGTTTTTGAAGTTAAATGTAGAAAAGTAAGTAAAACTTTTAAAAAACTTACGCCCCAATTCAGTCACTGTAGGCGACGCACTTTAATATTGCATTATAATAATGATAAAGTTTGCACTGAACTGCATTTTGTATATTTCGTACTATTTAATTGTGAAATTAAATAAAACAGAGCGCGGCCGAGGGACCTCTTTGTCACGGCTACTACTGGAAGTTGTCTTAATTTAAATTCAATAGCTAGACAGTGGAACTCTACATAGAGTACTAAATGACTAGAGCTCTATACGAACACTTCAAGGCCCTCGGTCGCGCTGTAATGAAAATTTTCTCCTAGTTTTACTTCCATCGCCTATAGTCACTAACGGTTACTTAAATCGCTCCTTAGTAAAGAATCACCATACAAATTCTGTTCTAAGGAGTAATTTAAGCAACCGTTAGTCACTCTGAGTTGGGGCGTTACACACTATTTTATTTTAAGTTGTGTAAGGCAACAAGTACTGGAGAAATTAAAAAAAGTGGAAAATGAAAGGTAGTTTTTGATTTTGGACCATGGTCTTTCGGTCTTTCTAAAAGACCACCCATCTCATACATATATCTAAGACAATACGTGAGTACTTTTTTTTCTACTCACCAAAAGAAGTTAGCAAGTCATAGTCTTCGATTTTAAGCTCGGTCTTTCCAAAAGACCATAGAAACATACCGTGAGACTAGTAAGAGGCACTGAAGGCGTAGTTCTTCTCCTCGACGGCGGCGGTAGAGTATTATGGCTCTGGTCTACCGGGCTGTCAGCGTCGAACATGGAGTGGATGAGTCGGCAACTGGTCGCCGACTTGATGCATTCCAGCTGTTCTTCTGATACGGTGTCTCTGTTCTTCTCGAGGAAGCCACCGGATTGGTACTCCACGTCGTCCGCGAAGTGCTTTATTATGAAGGCTGTTGACAAGATTAATAACAATATTTCTTCAGTTATTACAATCATCTCAAATATGGCATATCATTGTATTTCGGCTGGACAGCCAGTTCTTTCTTTCTATCTTCTTTTATTTAAAATTTTCATTATACTTTTTACTTATTACAAAATTCAGTCGTGATGATGGGATCAACGAGGATTACATTTAACTCCTCAAATATTATTGGCATACAATACATACTGGGTTTCTGATATATGTTTTTCGAAACACTGTTTTCTTGTATTCTGTTATTTTATTGTTTTTTTTATGGAAATATCCGGCAAACGAGCTGACGATCCACCCGATGGTAAGTGGGTATCGTCGCCCATGGACATCAGCAACACCAACCTCTTACGCATCCATCCGGCGTGGGATTGGGGTTAGTATTCTAAGCCGCCCCAATAATCTTTCAAAAATCTTTTAAATGGTCAAATAATCTTTACATTTCAACAAGAGAACCCATTACACACCAAGAGAATTACACCTCAAAACACTAACCAGCGTTCCCAAACCTAGGCTTGAGAAAGTGCTGATACTTGGCGCACTTGTCATGCAACTTAGCCGCGAACCCCTGGTCCGACCCCCTGGGGACCCGGCACTCCTCGTCCAGCAGCGCCAACACCCCGAGCCGGTCCTCGATCAGGTCGATGCAGGGCTGGTTGTCGTAGAACTCTATCATGTTCCAGGATATCTCCTCCTGGGGGGTAGAAAACATGTTACAATAAATATCCATACCAATATTATAAAGAGGAAAGATTTGATTGTTTGTTTACATTGAATAGGCTCCGAAACTACTGATCCGATTTGAAAAATTCTTTCACTGTCGGGAAGCTACACTATCCCCGGGTGACATAGGCTATATTATATTTACAAAAAAATTAGAAATCCTTAATAAACCTGCAATAATCTAACCCCAGATGTAAAAAAAATAAGAAAACCGAAGCAAAGCGAGGGCCGTTACTCCTCTGTAAATAAAAATACAGTCGTCCGTGAGACACTGATTGGACTCACTAAATATCAGAGAGTGTCATGTTCCATACGATTGATGTTGAGACCCATGCCCTGTAGTCCTGAGTGAAAGAGACCGACCTTGATATACTCGTCCTGCTCTAGCTTGAACACGTGCGAGTTGAACTGCTGCTGCAGCTTCTCGTTGGCGTAGTTGATGCAGAACTGCTCGAACGAGTTGATCTCGAACGTCTCGAAGCCGTAGATGTCCAGGACGCCTGCACCGCGGAACATGGACATGACATAATTATCGATATAATCGGCTAAGGGGCCATTCATTCATTACGTAAGGGTCCCGCGGGGGGTCCTTACTACAGGGGAGGAAGGTTAAAGAAAAACTTAGGTAATATTTTAGTTTTTACAAGTAGAAATTGCGATTTCCACGTTCTATTCCTTTTTAATGTACGATCTTATTATAAGTACTATTATTTCTCCGTGGTATGACTTTAATTATTTAAAAAAAACTTCCTAAAATGTTTATTTTCCATAAAATTGTGAGTTTAAATGCAGTTAATACCTTTTTAAACCCTTACATAAGAAGGGGTAGGGGGTCAGAATAATCGCATGTACCATTACATGGGGGTATGGATATATATAAATGGATATATATATAAAATGGGGTATATATAAACTGGCAAAATCGTCTTTACGTAATTAATGAATGGCCTCTATATAATGCATGTGATTTTGATAGTGAGATAGCGAATGCGTCCGTACAGGACACTACGACCTAGTATCACAAAAATCACTCAAAAACTCACCAATAAAATGCTTCTTCGCATTCCCGGTATGCAGCGCCCTGTTCACCGCCTGCACGAGCCACGCGAACAGCTCCCCGTACATGCGTTTAGCGAGCGCGTCCCGTGCGAACGCCGCGCGTTGCACGTCCATACGGGACACTATGACCTCGTGAGCGGACGCGATGCGCCGGTGCGTGAGCCAGCGGGAGAACTCCGGGCGGGAGAGACCGAGGAGAGAGCAGAGGGTTGCTAGGTGCTTGTCGGATGGCTGTTGGGGGGTTTAGATTTAATTAGTTATACGTTTTAGTTACAAGTTTATGCAAAGGCTAAGTTAGCAACAGAGAGTTAGTAATCGAGATGAAAATTGCTAGGAAAGATTTCATTTTCAATGAAGTATTTATTCTAATCTCAGGAACTACTGGTTCGAATTGGACAATTCTTTTTGTGTTTGATAGTCCATTTATAAGTTATACATATTATAGCATCATGTATTTTAGTAGTTAGTTTTTTCCACAAAATAACGCGGGTGAAACCGCGAGGCACACGTAGTTATAAATATAGTATTTTCAACATCATCAAACTTCTCCATTGTAAACCTACTTTCATTTCTTTACTTTTCTATTTTAAGCTAAAAATATTAAATTTATAATTTTCGGCAAAACGTGTAACATCTAAAACAACTAACATTTTAAAATTTCAAAGTGCAATACAACTGTATTTACATTCAAAAACTCACAACGTTTTTATTTTTACCAAACATAGCTCAAGTCTCAAAAACATCATCACTTCAAACAAAAAAAAAACATTGGTCCACTTGTTTAGAAGCTACGACACACACACCCCAGACAGAGAAAGAAAGAGAGAGAGAAAGAGAGAGAGAAAGAGAGAGAGAGAGAGAGAGAGAAAGAGAGAAAGAGAGAGATATTAAACTTATTTTGCGTCAGGGGTTAAAACTTCACAACTCACATCAATATAAGCGCCATCCTGATTATCCTCCGGCTCCTCGCCACTGGGATCCGTCGTGAACTCGATGTTGCCGAGATGCAAGATGGCTGACAGCACCGTGAACATGTTGTGTTGCTCGCTCTCCGACACGCCTGGAGGGTACTCACGGTTATTTTGGTATGGTGTGTATAAGTCTTATAACACGGGTAATGTTAAGGTTAACATTAATCTAGAATCTATACTAATATTATAAAGAGGAAAGATTTGATTGTTTCTTTGCATTGAATAGGCTCTGAAACTACTGAACCGATATGAAAAATTCTTTCACTGTTGGGAAGCTACACTATCCCCGGGTGACATAGGCTATATTATATTTAAAAAAAATTAGGGATCCTTAATAAAACTCCAATAATGTAACCCAAGGTGTAAAATGTAAAAAAGAGGGCGGTTAGTCGTTAATAAAGTCTAATCACGGTTTATATCTCTCACCCTAAGTAGATTCATGACTGCGTGACTGACCTAGGGTAGTAAGCGCTGTTCGCGTCTCGTTGAACGCCTTGAAGTCGTCCACTCCGTCGATGTCCGGACTGCCGCCTTGATTCAGGTAGTGAAAGGAATCCTGGTGATCTGCAGACAATAATATACCCTGTAGTCTAGTTGGTGGCGACCCTGCCTGCGAAGGGGTCCCGGGTTCGATTGTTACCGGGGCAGATATTTATGTGACAGGTAAATATTTGTACTCCGGTGCAGGGTGTGATTGTGATGTGTTATATGTGTCGTCCATGCCGCCCGCGACACAGATTACTATTATTATTTCTCCATGGGGTTCGCCTGGATAGCTACCACCCTTGAGCATGAGTCAGCCGCCAAACGACTCGTCGCGTTCCAGCTGGGGGCTTGAGAGCCAGTTCTTTCTTTCTTTTTCTTCTCTTTTTCTTGGCCGGCAACGCATCAGTGATGCCTTTGGTGTTGCTGATGTCCATGGGCGGCGATAGCCACTTACCATCAGGTGGATCGTCAGCTCGTTTGCCGGCTGTTTACATAAAAAAAGATATAGCAACGACATAATAAAGCAAGGTGTGGACTGACCAAGCTGCAAGTCGGGCAACGTGGCGGCGGCGGCGCACAGCTGGTAGAAGATGTGGTAGTTCCTCTCCCCCGCGCTCTGGTATACCACGCGCGACTTCTCCAGGAGGTAGGTACGCATGCTCGCTCCTGGGGAGGGTTAACAAATAACTGCAATTTTTTTTTAACATTAAATATTTATTCTTCTGAAAATTTTATTCATCTTGTTGATATCTGCCTTATTTTTAAAAACTGCAAATTTTAAAATAAATAGAAAAAGAAAAATAAATAACCTTTATTGTTTCTGTCGGTACAAATAAGATGTTATACAGGGTTGAACTATTCTCAACAGGGACCTGTTGCAGGTACAATAATCTTAATAATTCTAATACTAATTTTATTTTATCAATTACATTAACATTTATATGTTATATTAGATACATTACATTATATTAAATTAACATTACATTTTATAACACAAAAAATAAACAATAATAAAAAAAACCCCGACAGTTAGAGCTGATGACATTTGTAATTTAATAATCCTTGAGAAAAAATAACCGAATTCAAAATTAGGGATAACTCAAAAACTACTCGTCAGATCTCGCTCTTTAAGTGGGACCACATGACCACCATGAGCTTTCGATTAAAAATAGAATCATTAATTCAGCCAGTTGAAAGTTCTGAGGTAATAAAAATTTAAAAAAAACAGTCGAATTTAATACCTCCTCCTTGTTTGAAGTCGGTTAAAAATAAGGCTATTTAAAGACAGATAATATTCTATTTATATATATTTTTTTTGAGTAATTTTAATTAGTAAACAAACCATGTTTCAACTCAGTCACTACACGGCATTAATTTCATCATATTTAAGTAATTTTAGATGTTTTTGAAGTAAAAAGACCAGTTTAAATTTTTTAACTTTTTAGCCGCTGCACGCTATCACAACAACAAAGTAAAGGTGAAAATAAAAAAAATTAAACAGCTTTAAATTAATACTTATAAGTACCATTATTTCTTCTGTGGTAATACCAGTGAATGTACGTTAGTATATAAGTTCATTGGGTAATACGAAACAAACCGATACGTCGTAAAGAAGTTTCACTTCGACTGTGTGCACAGACATGACGTATTAGAGGTATATTTTTTCTTTTTTTATATGCGTACATTTTTTATATAATACAATATACATTTCAAATCATTCAATTCAATTCAATTATTTGCTCTCATACATAAATTATATGCAAGGGTGGTCTAATCCAACAAATACATTATCCTGATTATGGTCAATCAATATTATTATATTACATACCCGATATCCTGTACTGCATGTCGAAGTGTATCTCAATGAATTTGCCGAAACGGGACGAGTTATCGTTACGAGTCGTCTTGGCGTTGCCTATCGCCTGCAAATTACACAAAATACTATATAAAATCAAAATCATTTATTCATGTAGGTATCATTGATACACTTATGCACGTCATTTTTATATTTTACATCATCATACCCACAGAACATCTAATAAATAATTAGTTAGAAAGGGCATAGCGCGTAACTTGTACGAGAACCACTGTCGCCGTTATGATCCCCTCCATTTGCTTACTACTACGAAAATGAACAAATACGCACGAGAGTCGTTATGTGTGCGTGAGAGGCGTGACACTGTACCTAAGGATTGACTGACGTAAACTTTTATCGGTATTTATTTTCGTAAGGTCGATAGATGTGTAAAATAAAGGTTTACCTTAAATCCATAAAAAATATCATATTTATTGGAAAAAATATAGGATATTGGAAACTCGCTACGTATGTCATATTCAGATTCATTTGTTCTTCAACATACTTATTTTATTATAATAATATATGTAATATTTATCTTCAAGGCAAGAGTGAATAAATAGGCTTTTGCTAATTTAGTTCGTTTTACCACCCATGACTACATCGCCACTTACCATCAGGTGGGATTGAGGTCAAGCATTAACTTTTAAGATATAAAAAATTGGATTTAAAAAAATTAAAAACATAAAAGAAATAGGATGTAAAATACGTCAATGTTCTTTCAAACTATATTTCAATGCATAAAATATTAAATTTATCTGGCCACATGTACATTATTTAAGAAAGTTGTTTTTATTATAACTTCGAAAGAATCTATCGAATATCGATGTCATCTTTTACTACGCCCAACGCTAGAGCTACTACTACGTAATACATTACGCGTTCTCATTGATGTGTTAAAAATGACGAGCGCATGAAGCCCGCAATGTATATTTTTTGGGCAAATAATCATTTGTAGGACATTTTTAAAGATTTAAACTAAAATATCCTAGTTTTTTACTTATCGATGAAAAGAAACGCTTCCTTTGTTTATTTTGAGCATTTCGCTTCTTGCACAGCAAGTAATTACCGCACATGTAGGCATTTTTATGTAATTTAGTCGCAGTGTTTCGCAGTACTTTTCTCCGTTGGAGTTCGCGAGTCACTAAACAGCGCGATCGCATGTTTTTGAGGATTGTGCTCGTTTGCTCATAATCTTGGCGCGCCTGCCACGCCCACAACTCCTTTCTAACTAATTATTAGGTGTTCTGTGATCATACCATAGCATGATAAAAGGACCCCCCACTAGGGGGCTAAGAGAGCGCAGGCCCCCACATAAAAGTACCCGCAACTCAAGTCTAAAGACAGTTCAGTTAGATTTAAGTTTTAACTAATCTAATTTAACGCTGTAACGGACTAATCTAACTATCACTAATTTACGCGGAAAGATTCCGTTGACATTTTGTGATGTAGTGATTTGAAGATACTAGCGTGGTCAAAACAGAGCCTGTGATGCGATTGCCAGCTCAAAAACAAGATTTCATATAATAATACCGAACATGATTAATCGGAATATGATCGATTCACCTAGCGGCTAGGTCCTAGCCTAATGAGAAATCTCCCTTTATCCACTTCAATGTAGCTTTCCATTGGAAAAAAAATTGAAATCAGTCCTGGAGGGCTATTCTCTAATATAAAAACTCGAAATCGAAGCTCACTCAACTCTAAAATACAAACTCGAAATCAAAGCTCACTCAAGTGAGACTCGAAAGCGAACTTGCATCACCTTGATATGTCATTCTCTAATCATCTAGTACGCATTTGCGAAGTGAAGTGAGTCTCGAACTCGAACTTCAAAAGACTAAATATAGGAGTTTTGACTCTCATCGCGGATTCCGCTGTCGAGTTACAAAACAGAATAGCCTTGCAGTAGTGAGTCTATCTATTACAAATAAACAAAAAATCAAAACCTCTTTATAGTAATAGTTAAGATAAATTGTAAGTTCCAAACATGAAAGATGCACCTAGTCTAGCCTGGAGGGCTATTCAGTTTTGTAAATTGACAGCGGAATCCGCGATGAATTTCAAAATTGAAGTTCGAGTCCGAGATCTTGATATGTGATTCTCTAATCATCTGGTACGCACTTGCGAGGTGAAGGGAGTCTCGAACTCTTACTTCAATTTAGAAACTCATCGTGTATTCCGGCTGTCAAGTTACAAAACAAAAGCGAACTTGCATCGTATTGACATGTCATTATCTAATCATCTATTACGCACTTGCGAAGTGAAGTGATCCTAGAACTCGAACGTCAATTTTGAAACTCCGCTGTCAAGTTACAAAATGAATAGCCTTCCAGGTAAGAAAACTCTACCCACGTCAAACACCTGTACAAATCCAACTGACCTCCATAATGGGACTGGAAGCGAGCACCTTCCGTTCAACCTGTGTTTCAGTGGCGCTCCCACCCACCGCCGCGAAGTATCGCATGGCATACTTCGCTGACACTGTCTTACCAGCGCCCGACTCGCCGCTCACTGGGAATACATCGCGGCATGAGGTTTTTTTAAAGGCTGTCATTTTTAAGCTATTGCATAGCTTTTTTCATAGACATAATACTACTAGACTAGACAAGCGGGCCTTCTTTGCGTCACGCTATTAGAAAGAGAAAGAGACCAAGGAGACTCGCGTAACTCGTAAGTAAGACAAGGATGGGTTTACCTCCTGCCTTTCTTTCGCAGCGTGACGGTTTCACTTACATATGCTCAGATACCTTGGTAAGACAAGGATAGGTTTACCTCCTGCCTTTCTTTCGCAGCGTGACGGTTTCACTTACATATGCTCAGATACCTTGGTAAGACAAGGATAGGTTTACCTCCTGCCTTTCTTTCGCAGTGTGACGGTTTCACTTACATATGCTCAGATACGTTGGTAAGACAAGGATAGGTTTACCTCCTGCCTTTCTTCGCAGCGTGACGGTTTCACTTACATATGCTCAGATACCTTGCCTAGTCTAGTAGTATTATGTCTATGGCTTTTTTACCATTTAGCTCGGCTGAGCGTTCGCTTAACGTGTATGTATATGGTACGACTGTACGCTCTTTATAATGCCACACTCATCGTATTTGCGCCCCGTAAGTATACTAATAAGTATATATGTATATATAGGTGTACCTATGTACAACAGTGAATAGCCAGTTGCTGGTGAAAAGCTGTACGCGTAAAATTTAAAAAATAAATAAATAATTATAATTGCATAAGTTGATAAAAAATGCTATGCAATAGCTTTACCGGGGCAGTCCCCGAATGCCACATTTAATTTATTTGAAGTTATACTTCTTTTGGCGCGTTTGGAAAAATAATGAGAGTAAAATTTTTACGATGCGCGCGCACACCGACAGCCAAAAAGTGACATGATGTAAATAGCTGATAACTGATTCATTTTACAAACAAAGAGTTGTGGGATGAATATATCATATTATATCATTGATTTTTCAGCTGGGGCTTTGGCCTGAAGTAACTTCAGCCGGCTTTTATCACCTGTTACAACACCCTGGTCTGTCATGGAACTTGGCCCAGAATTCTAGGTCGCTCCTAAACATCTATTATCATTGTTTGACAACCCGTGTGGCCGTACCAAATGTCCTGGGATCGATTCCCAGCGACGGAGTTTGAATTTCTGTTCTCGGTCTGGGTGTGAATGTCCTTGTCTAGTGTGTTGTCCATGGCACCCACGACACAGGGAATCCTAGTGTTGGTCTATGAGTGTGTAACATTATTTATTTATTTATCTCCAACTCACTCACCTATTATACTCTGGTCTCGCCTCTCCCTTTCCATCTTGGTGTATGCCTCCTCAGAGACGGCGAAGATGTGGGGGTCCAGATCGCCCATCGCCTGGCCCCGGTACGCCATGATGGTCTCATCTCCTGGAATACGTTGCTATATCAGAGAAACTATCCCTTAAATAGTTGTCGAGTGATCTACTTCCTGCTAATATTATAAATATGAATGTTTGTTTATATATTGTTGTTTGTTGTTCTTTGACGCAATAATCTAAATTTTGCTAACAAAAAATAACCGACTTCAAAGTTACTTAAAAACTACTTGTCAGATCTCGTTCAAATTTATGTGGAACCACATGACAAGCACCTGCTTTCGATTAAAAAAAGAATCATCAAAATCGGTTCGCCCAGTCAAAAGTTCTGAGGTAACAAACATAAAAAAAAATACAGTCGAATTGAGAACCTCCTCCTTTTTTTGAAGTCGGTTAAAAACTACTGAAAATAGTGTACTTATAATCTTGGAAAACACGGCCATGCCGCAAAGATAGCGCTACTAAATAAAATCCAGACTATTTATCTTAATGCTGTATCTTACCTTGCCCATCCTCAGTAAACAGTTTTAGTAGCAGAATACACAGCAAAAATAATTTTAAATCAATAATATTAAGACAAAGTTCATGAACTGTATTGGCATAGCGCCGCCGCGAACAAGCCATTCCAACTTGGTATTACGTAACCATGTCATCCTTTTGGATGTCATCCAAAAATCTTACCATGTCTTCATTCTTACGGTCTCATTCATAAACGCTTCAAAACTTATTTTTGCTATTGCACTGTTATATTTTATCTTTATCGTTTTTCCTACGAGTGAAAGAAACAATCTAAATACTAACAAAAAATAACAGACTTCAAAATTACTCAAAAACTACGTGTCAGATCTCGCTCTAATTTTTGTGGGACCACATGACAAGCACCTCCTTTCGATTAAAAAAATAATCATCAAAATCGTTTCACCCATTCTAAGGTTCAGAGGTAACAAACATTTAAAAAAATACAGTCGAATTTAGAACCTCCTCCTTTTTTTGAAGTCTGTTAAAACACTTTGGAAGCCTTCTATTACTACTTATTTATAAGTACTATTATTTCTTCTGTGTTATTACTTAGCTTGTTTTTTATGACTATAGATAGGGCATAGATATTTATCCATGTCACATCACACGTGATCCATCTAAAGGTAAATCTTTGAAACTTGTATTAGAGTAATGAACTTATGTTCCTTACTTACCATATATTGGTAGTTCATAATAGGGATTGATCGCTACTAAAACGATCCCGCAATAAGTATAGATGGCGTTCCGATCGCAGAATCTGAAACACATTTATTATATTAATTGAAAGAAATCAGTGCATGGGAATCAATGAGGATTGTATGGCCTCCATAACATTGTTTGTGTTAATAATCTAAATTTTACTAACAAAAAATAACAGACTTCAAAGTTACTCAAAAACGACTTGTCAGATCTTGTTCAAATTTATGTGGGGCCACATGACAAGCACCTGCTTTCGATTAAAAAAATAATCATCGAAATTGGTTTGCGTGTTATTGAGTTATTCGTCCATTTGTCGCGCACATCTTAATACAAATTTAAGACTTATATGATTTTCTCATGGATGCCATTGTCAGATCTCAATAAAATTTATGTGGGACCACATGACACGCACCAGCTTTCAATTATAAAAAGAATTATCAAAATCGGTTCGCCCAGTTCAAAGTTCTGAGGTAACAAACATTTAAAAAAAATACAGTCGAATTGAGAACCTCCTCCTTTTTTTGAAGTTGGTTAAAAAAAATACTCGTCTATAGCTAATTTGGACACGGGAAATTAGCATAGTAGTGAACATGGCACATACGTGGGAGTTGATTAACAAACACTTGTTCAAACATTGGTATACCTTCGTCGTCCAATCCTTCGTAAAACTCACATTAAAGTAAAAGGTCATATACCAATTTGACCAAAATCACATACATTTAAAAATTATTGAACGCGCTTACGTATATAGTGATACATGCAAATAATTAATGCAAATAACGGAACTGTATGCAAAACACAAAACTAGTTTAACCACATACAGGTAAAACAAAAATACAAATCAAGGAAACATAAAGGATATCAATATCAATCTATACTATAATAAAACTCAAAGGGCAAAGGAGGTGGCCAACATCTGTATGGGCATTTGCCCCATTTGTGAAGTATAATGTACACATATTATTTTTACCTTAAATTAAAGCTTACAATATCTACTTTGATAATATTATCAATAAAAATCTCTAGAACTCGGGATTCTACTTTTACGGGCAGTTTTAGCTTTTGTAGTTTGACATTCTGCAAAACATATGTAATCGTGAAAAAGTGTTTTAAAGAGCGATTTTTGTATTAAATAAATAGTATTTATCTTTTGGATAATTAATTAATATATGTCTTTTCTTTAATTATGACTTTATGACCTTATTCCTACAAAAAGATGTACCAGCAGTACTAAATAAAATATACGTATTAAATTGTCACCTACCTATCTGTAAATATTCACAAGCAAACGTAATAAAAATAAAACTGCATATTGATATTATTAAGTGTTTCATTATATACATTTAGGTACACATATGTAAAAATTAAGGAATAAAATATAACAATAGTACCAAATAAGGCAAATAAGGTGATGCATTCAATTTTTTTTCAAATTCATTTATTCGTTTAGGTATCATTGATACACTTATGCACGTAATTTTTTAATCAACCAGCTTTTCGCAAAGGTGCTTTGTCATGGAGGACAAGAAAAGCTGTAAAAAATCTCCATAACACATCTTTTAAAAATAAAAATACATTGATATATTTATTACAAAAAAATATACAGCTTGTACAGAACTGGTTGCAGAGCTGGTCATTTCCATGCGTCTTTGTCATTTATGTACTCATCTACAGTATAGTAGCCTTTGCCTAAAAGTTGAAAGAAAAAATGTTAGGAGCCTATTATAAAATAGAACTTATTTTCTAAACGTACCTATTGCAAAAAAAAACAGGAATATTGTACATTGCCGCGTGAACCTAATCGTAGTAAGCACTACTTAATAGTAAAGAAAAATGCCATACCTGTACTCAATGATGTTGTATGTATAGAAATCTTTGCCTGTACTGCAGTGATCCATTCTACCAATATGGATTGCAGGTTTCTTGCTAAGGAAGATATGGAGTGACGTGCCATGCGCTCAATATCAACCGCGCAATTAATGCAACTCATGGCAAAAAATCAAATACAATTAATATTTTGCAGAAATGAAACTGAAAAATATTATTTTGGCAAATAACAATATAGTAGACATTGGCACTTCTGTCAGCCAATTGTCAAACTCCAGTGATGCCGGTCACTCACATTCGCGCGAATACGCGAACCCACAAGTGTGGGACGACCTTCGCGAATGATTATGCGAAGTTTTGGAGGCATTCGGGGTTTTCCAAGCTGTGTCGGTTTTTTGTCGCACATCAAAGCGCGCGAACCTCGAACCTTCGTGTAGTCAGTCTCCCACACATTCGTGCAACCAGTTGCGCACACGACTAAAAAGGTGATGTATCTCCTAATTTTTCGTGGTTCGTGGCGTCTAATCGTACTACCATTTATTTTCTGTATTGAAAATGGATTTGAATGACCACAACATAATAACAACAGCAAGATTGAACATTCGTGAACAAAGTGTAGGAGAAAGCGGAAATGGGCTTGTATACTCATATGCGAACCCATGCCTGACGGCCCTTCACATATGTGCAAACATTCGTAAAAATGTCAAACATTTGCGCGCATGTGAGTGACCGGGGTGATAGCAATGGAGGTAGTAAAAGTATATTTGTATACAATACAACTTATTATTATTGTTAATTTATTATAACTACTCACGGCGGAGTTCAGAAGAAAATTAAAATTCTAGTTATGTTATAATAAATGGAAAATATGTCTTTTCAGAGGACTAAAACCTTGTACAAAAAAACGTATTTTAACCATTTCCGGGGTAAATATTGGCCACCTCCTTTACTGTACATTGAATATTTTTTAAAAATTTTGATTAGGGGGCACTTCAATAACGTGTTAGAGCACAAAAATATTTTTTTTAGAATTATTGTCTGTCTGTCTGTCTGTCTGTCTGTCCGGGCATCACATGAAAACCCTTGAACGGATTTCGATGAAAATTGGTAAAGTTGTTACTTATACTCCGGGTCATATTTTAGGATACTTTTTATCCCGGAAAATTAAAAGGTTTCCCCGGGAAACGGGATGAAAGTTTATATGGAATATTTTTAAAACATCAACCGATTTGCTTCAAATTTGCATCAAATGTTCCTTGCTTAAATTTATGGAACCCATATTTTTCAGTTTTTCAAAATTTTGAAAAAAAAAAGAAAAAAATACTAATTAATGTGAATATTGCTTATTTTTCAAAACCCGCTCCTGGAGGAATCTTTTGTGATTTTATCGTGGGTTTCAGTATATAAATTACTAAATATAAGTACTTCAATATAAATTCACCGTTTTTTAAATTTCCTTCTACAAGAGGTACAAATAAGGTAAAACATAATTTCCGTATGCGAAGCTGCGGGCAACAGCTAGTATAAAATATGTTTATTGAGCTCATTGAAATATTACTAGCGTATAGAAGAGACACCGAGAACACAATGTATGTTCCAATGAATTGGCGCCGCGCGGCTTCAATTGCCAATGGATTCGTTAGATTTTGAAAGGAGAACAGGGGCTCAATTTTGAAAATAGAAAATCCCGGCGGGGACCATTGAGGTAATACATAGAGAAGCTATCTCAAACAAAATGTGTGTTCCACCGCCGGCTTGCCCTCCGTTCTCTTTTCAAACTAGAAGCCTCGTTTGCACACTTGCCATAGAGTAACTTTGTATATGACACTTGTCGAACCAAGACAAGCAGTCACCGACTCCAAATCTTTACAAGCTCTTACTCCAACTTTATTTAACGTGCAAAAGCGTTTAAACGATTTCAAACGTAATTACCATTGATTCGTGTCAAAAAATCCAACACTTTAAATTGGTCACAAGCGTCGCGTCGGCAAGCTTATTTAGTCCATTAACACGCTAGTGGCTTGCCAAGTTCAAACGCTCCTTATGATTTTTTCATTCAAAATGGCGGGAACATTGCTCAATAATTTAATTTAATTCGTTTTAGTTGATTTAAGTTAAGATTTTGTTTTCTTACTGATAAAGTGATAACATTATCTTTTTTGTTTTTTGTCGTGCAATTGTGACACATTCATAATACGCACGACGGCATTTTTTCAGTTTTTTCATAAACAATTTTGTCATGCGGCCGCAATGAGCGCAGCCGAGTGACAGAATGAAATGCAGCCGGCCGGCTGCAATGCACACCCCCGAACCCAATGTTCGCGGTGTCTGTTCTATACGCTAGTAATATTAATTCTATGGCGGGGACACACATTTTGTTTGAGATGTCTTCTCTTGTGTATACCTCAATGATTGAGCTGCATATTTGTTGGTTTTTGTTGCGTAAGAATCCTAAAAATAAATATTCAATAACATATCCTCTGTGAATCACTGCAAATCACACAAATACATGATAATATGTCCAATATATCCGGAGTTGCTTTGTCCATTAACTATATTGTTATATTTGTAACGTATGTATACGAAAATGTTTGTTACTCTAAGTTTTGATTAAGATAATGATAATTAAGTTATTCACTGTTGCCGACTGTTATCTATTACAGCAATGCAATCAATTTAAATGGTAATTCCATTATTATAAGCTCTATGTAATTGTAATATTTAGGCCTTTTGTTCTTATGAGTATTTAAGGTTCTCCTTCTTTAGAGAAACCTAAATTACGGGTATTATTGAATGTGCTGAGGAGTTTCTTTCGAACTTTTGAAATGGTAGGATTAAATTCGGGCATTCACACAACAAAACTTCCCATAGCGTAAGGGGCCATCCAATAAATTACGTCACACTAATTTCATGGCTTTTTTACCCCTCCCCCCGTCCTTGTCACAGCTGGTTACATTTGTGAAACCTCCCCCCTAGTGTGACGTCACATATTATGAAATTTTAATAATATAATATAATATTATGAAATTTTAATATGTGAAATGAAATTAGTGTTCCGAAATAAGTTTTATTTCCTTGAATTGTTTTTTAATATTTACCTATACGTACCAATTATGCGATTTTTAAATGTGACGTCACGAAATTTAGGACCCCTCCCACCCCTTGTCACACTATGTCACACTACATCGACCCCCCCCTCTCCCCCCTTACGTGTGACGTAATTTATGGTCCCTAACCCATAGACCTTACATGTAAAATAAAATGCGACAACACCAAACTTACCTAACTCTCAAATTATGTAGTACAGCCGGCTCATGAAGATACGATAGCGACGTCAAGTCATTCTGTCCGATGAGCAGCGATGGGTTCCTCAGTGGTGGCATTCGTTTCTCATCCGTTATCTGAAACAATACAACTTACAGTCTATAAGATGTTATACACATGCTTGTTAGTATCACACGAGCATGCGCAACTAGTATCGAATAATCTAAATTTTACTAACAAAAAATAACCGACTTCAAAATTACTCAAAAACTACTAGTCGTTCTACTACGTTTGAACTAATCGTTCAAATTTATGTAGGACCACATGACAAGCAACTGCTTTCGAATAAAAAAAGAATCATCGAAATCGGTTGGCGTGATATTGAGTTATTCGTCCATTCGTCGCGCACATACTTAATACAAATTTAAGACTTATAGGTTTTGTCATGGATGCCATTGTCAGATCTCAATAAAATTTAAGTAGGACCACATGACAAGCACCAGCTTTCGATTAAAAAAAGAATCATAAAAATCGGTTCACCCAGTCGACAGTTCTGAGGTAACAAACATAAAAAAACAGTTGAATTGAGAACCTCCTCCTTTTTTTGAAGTTGGTTACAAAGTTAAGCAACAACGGGCGCGGTTATTGGATGACTGCTTGCGGAAAAAAAATCTTGAGCATTAAAATCACTATACCAACGGGAAGGGTTTAGTCGCCTCATACGACACTCATCCAGCATGTCACCTTGGTATCCAGATGACATTAATTTAAACTGGTTTTTAAGACAGGGGTATGTAATGACGATATGTATTTTGTATGCCAATATTTCGACCCAGATGATATAATATGTTAACTAGTATAATTATTATTATCTTTCCCTAAAGATTGGCTAAAAAAATCTATTAATAATGAGCATTCATTCTTTCTTCGGTCTGAGTGGCGTAGATTAGGGGAGGCCTATGTCCAGCAGTGGACCTCAAAAGGCTGATGGATGGATGGATGGATTCATTCTTTCATTCATTCATTCATTCGCTCACTCAATCAGTCACGCACATACTCACCAGTCAGTATAAACTTACCTTAAGCTGTTTAATTTCTCCCGATTGGTCCAACTTGACAATGAGGACCCCCGAGCGGTAGTCCGCTGTGACGGTGGCGCTCTCCCACACCTTGACTGGGTGCTCCACCCATATGCGGGCACCCTGGTAACAATCAGGTTATACGTATAGAACAATAGACCTTGCGGACGAAATTCAACCTTAATTTTATTAGTGAAGCGTTGACTTTACTTTGTCCTATTACTATTTTCTTTAATTTTTTTCATGAAACTAACGTGAGTATAGTCGTACGTGGACATTAGCAACACCAAAGGCATCACTGATGCCTGCCAAGAAAGAAAGAAGAATAAGATAGAAATCAAAGATTTTTCAATAACATCACCTCAACGCTTTTAATTGTTTTGTCTTACTGCCCCTCAAAATGGCTTTAGCATCCTCTTGAAGGGCATTTTTGATTGTATTTTTTAGATTTTACTATGTCGACTGATTTGTAACATATGTTAGACAAGATTTACAAAAAGAGATTTAAGTTATTAATTATTATTAAGTTATTATCAGTTTGATCCAACTTGAAAGATAGGACAGTTTACATATGTAAATATATATTTACATTTATTTATAAAGATAGGACAGTTTACATCTCAAAAAAAAAACTTTTGACAGAACGAAGTCTGTCCGGGCAGCTAGTAATATTATATTATTATGCATTCCTATTTGAATTAATCTAGAATGTTTAGTTAATATCGCGGAGATTGTATGTGTTCAATATTCTTATTTGAATATATTTTCCAACAAAATATTAAAAGATAATTAGAATCTTATTAGAGTAAATCTCTTTTTGTAAATCTATTTAAGTTATTTGTAAAATGTCCAAATAAGCAGTGTCCAAAACTTATGTTATTTTCAACTCAGGGAGTTATAAGACAGCAGGAAATAATTTATTTTCATTACTTTATTAGGTACAGTCACCTGCAGAGAAAAGTAACTCATCTGTTTACAGCACAACAGGCAATGGAAACATTGTTGTTCATATATATTTCTTTTCTCTGCAGGTGACTTTACTATACAAGTGAAAGGGTCTTGTACAATTTGTCTACAAGTCCTATCTCCGGTGTACACCCATAACACCATTCAGTGATATTATAAATTATCGTATAAAAGTATCTTATGCACTTTGAACAACTGTCCATACCTAGTAGACAAAGTTAATCTAAACAAAGTTATTTTTATGTTATATATCAATTTTATTACATTATTTATTTATACTTCAGACCAGATTTAGACATTCTTGTACTTCAGACCAGGATAGATAATTAAGTCTCAGGTTATAATTCATAATTTAGAGCCAGTGCAGATAGAAATAGTTCAGCCGTTCTGCGTTCTTTGTAACATTTACAACTCTATTGTTTGGTTTACACGTATTAAGTAGTTAAGTAGTTAACTAAATTTTAAGTAAATTAATATGTGTAAACAATTTATTAGTTTAGTAACTTAGTAGTTAATTAATCAAGTAGATAAGTAATTTAGAAATTTTTCTATTTTCTGTTAAGTAAGTGGGGGGGGCTTATCACTTAACACGTTTGGACAGGCACTTTTTAGTTAATATTTAGTAAAACGGTCAAGTAGTCAAGTAATTTAGTAAAATGCTTAAGTAGTTAAGTAGAATTGTATGAACTAAAGAGCTTTACTAAATTATTATGTGTGGACGCCCACTAAAAATTATTCACTTAAAATTTAGTTAACTACTTAACTACTTAATACATGTGTATGGGCTATATAGGACAGCACAGACAGCAGGCAGTCAGACCGGTCTGAGTGAATGCTTGGCTTCTATTCCCAGAAATACAAAGAAAGCAGAACGAAGAACTCATAACATCTGAACTCGTGAAAGTGTGAAGCGTTATTTATTTCTGTCTGTACGGGCCCTTATTTTAATTTCTTGGTCAGAAAATAAAGTCATATTCTGTATTGTCTTTGCTTTTTATTCCACCATATTGAAGCAAAAAAATATAAACAAATGACATCATCATTTAATTTTACTGTTTTACATTACTGGTTAATAAATTCAGTGTAAAAGTGTAAGTTTCATCAAAGTGTTGCATCAAATTATATGCTAATAAATTATTCATAGCAAGCAAGTGTTTATAATCGTTACAAACCCACTGATTGACAGATAGTGAGAGTGCGATATCTTTCGTTTTACAACACTGGCTGTTTATTGCGTCTGACATTCGCACTTTAAATAAAGAAAACAATTTTATTAATGCATGATTCGGAATTTGAATTTGGAATTCCTCCTGCAAGATGCACTTTTTAAAGTAATAAATAGGCTAAAGTAAATACGTATGAAAAATTACCTTTGTGTATAGTTCCTTGGTCGTCATTTTGTTGTAATGAAAATAATTTATTAAATTAAAAGTTAGCTTCTTATTATTTTACCACGTGTTCACAACTTCGAAAATCCATTTTTAATATTAATTAAAATAAGCAGGTAGTTTCGCATTACTATTTTTCTGATGCGAATTGCGAAACGTCACTGACTGAAGTGTTTATTGACACATGTCAAGGAACAAAAAAAAATGTATATGCGAGGTAGGTACTTGTCTACATAGTGCCTCTCGCTCGGAGTTGCTCGCTAAAGTTATGTACAGTTTTCTCCTACTCAAGAATGTTACGTATTAACTTAGCATTGTGTTGTGATTGTTCGTAACAACGTAAGCAAAAAATCCATCCATCTCTTTAACAATGCATCGAAAGTTTCTTTGCAAGAGTAGGTTCCCACGGGTGCTGCCATGTAGAAAAATTAAAATTTAAAAATGGAATAGGTCAAGGACACTGGACAACACTCCGTTTTACGTGTAGTTCCAGAAAATCAATAACAATAATCAAATGAAATTCAAAGTTCCACTGCACTTTTTATTGCATACACAGTACAATTTTTTTATGTAGTAAGTACATTAATTATATAGATCTCACTGTCACTACTTCCGAATTCCGATACCTAACATGTTTACAATTTCATTTCGAAATATTTTGCTCTAAGCTTATTTTTTATTAAACATATTAATTTGCCGCATTATTATAATTTATGATCCAAGTCCGATAGCTGTATCTCCATGGAAAAATCTTCATTTATTTTCTTGAGAGGGGAACCACGTTTGGCAGGCTTCAGTGGCAATCTCACAGAGGGCGGTAAAAGCTTTGCTTCTGGAGTCATATTCTGTAACTGAAATAATGATGAAGGGAACTTAAAAATCATTTTTGAATACCTATTCAACGATATCCCACTTGACGTAGTTCGTCGAATAACTAAATAAGTAAATCTAAATGAATATGTAAATCTTCTAAGTGGGTTTATCACCATCGTAACCCACAACTTTCCCACGGCTGGGCTTGGGTCTCTTTTCACAATGAGGGGTAAACTAATAGGTAGGTACTAATATTATAAAGCTGAAGAATGTGTTTCTTTGGTTGAACGCTAATCTCAGGAACAATACTGGTTCGAATTGAAAAAATATTTGTGTGTTGGATAGTGAATTTATCGAGGAAGACTTTAGGATACTATAACAACACGCTATGACCAATACCAATACCAATACAATCAATGAAAAATGTTGCAAAAACGGTAAAAATGTTTATTGGACTCGTCGTGTTCCGGCTGGGAGCTTGAGAGCCAGTTCTCTTTCTCTTTTTCTTCTCTCTATCTTGGCCGGCAACGCATCAGTGATGCCTTTAGTGTTGCTGAAGTCCATGGGCGACGATAGCCATTTACCATCAGGTGGATCGTCAGCTCGTTTGCCGGCTATTTTTATAAAAAAAATATTATTCAAAAGCTCCAATCTCACCAGTGGGTCCCCTTTTGCCAAACATGATCCCATTCATGGGCGCGTTCTTGTAGTTGGCTTCGGTGCGGTCGACCATGCATAGCAAGATGACCATGGCTACGATGGCGAAGGCGAACCGAATGGCGCTGCACATCTGTAAACATATTTTTATAAGATCCAAGAGAAAATTGGAAAAAAGGAGAAATGCTCCTATCGTTAGCTTTCTTGTATCCCTAACATAAAAAAGTTTTTCATAAAATATGTAATTGCAAAAATTGTAGAAGCGTCGACAAGCGATTTTTGGATTTTGGAATAAGGCAATCTCGTTTCACCGTA
The DNA here is from genome assembly GCA_911387775.1 of Thymelicus sylvestris. NCBI lineage: Eukaryota > Metazoa > Arthropoda > Insecta > Lepidoptera > Hesperiidae > Thymelicus > Thymelicus sylvestris. The sequence goes on along the minus strand of OU426912.1, from coordinate 961,886 downwards.
ATCAAAGGCTATGGAGACAAACGGAGCTAGAAATCGTTTTTGCGATTTTATATGTTTGAACGTAGGAAAGCACCGGAATTGTTAAAGAAAAAAAATAATAGAAAGAGTTAAATTAAGGTTACATAATACCTTTTCTTGTATTTTTTGAGCTGGTCTTACTGGAATGAAGCTGGTAACTGATGTCTGGGAGAGATTTCCCGGGCCTTTTATAGCTGGAATCTGGAGCAACCCTCCGGTCATTCAATTAACGGATTATTGAATCTCCGCCACATATTGACCAGGATTACTCCAGGGATTTAAACTTTATTAGTACATAAGATTATGACGAGATTGGAAGGATAATACTTTGATTAAGCACTTATTGAGTTAGCTCGAGCTTGAGAGACAAAGTTTATGGTAATATTGAAACTTCTTTATAAGGAGTTTCTCAGTTAGGAGGTATTATAATTTTAGTAGAAGCGCTCATATCCCGGCAGCTCGTACCGATCTAAAGTGTGATAAGCAACAGCGTGCGGTCGGTAGTTGGATGGGTGACCGCTAGCGACAAATTTTTTTTGAGCGCCTCCGAGCTTCGTAGGGCACGTAAAACCGTCCGTCCCGGTTGCTATCGTAAGATAACAGTCGTTAGGCCATGTTGGAGGCCCTCGGGCGGCAAAAAACTTCCAACACTAGGGTTGGCCACTAAGTTTAGGCCACAGCATCTTCAAGAAATAAAATAAAAAAATAAAAATAAACGTTTACTTACGTTTACATACTCCCGCAGTAGGTTTACCTGTATCGCGGGTGGCATGGACGACACATCACAATAACATCCTGCACCTGAGTACAAATATTTATCTGTCACATAAATAACTGCCCCGGCCGGGAATCGAACCCGGGACCCCTCGCTTCGCAAGTTCGCAGGGTCGCTGTCAACTTGGCTAAAGGGTTGTCAATTAATTAAATAGAATTGATCGCAATGGTTCTGCCTATGCCACTTGAGTGGTTTTGCAACGACAAATACACTTATTAAATAGCCTATGCCTGACATAACCAAAATTATATTAATAACGATAATCGCTATTTACTCAAGGTATGGGGTGGGCCCATATCTTTTATGTGCCCACATTATTAGGATTCCATATGTCGTGGAGGCAATGCACAGTCCAATAGCAGAAAAAATTTATCGTTCAAATTTTTATCTCGCTGGGAAATGAACTCAGGACCGTTTTAATGGCGAACCCCCATTGTAACCATGCCATGGTAATGGTCGTGAGATTGAGAAAAGTTTAGCTATGTGTTCGATTCTCGGCCGTGACCAACACAACCTTAAGGCGCTCCACCCACTGAAGACGCGTCCCGCCGCGGTGCGCAGAGCGACGGATAACACAACTGCGCGCGGGGCAATTTCCCGCGCGGTGCCGCGTCGGCAGTGTGATGCTAGGCGTGATTTCTATACAAATTGACATAATTGCATACAATGGTAAAATCTGCCATCCCGCGCACCGCGACGGGGCGCGGTGCAGTGGGTGGAGCGCCTTAGTAAACCCATATTTTCGAGTCCTTATCTTAAGCACTTATGTTTGTCCATGACACCTGACACAGTTAAAAACACGGTGTTTGTGCATCTTTTAAAAGAAAGTCTAAATTGCTTTTCAATATTTTTGATTGATTGATTCCAACACTTTCATCTACCAACCAATGAAGAAATAATCATATTTGTCTAGACTAAGTTCTCGTACAATATTCTTATTAATTGAATTTGAAAATAAATAGCTTATTTTATTCGATATTATCTGCATTTAGCAGGGTAGCTGAGCCGAGTATAAAAAGGGAAAAATCCTGGAATGGAGCATCAGTTGACTTCAAGCATTTGAAGAGTTCTGAACTATCTAAATTCGACAAAAAATAATATAAAATGTAAGTTTTATTACTTTCTGATTATACTTATTCGTTGGTAGGTAATTTTTGTATACTAATTGAAAAGTAGTTTTTGTTAAAAGGCAATATGAATTATGATTTTTCTTTTTTCTTTTCCTTTCGGCGCATATGGCGAAACTCTTGACTTTTTATATTCTTTTTATATTACTGTTTCCGGATTTTCTCACATTAATTAATGAAGCGAGAAATTTTCCTAACATATCCGGTTGAATGAAACAGAGAAAGGATTATGAAGGAATGTTACTTCCTAAAGCCCGTTTTGTGGTCTCACGTTTAATTCAGAGTAATTCCATGATCTCATAATATGACGACATTAGTGCTTTTCTTGTACTATGTCCATAAGACTCTTCTCAAAAGGTTCAGCTAGCTTCATCGCAGTAGTTTGCAACGCCTTTTCGCAAAGATGACCGAGAAAGTTGCTTCACACTCACCCTGACTACATTTTACAATTTTGATTGATTGGACCAAATTTCAATGCTGCACTGTTCACAATCCCGAAAAATCTGTCAACTAAGCTTACAAGTACAAGTCTTCTGGGTCTTTACTGACCATCAACGCTTGTTGCCTTTGGCGTTACCGATCTCCATGGACATGGTGTCCACTTACCATCAGTTACATCGTCAGCTCGTAGAGCTACGTTTCAGTTGCGACATTAACTTCTAGAATTTATGATTATAAAATTAGTTTTCTTTTCAGACCCAAGATGCATACCACCGCCATATTCTTCTGTGTGCTGATCGTGGCCTTACTGATCCTTCAGACCGAAGCTACGTACAAGAAGCCAATGTTTAACGGTTCCATTTTCGGCAAGAGGAACACTGTTGGTGAGTCCTTTCTCTGTTGTATTGGGATAGCCCTGCGTTACGTAAATCTGTAAATCGTCTGGTAGCTACCAGACAGCAGGCAGACAGCCTGATGGACATCAGGGACACCAATTATAAGCCGAAACAAGAGCCGGACCAACAAGAAGAAGCAAGATCGACAATAGTCTTTCCGACGCAGTGGTTGAAACACGTAAAAACCTTTCACGATCGATTTTATGAGGGTGATAGTCAAGTTAGTAAAAATCCTCCCTCTCATTTCATTATTAAATTAGGGTATTATAGGATTTAGCCGAGTGGCCTTTGACTTGGGTTCAAGAATGGATGGAATTTTTTAACCTTTTTAATTCCAACGCAAAAAGACTGGGTATATAAGTTTGACGCTTATGTATGTCTGTCTGTGGCATCGTAGCTCCAAAACGAATGGACCGATTATGATGCGTTTTTTTTTGTTTGATTATAATGCGGTTTCTTAGCTATGTTTAGTGTAAATAAAACAGTCGAGGTTTTTTTAAATTTTGTACGGAGATACGCAGGGTTTAAACTCAGACTTCGGTAAACGGGAGATCCACATGGATTTTACACAAGGCTATTGTATAAATAATAATTTTATGAACTTAATATTTTCAGAATACGACTCCACGAAAGCCCTGTCGGCTCTCTGTGAGATTGCATCTGAAACTTGCCAAGCTTGGTACCAGGCCCTGGATAAGAAGTAGAATTACTTACACCCTTGCTTATTGCTGAAAATGTATTAAAAATATTCAAATAAAATTATCGATGTTATGTACTCGCTAGGCCCACTTACTTGTATTAGATTTACGTACTTGCAATATACTGGGTGACTAAACTAACCTAACATAACCTAAAAGTACATAAGTAGGTACAGTCACCTACAGAGAAAAGTAACCCATCTATATATATAAAAATGGATGTTGCTAAGCGCTAAACTCGAGAACGGCTCGACCGATTCGGCTAAAAGTTTTTGTGTATGTTCCTTGGAGTCCACGGAAGGTTTTTATAATATTAAAAAAAAAAAAAAAAAAAAAAAAAAAAAAAAAAAAAAAAAAATGCGCGGACAATACTAAAACAATACTTTTCTTTTCACATAAAAATTGTTTCAGCATGTATAAATATTCGAAACGGTATCCACGGGAATTAGTAGTAGAAACAATTAGGTACCGGGAATAAAGGCTAACCGCTATATCGTCGCCGATCAACTGCAGATAAAAGAAGATCAACAGTTGTAAAAGTAAATCCAGAAAATATCGAAATTGATAATCGTTGCATTGTTCCTTATTAACCAAACCTATCAAAGACTTTCAAGGCGCACATCAATGTTGAATCTTGCCATTCCGTAAAATCTATAAAATACATTTGCAAATATGTAACGAAAGGAAGTATGGCTGTGATTGGAGTTAGTGCTGAGATTTCTATTGATGAAGTTAACCAATACCAAATGGGCCGTTACGTTAGTGTTCATGAAGCAATTTCGCGCATTTTTTCTCTTCCCATTAGGTATATATGTGACGATATCTTGCATCAAATGCACACTAGAAAAGGGAATATACATTAACAATACACAGAAGAAATTTACAACGAGGGATTGATAATAGTTAAGGACATGTGCTTGATGATGTCAAACAAAGTATCATCTGAATTAGGCATGGCCGTGCCTAATCGCCAAATGCACGACGTTGCTTTAAGGGAATCCGCTGTTGAACCAACAAAAAAATTTGTAAATGATGGAAATGGAGGAATTTACTATTTGGACGCTCCAGGTGGTATACATCTTCATCTGGAATTGCAGCCACGTTATTGAAAGGCGAATTATCGAACAGCCGATTCAGTGCTAAAATTATTATTATTATTATTATTCAAAGCAATGAGACTTCTACCTCCAACATTTCGAAGAACACAGCAATGGCAAAGGTTTTGCAGCAATGTAAGTTGATAGTGTGGGATGGATGCACGATAGCACATAAAAAGTATTTGGAGGCATTAGATAGAACTATGGAAGATCTACGAAACAATCGAAACCGATTTGGTGGAGCGATGATTTTATTAGCAGGAGATTTCCGTCAAACATTACCAGTGATTCCTCGGTCAACGCCAGCGGATGAACTCAATGCATATTCAAAGTCCTCCATTTTGTGGAAATACGTAAAGATACTAAATTGAAACAAGAATATACGTATACGATAGCAAAATGATCAATCCGGAGAAATATTTTCAAAGCAACTCATTGACCTTGGTAATGGCAAAATCCCTGTTAATGATTCGACTGGCTGCATTATATTTTTGTCAGTTTACTGAAAAAACAATCGAGCTCATACAAAACGTGTTCCCAAACGTCTCTCAAAATTACAAAGATCATTTGTGGCTGAGCGAACGTGCTATATTAGCTGCCAAAATTACGGATGTAGATGAAATAAACTTCAAAATTCAAAATGAAATTTCCGGTGAATTAAAGACATACAAAGAACAATGCCCAAAAATTATTTTTATTTTTTGTAGCATCTTAAAACGTCAGTTATACCGAAGCAATTCAATATTTTTTTACGTATTTTAATATTAATACCTGTACCCGTATTACCCAGGTTAAAATAATTTCAATAATAAGTGATGAATTGACTATAATAACAATGATGTCGATACTCAGTGTCGATATTGTCCATTTTCATTCGGTAAAAATGATACCATTTCATACTTTTGTACTCTAATGGTAGAAAATATATTTTGATAGTCGTACATATTTTCTGATTTTAATTATTTCATATTGTGTAAAGTGAGTAATGCCCAAATTACTATCTTTAATAAATAAATAACATTCTGCTTGAACTTTTTTATTTTTATATTTAAAAATATTACCTTTCTCCATATTCATGAAATTCTTATATAGTAATTTAATCTTTCAGTAGTAGCAAAATGGCAACTTTTGAATCGTTTTTTAAATTGAAGTTGACGTTTAGTGATCACATCGTGACATTCGTGACATCACATACTCTTCCGGCATCGTTGTTTTGTTGTGTACCAGGTACTCTATGTATAATACTTCTATGGTTATAAAACATTCAATATCAAAATACTTTGGTTCTGGGGTGTGCCTGCTGAAAATTCTTATATATCTAAGCTCAGAAATTAATGCTGCATTTTTTAGAATATTTTTTATTTTAAGACGCTCAAGTTGAAAATGAAATAAAACTATGTATGGAAGTTTGGCATTGTTCTTTCACATACAGTTGATTGGGCAACTAATCAAGATGATGTCGTCAACTATCCAGCAGAATCGTTAAATTTTCCGGGATTGACACCTCATAATCTTCAACGGAAAGTAGGAACGGTAGTCATAATGTTAAGAAATATTAAATATTAACTTATTTTTGTAAGTAATCGTCGTTTATTGTTGAGATATAAATAACGTGATCACTCGGAAAAAATTATTTAATTTCTACTATTAATTTTTGACAGAACGAAGTCTGTCCGGGCAGCTAGTATGTTTATAAATATACGAACAGCACGTTTCCATTGCCTGTTGCGTTGTAAACAGATGGGTTACTTTTCTCTGCAGGTGACTGTACTACCAGTAACCATGATTATTTAAAATGTAAAACCTAATGAACCTTTACATTAATTTTATTTAAACAATTCTGCGTGGACATTGTTGACAATATGCTTAAATGTTTCACTATATTATAATGTAAATTATCTTTAATTAATAAAGATAAAATCAATACATTTGTTTTTTACTTCCTAATCTTATTAAGTTTGTTGCGAGCCCATATTGTGTTTTTTATTTTAAATTTTTTGGTTGGATTATCTTTATAAACGTGTTTTTTAGTTTTTTTTTTACCATTATTCGTTAGAATCTTGTCTGAGAAAAGTTTAGTTCTAATAGATTTCAACCAAAGATGCGGTTTTCGGGTTAGATTAATCCTTTGAGTGAAGCGACCATTAGAGCTGATTTACATATTGCTTACAATCAAGTTTGAAGCGATGGTGAAGTACTTCGACAAAGCAACTTAAATTAATAATATTGAAATACTTAATACATAGGTAATTTAAATGGAATGATTTACGTGCAATGTACCTTGTTCAAATGAAATTTTCTCAAAATTTTAAATGTGATTTTAATCACATTTTCCTTTTACACGCACGACGCGACGTTGTACTTTTTAATACTTTGTGTAAAATGGAACGTGATCCACTTGAAACTTAAAAGTTTGTTCTTATCTTATCAGATAAAATAACCGAGTTTCATTGGTTAAATCATGCTGCATAAGAAGATTTCAACCAATAAAAACGCAGCATTTATTGAAATTGTCAATTAAGAATCCAATATCCGTCAGCTGTCAAAAGTGTCAAATTGACAATTGTTATAATGGCTGGTTGATATTTTGTGAAACGTGTGTGGTAAATTATTTTCCTTGCAATAATTTAATTTTTATTCCATCAATTACTTTTCTAAACAACTACTACATTGATCCCGTGAAGTTTCACAAATTGAGTGAAAGTTTTCAAGAGCAAAAGGATAAGAAGAGCGGCAGAACGCACATCCAAAGTCCAAATCGAGGTAAATTACCATATAAACATAATTCCACGCTGATATTATCAGCGAGACGAATTACTCAGACGATTGTACGTTTCCAATTTCATATTATCGATTGATGAACTTTGAAATTCCACTTTTAAACTCAGTGCAAGAGAACTCTTCTATTTGAACAGGCACTACTCGTTTTGCTAATCTTGAGTTTGGTCAACAGCGCGATGTCGTAACTATTGTTTTCGTACTGAAAATAATGCCTATCTGTGTGTACAATGCGACACGGGGTCCTGATGCTTCAAGAACGTAGTCTTCAACTAATTGGTATTATAATTTAATCACTTATGTACTTACGATTCACGTGTTAAACAAACAATTATTAATCTTCGTTCGCGCTGTTTGTTTCAAATATTATAACATTTATAACCGAGTACGTTTCCGTTGATTTGTTCAGGTTGATATCTCATCAAGCAGTGCTTATATCAAGTGAATTTATTGAAGTGATGTGAGTGAGATAATGTTTTGTAGTGTTATTGTTTATTTTCAGCATGCAAGGAAGGAAAAAAGAAGAAAACACAGATCTATAGAGCAATAAAATATAGAGTTAAGATGTCTCTCACAGAACCACCGTTAAAAAAGGCGAAAGTTGAATTTGATGTCAATATAATGATACAGAGCTTAGACAATTACATCCTGAAAATATCACTCTCATCTGAACCCCTTAAAATCATCATAGCTGATGATATTGATAATCCTGTTCCATCGATCAATGTTTATGTAGGCCACATCAAGGACCCAAGTCTTATATCAGAAACAATTTTGTTACTAAACGAGAAATTACCATTAAAGGCGTTACAGCATTTGAAAAGAGTCAGAGGACGTAATGTTCTTCTCTGCCCTGTGGAATATTTGGATAGTACTGTGCCCATACAAAAATACTTGGAACAAAACGTACCAGATTTAAATGACACGTTTGAGTATTTTAAGGAACTTCCCGTCCCTGGGCTTCCTCCAAAAGTATCAGCTCAATATAAACAAGCAAACAAGTTGTGGTCAGTAAATTTTCACCCAGACAAATACTTGGAAAGCATTGTTAAAAACACTCTCTTTGATTATATAGAATTGAAGAGACATAGGCAGATGATGGCGATGACGTTTCATATTGCTAAATGGTATGTTAAGGAGCATAAGTTACAAAGCAGTCTTAGCTTAGAAGACGTTAATGTGGCCATTGTAGTAGATCCATTGGTGTTTTCGATTGTCGCTGTAGCTGTGGACAATCGGTTTCAACATCCCATGCAGCATGCGGCTATGGTAGCCATTGACAACGTAGCCAAAACACAAAAGGCTGGTGCATGGTTGACTGAGGAGGAAAAGGAGTTAGCAGATAGAAGACATAGTGGTATTGATAATGAACTATTCTCTTTTTTAAGCGATAAATTCACAGATATAAAGATCGGAGCCCGGACGTTTGAAAAACGTACAAGTGAATCTAGTGACAAGGATAACGGACCTTACCTTTGTACTAACTACTATATATATTTGATGAGAGAGCCATGCGTTATGTGTGCTATGGGGTTGATTCATGCACGAATAAATAGAACATTCTTTTGTTTTGACAACAAAAACCATGGAGCACTACAGTCGAGGACGATGTTACACGTGAATCCATCTCTAAACCATCGTTTTGAAGCTTTTACTGGATTTTTATAGTGATTTGCTGTGTTGTTTGATTGTTTTTGTGAAATAATACATTCATTTTAATATAAAATGGTTGTTTTACTCCTTGTCATCACAACCTAAACATTTATATAACTTTTTATAAATAATAATCATGAGATTATACAGATTCACATATTGCATATGAAGTTTCATATTTCGATCATGCTTATTGTCTTATTTCGTATTCAATTCGACTGTTTTTTTTTCTTATGTTTGTTACCTCAGAACTTTCGACTGGGTGTACCGATTTTGATGATTATTTTTTTAGTCGAAAGCTGGTGCTTGTCATGTAGTCCGACTTAAAGAGCTAGATCTAAAAAGTAGTTTTTGAGTTATTTTGAAGTTGGTTTTTTTTTTTTTTAAATTCAGATTATCCATTAATTGAATTAAAACAAATAAATTTTGCATAGTTACTGTAATCTATTATATCACTGATAACTGCATTTAAATTGGGTAAGCTATCTCTGTGATGATGAGGCAGAATTAACTCACAGCCAAACATACAAAACTTTAAAAATATTTTTTCTGGCATGTGTTAATAAAAATCCCTACAAATATTATTATATGTACAGACATTGATTACTTAATTTTAACTTTGGGTATGATGACAAGTTTCCTTACTTATTGTTTATCCGTATCCGTATTTGTTTCTGCATATTTTACATAGACGTGAATAATTAATCTTGTATCTATCATAATCAATCTTATGTCATAAGTACACACAGTATGTAAAGTGTAACAAGATTATGTAAACTTATGTATAAGTAACTATACAGGGTGTCCCGTAAGTAGTAGATCAACCGAAGGTGGCAGATAGCTTGAAAGATGACCTATCATATGTCAAAAAATTACCTTAATAAAAGTGTCACCGTTTTCGAGATATTGACCATTTTTTAAAATTTAGAAAATTCGGCTCCTTTACCCTACTTTTTCCTGTTGAGTCCACAAATGAGCAGGTATTTTGATATGTTTTTTTCCTAGAGCTCTCAGATAGTTGCTTTATAATTATCGGTGTGTAATGTTGTTTAAATTATTAGGAAACGCTGAGAAAATAGCGTCAACTTTGGATATTTTTGTTTTTGATTTTCTTCGATACAGCTTTGATGCGAGGTGGTTGAAAAAAAATGTACTGGGCAAGTATGCCCCGGTATTTTAAAAACTTGTCTGTTTAATGCAGATTTTAAAAAGGTACAATACAGGCTACTTTGATAGGGAAAATTTTCAAGTAAAAGCCATTTCAGTGTTAAAGGGGTCAATTTGAATCAAAAGTTATTTTATTGTTTACTGTTAAGAGATGAAGTTTGTCAATGGTTTTTGCTTAATATTACGTTACGTTAAATTATTGCTCTAATAAATGTTGAAAATAATGATTATTTTCCGAAATTCCAACCTACTAAAGAAATTACCAATTACTTGAAAAATATTGTTTTTTTTCACAAATAATGCTATGATTTACTGTTTTTTTAATACTAGATGATCAGGAAGCCTTGTAAATTATTGTTTTAAGATTATTTTTGTACGAATATTCAACAAAAAGAATGAGAAAAAATGTAAGTAAAATAATTATTTTTATTTATTTTATCATACAAAAATAATCTTAAAGCAATAATTGACAAGGTTTGCTGATTATCTAGTATTAAAAAATAGTAAATAATAGCATTATTTTTGAAGAAACAATATTTTTCAAGTAATTCTTAGGTAATTTGAAATTTCTTTTAAAAGTTGAAATATCGCAAAATAATCATTATTTGAAATATTTATTAGAGCATTCGTAATATTAAGCAAAAATCATTGAAAAACTTCATCTCATAACAGTAAAAAATAAAATAACTTTTGATTTAAATTCACCTCTTTCACACTGAAATGGCTTTTACTTAAAAATTTTCCCTATCAAAGTAGCCTGTATTGTACCTTTTTAAAATCTGCATTAAACAGACAAGTTTTTAAAGTACCAGGACATACTTGCCCAGTACATTTTTTTTCAAGCACCTCGCATCAAAGTTGTATCGAAGAAAATCAAAAACAAAAATATCCAAAGTTGACGCTATTTTCTCAGCGTTTCCTAATAATTTAAACAACATTACACACCGATAATTATAAAGCAACTATCTGAGAGCTCTAGGAAAAAAACATATCAAAATACCTGCTCATTTGTGGACTCAACAGGAAAAAGTAGGGTAAAGGAGCCGAATTTTCTAAATTTTAAAAAATGGTCAATATCTCGAAAACGGTGATACTTTTACTAAGGTAATTTTTTGACATATGATAGGTCAACCTTCAAGCTATCTGCCACCTTCGGTTGATCCGCTACTTACGGGACACCCTGTATACCTACCTATGTAGAAAATAAAAATATTTCCGACTCTTCTCCAAATACAAAAATCTTCTGGGGAGTGCAAATTAGAATATATTTCCCAAGGAGGGACAAACATTCTAAGAGTAAATGATAACGCATAATTAAACAAATAAACATATAACACAAGATACTCCAGGAGGGCAATCCCCTCTCTATTCCGTCCCCCCTGCCCCCTTCTGGGTACGCCCATGATTACAAAACGTAGGTACCTATTACATATACCTATTACCCTACCCAGAGTGATCACAGAAAAAGGGAGATAAGGGTGTCCATGCATGTTTGGATAGCACGCAAAACCTATTCAAATAAAACGCAAATAAAATAATGACTCTTTGTTGATTGGTCACAACTCACAGGTAATCGTGCGTCAATAAAAATTGCAATAACCCTGCATTGCCTCGGAAATACAATCGATGATATAACGCAACAAATGCAGCAATTATCGGTTGTGGCAAATCAGAATTGCCATAAAGAATTTGACCTTGAATCGCTAAACGAATTGGTCACTGAAAGATCTACACACTAACGTCGATTTATACCATTAATAAATGTTTTGATAGAATTGATTTAGACACAGAGACATGCTAGGATGTGGCATAAAAGCCTTTATATTTTGAGTCGAGCGCCAACTATTCAATTCGACTGTATTTTTATTTTTGTTACCTCTAAGTTGTTACCTCAGAACTTTCGACTGGGTGAACCGATTTTGATGATTCTTTTTTTAATCGAAAGCTGGTGCTTGTCATGTGATCCCACTTAAATTTGAGCGAGATCTGACGAGCAGTTTTTGAGTTATTTTGAAGTTGGTTATTTTTTTGAAGTGAAAACTTATTTAGTACGGGGGTGATTTGAAATTCGATGAAACGAAACTGTCCAGTAAAAAGAGACAGACACATAAATTCTAAAGTGAGATAGGAAGCATTGTACAGGGGTAGGGGAGTTGAGTTGAGGGGAGTTGAGTTGAGTGGAGACTGGAGTTGAGTGGAGACTGGAGCTGAGTGGAGACTGGAGTTGAGTGGAGACTGGAGTGGAGTGGAGACTGGAGTGGAGAAGTAAAACCTACAATTATCATCTTCCCGTAATTTAATTCGTCTCATTATCTTGAAAACAAAATTTTTGAAGGTTTCACTTCTACCACGTGTGAATTGCACACATTTTAATTTTTATCCCAGAAAACGCGCGCAAAGCTGCGGGCTGAGCCGTGAGCGTTAGTAAATCATTATAATTAGATGTGTAGTTCATGCTATTTGCAAAATCGTCCAAGTTGATCTTATCTTCCTTGCTCATAAAGTGATGCATCCATAAGGGCTCATAATTTGTAAGAGCTTGTCTTCCGCTGTGTGTGGCTTCGATTAGACACATTAGTGTACATCAGGATATAAATTTTTCTGATTGGCCATTATATTGCCCAATTGTCAATGTTTTATAATGCTCCTTCTACATCTGCGTTAGTCAAAATAATCAAAATTGATTCAGTAAGAAACGAGTGATGTGTATACAAAACCTCCTTTTTGTAATCAAAAAAAGGTTTAAAGATTTTGAAGATGTTTAATTTATTTTTTCCTGTTAGTTAACTGATTTATCCACGCTCAACTTACAATGGTTGTTGAGTGGATAGAGTACCTACCTATATGAGTTTGTATGAACTGCTTGTATGAAATGCTTTTCATAATTTTTACAGTTAACATTTTTTAAATGTTAATAAATTAAATTAATATTATTAATATTAATTTTCACATTATGTTTTCCTATTTTTGATTTTCTAATTTTTCGTAGTTTAACTTTCGAAAAGTTTTTGAAAAATCTTGAAAAATAATCACTTATTCGTCTAGTAATTTTGGGGACTCGATTCAATTAAAGAAGCGACAGGATTTGTTACAATATCACATTAAAAAGGCGTACAATCCTTAGAACTTCAAGGACGAATTAATATTTGTTGATTTGTAGAGCGTGTTATATTTTTGCGTCGTAAAACTGCCTTTATTTTTTGTAGGGAAGAGTTTAGACGACAAGTAGGTATGAAAAATATGAAAAAACATGCGAAGTTTACGTAAATTTTCCAGTTTTTTTCATCTTTTGTTAAGTAATTAAGGGTTGATCATGTTTATAAAACAGTGGCGAAACTTACGGCAAATTAACTAAAATTGTTAAAGTTGAAAATAGAAGAAAAGTTTTTTGTATGTTAATTAAATTGTACATCCCACAAACTCTAGCAGCATATTACAAGGCCGTCCAAGAATCAATTTAAGATGCAGAAGTGTTAACCTTCCATTTTGTAATTTTTTTATGTTCATTTATTGATATTTCTGTTTTTTATCTTAAACATTTTGTAATTTTTTTCTAGTTTGTAATACTGAAATTTATGACGTAATTTTGTCTGTGAAATCAAATTGGATACACAAGTTTTGAAAAAGAAAAAAATTATATTAAAATGAAAGTAACCAAAAAATCAGAGTGAACTGTAATAGGTACTCTGTGGTCATTGTATGCACCAATTGTCCTCCCCCTCATTGTGACAAATTAGGCTCACTTTACCACAGAGTATACAGCAATCCAGACTCCTGTTGGATTTGCCCGCGTGCGTGCGTTTGCCTCGTTCATTTTAATTTTTTTTTGTTAGTTTTTTTATTTTATTCTGCCAGTTTTGGTGTCGATATTCAAAATGAGTGCTGTGAGACACGCTCGTGCTTTTGACGCTTTTTGGTGAGTTTTTTTTAAATCTGCAAAATTATGTCGATTGACTAACTATTTTAATTATATTTCAGTCTCAAAAATATTTTGAAATAAAAAATATGTGTGTCACAAAAAATTATAAGTTAATTAAATTGCATATCCTTTTGTCGTTTTTATTACTTAGAAAACTATGAAGTAGTTTTAATGAACCCCTGTCTTTTAAACATTATTGGTAAAATTTTGGACAGTATCTGTCTTTCTTTGAATGCTACAAAAATGTATAGAAAATAACAAGATACCTATTTAAAACAAATTCTTGATTGATTTTAACTTGAAAGCATCTTGCATACTCCGGTTCAAACCTGACCCGATGCCAATAAATCCTATTTGAAGGAACTTTCAGTATCCCCAATCTAAAACCTACCTTATCACTTCGGATTACAGCATATTTTTATATGACATCTTCGTGTGATCTATCACCGAAGTATTTAACGCTCGCTGCACTGAATACTCATGTTTATTGTGCACATTTTAGAGGTCATTTTTCAATAGCAAGAATTGAATGACCAAGTGGTACTCAGTAGTTGAATGCAATTTAAGTCTTATTGTTAAATGTTAGAGGTCGTTTTTGAATTGGGTACATTTAAATTGGTTTGTTTGTTCGTTAATTGCAAAACGAGTCTCTTCCCTTGATGTGCCTTAGATTTTCATAAAGATAACTTCATTCGCCATGAAACTGGAGAAGCTTATACTGCTGAAAACATCAGCTTAAATGCTGAAAACCCACAAATGTTAGCAGTTTTTTTTTCATCCAGAAAAGCTTACATCTTCCATCGATGGCTTACATGAACTACCTTCTGGAGATGTGCGGGAGGCAGGTGGAAAATGCATTATGCATACCATCACAGCCGGCTGTGCTGGTTATGTCATATGTGAGACTTGCGCTCACTAAACTCCGCCTTGAGAATGGCTTTGGTCATACGACCTCTAAGCCTTCATGTGATAAGTAGACCCCGTTTGGAGAGGCGGGGTGCTAGCGGCGCTTCCTAGGGAGCGTCCGCTGGGTGGCTAGGTGATGTTAGCAGTTAAGGGGGAAATATTAGAAATAAAAATTGTAGCACAGCTTATTGTTGAGGTAACTAACAGCAGAGCTGACACACCTACTAGCACACCTGAAATAGAATTTCCTGAATTAAGAAGAATAGAGAGACACAAATAAGAAATCACAAACACCCGAGAACGTTTCTTGTGTCTCGTAAATATCTGCGACATAATCCTTTCTTCAATAGGGTCACAGTTAACTACTAGCATTAACTATGTTATATAACGGTCGTTGTGAAGTAATGAAGTAGATGAATCTTCTGCTTTGACCTTTAATCTTCTCCAAAATCCTGCTCCATTAACTTGTGCCTCTGCAGTTTCTTCAAGGATGTCTCCTTTTGTACTAATTAAAAGAAGAACAGTAATAAAACAAACCGTTTCTTCTTTACAGACTACCGCCCACGATCACGTGCCAGCATCGTGCTAGAACGAGACGGAACTAGATCGAACTGGTTCACCGTTAGAGCGAGACAACCAACAAGTGTCAGCACCATCATCGTCATTAATGGAAGGAACTGTCGTCGTTATTCCTAGCAGTGTAATGATTATATTCGCTTCGATGCTCCACCTTGTTGACTGACTGCGGCCATTTTGTTTGGTGGTACTGCGACCATTAATGGTGAGTTCTAATAAGTTGTTGACATGCTTTCTCGTGAAGAGGGAAGAACGATGGTTCATGAATTGATTACGATGCAATTTATGATTTCATATTTAGGATACGGTTACTTTATCAGATTAAAAGAGCACGACCCTTCTAGGATAACCAAAACACCTTTGGCTTAGAGCAATATTGAAAAACCATAAAATTTAATGAAAGGAACTTATTTGAAGTTTAGTTAAACCTTTTCCATCAATATCTTCTTCATTTCGCAAATTGGATTAGCGTCTGAATTCTGTCTTATTGGAATTACCAGCATAAGTAGAAATGTACCGTAATTAAAAAGACCAATTACCGATATTAAGCATGAAGTGATCTTTGAATTCCCATGGGGCGCAATGGTTACTATGCCGGATCGCCGCACCAAGGGTCTTGGGTTTGATTCCCAGCGAGGCGGAAATTGAAAATGAATGATGAGTTTGAATTTCTGTTCTTGGTCTGGGCGTTTGTCGGTTGTCTTTGTGTATGCTGTCCATGGCACCCACGACATAGGGAATCCTAGTGTGGGGCTATGAGTGTGAAGCGTTATTTATTTCAATTTCGCTGTTTGTGCTGTTGAAGTAATTTTGGGGAAAGTGTCCCCCGAGCAAGAATAGGTCCTCTTTGTTCAGTAGGAAACCCCTTGATTTCCGTTTTTCTTTATCTGATTCCGTCAGTCACCGACTCGCTAATAAAGGTACTCTGTTTGAATCGATTACCGAGAATTTTTTTTTGCCAGATCAGTAAAGAGACCAGATAAAGTAAATTCAGCAAGCACAGTAAAGTTTCAGTATTTGAAGAAAGATGCTCTGAATAAAGCACTTCTTAAACCCTAACTGAAAAGATGTACGAAGTAGCTGGGAGCATCTCATGTTATAAAAATTCGCGATCAACTATGTAGTTCTGCGAAACACATTTTAATTGTTGCCAATAAATTTCAATTAAAAAACAAGACAAGCGTCTCATTTGATCTTATTGTCTTTAATTGGTAGTATATAGAGATGACCATTTTTAAGGTCTCCTAAATTGTGCCGCTAAGTTGCGGATTATGATTACAGCTTCAATTTCCGTTGAACCAGACCGAAGATATTTATAAGTGCATAAAGTCCTGTATCATGATATTCTTTACAATATTCATATACACTGTTGTGTTCTAGTCATAAAACATTGCAGATCTTCGTATGAATATTGGCGTTTTCATCTTTAACTCGGTCTATAGCGATGTCATAATCGTGTTGAATTTTAGCAGAAATTGTTATGTAATTGATATCAGAATTCTATTATATTTTGTTTGCTATAAGTATGGAGACGATATATTGTTATTCAAAATCTTTCAATATTAATCATTGATCATGATCCTTGGTGATCAGAAATGTTTCGACTGATAAAAATTGGGGAACTGTATAATTCAAATATGAGATCACGAAGGTATTTTGTCAATACAGTATTCTCCTTATTCTCCTTTTTCCTTTCTGCTACCATGTCATTTTATTGATTCCAGTTCTTATAATCACTTAATAATTGAATTTTATTATTGTACATCTTATTCATAATATTCATGTCAAGCAGGCAGGAGCACCGAGCAACGAAAAGTCTTGTCAGATTCAGAATTTTTTACTTGTTGCTCATGTTTTGATCTTGCCATTTCTATTCTTCCAAATAGCACTATTCACAGTGAAAACTCCTGAGAACAATCAGGAGATTGGCCTTCTAACATTTTCGCGTCATAAAATTTTCCTGATGACATCTTCGTTGCGGAGTGCGAAAATATCCTCGCCGCATCCGGCGATATAGCATAGAATTGGCATCATACGGAACCTCGCCCTTACAGAGAGGTACCCAAGAAAAGCGTCTTGTCTTGACGAGCGTGTGACCCTGCCAGCCAAGTGGTCCAATTCCCGATGAGCGCAGACCATGCACGCTCGCCATTGGCCAGGGAATTAGTGACAATATTACGTACTTATTCATTTGACCGTCGCTCTGCCATCAATTTAGCGATACAACGAGGTCTATTCGCTCGACTTCTCAGTACATCTTGGGCTTGTAAAGTACACCTTAATAGTCCGGAAGACTGCGTTCAAGATAAGCGGTGCAGGATTGTCCAAATTGCGATTATTAATTTTCAAAATGGTGGATTGAATCATGTATCTGCGGGACGACGACGGACGCATCATGGCACTCTTGATGTGGAAATTCGCCAATATGGCCGCAGTGTATTGACTCGTGCGCAAACTGGACTTTTCTTAAGTGTTATCGTGGTGCATGGGACTCAATAAAGGTGAGAACGGAAGTTGGTTTCCACATGTATGGATTTTACGCCGGTATGAGCTTCAAGGTTATTTTTTGATTCTGGTTTGGTAATGTGGCTGATTTTAGTGTTTGGATTTCATCATCGTCTTTGATTAATATTGCTCCTTTTGCTTTCAAATTATAATTTAGTTATTTAATTACATGGACTTCTGATTCTGAATCGACATTTTCTTTTTTTATTATTATTTTTAAATATGTCATTACTATGGAAGAAAATTCTGCTAGTATTTTCAGTACTAAATTATATTTAGTGTTATCTTCTCTTGTGTTCTCTTGTCCTATAAGCGACTATCGACTTATACCCTTTTAGGTTTTTATTTCAATTTCTTTAACTTTTAAAGAGTCTGATACTGAGTACTCTGAGTAGTTAATTATATTTCAAATAAAATTTACTTTAATTTGAAACCTAAATGTAAATAGGCTCATTGAGATAATTCTTAAAAATTTATTCAATTAAAAAACCGGGCAAGTGTGTGTCAGGCCACGAGCAATGTACGGTTCTGAAGTACAGTAGAATCCCGATTATCCGGATCAAATAAAACCAGGGGTGTTCCGTATAATCGAAAATCCGGATAATCGATTTCAAATTCAAATCAAACAATATTTAAATTTTATAAAAAAATACGTGCTATAATGATAATGAATTACGTAATACTACGCGTTTACTTCAAGTTTGCCCTCGTCGACCGTTACAATTTCACAGCTAACAGTACTGTAGACAAAACAGTAATCAAATAATTTCACTAACTTAAATAACAAATTACGTATGCCACTGTGTAAAACATTTTCTATTTTAGGGTGTTACCAGACCAATCGATCGATCGTCGATCGACGGCATCGATTAACGTCGATCGAAGTTGATCGACTGGTCTGGTAGCTTTAATTGATCGACGCATACCGTTTGACTAACCAATCGATCGATTCCATCGGTCGACGTTGATCGATAGGTCTGGTAGCTTTAATTGATCGACCGATACCGTTCGACTAATCAGTCGATCGACCGTCGGTCGACGTTAATCGTTTGACTCCGGCTATATCCATTCTACCATCGATCGATGCCGTCGATCGATTGGTATGTTAGCATCTATCGATCGACGTCGACTAATCCATTCTACAATCGATCGATGCCGTCGATCGACTATCGATCGATTGGTCTGGTAGAAACTATCGATCGACGTTGACTAATCGATTCCACCATCGATCGATGCCGTCGATCGACGATCGATCGATTGGTCTGGTAACACCCTTAGTCATTGAAGCGACAAATATCAACGTAAAATAAATCAATAGAAAAATAATTTAACGAAAGTAACATCAAAATCAACAACAAACTCAAGAACGTACTCGCCGCACGGGACCTCGAAAATACGCGGGTAGCGTTGCTGTCCGTACTAAATGAGGTGCGGTACGAGGAGCGGGACGGGAGGTAAGGGCAAACTTGACGTGAACGCGTAATACTTATGTAATTTAGAACTTTGATTGGAAATAACTTGTAGTTGATCTTGGATGCAATCGTTTCATGTTTTCATTGCAGCCAAGATGCTTCTTGTATCAAAATTGTAATTTATAACGTGCCTGGTTGCGCGGTAAAACATTTTTAAATCAACAAGTAGAGCCGTGACGCGAGTCCGGATAATCGGATGTTCGGATAATCGAGGTTCGGATAATCGGGATTCTACTGTAGTAAGTTTATCGACTATTACTCATTAACTACTTATGCTAACATAGCTATGATAGTTTTCTTTGTAAGTTCATCATATAAACTATTTTTGAGAATTTTTTCACTTGTTCAACTCCAACCGTTTAGCCAGCAGGGGGCGGGGACACTTGACTATAACGAAAATTAGCACTTTAAAACCAAATATTTCGCAAACGGACCCATAATTACAAAAATGGTCTTAGAAAACCCATAATATTTTTCGAAGACCTTTTCAACGATACCCCGCACTAAGGTACGCGACGAATAAAAAATCCTCCCTACGTTACCTGTGGGGTAATTAAGAGAGTTCCGAGTTTACTTCGAAACCCAAAAAAATTGTTATCAAGGGTTATAGGTATCTTCGTTCAAGATTAAATTCAAAATTATTTTAAATTAATTAATTTAATTAATTTTTAATCAACTTCAAAAAAGTTGTGTATTCAACTCGTAAGTATTCCCGGGAATTTCTCAAAAACTACTGATCCGATTTGGATGGAGTTTTTTGTTTCTCAGTTATCATTAATTAACATTTTACTACTTTATATTTTATATTGGTGGAATAATTAGCGTAAAATTTGGCGCGATTTTATGTATCTTGAATACCATGCATATTTTAAGATGACAATACCCTATCATATGCGAAGACTTGCTGATCTGAACATAAATATGTCACGTTAGTCTTGGGCGACCTACATATCCAAAACAAATCCATGCCTTTTATTGTAGTGAGCAAAGAATACATAAACAATAGGGCCAGACAATGGAGAAAGAGTTTTTACTCCTATATGTACAATTTGGTACGAGTTAACTACTACTAAACTAACTTTACTACGTTAGGTAAGTAAAAAAAATAAAAACATTTTTTTACAACACTGTTATTTCATAATAGCTGGCAATTAATTAAAAAACCGTTCAAGTGCGTAGGTTTTATTTATTAATAATTTATATTGTTTGTACACCATAAAAAATAGGCCTTAAAAGCACAAGGTAAGAATATAGAACAATGGGCGGTCTTATCGCTTTGAAGCAATTTCTTCCAGGCAACACAGCAGTACATAGAAAATAAATAGTAAAAATAAAAAAAAATCCTACAATAAACCTTTTTGAAATCCTTCTGGTGAGCTCTTTGATTTGATACCCATATTGCATGGGCGTAGCCAGGTTTTAGTTTCGGGGGGGTTCAAGTTTCGCGGGGGGGGGGGGGGGGGGGGGGGGGTGTTCAAGAAAATACAACGACGTACATAAAATAACGCTAAAGAAAATTGAGACTTTACTTTTTCTCACGACGTATGTAGTGCCATCTATTATTAGTTTAGTCAAAAAGTTCAAAAACGTGTTTAACCCGCCACCGGTGACGTCAATTTGACTTACATCTTTGGTGACGCCGGTCCCACGCACCGGGATTTTCAACTTAATTTTTTTTCAAGAATTAACTATAAACTTACCTTTTAGATAGCTTAGTGTTAAAATTAGTTACTTTTAGGCCAATAAAACAAAGGTATCTCATAAATCACAGCTTGTTTACTAGGATTTATACATATACACTCAGAACACTGCTTTATTGACAAGTTTGGTGATATAACTTTTTGTTAATTAAAAAATAATAACAATCGTATAGTTTTATAACTAAATCAGGTTAAATCAGTCTTATGACAGTATAGACTTTAAAAAAATTAAACTACAACATTAACCTTAGAACAAAAAAAATTAAAAAAAAACGTACTAATTTACTTAAATTCTCCCTTGAGTTTTTTGTTTGATTTGGTGTGGTATCTTCTGGTACACCATCATGTTCATCTGGTGACGATAGCAATTCGTCGTCGTCATGTGTTATTATGTCATAAAAGATCCTGGAGACGACTGTTCACGTTCAAAACTCATGCTGAAAGGATAAACCAATTTATGCTTTAATATTATTATGATGTATAATATTTGTGACACTACGAATAAAACCACGTAAAAACTTGCTGATTATATATTAACTACTATAACAGTGCAACATTTAATACACAAACGTGAAATTTACAGTAAAAGTTAGTACAAAATGCGAATAATAAAAAATCATTCATGTCCTTTTCACTTACATGTTTGGTGACGCCGGTCTCACAGACCGGGTTAGCACCAATACTCGGAAACCTGTGCCCGATTCGCCGTCGTGGGGTAGACTGGCTGCAGAAGGCGTCCAATAAAGCAGCTACTCGAAAGCACGACCCATATCGATGGCGGGTGTAAAAGTTATAATAGTTTTTTTAACCACCCGGTCTCACAGACATATGCGTCACCGTTGGCGGTTTAATAGAAATAAATAAAGCTCCTAAAAATATGTGCGATAGCTCATTCGATTCGGAATGACGCCTAGAAAAATGTTTTTAAGGGTTTATTAGCACATAAAAATTTCAGTCCTTAACTTTTCGGGGGGGCTTGAACCCCCGAAACCCCCCCCCCCCCCTGGCTACGCCCATGCCATATTGCATTATTCGATTTATTTTCATTATTTGAAAATTCAAACAATGCCATCTCACAGTCACCATATTTGTTTTATTTTTAATTTCACTTATCTAAGAACACGTGGGTGATCAAGACGAATATTTTGAAGCCATCAAATTGAAACTCTTTCGGTCCAATAATATCCAAATACCTATCCTAGGATGATTCTCATAATCTCTGTGCAGATGTTAAACGGAAGCGGGCATTTTGATGAGCCCTTGTCGTATTTGTGCAAATGGCTTGAATCAGACTCGAAAGCCTTTGCGAAATTCACAAAGAACTATTTAATCTAATATATAAACTCCTCTGAAAAGGTTCGACTGATTTTTATGAAATTTTTTGTGTATATTTGGTAGATATGAGAATAGTTCGTAAAGTATATTTAATACCGCTAGGTGATTGAGGTTTGAGATATCACTAACGACATTTTATCATGAATACTAATGATTGTAATCACTTATTTCGATTGACACATTTTCATCATTGGCCGCCAAAACAAAAAAAATTCAAAATGGCGGTACTTGTAGGTATGCCTACTAGGTTCAATGCCCTTTGATGATTCTATGTCCACTGGTTCATTTGCGTTATCTATCAGTCAACGTTATTGTTTTTTTGAGTAGACAATTTGTATTAAAAAATTAGTAAAATCTGACGCTTCTAGTTCCTTTGTTAAATCTTTGCCCGCACGGTATCATGTTACATGGTGGAGTCATATTTTCAACAACTTAATCGTTCCATCCACAATTTGCTTCATTGTTTATTCGTGCGGCTATGTATGCAGCATAAGGTATGGTTTTTAAATTTTAAATGTGGAAAGCTTTTTCTTTTTTATGTTTCTTTTTTTTACTGTGTTAAATAAATTGAAATGTATAATCTTAATATATATAAATTACGTGTCACGTTGTTTGTCCGCAATGGACTCCTAAACTACTTAACCGATTTTTATCAAATTTGCACACCGTGTGCAGTTTGATCCAACTTGAAAGATAGGATAGCTTACATCTCAGTATAAAAGTCACAATATAAACAAAAAATTGACAGAACGAAGTCTGTCCGGGCAGCTAGTTGTAGTGTATTTTTTAATCTTTCCATGAAGTGAAGTTGTGTCCTAAGTGATCGACAAAGTTAAGCAACAGCGAGCGCTTTCGGTAGTTAGATGGGTGACCGCTAATGTCAAAAAATTCTTGAGCGCTTCATTGCTTTGGTCGGCACGTAAAGCCGACAAAGCCGTAGGTCTAGTTTATCCTAATATAACAGTCGTTTAACCACGAATGGGGCCTTCAGGACATGAAAACTACCGACACTTGGGTTGGACTGTAACTCTCCACCAATCCACACTGGATTAGCGTGGTAGAGGATCAATTAGTTTACATATTTTTTAGGAATATTCAGATAATTGGATCAATTTTCTACTTTGACGGCAATATTTGAACAGTTACCATCAGATATTCAGTCTCCTCGTTGGTTGTAAACTACTCTAATACGTATGCCTTATAGCACCCTTTCCTTTGCTTCCAGGAGCCGTAGTATCACCGCCTCAGCCACGCGAGAGGCAACACGAGACGACACCCTCGAGAGCAGTAGCCCCACAGTGCCCCATGGAGGCCATTCTCACCCGCCAACAGACGTACTTGATCGGCAACCGCTTCACCAAGAAAATAATCCCGGGCACCTTCCCCCACATACAGTATCACCTCTGTCGTTCGAACACAAACATGCTCCTGAAAATAGAGAACGAACTTTTGCAGAGTCATCGTCAGAGAGAGACGACAGGCATCAAGAAGCTATACAACTCGTTCTTCGTCCTCTTCTAACCTGGTAGCGGGCGCACGGTCTCATCTATCATCCACTCATTATCATTCAGTGACTATTTAGTGTAGTGTCGGGCTATGGCCCGGGTGTGATGGAATTGTACCAGGGTAGCAGGGACTTTGAGGAGTTTAGCATGCATGACGGCCGCAAGGAGGACTTCACTTGGGAGTCGAGCGTGAGATTGACGTTGGTCGGCAACGAGGAACTCGGGATGTACTTGGAGGAGCGCGGGGGTGAGGGGAGGAAGAGGAAGTGGCACCAGGACGGGAAGATGATGCGCCGGGATGATGATGAGAAGGAACAGCGGAAGATACCGCCGAAGAAGATTATGGGTGAGTCCTGTTTTTTTTATGGAATTAGTCGCCAAACGAGCTCACGATCCACTTGATGGTAAGTGGCCCCTAAGTGGTCGCCCATGGACATCAGTAACACCAAGGGCATCACTGATGCGCTGCCAATCAAGAAAGTAGAGAGAGAAAGAAAGAAAGAAATAAATGGCTTCCAAACCCCTAACCGGAACGTTTGGCGGCTGACTGTCAAGAAATGAGGATGAACAAGAGGGTGTTGTATCACACATTACCATCCGTATAGATATATTTTGATCGATCATCATAATCACATACCGTAACTATTCTGCTACTGGCCTACTGGCTACGTCTCTTGTCTCATAATGCGAGAGGAACATGACAGGGCCATATTCCACCACTCGCCAAGAAAGTATTGGCAGACTTCACCCACCTTTGAGAACATTATGTAGAACTCTAGATATAGAATAGAATAGATTTATTTATTTTTATTTATTTATTTATTTATTTCATATGTTACACCAACGAGATACACACCAGATACAAATACTTAAGATCATGCAATTATACAATACAAACTAAGTGTCACCTCAGTTATAGGTGTAAACTGCTTTCTAGCAATCCTTTCGGCAGACTATTCTAAACAAAAATTGCATCCTGCTTGTGATAATATAAATAATTATGATCATAATATTAAGTAAACATTTAAAAAGTACCTATTACAAAATAAGTGCATTAACTAAACATTTTATTTAGTTGTAAGTGAAAATTTTCTGTTCTGATTAAAAAATAAAATTATAAGTTTAATATTAAATAGAAAAATAAAATTAAGTTAATCTGATTATAATTTACATTCATTCTTATATTTAATTCAACATTACAATTTCATATTTACTTTAATTTTAAAAATATATAAATTTAATTTAATATAAAAATGATAATAATTATAAAAATCAAGGAGAAAAAATACCATAAATAATATGAATTAAAAAGTTCCATTTTACTTAATCTAGACAAATTGTAAATTTCATTAATAATATTATTAAAATTCAATGTTTATCATCTTTAATTAAAAATAAAATTAAAATTATAAAATTAAAATTATAATAGAGTTTGCCAAATAATCTTTTTGAATTTATTTTGAGAGTTTGAGAAAACATCGACCAATGGGAATTTTGAACTATCTTTCAAATGAACATTTTTAGGATTTTTAGTATCAATAACGTCAAAGACCAATGAGTTGTGAATGCTATTGTAGTTTCTTAATATCCTATTCAAGGGGGCGTAGTGTTCCAAATTGGATCGTGCTCTTTTATTTATAAAGGGTTCAAATTTTCTAAACCTCGGTAGATTTATTGGTACGCGGAAGTTAATTTGCGATAAGAGGTAAGGAGAATCAATATGTCCATTTACTAATTTGTACAGGAACATGTTGTCCAGGAATTTACGACGCGAGACGAGAGAGCTTAACTTAAATTGTTTCAAACGATCTTCATAGGTTCTTAAAGATGCAGTCATCCTGTACTTATATGTCAAGTGCCACATAAATCTCTTCTGCACTCTTTCAAGTCGTTTTTTGTAGACTTCGTAGTGTGGGTTCCAGACAACGCTACCGTACTCTAGGCAACTTCTAACGAGTGAACTGTAAATAGCAACTTTGGTTTTGGGATCTTTGAACTCCTTGGTGTTTCGAATGACAAAACCCATTATTCTTAGCGCTTTTTTACAAATATTGTCTACATGAATATTAAAACGGAGTTTATTGTCCAGTATAATTCCTAGGTCACGAATATTGTTTACCACTTCCAAAGGCACTGAATTTATGTTATAATTTCTTGGTGATAATTTTTTTTTTCTTGAAAAAAGCATAACATTGCATTTCTTTATATTCAAGCACATTCTATTTGAGTTGCACCATAAGACTAACCTATCCAGGTCTTCTTGTAGCAACAGTTCATCCTCGACAGTGTTCACTACTCGGAAGAATTTTAAGTCGTCTGCAAACATGTAGAACTTTGAATTAAGAAAGCATTTGTGGATGTCATTAATAAATATAGCAAAAAATAGAGGACCTAGGTGAGAACCCTGTGGCACTCCTGAAAGGGCGATAAAAGGTTCAGATTTGTAACCACCAACTACAACCATAGATTTTCTGTCTTCTAAGTAAGACCTGCACCACTTAAGAAAGACGCCAGCAATTCCAAACGAAGAAAGTTTCATTAACAATAATTCATGATTGACTTTGTCGAAGGCCTTACTAAAGTCTGTATATATTGCGTCCACTGTTCTGCCACAGTCAACTTCTGCTGCTAGATCCTCGACAAATGACAATAAATTAGTAGCCGTGGATCGTCCTTTAAAAAATCCATGCTGCTCTGGGACAATCAACTGCTTCATTTGCCAGGACAGTATTGGATGTAACAGAGCCTCAAAAACCTTTGCAAAGACATTGAGTAGCGAGATTGGTCTGTAGTTTTTTACTAGGTTACTATTGCCATCTTTGAACAAAGGAACAATAAGTGCCTCCTTCCATACAGACGGGAAAAAACCGGAGAGCAGAGATTTGTTAAAAATTATAGTTAATGGTGTTGTCAGTGCTTTTGCGCATTTCACCACAAAGACTGATGGAATTCCGTCGGAGCCAGCGCCCTTCCCAGCGTCAAGTCTCTTTAAGACTCTGTAAACTTGAGCTTCAGTAACAGTTATAGCTGGTAAAAAGTTTGAAGTGGTATATTCTAAAACGCCAGTGAGGTGCATATTTTTGTCTGAAGTATACACCGAAGAAAAATGTTCAGCAAATAGGTTGCATAAGTTTGGCCCACCTTTTGCTGTCCCTTCATCAGAATACATTTCTGCAGGATATGTACTTTTACCTCCTCTTTTATGCTTAAGAAACGTCCAAAGCAATTTGGGATTAGACGACATAGTTGACTCTAACTGACGCAGATATCTTTTATAAGTATAATCGTAGAGCTTCGAACTTCGTTCTCTAAGCATTTCAAATGTGAGCAAGTCACGAGGATTCTTATACTTTCGGTATTTCTTCCTGTATTGATTACACGGAAGGAAATGCCTAATGAATTCTTAGGGGCGTTATCATAGTATTCTAAGGTATCCTGTGACCTATGAAAATTTACATATTCTTATAATACACCACTTAACCTCAACTCGTAGGAGAACAAACTTGAATTTTATATTCTATTCCTTACGTCTGTGTCTGCACGGGCAGGAATCAAACACGGTACCCCTAGATATGATAGGGTACTCACGATATAAACGAGCAAAAGTATTTGTAGCCGGTACACTCCCTCTAACGGTAATGCGCGGAACTAAATCCAAAACAAAGCGGTCAACAGTATCGAAAATCTTCAATAAGAGAATTAAATTAAAAACATTTGTGTAATATTGTACAAATGTTAAATCTATTTATAGTATAAATACCTACTGCGACAGTTCATACTCTATTTCTATTTTATGACGATGTTGTCAAAGATTACGTGAGGCATTAGGTATCACAGTAATGAAAGTACGTATAAAACACAGTTATAGTTTGTCGGATAAATACTTAAAAATCAGATAACTCTTATCTGCAGTGGGGCATATTAAGACATAAGGGGCCATCCATAAATTACGTCACACGTTAAGAGGGGGGGGATAATTTCTAAGTGTAAAATTTCATAATATGTGACGTCACTCTAGGGGGGAGGTCGCACAAAATATGTGACCAGTTGTGACAAGGACGGGGGAGGGGTAAAAAAGTCATGAAAATAGTGTGACTTACGTCACACTATATATATTAGGGGCTATCCATAAATTACTTTATGGATAGCCCCTAATACTAAATGACATTTCCAGTAGTAGTTATTTGTCCTATCTGTCATATTTTGCGCCGACTTACTTCAGAGTGTTCATTGTTGCCCTATCTGATTTTGAATGTTTATTAAAATTTGACATATTATATTCACATTTATCCGACGAACCGATGCACTATAAGTAGTGATAGCGTAGTTTGAACGTCTGTCTTATGCCCCTCATACACGAACGATCGGTCGCAACGATCGATCGCAACGATCGATCGCATCGGTGATCGCAAAGGTCCACACACTGTCGATTCATCGGTGCGATATTCAAGATTGCATAGATTTTTGTTGCGATCGCCGATATCGTCTGCGATCAAGCAAATCGTTCACGATCACAACATACACTACCGATCCGTCGTTGCGATCGGTCGGCAACGACGGATCGCACCGATCGATCGCATCGTCAATGGGGCCCATTAGCTTAGAAGAGATTCAAGTGTCTAACATACATTACGTAATTGTAACTTTTTGAGTTTTAACAGCCACACACAAACGAGTCGAATATTTTTATGCATTGAATATTTTGTAAAAGTTTAGATTTAGGTACTTTACCTAATCGTGGATTTCTGAATTTAATCGAAAAACAAAGGAGAACCCCGGTTTCCGGCCACGAATTATATGTAATCTGTGCTAGCACATAAGACTGGACAAGAGTAAACTATATACATAAAAATTCGTCTTATTTACTAAATAAACATATTTAAATCTTAGCCTCATTTGCAATCGCCAAATGAACAAAATAAAGAAAGAAGTTCTCATTGTATTTACCTCATTACAAACGATTTTATAATCGATTGATTAAGGAACATAATATGTATTAAATTAACTATTTATTAATTATAAAAACAATATTTATTCCTTTCTGATATGTTTTCATGTTCTATATAAAGCTAAACTATTTAATATATAATAATTACCATTAAATCCTTTAACGACATCGTTACGCTTATTATAAGACATTTTGAGTTTAACTTATCTGTGTAAAAAAAGTAAAAGAATATTATGATGACATTTATGACAATTTAATTTTTGCACAGAGTACTTAATCACTATGTTCTATTGCATTCGCTTTTCGTTTCGTGCGTTGGTGAATGTGTTTTTGATACAATTTCTAGATTTGCTTTTCTTACTACCACTGCCTGAATATTGGAAATAGGAGTATAGCGCCTCCTGCACAATTTCTTGACGAAATATTGATATATTTTGATGATAATGAATAAAATATCTTTAAAAAATTAAAATGCCTTTATTACACAACCTTTTGACATTTTTTTGGGTAAAACCCATTAAAGTGGGTAGGTAGTAGGTAGTATTATACCCACCTACTCAGTTTTAACCATTATGGTTTAAGTAGTATTTATTTAGTAAGTGCCTAGAGGTAGTAAGTGCCTAGTAAAACGCATATTCAGTAGATAGGTACTCACCAACCGGTGACCAACCGACCTTACGTTACCCATAATAAACGAGAACTTTATCAAAAACATATTTTTTTCATCAGCACTGTGACACGAGTGTGACATAATCATAACCCATATTTAAGGTGATTCATTAGGATTTCATTAGTTGGCCATTGCTAGCAGACGTGAAAATTGGAGAAATTAAAGCTTTTACAATGATTTAATTGACCACCAATTTTCATTCTTGTCTATTCTGGGCCGGTGTCTCTATGGAAGATGGGGTTCTCCTTTAATGGCTTTTTATGACTTACATTAACGCCCCAACTCAGAGTCACGAACGGTTACTTAAATCGCATCTTAGTACAGAATTTGTATGGTGATTCTTTTAAGGAGCGATTAACGTAACCGTGTTAGTGAGTTAGGGCGTAAGCGACACAAATCTAATTAAGATTAGTCCAGTAGGTAGTACTTTTTAACCGACTTCAAAAAAGGAGTTGGTTCTCAATTCGACTGTATTTTTTTTATGTTTGTTACCTTAGAACTTTGGACTGGGCGAACCGATTTTGATGATTCTTTTTTTAATCGAAAGCTGGTAGCTGTCGTGTGGTCCCACATAAATTTTATTGAGATCTGACAATGGCATCCATGAGAAAACCACTTAAGTCGTAAATTTGTGTTAAGATGTGCGCGACAAATTGACGA
Organism: Thymelicus sylvestris; assembly: GCA_911387775.1. NCBI lineage: Eukaryota > Metazoa > Arthropoda > Insecta > Lepidoptera > Hesperiidae > Thymelicus > Thymelicus sylvestris. Next base: position 931,541 of record OU426912.1, on the reverse strand, counting down.
ATCACTCAATATCACGCCAACCGATTTCGATGATTCTTTTTTTAATCGAAAGCAGGCGCTTGTCATGTGGTCTCACATAAATTTGAACGAGATCTGACTAGTAGTTTTTGAGACTTTGAAGTCGGTTATTTTTGTTAGTAAAATTTAGATTATTCAGTCTGTACTATTTAAGTAAATTAAAGGATATTTTGTTCAGGTTTTGTTGGTCAAATATTAAAATAAATATATTTTGTAAATGTTTTTTAGTGTGTACAGTCAATAGTTTAAATAAATAAATAAATCAAGCGAATACCTCTCAGTGGTAAACATACCGTTAGGCACAATCCGAATTACACAGTAGCTGTATTTTCAATACCTAATGTATATTGATACAGCGTGATAATGAGAAGACAAATTATAAACTTTCATACAAAACCAGTAACAAGCGCTCTTCACCGGAAAGGAGACGCGCGACTTTACCGCGATTTAAAAAAACAAACTTATTATTTAATCTGTGACGTCGGTCGTTTCTAGGTCATTTGTAGTCTGTGTTTCTTGTGATTGAATTATTCATCTGTGAATGTCTATGATGCAATGCTTTTTTTCTTTGTTTTCGTCTGTTTACAGCCAGTGTTTTCAGTTTTGGAGATAACAAATTAATGGTTGTTAAGGCGATTGTGATATGCTGATAAGATAAGATAATATAAGATTGGAAGTAGAATAGTATTGATGATTATCACTCATATCACTTCGCCTTCCGCATCTGATTTAAATTATTTTGGTGACCCTTTTTTTGCTCGTTTGCAGTAATTCATTCTTTATTATAAAATTCAAAATCCTTTATTCATGTAGGTATCACTGACATACTTTTTTTTAAAGCTACCGTTTCGGAAAAGTGGACGTGTTATGTGGAGTCACGAAGGAGAAAAAATGGCGAAATAATAATAGATTTGTGGGACACCTATGATCAAAGTTTTTACCAGTGTACTTCATTAAAATGTACAAGTCAGTAGTCATTAACTAAACTTAGTGGAAGCGTTAAATTAACATAATATACCAACGCTACCTAAACGATAAAAATCGGAATCGGAAAAGTACAAAAAATATAGATAAGTACGTGATAATATGCAGTCTGTGACATCATTGGTTGGTACGAGACTGATTATTATAAATCTGTAAACATGTATTGTACGAATGATCAATTAAAAATCTGTTTAAAAGTTACTTTAGGGCTTTTTAATCCATAGACAACATAGATGTTGGGGTTTCTGTAAAATTAAAATTAAAAATTCGAAAATGAATTTGGGGCTGTGGTAAAATTTTAAATCATTTTAACTTAATTAGCAAAGTGGTTAAGCAATACTAAATACACGGTTTGATAATGTCAATGTGTCAACTAAAGAAAAAAAAGTGCTGTGTTAATCGTTAAGGAGTTATGGAACTCCTTATGGAGCCAAGCTTATGGAGCTGTGTTAGAGGTGAACCATAGAGGTCATTGACTTTCCTATTCACAGTTTGATGGCATTATATGAATTCTATTATGATGGGGACAGTATCCCGAAGGTACTTCGTCGTCTGCGCATGCGCAGGCCAATGCATCGAGACGCTATCACTTAATGCGGATAACATACATACATTAACCTCGCGCGTGTCATGATAAGGGCAGGAAGAATAACTGAGATGGTACTTACTAGTGATTAGTAGCTACTGATTAGTAGGTACTCTACTAATCTGCCACTAATAATTTTTAACCGACTTCAAAAAAGGAGGAGGTATTCAATGCAACTGTATTTTTTTATGTTTGTTACCAGAACTTTTGACTGGGTGAACCGATTTTGATGATTCTTTTTTTAATCGAAAGTTGGTGCTTGTCATGTAGTCCCACTTAAATTTGAGCGAAATATGACGAGTAGTTTTTGAGTTATGTTGAAGTCGGTTATTTTTTTCTTGGTAAAATTTTGATTATTATCCACAGAATGTTTTTATTTTACCCTATTTTGTGGGGCAAATTACACAAGCTTCATTAGATGTAGTTACATCCTCCTATCCCAAGGAGTTGAAACTTTAGTTCTGATGACAACCAGACCAGGGAAATTCATAACGGTGTTACCACAGTCACTATTGTAGAGTGGAACTCCTCTCTAAGTCCGATAAACAGAAATACTTAGCGATTTTTACTTCGTAGTTTACTACTCTCGTGTCAATACTACATGAAGTTACGTGGATTCTCGTGTTTTTGCTGATATTTGTTTATCAAGCACTTGCGCAAATATTTAACGCTACATCTCTCACCGAATACCGAAACAATTCATAATAACTCGGACAACGAAATATGTATCTTAATTTTTACTGATTTTGTCGTATTAAAATGTTTAAGAAATTAAAACAACTGAGTGATAGTTGTTTGTGTGCGTGTGCGCAGCGTGTGTGTGTGTGTGTGTGTGTGTGAAATCCATGAAAATACTATTCGAATAAACTTACCTTACATTAATAAAGCAATAAAATATCTATCAATCTATGAGCATATGAGGCCATAGGGTTAACGAAGTTTCGTGAACCTATCGAAGGCTCGAAGGACCATCGTTTTAGTAACATTTAAAAAACTCTGATTACTAAAATACCATATTCCAGCAATGAGACAGTAAATATACTAGAAGTTCAACTTAAATAGGTGTGGCGATTACGTACAGAGGTGCTAAAACTTCATACAAATTATTAGGTTACATAAAATACGTCATAATGTCGCGTGCTTATAATATGTTATGTCAATATCACGATATTATACAATACGCAAAAAGATTCGCAGCATGTCTGCTTTTTGTTTGCGAATGTATTGTTGTAGTATGTTTGGTCCAATTCTACATTCGGAATAAACGACTTGAAATCGTTGCTAGCGACAACTTTCCACAGATTAAATAAACTATTGGACGTGCCGTATATAGCCCGTAATGACGTTTAATGTTACAGCACTTGAAAATCATTTACCCGTTTGCGTTAATCCCCCGCACTTAGAATTTTTGTGTCGTGTAGTCTACTCGATAAGTTCAAAATGGTTGAAATTAGAGATACTGCTCTTAAAAATACGTGCGATAGCTCATTCTGTTCGGAATGATGTCTAGAAAAATGTTTCGGAAGCGTTTACCAGCACGTAAAAAATTGCAAAAGTTATTGACAAAATAAAGTTGAAAAAAAAAGTATTTTGTTTTTGGTAATCACTCCGAAACTATTAATATTTAAGAAATTTTAAAACAAGATTCTTAAAGTAGAGGAAATTTCCAAACAATGACTTGCGACTCTCGGAACTCTATCTCCATTATTTATAACTTTAATTTAACGCTGAAAATGGGTCTCCACGCTGCATTTTAGGTTGCGCGTGCGGCGTCAAAACCGAGTTCGTCACACTCAATAATTTTTTAAGGTATTAATTATTAATTTAAAAAAATAAAAAAAATATGGTATATTCGAAACACTTCAAAGAATTTGCTCCCGTAGGAAATTTTGCTTAAAGTTAATTTTTCAACAAGTTAGACGATTGTTAATTAACTAAATTTTCTCGAACTTCCATTTTCATTGTACATTAAAAAAAATGTTTAAGTAATTGTCCTATAAATTTTTCGCTTCGTGAAGCCCTTCTTATATACATGCTTAACAAGATCACGTCATAAAAAATTAAAAAGTTTTAATACTTTGTGTGTAATAATTTTATAAGTTGAACAAACAATTTTTTCGTTATTTTATCGAATCGAAATTAAAAAATTGAAAAATGTTTTTATCTGTACTTTGTTATACATCGTTGTTTTTTTTATTTTTAGGTGTTTCAGAAAAAATATATAAAAAAGTTGAGAATTTGTTTATAAAAAATTGTTAAGTTAAAAAACAATGAAATTGTTGATAAAAAAAATATTTTTTAACATTTCTATTAAAGATGGTTAATTATAATTTTTAAGAAAAAAAAATTATTAACTAATTATTCAAACAATAGAAATATTAAAAAACAATTATAAACAATTAAATATCATTATTAAGGAAAAATTTTTTTTTTTCAAAAATCATAATGTTTTGTAAAGAATAAGATATTAAGAAATTTTTTCTTAAAAGCATTGAAATAGTCTATTTGTTTATAAAAAAAAATTATAAAAAAATGAGGGAATTTTTTTTTTCAAGTCATTAAATGTCTTTTATGAATGCCAAAACGATTATGTAATAATAAATTGAGAAAAAAATATTTTCAATAATATTATTTGGATTTTTCATTTTTTGTTCAACTTATAAAATTATTATACACAAAGTATTAAAACTTTTTAAACTTTTATGACGTGATCTCGTTAAGCATGTATATAAGAAGGGCTCCACGAAGCGAAAAATTTATAGGACAATTACTTAAACATTTTGTTTAATGTACAATGAAAATGGAAGTTCGAGAAAATTTAGTTAATTAACAATCGTCTAACTTGTTGAAAATTAACTTTAAGCAAAATTTCCTACGGGAGCAAATTCTTTGAAGTGTTTCGAATACACCATATTTTTTTTATTTTTTTTTAAATTAATAATTAATACCTTAAAAAATTATTGAGTGTGACGAACTCGGTTTTGACGCCGCACGCGCAACCTAAAATGCAGCGTGGAGACCCATTTTCAGCGTTAAATTAAAGTTATAAATAATGGAGATAGAGTTCCGAGAGTCGCAAGTCATTGTTTGGAAATTTCCTCTACTTTAAGAATCTTGTTTTAAAATTTCTTAAATATTAATAGTTTCGGAGTGATTACCAAAAACAAAATACTTTTTTTTTTCAACTTTATTTTGTCAATAACTTTTGCAATTTTTTACGTGCTGGTAAACGCTTCCGAAACATTTTTCTAGACATCATTCCGAACAGAATGAGCTATCGCACGTATTTTTAAGAGCAGTATCTCTAATTTCAACCATTTTGAACTTATCGAGTAGACTAGTGGTATGGACAACATAAGTATCACATCATCAGGACTCACGACCTAAGAGAAGACTCCTTTATTTTCTTATCACATAATTACTCTAGTGGATCCCGTAGTTGGGGGGAGAAGGGGGAAATCATTCTACCCCCCAATCATGTTATGTCAAAGGTAAATCTTTCCTCAGCTGATTTAATTCCCCAAAGCAAAAGTTGGTCCTCCCTTGGTCCCTTGTCCGTGTGGCAATCAGAACTGGAACTGTGACACTTGTTCTTCTACAGACAGTAAATCATGGAGTATAGAGGTGAAGGAGAAATTACTCATATGGGGGAAAAGTTGAAAAAGTGTCCAGCATCAGCAGTAAATTGGATGCATGAAGCATTTCCTGCGCGCTATGATAAGGGGTTCTTTAAGAAGAGTGTATATCGTATCCTCCAAGGCCCGCAACGCACTTTCAGCTCCCTTGATGCTGCACGTGTCCATAGGCGACGGTGACCACTTACCATCAGGTGGGCCGTATTCCTGTTTGTCCGTTGTTAGCATAAAACAAAATTGGCGTTAGCGTAGGCAAAGGGTATGTTAAGAATGTAGTAGTTGTTGACAGATTGAAGTTAGACAGTGACAGTCCTATATACCAAACTTCAACTGTTTACGGAGTCCAAATTTACCCTGTTGCTACCGTGGCGCTGCATAATTTAACGCAGTTAGACGGACACTTGCACAAAATTTGCTCATGCAATAAATAAATTAATTGTACATACATTGACAGTCGTCATAAAAGACATGTAGTCAAGTTTCGAGGCTACATGAATCATGTCCCAAATAATTGTTTGATGTATGCTAGCTAAGCTTTTAATCACATTATTTTTCTCACTTGTTTATTCAGTTCCAGCCATCTTTGACGTAATTTGATGGTAATTTGTCATTGTGTCTGATTTCTGTTTGACTAGCCAGAGTCTTATTTTCAGTTGGGTTTTATAACCGACTTCAAAAAAGGAGGAGGTATTCAATTCGACTGTATTTTTTTATGTTTGTTACCTCAGAACTTTCGACTGGGTGAACCGATTTTGATGATTCTTTTTTAATCGAAAGCTGGTGCTTGTCATGTGGTCCCACAATTTAAGCGAGATATGACAAGTAGTTTTTGAGTTATTTTGAAGTCGGTTATTTTTTGTTCGTAAAATTTACATTATCCTAAATTCAAAGACCAATTCATTTTATTGCTGCAATAAACTCTTTTACCTTTACCCTACACAATTAGAATTTTGTTAACTGTAAGTGGAAATGCAGTAACAACTAATCTAGTACAATCTTTGGCCATTAGATTTCTCTGATCTAATCTATCCAGATAGATGGGCTCTTGTGACTTATTTTATAGGCCACTAAAAGTTCCTGTCCTGAAATTTAAGCCTCACATTAACTCAATAGTATCTTTCATCCCAGCTTTTAGTCCAACCATTCTATCTCTCTCTTCTTTGTTCACAACGCATGGTTGATGCCTTTGGTATTCCTGATGTTGATGGGCGACGGTGGCCAATTACCATCAAGGGGATCCTTTGTCAGCTGGTTACATAATGTCCTCCCAATCTCCTTATTTATCAGTAATTTAGGCAATTTAAAACGTCCGTGGCCATTAGCTACAAAGGAATTCCCACTGAAAACAGATTAGTAGATTCACCGAAATTTGGGCAATGCAGATGTTTAAGGACAGCTATGTTCAAATAATTCTCAGTCAACACAGACCGAGACATCGCGTCTGCGATAAGTGGAAAGTAAACTTGTGAATTGTTTTATTACTTGCTAATACCTCTATTTGTCGAGATATGATTCTCGGTGGGGAAGGGTCTTATGATCTCTGTAAAGCCTATGCAAAGATAAGCGTTACAGAGGTTGCTTGAAAGATCGGTCCTTTCGGCAGCTATTGATTGAGCTAAATGTTTGTGGTGTTGGATTATTGATTATTGATTTTTCATAGAGAATATTGGTGATGAGTTATGACTTGAGGAAGGATATCGAAGATAGAAAGTAGAAAAGAAGGCAGAAGATGACCTTGGCTGGAGTCTTTGTCATGGCAGATTTGTTTTGACCTTGGAACCCTAAAAATGGTAACCAAGAGTCTTTGCTATGTCCGTCGATCGATAGGCGACTGGTGGATAGGAATAACTCTTTATGGCCAATCTTACGGAACATTGAAGTTTTCTATCTATTCCGTTTAGATTTCCACTTCATACTTAATAGATTGCTGACTCGGTACTTCTACCTCCTATTGTTATATTCAATTAGGTACTTCTATACGTTCCTCTTCTTTTCTTTCTATTGTTAACTTTTCATTAAAACCAAGCAGTATTTTAGCCACTTCTACATATTTCATACCACCGACGACGGTGTCATGAAAATTATCGCCCCTTACTTCAAGTCACGTTTTACTCAGTGCGTAACATTGACAGTGTGGGCTCGCGAATTGATGGTCACGAAGTGGTTCACAGCGTCACGATTTTGTTACGATTATCACTCAGTTACGTATAAGCTGTGCCATCCATTCATGAGTAAAAGGTATCCTGCTTATAGTGGATGCTACTGATCTTGAGACGTATGTCTCTTCGTTTCATTGTGGCTTCTAAATGGAACTATTTTGATTTGGTTTTATTTGTTTGTAAGCTGATATGTGATATGGTTGTTAGCTATGTTTGGTGAAAATGAAATTGTCTTGGCTTTTTAAATTTAAATATTAAGTATAATGGTTATAGTAGTAGGGACTTTAGAGCATGGGCGTAGCCAGGTTTTAGTTTCGGGGGGGGTTCAAGAAAATACAACGACAAAAAGTACATACAATAACCCTAAAGAAAATTGAGACTTTATTTTTTCTCACGACGTATGTAGTGCCATCTATTATTAGTCTATGTAGTGAAAAAGTTCAAAAACATGTATAATAGAAATAAAGCTCCCAAAAATATGTGCGATAGCTCATTCGATTCGGAATGTCGTCTAGAAAAATGTTTTTTAAGGGTTTATTAGCACCTAAAAATGTTAGTCCTTAACATTTCGGGGGGGGGGGTTTGAACCCCCGAAACCCACCCCCCCTGGCTACGCCCATGCTTTAGAGGGTCCTTGCTAAAATAAAAACACACGAAAACCTCTTCTAATATTCTCTTCTAATTTGGATTTCAATAAAAAAAGTTTCAAATCAATTATAATTATCTTAACCGGCTTTCCACTTGCTACTTCAATATCAAGTGTCAATTAGTGTTATTTATTTTGTGATGAATGTTAAAGTTATTATGTTTGCTAAATGACTTGTTTGCTCAAAGAAATGTTCATGTCATCGACTGGAGATAGCGTGCGAATGTAATGCCTCTTCTGCGGATAGATAGTATTGTATTCGTCTGCTTGCTAGGGCTGTCAAAAATTCTGCTAGTTAATGATAGATGTAATAATAGATTCTGGGATGAACCAGACTTCATCCATCCTTTACCTTCCATCGCCAAGTTAACGGTTCTCATTTTGGTAAGGATTTTCAAGTCAGATTATTAGAGGAGTTGTAATTTTACATATTTCTTTAGTCATCAGAAATGACAAAGCATTTTTGTAATAAACATGCCCTGTTACACCACTCGGGTTCGGGTCCATTCGAGGAAATTCACTAACGGGTAACGGTTAAAAGCGTGTATGTATTTAGAATTAAGATACAGTAACGGTGGCCAATTACAATAGTAGAAAAGTCTAACGCAAAACGCCACAGTGAAAAAAATATTAAGAAAAAAAAATATTTCATTGTCCGTCAGTCAATGGTCGTGCATTTTCTACGTTGGCAGCCCTGCTAACAAGGTCGCGTATTACCCGTTGTAACTTGTAATTTGTCCGCAAATCCCGGCAATAATTCGTCTATTTGCAACTCGCGCACTGTCGTGTCAATAGGGCTATGTAAACTCGTCATATCAGTAGACTAAACAAACAGAAAAATGATATGATTAAGAGAACAACAATATCTTTGCTAAACATTAAATTATGCGATAACTCCCTTATACAAATAATGAAAGATTTAAATGAACGACGCGTTTCTTACGTTAATTTGTAGTGATTTGGTTTCTTGACAAGACGCACGTTTCAGGATAACTTAACAAATGTAAGATTTACTTTTAATTGTTTAAAAGTAATGACATGCCAATGTTCCCAAAGTTTAAAGTTTCCCTTACGGTTTTAATAATTGCTGTTATGGTCTGCGCAGACGAGGTATTTTTGTGTTCGGGTGACAAGTCCCTCGAACGGTTATAGAGTCCTCTGAGAACATTTCAACGACTAAACTCACCCTGTGCGAGCTCACATTGTCAAAGAGAATATATTCCTGTCCGTGGCTGTATCTTGATGTCCTCAATTTCAACGGAGGATTTTGTGTACGCGGCGCTTTCGATCCCTCATGTGCTTAGTCGATTGGAAGAGTTGCAAGTATTATGATGGAGGTATCCATGACTGTCCCTTGTCTGCACAAACCAATTAATTGATTAACAGAATTACAATTGAAAAAACAGCTTAAAATTAATTTCTATGAAACCTATTTGGATTATTTTTCTAAGTATTTGGGGAACAAATTTTGTTATCTTGATTTTATTATGGAAACATTAAATTTCTCCAAACAGGGTGTCCCACGTGGATCGTATTTGCTTCTCGCCATGGACTTCCGGCTTTATATTCCCAAAAAGTTAGTATAAACACACATGTACATGAACGACGCAAACACATACAACACTATGTCAACAACATACGAACATATAAATGTGTGTGTTTAAACTTATATGTATACGAGTTAACTGCCGCAGTTAATCTTTATGATGAGAACGCACCACAATTCTTATTTACGTACTGCAAACGCTTGACCAATATTTTGAACAATATAGGGCTCTTGGAAGTGAATTATTGATTTAGTAATTTTATATTATCCAATCTAGAAACACAGGCTGCAATGACAAATACGTGTACAATGTTAAATATTGTGAAATCACTAAAAATATTGACTATGAAGTGTTATCAATTTAGTGGATTCTTCTAACAATTAGTATTTAAAGGTAGCTATGTGAACAATCATTAGTTTGACAGTTATTGAAATTAATGAGGTTTGGCGGCAAAAGAAAAGAGCAATAAATTCCAAAATATTTATGACAGGAGTGTAAATATAGTGCCATACATATCAAAGAATTAATAAAGGAAAAAAATTGCTTTTACATCATCATATGGATTGATGGATTGATGTATAGGAGAGAACTCATAAGGAAATTCAAATAAAACTAGTCATCGGTTCAACTAACTTTATGTTAACAACGCCATCTATCGGTGACAATATCAAACCGAAGTGATCAAGACGTAATAATGGTGGAGGATACGTCGCAGCAAACCGACAGGGTGTCTGCTGCGGCAGTGCTGCAGTTCGCTGCGAGAGAAGCAAGGGAGGGCAGAAGATTTTCAGAGTTCGGCGCACACGCTTTCGCGAGCATCACTTATAATGCTTACGGTATAAAATCTTTACTATAATGATTATGAATGTGAAAGTATTTGGTTATTAAGTAATCACGCGTTAACCATTCACCCAATTAGTCCCAAATTTTGCATGCATAGTGTCAAGAGCACCGAGAAAGATTTTTATCCCAAACAAATTACTTGATCAAACTCGGGGGTTAATAATAGTTGTATAATGTTTTTGATTTATAGCCTGATAACTTCAGTCTTGCCTAGATGCTTTAATGTTAGTTTTAATATATTATTTCTTTCATATTTTTGTAGTGGTCCCACGTTGGGCGCCAAAGTTTTAACTTGTAAGTTAGCCGAAAGAAAATCTGCGACATTGTATTACTAATGTTATTGTTATTTTCAACTTGTTAATGATTAAACTACGATATTCGTGCATTTTTTAACAGTTTAAATAAATCTACGGTCTTGCATTTTAGGGGCTACAGTACAAAACATATCAGTTTCTTTACTTAAATTTAATTCGTACTCTTTCCACATGCATCATGGTCACAGCGAGACTGATTGGTTATCCGTTTGTTTTTAAATTGGTTACAATCTGCGGTGATATAAGTTTAACATCATATGTTATCTATATAGGTTTGTATGTCGGATGGGTAATGAAGTTAATAATATTACGTTGCGGGAAATTCGTGTCATAACTAATACAGACAACCGTCCTATTTAGGTTAAGACTTTTATGTAAATAGCAGCAAAATAAGCAGATCGCCTGATGGTAAGTCACCGTCTTTTATGGACATCAGTGACACTAAAGGCATCACAGACCGGTCAAAACGGAAGCGTGTGTTCTGCAATATTTTAGTCTTTGTAACACTGCGACTGAAACACATGTAAAACATTGCACGGCCGATTTCGAACGGAGGACGGCTGAGCAGATGCGTAGAAGCTACCACCATGCAAGTACCGTCAGCACTATCCTCCAACAGTGAGATATGTCATCCTGATAGGGTAGCTACCACTTAGCTTCCACTCTCTTGCTTAAGCAAGTCGTGCTGACTTAAGTCAGCCGCCAAACGGCACGTCGTGTTCCGGCTGGGGGCTTGGGGGACAGTTCTTTCCTTTCTTTCTTTTCTTTATTCGTCGGCAGTACATCGGTGGTGCCTTTGGTGTTGCTGATGTTCATAGGTGTTGGTGGTCGCTTATCATTAGATAAATCTGTTTGTAGGTTAGTTACTTAAAACATTACATTAGCAGATACCTTTAGTAGTTGAAGAGATCGTCGTACCCTGTTCCACATAATTTTGTGATCCTTGAAAAACAAACTAGACACTCTAGGGCAGTCTAGGACACATGCATCTAGATCTATCTACACGTCTCATAAGGAGAGCCAGAGCAATTTGCAACATCCTCATTCGCGAAGACAACAACTCTCCTCCGGTTATAACCTGTTCCATTTAACGCTGGCGAATGACTGAGGGCAAAGTGTACCAGATAAACGGCCTTACTGGATCGGTTGCGAAATAGGACTCTGAATTGTGTATGATATCGAATGTTGACGGGACATTTTGACCTGATGATAAGGATTTGGTTATCTAATCTACTGTCACTAAGTAGTCGGAAGGTTCTCACTAGTTCCTCAGTAGGAAGTTTTTTGAAGTATATATTGTAAATTAATTATGTAATGATTATATTTGCGCAGGAATCACTTGCCATTAGGTTAGGTTTTATGACGTTTTATCCGAAGCCAAGACAAAGTAGCTTACCAATACCATGTTTTCTATGAAAGTCGCGGCATAATTTGTCGACATAACATTACCCAAAGAGAGGTTGAATAATATTGACTTTGCCCAAAGAAATAGGCCACTCGTAGAATTTGGTGATATTTACCCAACTCAGTATGGTATTAGAGGTTTTTACAACATCATGTAACTTGCAATTTTTGTTAGTTTGTTTCGAGCAAATCCTATAGAGTTGAAAATCATATTATCTCTAGTTCGGATGGCAATTCATTTTTGACTTTTATCTCCAGACCAAGGAACACTAACATAAATTTTTATATACACATTCAATAGCTCGTTCTAAACTCCATCAAAAGCTGACCATCACTCCCAGATCTAGCTTCAGACAGGAGAACTCTTCAACAGTACACAGCCAAGTAATTTTTTTTGTACTTTTTAGTGCTTTCAGTTTTCAATTCTCAAAAATGTTCCATCTAATACCTCAATTAATTAAACAGTTCCAAGAATCCAAAAGGTCAGATGACTCCCGACAAACCGGATCGTGATTGTCCAAACAAACTGTATTGGAAGCCAATTACTATGTAGGTACATAGATATGTGGACGTCTGGAGTAAACAACCTTTATCGTCGGTCAAGGGTTGCGTATTGCTCGAACTGGATTGGATGTTGGTGGTCTTATCAACGATGTATAGTGTATAGCTTTGTATAATTGGATGTTGATTCTTATCAACGTTGTATACAGATGTGTATAATGACAATATGTTTCATGCGATGCGAGAATGATTGTGTTATAATCTTCAATTTCACGAATAGAGTTACCATCTGTCTAAATAAGTTCAAATGTAACGTTTGGAATTTTTTGAAGTATAACTACGCAAATGTTATTAGGAGTACTTATTATTGCATTATCTATTTTAATTACTTTATTAATGTATGATAAACGATGTTGGTCAATGGTTTTAAAATCATTTATCAGTATTCAGTTATCCGTTATACAATGATTGGGCCCTGCTTGCGTCTCTGTCCTCGTTTTCCAAGTTAATAAATACGCTATAAGTTATTCCAAATTATGGTCTACCGTATAGAGTAACAAACATTCATACCTACAGTCTCTCAAACTTACACATTTGTAATATAACTAACTTTCACATTTATAATTTTAGTAGGATTATGAATAAATAGAATATTGAACGGTTATACTAAACGGCAGTGGTTGACGGTTACATTCGGTCATTGAGATGTCTATAAGCGATGTATTCGTTAATAAAAAAAAGGATAAAGTCACTCCGATAGTGCCTACAGAAGTGGAATTAAACAATTACGTGTGAATTTTTTGAAGCGTCAGTAAATAATTTATGGTGCGGGAAATACTTTTAAATAAAGTGTTTTTAGTGGCTGCCACTGCCTCGTAAAGTATATGTAAACAATCTTAATATTAATACGAGCTGTAAATTAAGTAATTATAGTTCTGTACTTCTCTCAGAGATGGCGCCATAGGTAGTTAGGTGTTGATTAAAATCTAACCGGTCGCGAACTGTACGGTTCCCATCTCAAAAATTACCCAACTCGCCTTAAGAAGTTTTCACTCCAAAAAGTATATGTTTATGTAAATAGCAGACAAATGAACAGATGAGTCATTTGATTGTAAGCGGTTACCGTCATCCATAGACACCAGTAACACCAAAGACACGACCGATGCTAACCAAAAAGAAAAGAGAAGTAATAAAGTACATACTACAGTGCACCCAAGTTATCTTTGAAATGGCGAAAATTGGAACTAATGCCGCCCCATTCATTAGTTCTTTGTGTTCATTCATTGACATTTACTACGTCTCGAATTGCGTCCAGTGATTGGTCCAATGCGTCCGACAGCGCCCTCCGTCAGTTCACAGATAAGTTGCGTGCACTGTATATCACAAGTCAATGGTGGCAACCGTAGAAATAGAATCGATAGCTGCAGAAATTGCATAGCATTAGCATATCTCAGGTGGCAACTAAAAAATAATCACACGTTTAAAAAACGTGATGAGAACGTGTAAAAGAGATATTCTTAAAAGATCTTAACATTACAAACTATATTACCTTGCACACGTGCCTATATTACGTCATGTAATTACGGACTTAGATTAGATTTCAATGTAAATAAAATTAAAAGTGTCTGAACAAACGGACAGTTTTGTAGATAACTTGATTAATTAGATGTGTTTGTTTACTTTTATAAACAACATTTATTATTTGTTTCTAGGAAGTGGTCTAGGAGACGCTCTGTGTGTTTTATTTAATTTGGACAGTAAGGAAATATTTTGCACTTATATACGCTAAGAGGGAATGTTTTTATGTTGATTATAATTAAATCATTCATGGAAGCTTTATTGTTAACCTATCTTCGTCATAGACCTTCGTTATTGTATTGGGGGGTCTTACGATTGCACAATGATAGCACAGTAAATGCGCGTATATGGAAAGCGTAGTTTTAACAAATGTTTTTATGGAACTCCTCAATAAATAGTAGCATAGTTATGGAAGTAAATTTATTACACTTATTACACCACGCAATTACCACACTGACAAGGCTAATTACGACAGGTTATTTTTTTATTACAGCCACACTCGGCGACATGGGGGGCAGTGGCACCAGCTCGTCGTCGTCGCACATGTCGCCGGGTTGGCCGGTGAACGACTTAGACTTGGATTTGTCTGGAGAATTGGCTATGAAGTAAGTTTTCCAAACATATCAAATGTGTTCAAATTATAACTTTTATTTAACTGAGAAGTAATGTTCTAATTATTTTTTGACCTATTTTGTCCCCGTTTGAAGAATTTATTCTCTGCAAAACACTGAACAGCACTATTAGAATAACTTCTCATTTCAACACTACCAAACCTTTAAATTCGAGTACTGCATCAGTTTATTTCACCTTTATTGAAACCCCATTTGGAAAATTTATATTATCCAAAGCTATCCGCTAGCATATACTTGAAATTCATGTACCTTCAAATCCGAGTAGATACTGCATTACTTGATATGTCATTTCTCCGGTCCCACAGCGAAGCCCTATTAGCACTTCCGTCGCTGCCGGTGTTCAAGCAGGAGGCGCCTTCGCCCACCGGCGCCGTGCTGTCTCCGCCGCGGCGCATCTGGCCTCCACGTAGGCCTGATGATAGACAGGTGAGGGTTTGGGTTGGTTTCTTTAAAGAAGCCGATAGCCAATGTCACAAATATTTGTGACATGACGGGACCCTTGGGCGGTATGAAAACTTCCGGTACTTTGGTTGGCCAATAACCCCTCCACCAATACACACTGGAGCAGCGTGGTGGAGTATGCTCTAGCTAGGCCTCCTCAAGAGGAGAAACCTGTGCCCATTAGTGGGCCATCAATGGGTGTCATCATAGCTCCTAAACGAATGCACTGATTTTTATGCGGTTTTTTTGTTTAAAAGCTGACATGATAAGGATGGTTCTTAGCCAAAGATAGCGCAAGATTTCTTTAAGGTCTTCAGCTCTTTTGGTGAATAAAAAAGAGTAGGGGGATTTTTAAATTTTTAAATTTACATAGTAGAAACAATCTAAGTGATTCCATTTGATTAGCATTAGCTTAAGGTCTTATATGACATTACTTAACCTTATTCATGGGATCGTAGCGTGTGTGTCATAATTTCCTTTTTATTCAAAATTCAAAATCATTTATTCATGTAGGTATCATTGATACACTTATGCACGTCATTTTTTTAATGAACCAGCTTTTCGCAAAGGTGCTTTGTCATGGAGGAGAACAAAAGCCGAAAGAAACTTCTCAGGACATCTTTTAAAAATAAAAATACATTGGTATATTTATTACAAAAAAGTATCACTAGCTTGTACGGATATTTGTCAGATCACAACCATGGTGGTGGACGGCGGCCGCGAGCCCATGGACGAGGGCTGCCAGCAGTCACCGTCGCACAACACCAACGTGATGAACCAACATTGTGAGTATACTGACATATGTACAGATATACTGTCAAATACGTATAAGGTCGAAATGTCAAATACGCATAATGTCAAATACGGTTAAAGTCAAAATGTCAAATACGCATAAGGTCAAAATGTCAAATACGGTTAAAGTCAAAATGTCAAATACGCATAAGGTCAAAATGTCAAATACGCATTAGAATTAAACTACAAACTTTCTTCTTTTCTCTCTTCTTGAGCGAAAATGCATCGGTGAAGCCTTTGGTGTTGCTCCTGCCGCTTGTTAGTTGCCGTTTGGAGGCTGTTTACATGCAAAACTCAAATATCAAAATGTCGAACTATTGTAAATTGTAAACAGTCCGCGTTTTTGACAGTTTGGTAATTCAAAGATTTCAAAGATTTATTTATTGAACATAAAACACATGTACACAACTGAATTTGTTCGTAAACAACTGCTATAGTTGGTAAACTGTGTTGCAATTGTTTACGCCCATACCGGACTTACAGGACATTATGTTCTTACTTAATTACGAAAAGTATACTAAAGAAATGAACAAAATAAAATTACAATACGGTACAATACTACAAACTAATATTTTCTAAACATTACAAAGTGATGACAATAAAATAAATCCTATGTATGGCTCGGTGTATACCTAATTAACCGTTTGAGATGAATCTTTTCCGTTTTTATTACCCATTAGCCTAAAATAAAATAATCGTGGGTTCCCTTAGCATTACAATGATGATGGTGTAGTGATGGTGATCGATCGTTTTCCAGCAAACAGCCCAGAGAGCATGCAGTGCCAGCCAACGATGCCGCCTGGTGGGATGTTGGCTATGAATGGCTACGGGTCGCCTGGCTCGCAAGAGAATAAGAGTAAGTATTGGTTTGAGTGTGACGCGTGTGTGGTTGAAAGGACAACAATAGGGATGTTGACTTATTTTAGGATTCAATTTGATTTAATAGATAGAACCTTAAGATTCACGAAAAAAATATTATAAAAATAATAATCTTCAATTTAAAAACAAAAATTGATAAATAAAAATCATTTTCAAATTTCCCGCCAAAAACGTCACGTGACGTCACTAGCCGATATTCAATACTATCTGTCGACTGAAGTTAGTTGAAGTAGTATTTATATTGATTGATTTCGACAAAAGAATAATATTTTAGGTTTTTAAATGTTTTCCTTGATACTTTAAACATAAATTTATTTTAATTTACTGATAGTGTCAACATCCCTATTCAACTGTATTTTTTTATGTTTGTTACCTCAGAACTTTCGACTGGGTGAACCGATTTTGATGATTCTTTTTTAATCGAAGGCAGGTGCTTGTCATGTGTTCCCACATAAATTTGAACGACATCTGACAAGTAGTTTTTGAGTAATTTTGAAGTCGGTTATTTGTTGTTAGTAAAATTTTGATTATTGTATCACGTGTGTGGTTGAAAGGACAACAACCGTGGGTACCTGGTTTAAATGTAAGAATAGTTTTAATCCTGATGACTTTACCCTTATACCCTGCTTTATCATGTTTTTCTTAGTATTACATAATGGTTTAACCCTGATAGTGTCATCCCTAAACCTTGGTTTCACCACAGAATACATAATAGACAAGGTACAGAAGAGTCACTTCGCAAAATCATTTAAATTAATAGAGACTCTTGCTACAACGCAATAAAGTGTAATTCAAGTCGCACAGCGCTAATCGTCAACAGACGTTGACATCTAGACGTTGCCTCTCTTTCTAATCATATCTCTTATCCTCTCTGACAACGTTAGGGTTGTCTTCTTTTTTGTGATGACATGTGTGATAGATTACCAATGTTCTTCTGAAATTGGCTCGACACGTCGAACGCGGCACGTACTTGTAACATCATACCAAAAGTGCGGAGTGCGCCAGGCCTGGTTTCACCCTGATAGTGTCATCCCTAAACCTTGGTTTCACCTTGGACCTCCTTTAACATACCTAACCTATATGTTGTAAGCTTTTGCCCGCAGCTTGGCCCGCGGTAGAGATCGATTTTTTACAAATCCTCCTTTTTTTACTTTTACATAGTTAGATTTAGTTGCCTTATGACTTAAGTAATTTACATGTATTGTATCATATTTTGATAGCGTGATTCAGAACTCGCCAATGCATTTTACTAACGCCATCTATTAACAACATCCGGAACTAAATATCTAGCAAGTAACAAAATATCGATCTTCCTATGGCCTGGGGATGTTTTACCGCGGTAAAAAGTAGCCTACGTTACTCTCCACCCTCCTCACTATCTCTACACATAAAAACCATACCATATAACAGCTTCGTTGCGACGTGAAAGACGGACAAACAAACAAACAAACACACTTTCACATTTATAATATTAGTATGGATGTCCTCAGACGCCGGTTTGCTGATGTGTTCGCCGGTGAGCTCCCTGGACGGCTTCCTCCACTCGCCGATGGCGCGCTCCGAGCCCAGCTTCAAGGATGACACCAGGTAGGTAACTGGTGAATGTGTGTTGTACACTCGGCAACGGAATTAGGTATGCAACGCATGATTCTAAAACCTGTGACGTTTAATGTTACAAAATTTATGTGTGCTGCGGTAAACCTTTCAGTTAGCCCATACTCGATGAATGTATGGACGGTATTATTTAAACATACATAACTATTTTGTTTGTGAACCGATTGAAATAAAACAAATACATAAATTAAATCGCATTTACATAAATCTGTTAAGTCGTTTCGGAGATTAGCCGGAACAAACGCACAGACAAATAGACAAACAGACAAAAGTCTATTGCCGATCTATTGCGTCATGAAATACCCCTAGTTTAATCTGAATTTTACCAAGAAAAAAATAACCGACTTCGAAATAACTCAAAAATTACTTGTCAGATCTAGCTCAAATTTAAGTGGGACCACATGACGAGCACCAGCTTTTGATTAAAAAAAGAATCATCAAAATCGGTTCACCCAGTTGAAAGTTCTGAGGTAACAAACATAAAAAATACAGTCGAATTGAATACCTCTTCTTTTATTGAAGTTAGTTAAAAAGTAGGAAAGAAAGAAAGAAAGAACATTTATTCCATCATAAGGATAGCAACAACGTTAAATAATACAATTTGTAGTAAAGTAAAGTAAAGTAGTAGTTTTTCTTAAATATCTTCTATGTACAGGCATCGATCAGTCATAGTTTTACTATCGATTAATAATGTTAAAAGCTACCTTTAACGCTATGTATGATTTAACTACTAATAACGTAAACAATATGTAATATGAGGT
Source organism: Thymelicus sylvestris (assembly GCA_911387775.1). NCBI lineage: Eukaryota > Metazoa > Arthropoda > Insecta > Lepidoptera > Hesperiidae > Thymelicus > Thymelicus sylvestris. The sequence continues at coordinate 912,207 of OU426912.1, read as the reverse complement.
TTTAGAATCATGCCCTGCACACCTATCTCTTTTGCTTTGTGTACCTTCTGAAGATATTGTTAAGGAAAACTTATGATGCTGGAGTAGTGTTGCCAGAGGGTCTGACTCATGTTAGACATGCCATAGTGTAAGGAAGTGCCTGGGGAATACGTGATATGAGTAGCTGGGTTAACTTTCTAGTTTCAATCTGTGATTAGGGCTTCCATCACCTAAATCGCCGACGCCGAACATTTGGACGAAATTAAAAAAAAAATATTCGTGAAAAATATATCGATGAAACGTATTACGGAGTAAAATATCTAGAAAAATAATAATTTATTAATTTATAAAAACATTTCTTTGATCTCTAATTAATTATGCATTTTTGAAGCCCATTTATTTTTTGTTATAACAAAACCAAACACCCAAATGCCTAAACAGTGACCTAAAAATACATAATTATAGTCTCTTTATTAACCAATACAGTCCATCAAAGTCCCCAATTCTCTCCCATATTAAAACCCCCTGTTTTTTGCACTAAGATGGACATACTCAAAGCAGATGGTAAGCGGCCACAACTGGGAGGATTTCAAGTACGACCAATTTCATAGCGGGTGAGTTACCATCACCGCGACCGTTGCTTCACTCTATTTAATTACATTTTAATAAACAGGAATTACATGACTTAATTCCCCCTTCTTTTTCACCTCTGAACATCCCGACGCATGGCGAGTATTCATCCCTTCGTCAACATTCCCTCGGTACTGACGACGCGCTCTTCTTTGTCTTTGATTATGCGTGCCGCGAAGGACTGGAATAAATTGTCCGCGTCGGTTTTCCCGTTTGATTGTAATGTGGGTTTTCAAGTCAAGTGTCAATAGGTATTTACTTATTAGCTTATGTCGTAAAACCCTTAAAGCTAAGTGGTATAAAAAGTGGACTTACGCCCCAACTCAGTCACTAACGGTTATTTTAATCGCTCTTTAGTAAAGAATCACCATACAAATTCTGTACTAAGGAGCGATTTAAGTAACAGTTAGTGACTCTGAGTTGGGGCGTTAATGCTCTAAGCATTCTAAATATCGTGATTGATACATGTCGTTTACGCTAAGAATAAATACTTGATTAAAAACATGATGTAGGAAGAGATGTAAAAAAAAATTAAAAATTAACAAAGCAAATTTTGAAGTTAGAAAAATCTTTGTCAGTTTTATTTTAGTCTGATGTTAAAATTTAATGAAGAAAACTTTGAAATTAGAAAAATCTTTGTCAGTTTATTTGATGTTAACTAAGAACCATCTCGATCACGTCAGCTTTCAAACCAAACAAACCGCATCATAATCGGCCCATTCGTTTAGGAGCTACGAATTACGATGCCACAGACTAACACAGACACGTCAGTATTCTGACTGCGAAGGATGTATTTCGTGGCGTGGGACGTCATTGAAGACGTCGTGATAGTTTTGAACGTTTTTGGGCAAATTTAAATGTACTGGAAATGCAAAATCTTATACAAATAAAAAATAATTTTAGTACTTCAAAATATTGACGTACAAAATCAATACCGTTACTTGTATCTTAGTGAAATTGGTTTAGTCAAAGATGAGTAAAGTTAAAAAACTTAAGTTAAAGTACTTATGTACGCGCGTAAGAAGTTATACTTCTTTGGCGTAACAGAACAAAATTAGCTATAGATTTCATCCCGTATGCAACAACTCTTTGTAAAAGGAATCAGTTACCAGCTAATTTCATCATGTCACTTTTTGGCTGTCGGTGTGCACGCACATCGTAACACGAAAACTTGAGAGAAAATTATCAGCTAACTTCATCATGTCGTTTTTTGGCTGTCGGTGTGCGCGCACATCGTAACACGGAAACTTGAGAGACAGTTATCAGCTAACTTCATCATGTCCTTTTTTGGCTGTCGGTGCGCCGCATCGTAAAATTTTATTCTCATATTTTTTTCCTAACGTGCCAAACGTAACTTAATGTAACTTTAAATATTTATTGTATCACAGTTTTAGCGCCGAAACAAATGTTTTAATACGACCGTGTGGCGCAATGGTTACCATGCCGGATCGCCGCACCGAGGGTCCTGGGTTCGATTCCCAGCGAGGCGGAAATTTGAATGATGAGTTTGAATTTCTGTCCTCGGTCTGGGTGTGAATGTCCTTGTCTAGTGTGTTGTCCATGGCACCCACGACACAGGGTATCCTAGTGTGGGGCTATGAGTGTAGCTATAGCGTTACTAAAGTACCAGGAGAGCATACTAGTGTGGGGCTACGAGTGTAGCTATAGCGTTACTAAAGTACCAGGAGAGCATACTAGTGTGGTGCTATGAGTGTAGCTATAGCGTTACTAAAGTACCAGGAGAGCATACTAGTGTGGGGCTATGAGTGTAGCTATAGCGTTACTAAAGTACCAGGAGAGCATACTAGTGTGGGGCTATAAGTGTAGCTATAGCGTTACTAAAGTACCAGGAGAGCATACTAGTGTGGGGCTATGAGTGTAGCTATAGCGTTACTAAAGTACCAGGAGAGCATACTAGTGTGGGGCTACGAGTGTAGCTATAGCGTTACTAAAGTACCAGGAGAGCATACTAGTGTGGTGCTATGAGTGTAGCTATAGCGTTACTAAAGTACCAGGAGAGCATACTAGTGTGGGGCTATGAGTGTAGCTATAGCGTTACTAAAGTACCAGGAGAGCATACTAGTGTGGGGCTATAAGTGTAGCTATAGCGTTACTAAAGTACCAGGAGAGCATACTAGTGTGGGGCTATGAGTGTAGCTATAGCGTTACTAAAGTACCAGGAGAGCATACTAGTGTGGGGCTATGAGTGTAGATATAGCGTTACTAAAGTACCAGGAGAGCATACTAGTGTGGGGCTATGAGTGTAGCTATAGCGTTACTAAAGTACCAGGAGAGCATACTAGTGTGGGGCTATGAGTGTAGCTATAGCGTTACTAAAGTACCAGGAGAGCATACTAGTGTGGGGCTATGAGTGTAGCTATAGCGTTACTAAAGTACCAGGAGAGCATACTAGTGTGGGGCTACGAGTGTAGCTATAGCGTTACTAAAGTACCAGGAGAGCATACTAGTGTGGTGCTATGAGTGTAGCTATAGCGTTACTAAAGTACCAGGAGAGCATACTAGTGTGGGGCTATGAGTGTAGCTATAGCGTTACTAAAGTACCAGGAGAGCATACTAGTGTGGGGCTATGAGTGTAGCTATAGCGTTACTAAAGTACCAGGAGAGCATACTAGTGTGGGGCTATGAGTGTAGCTATAGCGTTACTAAAGTACCAGGAGAGCATACTAGTGTGGGGCTATGAGTGTAGCTATAGCGTTACTAAAGTACCAGGAGAGCATACTAGTGTGGGGCTATGAGTGTAGCTATAGCGTTACTAAAGTACCAGGAGAGCATACTAGTGTGGGGCTACGAGTGTAGCTATAGCGTTACTAAAGTACCAGGAGAGCATACTAGTGTGGTGCTATGAGTGTAGCTATAGCGTTACTAAAGTACCAGGAGAGCATACTAGTGTGGGGCTATGAGTGTAACTATAGCGTTACTAAAGTACCAGGAGAGCATACTAGTGTGGGGCTATGAGTGTAGCTATAGCGTTACTAAAATACCAGGAGAGCATACTAGTGTGGTGCTATGAGTGTAGCTATAGCGTTACTAAAGTACCAGGAGAGCATACTAGTGTGGGGCTATGAGTGTAGCTATAGCGTTACTAAAGTACCAGGAGAGCATACTAGTGTGGGGCTATGAGTGTAGGTATAGCGTTACTAAAGTACCAGGAGAGCATACTAGTGTGAGGCTATGAGTGTAGCTATAGCGTTACTAAAGTACCAGGAGAGCATACTAGTGTGGGGCTATGAGTGTAGCTATAGCGTTACTAAAGTACCAGGAGAGCATACTAGTGTGGGGCTATGAGTGTAGCTATAGCGTTACTAAAGTACCAGGAGAGCATACTAGTGTGGGGCTATGAGTGTAGCTATAGCGTTACTAAAGTACCAGGAGAGCATACTAGTGTGGGGCTATGAGTGTAGCTATAGCGTTACTAAAGTACCAGGAGAGCATGCTAGTGTGGGGCTATGAGTTTAGCGTTATTATTATTATTATTAATTATTGTTTCTTTCACCAGGTTCCAGTATGTGCTAGCGGCGGCGACGTCCATAGCGACCAAACAGAACGAGGAGACCCTGACGTACCTCAACCAGGGGCAGCCGTATGAGATCAAGCTGAAGAAACTGGGCGATTTGTCGCACTACAAGGGGAAGATATTGAAGGTATGCACATTGTGCTGCGATCTGGCGGTCTATTATGAACTTTTATAAAACCATTCATGTTCCAGGCAATACATTTATCGGGCTTGGAACGACGTATGATTGGCTAAAAAGTGTCACGTGACCGCTTTGGTAATACGAATGGTAATACGAATTTGACGTTTACGCTGGAATTAAGAGTTCATAATAGACCGCCAGATCTCCATTATTTCGGAGACATTACACTTTTCACGTGGTGCTAGTTTTTGGTATTTTAACCGACTTCAAAGAGCAGCAGCTATTCTGTTTTGTAACTCATGATCATAATCATAATCGTTTATTTGCAATAAATGTGGTGGTACACTGGTGGTATGTTAATAATACATAGTTTCACACATTTAGCTAGTCGAAGCATGCAAATATTTAAAGTATTACAATTTATTAAAATATTGTTAATATCTATAAAATAGGTGTGATAAATGTCAAGTTATTATACAATTTAAATAGTACCTATAACAATTATTATCAATTACATTCAATATCAATTTTCAATTATATAATATAAATACCTCAAGTTCAATGTCAACAATGTAATTTTATTCAATTTGTGCTGTCATAATTCATTAAATTCTGCGTCAATTGTAAAATAATATTTATAATTTTTAATGTCAACATATAATTAATTAAATCATGCAATTTCATCCAAAATAAGTAATATTATATCATTTTTTGTTGTCACTGAGGTATTCAGTAACAGAATAATAACATTTGCCTATAAGCCACATATTGAGTGACTTTTTAAAAGTGGCCACTGATTTTTGTTTTAGCTCCACTGGTAGTTTATTATAAATTTTAGTAGCCATAGAATACGCGTTTTTACCAAATTTGACAGATTTTGCTGAGGGCAGCACTAGTTTGTGAGGAAATCTTCCTCTATAATTACTATCATTTTCCTCGTTCGTTTTAAATAAATGCGGGTGGGAATGTACAAAATTACATATTTCGCTTATATAAATACATGGAAATGACAGTAGTTTTAGGCTTTTAAACAGTGGTTTACAACTGGTTGTACTTGTTACATTACAGATAGCACGAATACATTGTTTTTGCGCGATGAATGCTCGTTTTACGTCTACAGAGTTACCCCATAGTACAACACTATATTTTAGTATAGAGCTCGACAGCGGAATCCGCGATGAGTGTCGAAATTCCTGTCTTTAGTCGTTTGAAGTTCGAGTTCGAGACTCACTTCACTTCGCAAGTGCGTACTAGATGATTAGAGAATGACATATTAAGATGATGCAAGTCTCACTAGACTGAGCTTCGATTTCGAGTTTGTATTTTAGAGAATAGCCCTCCAGGAGGCAATGACTGCAAACATTTCAATACATCTTAATCTTAATATATATAAATTACGTGTCACGTTGTTTGTCCGCGATGGACTCCTAAACTACTGAACCGATTTTAATCAAATTTGCACACCGTGTGCAGTTTGATCCAACTTGAAAGATAGGATAGCTTACATCTAAAAAAAAACAACTTTTGACAGAACGAAGTCTGTCCGGGTAGCTAGTCTTAATATATATAAATTACATGTCACGTTGTTTGTCCGCGATGGACTCCTAAACTACTTAACCGATTTGAATCAAATTCGCACACCGTGTGCAGTTTGATCCAACTTGAAAGATAGGATAGCTTACATCTCAAAATAAAAAAAACTTTTGACAGAACGAAGTCTGTCCGGGCAGCTAGTATACATATATAAATTACGTGTCACGTTGTTTGTCCGCGATGGACTCCTAAACTACTTAACCGATTTTAATCAAATTTGCACACCGTGTGCAGTTTGATCCAACTTGAAAGATAGGATAGTTTACATCTCAAAATAATAATAAATCTTTTGACAGAACGAAGTCTGTCCGGGCAGCTAGTAGTGTATATAATATAATACTTTAAGTAAATAAATAAGTAGGAAGTTCAGTGTTCACATATTTAATATGGATGGCTCCTTCTTGTGAAAAAATGTTTTTATTTCTCTTGTGGCCAGAGCGTGATCAAGATCTGCTTCCACGAGCGGCGGCTGCAGTACATGGAGCGCGAGCAGATCGCGCAGTGGCACGCCGACCGGCCCGGCGACCGGATCGTTGAGGTATGTCTCCAGTCTCACCAACATACATACATACAACATACATACATATAATTATATGGAGGTCCAGGTTCAATGAGGTAACTGAAGGATCACGTGACATTAGGGGAACAATTTTGACCAGTCATACGCCTGATTGACGATGACTTAATGTTCGGTTTACACGTATTAAGTAGTTAACTTTTTAAGTAAATTAATTCGTATAAATGGACAATTTAGTAGTTACAATTTAAATAAGTAAAGTACGCAAGTAAATAAGTAATTTAGATTTTTTTCTATTTTCTGTTAAGTAGGTGGGTAGGGCTTACTTTTGGACACGTTTGGACAGGTACCTTTTAGTTAAAATTTAGTAAAATGCTTAAATAATTAAGTAGGTTGTGAAGATTGTATGAACTAAAGAGCTTTACTAAATTATAACGTTTGGACGCGCACTAAAAATTATTCACTTAAAATTTAGTTAACTACTTAATACGTCTAAACCGGACTTAAGACTCGCAGCTAGTCGAAGGGTGAGCGTGTGTAACTTCCACAAATGATTAGTCGACATTGTTCATCCAATGTCATATGATCCGTCTTCAGGTACCTCTTCGAAGCGTAGCCTCCAGATGTAGTTATAAAGGGCATTGCACCTAGTTGGCATACCTACAAGTACCGCCATTTTGAAAAAAAAATCGTTTTGGCAGCCAGTGATGAAACATGTGTCAATCGACGAAGTAAGTGATTACAATCAAAAAGTATTCAGTGATAAAATGTCATAATTGATATACTTTCTGAGATATTTGGGTTTATTATTAATTATTTTTATTTTTGAACTCCAATATCTCAGAAAGTATATCATTTACGACACTTCATCACTGAATACTTTTTGTAAAATCACTTACTCCGTCTATTGGGACATGTTTCATCACTGGCCGCAGAGTTTTTTTAAAATGGCGAACTTGTAGGCCAGGTTCCATACAAAAATGTTCGAACTCCTTGATAGGCCTTAAATGAAGTATTATAATAACATATTATTATTATATTAATCTCGATAGGTGGACGTGCCCCTGTCATACGGTGTGATCCGCGTGGAGCAACCAGCCAACCTCAACTCGCTGCACGTCTACTGGGACCCCACCAAGGACGTCGGCGTCTACATCAAGGTGAGCGGTTGTCGTTAGATATCGTGACGATAGCTGACGATAGGTATCGCCCAGATGTGGAGGTCGCATTTTTATCTCGTAATGGATAAACTGAGTTGGTTTTTTAGAAATTTGTGTTTTGAAATCTTATCAATATCGGTTCAGTATTTTTTAATGTTTAATTTAACAGCTGAAATGCAAAGGGATAAATTACAATTAAATAATTAATTCAGTTAGAAAATGTTTAGTTCCACTTCAAAGGACCAACTTAGGAAGACATTGGGGAATCCTCGGGTCAACCTTTGTGCTTAACTTTATGAAAATCCGTTCAGTTGTTTTTGTGTGAAAGAAACAACCATACATACAAACTCTCCTATTTATAAGATAACTAGTAACTGCCCTCGCTTTGCTTTGGTTTTCTTATATTTTTACACTTGAGTTACATTATTGGAGTTTTGTTAAGGATTCCTAATTTTTTTTTAAATATAATATACCCTATGTCACCCGGGGATAGTGTAGCTTCCCAACATTGAAAGAATTTTTCAAATCGGTTCAGCAGTTTCGGAGCCTATTCAATGCAAACAAACAATCAAATCATTCCTCTTTATAATATTAGTATAGATATCAGTTTAGATTGATATTGTCTGGCTTCAACCCATTAATGGCCCACTACTGGGCACAGGTCTCTCCTCTTGAGGAGGCCTAGAGCATACTCCACCACGCTGCTCCAGTGCGGATTGGTGGAGGTGATATTGTCTATTGACCACAAATACTGGTCCCCAGGTGAACTGCATCTCGACAGAGTTCACGGCGAAGAAGCACGGGGGGGAGAAGGGGGTGCCCTTCCGCATCCAGGTGGAGACGTACCTGTCCAGCGACGAGAACACGCGGCTGCACGCCGCCGCTTGTCAGATCAAGGTATTGTTGGGAGACACTTGTATAGCGAGGAAGATGTTGATATACATTTTATGCCCATATGATACGGAGATCGATATACTAGAAGGAACCTACTAATTGACTTCAGTCCTTTTTGAGGTTTGATTTCCTCATTACATAAAAAAAGAAAGTGATATTGATGCAGACACTGCAAGCATAAAAAAGTATAAAAAATTAAAATGTGTGCAATTCACACGTGTTAGAAGCGAAACCTTAAAAAAATTTGTTTTCAAATTTGTTGTAAAATTTCGGGAAGATGATCCACTCCACTCCACTCCACTCCACCCACTCCACTCCACTCCACTCAACTCAACTCAACTCAAGTCAGTCTCCACTCATTTCTAGTCTCCACTGGACAGTTTCGTTTCATAAAATTTCAAGTCACCCCCGTACTAAAGAAGTTTTCACTTCAAAAGTACAAAATTCATTTCATTTTATCTGAAGATTACATGACCAATATATCGGCAAACTAATATCGCCGATTCCAACACTAACGTCCCAATTCAGAGTCACTAACGGTTACATAAATTACTCCTTAGTACAGAATTTGAATGGTGATTCTTTACTAAGGAACGATTAAAGTAACCGTTACTTTGAGTTGGGGCGTAACAGAATCGCCAGTAAAATGTAATATATTCAGTCCACAATGAGATAACTGTTCTTCCTTCTTTTCTTTTTCTTCTCCTTTCTCGGCCGGCAACGCTACAGTGATGTCTTTGGTTATGATGTCCATGGGCGACGATAGCCACCATCAGGGGGATCATCAGCTCGTTTACCGGCTATTCCCATTAAAATTAAAATGTGTGCAATTCACACGTGGTTGAAGTGAAACCTTCAAATTTTTTGTTTCCAAGATAATGAGACGAATGTAAAATTTGGGGAAGATGATAACTGTAGGTTTTACTACTCCACTCCATTCCACTCCACTCCACTCAACTCAACTCCCCTACCCCTGTACAATGCTTCCTATCTCACTTTAGAATTAATGTGTCCGTCTTTTTTTACTGGACAGTTTCGTTTCATCGAATTTCAAATCACCCCCGTACTAAAGGAGTTTTCACTTCAAAAAGGTTAAGTGTAAAACCCTGCCATATTGCCCTAAGTTAAGTTATAACCTGAAGTAATTCCTGCAGGTGTTCAAGTTGAAGGGCGCGGACCGCAAGCACAAGCAGGACAGGGAGAAGGTGTCGCGCCGCCACCCCGCCGACCTGCAGCAGTTCCAGCCGGGCTGCGACGCCACCGTGCTCACCACGGTGAGTGTGTCACCTGTACTGTCCAGCTGCCAGCACCAGCAGGGGAGGGGGAGGGGGAGGGGTACGGGGAGCGGGAGGGGGAGCGGGAAGGTGAATGGGTGGGGAGAAAGAAAAAAAGAAAGAACATTTATTCCATCATAAGGATAGCAACAACGTTGAATAATACAAATTGTAATGAAGTTTATTTGTTTGAGTTCGAAGTTGCAGCTACCAAAATGACAGAAACGGGTCGCACTCAAAAAATGGCGAAGTAAGTAGGTATTTACTCACTACGTCCTCTGGTCCTCTACGTCCGTACGGAGGGGGAGGTGAGAGGAGGAGGGGGTTTAATATTTATTTAATTATGTCAAAGAAGTATAACTTCTCACGCGCGTACAAAAGTACACGCACCCTTTTTTATTTATTTATCTATACAACGTACACAATAGTCTAAGAGCCCGCGACAACCAGACCTTCGTTGTTTAGAATCTGGAAGTTTCTCTGCGCATGTCTCCAAAACAGGTGAGAATTAACTATGAAGTTTGGATAACGGTTACTTTGGTAAGTAACAGGTAAGAAATGTGTATAAAAAAAGTGAATTGAATTTCATTGAAGAAGTATAGCACTTTTTTAATATTATCTTCGAAATGATGTTAGAAATGACGTTATCAATTCCCAGGCACGTTGCAACCCCCTGCCAGATACCCTGAATTTTAATAAACTATTATAACTATACTTTTGTTAAGGTATAAAAGCTGAATTTTATTCACGTTATTTGGAGAACTAAAAAGGAGGAGGTATTCAATTCGACTGTATTTTTTATGTTTGTTACCTCAGAACTTTCAACAGGGTGAACTGATTTTGATGATTCTTTTTTTAATCGAAAGCAGGTGCTTGTTATGTGGTCCCACATAAATTTGAACGAGATCTGACAAGTAGTTTTTGAGTAATTTTGAAGTCGGTTATTTTTTGTTTAAAAATTTAAATTTGTTATATCTATTAAGTGAACCAATCATGATGTATTTTGTTGTCAACAGTTGTCAAACGACGCGCTAATGCCGCCGCCGGTGGTGACCACGTCGCCGCCGTACTCGCCAGAAATGTGGTAAGTGGATTGCGTTTACAGTAATAATAATAATAAATAATAATAAACGCTTATACAGTCACCCCCGCAGTAGGTTTTTACCTGTGTCGCGGGTTTCATGGACGACACATAAAGACAAGGACTCGTTATCGTGTCAAATCATCCATACTAGTCGTCCATACTTAATATTATAAATGTCAAAGTGTGTTTCTTTGTTTGTCCGTCTTTCACGTCGCAACGAAGCTGTTATATGGTATGGTTTTTGTGTGTGGAGATAGTGAGGAGGGTGGAGAGTAACGTAGGCTACTTTTTACCGCGGTAAAACATCCCCATGGGAAGATCAATATTTTGTTAGTTGCCAGATATTTAGTTCCTGATGTTGTTAATAGATGGCGTTAGTAAAATTCATTTGCAAGTATTTTAAGTAAAAAAGTAGAATTTGTAAAAATCGATCTCTACCGCGGGCGAAGCTGCGGGCAAAAGCTAGTTATCAATAAGAAATGACGTGCAGATACGTAAGCCTTCGAAGTAATTCTAGCAGCATCTTGAACTCACTGGACAGATCACAGATGTAACTCTCAATTCCTAGCATGCTGGTTACTTTTCCATGTCATTATATTGTAGCAATCTGTACGTCGCAGGATAGGTGACAGGATAACGGTGGTAAGTGGCAAAAAGGCTCAGAAGGATAAAACTGGTATACGACTCACCCATGGGCGTAGCCAGGTTTTAGTTTCGGGGGGCTTCAAGTTTCGGGGGGGGGGGGGGGGGGTTCAAGAAAATACAACGACTAAAAGTACATAAAATAACCCTAAAGAAAATTGAGACTTTATTTTTTCTCACTACGCCGCGACGTACATAATGTACAATTATTAGTTTAGTCAAAAAGTTCAAAAACGTGTTTAATAGAAATAAATCTCCTAGAAATATGTGCGATAGCTCATTCGATTCGGAATGACGTCTAGAAAAATGTTTTTTAAGGGTTTATTAGCACATAAATATGTCAGTCCTTAACATTTCGGGGGGGGGGGTTTGAACCCCCGAAACCCCCCCCCTGGCTACGCCCATGGACTCACCTGTGACGTTATTTTGCCTATCCGAGATCGTTTCACCTGGGTCGTAGCTAGTCGCTACTAATCACGCGTGGGCCTCGTAAAAAACAAAGTGATAATAATTTGTCTACAATTTATATAATATACACGCCATTGTGCTGTGATGAATAAAATTAATGTTCAAATCGAATGCTAAAATAAAACGTTAAACCAGTGTTGCCAACTCTCAAAAATATTTACCCCCTAAAACTAGTTCAAAAACCCCTAAAATCGCCCCAATTACATGAAAATCCCCCTAAAAAAAATTTTAATATTAAACATATGTATATACATTAATAAAACTGTATTTTTGTCTGTTCTGGCTAATCTCAGGAACGGCTCAACCCGTTTAGATGCCGTTTTCCCTGATGTATTGTAATGAGTTTGGATTAATATTTAGTGTTTGCACTATTTCAATCGGTTCAAAAATAAAAAAAAACTTATGCCAATATTTACCTACTGTTGCCAGTCACCCCACCACTGAGTTGTTGCGTAGTGTAGTATTATATCTTTTTTTTATAATTGTATGCAAATTACATTATTTTTATGTATGTTTTGCTGTTTTGTTAGGGCAGATAAATATGTTTTTGTAAGATTATTGAGTTTGTTTTACAAGTAAACAACAATCGACATACTTAATTAGGTATGTATGTATTTTATGTAAGCATCATATTTATTAGGTACAATGGCCCAGGTTACACATACATTAAAATTAAGATGGATGTCATTTGTACAAACCCAGGCTACAGTGGATTTCACGTAAGTCCGCACTTGAAGTAAAAGTTGCCATGATAAGCGAAATGCAGACTTAAGTGAAACCCACTGAAGTTCCTACAAATGACATGCATCGCAACACGTCATAATTTGAAGTATCGAAAATTGTCAGTAAAATTATTGTACGTGTACCTAACCTGGGCCACTAACCGCCAAACCGTCAGCGAGCGGCTCCGTCGGCCCTCCAGTCACAGAGTAGTTGGAATATAATTACACTAGATGTCACTAAGTCCGACTTCGCTTCTGAATTCACAGATAAGTTGGAGGCACTGTAGTTCAAAATCAAAATATAATACGAGTAATATATGCTAGTTTGGACTGTCTCAGAGCCTATACTTTTACATCTTTATTTTTCTCAATTATTAAAAAATAAAATAAAAAATGCAAAAAATGCCAAAAAAAACCCTAAAAATACCCCTAAACATATAACACCCCTAAAAAAATCCCAACTCACTTAATTTCCCCCTAAATTTGGGGGGAAAACCCCTAAGTTGGCAACCATGCGTTAAACGAGCATCACATCCAATCACATCACAATTTTTTCTTGAAAGGGCTACTTGAAAGTCCGAATACTTTTTCTTTTCTACAGATATTTTAATGATTTTTTCACATTTGTTTCTTTTTACCTTAGCAAAGCAATCTTAATCTTATAATAAATCGAATAAAAAATTGTAAACTTCTCCATTATGACTCGCTTCGCGGCAAAATGTTTTCCTTCAGTCGCCAAAATAGTGTTGGGATAGCAACACCGCGCTTGTCGATATTACGATATTACCGGTTTTAATCTCTTTTAATCTTCGTCTTCTTGCATGTACTTTTATTTGTGCAGAATTTGTGGACTATAAAATCACTTTTAAACTTTTATTTATGCTTGAAATCGCGATAACTGAATTTAAAATTACATAAATAAGAGATCGCACTGTTGACAGTCGCGCTACCGGTTTGTATGTTTCATGTTATTACTTATTACCATAATATTTTGTATGTGATATTATTTTAAGTAAGGTACTAGATTGAATAAAACAATATCTTTTAAACGCTTTTATTTGGCTTACCCTGTTTTGTGTAGGTCGAAACTTGCAAGCTTAATTAGAGCTATTTACTCTTATCCTAAAATTGTTTTACTGCTGATGACAATGCATTATTTAGATCGCATGAGCTGATGAAGGAACCTTCTTAACGTTTGAGAGCATACTTAATTTTTATTAGCTTTCATACATTGACTATAAAAGCGTGTACTTATTTAAAACTATAAACGTGTTTTATAGCAAATTCTTTTGCAAAATAAAAGAAAATGACCTTTGTATATATTTCATACTTAAAAATCTGAACTATGTGGAATAAAATATGGACTTGAATATATCTAAACGTGTTGAATAAAACATAATAAAATGATTGACAATTTGTTCTCGATGCGGTTACTATTAAAACTAAAGATATTGCATCCAAAATTGAAAATGTTAGTTGCAAGGCCTAAAATAAATATGTAGACGTTTGTGTTGTCTTCAGACTAAGAAATATCCAGAAACCCGCCTCATAAATCACATGTAAAATTATATTATCATTTGTATCAATTTGGCTTCATCACGGATTGAAGACACTTCTTCGGTTACATACCAAAATAGAGTAATTGCATCAATTGAGAGACAGTTGCGACTGCGCGGAGTCAAGGACATTGGTTTTATTTCGTGGCCCATAAAATTTGGGTATACCGTTACGGACTGCACTTATGTATATCGTCTGTAAGGACCGAGCGGTAATTTAACATTACCATTCAATCCCTGGACATGTGATATTTTATTACTTTTTTGATATAAGATAAAGTTTGAACAAATTATATTTGCCAGTTAAACGCTTAGAGTTAGACATGTAAAAAATTACGAAATTGTTGTTTTTATGGTGAATTTAAAAGAAAATCTATCAAGGCTACTAAAGGTTTGCAACTTAACACGCACGGGGACACGCACTTGTCCGGTTTTTTACTCATGTTAGCCCTTATCCACAATAGTCAATACAATAATACACATTAGGGATTTAGGGACGTTATCCTTATTGCACATAACAATCGTTAATAGCTGTATTTAATGCAGAGGCAAATCACGCTTCAGTTATATAAACTTGGGTAGGAAATATCATTAAAACGTACGACCGCTACGGGGAAGCCATAATTTATAAGTGGATAAATTGACCGTTACTCAAGACGATATCATCTGTGATCCTGATGTGCGCATCATTTAATGTCTGGGAGTACGTCGAGTCGAGTGATTTGATATCAGATTGTTATGACGCATTGTTTGATTAATGAAAGTGTTTTTCGATCCAACTATCAATTGCTAATTATAATGCACTAGCTTTAGCAAAGGGAAATTTCCCTCAAGGCCATACTTGAGAAGCTATTGTGTTCCGTTTGTTTATGTTCTCGACTTTACGTAGAATAACAACTATTGCCAACTCTTAAAGCTTTATTTAATTCAAATCTACATAAATATTTACAAACATACATACGCCGCAACTCAGTCACTAACGGTTACTTTAATCGCTCCTTAGTAAAGAATCTCTATACAGATTCTGTACTAAGTAGCGATTTAAGTAACCGTTAGTGACTCTGAGTTGGGGCGATAGAGGAGCGTAATTTTGTCTGAACATAGACATTACCACAGCGAAATTTAAATGGACAGCGACCGACTTCATATTGAACTTGACGACAATTAACGATACGCGGTGTTTAATTGACACTTCCAGATCAACTACTGTGTTGAGGCAGTGTTTTTGGTTGACTCTTTTGTTATGTCAGTGATGTAATGTTAGTAGCTGGAGCAGTAAGCAGAACGGGGTGTCGTAAGAGGTGACAAAAGCCGGATTGGTGGTAAGGCTGCACCCCCTGGTAATATATGACATTAAGAAGAAATTGTCGCGGGTGGCTGAGCAGGGCCTGTTGCCCTTAAAATCTTAATGACTTCAATGTGGCATGCACATCTCAATTGCATCTAATGACTTGTGTGTGGGTAGCGTGAACTGCTTACAATTTAAAATCGTCTGGGATGGATCTTTCAAAATTATTGACTTTATAGTTCAATGCGAAACATGTAATGCGTAAACGGGAGTGATAGATGAGCTGCATTTAAATAAATCGCCTTCACTACGTCTTTACATTCATTCAAGGTTATTTGCTTCTCGAAAACATCTTCTATTAATAGAATCATTATGATTGTTTAATGGGCTAGGATATTCTCTTGCTTTTTGTTTTCGTGAAGTTTCACGTGTCAAAATTATTGGAATGGCATGCTAACTACGCTTTCACCGACTCTAGAACACAGATGTCTGTTTTACTATACCTATGTAGACAAGGCTATTATACTGCTATTTGTTAGCATTGGAAGCAAAATCTAGACCTCTTCTCCATTGCCGATTTTAACTAGAGTATAAATCCATAATGGCTGGAATTTATAAAATAAAATTCAGTAATAAAGTAATCCATCCACAATATGGATAATCTCGTTGACTGTCGGTGTCTAGGAGTTGTCGGAAGATTTTAAGTTTATCGTAGCGTAGCCTGCATTCCTGCTGTATCCGCATTCATTCCTAGAGTAGCAACAAATAAAACGGTTATAAAATCAACGGGCACTGTCGTCACGCAAAACGAATGTCAAGTGAATAACGAGCGAGCGCACTTGAGCAATGACACGTTAATTGCGACTGAAGGGCTGCGAATTAGGCTAGTGCACCGGTATTTACCGGATTCCAGTCGTCTACGCATCGCGCGTGTGGATTAGGGCTGGCAAATGGATTTGAATGATATATTGCTGTGTTGAAGCCATGTCTAATGCTCCACTACAGGGTACGGGATTCTCCTCATATAAAGATGACAAGCTGCTCCAGGATTGATGGATCGATACCAATAAATACTTAAAACCATCAGGATTAAACCGGGTAAAATTAAGTTTACAGTTTTATATGCACTTTTCATAAAAAATATATTTTTTATGAATTTTTTACAGTTCCTACAGCTTCCATTACAAATATTGTCATTAGTAAAATTCTATATGCGTTAGCTGCAACTAATATCAAAATTATGAAATGAAATAATATTTATCCATGTACATAGGTATCACTGATACACTTATGCACGTAATTTTTTTAATCTACCAGCTTTTCGGAAAGGTGTTGTCATGGAGGAGAAGAAAAGCTGTAAAGAAACTCCTCATATTAAATATGAGCAATTCCCATTACCGTTTTGCTAGCTACAAGCGGATTTGCATTATTTTACCGGTTTTACCGACATCGATAGCAATCGACCCCAGCTCTATCTCGTTTAAATTTAGTACTTAGTGATGGACCCACATCCGGTGCGTTGTGCCATGTCGACTAATTCGGATCCCTCTGCCAATTGCGGCTCGTTGTCCACTTTGCATCCGTTTTAGATGATTGTTTATTAGACAAATTGTTGGCTCAGTATTATTTATAGCACACTCTCACTTGTTTTGTTCGAAATTGTTACGAATAGAATCATTGTATCGAGACTTATGTATGTAATATGTTTGTATGTAAATTATGTTTATTTAGACTTCTGTATGTTCGTACTGTAAACAATTTAAAAACATAGTAACTAAGTATCGTCTTTTATGTAATTTACATAGTTAATGGCTTATATCGTGTCAGTAGTGCCAATTTAATGAAGATTAGGGAATAGGAGTTTCACGAGAGATTAGCGTTTCACGTAAAACTTTCCTTGGCTGTCATACTAATACTCGTAATATGTATGTTAAATTGTACTTGAAAATACAAAATATACCAGTTAATGTATTTTATTTAGATTTAAATTTAATTATTCAATGTAATTAATTAATTATTGTGTAATATTTTTTGCCTTATTCGTATAATCGTATCGTACAGTACACTAGAAATGTAAATTCAGTCTATGTAAACCGACACAACTACCTTGGTGTATTTACGGTGTTTACACAACGGTCTAGAAAAGTCTAGTGTGTGAAACTTTCGACATCTGCAATCAGTTTTATGAGAATAAAGTGGTTTAGGTAAGAAATAGTTGGCTGCAATTATAAACAGTTCTAGAATAGTGGAGTATTACTTGGTTTAGGAGTATTCCGTCTAGCTCAAAGTTAAGGCCTGTTTAAAAATTTATCGTACCTAGTACCAGTATATAGATAGGCTACTCGTAAGCAGAAAATTAACCGATATCTCGCCGGTAAAAACCGAATCGCAATCGCCACTTACGTCAAACCAAAGTATGAACTAGTAGCATTAAACAAGCCGATGCTGCTAGCAATGACAATATCAAACCGACGCAAACGGGTTATCCTTCGGAAGCGCGGGTGAATCCGGTCGAGCTAAATATAGTGCTCGCGTTATGAAATGGGGGCGTATACATCCATGATGATAACTCTGGATAGACAGGAAGAGGATACTTGCTGACCCGCATGAGTTAGGTAACAACGAACCGGTAATAGGACGTGAATTGATTTGACTTAAAGGTCAAAGTAGAGATGGGACGAGATTTGATTTGGTGTTTGTTTAAATATCTGTTTTCGTTAAAGAAAGTAGGTATCTAGTTGTCATTATTACCACCAATAATTCCTCATTGCTATGTACATACGTTATCGGTTGTTAACCAAGCTGGTCAAATGCGGATTGACAACACAGTTTTGAGAGAATTATCGAAAGAGAGTTCAGTGTTCAGTGGAGTGAAGGCTTCTTCATTGTTTTTTTTTTAACAAAGCATGTGATCAAATTCTAATATGATTATGAATAAAAAGAAAAGTGCGAGTAGTAGTGCCCTCACGGAAGCACAGCATTTGAAACAGAAGACTGTCGCTAGCTTCATAGTTTCATATTGACCAGCATAGAGCAGCCGCTCTATGCTGGTCAATATGAAAATCGATTTGACATATTAAATATTTTACTATTCTTACTAAAGAAATTTCCATACATTTAAGTAAACTTTTATTTACATCTATCGTAGCGTTGCATTTAAATCCAGTTTTGAAATAAACATTATTCGCCAAGTTAAAAAAAAATCCAATGATATTCTAATTCTAAACAAGTTTAATACTTTGAGCCTAGTTTAAACGTATACAAGTAATCTCTGGTTATTAGCTGTTCATCGTTGACATCGTATTCCTTTATTGATAAGGAATCTGAAAAAACTGACATAAACAATGCTACAAAACAGTACTTAATCTCAAAATAGAAACACAGATGTTTGTCTCAGCGCAATTTAATTCACATAAAGTAATTTAAAGTGAAGTAGCAGGTATGCTTGTAGTCCTTACAATACTAGACAATCTTAAGTAGTTTACATGAACAAGTGACTTAATACGACTTTATACAACAGTCAACGACCCGACTAAACTAGGTTGAGGTTTACGCTCAACGGTTTCCAGACAATGGTGAATGCTGTGGAGCTGAGATTACGAGACTGGTTAGGCGATTGTCTTTTATTTACATCCTCAGAGACATGTAGAATCATAAAATTTTGGAATTGGAAAAAGACGGTGATTGAAGCAAAAAATATGATCGTAAGTGTATTGGAAAAATACCCACGTGAATGAATTTGAAATGGTTTTTGGATCTGATATAGTAATTCATATTCAGAGTAAGATTAATGATCGGAAAATATGCTCCAGTCATAGATCTGTGATTAAAAGTACAATAAAATTCATAGTAATTAGTACAGAGTTATTTTATGGATATTAAAGATTTAATTTAAATTCTGTCTAGAAAGTAATTGTAATTAGATTCAACGCTTAATTAAATTTCACACATGATACAATGTCCGTACCATAGCAGTGTAAAGAGCTATAAAATTTAGCAAATGTCGCTTGTAAGTCGTGCAAACCAGATTGAACGAGTGGTGAGCGCACCCCTCGGTGAAATCGTTCTGTAGGTGGGTGATTCTTAAAAAGGGAGGATAAAACGTGTCCAGTCCAAATACTTCTTCGTAATACAACCATAATCAATAGCAATAAGGTTTTAAGATACTTTAACTATCGGCACAACTATTTACACACCAAAAAAGAATCTTAAATATAGTATAATTTGAAATTTAAGCCAAAATCTGCCTCAAACGTCATTATCTCGCATGTCCTATATGACTGCACGTGGATATTTCATCTAATAAAAAAATCAAACAAACCGAAACATTTTATTTGTAAATGCAAAATCGTCCTCAAATGATCAAAGTTTCTAATGACCGTACAATATAGACATTTCATTAATTCTAATATAGGAAACCAATACGACGTATAGTTTGTTATGAAAAAAAATCATTATCCGCAGCAAGGATTGATTCGAATTATTCTCTGTGGTTTTCCAATTCATGTTGAGTTTGAAGTATGCGGTACGCTTCTCGTACCTCCCCCAGTCGAGCTGCACGCTTTGAACGGACTGGACGTATCGTATTTGTCGACCAGGTAAGCTTACATTTCGTTCTTACAAATTTGTTATGAAAGAAATCATTACACTTTTGCCGTCTGTTGTTGCAATTAATTGTCACATCAATCACATTGTGTGCTATTATTATGTATTGAAAGTGAACTTATTTATATCCATGTGTTTTAAAGCAGAATTTATTCGGTTTTGACAAGTTACAACCTGTTTTCTTCAATTCGTCATTTTCATCATCATCATTAGCTTCAAAATGTGTGACTAGTTCTGAAAAAACAAGAAGAAACGACGCGCCCTACATTTGAGCCAATTGTATTAGAAGATGCAAAAGAGTCAAAAGACAAGATAGAGGGACAGACCAAGATAGAAAAGTTGCGTGATCCATTACGTGATCAATTTTCTCCTGCTATGAAAGCGGTGGTAAGAAGGATACGCTATAATCAGTATAAGAAGAGGTGTGTGTTGATAAATACTATTAATAAATATAAAAAGAAAATTGAAAGCCAAAAAAAAAACATACTACGATTAAATAAAAAAACTTCAAGTGCAAGAAAATATTAACAAACATAGTCAAACAAACATCTACAAGTTCGTAAAACAAGGTAAAACTAAATTATCATCTTTATGCATAATAGCAGATCACGTAGAAGAAGTTCATAAATATAATGATGATTCTAATAGTTCAATAAGTGCTGGTAAAAAAGAGCTTGTGACGAAAAATAAAGTTTAGATGCAGAAACGGTATCTGAATGCTCCACTAAAGATACTTCATCAAAAATTTCTTAATGCCATTAGCATTAAAAGTTTTTAAAATGAAAGATTTAAGATTTGATGATAAATGTTCCATCCATCCATCCATCAGCCTTTTGAGGTCCATTGCTGGACATAGGCCTCCCCTAATCTACGCCACTCAGACCGGTTCTGAGCCTTCTGAATCTAGCGGATACCCGCTGTCTTCTTCAGGTCGTCTGTCCACCTGGTCGGGGGGCGTCCTGTGCTCCTTTTACCGAGGCGTGGTCTCCATTCGAGGACCTTTCTTCCCCAACGGTTATCAGTCCTTCAAACTATGTGGCCAGCCCATTGCCACTTCAGCCTGCTAATTCTCTGAGCTATGTCGGTCACCCTCGTTCGTCTACGGTATTCATCATTTCTGATTCGATCGCGTAGAGAAATACCGAGCATAGCTCGTTCCATAGCCCGCTGGGCTACTCTAAGCTTATGCATCAGGCCAATAGTGAAGCACCACGTCTCGGATCCGTATGTCATCACTGGCAACACACACTGCTCGAACACCTTCGACTTCAGGCACTGAGGTAACTTTTTGGACGACAAGATACCACGTAGTTTCCCGAACGCAGCCCATCCGAGTTGGATTCTACGAGTGACTTCTTTCTCGAAGTTGGACTTACCCATTTGGATCACTTGTCCCAGGTAAATGTACTCGTCTACAACTTCGAGAGCAGCGCCGTCAACAACAACCGGTACGGGTGTGACATGGACATTCGACATGATTTTCGTCTTGTCCATGTTCATCTTAAGACCCACCCGTTGTGAAGCGCTGTTCAAGTCCCCGAGCATTGTACCAAGTTCCTCCAGGGATCCCGCCAAGAGGACTATATCATCAGCATATCGCAGGTGTGTGATGTGTTTGCCATTTATGTTTATGCCACGTCGTTTCCACTCCATCAGCTTGAACACGTCTTCCAACGCAGCGGTGAACAGTTTTGGGGTTATGACGTCCCCTTGCCTGACAACTCACTGCAGTTGGATGGGGTTCGTTGCTGTGTTGTGTACTCTGACGGTCATGGTGGCTGATGTGTATAAACATTTCAACACCTCGATATACCGGTAGTCCATCCGGCACCGCTGAAGAGAATTTAGTACTGCCCAGGTCTCAATAGAATCAAATGCTTTCTCATAGTCCACATAGGCAACACATAGCGGCAGATTGTACTCCTCGGTCTTCTGTATAATCTGCCGCAATTTGTGTATGTGGTCATATATGTTGTGTTTTAAATAGAAAATTAATAGTATATTACTTAATATTAATCATCTAAAAATTATATTATTTTACATAATATGTTATATACGTTCCATCTGTGATTTTATGATTAAAATATGGTGTTGATTATTAATTGAGTTGTTTTATTTCATTATTTATGTAACTTTTAATTTATTTTTTTCATTATTCGTATCAGTCGTCATTTTTCCTCAGCACAAAATCATTAACTTCCACACGTTGTCATTATCTTCATCAGTATTTTGTTTTTAATCGGATTTATCTCAGAAAATATTAACTTCACAATGGTGCCTCTTTTATCAATTTCACTTATATCAATCAAGAAATCATTCTGGCATAAAATAATTGTTGTGCCACAAGGTTTAATTTTTTTCGATAAAATCTTCAAAAATATATTCCGGAATAAGAATCACCCAGGTAATCTCGAGTAATTCTAGACGTAGTTTTTATTCGTTCTTTGAATGCGATTAGGTTCAAATTGAAATCTCAGTTATTGCGATGCAGCGATAGATACGATTTACCAAGAGGTGACTATCATTGTAATCGGTACTATTGTCAATCGCAGTGCTTTTATACTATCAGTATAGTCAGTCAGTATTATTCCTCTAATGTTTGAATGTTTTTAATGCGAATTTTTTTTTAAATAATCAGTACGTCAGAACAGGAGGTTAAAGCTTTTTAGTATAATTTTATGATGCTGCAAAAACACTTACCTCTTTATCAACATTTGGTATCAACTTAGCGTTAAAGCATCAGCGTTAAAAAAACTTCAATGAATGGTGGTAATTAGTTGCTGTAGAAAGCTGCTAAGCTGTCATTTATTCAACTTCAATATTTTATATAATCTTTAGAGGTTATGAACTGCACTTATCTTGTTTTATTTAACTTTTTGAAAGTCAATTTTAATCTTTATTTTACTTTGCGCTTCATCAAAAAATATGTACGACTTTCTAAGTCGTGAAATTTAATGAATCTGTAAGATTAGAACATTAGAAGAGAATTTATTTTAAAACGGAATGAGGCCAAGTTCAAAATCGATCGAATCCTACAAAATAGTTAATATACCAACGAGGATATTTTCGCGATATTAATACAAATAAACATGAGATAAGCCGATTAGTGAACCAGAATTTAGCGGTTCTATCACCTTCACTTAATGCGAAAATGTGTCATAAGCACAGGATTATTGAATTTGCCGAATATTTTGATGTATTTTGAGGTAAGAAGTTGCGCAAAAGTAATGAGCGGAGAAAGTTGTGTGAGTATTTTATGATAGCAATAATAATTCAGGATGTTGACAAATATTAAGATGAGATTACGCGGACAAAACCTCTGAAATATTGTGATGCGAGGCCATTAAATTGTCTAAGGTCGCGCTCATTGCGAACGCTGTAATTCTATTAAATGTGATATACATAGTGATGCACTGCCAGACGCGTGACGCCTGTGACTGAAAGTGCTAGTTCATTAAATTATAGTTGATGATGAAACCGGATCGCATGGGTTTCCAATAAATTGAGACTCAGTTGGCCGAAACTGCATAATGGTGATTATTGTATCCGGTTCGATGCTGATTTGTCTTACCCAGATAGTAGCACTGAGCATTTAGACATAAAAATAACCCAGCTGCGCGTTCTCGCTACGTAATTCCGTAACGTGACCGATTTATGCACAAGTTTTATCAGCAGACCCAATACGTTCCTATAAAGTCATGCATGTCGTTGTCGGTAAACAATGACGGAGACGGAGTGTCGATATAAATGAAAACGAACGTTCGCATCACTAGGTGACGTAGTGCGATGCACTACCGCGAGCCGGCCGCGGCTCCCGCAAACCGACTCGAACCGGTTTCGATCCAATCGAGGAGCGCGCTTCACTCGCGCAACCAATCAGACGCCATTCCGGCCAGTCGTTTTCGCTCCACCGTCTGTCGCGTGTGTCATTTACGCATTCGGCCATTGTTTCTGTTTATTTGCAATCAATTCGCAGTGACAAATCGAGATACATATTCGCATCCCACATCCATTGCGAACTGGTGTTATCCTGGTCTGATTGATTCATTTTAATTTGCGCTGGTTTTAACGTGCAGTGGATATACGAATGATGTTGGATAAGTGATCTGTACTATACAACGGTACTGTAGTTTTGTGTGTGTACCGGTTCGAAACACCAATGGTTGTAGTGGCGGTCCGAGGTTCAGCTATGGTGGTTGGGGGAGCGACTGCGCTGTCGTACCGCGTGCTTTCGGGGGCGTTTCTCTTCTTTAACCTGGAGAGACAGGACTACAGCTGACTACGATTATGCTCGTCATCGAGCAGAGATTGAACGGGCGTCACGTCGGCCGGGGGATAGTGCTCCGAGCGCGGCTGGTGCATGGTGTGGAGGCCAGGGGGTGGCGGATGAAGTTCTCGCTGCTGGCTGCCGAGGTGGAAGTGCAGGCGGACCCTGAGACGTACAAGGAGATCGCGCGACGGCTCCGCGCCGCGAACGTTCACGTCAAGCCGTTTAGATCGCGGACAGCGTAAATATCGCAGTTTTTAATTTTTGTTTATCGTTAACTAGTAACCGCTCTCTATGCTTCGGTTTTCGTACAGAGCCCCAATTTTTTTTGGTATAATCTAAATTTTACTAACAAAAAATAACCGACTTCAAAGTTACTCAAAAACTAATTGTCAGATCTCGTTCAAATTTATGTGGGATCACATGACAAGCACCTGCTTTCGATTAAAAAAAGAATCATCGAAATCGGTTGGCGTGATATTGAGTTATTCATCTATTTGTCGTGCACATACTTAATACAAGTTTAAGACTTATATGGTTTTATCATGGATCCCATTGTCAGATCTTAATAAAATTTATATGGGACCACATGACAGCCACCAGCTTGCGATTAAAAAAAGAATCATCAAAATCGGTTCTCCCAGTCCAAAGTTCTGAGGTAACGAACATATTTACTAATTTAGCATTCTCACTTCCTTCTACTGACTAGATCTGAGTTACACACCTCTAGTATGCAACATTGTGTGTTGCTTATGTGCAATTGTATTGTTTTAAAAACGTATCTAATACACTATGATCCACTCAAATACAATGTATACCAGCCAACAGCTGATTGTCCTTCATAGTTTCTGATAATATAGATCCATATCCATATAGGGGTCTTGCTCACCGAGTAATATTTGCTTATGCTGTCAATAAAATAATCAAATAATGCTTCTCACTCATAGCCCCATATTAGGGTTCCTTTTGTTATGGGTGCCATGCAGATGGGGAGGAACTCACACACCCACACTGAGAACAGAAATTCAAACTCTTCATCCAAATTTCCGCCTCGCTGGGAGAATTAAAATAGTTCCATTACATTATTATTATTTTTATAAATGACGAGTAACCGCCCTCGCTTCGCTTTTCTTATTCTTTTACACCTTGGGTTACATTATTTGGAGTTTTATTAAGGATCCCTAATTTTTTTGAAAATATAATATAGCCTATGTCACCCGGGGATAGTTTAGCTTCTCAACAGTGAAAGAATTTTTCAAATCGGTAGTGTCAGAGCCAATTCAATGCAAACGATCAAATCTTTCCTCTTTATAATATTAGTATAGATTATATAATAATGGTTACACAGTTGTTAGTGATCCTCCCTGCAGAGAAAAGGGTTCTTAGGTCCAGTCCTGGCTAGGACAATCTTTTGTGACAATTTTTGAAGTGAAAACTTCTTTAGTACGGGTGACTTGAAATTTTATGAAACGAAACTGTCCAGTGGAGACTAGAGTTGAGCGGAGCGGGGCGGAATGAAGTAGATTAGTGAAACCTACATTTAATATCTTCCTGAAATTTCACATTCGTCTCATTATCTTGAAAACAAAAATTTGAAGTTTTCACTTCTACCATGTGTGAATTGCACACATTTTAATTTTTTTTTCTTTTTTTCTTACTTTCTTGGTTGTCAACGCATCAGTGATGCCATTGGTGTAACTGATGTCCATGAGCGACAATAGCCACTTACCATTTTAAAAAAATGTTTATTCGCTGCTTTAATGTCACAGTTTGTTATCCATGTCACCCACGACATAATTAAGCGCATCCTATAGGAATACTAGCTGACCGGGCAAACGTTGTTCTGCCAAAAAAAATTTTGGGGTAGGGGGATGAAAAATAGATGTTCGTTTCTCCACCCTAGCCGATATGCACGCTAAGATTCATGGAAATCGGTCGAGCCGTTTCGGAGGAGTTCAACTTCTAACACCGTGACACGAGAATTTTATAATATTAGATTGATATGTGAAGATCTAATTTGTCTCATGTATGTTTGTTTGTTGCAGTGTGACCCCAAAGGCTGTCACGAGCCCGATACTGGTCAGCAAACCAGTCATATCTCAACCTGGTGAGTTTCAAGTGTTTTTTTTTTTTCAATCTTACACTCTACACGTAAGATGTATTTTCTCATCAAAATTTTTGCTAACGGTATACAAAAAGTTTCGAGAGTTATAAGACTTTACATTTTCCTTATACAAGATTTGTTTACATAAACGCATCAGTGATGCTATTGGTGTTGTTGATGTCCATAGGCGACGATAGCCACTTACCATCAGGTGGATCGTCAGCTCGATTGCTGGCTATTTCCATAAAAAATTTGTCTATCTTCTCGTTGACTGGACTTTAATTATATAAAAAATATATTTTAATTTTTAATGGAGGGGTCCTTTACAGAACAGAATAAAAAATTTATAAATAAAATAAGTAGGTACAATCATTATTCCCTATCCCCTGAAAAGGCAAACACTCTGCCAATTTAATTGAATTGAATTTTTATTTTCAGCTATACTTGCTTCATCCAATCCAATGAAGCCACTATATTGTCAAGAGTGAGTATTACTATTATTATTTATTATTTCTCATACAATTCCAATTAAGCTAACTATCCAAAGTCACATTCAATCTTATCCATATCCATAATGTCTGGTATTGTTTAAGGGCTTGTTTCACAATCTCCAAGTAGAGTCCTGTAGCTCGAGCACGAATATTTGCGAGAAAGTATTCGTATGGTTAACGTAAGCAATTTGTCAAATTTGTATGGCATTTTAGTACCATTTACGCACGATAGGGGCGCTTTTGAAAAAATGCCATACAAATTGCTTACGTTAACCATACGAATACTTTCTCGCAAATATTCGTGCTCGAGCTACTGAATAAGCTATTCGCCGGTTAATGTGACGTTAAAGTGTCATTTTACATACACGAAATGTCAACTTAACCAACGAATAGCTTACTTCGGACTTACTTGAAGATTGTGAAACAAGCCCTAAGTGAAGAAAACACAATAAATTAAAACCTTCCATGTGCCATAAGGAGCATTGTAAGCTATCCTATCTTTCAAGTTGGATCAAACTGCACACGGTGTGCAAATTTGATTAAAATCGATTCAGTAGTTTAGGAGTCCATCGCGGACAAACAACGTGACACGTAATTTATATGGGCGTTTCTCTGTAAACTGGGCAACTTGCTCTAAGAGAGCTGTCTCGGCACCTTTTATGCTTATATATTCAATAAATGTTAATCAGGCGTTAAATATTCATCTATTTAACATTACACGGCAGAGGAACCAAAAATATTTCCATTACTTTAGGAAATATTGAACTTTTTCTGAAAAATCCTTACAGGGGGACTGTTGCCTATATCAGGGGACTGTGTATTTAAATGAAAAATACCATTTTAATACTAAAGTTAAACATTTTTATTTTCATTAAACTTTGGAGCTCACTAATTAAGTAACTGAACAACAAATAAACATATAAAATCAACAGTCTTCTTAAAATATTTTATTTATAATCAATTTTAAGTCAGACTTTGCCTCTTATCTTAATCTTCTTACCTTAGTCTTAAAATGTAACTAATTTCAATCTTGCACTATAGAATCTTTCTTTCGTGATAAATTCTTTCTTTTCCGCTCCTTGTCTACTGTTAGAATCATCTTCGTAGAAATTTACTATTGCTGTTAAACTTTATTTTTCACATTCTTCTGAAACTTTCTTTATCTTTTTCTTTTGATGAGACGTTTTCTTTTTTTTCCCTTTATAGGTTATCACACTTGTATTTTTCATTCGCTTAACGCTTAACGCATAACTTATATTTATCAACAATCTTTCCTGAAACTATTTTTGTTAGAACCCTTTTTTCTTTTACTGTTTTCTTCTCTGAAAATTTCTCTTGCATTTTCTCTTTTAACACTTCACCGAAAAGTGCTTTTTTGGCTAGATCTTTCCTGCACTCTGGAGTGTCGGCCGTTTTCTTTAACTTAATATTTGGTGTATTTTTATGATTTACTTTCTTCTTCAACCAGGATACGCGTTTCTTGTACTCCAATAATTTCTTATTCAGAGCTTTAATTTTGTAATATTTGTTAATTTTATATCTTAGTAACTTGTCTCTATTATTATTTTTTCGAACTACATCCTTCAGGTGTTGGCATTTGAGATGAATTAGATGCATCAGAATCTGGAGTATTTTCTCTCATAAACTAATTCGTAATATTTGCTAATACTTTTTCTTTTTCTCGCCACTTCTTCTTTGCCTTCCGATGTTTGTGTGAAGTCATGTTTTCAAAGAATTTCCTTGTTCCCTTTTTTTTTTTAAGGTATTTAAGGCGTTCTTTCACCCTAAGCTCTTCCCTTTTCTGCGGGTCGTTTTTAATACGCTCTCGTATCTCTTTCACTTGGTTTCTCTTTTTCTTTGTCAAATCTCTACGTTAGAGAGGTTTTTCTTCCTTGGCGCCATACTCAAAACACGTGTGTTTACCTAAAACGATGACAAACGTAATATAAAAAGAGTCCCCTTGATGCAAAAACAGTCACCTGATCTGTTGAGGGACAGGGGACTGTTGCCAGGGGTCTGTTTAATTTGATTTCATAGAAAGGTAGCACAAAATGTGATTGAGCTATGTTATTTTGCAATACACAGGTTATATTTATCTATTACAACGAAATAAAGTTTCTATGATAAAAAAATATAACATAAGATGAAACAAAAATAACCCTTACCAAAGGACTGGTGGCCTACAGGTTACGACGTCACTTTCACCAAGGGATGCTCGTGTAGCACTAAATAAAATGGCTTCTGAGCGGAATAGCAGCAACCGCGCCAAACTTCAGATCGTTTGCGTTTCGTTATATGCAGTAATGCTTGTGTTTAACTTTTAGACTACATTCTGCGTAATTTAAAATATGATGTGGTGTGATGTGGAGACAAACTTTAATTAACTTTTTTAGTGTTATAAAATTAATATTTATTAAAAGTAAACAGGCCTCATAAACAATCTATTAATATTGTTTGTATAATCATATAATTTTATTGTTTCCACTGGTTATTCTTTTAATTAATTTAATCTGGAGTGAGTAAACTGGTTTGGTGACACACCAGGGGACTGATTTTTGAGGGATATTGGAACGATTTTGATGAAATAAAATTTATTTTAATGAATATTAAACGCTGAGTAGAGATAGATTAGATTATTATCTTTCTTAGTTACCTACGAAACAGATATTATCTATAATTTTACTATACAATATTGGCCTGAGACAACGAGTTGCCCAGTTTACAGAGAAACGCCCATATATATTAAGATGTATGTGTCGATATACTAATTGTGTGTGTGTGTGTGTGTGCGCAGCGGCGGCGACGTGAAGCTGGGCAGCCCGCCGTGCCGCTCGCCCGGCGCCATCCTGCCCGACCTGCCGCAGCCGGCGGACGACCCGGACAAGGTGGGTGCTGCTGGTTGTTGCACTCGTTGACGTAAAGTGCGAGCAGGACGAAGCATATTGCGTGCTCGCTCGCACTAGGTCTTAGGTCTAAGTGCGAGTGAGCACGCAATATGCGCAATAGCGAGATTTGCGACTACTATACACTGGAGAGATTATATTTTTGATTTTAATTGTTAATTAATACTATTATTACTATTATTTCTCCATGGGGTTCGCCTGGATAGCTACCACCCTTGAGCATGAGTCAGCCGCCAAACAACTCGTCGTGTTCCGGCTGGGGGCTTGAGAGCCAGTTCTTTCTTTTTCTTTTCTCTTTCTTGTCCGGCAACGCATCAGTGATGCCTTTGGTGTCGCTGATGTCCATGGGTGATGGTAGCCACTTAATATCTGGTGGATCGTCAGCTCATTTGCCGGCTATTTCATATAAAAAAAAATACTATGTTATTCGATAACAGATGGCGTTAATGGTATACTACTTGGTAAAAGGTTTTGTAGATCCCGAGTCAAACCTTGAAAAAATATGGTATTTAGACATTTCAAGCTGTTAAATCGGTTCCAAATAGGTATGGCCTATTATTTTATTTACGTAAAACCGTTCAACATCACAATAATTACAAAGTTTGTATTTTGTTTGATCGTAGAACAACGGCCTGTCGAAAGACGCGACGTCGTCCGACACGCAGGCGTGGCTGTCGGCGCAGCGCTTCGGGCAGCACGCGGCGACGTTCGCCAACTTCAGTGGGGCTGACCTGCTCAGGTACGGGGTTCTACTGGGTCAGACCTTTAGGAAGGGGAGATAAATATAATGCTATACACTCTTAGACCCACGCTAGGATTCAGAAAACATCGATAGCGTGATTTAATTCGGGTCGGCGTGACGTCACCGTGCGATATGCTATGTCGCCACAAACATTAATGGACTACTACTGAACACGGGTCTCTTGAGAAGGGTTAGTGGCCGATCCAAGTGTCTGATGTTTTTATGCCAGCCGAGAGCCTCTGACGTGGCTTCACGACTGTTATCTTACAACACTAACAGGGATTTTACAGATTTCACAGCTTTACGTGCCCTCCGAAGCACGGAAACGCTCCAGAAATGTTTACCACTTGCGGTCACCGAACGCCCGCTGTTGCTTTACTCCGCTGATAACTTATTCTTACTTCGAATACTGAATACGT
Source organism: Thymelicus sylvestris (assembly GCA_911387775.1). Taxonomy (NCBI): domain Eukaryota; kingdom Metazoa; phylum Arthropoda; class Insecta; order Lepidoptera; family Hesperiidae; genus Thymelicus; species Thymelicus sylvestris. The sequence continues at coordinate 881,213 of OU426912.1, read as the reverse complement.
AATTAAATTAGTATGTATGTATCCACAGACTATCCCGTGACGACATCATCCAGATATGCGGCCTGGCGGATGGCATCCGCCTTTACAACGCGTTGCACGCCAAGTGAGCCTAACATAATATCAATTAATAACTTAAATCAAATATTTCTTTTAGATTAATGTGACTTATGGCCTGTCCGCAGACCATACCATAGTTATTTCTTTCCAAATCTGTTTTTATTCTACATACCATCTCAATATAGTTTTACTTTCAATTACTAATGCACGCCCCAAATCACTTTGTATTTTATATAAGTACATTTTAATCATACAACAAGTAACCGCCCTTGCTTTGCTTCGGTTTTCTTATTTTTTTGCGGTTTACATTATTGGAGTTTTATTAAGGATCCTTAATTGTTTTGAAAATATAATATAGTCTATGTCAGCCGGGGATAGTGTAGCTTCCCAACAGTGAAAGAATTTTTCAAATCAGTTCATTAGTTTCGGAACCTATTCAATGCAAACAAACAAAATCTTTTCTCTTTATAATATTAGTATAGATTATCAACATACTTGACCTTGGGAAACAAGCACCTTTCTCCTTAACATTGTTAATATCAAGCAGGTACTTGAGAAACACTAGGATTACCTGTATCGTGGGTGCCATAGATAACACACAGAGACAAAAACATTCATACCTAGACCGAGAACTGAAATCCAAACTCATCGTTAAATTTTCTGCCTCGCTGGGAATCGAACCCAGGACCATTGGCGCGGCGATCCGGCAGAATAATAAAACAATGTTCAAGTCTATCTCGAATACTTTCTTTGTATACATCAACAACTAATAATTTTATTACATGTCATATATACTATCTAAAATAATATTATAAAGAGGAAAGATTTGATTATTTGCATTGAATAGGCTCCGAAACTACTGAACCGATTTGAAAAATTCTTTCACTGTTGGGAAGCTACACTGTCCCCGGGTGACATGGGCTATATTATATTTCCAAAAAAATTAGGGATCCTTAATAAAACTCCAATAATGTAACCCAAGGTGTAAAAAAATAAGGAAACCGAAGCAAAGCGAGGGCGGTCACTCCGGTTACTCGTACATAATAAACACAACCCTCACATGTGTTATGTATGTAGCTGTAGATGTAGAATGACAACACTGATGTAAACTATAAATAAAATTTAGTGTGGCAACACTGATGATTTGGAACAGGAATAAACGAACATGGCGTGTATCTTCTTGTCGTATTATCTCAACAATAATAATTCAATTCAGTTCAATTCAATTCGATTTGATTTAATATAATTTAATTTGATTTATTTTAATTTGATTTAATTTATTTTTTGTGTGTTGATTTTTGTGTTAATTATGTACTAACATTAGTTTATAAGTCTCTCTGCTACTAACACAGAATATGGAGTATTTCCGAAATAAAATGATTATTATTATATTATTATTATTATTAATATTCTACGTAATATGTACATATAACAATATGTCTGTCTGTCTGTCCAGACGCATCGAGCCGCGTCTGACGCTGTACGTGTGTGCGAGCGGGGCGCCGGGGGCGGGGGCGGGGGGCGGCGTGTACAGCGCCCTCTATCTGCATGCGTGTCGCGCGCACGAGCTGCGGGCGCGTCTTTCTGTGCTGCACGCTGCTAATGTCAAGGTATTGTGACACTGGATTTGATTATACGTTATTTATGAATGAATGAATAAAATTTGTATTAGTACAGGTACATTTTATAAAAAGTCTTACATAGGTTTATTGGTGCAACAACTATACTATGCCGTTATCACGGCGTACAAATCTTGGATAATAAATTATTAAATCGATATAAATTATTAAATTAAATACAAAGTAAATAATAATAAATCTAAATAAATAAATAAAAAATTCAGTATAGGATAAAATTATACGATAAAATTTATTTATTTATTTCTTTATGTACCATACAAAAGCATAGAAACTAAGGCGGACTTTATGCTAAAAGCATTCTCTGCCAGTCGACCTTCGTGCAGTAATAAAACAACGATGGCGGTATATTTGACAAACGAAAAAAAATATTAAAGAAATACAGTCTGAATTATTATTGACTTCAACCTATTAATGATTACGGAATACGGTTCTTTTGAGGAGGCCTGCAGCATACTGGATTGCTGGCGGGGTCAATGGCCAACCGAATGTGGAAGTTTATGCCACCAGAGGGCCTTTGATATGGCTTAACAACTAACGGCTTTACATGGCCTGTAAAGCACGGAGAAGCTCAAGGATTGTTTTATTGCTCAGAATCGTCACAAGCTGAGGGTTTCAGCGTATTAGCAAGCTTTGTTTGATGCAACTTTTACCACCTAACCAAATACAAACATGCCCGTATCTCTCTATACAGGCCAAACAATGGATAGTGTGTGACGTCAACTAACCTACTACGTGTTATGTTCACAAACAGTTGTTAGGTTAGGTTAACGGCAAAACTGAAGATGAGTGCACTTTGACAAAAATCCAGTTGCTTTAGTTGAACACAAGTCATTACACCAACAATTTAGTTTAACTAAAGGCAAAAGCTTCCTCCATTTCTTTCCACTCAGTTGTTTAATATAGCTGCATATGATTATTATCATCATTTTAATTTTTAACCAACCCTCCGACAGGAATGCGACACGATAGTGGTATCGGGCCCCAACGGCACGCGCGTACGTCTCACGGACGACGTGGTACGCCACCTGCCGGACAACTCCACCTATATGTTACAAAGGATCGAGGGCAATGCTCTCCTGCTGAGTCCCACGGGCAACTGACACTGACTGATGGCCGGGGACCTGCGAGCAATACGGGCCACGGCTGGTGGTTGACTGTTAACGGTGGTACGAGGTACTGAATATGACATCTATTAAGTGCAAGTTATGTTTTGAATATTATCCTGATATAATGTCATCACTCATCGTACTGGACCAATATATTACCATTGTCACAATTGGTGGTTATTGTCAACGATGGGACGAGTTGCTGAGCGGTCACTTACCACCAGGTGACCCGATTGTTTGCCTGTTCAAGGCATAAAAAAAGGTACTGACGTGTTTATTAACCGTTTGGGAAAAATTTGTGATCCTGGTATGATGTCATATTGTATCAGTTAGGTACATTACCTTAGTAGAAAATGCTATTCTGACTGTCATTTATACTTTGTATTGCCAATGATGAGACAAGATTATAACCATGTCATTTATTAAATATTTCCATTGTGTTAGGTATTACCATTTCGACGACCTGCCAATGTTATGGGCCACGGTTGGTGGTTGTTGCCAATGATTAAATGAGGTATTGGTGGCCTGTCAGTGACAATTGTATTGAACGGTTAGACAGTATACATATAATGTCATGCTATACCATTATGTTACCCGGTAAAGACTTGCTGTGTTGGGGACTGTGAGAGGGGGTTTCGTGCTATCTGAGTGGCTATAATAGAGATTCAGAGCTTTGATCTGCGTGTATTGATTTTATAATTTACTGAGGGGTTTAAATGATACTTAAAACCAATCAGAATATTTTCTAAAGAAACATTATATAAATTTTATGCAAAAAATACTTAAATACTAAAAATTTAAGTTGAATAAAAAATAAATAATAATGATATTAATATGAATTTTAGCAAGAAAAACATAACAAAATAACTCAAAAACTACTCGTCAGATCTAGCTCAAATTTAACTGGGACTACACGACAAGCACCAGCCTTAGATTAAAAAAAGAATCATCAAAATCGGTTCACCCAGTCGAAAGTACTGAGTTCTTTTGAATGAAAAGGAGCTTAAATTTCTTATGCGGTCTCTTGTGTACGGTCGGCCGCAGAAGTAGCTTAACATTTTAGTAACTTGTCACATTACATTTCTTGAATTTGTCATAGATGTTGCTAGGAAACCGTCGAAACATTTACTATTACAAAGTACTATAATGTTAAGCTACTTCTGCGGCCGACTGTACATGTAATACGTACTGAAGGGACTTGTCTGTTGCAAAAACTAATTGGTTTCTTTTATAGAACACCAGAAAAAACTAGCAATTAATGTAATCTACTGTTAGTATTTTTGTGAGGAAAAGAGAATGATCAATAGTGAAGAATAAAATTGTATTGGTATGTTTTAAAAATTATACAAATGCTATAATTTTGGTATTGGTTGGAATTATCATCTTTTATAACAGACACTATGGCATATGGAAATGACGAATTGCTATTTGTTAGATATTAAAGACATTAGTATCTAAGGGATAAGCTGTATAAAATTTACCCGGATACAACAACATGCAATTTATACAAGGACTTGGAATTTTTATTTATGGGGCCATTATTTTAGAGTTAAAAGTTATAACACTAATCAATTAACAGTCATCTCATTTGATTAACACTAAGAAGTAATTAATTTAATATCCCTTTTTAAATGTTGATTTAATTTTAATGATTAGTATATGGGGTTTTAACCAACCCATAGAATAGAGTTGGTTACGGTATGATCCATAGAGGTATGGCTCATGCTTCTGAAAAATAGTTGTGAGTGATAGTGGGTAGATGAAATAATATTTCGATGTTAACATTGATGATTTTTAATGTTAAGCAGGAGTATTTGATAATTTGATGTGCCTTAAAAAGCTTATAATGTCGTGTTTTAGTATTATTTTGCTATAGATTTGATGAGGATGGAAATGCAGCTAATAAATGAATGTTAGTACGTTTGTTTGTCTGTCACTAATCATAGTAATTTATGTGTAGGACTAATGTATATTAAATTCCTAACTTGGGATAAAATGGTTTGAGTTAGTAGTAGAATTATTTGTTCGAGATTTCTACTTGTTTTTATTTATATGAAAACAGCGCCATCTTTTGACAAGATAATTTATTCACACATTTTATTCCAAGGCATTGGTTTTTATCATGGTGGATAGAGTAGAAGGAGGGCCATCTCATAGAAGGGAAAATTGAAAGTGTCCAGCTGTTTACTGAAAATAGAGGTTCCAATAATGGCCATTCCAGAATGGCGCTAGTGTCTGAGAAATAGCGATATGAACATAGCTGTTGTAGACGGAGTGAAGTTTGCCGAGTTCAAATATTTAAAATTTTTCATGATACCCTCCATAATGCCAGTATACATAACCTCAACTATTTAGCGCACCGCAGCGCCTCCCGTTATTTGACGAAAATTTATGGACACTTCATACACAGAGATGGCTCCTCTTCATTCTATCCTTCATGGCTTCATGGTTTTTACATAGAACACTATTTCCATGTTCTATACATTGTTACAAAACAGCGTAATTATTATGTTTAGATATAATTATTATTTAGTATTTAATAACGGTATTCAATACCTTTTGTTATGTGCAATTCTATATTTTAAATAAAAGTAGAGCCACTAAATAACGTATTATATTTTAAGTTCTAAATGTATCGTTTAGTTTGTTTAATAATATCGTTATTACCATAGCTATAAGGCCATTATGTTCAATAGATGTCTCTAAAAAGATGTAGATGTCGAAAATGTACCAATTTTATAGATGTTAATTGTATCAAATATGTTTAACGAATAAGAAATATAGATATCGATTTGTTCTAGGTTATAGTTTGAAAATCCTTGAAATTAGTGCCTCAAAGTGCCTACACACGCAGCGCGTTGCATTACGGAGTATAATAATATAAATTATATATTTTTTAACATTTTATACGTTTACAGTAAGATGTTTAAATGTACGGATATATTTGTCGTGGAGTAATGTAGAATAGTGTATGTTTGTAGCCAATAAATATGGATAACGTATTGAATTGTTTTAATTTCTTGTCCTTATCCTAGTCCCATAGGTTTTTTAACACAGTCATAGCCCCCACTCATTAAAATGTATCAGCTGTTCCAGAGATCATCCCGGACAAACAGAAAGACAGACAAAAATTTAAAAAAGGTGTTTTTAGTTTACTATCGTGTAAATTACTATAAGCACTTGAGAAAACAGACATGAGACAATTAAATATTATTTATATATAGATATCGTATACCGCGTACAGGAGTCGTCAACAATTAAAACACATGAATACAGCTTAAAGTTTATTAAATATTACAAAGGCACTGTAACATTGGACCGACCGTAATACTGTTCCCATAAGATCTTGTGGCCTGCTTTACTCAAAACCAGCGAACGAGCTAATAAAAATAAATACAAACATTTCTTTTGCATACAAGAACATTATTTAAAATAATAACATACATTAGTAATTTTGTTCGTCGATCTTTTACAAAAACCATATCAAAGTTCGCGCCGCAATTCCAATTGCTTTCTCAATTGTGATGAACTTAATATAATAACAAAACCTATTGGTTGGCAACAATGCACCCTCGCAGAATCGTTATGTTAATATTCCACCAAACCACAGACAAAATAACTATGACAGTGACAACTGACGTTAAAATTGGCGCCAAAACAGAGAAGCTAAAATGGCGGTAAAAAACATTTTTCGTTTATTAAAAAAAACATATTTACTAAAATATTAAACTTTTGATTCACTCGTCAACCATCAATACCAATATTCTGGAAATCATATTCATGCGAGGGCAACCTACATCTACACCGCAGATAAAAAATAATAATAAATAAAATAAATCGTCTACACCTAAGGCAGCTAACACTTGCAACTAACAATTAATTTTAAAAGCGGTATGTATAAACAAAGTACGCTATTGGCAATCTGTAGCAGACGATAAAAGATAAAACAAAATTATTAAAATATGGGAATGTGATAAACATTTTAAAATTGGCAGATAGTTATTATGCAATTATACAAAAATATGTATAAGTATTAACAATAATTCCAGGTATACACTGGAATAAAAACTATTAATCTCTACAGATATAAAAGTGGTCTATACCACGTTAACCTATGTGTATATTATTTATATTTACATAGAAACGAAGGCCGTTTAGGTAATTGACTGTGAAATACATATTAAAAGATATTTAATAAAATTACAAGCTTGTAGTTGTTAAAGTAAGCCTCAATATACATTTTAAATAATTTTTCGAGACAGTTTGGATTATTTAAACAGCGTCTTTTAAGATTTTATATTACAAATTATTGACAAGAAAATAGTTAAACTTTTACCTTTAGGGTGCTTATCTACTGTCTCAATTAATGTCCAATCGATCAAACATATCCATAGAAAATATCTCAAATAAACAACTACCCACAACATACAATCATTGCCGCGAAAACTATTCAATAATCGAACTTAATTGATCGTTCTAATGTATCGATCGAACAAGTAGACAAGCACCTTTAGATACAAATAACATACAACGTTAATTAACAAATCGTGTATTTGATCGATTAATAAACCTTATTCAATTGAAAAACTGTCTATATCAAAAATAAATCGATTTTATTACCTTATACTTTAATTAAATCGTTTAAAACAGACTTTAACAACGGCTAAGGCGCAATAAGGGATTCAGATATACTTTATGATGTCTGGAAATATACACAAAAATATATTTTGTATACCAAATGTATAAAAAAGTGCAGTAATTTAACCTGATGAAACAAGGATAGGTCAATTTCCCCGTGGGTCTAACCGATCATGATATCGGATACACTAGAACGTAGTCATGTAAGATCACATTAAGCGACAATATATATAAATAATATATTAAAGAAGATAAAATGTAAACAAGATAAACTATGTATCCATAAATATATATATCGTATTCAAAAATGACCCCTAGTGCAATAAGGAGTTTGACTAAGCGACATGTAAACGATTGCAGAAGGCAAATGTCGCATAATCCATTCTTACATAGCAAACTATCCTTTTGGTAGTACACGTTATAAAAATATAATAAAAATTGCATTGGAATGAACAACAAAATGCTTCAGTGACCAATTGGTCCTCAGACATCAACAATAAACGCTAATCGCTACTAAATACAATTATAAAAATATTTTATCTTTTCCACATCAATATAAATATAGATTCTTATTGTCAAGGCATTGCTTCGATGCGTTAGTATTGAAGGTAAATAGGAATACATAGGATACTATGTGAAGTGCGAAAGTTAAATATGTATATAGAATGAATGTTATGGCTGTTTGACTTCGAACATTGCTATGTAGGCTCATACATACTACCAACTGACATTTTAATAAAAGTGAGTGAGATGTACGTAGAATGTAAAAGAGATAAATATTATTTTTTGACCGATATCTTCAGGTCTCTTCACAAATGTATATATATTTTTTTAAATATATGACATCAATATGTAATAAATCATTTAGTGTCCGTGTAAACGGACAAGAGTTACTCCATGAGTGTATTCAACAGAAACTACCCTATAGTGTTGTGTCACAATGTTACATAGTGGGGTGTGACACAACACTATACAAAGAAAGTGTGATTTATTGTATTGTATTATTATTTATTATGAATGTGCCTATAACTTTAATTACAATGTAATTTTAGAAATGCTTTTGCTAAGTTGTTAATTAATTTATTCATTACACTTTATTGTACACCACAATCAACAGTCAAGAAACACATACTTGAATAAAAATAACGATTATTGTGTACACAAGGCGATCTTATCGCTAAATAGATAACCTTTCCAGATAACCTTTGGGAAGATGGCAAAGGAAATTTACAAGAAGTGCTTTTTTTTAACCGACTTCAAAAAAGGAGGAGGTTTTCAATTCGACTGTTTTTTTATGTTTGTTACCTCAGAACTTTGGATTGGGCGAACCGATTTTGATGATTCTTTCTTTAATCGAAAGCCGGTGCTTGTCATGTGGTCCCACATAAATTTGAACGAGATCTGACAAGTAGTTTTTGAGACTTTGAAGTCGGTTATTTTTTGTTAGTAAAATTTAGATTATTAAATAATAAATAGATGTTTAGATTAAAATGATCGGACATACAGTATGAGTCTATGAGACCTACCTGAACCATCAACAGCCATAACATTCACTGTACACGTGCCAGCTATATAGCTATACAGCTAGGGCTGATGCTGCAGTTCGACGTAGTTGGCGGGCAGCATGCCGGTGCGGCCGGTGCGCAGCACCTGCCCCGTCATCCAGCCCTCGTCGATCGACGTCACGTTCGATATGTAGTCGCCCTCGCGGAACGACACCTGCACGCATTAGACATTACATATATAAATAAATAAATAACGCCTCACACACACACTAGGATTCCCTGTGTCGTGGACAACACTTTAGACAAGGACATTCACACCTAGACCGAGAACAGAAATTCAAACTCATCATTCAAATTTCCGCCTCGCTGGGAATCGAACCCAGGAGCCTTGGTACAGCGATCCGGCATGGTAACCATTGCGCCACACGGGTCGTCAAACACGAACATAATTTAGAAATAAAAAATTAAGGCTAAGCGCTTGATTAAAAGAAACATGCAAAGTTTCATCCTTCTTCAGATAAAAAAAATCTAAAATAGTACTCGGAGTATGAGTAAAAAAAAAGTTAAAATAAAATTCTTAATAAACGTTCCCATTGGTTCAGTAAAAAAATTATTCGAGCAAAAAAGCTCGATTTTTATTTTCTTATGTGGGCGCCACAATATTCTTGCCTGGGGTGTCAGTGGCTCTGACGCCAACACTGGACTGGACATCATATCAATAACAACAAGCCGCGAACGAGTGTGGCTATATAGTCACAAAGGTCACTCACCTCATCACTATCGTTGGCCTCGTAGTCATACATCGCGATGTACACTCTCTGAAACAGATTGATTCATAAATTAATTAATACACAATAAAAACTTCAGTGACAACTTAGAACATATTTTTGAATTACACTTTATTGAAATTACATAAATCTTGATATCGGTGAAAATTACATTCATACTGTCACACACACTAATTGCATTAGAATATTCTACATATATACACACACACACACACATCTAGATGTGAGTGTTAACTGTATTAACCCTAACAATATTCCTTAACGGCCGGTCTCAATAATGTACTAACAGATGGAAGACTGTGGATAGGGCTGTCATCTGTCATATTTGTCAATTTTTCAGAGGCAAAAATTGACAAATATGACAGATAACATACTAATGGTAGCCCTATTCACAGCCTTCCATCTGTTAGTACATTATTGAGACCGGCCGTAAGTGAAGCACTTTAACCATAGATTACCCCCACAAGATACCGCATACAAGGCAACTGACGCGCGGCAACATAGCAGTGCTTTTGCTATGCATATGAAGCTGTACTAGCATTCACGACATTAGTATCGACCAAGACCTTTGACCCGTATACACGCGGATCTTTCAGAATTTAATTAATTTCAAAAAAGCATTCGCTGATGGAACCATGGCTTACTGCAGAGTGAAATGGTGTGATAAATCAGTGCGTAAAAACAGTTACCAAAACGATGGCATATCATTTCATAAATTAGTAATTCATATTTATTTTACAAATTTTCTTCTAATGAAGCAGAGTTCAACTTATGCTGGTTTTGAGAGTGACATTTTGTAAAAATTTCATTCCTAATTCAAAATAATTATCTTGTTTCTGACTAAAGACAATACTAGGGAAGTGAATTTTTCATTTTAAACGCGTATCGATATTAATTTTGTGGATATTGCTATGAAATCGATAATTTCTAACAAGTTATAAGTGGGACAAAGGTTGCTGTAGTCAAGGATAACATTATTTATTATACGAAAAAACATTGTGGTAATGATTTTATAGATTTCCTAGATGCCCCGAGAGGACGGAAAAATGTATAGAAGCAATGCACCGTGGAGAGGGATGGTTTCCTACCAAATACAGTGTTTGTTTAACAGAGTTTCAAGACTTGCGTTTCTATTCTTCTTGATAAATATACTAAAGAATGTTGTTCACGCCTGTAATATTGGCACTCACACTAGTCCAGTTTCTATAGAACTTATATTTGTAATGTAATGTGTGTACTGCTGTTGGTGTGCTAATAAAATAAAATAAAAAATAAATAAATAATAAAATAACACACTTTTCAGTTGACAGTTTCTACTATATGAAGAAATAATCATCGAAGGTTGATGGATTCAGTTGTATCATCGTTATACCTACCAGTTTAATATGAATATAATATTATATATTTATTAAAAGTATCGATATTTTCATTGTATTGTTATTCATTATAATTGTCCTGAAAGTAAATACCTAATGATAATAACAAACATCGATCGTACGATTAATCGATCATACTCGTACATACTCAATCACTATGGACGGGTTGAGCTTGATAAATTCCAAGTTTGAATTTTAAATATCCAATCACAGCGCATCTGTTTCGTACCCCGCAAACCGCACCTTCCGCAAAATTGTGACTTTGAAGTCTAAGAAAATTTCACTAATACGGAATCTATTGGAGGTTATCTATGACTTTAACTAACCTAGATTATAAGTCTTACGCCCCAACTCAGAGTCACTAACGGTTACATTAATCGCTCCTTTGTGAAGAATAATCATACAAATTCTGTACTAAGGAGCGATTTAAGTAACCGTTAGTGACTCTGAGTTGGGGCGTTAATTTACCGTTAAATTTATCGAACAGTGTGACCGTCAACTATATCATAATTATGTAGTAAGGCATCCAGGCTATGTGATTGTCCAGTCCACTATCGGCCGGTCTCAATAATGTACTAACAGATGGAAGACTGTGGATAGGGCTGTCATCTGTCATATTTGTCAATTTTTCAGAGGCAAAAATTGACAAATATGACAGATAACATACTAATGGTAGCCCTATTCACAGCCTTCCATCTGTTAGTACATTATTGAGACCGGCCGTAAATCAATTGCGAGTAGTCACTAAGCTGTGTGACAGTCGACTATATGAATTGTATAAATTCGACCATATCAATTACATTGTAAGTCGCCAAGCTGTGTGACTGTCGACAACATTTGCACTGCATGTAGTTAGCGATCGGTCGTCCTTGTCTTATGTGTTGTCCATGGCATCCACGACCTAGTGTGGGGCTCAGTGTGTGACAATCGGCTATATCATGTGTTACTCACCTGTTGCACGGGCTACGTGTGATGCGTGTAGTAGTAGTTGACTGGCAATCGGCTATATCAACTCATATTGATTTTTATTGTGTTTTATGAGCAAATTATCTACCTATAGTTAATCTTATACTTTAGTTTCATTATTTCATCTTTATTTTTAATTTTTATTGTGAACAAACAAGCTAGGAATCTAGAATCACTATGCGAAAGCAGCTAAAAGGTGTTATAAGTTATAAACTCATAAAGTAATAACTGTAATATATTAAGATCACTGTATGCTTTTCGAAAAGAATAAAACAAAATCAATTGCAAATAGCCACCAAGGTGTGTGACAGTCGACTATATCAAGTAGCATGTCACTTAGCGATCGGTCGTCCTTGTCTTTGTGTGTTGGTATGGCACTCACGACAGGGAATCCTACTGTGTGACTACGAGTGTGTAGTTGTGTACTGTGTGACAGCCAGCTCAAGTGTCACTCACCTGCTGCACAGGTTGCGAGTGCTGCGAGTGTTGCGAGTGTTGGTTGTGGTGCGCATGTTGCGTGTGGTTGGCGACCGGCCGCGGCTGCTCGTTGGCGAGAGGATCCAGGTCCGTCACGCGCCCGATCTGCCGCGATGGTTGCTGGGACTGTTGACTACCTGTAGTCACCGTCGACATATTATTTTTATTTTATTTTAAGAGTTGCACCAACAAAATGAACACTTTTACATTTTAAAGTATTTTCATGCACAAAATAATTATTACAGTCAAGTGTCATTTCAATTATAGGTACAAACAAAATTAACATGTTTATAGAATTTAAAAAAAAAATTGAAAGTCGAAGTACGGCACTGCTTCAACAAAGTCCTACGAACAGCTGAACATGAAGAAGTAATATAATTATTGACAAAAAATAACCGACTTCAAAATAACTCAAAAACTACTCGTCAGATCTCCTTCAAATTTAAGTGGGACCACATGACAAACACCAGCTTTCGATTAAAAAAAGAATATCAAAATCGGTTCACCCAGTCGAAAGTTCTGAGGTAACATAACAAATATACAGTTGAATTGAATACCTCCTCCTTTTTTGAAGTAGGTTAAAAACCGCTCAAAGATTTCGTAGCAAATTTGCAAGTTTTTCCCTCTTGTCCCAAAAGGTATTATTTTCACTAATATAGCGTTGAATTGTATACACCCTCTACACAAAGGACCTTCAAAACCATAGATAACAAAAATGCCAGACAAAACGAAGTTATAATACCATAACCAAAACAAATATTCCCTTAACCATAATATGTGTTTCTTCAGCTACCCACAGAAACCATAATTATTGTATTTTTTTTTTCTTTCTTTTATCTTTAAAAGTTTCATACATCAGATGTAAAGGGAAATAAAATGCATAGTTATACAAGACAATAATATTGTTTTGTAGAAAACTGAAGTTACCCATTATTGTTACATTTTACAAAGAGGTAATAGCATAATTCAAAACGACACCAACGTAAAATGTAATAACTGCAAAAGCCAAGAACACAAAGCTTTGGTATGTGCTATGTGACAAATTAATATGAAGATGTCCTCTAATATACGCACTGTATGTAAAATATAGGTCAGCAGTTCTATATTACAATATGAGAATAGAATAGGGTTGCCATCTTTTGAACACTATAACAAAATAACACAAATATATAAATGATTGAATATTTTATAACCTAATAATTCATGAACATGCATTTTATGCCTGTTATTTATTTCTATGGCAAAATATAGATTTTAAATCTGATTTAAATTTGATTTTAAGTTCCTAATTTAAAGCAATTATTATTTTAGTTATTCGATAATAAAATCACACTGCTTAACAGTTCACTCTTTATTGATAACCAAAACCTACCATGCATTTTTAAAAATCTACCATGCATTTACTGGCAACCCATAAAAAACAACAAACCTCTTTTCCCATCACTAGTGCTGTTATAAATGAGCGTCGCCGACGCGCGTTGAGTGTTGGGCGGCGCGCGGGGCCCGTCGCTCACCGGATCATAATCCTGGATCCTGCCTATCTTCTGTGCCCCCTGGTACCCGCTCGGGTATTGATACTGATTGTACTGATAATCGAACTGATACTGATCGTATTGCGGACGGTAATCGTATCTTTGTTGCTGTTGATGATGTTGTTGTTGAGTCTGTTGCACTGGAGTTTGGTAGTGAGTCTTCGGGGGGAGATTGGGGGCCGGTATGACCGGCGCTGGTATCGGCGCTGGGGCAGCCGGCGCCAGCATTTCCGACGCGTAGTTGTCAATTTGTTGCTGGTAATTGTCGTTGGTGGGTACATCTAGCACAACACAGCGTGGATGTTAGCGACATGTGGAGTAGTTTGACTTTTGTATGTTTGTATGTTTTTTGTTTGTTATCATAATTATTTGAAGCTTGTACAACTTGTACAAGACAACATTCTATAACTTAAAATATATAATACATTTGTCCATACATAAATACCATCTAAATAAGTTTAGGTGTGCAATTTATATTTCAACACTTTGTCGCATTTTAAATTTTTAGTAGCAAATATAAATTTAATAGGATCAAAAGTTAGAAATATAGCCACCGAAGCGGTGCTACCCCATAATGAAACAGTAACCTGGGCTATTATGACACCCTCATTGATACATTTGTAATGTAGTTTGTATAATATTAGAACTCTTTCAAATACTAATGTAAAACTTCAAATAATGATGATCAATAATTTAATTCCTCGGTATTTCAATGTAGTCAAACTACTCACACAAACACACATAGCATATAATTATGAACAACAATGGCTATATGATTTACATTGACATAATATTGTTAATTCATAATATTATGTAACGTATACAACTGTATAGGATCATCTCAAATTGTTTAGTAAAAAAATTGTTTAAAACTTTCAAATAAACATGTGCACACTTTAACGCGCCGCTTCAGAAAGAAATGCAAATTCTTTCTTACGATCGACGTACGACGTATCTTTTCACTGGAAAATTCGATTTTTATTTTTATTATCCATGAATCAAGAATTAAATATTCATTAGCATACTGTTTATTTTATGAATCAGCATTATGTCAGCGTAAATCATCCACCACAATGATATAATGACGTAAGTACCGATGACAATGACGTAAATACATTAATGACAGTGCAGGAATGGACAATGAATCAGTGTCGCAACATTTACCCATACCGGCACAATTAAGACCTATGCATATTGCAGCGCGTCGCTTTTAGTGCAATGAGTACTTGTAGCCTTGTAGAATATAGGTAATTTATATTTGAATAGAAAGCTAATTTAAGTTTTTTTATTAAAAACTCTAAAAAGTTAACTAGGTACATACATATATATCTTAATAAAGTGAATATAAAAATAATATTTTATATTTTAAGCAACAGACATTTGAAAAACATCTGATTTGAAGTTTTGTATGTTTTGTTATCATATTAAAATTAATTTATTTACCAATAATTGAACGAGGTATAATTTGCCCAATTATATCAGCCAATCATTACATCAATCATCATATAAATAGAGATGCTATTTTATTGTTCATAAAAAATGATGCAGATTTTTGCAATATCTTACGACAAGCGACACGCTGATATGTGCATTAGTCTTTGGACAACATAGAACAAAATCTTTAACCATCACACTTTTCCCAAATATCCAAAAAGAATTATGGGTAATTCCCCATAACTGTGGAAAACACAGACCCAAACCGTGTTGATAGCTCCAAAAATTAAATGCATACGTGTATATTCATTAATTTGAAATGTTGTCAAAATATAAAAAAAAAATATAAAAAATTTACTAAGTTTTAATTTTCCTTTTTTTCCCGAACGTATATTCTTATACACGTGTTTATGAACAGTAGGTACCAAGTACTTACCAAAATAATGTTATTTTTTACCTTAATATCAAGTTTAAGGTGGACACTCACGGTCATTCCATCGCATCGCGTCAAATGGCGTGATATACAGCCAAAATTTGATCGTGAATGTGAAAAACTGATGGCGTGATTTAAAAAATTTGTATGTCCAATCGCGCCATTTTGACATATGTCGTTTGGCGTGGCTCCAAAAATGACGCGATGGAATGACCGTGAGTGACCACCATTAGAGTTGAAATTGAATCCAAATTTTAATAATAAATTATGAAATGTATAGAAAAAAGAAAATTTATGTATAAATATAAAGAAACAAGTTAAAAAAAAACCAAAACACTCGCGTTAACCTAAAGAATCATTCACCATGTCGTTAAAGTTCACTGGTTGTCCATTTGTCGCTCAGTTACAGAAACGTCCATATGTCATACACAATGTAAAGTTCTCCACTGACCGACAAGTTCCCCGTTCTCGTTGATCTGCCGCTGCTTCTCCATCTGCGCCTTCTTCTCCAGGTCGCCGTGGTACGCCACGTTGCTGATGATCTTCGTGTTCGCTTTGATCCGCAGCGTTTCTGGGTCGTCTGCTACCTGGAATATGAGATTGAGGAGTTTGTTACTAACAGGGTTTATATTGGTCAATACATATCATTATCTGTGAGTTCTGTAATTGGATGTGATTAGCTATAACTGGACTCCTGCCGTTTTCTTGCCCTTCTATCTATATCTATTCTATCTTTCTTTCTCTCTCCTTCTTTCTATAAATTTTTCTATGCCACGTTAATCCCCCATTTCTATTGAAATCAAGACGCAAGTGCAATTGATGCGTATAATGCAATGATTTCAAAGATAAAGATTGGTCCATCAGAACATTTCATGAAAATATTCTTCATACAAGCAAATTGTACCGTCATTTCATCTCTCTTTTTCTCATGAACTTGCACGATGAATTAAATTATCATTGCCCCACCCATTGAGTAAGATCAACGGTGTATATCCAGCTCAAACGACAGTGGATTTCAAATCTGTCTGTGTTTGACTATATATTGTCTCTCCCCTCATCTGTGTCTGTATGTTATGCTATGCTATGTTATGCACCATGGTATGGATAGTTTTTTAATATTTTTAATTTTTTTTTGTTCTTGTATTTTGTTGTGTATTTTGACTTTTTACGACGATACCCTCCTGATTATTACATGTATTTTCTTTTCTTTTGATGGGTTGTCTGGAAGAAATCGCAACGAAGCGATAAGGCCGCCTGTTGTTTTGTACATTTTTTCTCAGTTCAATGTCTTTTGGTTTTTTTTTATGGTGTACAAACAATAAAGAGTTTATCTATCTATCTATCTATCTATCTATGATACCCACCTGTGTGAACTTGCCCTTGCTCCGCTCGAAGTCAGCGTGGTACTTGACGTTGCTCTGTAGCTTGGTGTTCTCCGCTATCCGCTTCAGCTCGGGCGTCTCCGCCATCGTCGTCGGCTTCGCTTTCGGCACGTGACTGGAACGTTGACGTTGTCCAATTAAATAAATAACATCACAAACGACACATACATAGTCGGTTTTTTTAGGGTTCCGAAGTAAAAGGGTTCCGCCTTATAGTTTCGTCATGTCTGTCCGTCTGTCCGAAGAAAAGCGCCGAGACCCTAGTGCTAGAAAGCGTTGGCATGGATATAAATGTGAATTCAAACTCCAGCATCGTAAAATATAATTGATCCGTGATCACGATTAATTCAACTGGACAAAAACATTTATCGTGAGTACCCGTATCACAGTAACATAACACATTGTACACCGGACCGGACGCCCGGAAATGCATCAATTTATTATGCGTCTGTATGTAAAAATAAAATACTTATAACAATTTTATATACGTAGCAAATTGAACTTTAATTATATACGTAGCAAATTGAACTTTAAATACTTTTGATAGAGTGCGATTCATGTTGTGTATTGTATTATATTTTTTATGATTAAATTATCAATGTTGCACACATGTATGATGACATTTAATGATATACATACTTCAATTTCCATATTTCTTTAGACATATTCTTTACTATCCTTGTGTTTACTTTACTTATTACTGTATAATATCATCTCGCAGTTTCGTCCCTGTTAAACTATTCTGTATAAAAGCTACTCTATATCTTTCTCTGTGCTCCTAACAATGCGTATGCAAAATTTCAGGTGATTAGATTGTAAGTGGTTAGGGGTCAAGGTGAAACAAATAAACTCACTTTCACACATCCTTACTAATATTATAAATACGAAAGTAACTATGTTTGTTTGTGTTAGGTATGCATGTGTGCGTGTGTGTGAGCGTGAGCGTGTGTGCGTGCGAGCTGCGTCTCGCGGATAGTTTAAGTGCAGGTAATTAAATCAGTGTGCATCAAGCTACCGCGTTGTTTGAATGTCACCCCGCGTCCCTTACACACGGCTATCTAACAGTTTGCTATCATTTTAACATACATACAAGTGATACAAGATACGCGCGAAAAACAAAACCCTTCTTTGGCAGTCGGGTAAAACATAGGCGCATCAGATGCACATGGGAAATCTATGTATGTCTGCTATCGATACAAAATTAAAAGCCCTTAATACGTGCGCATCAGAGTTCATTTTTGTATGACAAATGATGGTCAAATGGCTTTGACATGCAAATATCATCACGTGCACCATATCACAAACATTTAAGGTTTGTTTTTGAGTAACATAACGTTGACAACGGATATACAATTGCGTAAGACCTCTTTATGGCTTGGTCACTTTCGTTTTTTATTGTGACGTCACGTGGGTACTAACACGTACAGTAATAACATTTGTAATATGAATACTAATGTTACAGTATTAACATATAATTTTGTGCCACTCTATAGTAAAATGTATGTCCGCTTGTACAGGATAATTTTATTGCAAGTCGCAACAAGTATTCGTGCAACCTATACAAAGGCAGCTTATTAGTAAAAAGAAAAAAATCCTAACTAATATTATTATAATGTACGTTTGTTTGTTTTGCCTTCATGCCTCAACCACTAACCCGATCGTTCTGAAACCTTTTGGAACGAAGTTCCTTACGCGCGTTGCGAAAGGGGGCTAGGCGGAAAATTTGGTAACGACACTTTTTGACGGTAACGACACTTTTTGCCGTCGTAGTTTTTTTTACATAGATAGCAAGCCAGGGTACTAGGATAGCAAAAACATGCAAGTGAGTGTGCCAAAACAAATCTTAGGTATTAAATTTCTCACGAAATTTAATACTGCATGCTTTGCTGCATGTTTTTGCTATCCTAGTACTGACTGCAAGGAACTTCGTTCCATCCGGGTGTCCCTTGACACCTCTCAAGTTTTTTTATCTTTTTATTTTCTCTTTTTTGCCCGGCAACGCTTCATTCTTGATGCCTCTGATGTTGCTGATGTCCATGGGCGACGATAGCCACTTACCATCAGGTGGATCGTCAGCTCATTCCATAAAAAAATTGCAAACAAATTGCAAAGAGCACAGAGAAAGACATAGAGTAGCGTTTATACTTTATATAATAGTTATACAGAAAAGTATAGCAAGCGAAGCCATGGGTAAAAACTACATTTATATTATTCCATCGACTACTTATAATGCAAGTGCTGTATCAAATGTACTGCAAGGATAATTATAAATAGCAATAGGCCAGTAGCATAGTTATACAGTTATACAGACAAGAGGAAAACCACGATGCGTAAATGTTGAGCGCATTTAAAAATAAACTCGCGCAATGGAAAACTGTTTCCATTTTTACACCAACAACAGGGCGAAGTTAGTTACCTCTACAAATCCGCACTGGGAGAGCGTCGTGGATGCTTTAGGCCTCCTCAAGATACCCTTGCTCAGTGGTGGACTGTTAAAGGGTTAAAGCCAGTATGTATGACAAATGAAGTATTCTTAGGACAATCCTGATCATCCACTGGATATAGTTTATGTGAAAACTGTGATAAGTCATTGGAAAGCATACCAAAGAACTGATCATCCAGTTTCACATCTATTGGAGGAGTCCTGAAGCATTGTTGTAGCCGAAACTGGCTTTTTGGGCAGCGTCATCACGTAGTGTATTAAACGGTTTTATGCCCTATTGTTTGCTTGGGTCAAAGGGTTCAGAGCCGGCGTTGGGGGGGCGGTGGAGCGACGGCCTAGGGCGCTAGATTTGGAGGGGCGCCACATTTGGGGTGAGGAGCAAAAAAAAGGGAAAAATAAAATTCTCAATAAACTTTACCATTGGTTCAGTAAAAAAATTTTTGGAGCAAAAAAGCTCGATTTTTATTTTCTTGTCACAATTTTTTTTCTTTACTATCTACAACTAAACCGTGTATTTAGTTTTCTAAACTATGTATTATGTAATTAACTTGTTTAATAGCTACTACTACAACCTCATTGCACTGATCAGTAAGATCACCCGTCATACGGTCATCGCATTCATGAATCACTCGATTTAATAGCACCGTTTCATTCATATCATGACACATGGGGCGCAGATTCTTCGTCCATGGTGTGATGTGAGTAATGCGATGGGTGTGTGTAATGAGCATTTATTATAACCGTTCGTCTGAGTGCATGATGCACACTGACATCTGTTCTGGAGCTCAATTCTCATTTTGTAGAGATACATGTATAACAGAGATATCTCGAAAAAACATGGCCGATTGGCCTCGTTTTATTCGAGATCGGCCATGTTTTTTCGAGATATCTCTGTTAGACATGTATCTCTACGAAATGAGAATTGGCCTCCTGCTCTTTGGATTGAGGTCTGGATTAAATAATATTATTAAGATGTTAACACGGACAGAAAACACATCTTAGCATAAAAGTTAAAACCTTATGGACAGGGGTAATAAATAACTTCGAAAGTCAAACTACACCATCGCTTCAACAAATCCTCACTGTGAGTCGTCCCGGGAGAAGAAGCGGCAAGAAACTTCCAAGGATTTGTCCATTGCAATCCAAATCCAATTTCATTTCAATGGTTTTATTCAACATAGATCTAGCTAACTAGTTTCAAGAATGTTCAACGCCAAGAGCCTCAAGGACGGTTATTATGAGAAAAGAATGTAATTGATTCATTAAGCATTATCACAATGCCTCTGTATTTATAATGAGCTAACGATTCGCAGGGTTTCATTAGACGACAAAGAGCCAGCGAGCCGTGATGATAAGCGTAATCCTAATCTCACATGGAGATTTTAAAACACGCCAGGCATCACCGATGAACCGTGACAGCCGTGATAGTTTTCCTTGTAACCATCATAACCTATTTTTGTGAATTTTTCACTAGTCTCCAATCTCCATCCTAATTCAACCGTTTAGCTGGCATGGGTTGCAACATGACAAACAAAATTGGCAAACGGGCCTCTATTTGGAAGACCGCGACGAAAAAAACCTGTATGGGAGGTACCCTGAAAAAAATATTTTTCAATATTTTATTCTACAATTTTGGAGTTTTAATAAATATGTATATTCATGCCAAATTACAGCTTATAGACGCTATGCTTTATGGACATGACGAAACTATAAGGGTTCCGATTTTTCTTCGCATCTTAATCGGCCCTTTCGTTTAGGAGCTACGATGCCACAGGTAGACAACAGACACGTCAAACTTATAATACCCGTCTTTTCGCATCGGGGGTAAAAAATCTTTCCGTTTTAAACTACCCTCGATAAACTTGTTCAAATTAATAATTATAATTTCCTTTATCCGCGTTCGTATCGTATGTAACATATTCTGTCATGCGTCAATTGCAACGCACAATGCGGTATTTCGATGATACATCGTTATGTTAGCAGCGGAGTGTGACCGCGTCTATATTAATAAAATTTTAACTCGTCGATGTTAACTTGCACATACTTGAGAATAATATATGAGTACTAGCTGCCCGGACAGACTTCGTTCGGTCAAAAGCGTGTTTTTTAGTTTTTGAAGTGAAAACTTCTTTACGTCCAGACGTCCAGTAAAAAGAGAAAAACACATAAATTCTAAAGTGAGATAGGAAGCATTGTACGGGGGTAGGGTAGAGGAGTGAGGGGTAGGGGAGCGGAGCGGAACGGGGCGGAGCGGGGCGGAGCGGAGTAGTGAAACCTACATTTATCATCTTCCCGAAATTTTACATTCTTCTCATTATCTTGAAAACAAAATTTTTGAAGGTTTCACTTCTACCACGTGTGAATTGCACACATTTAAATTTTTTACTATTAATTATTTGTGTCAGGGCTGTCAGGGGGCAAACTAACAAGGTCATAGGTGAAGCTGAAGTTTGTCGACAAAAGGCGGCAAGAAGCACCAACAGTGTTAGTAGGTTCCATGGCGCCCAGGTGGCCCATCGGGAAAAGGCAAGAAAAATATAAATTTAGGCCGATCACTTAGGATCGATCGACACACCGGACTATGAGCGTGTTATTTGCTTTGATTTGCTTTTCTATAGAATGGCTTATCTGACGGTAAGCGGTCATCGCCCGTGGATATAAGCAACTCCACAGCCATGAACGACGCATTGGCAACCGAATAGGAAGCTTCAAAAAACAAAAAGGTCTACTTACGCTTCGCAGTATGGAAGTTTCCCGTAGCCCTTATATGTGCGCATGTTGAGGGTCATCCCACACTCCTGGCATTTGAAGCAACCTTTGTGCCATACCTGGAATAAGAAAAAATTATATATTGAGCTGAAGGCTGAAGGCTGAGGCTGAAGGCTGAATATCATTATATTACAATGTAAAAAAGAGGTAGATATGTCACTAGCGCGTCGACGATGAAGAGCGTAAGAACAGGCAATTGACCGTTCTGCTCGCAGTCGCTCTGTCAATACAAGACGATACGCACGCTTTTGTTGTTGTCAGAAGTGCTTGACATTTGACATACAGCGTTAAAATGCCTTCGTGTATTATACCAATGCGATTGGTGTAGTGAAACAAAAGATAAACGTGTAGCTATTTTCAGAACAGATTTTTTGGTTGATTTTATTGATTTATAAGGGCATAATGTATCTATATTTTTTAAATGTCATTGGCTGAAGGTATATTATTTTGTACTGGAATTATTTTTATATTAACTGCGTATGATCACCTTCACCCATGGATACATCACAGTAGAGGGCATTCATTAATTAAGTAAGGACAATTTTGGCCATTTTTAACAATTGCATTAAAACTCATATCTTGAGGTAAATCAAAGATTTTAGGCACAAAAAAAGAAAAAGGAAAAATGTATTATAAACCGAATTGAGAACCTCCTACTTTTCTGAAGTCGGTTAATTAAACTAATAGAACAGGTGGATGGTTTATTTATACTACATACGAATCTGTTCAGCCGATTTCACATGACTGAGTAACATACAACCAGAAATAAACTTTCATACTTATAATATTTGTAGGATACAAATGTCAGTTACAAAGAATAAATATTAATGGCAATGTCGAAACGTGAGCTAGCCCAAGATATGTTAGACTCAAATATTAGACAGTGTTATAATACACTTACACAGAAGTCAAGACAAAAGTGAACGCAAGAGGTCAACCTGTCCCCGACCTTACGTTTTACGACTAACAACGGTGTGAAGTGTGAACTGCGTTTCTGAACTCTGCTTTAAATTGCTGTACATAAACACTTATACGATGGCCTATTTACTCTTCCACTTTACTTAGAAACAAGTACTGAGAAAGTACTTGGAAACAAAAACAAACAAAAGCTCTATCCTAAAAGCATATTACATTCGTGGGAAATAAGAAAATAAAAATAAAATTCATTTTTTTTAACCGACTTCAAAAATAGGAGGAGGTTCTCAATTCGACTGTATTTTTTTTATGTTTGTTACCTCAGAACTTTGGACTGGGTGGACCGATTTTGATGATTATTTTTTTAATCGAAAGCATGTGCTTGTCATGTGGTCCCACATAAAGAACCAGATCTGACAAGTAGTTTTTGAGTAATTTTGAAGTCGGTAAATTTTTGTATTTTTGTTACTAAAATTTATGTATTTGTGTACTCGTATATGGCCGAGAAGAATTCTGGTATGAAGTCTTCCCGGTACGTGGCAATTAGGTTCAATGATGAAGTTTAGATCGAAATATTGTTACTGAATGCGTAAGGGGGTTTGACTTTATGCGTTTTTGACCTTAAGAGTAGAAATCCTAAAAATGACTGTAATGTAATCCTTCTATTCAGTCATCCGAAGTCAGCCAACAGCTATCATAAAATGCATTGTCATCGGAACTAAAGTAATACTAAATTTTATTTCCGTAGGGACCGTAGAATAAGAGTTGTAATAAAAACTTGCAGGATTTGACCTTAGCAAAATAACATACAAGTTAAATAAAAGCTTGTAAAAACACACTTTTCTATGGAAAAGAAATCATTAGACAGTACGGGGCATCATCATTGGACTCCAATTCAGTCAAATACTTTAGTATGTATGTATCTGTATGACGAAGACAGTTACATCACGGTGCAAGCGGCAATGCCATTACATTAAATTCAAGTCCACGCCCGCATACGTGAGCCGGATAAGCTATGGATTATACAATTATACCACCTCTGTCATAACGTGTCGCTGTCGAGTTGACGGTGACTTTCATTCTCGTTATTGCTGTGTTATATTAGGTGTTTTCACCACCAATTAGAATTGAAACTGTCTCAAAGTTGGTGCTAGAGACATGACACTCTTGACTCTAACCAAAACTAGAATTTTTAAGTCGAATATTTCGCCAACGGACTCCTGATTCGAAAAACGGTCTTCGTATACTTTACCTGTAGCTCCCCTACGGGTAAAACATATTAAAATTTTACGACTTTGTAGTTTTAACAAATATAGCATATCCATGACAAATAACAGCTTTCTATCACTAATAAGGGTCATAAGGGTCTTGGCGCTCTGCTACAGACGGAGTGACGGACATGACGAAACTACAAGGATTTAGTTTTCACTACGGAACCCAAAAAAGATCTTAATTTACAACATAGCAAATAATAACGATAACATGTTGTCAAAGACCATCTGATTTCAATTGTATTGTGTATCAATGATACCTACATGAATAAATGATTTTGAATTTGAATTGGTTCCGATGGTTTTGATTTAGTAATGCATATTGATCAATGGTCAACTATAAGACTTGACAACAATATCAACAGCAGGTGTCGGCAAGCTACAAAATCGTTCGCTCAGTGGAGTAACGTCACGAGGCGTTCCCCACTATTTACAATAACACCACGTATTGTATGAATCACCAATCACCAGTTCACCACTGACCACGCGCTAATAATAACTTTATTTTAATGTTTCAGTTTCCTCTCCAGTCTCCATTCGTTATAATGATCGTAGTCATGAAGTTTGGACAGTTAGGAGGTTGGAGGTTGGCTTCGACTTTCTGGTGTGAATGTTACAGTATGTTCAGAGCATTCAAGGTCAATTATTTTGTACTTATTCGTGTAATAATACCTAAGTATTGCAATTACCGGTGAATAGAATATTCACAAAAATAGATCTTATTTTTTATCATACTAGATCTGTTCTGGAAAACCTTAGGCCTTACAATGTCCAGAGTCCACACGACATATTTCGGCATATTTGTATTACCTCTAAAAGATTTTACAAAAAAAAAATTGAAAAAATCTTGTACAAAATACGATCGCAATACGGACTCCATTTAGACAACCTCCAGGTATTTTCATTCATTATTGACACCAGCTGCTCAACATTGCTTGAACCAATCGCTTAAAAAAATATTAGTTGTGCCAATGAGAACACTTACGCCCCAACTCAGAGTCACTAACGGTTACTTAAATTGCTACTTAGTACAGAATTTGTATGGTGTTTCTTTACTAAGGAGCGATTAAATAACCGTTAGTGACTCTGAGTCGAGGCGTAAGTTGTGCCATACCACTAGTTGTGCGTACGTAGCTGGTCCATCAGGAAACCGCGTTCCGATCATTGCAAAATCCAAATCGTTCCAACACAGTTGCAATTTGCAATATACATAAACTCAAACTGAATATTGCCGTTCGCGTTGGACCCGACTTTCTACCAGCAATTATTACCACCATTCGTTCCAATTGCATTTCCCACACAACGGATCATCCGTTCAACCAACTGAACCAACTATTGAATGTACGTGACTTGTTTGTTCCTCTGGCAGAGTGAACTGTTTTATTGAATTTACAGTTTTACTAGCTGCCCGGACAGACTTCGTTCTGACAAAAGTTTTTTTTATTTTGAGATGTAAGCTATCCTATCTTTCAAGTTGGATCAAACTGCACACGGTGTGCAAATTTGATTAAAATCGGTTCAGTAGTTTAGGAGTCCATCGCGGACAAACAACGTGACACGTAATTTATATATATTAAGACTAGCTGCCCGGACAGACTTCGTTCTGTCAAAAGTTTTTTTTTTTTGAGATGTAAGCTATCCTATCTTTCAAGTTGGATCAAACTGCACACGGTGTGCAAATTTGATTAAAATCGGTTCAGTAGTTTAGGAGTCCATCGCGGACAAACAACGTGACATGCAAATTTATATATATTAAGATTAAAAGAATTGCTGTATTCAATGATATTGAGGGGAGGAACAGTATTTTGTTTTAAGAGATATTTTGGGCAACTTTACATACAACTTACATAGATACTTATCTATACTAATATTATAAAATTTAATTTGTTTGGTTGAACGCGCTAATCTCAGGAACTACTGGTTCGAATTGGAAAATTCTTTTTGTGTTTAATAGTCCATTTATCAAAGAAGGCTATAGGCTATATAACATCATATATTTTAGTAGTTAGTTATTTCCATTAACGCGGATGAAACCGCGGGAAACGTCTAGTTACTAAATATAATACGAGAGTAAAGAAATTTTGTGACGATGTATCAATGTTGTTGTTACTATTTCAATCACTACTGAACGGATTTTCATGAAATTCAGCACACGGATAGATCATTATCTGGAATAAGTACTTACTATCCCGGAAAACATGGGCTTACTAACCCCCCAACTCAGAGTCACTAACTGTTACTTAAATCGCTCCTTAACACAGAATTTGTATGGTGATTCTGTACTAAAGAGCTATAGAATATAACCGTGACTCAGAGTTGGGGCGAACTCTTACTCCATACTACGAAGTTAAATTGTCATTTATCATTTTAATCAGAAGTGAATTCCGAAGTCCGTCTGGGGTCGATAAAGATGACGCGTTTCAAAATTTCCACATTAGGCTAGCTGTGTGGATAAACGAGATAAAACATTCATCATATAACAAAAACATTTTTATAAACTTTAGGTTAGAATAGAATTCATTTCTT
Source organism: Thymelicus sylvestris (assembly GCA_911387775.1). Classification (NCBI taxonomy): domain Eukaryota; kingdom Metazoa; phylum Arthropoda; class Insecta; order Lepidoptera; family Hesperiidae; genus Thymelicus; species Thymelicus sylvestris. Next base: position 853,955 of record OU426912.1, on the reverse strand, counting down.
CAAGTTAACACAGCACTGTACTCTATCCATGTAAAATTACAGCTTTCTAGTAACTACGAGTCTCTGATGATGCAGACAGACTGTTCACTGTACATAAAGAAAAGAGGGTTCCGGTATCACTACAGAACCCTAAAAAATTGTGCAGCACAGCCTATACGATAATCGACTAATTACATAAAATTATAATGTCGTTACTAGATCACAAGCTACGTGTGAGACCTATTAGTTATCTAAATTGTCCCTGACACAATACTGACCCGTTCATTGTAAGTGGGAGGTCCGTTACTAATGACTTTACTACTTAACTGTCGACAGGCAGTCCTAGTAGTTTGTTTAATGGCTTTTTGTTATCAGACTTCAAAAAAGGAAGTATTTAATTCGACTGATTTTTTTTATGTTTGTTACCTCAGAACTTCTGACTGGATGAACCGATTTTGATGATTCTTTTTTAATCGAAAGCTGGTGCTTGTCATGTTTTCCCACTTAAAGAGCTATATCTGATGAGTAGTTTTTGAGTTATTTTGAAGTCGGTTATTTTTTTCTTGGCAAAATTCATAATTATTATAGAACATGTTTCCGTTGTGGGTTCACCCATGTCTTAAAGTATATACTTAACATCATACATGTTAGCCGCGGATTGTTGCAAAGTAGACTAATACTAACTTAGTAGCAATGGATTTCCGCAAAGTAACGCCTGATACTATTAACTAACAAATTCGATTAGAGGTTGTAAAAAGTTGGATTTTAACATAATTACTTGAAACCGTAATGTATTGTTGGGAGCCGGGGCAGACATATTATAGCTACGATTTGTTTTAACTACGTGACAAAAACATGATTTTTTAATTAGTTAACGCTTGTCTTCAACCAACTAACTATCTAATACTCCAACTTGATGGAGAGTGAGGCGATTTATCAACTTCACGATGTCTACTTAACTCGTCTGCTAACTATTTACATGCCAACAACTGGTGGAACAACGATGGTGGAAAAGACATGGAGTAAATAATGCATGTAAGTAGCTTGAAGCAGCTAGCTTCAGCGAGCCAGCAGTATCCTCAGTTGACCCACATGCAAATACAATCACAGCGCTGCTCTTGCGCAAATTGAATTAACCCAATCTGTCCGTGTAGGGTCGCCATGTTGCTAGCTACACTGGACATGAAATGAATTGAATTAATATTTCATCACTCATCAATCTCATCATCCTAATTAAATCTCAGACAATAGAAACGAAAGTAGCCGAAAGAAACGAAACGAATCGAAAAGTAGCATCTTAAACCCGTCATATTTTTTTGATCAACTGCCAAGGAAGGGTTATTTTTAGGTGAGAACCTAAGGGTTGTACCTACCTATCTAACGATATGTTAAATCAAATCCGTTCAGCGTTTTGGAAGATACCGAGGTATCACAGAATATTAATTACAAGATACCTACGCGCGAAAAGCATAGTACCTACTCCAGTGGAAATTAAAATAATGCTGTTAAGTTAAAATAATACTGCTGAACGTTTCTAAATGCATATTCAATTTTTTTTATTTATTTAAACAAAAAATATATATCTTAACATATATAAATTACGTGTCACGTTGTTTGTCCGCGATGGACTCCTAAACTACTTAACCGATTTTAATCAAATTTTCACACCGTGTGCAGTTTGATCCAACTTGAAAGATAGGATAGCTTACATCTAAAAAAAAACTTTTGACAGAACGAAGTCTGTCCGGGCAGCTAGTTAGCTTATATGGTTCTATGTGATGTGTCTCTCTCTGTGTGTTTGTGCGTGTGTGTGTGTGTGTGTGTTTGTATGTTTACTAGCGTTAAAATTATTATTACTGTATGTATACATAGCATGGATGAAATATAGAAGTTATAGTCAAATCTCAAAGCTTCGAAGTTTGACTATAACATAGTTATTCAAAATTCAAAATTCAAAATTCAAAATCATTTATTCATGTAGGTATCATTGATACACTTATGCACGTCATTTTTTTAATTTACCAGCTTTTCGGAAAGGTGCTTTGTCATGGAGGAGAAGAAAAGCCGAAAGAAACTCCTCAGCACATCTTTTAAAAATAAAATACATTGGTATATTTTTTACAAAGAAGTATCACTAACCTGTACGGAACTGGTTGCAGATCTGGTCATTTCCATGCGTCTTTGTCATTTATGTATTCATCTACAGTATAGTAGCCTTTGCCTAAAAGTTGAGATTTTACATGTTTCTTAAATAATTCCACTGGCAAATCACGTATTAACTTTGGGATTTTATTATAGAACTGTACACCACGGCCCATAAAAGATCGCTTCACTTTAGAAAGACGGTAAGATGGCGTTACTAACTGGTGCATTTTTCTTGTTTGGCGATTAGTGATATCAAAATTTTGTTTATACGCGCTTATATTATTCCGTATAAAAACCACGTTACTATAGATATATTGTGAGGCTACTGTAAGTATACCTATTTCTTTGAACTTGTCACGCAAAGTTTCACGAGATCTAAGTTTATAAATAGCCCTAATAGCTCTTTTTTGTAGTATGAAAATTTGTTCTATACTGGCTGCTTTGCCCCACAGCAAGATGGCATATGACATAATACTGTGAAAATATGCAAAATAAACCATCCTAGCAGTTTCGATGTCAGTATACTGCCTTATTTTTCTAACAGCGTAAGCAGCCCTACCGAGTTTAGTCGCGAGATTTGTTATATGTGGGTCCCATTGAAGTTTATTATCTAAGGTCACCCCTAAAAATACGGTGGATTCCTCCATATTCAATGTTTCATTATTAAGTTTAATAAGTTTATTGACTTTTTTAACATTAGGTAGTACAAACTCTATACATTTAGTTTTTTTTGCATTTAACAGTAAATTGTTAATAGTGAACCAACGCGAGACATACGAAAGAGTACTATTTACGTCGTCGAAATTTTCTTTATTCCTATCACACTTAAATATTAATGATGTATCATCAGCAAATAGTACAATATCCGCTTGGTTTTTTACATAATGAGGTAAATCATTTATGTATACCAGGAAAAGAAAAGGACCTAAGATCGAGCCCTGTGGTACACCCATCACCGCCGGTGACCCCGATGACTTAATATCATTTATGCTGACTTTTTGTATTCTATCACTCAAATAAGACGCGATCAAGCTAAGAGCCTTATTTTTTATTCCGTAATGACCAAGTTTTAACAGTAATGTTTCATGTTCAACACAGTCAAATGCTTTAGATAAGTCACAAAATACACCTATTGCATTTTGTGACGCCTCCCATGCTTCGAATATATGCTTTAAGCTTTATTACTTATCCAAGTCCCAACACATCACCAACCGATGGTCACCGTACTACTCTCCCACGAGCTGACGCGGCCAAACGGCGAGCGACATTTAATTTCTCCGCTTCGCTGGTCACGTATCCCACAGTAAGTACCATTGTTGGTACATATTCCTTTGTCCGCTCTCAGATACCGAGTGTTATTCAAATTGTTCTAAGTAATAGTTTGTCGGATAAATGTGAACACATAATCTTAATACCACGGACCTGAAAAAAAGACGGACGTAACCTCGTCTAATCGAGAGTGAAGCATAGCAATGGCCGCCCGCTTACCATGTGTGCGTAATTTTTGATTCGCGATTGACGCAGTATGGTGTCAATGTGTGGGTGTGTGTACTTGTACGAATAGAGAGTTGGTATTACTATGGGTGCTTCACAGAATTTGTTCTTGGGATTACTTCCGTCTTTTTTTTAGGTCCGTGCTTAAGATATAAATTACGTGTCACGTTGTTTGTCCGCGATAGACTCCTAAACTACTGAACCGATTTTAATCAAATTTGCACACCGTGTGCGGTTTGATCCAACTTGAAAGATAAGATAGCTGACATTTCAAAAAAAAACTTTTGACAGAACGAAGTCTGTCCGGGCAGCTAGTAACTTGTAATTCTTGACAAAAAGAAAAAAATAACCGACTTCAAAATAACTCAAAAACTACTTGTCAGATCTCGCTCTATAGCGAATAGCCTTAAGCTATTCACCCACGTCCGATAATTAATCGGTGACCGATTTTTTGTAGGAGAAAAATAGAACGTACTGATAGCAATAGTGCAACGCACACGTCCTACTACTACTACGTCGGTCAGAAATAATATGGGAGGAAAAATCGGCCCGATTATCTGTCCTACAAAAAGTCTGACATGGGCGAGGAGCGTAATAAGGCGCAGATATGTATTTCGACTTCACAACAAACACGCATGACTTCATTGATAATAAAATCGCCGTAAAATGTATTATTACAAAATAACTGCAGAATCATGGCACTCTAAAAACAAAACGAGTCGCTAAACTGACGATCGTACAATCTCACGAACTTAGAACACTGAATTTCAGTCAGTAATACGTAACTATTACTCTTTCTCTTTCTCTCCCACTCTCTCTCTCTCTCTTCCGGGGTGATACTTCGTGACGAGACATTTGTCTTCTTTCTCTAATCTTTGCCGTCTCAGTCCATACACACGCATACCTAATAAGCGACACACCTCACCAGTTTGTATCCATGCCCACAAAAAATGCAGGTCAAGCGTGACAATAGATCGTTCCCAGCCCCCCTCCCCTCCCCCACAAATGGTGATCGCATGCAACACAATTAAAACAGCCGACCTTGCCCGCAATGGGACTAGCCTACGCCTCACACGCCAGTTACAGTTCTGCGATAATTACCTTTTTACATGGTTTAACTACCTTTGTGTAGTTACAATGTCTTTATTTTAATGAAGTGTTTCGTTATTATAATCTTTGAAGTACTTAGGTCAAGCAGAAATAAAGATATAATCTGAATTTTACCAAGAAAAAAGTAACCGACTTCAAAATAACTCAAAAACTACTCGTCAGATCTAGCTCAAAAAGTGGAACCACATGACAAGCATCAGCTTTCGATGAAAAAAAGAATCATCAAAATGGGTTCACCCAGTCGAAAGTTCTGAGGTAACAAATATAAAAAAATACAGTCGAATTGAATACCTCCTTCTTTGAAGTCCGTTAAAAATGGAGCCTTTTGCGAATGGGACCTTTTTATGTGAATCAGTTACAAATCGCATCGAAATTTGTTAAACTACCTCTAAAATTAATGGTAACAAACGCACAGACAAACAGACGAAAATTCTATGGAATTATTGCGTAAATAACCCCTTATTTCTAAAATATCTGTGTTATACAGACATCAATCTTACAGTTTTATTACACGTATAGATTTCAATTCTCACATTCCGAGACAATGGGCGAAGTGGGACAGATACGCATCTTAAAGATACATCGTGAATGGGAGGTCAAAGTACGTCATTGCTTTAACGAATCCTCACCATGAGTGGTGTCAGAAGAAGCGGCAACAAACTCCAAAACTTTACCCCACTTACAGTTAAAATCGGCAGTAATAATAATAACGCTACACCCTTATAGCCCACTGGGATTCCCTGTGTCGTGGGTGCCATGGACAACAAACAAAGACAACGACCCTCAGACCGAGAACAGAAATTCAAACTCATTTAAATTTCACCTAATCCAATCCATAACCCTTGGTACGGCGCGGCGGTCCGGCATGGTAACAATCATCAGGTAGCAATATGCAAAAGTTTCATCAAAAACGACATAGCCGATTTACCAAAGCTCAACACAGCGGAAACGTACACATACCACAAGCAACCAGTGGCCGCAGAAAGCCGTGCCCACTAATTAGTGGCGATTAGATATAATTATAGTTGCGGTAATGAAGTGTGAAAGTGTTCGTTCAAGTATTCCGTTCGCTCGCGAGCGGATGGCTGCGAGAGTGAACTTGCAATTATCATCATGCGTTGCTTGCCTCACTAGTAATGGTTACCATAGCAACGAAGGTAGCAACCAAAACGCTTGTTTCCATTTCTATGGACACTTCGGGATGAAAAGTATAGTATTTTTTAGATGACTTTTATCTAGTTAACAAACTTACGGGGTCTTTAATTAACAAACTTACGCCCCAACTCAGAGTCACTAACGGTTACTTAAATCGCTCCTTACAGAATTTGTATGGTGATTCTTTACTATGGAGCGATTTAAGTAACTGTTAGTGAGTCTGAGTTGGGGCGATACAGGATCTTTTTGTGATTATTTGTAATTTAAAAATAAGTCAGGCATAAAATGAAGCCAATATTATTTACCAAATGAAACGGACTATCTCTGAAAACACTTTTCTGTTAAAATATGTGCAGCACCTATTGTCTTGATTTTTTTTTAAATCTAGTCATGATTGACTGCTTTCCTAGTTTTTTTGGCCACATAAGGAAGTAGATTTTTATAACACCTATAAAAATTGCGTCTTATTGCATGATTAACTGGTTGTTATTTTTATTAAGAAATATTTTTTTCTTTCTTACTATTAAATATTGATTACTTATTTAGTTCCTCATATTCAATCTACTGGGTATCATTCAATACTTTACGGCGTAAGTTTACGCATTTGCAATATAAAATTGTGGTGTCACGGTATATGCGTAATTGATTACCCAAGTGTAAAGCGTCTGGTGTACAATCCACAGTCAGCCACGATCGCATTTACAAAAAATCTTTCTGTCTAGTAATAATTTTATGAATTTTTATTTTTATTTTTTACACACGAAAAGGTTCTGTAACATGTTCAGAAAAAATCCAAGTAAAAAAATAGCAAGTGCAAAAAAATATATAAGAGAAAATTTGGATTTTACTTTCTTTCGCTTTGAAGCTTTCTAAATACCGCAGGTCCTCTGACTTCTTTATACCCATCGGACATAGGTCCTACAGGAAAGATAAAGTTAAACAACCATTTAATACTCTGTTGCTCAGTTGTGTCATGTGTTATGTTTTATTTAACTCTGTATTCGTATTTCGTTACTTTAAAATGGAGAAGACCTTAAGAAACATATAAGGGCAGAGCGTGGGAGTGATTTACTGAACCGGTTACAAATTAACATCACACAAAAATATCGAATAATCTAAATATACCTATTGATTGTTGTAGAAATGTAGAACACAAACGATCGTGTCATGTCATTCCATATTACTCTCAGCATTCCATATTACATAACATAATCTAAATTTTACTAACAAAAAATAACCGACTTCAAAGTCTCAAAAACGACATAGTCGTCAGATCTCGTTCAAATTTATGTGAGACCACATGACAAGCGCCAGCTTTCGATTAAAAAAAGAATCATCGAAATCGGTTTACGTGATATTGAGTTATTCGTCAATTTGTCGCGCACATCTTAACACAAATTTACGACTTATGTAGTTTTCTCATGGATGCCATTGTCAGATCTCAATAAAATTATGTGGGACCACATGACAGCCACTAGCTTTCGATTAAAAAAAGAATCATCAAAATCGGTTCGCCCAGTCCAAAGTTCTGAGGTAACAAACATAAAAAAAAAATACAGTCGAATTGAGAACCTCCTCCTTTTTTGAAGTCGGTTAAAAAGTAACAAAACCCGAACTCCAACGATCACGAACGGGCGATGTACAATCTCCATCACCGTCATAATTCATTATCACTCAGGAAGGCACTCGACGGACGGACGAATTACAGAGTTTCATATCGCAAAAAAACCTCGTCGCCAACACGCAAGTCGCGGAATGTCAGTTTTTGTGGGTATAACGAGAACTTGTCTCTAAAATACGCGGGATGGTTTGGACAAATTAACTAACTAAAGTTTAGGCATATTTCAGTGTTTTATCATCAAGCAATGACTGTAATGATTTTAAATTTAAGTAGTCGCGGATTGGACATATACCTACAATACGATATGATTTCAAAAATGCCCAGCTTATTAAACTAAGTTCCAAAAAATCACATAATCTGCATCAACTGTTTCTGGAGCAAAATAAAATGTGCTAGCCAATCAATATTTTAGTAGATTGATAAAATAATTAAGGTATTTAATGCTTATAGTTTATGTTCAGCGAATAGTGCTAAATTATTGCCAGTTAGATAAGGCTCACGTTATTCTCATTCATGTGGTTAGGAGGTTTTTTATACCTCAAGTAAAAACAGAGGAGCAGTAAATGATAAGATGAGGTGCAGTGCCATGAGGTAAAGTGAGGTGAGTCGTGAGGTGAACGGAGAGGTGAGGTGAGGGAGTCTTCGAGAGAAAATGTTGTCAATAACGTCATTGAATAAAGTTATTGCAAAGATTGTGAGCGTATTTATTTCCAGAGTTTATACTTCGTTTGTATCTGGCATGACATTGCATCACGGACGCATTACTTAGAGGAAAACGAAATATCCGTTTATCCTGGTCACCTAATGTAATTCTACGTGAGTAATGTTCCATCATAGATCCATACTATTCAAACCTGGGAGATGTAATACCTTTTGTTCGCGCCTGCTCACACCACCGCCCGGGGCGAAGGAAGCGAGGCGGGGGTCCCAGCCAGCGATTGGTGGTTTCATTAGCACACCACCTCACGCCACCAGCGGCGCGCCGCCCGGCGCCCCGCTCCCCGCTCGGCGGTATATAAGCGCCCGCGCGCCTTGAAGTCTCTCTCTTTGTTTCCACACGCGGATCGCTATCAAGTTATCAACTCTAGTACCTATATATACGTATAACTCTGTCTGTATCAAATTCAATGGTAATTAAACTATATTGTGAGAGAAGAACCCTTTAATTTCTTTTCCCTTGCGCATAAGCGTGTACATGGGAAAAAGTGGCGACCGACGACAGGACTCGGAAGCAGCTCAACCCACGGACCTGAGGGCTAAGCGATCGAGCGCAGAGCGCCGACCGCCAGCAGCGGCGGGCCTCGGGCGGCGGATCAACACGCGCCGAGAGGCGCAACGGCTTCGCGCGGACGGCGCGGGCCACATCGGGACGCGTTGGCTGATATTCTCTCCGTGCGGCGACCGCGAGGGTGGCGGTAACCACGCCGCGACCACGCGGCCATCTGCCTGCGCCCGTGAACGCCTGCCAACCAGGGACGTGCCGTGAGCCCAACCTTCCTTCCTTTTTTTACCTTATTTTTTTTTTCTTTTCACCCAATTGACTTCATTTGGTTTTTTCTCACATTTAAAGATGTTTTCATAGGTACTACCCTGTAGGCAACTCATTTCTCTGTCTGATGAGCGATACCGGGACTAATCGTGTGTTAGAGCGTGTTGCCTAGGCCGGGCAATTATATAAGCACCGGCTAACTTACGCCTTCCTTATCTGCCTTTTCTTTTATCTGTACTTATTGTACTTTTATTTATTGTACGTTAGGCTCATCCTCTTTTCTCTAGCGTTGCTACGTCTTCACTATTATCAATATAGGGCATAAAGTGGCATCATACATTCATTGCGTTGCACGCGTCTGCATACCTACAGCACTTACCTTCTTGGTGTATCTTATATATTCTGCATAAAAGCTAAACTCGCACTGTCGCATTAGACTCCCATTTAAGCATCGCATATTGCACCTTCGTTCATGCTTGCGCCTTCGCACCCTTTCAGCAAACCACGTGTTTTTTAAATCACGTGGTCGCCTCGTGGTGAGCGATCGCCGCGTGCGCCGTGCGCCGCACCGCGCCGCCGCCGCCGCGCCGGGCGTGCACCGGTCCCTCGGCTCATCGAGCCGCGGCGCGTGACTCATCTCGCCACCGCTGCACCGAGCCGCTCGGGCCGGGCGCCCTTGTGCCTCATAGACCACGTGCTGCGTGCCGCTAAAATACAAGGAGCGTAAGCCGTTTAGCCAGTTTATTCTTGCAATTTAAATTAACTCGCGAGTTCACTTAATTTCTCAACTCTCTTACTTCAATTATTTAACTCATTATTATTTTTTCAATTCAAATAGCAGAATCAATCTCCTTATACGCCATACAATTTATTAATACAATATGGCTGAATCCAAAAATGGAGATAATATTAATCAAGAAGCCCGGCTTGCCGAGCTGAGATGTAAGCGCAGCTCAATGAAAGGACAAGTAACTAGATTTCAAAAATATTTAGCAACTCTTGACGATGGTCCAATGAGTGAAATATTATTTAACCAATTAACTTTAAAATTAAATAAATTTATAGAAATGTCCTCTAAGTTTGATGAGCTACAAACATCAATTGAATATTTAAATGGTAGTGAGTTGGATAGTGAACTCGCCGAGCGTGAAACTTTTGAAGATAATATTCATTTATCCATTGCGACTGCACAAACATTATTGGCCAGTGCTGAAGCCTCAAGAATTAAGCGCAATTCTTCATCATTAAATTCATGTGCCTCCTGCACTCATGTAGAATCAATGGGTTTTCAATTGCCTCAAATTAAAATTGCAAAGTATGCAGGCTCATATTATAACTGGATGGAATTTAAGGAAACATATGAGTCCTTAATACATAATAATGATAGAATTAAGAACATACATAAATTCCATTATTTAAATTCATATTTGGAGGGTGAAGCTTCTCGAGTTATTTCTAATTTAGAAGTGTCAGATTCAAATTATGCTATTGCATGGGAATTACTGTGCGAAAGATATGATAATAAAAGGCAGCTTATCACTTATCATTTGAACTCATTACTTAATATTGAAATTATTCAAAGGGAGTCCGATAAGGCATTGCGGTTTTTAAGTGATCATGTGGCCAAGAATCTCCGAGCTTTAAAGACACTCGGTCAACCCACTGATCACTGGGATACAATTCTCATTCATATACTGTCCGCAAAATTAGATTCAAGTACCAGCATTAAATGGGAAGAATATAGAAATAACCTTAGTGACTTGCCCACCTTAAATGAGTTTAGAAATTTTTTACAAGGCCGTGCAGACATATTAGAAAGTTTGCATCGCGCAAAAAAGGATAGGCGCTCTCAACCTAACCAAAATATTAATACAAACGATAAGAATTTGTCAAAACCCCATAAAGATTTGAAATCATTTGTAATTTCAGCAAAGCCAAATGGCAACAAGAAAGGCCCGTGTGTCATCTGCCACGGTGATCACCGTGTATACGACTGCGCCGTCTTCCGGCAGCTGCCCGTTGACGAGCGTTGGGCGCGGGTCTCCGATCTCCAGCTGTGCCATGTCTGCCTACGAGCAGACCATGAGTCACGTATGTGCAAATTGCGCGGCTGTCGTGTATGTAAGAGACGTCATAACACTTACCTACACAAAAATACACAACTCACACAAACACATATACAAAACACAATGCCTAGTAGCGCTAGCATGGACCATGCGGCTCCAGCCCACAATAGGCTCGAAGCCCCTGCGACCGCCGCTTCTATGGCATCTTCACACGAGTCAGGGACACCTATTACTTCCTATGCTAACTCATCCCTGTCCAGTAGTGAAGTACTTCTTTCAACTGCCCTTATTAAGGTTGTTAATCCGCACAATCAAAATTCTGAAACCGTAAAGGCCCTTCTTGATTGTGGTAGTCAATCCTCATATATAACTGAAAGTTTAAGAAAGCGATTACAACTTCAATCTCAACCTCTAATTGCCACATCCATTTTAGGTATTGGTAACACACAATTGAAGTGTAACCCTAATCGTTGTACAGCTCAATTAAAATCAAGACTGACTGACTTTACAACAAATATAGACTTTTTAGTTTTAGATCAGATCACTGATAACTTACCAAGACAATATTTTGATCTAAGTCAGCTTAACTTACCTAAATTTACTAGGCTCGCTGATCCCACACCAAATATACCATCTCATATTGATGTTTTAATTGGCGCTGATATTTTTTGGAATATAGTAGGTGGTGAGCAAATGCCTCTGCCTAATAATCAGACTATGCTAATTAACTCAAAATTAGGATGGCTAATAACAGGCCGAGTAATGGGTGCTATTGCTAACGCACATTCTTTAACAACTCGCAGTAATCTTTCTTTATCTGATCTGTCATCCCAGATGAGTCAGTTTTGGGAGGCAGAGGAGTTACCTTTTAAATTAACTGATAAGTCTCATAAGGACTTTACTAGGGACGTGCTTGCCTCGCACCCCATAGAAAGGCATTTTCAAAATAATACTTTTAGACAACCTAATGGTAGGTTTGTCGTTCGATTGCCTTTAAATGAATCTTCAGACTGTTTAGGTAACTCTTTTCATATAGCCAAAAAGCGGCTACTTAATTTAGAAAAGCGTTTTAGAAAGGATTCAACGCTTAAGCAAATGTATATTGAATTTATAGATGAATATAGAATGCTAGGTCATTTAACTGAGTCTAACTTTGTAAAAGATGCCAATTACCTTCCTCATCACGCTGTCTTAAAACATCAAAGTGAGTCTACCAAATTACGCACGGTGTTTGACGCATCATGCCCAACCTCCTCTGGTTATTCATTAAATGATATCCAAATGGTAGGTCCTAATATTCAAGATTCATTGTTTAACATTCTTCTTAGATTTCGCCTTTACAAATACGTGTTGTCAGGTGACATTGAAAAACAGTATAGGCAAATTCTAATTAATGAAGCAGATAGAAATTTGCAAGTCATTTTGTGGCGAGAAAGTGAACACTTACCTATTCGCTCATTAACTCTAAACACCGTGACATACGGCTTCGCCAGCGCCAGCTTCCTAGCGGCTAGGTGTTTGTGGCAATTAGGGGAAGAGTGTAATGACTCTGTTATTAAAACAATTATACAAAATGATTTCTATTGTGATGATTTATTGACAGGGGCGGATACAGAAGCCGACCTAATGCATTTACAAGCTGAGGTCTCAAGGGCTCTGTCCGCCGGTTGCTTTAACTTACGTAAATATAGATCGAATTCGATAAAACTTTTAAATTCTGATAGATTTAACACAGAAGATAATTTAACATTGAGTCAATCTTGTCAAACACTTGGATTGGGATGGAATCCTGGGCAAGATAAATTAAATTTTTCAATTGATATTAATATTAATGATTGTAGTAAACCTATTACTAAAAGATCAATTTTATCAGCAACCTTTAAGATTTTTGACCCTTTAGGGATTTTGAGCGTGTGCACAGTAAAGCCAAAATTACTTATGCAAAAACTCTGGGCAGCGAAGTTACAATGGGATGAACCCGTACCTCTCGAATTTCAACGTATTTGGCTTCGATTCATAAAAAACTTACATCACATTCAATCTTTAACTATACCTAGACTAGTAGTAGGTAACTTACCACACACAATTGAACTTCACTGCTTTTCTGATGCATCACAAGATGCATTCGCCGCTTGTATTTACATTAAATCCATTTCAAGCGACGGACAACAAAAGGTTAATTTATTATGTGCAAAAAATAGGGTTTCACCTATGAAACCTACTACCATACCGCGTTTAGAGCTTTGTGGCGCTCTTTTAGCAGCTAAAACTTATCACACTGTCTCTCAGGCACTACGAAGGCCTATTTCCCGTGCTGTTTTTTGGACGGATTCCACAGTGGTTTTGTCATGGCTTAAGGCTAATATCTCAAATTTAAAAATATTTGTTGCCAATAGAGTAGCGGCCATAACGGAGCTGACTCCATCCGCAGTGTGGCGTCATGTGCCTACCACACAAAATCCAGCGGACCTGGCCACGCGTGGTTTAGACCCACAGCACGTCGCTAATGCCTCCTTATGGTGGCATGGCCCCGAATTTCTCCTTCAGCCAGAGACAGAATGGCCAAATCTTTTATTTGAAACAAATGAAAGTTTACCTGAAACGAAAATTACATCCATGGCCTCGAATATAAAAACTGATTCATGTATTATAGATTTTGAAAGATATTCCAAGCTCAAGTCAATACAGCGTACTATGGCTTATATTAGACGTTTTATAAATAACTGTAAACCTGGCCGGCCTAAGTTACTAGGTATACTTACTACACAAGAACTCAATGATTCTTTAAATGTATTAATTAAATTTGCCCAACAACAATTATTTTCAGAGGAAATTAAAATCTTAAGTAATAACAAACAATTAAATTCAAAGTCACTCATTTCCTCTCTTACACCATTTATAGACTCTCAGGGAATACTGAGAGTCGGGGGGAGGCTTGATGCTTCCAATTACGGTTATGATAAGAAGCATCCCATGTTGTTGCGCTCTACACACACACTTACAAAACTCATTTTTAAACACGAACACATACGTCTCTTGCATGCAGGACCGCAGCTGCTTTTGACCTCAGTCAGAGACTCCATATGGACAGTTGGAGGCAGGAACCTGGCGCGAAGCACAGTCCGCAACTGTGTCACTTGTAGACGCGCCACCGGTCAAACATTAAAAAATATAATGGGAAATTTGCCTTCACAGCGCTTAACGCCTGATTATCCATTGTGGCCTCGGCAGTGGATTTCGCCGGGCCGTTCCTAATTGTAGATCGCCGTGGGCGCGGCTGCAAGATAACCAAATGTTATTTATGTCTGTTCATATGTCTAAGATATAAATGTGTTCACTTGGAGGCTGTAAGCGAGTTGTCTAAGGACTCATTCATTTTAGCGCTCCGCAGATTTATTGCCAGACGCGGCAAGCCTTTAGAGTTATTTTGTGATAATGGACGAAATTTTGTCGCAGCAGCAAAGGAAATAAATGAATTTGTCAATAATAATGTAGATAACTTTACTGAATTTGCAACTAATCAAAATATTAATTTTATTTTCTCACCGGCATACGCTCCTAATTTTAACGGCTACGTAGAGTCGGCTATTAAGTCCGCAAAATATCATTTAAAGCGGATACTGGGCAACACGCATCTGACATTCGAGGAACTCTCAACTTTGTTCAGTCAGATAGAAGCAATTCTAAACAGTAGGCCCCTCTGTCCCCTTTCTACCAGTCCTAATGATTATTCCCCTCTCACGCCCGGGCACTTTCTGGTTGGCAGAGCACTGATGTCGCTACCGACCCCCTCGCTGCATGAAGATAACCCCAATCGACTGGACCGCTACCGAAGACTGGAACAGCTGCGCCAGCACTTCTGGAAGAGATGGTCATCAGAGTACGTGTCGGAGCTACAGCAGCGCCATAAGTGGCGCGCACGCCGGCGCGACTTGCAGCTGAATGAACTTGTCCTCGTCAAGGACGAGGGTCTACAACCGCTACATTGGAGGATGGGCCGTGTAATGAAACTCTACCCGGGCAAGGACGGAGTCCCTCGCGTAGCTGACATAGCCACGTCCAGAGGTCCCATCAGACGGGCACTCAACAGAATATGTCCTCTCCCTGCCTTAGAAGAATCCTGAAAGCTTGGCTTTCAGCGGCCTGGAGTATGTTCGCGCCTGCTCACACCACCGCCCGGGGCGAAGGAAGCGAGGCGGGGGTCCCAGCCAGCGATTGGTGGTTTCATTAGCACACCACCTCACGCCACCAGCGGCGCGCCGCCCGGCGCCCCGCTCCCCGCTCGGCGGTATATAAGCGCCCGCGCGCCTTGAAGTCTCTCTCTTTGTTTCCACACGCGGATCGCTATCAAGTTATCAACTCTAGTACCTATATATACGTATAACTCTGTCTGTATCAAATTCAATGGTAATTAAACTATATTGTGAGAGAAGAACCCTTTAATTTCTTTTCCCTTGCGCATAAGCGTGTACACCTTTTACCTTACCAGTAACCCTGGGTAGCGGTCATTCGATATGATAATGGCTATCAGGTATCACTACGTCAGCGATAACCTGTGTCTTATGTTGTATTAAAATAACCGACGCACATGCCTTGCTTGCACGAGATTGTGTGTTCTGAATTTCTGATTCAACAAAGAATTATCAAAAACATGCTACGACGGTTGAAGGTCGTCCAATAATTTTGATAAAAGGCCTGTCTAGGGCAAGCTATGCCACTGATAAAACGGGCTGTTACCCTTGCACCCACTGGCTTCACCCACCGGTGGGTGCACGGGTAACTGCACCAAGGTTGGAATTTTAAAAACATCGATAATCATTGTCGATAATTGTTAAATGAGAAATAACATAATTAGTCAATTGTTTATTAAAAGTTAAAAATAAAGTAATTTGGGCGAGTAGCCATATAGCCATATGGGAGGAAAAATCGGCCCGAATATCTGTCCTACAAAAAGTCTGATGTGGGCGGAAAGCGTTAGGCTACTCGCCTACGGCCGGTAATCGGTGAACGATTTTTTGTAGGAGATAAATAGAACGTACCTACTGTACAATAGTGCAACGCACACCTCCTACAAAAAGTCGGTCAGAAATAACATGGGAGGAAAAATCGGCTCGATTATCTGTCCTACAAAAAGTCTGACGTGGGCGGGAAGCTTTATACAAAACATCGGGCCAAGCTCGTAATCGGAATAATATTTTCAGATATATCGATACCCGGTTCCGTGGTGTAGTGGTTATCACATCTGCTTTACACGCAGAAGGCCGCCAGTTCGATCCTGGCCGGAATCATATCTCACAAAAAATGTATCGAAAAAATTTTTAGATTTTAAAAAGCCTTTTTTGTTAGGATTTTATTTTACAATAAATTTTTTTTACTGAGGCTATAGAAACAACATTTTTCAAATTTGCACCATCCGTAGATTTGTGTTAAGACTTTACAAAATGTTTAACACAATATCTGTTAAATTGATTTTTTTATAGTAATTTGTCGTGTGTCTGTCGTTTTGTACGTATTTTTTATTTATTTAAATATAGAAAGAAACAAAACGAGAAATTATTAACGCCATCTGTTGGAAAATTACAAACAATAGAAGAAAGAAGCAGTCCTTTTGTACCATTACCTTATCTGATGTCTTATACGTAACTGTACAATGTTTCTATATTATGTGCATAAATATTAAATATAAATAAATTAATATAAAATATTTCTCCCATTTTAGTAACGTTTACGTAATTAATAACATCGTTTATGGCGTAGTTATTTAACAATTTCTATATCAGCCTTTACAGTTCAGCCAAGGAGACAGTTTTGGGAACAGGAAGCACTAGCTCTGTCTTCAAGTAGGATTGCGAGAATCCTCAGGGCACTCCGTGTAGGGCTGAACATTTTTACAACAAAATCAAGCCATTGTTTTTTTTTAAAAACATCCTAAAAACAACCTTATTTCCGCATGGTTCCAGACAAAAGTTCAAGATTTTTCCAAATTTAAATTACGTAATTAGGAAAATTTCAAATATAAAAAGTGTAAAATTATATTTTTATTGATAATTGATATGATTATTATGTAGATTATGTTCTCATTCTGTTATTGCGGTCAGACGTTAATTAATAAGTTGACCCGATTGCATGATATTATACAATATTTAATCTTACTAAAAGTACTATTATTCTTCTGTGATAATATTATAAATGTGAAAGTTTGTAATCATATTTGTTACTGTTTCACGTAAAGACTACTAAACAGATACTCATGGAATTTAGCACATCAGTAGGCCGTGATCTGGAATAGGACTTGGGATACTTGCTATCCCGGAAAAGCAGGCACTATTAATATTATAAATGTGAAAGATATAATATTAGGATAAGGGATTGTTTATGCTACATTGATCCAGAAACAAGCTGCGTCCGAACCTCGTAAAATGTTAGTGAAGTTGCTTGTGGCACGGTGCAGCATAAATAATCTCTGACACTCAGTTATGCAAAACTATTTAATAATATTAATCACTCGTTAACAATAACGTGACTGAATTATATCATCTCTTTTCCAGTGTGTTACGTACGCCTAACTTAATCAATATATAATACATACATACAATATATACATTCAAAATCCACCGAGAAATAATTAATTAATAAAGCAGACATCGCCGCATCCATCACTTGTATAGTCAAGATATCACATGACGGTTCGCGGAAACGAGCCTGGGAACCTAAGCACCTGAGCTTTCGGATCATTCCGGTACTAACATCGACCGTAATCACCCTAGTTTTAAGTATTTTAAAAATGTAATTTCTAATATTGAAATTAAAAGTATTAATTAGTTAAATTACTAGTTTTCGTTCGCACCCTGCTGCACCTATACATAACTGGCGCAGTCGAAAAGGATCTTCAATCTTAATCGGTGCGAAAATATCCAAAATCGAATTTTCGGACTGGTGACTGAAGAACAAAGAACCTGGAAGGCAGCAGCAGGATTTCGGATCCAAAAATCGATACCGAAGCGATTGGACGATGACTACTAATTTATTGTAAGTACAGTTAGAATTTTATCGAGTCCTTATCCTAAAATCCTTTTCTTTAAAATAAAATCCATTTTCGTAGATTGTCTTATTTGCTCTATAATAATTTAATATTAAAATTATTGAAAGAAAAGTAAAGATTAATTACGTGATTTACGTAACAATTAAATAAGTTTTATAATAATTTTAATTAGGGTGATTGTAATGAATGAGTTAGTTTTTTTTGACTTTATGAATATTTTTTAAATTAACATTTAGTACATATCCGGTAACTACCATAATTATTAGTCAAAATTATTATTTCTCAGGTTACCATTATCCATTCTTTTAAATTTATATCAAAATTAAATAAATTAATTTTAATTAGCTACCTAAATTACATTACAGAAAAGAAACCAAAATTTTATGTAGGTAACCATTTTAAATAAAATTCATAACTAAAATAATTTAAATTTGATTTAAATGAAAGTGATGATGATTTTTATTAATTATTATTCATCCAAACTTGTTGTATATGATTATTATTTTATTAAATTAATCCAAAATTTTCACCGAAGTACTCCAAATAGCCGAATAGTTTATGTAACATTATTTTGAATATAATAATTTCCCTTAGAGACTTAGGTACTATATTTCCCAATAAGTACTTACCTAATACCGATCCCTTATACCTACCTATTCAAGATCCATCGATAAAAATTCTTACCTGTACATAGAGGCTGAATGCCCGAAGCCAAGTCACCCAATAAGTAAAGAACTAACTACAAACCCTGGTACAACTGAAAGATGACGTCAGCTCTGCATTTTCCCGATACTACAGAAGATGAACTATTTCTTTTCCAATCTTTGTTTCGCAAAGAAGAAGAAGATGAAAAAATACATCGATCATAGAAACCGAAGAACCTGATAAAAGTCTTGAGGTTCCAGCAACATTTTCGTTTCAGAGATAACTCAAATAGTTGCTGGTCTTCGGGAGGAAGGTGTTACGTACGCCTAACTTAATCAATATATAATACATACATACAATATATACATTCAAAATCCACCGAGAAATAATTAATTAATAAAGCAGACATCGCCGCATCCATCACTTGTATAGTCAAGATATCACATGACGGTTCGCGGAAACGAGCCTGGGAACCTAAGCACCTGAGCTTTCGGATCATTCCGGTACTAACATCGACCGTAATCACCCTAGTTTTAAGTATTTTAAAAATGTAATTTCTAATATTGAAATTAAAAGTATTAATTAGTTAAATTACTAGTTTTCGTTCGCACCCTGCTGCACCTATACATAACTAGTGTGCTGGCCTTCTCAATTAATAAGGAAAACACCAATACAGGCAGTTGTCATAAAATCAATACAAAATATTCACGTATATTGAGACTTGTGCTACTAATTATTAATTTGTCACTGTCAATACATCTGTCCACACATAAGAAAGGTAATCACAACAGGTGGTTGTTACAACACAACACAACCAGTTGTACAAGCCAGCATGACCAAACATAGCATTCATTAAATTCAGTTTATAACTTTATAATATCTGTGGTATTTTAATGACATGTGACCTGACCACCTGTTATGTGTTTTCATTAGTCATGGTATACAAATCTGGAGTATGATATTCCATTTGTAACGCCTAAATAAAAATATTTTCTTTACAGTAAGTTGCTTGAGTTAAATATTGATTCAAATTCAGTTAAATAAGTTCTACAAGTTAATGTGCTGACAGCTATTACTATAAATTATCAGGAACCTTGAAATATTATCAAAAAAAAACAGTATGTGTAGATTTCCCCCACAGAATTCTTGACAAGACCTTATGCCATGGCAGGTTAATGTATAAAACAAAGCATTTTAAAAACCATCACTTCATTAACCCTTTATTCGAACCAGCACACCTGAGAGTTCTCCATAATGTTCTTGCCAATCTGATGATGAGGACCTGTACTCATGACATGGTGGGTGTGATAATGATGAAAGGAAGCAGAATTTCAAGGCTATGTAAAATAGTAAATAGGATTTTTCCTATAACTTTAAAGTATGCTAATTTAAATTACGTAAAATATGGCAGGTAATGTTCCTTGCATTCATTATCTCTTAATATAGATAAATTATTTGTTCCTTATCACAGATAAGACAGTGTTATCACAAAATTTGTTTGGCCAAGAGTTAGTCAGTTTTATAGCAATGTAAGCAGCTTCCTATGAAAACCAGACAAGAATCACAGGGGAAATATATACAAAAATATAGTTATCTCCTAAAGGGGTAAAATGGAAGTTAAGAGATCTGACGAATAGTTTTTGAGTTATTTTGAAGTCGGTTATTTTTTGTCAAGAATTATATTACAGTCTTATCAGATTATCTGTATGTATAAGGTAAATAACTATTAAATGTATAGCTAAAGAATAGATGTTTAGTAAAGTTTTCACCTGAATATTTGGGTTCTAACAAAATTATTTTATAAGCTTTTATTTAAGTACCTTGCTTTGTCTTTTAGTTTGTTATCACTAAAAGTGTATGAGTGAAATATTGCAAGCTGAATTAGAACCACTTTCTCTCATCCTACGAGTTGAAATTACACAAATTGATTTGGTTCCAATGACAATGCATTTTTATGATAATGATGATCCAATATATGCTCAGGGTTGGCTCCAGATGAAGGAACTCCTCAGCGGCCAATTACACAAACATTTTAAAACCTTGTTATTAAAAGTAGTTTTAAAATATACATTTTTTAAATGATAAAATTTAGCATCATATTTAAAAAGTGTACCTCATTCAAATTACGTATTGAGAAACATTCTTGCGGTAAGCCGCCAATCGGGCCATTGGACAATCAATACATTCCGACCCAAGGCCGCCTATATTGCCTAATAAAGCCAGCGGATGAATACACTGATATAATGCTCAGAGCCAGTGATATCAGCGCTAATTTATATAATTTAATGAGTCACCGCCCGCTCGTTTAAATTGGTGCACCGGCCCATGAATCTAGTTTAAACTTTACAAAATTCACAAAGGAATCGCTTTTAAAATAAAAAAAACTAACTTTCACAAACTGTTGAAGCGCGAAACAAAAAAAAATGAACTTACAACTAGGTATTCAAAGGAATGCAAGTGAAAACATCGAAGTATTACTAGCAAGAACCAACACAGCGAACACTTAAACAGTGTAGTCTCGATGAATCGGTTGCAATCGGCGTCAATTTTCAATGAATTCGTTTGATTTTAAAAAGAGAACGGAGGCTCGGTTTTGAAAA
Source organism: Thymelicus sylvestris (assembly GCA_911387775.1). Taxonomy (NCBI): domain Eukaryota; kingdom Metazoa; phylum Arthropoda; class Insecta; order Lepidoptera; family Hesperiidae; genus Thymelicus; species Thymelicus sylvestris. The sequence continues at coordinate 832,609 of OU426912.1, read as the reverse complement.
TACAACCTCATGGCGCGACACGAATTTTGTTCGCGATGTCTAGTACATAAGTATTACTTCAATGAGTAAAAATTACCTTGTCCAAACATTTCAATTCCTCGGTTGGATATACAGTTTTCTCACATCTCGCGCAAGTTTTATTCATTTTGAACTTTACAATACGAGCACACCACAAGTAAATAGCCACCAAAGTTTCACAGAACAACACAAGTAACGATAGTTCACTAACAAAGTTCACGACTCGCGCAAACTTTTGGGAAAACACTCACGAGCACAATTTCTGTAGCATCTCCGAACGCGCATGCCAAATAATGACAAATGGCGGCGGTTAGTATTGCCAGCGTTAAACAATTATTTAAAATTCTACCAAAATGGCCGAAAATCATTTTAAAATATACAGTATTGTATTATTTTAAAATATATGTTAATGTTTTAAAATTAGATTGATATTTTCGATATTTTTTTACACTTTTTTATGCAATTTGAAAATATTTATACAATTATGTATTAGCCGTGCCATTTCGAGTAGCTGACGATGGAGCTTTGTCTAACTGCATGCTAAGTTATGATGCAATTGCCATATAGGTAATAATATGCATGATAGCGGCAGATTCGGTATCAGTATAAATCAGACGACCTAAAAACCGGTTTCCGTATGAAACCGTGGTTCGCGATACCAATTTTATTAGCACTTGGTTGGGTTTTAAAATATTTATTTTCAAATAAAATTAAATATTACTTATATAGCAACTCTGTTTTGCTGACGGTCATTACGGCTAACTTGTCTTTACAAGTACTATCCACCATTTTAGATTCGTTTCTTTAATGGCGCGGCTAATACTATAGGATTCAGGTAAATATGTGAATGTTTGAAAAGGTTGACAATTTGAAGCTCAGATTTAATATAATAATATACAGTAAAGTAAAACTAGAAAAGTAAAAATAAAATATTTAATAAAGACACCTAAGTTGAACACAAGCATTTATCTTTTTGTAAAACAGCCAAAGCTTCGTTGAATAATTGTTTGGAAGTTTGAATCATTTCCGTCAGATGGTTATAATCATCGTGCTTCTCTTCTTCAATCATTTTGAGTTTATCCTCCATTATCTTAAGTTTTTCTTCAGCTAATTCTAATTTAAATTTAAGCTCATCTTTATCTAAGGCTTCACTTCCTTCGCCCATATGTGACTCAGAAGACGTAGTATCACTTGGTCTATCCACAGCAGTTATAGATGAATGTTTTTTGGAGACCAAATTATTAATCGCTTCATCCTTTGCTATTGCAGTCTTTGAAACCTTCGAACCTCGTCTAGAATCCTTCAACATTTTTAGTTCTTCTTCTAAGGATGCTACTCGTTTTTCCAATCTCTTTTTCTTTTCTTTAATTTTCCTGCATGTACTTTCCAATTCTTCCCATTTGTGTCTTTCAGAGTCCAGTCTTCCATTCAATGTTACGACTAATTCAGAAAGTTTTTTAATTTCGTTATCTGTAGCTGTTTTCATAGGAGTAAAAAATACGCTTTGCAAGGAGCATTCCTCATATCTCAGCAACTGAGCTCTAAGTTCTTCAATTTTGGTTGCTTTTTCCGTTGCTTGTTCCCTTAAGGCATCTATTTTAGCATCAGTATTTTTTATTAACTTTTGATATTCTACAATTTCTGCATTCATTTTGTTCATTTTAGATGTATTTTCTCTGAGAATGTCTTGGTAGTACAGTTCCAAATTTTTGATTTGATTCTGTTGACAATAAATGGTTACCTTATTACTAGTACTCACTGGGTGCCTTAATTTTATTTGAATAATACTCGAAATATATTTTATTAATTAACAAATCACTTAAAATATGATAACATTATGATAATAATACTTTTGTCTACTGTAACGAAATTTGTGTATACCTAGGTTAAGTAGATTAACAATAAGAACATCAGTAACGTATACCTTCTGTTCATTTATCAGTAAGTCATCATGATGGCTCTTTTCAACAAGAGTCTGCATCTTCTGTCGTATAGTAGTTGCATCACACTCAAGATTTCTAATTCTGCATCTGGCTCCATCTAACTTCTTTTTTAACTCTTGATTTTCGGTTTTTAGATTTTCTAGTGTCTTCATCGCTTCTTCTATCTCTTTTTTTCTTTTCGTTTCGATATCCCTAATCACCTGAAAAAGATTAGGTAAGGTAGTAGATATTTAAATTCCATGAGTAAATAGTTTTGGAAGCCGTCAAGAAATAAAGGTAATGGTGTCATCTGAGGCACATAACAAATTTAATTAATTGCATTCATGACTCATCAATATCATATTGTGATAATACATGCATTGTATTTTTTCTTTCCAGCTTAAAATATAACTTAATTTATTTTAATTTACATGCCTGACTTTGATCTTTCTTTTTAGCGTCTAAATAATCCTTATGTTTCCCATTCAATTTAATCTCAAGTTCACTTATTCTCGCTTGTAGCAAAACAATTTGTTGAGCTCTCCCTTTCCATCCAGCTAAATCATTTTGTAATTCTTTTATACTGGTAAATTTATCACCAAGCTCCTGCTGTAGTATTTTCGTAGCAATTAGTATGTCGTTTTTGAGTTCTAAGTTTCTATTTTTGCTATCATACAACTTTTTATTTACTGCTGCTAGTTTGTTGTTGAGATCTTTTAATTCATCTGAATTAATATCAATGGGTTCTTCTTTGCATAGGCAAGCATCTAATCTTTCATTTTCTTTATTAATTAAATCTAATTGCATGATCTTTCTTTCAAGTGCAGCATTCTTTGTTTTGTATCCTTCAAGCTCCGCTATAAGATGTCGGTTCTGTTTGCAAAGTTCTGTGATTTTAGCACTTATAATACCAGCCGATTTCGAGGAAATAGCCGGTCCATTACCGGAAATGATGTCACGAATCCGTTGTTTTAGGTCAGCAATCGTTTTATTTAATTCTTTTATTTCTTCATCCTTTGTGAAAATGAATTTACGTAGTCCATTGTTTTCACCGGTCATTATCTGAAATTTTTAGAATATCTTTAGTCATTTTACTATTAGAATATTATATTCAAGATTTTTCAAGCTTAATTTTATTGCAATTTTTGGATTTTTTGGGATAAGCAATTCTAAGTTTTAATTTAATCTATTGAGTATTGATATTATTCGTTTTAAGTTATTGGTTCATGAGTACTAATCGTACCTTAAGCTGCTCAATCAAGTGTGCGTTGAGTTCTGGAGGATACAATGCATCATCAGGATCCGGTTTATCTAGACTTGCCAACATTTTCAGTTTCATTTCATCGGTTTCCTCAATTTTTGCCGCCATCTCGGTCAATTTTTCGTCTTTCACATTTGGTTTAGAACGTAACTTAGTAGACGAAATAGCTTTCTTGCCATCCATAATATTCAAAAGAAAATGTTTTTATTAAACTTATCGTCATTCTTGTATTATTGACAATTGACACCTTATAATGCCTGTCAATAAGGCATGAAATAGGATTCTGAATTCAAAATATTTTTTTTTATTCATAGAAAAAAAAATGTTTTTTACTTGCAACACTAAAATGAATCATCAAAAATATAGTCTGTGGTATCGTGTTTATAATAAGCTTACGTACTCTGTGCATCAATTAGAATGGAATGTCATTTCAATCAGCTGCTTCGTCAATTAATGTCAAGTGTGTCATGTAATGTCTTTCACTCGTTCACTGTCAAAAACTCAAAATAATCATTGATTTTTAATGCCGTACTGCGTAACAATCCTTGTAAATTAATAATTTCAGCAGCGGCCCATAGTTCTCAACGCCCTGATGGGCTCAGCGTAACACTAGCTATATTTTGTTCCTACAGACTGATTACTGAAGTACGTATGTTCTATCTTAGGTAATGTTTGATTCTCCTTATCTTCTTCACAAACAATACATCAATATTTGAAAAGTGATTTATTGCATTACATTAAATTTGAGATTTTTTTTGAGATGAGTAATAAATCTATTGTCATTTTTCATATTAATACTTTTTCTGTAATGTCTTTGAGACCTGCGCCCCAACTGAAAGTCACTAACGGTTACTTAAATCGCTTTAATCGCACAGAATTTGTATGGTGACTCTTTACTAAGGAGCAATTTAAATAACCATTAGTCACTCAGAGTTAGGACGTTAGAGGCTTTGATTTATATTGTGATAGTGCTCTGTGCATGACTTTTCCCATGTTTTCCAGATAAATAAGTACTTTATATACTATTCCAGATTATGGCCTGTCTGTATGCTAATTTTCATGAAAATCTGTTCAGTGGTTATTGTGTGAAAGAGTGACGAACATGCACACAATTTTTCACATTTACAATAATAGTAGTGTCATATATCTCAATATAGTTGCATAGTTGTAGATATCCACTTTGTGCATTATTAATTGATAATGACATACTAATGTGGGTACATTGATACATTGTGACAGATTGTTGTTACTAACCAGCTACCTAGCTAAATAAACGTTCTTACGTTAAATATTTGTTTTTCTACAACATTCATCTATAATAAGTAGGAAGACACGATTCATTTTATTATGTACACTTTATTTTAATTATGTACAGTACAGCCGATGTATCTTGTATCTGAACTTCGCGCGGAAGGCAGTAACCAATTCGGCAATACTCGGTATGCAGCGTGTTATGTCTCAGTCACACGTTAGCATGTTCGTGTCGCTATCTTTGTCTTTCATGCACTGAAGTTTGCAGAGCCTATGTTCAGACTCGCCAAGATACGTCGGCCGTACTGTACATTTTAACCAGTATATTTTGATTCTACCGCTGTTGTAGTAAGATGCTTCGTATCCACCTTCCGCAGTAATCATGCCAGGAACAAACCTGATAGTCCCAGTTGTGCTATGGGGCAAGCATGCTCCAACCCACTGCATCTCCTCCGTGTACCTCTCCCGGGATCAGAAGACCCTCGTCACTGGCTGCTATGATGGCCAGATCTGCATCTGGCAGGTCAATCCGGATACGCTGAAGATGACTCCGAGGTGCCTTCTTGTTGGACATACTGCGCCGGTTACTTGCTTGTCCAGGGCGTCTATAATACAGGTATTGTAGAACAATTTTATAATGTATTTGGTTCATCACAGTAATAATTATCTTATTTGCCGACAGCTATAACTAACAAAGTATGTTCGAAATATTAATTCATAGTATAATTTGTCTTTATTATCTAATGTCTTTGTTACTTTGTGTATGGTACTAGATAGACATATTATGTAACCTGATTATAACATTGTTTTAAATCATCAAATATGACAAATGTACTATTTATCATTCCCACACATAAAAATATTATTAGTGAAAAATGTATAAATCATTGTGAAAATTTTTGTTAAAATTACAAAACATGCATTGTAGCATTTGTCAGTTATCTCTTAAATGCAGACAACAATATATTTCTTTGGGCAATCAATAAATAAAAATACTTTTTTTACACCTGATTTATATTTTTAACCGACTTCAAAAAAAGGAGGAGGTTTTCAATTTGACTGTATTTTTTATGTTTGTTAATTCAGAACTTTTGACTGGGCGAACCGATTTTGATGATTCTTTTTTTTCGAAAGCTGGTACCTGTCATGTGGTCCCACATAAATTTGAACGAGATCTGACAAGTAGTTTTTGAGTAACTTTGAAGTCGGTTATTTTTTGTTAATAAAATTTAGATTATTTAAAAACAAAACACCATACATTATATCTGCTTGTAATCGTTGCCCCAATCGTCTCTCTCTTCATCACGCACCTTTCGCTCTCTCATCGTTCCATTCCATGTTTCTGTTACAGGATAACAATTTCATTGTGAGCTCATCGGAAGCCGGTGAGATGTGCACGTGGGACCTGGTGGACGGGAAGTGCAGGGAGAGTGTCAAGTTGTCACAGATTCACACCAATATACAGGTAATTAAATAGTTTTGAAGCTCTTAGCTCGGCGGCTTGTGTTGATGTTAAGTGGTCTGAGTGTAGCAACAGCAGTCGTTTGGTAGTTGGTTTGGTGCTTTGTTAAAGGCTTCCGTGCTTCAGAGGGCTCGTACAACTGTTAGTCCCGTTAACGAAATGAAATTAAATAATCTTTTATTCATGTAGGCATCACTGATACACTTATGCACGTAATTTTTTTAATGTACTAGCTTTTCGGAAAGTCTTATCATGGAGGAGAAGAAAAGCCGTAAAGAAACTCCTCAGCATAACTAACTGTTAGATAACACTGGTTAAGCTATGTCGGAGGCCATCGAGCGGCATGAAAACCCCTCCACCAATCCGCACTGAAGCAGTGTGTTGGATGCTTTAGGCCTCCTCAAGAGACCCGTGCAGTGGGCCGTTAACGGGTTTAAAACAAATAGTTCTGTAGCTGTGTTGAGGTGACCTAAAATACGGACGCGCACGTCGTTAGTTAAAGTGGACGACCAGTGTGGCGCAATGGTTACCATGCCAGATCGCTGCATCGAGAGTCCTGGGTTCGATTCCCAGCGAGGCGGAAATTTGAATGATGAGTTTGAATTTCAGTTCTCGGTCTGGGTGTGAATGTCCTTGTCTAGTGTGTGGTATGTGTGTGTATGGCACCCACGACACAGGGAATCCTAGTGTGGGGCTATGAGTGAAGCGTTAAAAAAAAGTGTTAGGATTTTGGGAGTTGACAGCTCAAATGAGTTGCAGTATCAGTGTCATTTGGAAACAATGGGTTCCAAAGAAGCTTGAGGCTCGAAGCACTTCAGACTAAAGATCAATGAAAATACCTAATTGTTTGTTCTCCAGGCCTACCATATGTGCAACAGCGAAGACCTGAGGCTGTTCTGCAATGGATACTACGCCGAGATCCTTATCATGGACCCCTTCTCGCTGGAGATCCTGTTCTGCCTCAGCTCCAAGATGAACCCGGACTGGATATCGGCTTTACATGTGAGATTTGATGTTTTCTTGATTGTAAAGAGGAAAGGTTTGATTTTTGTTTATTTGTAATGGATAAACTCAAAAAAATAATAGAATGTGATTACTTAGTGATATTTTTAATATTATTATATATGTAAATATAAAACATTGCAGAACAAAGTCTGTCGGGTCAGCTAGTAGTGAATAAATTTTGCCATTAACAGTACTCATGATTTCTGTAGACTGCAAGAAGTGTTGCCATGTCATCGATCCATATTTACTCTCTGTCTCTATACTATATAAGCTACGAGTAACCACCCTTGCTTTGCTTCGGTTTTCTTACTTTTTTACATCTTGGGTTACATTATTGGAGTTTTATTAAGGATCCCTAATTTTTTTGAAAGTAAAATATAGCCTATGTCACCCGGGGATAGTGTAGCTTCCCAACAGTGAAAGAATTTTTCAAATCGGTTCAGTAGTTTCGGAGCCTATTCATTGCAAACAATCAAATCTTTCCTCTTTATAATATTAGTATAGATAATTGATAAGTGATAAGTAAAGACATTTTTGATAAGTGAACGAATGAATGACATGTATTAATGATAATTAATGAGTTTTTTTTAATTTATACTTTCAGGTTCTTCGTCCATCGTCTAGGAAAGATGATGTTGTCCTTGCTATCTCCATCACTGGTACTGTAAAAGTAAGTCTATAGATATAATAGACGACCCGTGTGGCGCAATGGTTACCATGCCGGATCGCTGCATCGAGGGTCCTGGGTTCGATTCCCAGTGAGGCGGAAATTTGAATGATGAGTTTGAATTTCTGTTCTCAGTCTGGGTGTGAATGTCCTTGTCTAGTGTGTTGTCCATGGCACCCACGACACAGGGAATCCTAGTGTGGGGCTATGAGTGTGAAGCGTTATTTATTTATATTTATTATTATATAATCATTGATAATAATCGGCTTATATTATTGAGAACCTTCTTCATCAAGTTATTGAATGGAATAACTAGAAAGCAACGTTTTCTTGTAAGGTTTTAGTGTCACGGTGAGTGTATCATTATATAGTAAAGAAGAATACGGTACGGTAGCTTCGCTTCGGTTTCCATGGCAACGAAAGTAGCAATTGTAGCAATATCCTAGTCCACTGGCAATTTTGAAATAAATGTCCAAATGTTTTTTTTAACCGACTTCAAAAAAGGAGGAGGTTCTCAATTCGACTGTATATTTTTTTTTATGTTTGTTACCTCAGAACTTTGGACTGGGCGAACCGATTTTGATGATTCTTTTTTTAATCGAAAGCTGGTGGCTGTCATGTGGTCCCACATAAATTTTATTGAGATCTGACAATGGCATCCATGAGAAAACCACATAAGTCGTAAATTTGTGTTAAGATGTGCGCGACAAATTGACGAATAACTCAATATCACGCCAACCGATTTCGATGATTCTTTTTTAATCGAAAGCAGGAGCATGTCATGTGGTCTCACATAAATTTGAACGAGATCTGACAACTATGTAGTTTTTGAGACTTTGAAGTCGGTTATTTTTTGTTAGTAAAATTTAGATTATTTGAAGTGATAACTTCTTTAGTACGGGGGTGATTTGAAATTCGATGAAACGAAACTGTCTAGTAAAAAGAGACAGACACATAAATTCTAAAGTGAGATAGGAAGCATTGTACAGGGGTAGCGGAGGGGAAGGGGGAGGGGGAGTTGAGCTGAACTGAGCTGAGTTGAGTTGAGTTGAATTGAATTTCACATTCGTCTCATTATCTTGAAAACAAAAATTTTTGAAGGTTTCACTTCTAACACGTGTGAACTGCACACATTTTAATTTCTTTTCTTTAATCTCTTTCTTTAAGCTTTTTAAACGGTTTTATTTAGCCTGCCCTGTTTGTATGTGGGTCAAATCTTGCAAGGTCTAAAACCTACTGCCTCTTATCCTAAAGAGTTGAAATTTTAAATATTGCTTTAGGACAATGAATGACAATGCAATTTTGTGATAAGTTTGAACTGATACACACAGGTTTAGCTTCAGCCGAGGGAACTCTTTAACTTTTAAAAGCAGTCTTTAGTACAGTCACCTGCAGAGAAAAGTAACCCATATTTATAACAGTTTTAAACAGATGGGTTACTTTTCTCTGCAGGGGACTGTACCTACATATCTATAAAACAGTGTATTTATTTTTAAACTATTAAACTGTAAATGACAATGGTAGTATATAATAACGATGATTTCCAGGTATGGTCCCTCCTAGGCCACGAGAACAACCAATCAGAGCCGATCTACGAGAACGAGTCCAAGCAGATCCGCTGTCTCAACGCGCTGTCCCTCAACTGCTGCGCGTACAACCAGCGCACTGTGCTGGTGGTGTGCGCCAAGTACTGTCAGATATATGATGCGGGTGAGTGTGCTCTGTGGGGCACGTTACTGGACGGTTTTCAGACATATTAGGGCGGCTTATAATACTGATTTGTGCTTTTGGTGTTGCTGATGTCCGGGCGACGATTGCTACGTATATTAGCTACCATAAGATGGATTGGCAGCATAAAAAATAGTGGGAGTTTCTCAAGGATCTATTCTGGGTCCAAAACTTTTCTTTTAATCAGCTTATTTACATCTGCTTTGTAATCTAGCGATCTAGTATAGATTGTGTGTGTTTTAAGTCAAATTTCTTAATTCTAGGTGATTTCTCAGTCCTGTGCTCGATCCAGGCGCCCTCTGGCGAGAGATGGATGTCTGGGGACTTTTTGGCCCCGGACCGAGTCTTAGTATGGTCTACTGAAGGCAAGGGATATCTTTATAAACTGCCGGCGAAGTAAGTGTTATAATGTATTGCTTTTTAAAAATATTTATTTAACGTTGTTTATTGTAAAACAGCCTAACTTCATATTGACTTAAATTACAAAATATTAAATTTCATGCAAAGGTTTGATATTATATTTATAATTAGGCTACGTAATGTACACACATGTTCTACGCCGTAAATCGTACCAGGAGCGACTCCATGCTCTACACCTCACAACCCTTGAAGAAAGACGCCTGCGTGGTGACCTGATTGAAACATACAAAATTCTCAACCATTACTATGATTTACCTGATATACAGAACATTTATAACCTTAAAGATAATGGAAGAATATACAGAGGACACCAAATACAATTGCATAGAGCACCGACCTGTAAAGCAGCTGCACATAACTTCCTAAGCAATAGAGTGGTTTGGAATTGGAACAAGTTACCTAAAGAAATTGTTTCCTCTACTTCAATTAATGCTTTTAAAAACCGTCTCGATAGCTGGTTGAAATCAGAGAAGCTCTCACTAAAGCAGAAATGATTTTTCAGCACAACTGATATAGACACATCAGCTTAGCTGCTCGTCTATAAATCAATAATAATAATAATAATGTTTTTACATTAGGTGCCTAATTGTAGGCCCATTGGCCATATCGTTTAATCGTCAGCGTAAAGAATTTGGCAATTAGTGTTTGTCGATAAATGGCCATTTTAATAAATGAAATTCTCCACAGAACAAAATATAATTCTAAAAACAGATATTAAAGAATCAAATCTTTTTATGAAAATATATTTTTTTATGATTATTTCGTCAATATGGAGTCAGTTTAAGTGTTCATAGACTTTTAAAGTATTTTTTAAACTTTTAATTAATACTAATTCATGTTTTGCTCGTTTGATTTTACTCAATGTACAACAGTATTTGTCCCGTGTAAGGTTTGGTTATAGGTGTGTATACTCTGTGACTCTGCCACAAAGTGGTCCGCGTACGTGATATCCATTTATCATTATAATCTACACATCAACAGACATTTCAGTCATTAGACCTCCATCAGAGCACAATGCCTCTGTAGTATTTGTTAGGTGTGTTGAAGTTGAAGAAAGTCGCGGGATATAACAGATAAAAAGTAGATTTTAATACCTCTTATGTAACGACAAAGTGTAACTAAATTAATTCATACTAATTTTTGAATTTCGATAAAAGATGGCGCTTAATAATTATAAATAAGGAAAAATAAGAGAAAGTAAAACTAATTCTAATTTACCCACTATCAAAATCTTATATTACATTAGCGCTTTGCCCTCGGCTTTTTCCGTGTTTTCCGATATATTATTCCAGGTTGCAGATTCACGCTCTATCTGTGTGCAAAATTTCGTCAATCTCTTGGTTTTCATCAATTTCTCAATGGTTTTTTTTGTGAAAGAAATTCATGATGCATCGATATGATTGTAGGATATCAGTGCAGTGACGATTTGGCTAAAAAGTTGGTCAGGTTGTGATATATTACTGATAAAAAATGGAACACACCGCTAGCATTAAATAATAACGATCTTTCTTCAACTTTTTCGACTTCAGTGTTTCGTGAATGAAATCAAAATTATACATAGTGTTATGCTATGTTCACATTTGCGTTTTTAATTATACATATACTTGTAACTCGCCATCGTTTTAGCAAACAGTAGGTTAGTACTTGTGTTATTACTTCTAGCAATCACATGCGAATTCTAATGTTCGCTTTTGAAAATACAAAATATAAATTTTACTAACAAAAAATAACCGACTTCAAAGTTACTCAAAAACTACTTGTCGGATCTCGTTCAAATTTATGTGGGACCACATGACAAGCACCTGCTTTCGTTAAAAAAAGAATCATCAAAATCGGTTCATCCAGCCGAAAGTTCTGAGGTAACAATCATAAAAAAAAATACAGTCGAATTGAATACCTCCTCCTTTTTTTTGAAGTCGGTTAAAAAGTTGTTGTTTTCATCAGGTGTTTCAAAAGTTTTATTTATTTATCTGTTACACGTCAACTTATACTGACAAAATTATATTAAAATCTGTGCAGTGATTTTTGAAATGATCATTTCCAGAGAAATCGTTTTGTATAAAGTTATGTTTTGATTTTTTTTTAAATCGGGTTTTTGATAATTACAACTCTTTAGAACTCAAATGTGATCATAGCATAACAAAAATTGGCTCATCATTTCAATTCAGTTACGAATATTTTAGTTTCAAAATCATCCATGACGTTAGTATAAGGATAAAGAAGCTACATATTGTGAATTGATTCAAGTTTTAAGCTAGTTGCATAACAAATCTTTTTGAGTAGGGCTGTCATACAATGCTTATAAAATTGTGTTATTTATAAATAAACGATTATTTTTGGGGGAAATCGAAAACAAAACCCTGCTGTCGACAACCCTAGAAATAATTGATTAAAAAACATTCGATCTTAATTCGTTTATTATGTTTTAATTGTGGTCTGGGCACACAGCGGGGCTGGGGGCGGGATGGTGATATGATGCGATGAGTTGTAATGTACTGGACGCGGCTGTCTCTCCGAGCATGACAGCGCTGTTTGTTTTCATATTATCTAGTACATTTCAAACCGATCACGTCCTTCACGTGGCGTCGTACCGCCTGGTGTGAGTCGAGATCATTAATTGGGTATCTGTTGTATGGGTTAATTACCTTCGAATATCTGCTAATTCAGCATTAACCTAGAGAAATCCAGATGAGTGGCAGCCCTACCCGTAAGATATTCTAGCTAATGTGTAAGCTAATTAAGCTATTTCTCTTATAGCAAGCTACGCGGACGGGCAATCAGTAGGTTAGCACAACGTTTTTACGACAACAAACCATTTAATTCGTAATAATTTATAGTATATCGCTTTCATTGTTTTAAAAATATAGTACTCCAATAAAAAAATGAGTTGGTGTTCCAAATATGAATCTTTAATTTTCTTAATGCCGAATCAGGTTAACGAAATTTCTTACAGCTACCTCATTATACTATTGCTTTACTGATTTTATTAATAAAAAATATGTTTAAATCACATTCGAGGGTAAGTCGAAAGATGACCTCGTAATAGATTTCCAGTTCGATAAAAGATGGCGTTACATTTCAAGAATATTTAAATTAATTTCATCTTACTCAATATAGGTAATGCTATGCTCTTAACTTTTATTACAAAAATGTATACAGGTATTAATAACAATGTTATAAGCAAAAAAAAAACGAAATAAATGGTTTGCTTCTAGTTTAAAAATTGGTTGAAATTAGTTTCCTTTAGTTTTGAGTGTTTTAGTTTAGAAAACGAATTTTTATTGTGTTTGTTGCAAATTACTTGAAACCATAGTTATGTTCATTATATTCGGAAAGGGATGACGACCCCTAGATTAGTTTGCCATCCATTTCACCGGGTAAAGGTTTGCCCTAAAATTGGGAATGCCCTCGTGAAAGTTCCTACGCTATTTTCACAGCCGGATAATTTATTTGCCCTTTATTCATTTTTCCAACATTATAAATATTTCTGAAGTGTTTTCGTGAAATAACATGTTATATTATGGAGGAATTACCTATGTTGAATTTCAAACTATTCTAAGACATTTATAAATTAATTATCATAAAAGTTCGAAGAGTTCGATAAGAGATGGCGTTGCACGTATGACATTATATATTATGCCAGAGTTGCCATGTCACACACTTCGTGACGTCACATTTATCAGTGTGCTGAAAGATAAATCTACTTTTTTAACGTTGAAATTGGAATATGAAATGCTATTCTAAATTAAAATTGCTAAACATGTGTTGTTTCTTCACCCATATGTTGCTATAAACGATGATGATGATGAAACCGAAAACCATAATATCCTCCATAATTAACAATGTATTGTGTAGTTATCTTACGTTGCGGTATGCACTCCATTGCCATGATTTTTATTTGAATTATGTTTTTTTTCTCACATGTACTCTACATAATTACTCCCGGTTAGATACCGATGTATACCTATTGTATTGTATTGTTTTGCTTGTATTGTATTGGTGGTATGTTTAGCGTTTATTATTCAAGGTAATTGTACTTAATACAACACTAACTTTGTACAGAGGGGCTGTTTATATGTATATTGTGTGGGGAGAAAATTTGGGTAAATGTATGTGGGGGGGGGGGGGGGGGTTAAGTTTGTATATTTTTTTATTACTTTCATCCCCTACAAGTTGTTAAATTGGGGGTTAAAGTTACAGATCACTTTCACCTTGAATAATAAACAATAGAAGACATGACTCCAAAAAAAGTCTTTGTCACGTATAAATGTTATTCCAGCTCTGTGCCGGACCATAAAGGGTTCCATGGCCCCACTGTGGACCATGATAGTCCAATGTTATTCAGTATACTGGCGCATCCGGATAATAAGGTATGTTTTGTTTATTTTGTTTTATTTATTTTGTTTTATTTAAGGTGCCTTACAGTTGATTCTAGGAAGAGATTAGCTAGTCAAGTAGATAAAAGTTGCTATAACTACGGGATCCGTAGGGATTACTTGCTGTTTCTGACTATCTATCTAATATTTTTAAACTGATTACACATATAATGATTACTTTTGACTTGAACTTTTGACTTTATTAATAGCATGGTTAAATATGACCCCGAACCCGACTTTTTCTTTCTTTCTTTTTCTTCTCTCTTTCTTGGCCGGCTACGCATCAGTGATGCTTTTGGTGTTGCTGATGTCCATGGGCGACGATAGCCACTTACCATCAGGTGGATAGTCAGCTCGTTTGCCGGCTATTTCCAAAAAAAAATAAGATTAAGAACTCCTCTCCAACCTCAAACGTTTCTCAAAAACCACTGATGCAATCGGATTAATTGTTTACTTCCCCAGCTGCTCTCCTGTCCCCCTGCAATGCGTTTCATCCTAACATCTGTCGGCGGCAAGCAGCGCAGACTGTTACTGCGGGGGGATTCCGCCGGCGTCGTCTCACTATGGAATGTTGATGACGCTGCCACGCCCGTGCCGGCTGATGTGCAATGTGAGTTATTACGGGGCTGGCAAGAAAAAGGGGTGACAACAGCGGCCTTAGGGCGGCTGGCTAGCTTTTTTTAAAAGGGTGCCACATGAGGGGGGTGCCATTAAGATACTAGTCGGGGCCCCTACGAGCCGGGGTCCCCGGGTAATTGTCATGGCTGATAAGGTGGTATTACCATCTGTGGCTTCAACCCATTAACGGTCCACTATTGAGCATGGAGGAGGCCTAGAGCTTAACACGTTGGTCCAGTGCGAATTGGTGGAGGGGTTAGTGACCAAGTGGGGAAGTTTTCATGCTGCCCGAAGGCCTGCTACGTACGTGGCTTAACGACAGTAATTTTACAATAACAACAGGGACCGACAGCTGCACATGATCCCATCTAAAAACATCTAAAGTCTTCAAAAAAGGAGGACGTATTCAATTCGACTGTATTTTTTGTTTGTTACCTCAGAACTTTCGACTGGGTGAACCTTTTTTGATGATCAACTTTGATGATTCTTTTTTTTTGATAGAAAGCTGGTGCTTGTCTTGTGGTCCCACTTAAATTTGATCTAAATCTGACGAGTAGTTTTAGAGTTATTTTGAAGTCGATTATTTTTTTCTTGGTCACTTCTGACTCACTCGAGCGATCACCTAGCATCGACTCCTTTCTTTTCTTTCTTCATCGTCAACGTACTATGATGCCTTTGGTGTCGCTGATGTCCATGGACAAGGCCACTACCAAGAGTATTGTCAGTTCGTTTGTCGAAGAAAATAATTTGTGGGTACCCTCAGCAACTTACCTGAACATTTTTATCTCCAGCTCATGCTCCAATAGTGATGACAAGCCTGGACATGGCTTGGGAGGAGATGAACCCCAGCCCAGTGGGCATCCTGGACCAGTTTGGGCATCCTGATGATCCTGGTGAGATGCTTAAATCGAGATATTTCAAAATTTTCTGAATTTTTTTTTTCATAAATAGCCGGCAACAAACAGTGCTGGCACCTGATGATATACTGTTTTTGCTGGAGAATTAGTGATAGTTCAGATCCCCTGATTTTTTTGACCCTTTTGGATGAATTATAATTTTTAAATTTTAAAATAATTCCGTTGTACTTAAAATGTTCAATGTCCGTTGTGATATAACTTTAAAATCATATTTTTTCCAGGACGTGATATTTTTTTGTGTTAAATATATGCGACGTGTTTGGAGCCATGTCGAGTTGAATCATTATTTTATAGTAACGCAAAGTAACGCCTTGATTTTTTCGCGTTGGCCTTTAAGGCGACGTGGTATCGAGATTACAAACCTTTTGAGGGGGTGAAGGAGACGCGTACGGGCAGCCGGCACGCGGGGTCGATCCCCGCGCGCTCGTCTGGCTAGTTTATTAATTACTACCTCAGATCAATAAATAACGAGATAACGCACCCCGAACAAAAAAGTGACTGCTTATCGTGGTTCGGCAAATGCCATATACAAAGTTACTCTATCGCAAGTATGTAAATAAATATCGTGACGTCACATTTCAAAATCGAATAATTGTTATGTATAGGTAAATATTAAAAAACATTTAATGGAAATAAAACTTAATTCGGAACTGATGTTTTAATTTTATAATTTCTAGGTGTAAAATTACATAATATGTGACGTCACTCTTCTCTTAACAAGTCATTTTTCGGCATGGTATTTTTCTTCCTCACTCACATATAAAGCGGTGAGTTATCTATTATATTTATTGATCTGAGGGCTAGTTACTATTATTACGACACAACGACGTAACAAGTACGCACACATACCTAGTAGGTATGTTCGTCCCATAGATGTAGCAGCTCACAAATATTTATCTTATAAAATAAGCATGAAATTATTACAATGTGTGAGAAAAAGTCGTGCAAGTCTGCTCTCCACAAGGCACTACGGCCGACTGCGGCGAAGCGGGAGGCGCGGACCCAGCGATACGTCTGGCTCGCGCGCAACTGAATGATTGCTTTTACATGCTCACTTAATTTTAAAAAATTAAATATTTATTTTTACAAAAAAGTAAGCCGATAGTTCACTTACACATTTCATTGAGAAAGTGTAAAAAAATTATCGTTAATATCTTTAACAAAGACCGAATGCCATTGATTTTCGCCCCGGTGAGCACACTTAAAATTGTAATATTTTAAGAAACTTTGAGATTTTTTTCTATCGAGTCAAGTTTAGTCAATCGTGTTTCAGAGCCTATACTTCACTAAAATATATCATTATCTTTCATAACATATATATTCTTAATGATTTGTAGCTGGTTTACAATGTCTATAATGGTTTTCGCGTAGAGTCAAATAGTCTAATTTGCGACTTACTTCAACTTAATCTGCAACGTCAATGACCATCAGGTGACCTACCATCTTACGACCATCACTATCAGCCCTCCAATTGTGTCTTGTAATGCACAAGCAGCAGCACAAGCACATCAGTATCAGACTGTTCTCAGGTTTGGCTTCAGACGTAGGAACTCTTCAACGGTTAACAGCAGAGTCACAATAGGGATGTTGACACTATCAGTAAATTAAAATAAATTTATGTTTAAAGTATCAAGGAAAACATATAAACACCTTAAATAAAATTCTTTTAAATTTTAAATATAATTATTTTAAAATGTTAAAAATAGTTCTCGTTGTCACGTGACCACAAACGTCATTTTGAGCTTATGACGTCATTGTTCTTATTTTATATGAAAGTGCAACTAACTTCAGTCGACAGATAGTATTGAATATCGGCTAGTATCACGTGACGTTTTTGCTGGGAAATTTGAAAATGATTTTTATATATCAATTTTTGTCTTTAAATTGAAGATTATTTATTTATTTATTTGGATTGCCAACGCAAGAAACAGTGCAACAAGCTTGAAATCAACAAATAATATAGATATATACATAACTGCTCTTTCAATTAAAGGCAATCACAGCATGCGTTGTGTTACAGTTTTACTACACACACTCTACAATATATTATATTATTATTATTATTTTTATAATATTTTTTCATGAATCTTAAGGTTCTATCTATAAAATCAAATTGAATCCTAAAATTAGTCAACATCCCTATTTTTTCGCCTTGGTCCTCGCACGTTGAGACATTACCACCGACCTTCGTCCACAGAGATCAAGCTAACAGCGTCCATCTACATCCTGTCGGCCAACCGGCTGGTGGTGGGCCGGTCGGACGGCTCCATCGTCATCGTGAACGCCACGCACACCGTGCAGCTGCAGCTGCTGCATGGACCGCACCAGCAGTTGGACGGTAAGTGGGGGAGAGAGAGAAAGAGGGGGGGAGAGAAAGGAGAAGAAAGGAAAGAGATAAAACTTTATTTACCTTAGATTAGAGAGGAAGGAGACTAGGAGATAAAATGACAGAAAAAGAAGTAAAGAAAAAAGAAGTAGATTAGGAAGCGGCAAATAGTGATAAATAAAGATAGGGTTTTTCTGTTCACATCATGTCATCCCTTCATGTCTATGAAGGTGAGAAGTTAGGTTAAGAGAGAAGGATAGGATGACATAAAGTGAGGCGATAAAAAAAGACAGGGAGAAAGATACCGAAATAGAGAAAAGAAATAAAGAGAGAGAAGAAAGATAAGGGACTAACTTTTTATTTCCTGATTTCAAATATTACAAGGCTTTGATTTCCGTCACATGATTATGAAATAGATACTTAATTTTTCTCCTCTAGTGACTTCTTTACCACCATTAAAGTATAGGAAATAGGGTCTTGGACTGTATTGTTAAAATGATGTGATATTTCGTCTAAAGCTAGTTTATGGGCCTAAAATACATATTTAATATGAATTAGTAATAAAGAATTAGGATTTTATTTTATTTTATGCTTTTAAAATATTTATTTTGTATGTCAAAATCACGTGACCACAAACGCCAATTACGACGTGTGACGTCATCTTCCACTGTCAGTCTATCACTTTCATGGATATATTTAAGTCCATGAGTGTGTATGACAGTGGAAAGTGACGTCATGCACATCAATGACAGGACAGTAGCGTTTTAGCGCGAAATTAAAAAGTGTAAAATATTTTTGCTTTTATTTCCATAAAAACCGATTAATTTCTGCGGGAAAACATATTTTACAGACATTTTATTATCTAATCAACACGTTTATACACTTTCGACAAAACAGTCCAAGACCCTATTGTACACTTTGTGAGGATATGAGTTGGTAAGTTTGACAAATACTGTTTCATTTCAGACTGGCCACCGCATCAACTTCTACTGGGACACAATGGCCGAGTGAACTGCTTGTTGTATCCACATCATGTGCATCCGAGGTATTTTATATACATGTAATATTTTAAATATTGTGAAGATGTTTTTTTAGCGGAATTACTGTTGCGCGGAAACTAAGTAGTACAAAAATAATGAGGTAAAAATTTTATTTATCTTTTGTGTGAGAAAATTATGTACGGTATAAAAAAGCGTCATGTTTTGTCGTTGCATTTTCCTATTATTGAATGGTATTTGCTGACTGATAAAATGATGACGACCGTGAGAGAAATGAGTATACAACTGACAGACGATCAAACCATGTGATGGTTATTGGTGACCTTCGCCCAAAGAGCAGCAATACCATTAATAACGTTAAAATAATATCGATAATAAAATCATAATTTGAAGGCTTATCACCAATCGAGCCGGCTAGTGTACTTCTTCTTTTAGCCCATCCCTCCGATTTATCTGAATTTTATCAATACGTTGTACTACAATAGTTAGCGAAATATACGAATCGCTGCAAAACCGACTCCACGTAGTCTTGTTTGCCCTACCCCTAGAGGCCTAGAGTGTAATGTAAACCCGCGTAGGCGCGGAGGGGCGAGGCGGCCCGCGAGCTAAGGAGCAGGTGGTTGAAACTCTCGCCGCAGCAGCTGAGGCTGGCCGGTGAAGCGGAGCCGTGACAGAAACTATGCCATTCAAAGAAGAAATGCAGTCCCGGCAAAAACTGAATTGAATTGTCATGTTTGTGTTTCGTTTTGTGTGTGTGTGTGTGTGTGTGTGTTGTGGATGGGTGTGTGGAAGTTTTTTCTGTAAAATCAACACTGCCAAATCAAAATAAAAAATTGGTTATTTTGCCCATTACATTATAAGTATATTAGCGCGTCAAAATACATAGGTATACCAAGATTCAGATCAATCGGGGGTATGGGTTAAAAGGAAGTTTATCCGAGCTGGCTTCTATCGCCTTTAATCAGAACGAAAAGATCCACAGTTACTTCAAAAAGGAAAAAACGACTAGATCTGCGACGCCTCGCCTTGGATTTGCCTGAATTAAGACGGTGTGTTTTATTTCCGCAAGAACCTTGAAGCGTAATCAGGATCCTAGGAGACCTATCCGCCACATCGCCCCAATATTTTAATAAGGCTTAGGTTTCACTTAGTCCCAATTTCTCTGACAGATACGACAAATCCCACCTGGTCTCCGGCGGCATAGACTTCGCAGTGTGTCTGTGGGACCTGTTCAGCGGCTCGCTCTTGCATCGGTTCTGCGTGCACGCCGGCGAGATAACGCAGCTGATCGTGCCGCCGCACAACTGTAGCGTGAGTTGATGTTGATCATGATTGGGGCCATCCATGAATTACGTCACACTAACTTTACGACGATCTCTCGGCCGTACTTGTCACATTTGTGAGACCTCCCCCCAGTGTGACACTTAGAAATTATTAAATTAAAATAGTTCCAAAATAAGTTTTATTTCCATTTTTTTATTTAATATTTACCTATACATACCAATTATTCGATTTTGAAATGTAACGTCACGAAATTTAGGGCCCCCTCCCACCCCTTGTCACACAATGTCACACTACATCGACCCCCCTCCCCCTAACGTGTGACGTAATTTATGGATGGCCCCATTTCAAACGAAAGGATGCTCCTGACCGAACATTCCACGTAAATCTTCTTCGAAAGCATAGTAACGCCATCTATTAGAACTCTCATGTATTAGAAATATTATTGATTTAAAGTGCTTTTATTTCATTGTTAGTAAAGAAGTTATACTCGTAGCACAGCTAGGTATATTCAACAGACTTCAAAAAAGGAGGTATTCAATTCGACTGTATTTTTTGTTTGTTACTTCAGAACTTTCGACTGGGTGAACCGATTTTGATGATTCTTTTTTAATCAAAAGCTGGTGCTTGACATGTGGTCCCACTTAAATTTGAGCGAGATCTGACGAGTAGTTTTTGAGTTATCCCTAATTTTGAAGTCGGTTATTTTTTTTAAGTATTATTATCGCAATAATGCTGTCTTGAAAATTAATTGTCTTCGAACATTAGGGTGTTCGAATGGTGACTGTTATGTACGCCATATGCACCGTTCCAAATACACATATAAACCTTTGCATTTCAATAGATATTGATAAAGAGCTGTATTTAAAATCTTGCGTAATTTTTGGGACACCCTATATAAAAGAAAATATGTTGTTGCAGTCTCGAATCCAGAAGTGCATATGTTCAGTGGCATCGGATCACAGCGTCACCTTGTTGAGTAAGTAATGGCTAATTTTTTATATAATATGCAACGTTCATGTAAAATCAGTGCCTCAGTGCGATTGTCGACTTTATTCTTTTGAATTAAGGTTTATTATATTGTTAAATAGTTGTTTTTCATGCAAACAGTTTTATTTTAGAGAGTGGGTGATCTTTCTTCACCATCCCCATTCCATCATCGAAAGTCCCGACGCTCTATGGGTAGTTGTACCTTCGTCGTTATCATTCCTACGCGCTTATTATATTGACTACGCACTTTGCTTCGTCATTTATTATGTATTCGGCACTTACGTTCCGAAGCACATAGAAATAATAATTCACACAGTAATGGCTCATTAACAGACGAGAAAACTATCGCTCCAACTCTAGAGTCACTAACGGTTACTTAAATCGCTCCTTAGCACAGAATTTGTATGGTGATTCTTTACTAAGCAGCGATTAAAGTAACCTTTAGTGACTCTGAGTTGGGGCGTTAGCCTGATAAAGTATTTAGTTTCCAGGCCTCTTATATGTTATCTTCTCTTACCCAGGCCTCTCCGAACGCAAATGCGTGACCCTAGCGTCCCGCCACCTGTTCCCTGTAGTGACCATCAAGTGGCGGCCGGCTGATGACTTCATGGTGGTGGGGCTCAGCGACGGCACCGTGCTGGTGTGGCAGATGGAGACGGGGCACCTGGATAGGGTGCTGCATGGTAAGAGTTGGTTTCCAAGTATACTGTAGTCTAGTGTAGTCTAGCCTCGCGACAGACGCAACAGACCGCGATGAGTGTCAATTTTGGCAAGGAATTTTGACACTCATCGCGGATTCCGCTGTCGAGTTACAAAACAGAATAGCCTTGCAGTTCCCGGTGTTTAACACTAGCTGTTTTGGCGAACTTCGTATCGCCTAACAATCAGTGAATGTACTTTGTTGTCATTTTAACTTTTATAGTCTTGGTAGGTTTAACAAATCGGGGACCATTAAATTCCCTCTGCCCCTCCCCCTCTCGCTCTACCTCCCCCTCCCCCTAATTCAAGTGTCGGTTTAGGGGTGTGTGATGGTTGATTGCGGAAAGTATAGTAATCGATCCATTCATGAATACTAGTCGATTGCTCCTGTCAATTGCATACATTGTGTTTACATTATAAGGTCTTAATTTTATTTTTTAACTGTTTTCAATTGACTTTAACTAAATAACAATTGAATGTTTATGAATGTAATTAATTCTGAAACTAACGAAGTTTTATAATCACACATTTATTAAATCGATTGCTACTAGTCGATTGATCCAAGAATACCAGTGAATTGTAACGAGTATACTAGAAACAATATACTCTGTTCTCATTGAAGTATTATGACTAGCATATAGAACCGACACTGCGAACAAAATGTATGTCCCAATGAATTGCCGCCGATCGGCTTCAATTTTCAATGGATTCGTTCGATTTCGAAAGGAGAACGGGGGATCAATTTTGAAAATAGAACCTCCCGGCGGGACACATTTTGTTCGAAATGTCTGTTCTATGACATCATACTTCAATGTCTGTTCTCTATACCCAGGTATGATAGCAGAGGAAGTGCTGGCGGCGTGCGACGAGACGCTAGCGGATGACCTGGGCGGGTCCATGTCTGCCGGGTCTCCTGACCTGCAGGGGCTCGCCAACCCAGCTGTGCACTTCTTTAGGTCAGTCTAATTATTGGCTCACTGAAATATTCGTACAAAACTAGGTACAATAGTATAAATCTGTGTCGGAGCGCCACAGCGTGTGGATTGGCGATGATTGTGTACAGCGCCATCTATTAAAAGTTTCCTGAACCATCATCGAACACCATGAATGAGTACAGTGGCTTTAGTGAGAGTTTTGAGCCATCTAGTGTCAGTGAAAAGAAAAGCTTCGTCCCATACAAATTGTAGCCAACTCGCATTTACGTAGCGAGCCCGTTATGTCAAAAACCTCAGCTCAGCAATATAACTGAAGATGTTTAGGCTGCGTTGTTTGTACATATTTAACCGCAGCGTACTCTAACGTAGTTAAATTTAACCTATTTTGACTTTGACACGTTAAAATTAGCTGCGGTTAAAAATGTACGAACAAACCTCACGCGAAAATAAACTATGAAGGCTGCATTAAAAGCGATTTATTTTAGCACATAATAATATTACATTCAGATGTCAAGAGCGCAGAATCGGAAAGAAGTGACAGAGAATACAACATTTTGAATTGGAATACTTATTGACAGAGAGTGATCCCTCGGAACTCACTACAAAGTACAATTCCATTTGTTTACAGATAAATAATACTGAAATAACATATAATATCAACAATAACCAAACCTAACCTCTCCTCGCAGGGGCCACTGCAACTTAACAACATAATATCAACAATAACTTAACTTAATCTTTCCCCTCAGGGGCCTCCGCAACGTAACAGTGCGCGGTCTGTCATAACAGTTGCTACGTATAGGCTCTTTAAAGAACATCACCACCGCAATTCAGAAATTGAGTAAAGCGCCATCTATTAACAGTCCCCCAAACCATCCCTTTATCCAGTTCAGCAATATAACGTAACTTCTCCCCTCAGGGGCCTCCGCCACCGCAATCTAACAGCGATGCGCGCGGCGACGGCCCGCGGGCTCGCGGCGCTGCACGGCCCCGAGCGGGGCGGAGGCGCCGGGCCGCTAGCGGAGCCCGCGCGCCCGCGCCGCGCGCCGCTTACTGTGCAGGGGTTCCGGTCCAATCCTGCTGGTGAGTTGGTTCTACTGCAATGTTGACTGTATGTTGGAGAAAATGTAAAATATGTAGCCACAATTTATGACTTATTATGACACACTTTGTGGAGCAATTTAAATAAGTTTTTAATAATTTTGTAATTTTGTGTATTTTTAACCGACTTCAAAAAAAGGAGGAGGTTCTCAATTCGACTGTATTTTTTTTATATTTGTTAACTCAGAACTTTGGACTGGGCGAACCGATTTTGATGATTCTTTTTTTAATCAATAGCAGGTGTTTGTCATGTGGTCCCACATAAATTTGAACGAGATCTGACAAGTAGTTTTTGAGTAACTTTGAAGTCGGTTATTTATTGTTAGTAAAATTTAGATTATTATGTTACTTAATTAAGAGGTCACATAAACATGAAATAAATTGTAAATTGCATTAACGTGATGTTAACGGCTGCGACTAACGCGTTGTCGCAGGTGTGGCTAACAGAATAGGGTATATGACAACATTGAAAATATACTACAAATTGTTATTATTCTAACAGATAGTACCACTAAAAAACATATTTCATTTAATTTTCAAGTAAATCATGTATATTTTTGCAAATAAGACGAAATTAAAATACTGTAATTTTAGGAAATTTTACCAGTGACCGAAACGTCCTGTGATTGTCACACGCTAGTAAAAATTCAGATCTTTCCTCTAAAGAATCTTAATAGATACTTGCGTGTGACGTCACACGTATCATAGACCGCCGCCATGACAGAAACAGCGTTTTTGGCGCGGTTTTGGAAGTTTAAACTTTAACATTGATTTTTATTAACAATACTGTTAATTTTTTTTTTTGTTAATAAATAATAAATTAAAATGATTTTTAAAAATTAGTCAAATACCCTATTGAAATCCTTTGATGTATCGAAGACACCGCCATCCGAATTATCGCTTTACATACATACATTAACATGACAACGTGTTTAGTGTTCCACGTAAGGCCGCAGATGTAACATAGACTTTATGAAAACGTCTCATAATATTTTGTCGTTTATTGACTGATTTCCTCATCATATTTCCTCCAGACCCTGAAAGCCACATCCTGTTCTTCGACATCGAGGGTCTGATCGTGGAGCTGCTGAGTGAGGAGTACTCCGCCATGAGTCCTGCAAGTCTTGAGGTCAGTTGGGTTTTAGTTCAAGATTGATTTTGACAACTCAGCCCTATTTGTAGCTTCAAAAATGACGAAATTTCAAACATACTTTCATCCCCTTTTTAAAATTAAAAAAAGTGTTAAGGTTAACTTTATCTTTAAACTACGAGTTTGTAGTTGAAGGTTGATTATTGTCACAACTCATAGTTGTCCCAATGTTGGGCTCGAATGTCACACAGTGGTCACAATCCACCACGCTTCATCAGACTTAGGGCCAATGCATACGTAACGGGTTTTTTCCCGTTAACCGGTTGTCTATATTACATCCATGTCTCCCCAGGCGGCCGGCCTGATCACCAGCGAATACATGAAGGTGGCAGCACTGACCCAGTCGGCGAGTCCGGACGCCACCAAACGTATATCAGGTGAGTCTTTAGTCAACTTTTATATTTAACATCCCGCCGGCACGGATGACGCGGTTTGCCTCGTCATTGGTTATGCGTACTGCGAAGGATGGGAGTAACTTGCCTGCGTCCGCGTTCTCGTCCGCCTATATGCGAGTGTTCAAGGAAAAATGAATATGCTTTTACTAAATTAGTGCTTATAATCGTAGACTACATCTCCACTTACCATCTGGTGGGATTGTAGTCAAGCATTAACATAAAAATCTTATAATAATGTAAAGAAAATTACTATCAACTCTCAAAGTACAAGTGTTTCATGTTATTGTGTTTGCGCACGCTAACCTAACGGATAGATTTCTTCGGCCGTGTGAAAGACAAGGCCGGCGATATGGAACGCATATTGAAGGAAAAGGACAAACATGGTTTGTATGTTATGTAAATACGCTTCAAGATTATGTATTAAGATAGAGTAATATATAGTAGATACTTCGAAGAAAACTTGTGCAAGCATACACACGGCACGACTGTATTTTTTTAATTAAATAATTCTAGGATCTCCAAAATTGACCGAAGCATTTCAATGTTTTTTGGTTGATTTTAGAAGAGGGTTAGCGGATTGCATTATCTTTATGTTCTACTATAGGATGGATAACTCATTAACTGTCCACTACAGGGTACAGTTCACATATATCTGGACTATATTCCACTACTTCTCCAGGGCCTAATAATACTCTTGGATAATTTAAGAATTTCTGTCTTCTGGAGGGCACGTAATGCCGAAAATCATAGATAGAGATACTCGATAATCTATGTCGAAGCTTTCAGGTGCCATAAAAGCTTTCGACATTTAAGTTAAGACAACTTCTTCACCAATCTAATTTAGAAAGATCAGTGTTCGGTAGTGGACCGATAATGGGTTAAAGCAATGATAATAATAAAATAAAACCTTGGGTGTAAATATGTACGTAAAAAGTTATACTTTTCTGGCACTAAATTAAAAATGAACTCAGTGTCAAATTATTTAAAATAACAATAGGACTATATTTTCCATTCGTTTTCCACGTTTTGAGTGCGCTTTGGCCCTGTTACTCAGTAATAAAATATAAGTGTCCTTTTCTGGAAGTATAACTTTTAAAAACACTTAATATTGTAGCTTTTTTTATTTAGTTTGGTGTCTATGTTCTAACTCTACTCTATACTGGTGTAGTCTCTGTGCTTGTTGTCTAATCTGTGTTAAATGTCAAATGTCTATGTTATCTGTGTCTGCTTTCTGTACCTTATCTGCCTTTCCAAATTTCAAGGTTTCTGCTCACAAGATCTGATTCATTGTATCAAAATTTACACGACACTACAAATTTAATTCGAGAACATGTAACAATTAACATATCAAAGACAGAAAGATATTCAAAATTTTGCAATAAACAAAATTATAAAGCTTATACAAAAACAAAACAACTTTATTAAAGTGTTGATAAAAAACTCTTAGAAATTAAACAATATTGTTTTATTAAACATACAAAATAAACGTATCAAATGTTTTTAATTGCATTATTTTTGTCGTTTAAAAAAATTGCGGAAACAAAAGATTTTCGACTACTACCATTACTACTACAGCTACTAACATTACTATTGGCCTGAAGTTTTGCATATGATGCCAAGAGCACAGAGAAAGACATAGAGTAGCTTGTACACAGAAAATAACACAAGCGAAGCCGCAGGTTTTATCTGTTTAATACTGATCGTTAAATATTATCACTTAATGCACACACTGACGGACAGATATCTTGGGACGGGTGAAAGACAAGGCGGGTGATGTGGAACGCAAGTTGAAGGAGAAGGACAAACATGGTCTGTATACACACACATACTCACGCTCACACACAAACAAACACACACACTCACACACACATACAAATAATTCGGTTATTCTCTGCTTACCCTTTGGTGGCATAGACGAAATTAAATGAGAAGTCACAATAATTGTTGACAGATAATTCACTTGTTAACAAATTAACTGTAACTTAAATTGTTACACAAACAATTCATACGTCAACAAAAAATTGTTACCAAGGATATTTTAAAAAATCTCAGTAAAACTATTTTGTGAAAATTATGTTTGTTTAGATACATGACATATTTAAGTCAACAGATAATTACGTCACACATATTGTATTACTTTTTGGATCGGATGAGCGACTTTTTATTTTTCCAAAAACTTTTAAAATTTTCAAGCTTTTTCGTTGCATGTTCTTGTGCAGTTAAACCGTAGTACGGTCAGCATGAAAAGTTTAAAGAAATATATTATTATTAATGTTCATCAAAGATCTCCTTGTACACTAAATTACCATTCTTGGGGGAAAGCGGTGGGTCGATTTATAACATCGAAACTTATATGTATGTATGCGAGAGATGTAGAACTTCTATTGTGTGATTATTGGATTTTCCATGATATAACTCATAGTACAGTTACCTGCAGAGAAAAGTAACCCATCTGTTACTGTATGTTTATAAACAGATGGGTGCTTTTCTTTGCAGGTGACATTAAAGCACAGTATAATTCGGTTGTGTCGCACTTCATTAGCTGTTTTTAGACTTTTCAGTATGAACTTTTGATGCTGATTGTATAGTTATATGTTAGTCTACTACGTTGTGCGTGAGATGAAGCATTTTAGGCAAATTTGGTTATTTTAAAAGTGTTATTGTAATGGGTATTATATTATGATTTTTTTTATCGAAGTTAAGAAGTTAAATACGAATAAATCGTGTAAATCATGTAAATCAAATAAAAAAATAAGGGCTTACCCAAACACTATTAAATAAATTGGCTCATTAAGCTTTAAAACTAACGTATCTTTAATTAATATAGACAAAATTGAAGTAATGGTTTTTAATATTGATTATTATTTGTTATTTGTATTTTAATTGTTATTAATAGTAGCTTTTTAATATTGACAGTATTTTTTTTATGCAAATTCTTTGTTCCGTGCAAATACTATGTGTAAAATCCATTACATAACACAATAAATTTGTTTACAACAACGCTGTATTTGTTTTAAACTTCTATTGGCTTTACTTTTCTGTAATATATTTGTATACCTATTACTCTGTATATAAACCTTAAAGTTATTTGATAAAACATATTAATTATTCTACGCTCTAGAAATAACTCTAAATTTAGAATTTTTTTCTTAATATAGAATAGGAAAAACTATAAATTTTCAATATTTTTATCATCTTTTATCATATCATAATTCTATTTTTGTCGTAATTATATTTCGTGTCACATCATATTATACTCGTATTATTGTCATCATCACAAATTATAACCTATATAATATGTTTTCATATTATTTTATGTCACATAACAATTTTGTATTTATCACCATATATTTATGTGCCACATTACAAATATGTTAACATATATTTTTCCGTGCAGGTATTCTTGCTAAGATGAAAGAGGGTGCAGAGACCATGCAAACTAAGCTTCAGGCTAAAGCTGAGCAGTTAAAGGGCCATATTGAACAGAAAGGTAAGTGATTTTTTCTTTTACGAGGTAGATTAAAAAACTAAAGATAAACAAGAGAAAAAATTAAAAAAAAAAGTCTTAATTTACAAATTAATAATGTGATAGTATCTCACGAAACTCATGGGTTTGTAATAAAAGAATAATATAATTTGTTTTCTCTTATAAAAAGTTTCAGGTGCGGTTACTATTTCTGAGCTAAGGATTATGTTTCTTATGCGTTATTCAAAGTTGTGTACTTCAATAATGTGAAAAAAATCTTAAATAAGTAGTGGAAAATTAATAAATTAAAAAATTTTGATAAAAAAGATAATTCGTAATTATTTTTTATTTTAATCAACTTCAATGCGATTTTTAAGTATTAAAAAAATCAGGTATATTTTGATATACATTACAGCAGATTCTATTTTTCTTGTTGAACATATTTTAATCTACCTCGCAATGCTGTTGCGAGTTATTAACTGTGCATATTTGATGTTGGCCAATATTTTTGACTCCGGTTGTAAGGTGATTTAATCTGGAGCGACTACCCTGATGCAGGTAAGTTTCTTTTTTTATGTTTTTTTTAATATTATTATTTATTACTCGGCCCATTTACAGTGAAATACATATTTTTATTATAACCCATTTTTTTTAAACTGCAATTTATAGTAGGTACCGCAAATGGAATTTACGAGATCACGGGTTCTTAAAAATCTATTGTTTTTTTTATTCTGAACACTAATACGCTTAGCGTGTTCAATTAAGATTTTTTTTTGTATTTTTAACTTTTTTTTTGGAAAAATATACCTGCAAAAAAATACCTGACGTTATATTATGTTACTGACGTTACTTAATGTTACTGACGGGTTATCAAGACGAATCTAACGATATCTTAATTATATAAATCCGTCGAGCGGTTTGGAAGATACAAACACACATACAAACAAACATACATACAAGATACACGCAAAAAACAACCCTTCCTTGGCAGTCGGGTAAAAATTATTTAATAATTCAATCTACTCATTATTTTCTACTGCGAGTACTGACTCATTTTCCTGAAGCGAAAGTATTTGATTTACTTTGTCTCTAGTATACAATACAATACTAGCTTTTGCCCGCAGCTTCGCTGCTTCGCACGCGGAATTTTACTAACGCCATCTATTAACAAAATCCGGAACAAAATATATAGTAACTAACAAAATATCGATCTCCCCATGGGGATGTTTTACCGCGGTAAAAAGTAGCCTACGTTACTCTCTACCCTCCTCACTAACTCCACACAAAAAAAACCATACCATATAACAGCTTCTTTGCGACGTGAAAGACGGACAAACAAACAAACAAACACACTTTCACATTTATAATATTAGTAGGGATACAAAATACAATATAGGTTGATGGAATTATCCTCGGACAAGCTAAAGGGTGCGGTAGTTCGCCTTGTCAGTGGTTTGCTAAACTTGTTCCGCTGGTACTAGGGCCAGCCCTCGCTTACCATCTATACTTCATGCGATTTGCAGCCGAAACAAATGTAAACAAACCATTAAAACAATCGTTTTCTAGTATTTTCACCAACTGACTTGAATTTGTACACCAAATGCGTTTTATTTAGACAAACTGCTCACTAAAACAAAATAGTACATTATGTTAACAGTTTCAAATCGCTTCTTGGAAATAAGATTGTCATTGTAAAGTGTTTGAATGATGACAGTGTTATTTAATTTAATTTTTTTCCACATTTACTCGGAATTTATAATTGTTATCGATCAATATGTATTTATTTAAGAATTCACAAATACTTTAATGAGTAGTTTATCTAAATAAAACGCATTTGGTGTACACATTCATGTCAGTTTGTAAAAACCCTATAAAATGATTTTAATGGTTTGTTTACATTTGTTTCGGCTGCAAATCGCATGGAGTATAGAATAAAGACTATAGCGATACATCCATGTGTCTACTTTCACAACAACTATATACAGTGGGGGCGCTATGGAGGCCCCATATCAATATTTGTGGGCCCCCTCAACGTCACTGTCAACTTTCAAATACAGAAGGCTGTATGCCGCCGGCGAGCTTTTTTTTGGGAGTGTTAGTGGGGGCCCCTAACGCTGGGGCCCCGTATAATTGATACGGCGGTAGCTACGCCCCTGACTATATATATATTACGAGTTCGGCACTTGAATGCGAATTGATGAAGATTCCATGCCGCCCGAAGGCCTCCGACATGACTTAACGACATGGTTACATCGCCCCAACTCAGAGTCACTAACAGTTACTTAAATCGCTCCTTAGTAATGAATCACCAAACAAATTCTGTACTAAGGAGCTATTTAAATAACCGTTAGTGACTCTGAGTTGGGGCGTAAGTAATATATTGACACATCTACGTTTTTCGTATTTTACAGAAACAAGGATCAAAGATTTTATAAATATGTTTAAAATTAATTTATGGGTTCTTTTACGTTTTTTTTACAGATTTATGGGTCTGGTTACTAGGATAGATGTTAATACATATTTACCACTATGTATTGTGTGATTAAAAAATGACGTGCATAAGTGTATCAATGATACCTATATGAATAAATGATTTTGAATTTGTATTTGTAGATTATGCACTTTTAAACACGTATGCCATATAAATTCAATTTCGCATTTTTTGCATATGTGCCAATATATTACTTGGTGAGCGATATAATGATAACCGGGACCAACCGTTTTACGTGCCCTCCGAAGCACGGAAGCGCTAAAGATATGTTGTTACTATCACCCATCCAACTACTGAATGTCCGATGTTGCTTATCTACACTGGACATATACATTTTACTATGAAAAAGATTTTTAAATCAATAAAATTATGTTTGTTAAATACAGTGCGGAAATGTTACATTGTGATTAGTGTACGACCAAACAAGTTTTGACTTTATAGTGTATAAGTGTACTATAGGCGTAATTATAACAAGCGGCTTATTCATATATTTTGCACTCAAGGCGATCTACATTCATAAATAATTTGTCCAATTGATACTTGCGGGGACAC
Organism: Thymelicus sylvestris; assembly: GCA_911387775.1. Lineage (NCBI taxonomy): Eukaryota > Metazoa > Arthropoda > Insecta > Lepidoptera > Hesperiidae > Thymelicus > Thymelicus sylvestris. The sequence continues at coordinate 800,580 of OU426912.1, read as the reverse complement.
ACGGGTTTATATTTTATCGAGCGTTTTCGTATATCAGGAACGTAGGTATAATCCGGTTAAAAAAGAGTAGTTTGCAATAATTCGTATAGAATAGTTGGTAGGGTCCTAGGTACAATGGTACATAGCCCACTACTGGGCACACGTCTCTCCTCTTGAGGAGGCCTAGAGCATACTTCACCACGCTGCTCCAGTGCGGATTGGTGGAAGGGTTATGTGTGGGTGGGGGGGGGGGGGGGGGGGTATGTGTCGGAAGTTTTCATGCTGCCTGAGGACCTCCGACACGACATATCATTATTAATGATATCACCAATTAAAACATAGAAAATTACGTCTAAAGATGTATTAAGCATTATATATAAAATATATATTATATAAAGCATGTATTAAGGTATTTTCCTATAGATATTCATATAACCCTATTGAAGTAATGAGCTAACTTTTCATTTCTAAATTCTAGCACTACTATACAAATACATATCTTTAGCGGTTTTGTATATTAGTTACTAGATTTCGCCCGCGAAAGATAGGTCTCACAAACTAGACGTCCAAAAATCCCACGGAAACGTATAGGTAATCAGGATAAAATCTACCTAATTTTTTAAAGTCTGGACAAGGATTAAGAAGAAGAGCCAAAGAACTGGCAATTGACCGTTCTGCTCGCAGTCGCTCTGTCAATACAATACGCACGCTTTTGTTGTTGTCAGAAGTGCTTGACATTTAACATACAGCGTTAAAATGCCTTCGTGTATTATACCAATTCAACACCATTCATCTTTACAAACTTTTTGTAATGTTAGTAGGATTACAAATCATCCAACAATGTTCGTCGCGCATTAGCTCGATCGATTTCCCCTTCGTATGTTGTCAGAAAGCCTACGCCCTCATCAAGGCAGTCTAGATTTAAGTAAACGAGCTGGAACACCTGCTTGCTACTTATGAACCTTATCGCCAAGAAATAAGGGCTACATTCCCGTACCGAGCACCAGTTCAACACTCTGGATTGCACTTTCGACATTTCTAGAACGTATCTCTTTGTTTGTTGATATAGTTTTGCGAAATATTGCACTACAATATTGTAAACACCGGTTTCTGGAGTTGCCTTACGAAACAGTTCCTGGTTTAGTCCAGTTACCTACTTGGTTAACTTAACGCTTATACAAAGGTTTAGTAAACCACTTACAATCAGGTGGGATTGTTGGTTAACAGACGAGTCACCTGATAGTCATCGAGGAGTCGTAAGACCATAAGACTCAAGTCCATAAGACTTACGTAACACCAAAGGCATCACTGATGCGTTGCAATATAATCTGAATTTTACCAAGAAAAAAATAACCGACTTCAAAATAACTCAAAAACTACTCGTCAGATCTCGCTCAAAAAGTGGAACCTCATGACAAGCACCAGCTTTCGATTAAAAAAAGAATCATCAAAATCGCTTCGCCCAGTCGAAAGTTCTGAGGTAACAAACATAAAAAAATACAGTCGAATGAATACCTCCTCCTTTTTTGATGTCGGTTAAAAATAAAATGACAATCTATTTTTTGACATATTACAAACATTTTCGTCTAAGTGGCCATACACATACACATATAATACATTACAAACTTTTACATATATGTATAATATTAGGATTATTTAGGATATTTTTTGTTCAGAGAAGAGATACAATGAATAAATTAGTTACATAATCGTTAAATCTAATTACTAAAGGTGTGTTTACAATATGTATCAAATTGAATGTTTATAATGAAAAAATGTTTTAATTACTATTTGATGTCGAACATTAATTGAAACTTGTTCGATTGATGACTGACAATTGATAATTTAACCATTTAAAAAGTTACGAAATCACTCGTATATTTTAGTGGGAGGAAATAATACGTGCGAAACGATTAGGAAATTAATATACGGTATAAATGAAATATAAATGGCAGTTTGTATTGGGTGAGTAAAGGTGAAGCGAGGTCTAAAGTTCGATGCCTGGTCGAGTCAAAATTATAAATTAGCAGGTTACTATGGAAGTTTTGTCAAAAGATTACTAAATTATGTTTTCACTGCTTTTACGTATAAATCTGTTGTACATTTCAAGTGAATATAAAACTACGAGGCTGGGTATTAAAAAATAATAGAATCAAAAACACAATTATTTTTTAAATTCTTATTATAAATGTAGTCTATTTTCAGCACTTGTCCTTTTTCTCCTCACTGCACTAGTCAGGGCTGTTAATGGATATGGCTTTGAACATTTGAAAGATAATGATGGAAACAACATTGACACGCCTGAAAGTTATAAGGATGTTGAAGTAGATCTCGAATCATTTGGATTTCCTATCGTTAATTTATACCAGAAAAGGAAAGATGGTGATGATCTTAAAAATGTCTTGAAAAGTTCTCCAAAAAATAATATTTTCATGAACCTATTAAACGCAAAAGTATTGAATTTGACAATGAAGCAAGAGGTCGGATCCAAGAAAATGGCGCATTCAATTAAAAAAATAGAACGAATAGGCAGGAAAATAAGTGATTCAGATTCCAGTGAAGAAAGTAAAGAACATGGCCATGGATTGTCCATTGATGATGATGATTATTATGATGATGATTATGATGATGATGACGGAGGGTTTGTACAACCTGTAAACAAATACACAACAAAACACAGACCAAAACAGAAGAAGAACCGCACAAAGAAACGTCACAAGACGACTAAGGTGCGTCGTCGCAGGACTACTAAGGTGCGTCGTCGTAGGACTACAAAGGCACACCGTCGAAAGACTAAAACACCAAGACATCCCACATCCAAACCGCCTCACCATCGCAGGACAAAAATACCACCGTATTATCAAACTTTACTACCTCCACAGCATAAGACTTTAGCACCAACACATCAACAGACTGAAGTACCCCCACGGTATCAGACTTTGCTACCATCACATCAACAGACGGTAGTACCCCCACGGTATCAGACTTTAGTACCATCACATCAAGAAGCTTCTGTACCATCACAGTATCAGACTTTAGTACCTTCATATTATGATTGGACCACACAGGCTCCTACTACTACTCCTCCAACTAAAATAAAATATTATGATTCTGATGAAGACTTAGATTCCCAGGAAGAACATAGATTTACAATACCGCCCTATCAACCGCCTAATTGGATTTATGATTATATCAAACACAAACAAAATATCAAACACAAACAAAAAAATAAACCGTTAAAAAAGATTAACAATAGCATCAAACATTTAAACATAAAACTACATAAACATAAAAACAAACATACTTATGGTTTTAATAATAAAAACTTAAAAAATAATAAAAACAGAAACAAGGATAAAAATAAACACAAAACGATAAAGCTAAAGATACAGAAAAAATATAAAAACGAATACAAAAAGATACAGAATATGAAAAATAAAAAGAAATACAAAAGTCATAAGAGAGATAATAAAGACAATGTCGACGACGATGAAGATTTTGGTGCACATGCTCAGACTCTTCAGTCTGAAATTTTTCAACTAAGAAATAAACCGATGATAAACGATTTATTTTTGGTAGGAATACAATGGAAGGGGAAGTAGTAATATTAAAAGAAGATTTTGATCGAACCTTACAAATTTTTTTTAGCTTATTTGTTTCTATAAATTAGACTAAAAATTTAAAAAACATTTATAATACCTACAATTCTTCAAATGAGAAACGTATTTTTTTTATTTGTACCTTTTTTGAGATAATATATTCTCGGGCACACTCTCTCCTACTTCTTCGTAAAGTGACCACTTACCATCAGGAGGCTGGTAGAAGTTGCTGGCTGTTTCCATATGGCTATATCCAATGTCACATCCACTAGGATGGACAGAATTTACTCGAATAGAGTTTCATCACGTCTTGAAAGACCCCCTTTGACCACGTTATGGAGAACTCTCCGTATGCAGGTTTCTGAGGTTTTGCCTAGCTGAAGCAAGTGATATAAACGAATGTATGAGAGTCCAAAAAATGTAGAAAACATGCATAACGAGTAATTTGTACGCCACGATGTGGCAAATGTGGAAGACATTATAATAAGTTAACCATTTTTGTAAGAAAACTCAGTTCTGCAAATAAATCATTTCATTTCCGCTTTTCAATACTGATTATGTTCGACCATTGGGAGACACTCGAACACTCGATAGAATATTAGAAGTTTGCTCATATCTATATTTCGGATTCAGGGTTTTTATCAGTACCAATTTCTGGCATAGTGTGGGCGTGTAGCGTGGGTAATCGAGCAAAGAGAAACAGGGAACACACAATAATCGCGTTTTATTACTGTTCAGCACTATCACAGTCACACTTTACACAATTATAGTCAGGAATGAGGGCTGAACCCCCCCATTGGTCTAGTCTACCTCGTCTAGTTCAGATAGCTTGAGCAATTAAAGCGCCTAAAACTACTTTATAAGAGGATGTGGTCAGCTGGATAGTTTCCATTGAGGTATAAGTATACATAGAGAAGACATCTCAAACAAAATGTGTGTCCCCGCCGGGAGGTTCTATTTTCAAAATTGAGCCCCTGTTCTCCTTTCAAAATTGAACGAACCCATTGGACATTGAAGCCGCGCGGCGTCAATTCATTGGAACATACATTGTGTTCGCGGTGTCCGTTCTATACGCTAGTAATACTTCAATGATAGTTTCAAATGATTTAAAGTTTAAATTTTAAACGAATTTCTAGTTTCCTAAAACCTTGAAAGATTTATTTCAATCATATTCATCCGAAGAGAATTCTTGAGAGTGGAGGTAGGTGTATCGCCGTTGTGTTTGAGCGGTTTCCTCCCCGGGACTATCTTCTCCTGGTCCTGAAGCGGTCCTTGACTTGTGTTGACAGCTGTATCAGTAGTAATAAACCTTGAAGGAAAAGAAAAAAGTGGTCATTGTCTCCCGTGGACATAAGCAGCACTGAAGAAATCACATAAAAGAGAAAGAGAAAGAAAGCTGATCAAGAAAGAAAGGAGATAAGAAAATAAAGACCTGGCTTCCAAGCCCCCAGCCAGAACACGACCAATCGTTTAGTGGCTATTCCAAGCAAAGTGGTGGTTGCTAGCTGGCCACTCTGGGCTGGCTTCACAGGAGAATAATAATCCCAGTAATAACATTGATGACTTCATAAATAATATTGATAAAATTTATAGAACCTAAAATATATATCGCTCAGAAACGCCTACTTAATTATTTTTCTAGAAGAGTAGATGGCTAGTTGTTGGTTAAAAATATTTTAAAAAATTCAAATCATAAAACTACGGAAACTGTTAAAACTTCTTGACTTGAAGTTCTTGACCTGAATTCCGTTCTTGATATATCCAATCTTTGAACATTTTGGTGAAATGTCTCAATTATAATTCAGTGTTCCACCGTAATTAAAACTTGTAATATTAGTCACTTGTTAATCAGAAAATTTACTTTAAAAGGTTCCTAAATCTAGCTTTGTCGTTTGTTTGTAAGAAAGCGTTACTACTTGAGTTCGTAGAGTACCTAAAATACAGATTCAATGATTATAATATGGGTTCAACTGTTATTTGGTAAGAAATTTTTTCTTTTTTCTCTTTCTTGGCCGGCAACTCATCTGTCATGCCTTTGGTGTTACTGATGTCCATAGGCGATGATAGTCGCTTAGCATCAGGTGGATTGTCAGCCCGTTTGCCGGCTATTACCATAAAAATAATGTATAGTTAGTCTGTTTTGATATTAGATCGGGTTTATAGCCTGCAACCACTTCTAATTTGCAGGATGTGACCGTAATTAAGATTAGAACTATTAGCTGAAAGACGCCATAATTTGTAAAATAAGTTATAAATATTATAATTATACTAATTTAAATATATACTTTTACAGTAACAATACTTTGTCTATTAACTACACAAACCAAAGGCTCTGGAGAAAACTACGATAATGAAGATTTGAAGACAATGAATGATAAATATGCTCGCGGCCAGTTTTTAAACGTTAATTTGAAGAAGATTGATGATATCAACACAGAACATAAATTCAAACATTTGTCCAATATACACACAAACAGCAGCGAAGATGATAGTTTTGAAGTAAAAAGCAGATTTGATGATTCGGAAAGTGACAGCAATCTTTCAATCGTTACACCTGGCATAGAAGGGCTCAATGTAGATATCAAAGATGATGTTAGACCAAAAGCATTGCGTAAAAGACTTCATCATCACCATCATCACCATCATCATCATCATAACAATAATTCTCACCATCATCATCATCATCGTCATCATCACCGGCATCATGGTCACATTATTGATGAAGTTCATATATTTATTAGTGAGTATCATGAAGTGGATCAGATGGATGATCTCCTGAGTTACAGTCCCATGAATATAGATCCATGGGACTGTAATTCAGGAGAAAAACTTTTATTTAAATCTAAGAAGAGATATTTACTCATAAATTTGAAGCCGTTAAAATCTAAACAGATTACGAAGTCACCTGACTCGAAGTTCAAGAGTAAAGATAAAACGAAGAAACATCATAAAGCGCCTACAGCACGAAGACCACACAAGATAAATACGACAAAAAAACTAAAATAGGGCAAGGGGAGAAATAAGGTGTTCTGGTGGCCATAAAATCGGCTGCCGGCTTTTAGTTACCACCCATCGGACAAAGCCATGCCGCCAAACGATTCGTCGTGTTCCAGCATGATGTCTGGTGAAGCCGTACGGGAGATGGGTCTGAACAGTTGCGTTACACTAGCGGACCGGCTGTGATGGAATGGTTTTTGCTGTGCCGGGAGCTTGGTCGCGGAGGGTAGTGGGATCCGAAGCATGGTACACCGTTGACCCACCGTTGTTAGTAGGGGGCCCAAGTGGTGGGAAAGCCACCCACGAAAGGCTGCCCCGACAACTGCGAAAAATCCCGGAGTGGCTCCATCATGCCGGTTGGCGACTGGATAAGGGGACCTGATGGCGATCTCCGGGGGGTTCGGGCGTCATCGCGGTCTCCAGACCAAGCCCCCAATGACACAGCGATCCTGATACCGTCACTTGGTCATCAACGTGACGCCTCGTTCAACTACCATCTCCCATCCTATTCATTCAGTATCACAATGGTTAAAAAGAGCAAGGGAAACGTTTTTCACAGCGGTTGCACGTCCCCTCACTCCAAGTGCAGTTTACAAATATCCGTGGGCTGCACTCAAATCTCTCTGCAGTCCACCACCACCTTGAGACTGCTAAGCTGCACCTGCTCTTTGTGACGGAGACGCAGGTTCGATGTCCACTGAGCGCAGCATACCTAGACTACCCAGGATACACTTTAGAGCGTAATTTACACCCTCGCGCTGGAGTCTTATGTGTATATCCGCAACGACATATGCTGCTAGCGTCTTGGTTATCTTGAAGACCCCACTCTTTTCACCTTTTTTTATCGTAACTGATTTATTTATTTGTTTATCTATAAAAAAAGCAAATATATAAAGAGGAAAGATTTGATTTTTTGTTTGCATTGAATAGGCTCCGAAACTACTGAACCGATTTGAAAAATTATAACACTGTTGGGAAGATAAACTATCCCCGAGTGACATAGGCTATATTATATTTTCAAAAAATTAGGGATCCTCAATAAAACTCCAATAATGTAACCCAAGGTGTAAAAAAATAAGAAAACCGAAGCAAAGCGAGGGCGGTTACTCGTTTCATATAAATGTACAAAGTATAATTTGTTTCTGAGATAGTTATTATAATAATAGGACAATAAAGTTAAACAAGGATCTTCAGTTGTCTAAACTGGGTGGGAAGACCTGTATTATAGGAAACTAATAAAATCTCCCAACAATGAGCAGATTTTACTTACTATAATTAAAACAATATGACCATTTATAATAATTATTGTTAAACATATATGTCACTGGAAACAAGAACCGCAAATTTATAAATTTCCTTGGAAATTTATAAACCTTCGTAGGATTATAAACGAGGGATAAATTGTATTATTTGATGCCCACATTTTCGTAAATTGATAAACTTACCGAACTCACGCGAAAAATAAAAAGTAAGCAATAACAAACTGCCATGTGCGCTCTGATTGGTTGAATAAGTCACGTCTTCCTCTCCACCGCCATGGTTCGCCACGGAACATAAACAAACCGGTTGCTCGTGTGTTAATAGAATGACATTTCATCGAATGACATTTCATCGAATGACAATTTATCGAATCGCAATTCGCGGAATCGAATTATATTATTTTCATATGATCATTAACAAATACTTTTTGTTATTTCAAACGTCCTTGAAAGGCAGCACTAAGACGTAAGCAGCATGCAACATGCAGCAAGCACAGTTTCTGTCACGGCTCCGGCGCTGCGGGGCTCCGGCGGTCCCACGCGAGCTTATCGTCGCAGATGCTTTCAATGCTCACCACCGCAGCTTCGGCTTGTTGGCTGGCTCCTAGCTCGCGGCCGTCTCGCCCCTCCGCGCCTATGTGGGTTCAGGGTTTACATTACACTGTAGGGGTAGGGCAAAGAAGACTACGTGGAGTCGGTTTTGCAGCGATTCGTTTCTGTCACTAACGTTCGACGAATGACAATTTCCGACGAAATGTTTTTTCGATGTATTTTGTGTGTGTGAATAATTGTAATTCGATGAAATGTTTTCGATTTTTCCGCAGACGCAACATCGACCAATCAGAGAGCAGTATGTTATTTGCCGTATTTTAAAGAAGCGTAAAATTAAAAGCTCTTCTGTGATTGGTCGAAACATTTAGAATCTTACGAATGGATATCCGTTAGTTTATAAATTTACCACGAGAGTCGCAAATTGATAAATTTGCGAAAATGTGAAAATAGAGTTTCATCGAGTCCTGAAAGACCACATTCGACACCTTCGACCACATTATGGATAACCCTCTTGTGTGCAGGATTCTCTGAGGCTTTCCCTAGCTGAAGCAAGTGATATTCATACACGAATGTATGAGAGTGTAAAAATGTAGGAACATAGACAGAAATTAACAAGAAATTATTACCCCACAATGTGGCAAATGTGAAAAGCTAACCATTTTTGTAAACCACATTTCTGCAAATAAATAATTTCATTTCATTCCCGGTTTTCAATGCTGATTATGGTTGAATCGCGACCATTGGGAGAACACTCGTTAGAATATTTTAAATTTGCACATATATGTACATGACGGCGAGCGACCTCTTTGGTCTGTCATACGAGAAGTCATGAAGAAAAACCAAATGTTTAGAATTAGGAATGTGTCAATCTATTTAGAATAATATGTGTGGGACATTCTATGGGGATTCGAGGAGTGATCACGGACTAGTACAGATTGTTATTGATGTGAACGTTAGGAAAACTGGAAATATATCATGGAGCAAAGTAAAAGGAATATTATTGAATAACCAACACCGTAGATTACCCCCTTCGTCGTCATACATATAATATAGGTAGGTTCTCCCGTGCTGGGGTAGATTAAACATTGGTTTAAGACTCCTTATCTAAACCGGTTCTAAGTGTGATGCTACTTACACTAGTGGTAGGTAAGACAAAGAAGGAAGTAAGATAGACGGTAGAGAAAGGAGACATTCCTTCTCCTTCTGGCCGCTTTGTAGGAGGTGACGATGTTTTCATATGTGACCTGAATGTCCTGGATCATCTCCATAAGAGGAAGAAGAGATAAGCACCGGATAATTGCATTGTCTATGGTGATGCATTCTTTTATTAGTTTCTCCGTAATTAAATATCCGTTTTACAATGTACTCATATATTTTGACATAGAAAATTATCAGTAACATTTCCAGTATAAACGATTTAATAATTTCAACTATCACAAATCATCTTATTGACTGAGGTCTGTGGCTGTTGAACGTTTTATAGTCTGCGATCGGTGACCGATGTACGATTTCCGATATCGAAGATACGGGTGACGTATACGACGGGAGGTCGGACGAAGTCCTCTCAGAGTGCGCACTACGCCACGTCACGTCACGTCACGCCAGCTTCGCTTTAGGAATGTCATGTCGCCATCCGAAGGGCTAGCTTCGCTAGTACCCACTGGTCATCCCAGCTAGTAGGTGATCCCAAGGATTCGCCGTGTTCTACTACTACCGCCGCCATTCTTCTTGCATGATCACGCCACGTCACCCACCGCACGTTTTTTATCCGCCTGCCTAGTCTTGCGATCCTGGAGGCAGCTGCGATCGTTGCCATTACACTTCAAATTCGGACTCGTCGTCTAGCGGCGTCACGACGGGTAAACGACAGTTCTTCGTTCACCCATAATATATATGCGGAGTGATGCGTCCATGGTACCATGTAAGTTACTTTGAATATCTTATTATCTGGCCAGAAAGTGTAGAATCAGTGCGCGACGTATTCCACAGGCACCGTTGCCTTATCGTTCTTGCGGATAGCCTAATGTAAACTTTAATATCGTAACTTAACTTAGTTCAAATTGCATGCCTAAATATTGTGGCTGCGGACCGTGCCGCCATGTAAAGCGCAATTATGTCAATATAAGATCTTGTTCTAACTACTATCTTTTATTTCAAATAGACATCCCACAGGATAAGCTTGCAAGAGGTCCTTGATCCAATAGTTCAATGTTGCTACGAGAGCCGAAGGAGTAGACCCTTTATTTCAACTGACACAAATAACTTATTCGCGTAGAATTTGACTTTTCACTCTTATGGTGGCCACTCACGATCAGTCCATCGCGTCAAATGGCGTGATATACAGCCAAAATTTGATCGTGAATGTGAAAAACTGATGGCGTGGTTTAAAAAATTTGTATGTCCAATCGCGCCATTTTGACATATGTCGCTTGGCGTGGCTCCAAAAATGACGCGATGGAATGACCGTCAGTGACCACCATTAAACACCTAATTTATCCCAAATAACTTAAAATCTATTTTTTATACGCGACAACATCTCTACGCGAGGGGTAAACCTGATTTTTGGCGTGATGATATAGGCCGTGGCGACGCGACGCATAGCCGGCAATATGAAAAAAAATAATAATAACACAATGTGGGTAATCATAAATAAACTTGGTTTGATAGTCTGTAGCATACGGTAGAACAAATTCGCAACTTCAAAATAAGAAACAGTGACGTATTGGGAGATGGTAGCAACTATAAACCGCGATACCTGTGTTCAAATCCTGGCGAAGTGATAATTTATTTATTGTTAAATTCGAGAACAAAACTATATTTTGTTTAAATAGGTGCAAAATGTTTCAAATATTGCTATTTATTGTTGTAGCCTAAGGGAAACGCGTTTAAACTTCTTGACTTGAAGTTCTTGAGCGTTAATTATGTATCCAATCGTTAATTAAAGATTTTAATGAAAAATGTCTCAATTATAATTCGCTGTTCGATCGTAATTACAACTTGTAGTATTAGTCACTTGTTAATCAGAAAATATACTTTAAAAGGTTCCTAAATCTAGCTTTGTCGTTTGTTTGAAAGAAAGCGTGACTATTTGAGTTCGTAGAGTACCTAAAATACAGAATCAATGATTATAATTTGGGTTCAACTGTTAGTTGGTAAGAAATTATTTCTTTTTTAACCGACTTCAAAAAAAGGAGGAGGTTCTCAATTCGTCTGTTTTTTTTCAAAACAACGGTTTTGTATCAGTTTCCTTGTGGTGCTACTAATTTCTCCTACTAGTGGAACCACGAGGAAGCCCTACTCCTAATAGTCCTACTGCGGAGTTAAATAATTAAATGATAAATGCCTAGATTCTCGTAGTCCTACTGCGGTATAATCACACCAGATTTTCCTAGATTATTTTTGTGGTGATATGGGCGGCTCGTCGTCGGCAGAATCTGGGACCGCTCGTATATGCTCTTATGACTAGAATCAGGCATCATAATTATACAACATTATAAAAGCACCCCATGCTTTGTTTTACAATTACACGATTCTTATTTCAAATTTATTTTCTATTTTTTTAGTTTTTTTTTACTTTTATTTATTTTTGATTTTTGCTCTCAATTCACATTTATATTTTTGATGAGTTTACAATTACAATCACAAATCATTTGGAAGAAGGCAAAAGATTTAAAAAATTTGGGTCTCTGTGCTGCTTTGGTTCTGTTGTCTAAAACCCAAATAGCAGGACGCAACTTACATAAAAAATGAATTACCCAGAACCCATAAAATTTCAAAATTTATGAAATACATTTACAGAACCTGGTCAAAACCGGGGAAGTGCGTGTCAGGCCGCGCGCAATGTATTCAATGTAGTAATTGGCATTAATTAAATGGCAGGGGAGATACTTGCCTCTTAACCAAAATAAGCATTTTAAAGCCAAATATTTTGCAAACGAACTCCTAAATTCAAAAAACGTCTTAGGAGGTCAATAATTAAGATTAGAACTATTAGCTGTCGTTAACTGAAAGACGCCATACTTAGTTTGTTTTGTAAAATAATTTATAAATATTATAATTATACTAATTTAAATATACACTTTTACAGTAACAATACTTTTACTATTAACTACACAAACCAAAGGCTCTGGAGAAAACTACGATAATGAAGATTTGAAGACAATGAATGATAAATATGCTCGCGGCCAGTTTTTAAACGTTAATTTGAAGAAGATTGATGATATCAACACACAACATAAATTCAAACCTTTGTCCAATATACACACAAACAGTAGCGAAGATAATAATTTTGAAGTAAAAAGCAGATTTGATGATTCGGAAAGTGATAGCAATCTTTCAATCGTTAAACCTGGCATAGAAAGGCTCAATGTAGTTATCAAAGATGATTTTAGACCAAAAGCATTGCGTAGACGTTTTTGGCATCGTCATCACAGTGTAGATGAAAGTCACATATTTTATGGTGATTATCATGAAGAGGATGAGACGCATGATCCATATCCATGGGACTGTAATTCAGGAAAAAAACTTTTATTTAAATCTAATGAGAGATATTTACTCATAAATTTGAAGCCGTTAAAATCTAAACAGATAACGAAGTCACCTGACTACATGTCCAAAAGTAAAGATAAAACGAAGAAATATCATAAAGTGCCTAAAATTCGAAGACCACACAAGACAAATACGACAAAAAATCTAAAATTGGGCAAGGGGAGAAATAAGGTGTTCTGGTGGCCATAACATCGGCTGCCGGCTTTTAGTTACCACCCACCGGACAAAGCCATGCCGCCTAACGATTCGTCGTGTTCCGGCATGATGTCTGGTGAAGCCGTATGGGAGATGGGTCTGAACAGTTGCGTTACACTAGCGGACCGGCTGTGATGGAATGGTTTTTGCTGTGCTGGAAGCTTGGTCGCGGAGGGTAGCGGGATCCGAAGCATGGTACACCGTTGACCCGCCGTTGTTAGTAGGAGACCCAAGTGGTGGGAAAGCCACCCACGAAAGGCTGCCCCGACAACCGCGACAAATCCTGGAGTGGCTCCATCATGCCGGTTGGCGACTGGATGAGGGGACCTGATGGCGATCTCCGGGGGGTTCAGGCGTCCTCGCGGTCTCCAGACCAAGCCCCAATGACACAGCGGTCCTGATACCGTCACTTGGTCATCAACGTGACGCCTCGTTCCACTACCATCTCCCATCCTATTCATTCAGTATCACAATGGTTAAAAAGAGCAAGGGAAACGTTTTTCACAGCGGTTGCACGTCCCCTCACTCCAAGTGCAGTTTACAAATATCCGTGGGCTGCACTCAAATCTCTCTGCAGTCCACCACCACCTTGAGACTGCTAAGCTGCACCTGCTCTTTGTGACGGAGACGCAGATTCGATGTCCACTGAGCGCAGCATACCTAGACTACCCAGGATACACTTTAGAGCGTAATTTACACCCTCGCGCTGGAGTCTTATGTGTATATCCGCAATGACATATGCTGCTAGCGTCTTGGTTATCTTGAAGACCCCACTCTTTTCACCTTTTTTTATTGTAACTGATTTATTTGTTTATTTCATATAAATGTACAAAGTATAATTTGTTTCTGAGATAGTTATTAGAATAATAGGACAATATAGTTAAACAAGGATTTTCATTTGCCTAAACTGGGTGGGAAGACCTGTATCATAGGAAACAGATTGTACTTACTGTAATTAAAACAATACGACCACTTATATTAATTATTATTAAATATATATAAATATTGTTAAATAATATACATTATTTTGGATTGTGTAAAAAACATGTACCTTTATGAGTTTTGAAATGAGATACGTATTTATTTCATTTGTGCCTTTTTTGGGTTACTACATTTACAAGTTTGTCACTAAGTATGTTCTACTCTTTCGTAAATGATTGTTAAGTAAATGATCGTGTGTACCTAGGTCAGAAATTTGATGGATGACCATTACATTTTTAACCGACTTCAAAAAAGGAGGAGGTATTCAATTCGACTTATTTTTAGGGTTCCGTAGCCAAATGGCAAAAAACGGAACCCTTATGGATTCGTCATGTCTGTCTGTCTGTCTGTCTGTCCGTCCGTATGTCACAGCCACTTTTCTCCGAAACTATAAGAACTATCACCTGTCAACGTCTCGACTTTCTTTGAAAGAAGAGACCTGTCATTTATTATAAAAAATCGTGGCTATTAGGGTATATTTTTTAAACAAGATGGTGTTTACATCATAAAAACAAACCATTCTAATTATAGTTTATTTTGGGACGTGAAAAATAAAAGTCAAATCCAGCTCCTATAGAAATCTGGCCATTGTTCTTTTAACATACAGTCAGCAATTGTCCCAATTTTTCCATTGAACAACAGGTAAAACATGATTATGTTAAATATTCCGAGTGCCAGAGGCCGCCAGATTTTACTTACCTACCCACCTATTTCCTGATGGACAAAATATATATCTACAATAGAGTAGTCTTAAGCCCAATGCATACGTAACGGGGATTTTTCCCGTCCCGTACGGGACGTGAAGTTTTGGAAACATCGATTCATAGAAAATGTATACCTACGATAGTTCATACGCAGCGGAATCCCGAGCGGGACGGGAACGGGGCACGCACGTATATTAATGCCCCGTTCTCGTCCCGTACGGGGAAAAGACCCGTTACGAATGCATTGGGCTTTAGTGTGTACAATGAACGTATAACTATCAGATAAACGTTATATACCTATGGTATAAGTTGACAAAAGGTACCAAAAGTTTGACTTACTTACAGTCTGATGATAGATGACTGATTCTTACATGATTGCTATAGGGAATATTGTAAATAATTTGAATTTTTTCTAAACTGAATAGTTTGCGCGAGAGACACTTCCAAAGTGGAAAAATGTGTCCCCCCCCCCCCCCCCCCGTAACTTCTAAAATGAGAGAATGATAAAACTAAAAAAAATATATGATTAAGTAAGATAAAATATAAGTGCCAGTCGGACTCGCCCATGAAGGGTTCCGTAGCAGCAAGTAACATAATAAAAAAGTTCTTGAAGTTCGTTGTAACTTTGATCGAGGTATTGCGGTTTACGATTTATGACGTATTAAAAAAAAACTACTTACTAGATCTCGTTCAAACCAATTTTCGTTGGAAGTTTGCATGGTAATATACATCATATATTTTTTTTAGTTTTATCATTCTCTTATTTTAGAAGTTACGGGGGGGGGGGGGGGGACACATTTTTCCACTTTGGAAGTGTCTCTTGCGCAAACTATTCAGTTTAGAAAAAAATGATATTAGAAACCTCAATATCATTTTTGAAGACCTATTCATAGATACCCCACATGTATGGGTTTGATGAAAAAAAAATTTTTGAGTTTCAGTTCTAAGTATGGGGTACCCCCAAAATTTATTGTTTTTTTTCTATTTTTGTGTGAAAATCTTAATGCGGTTCACAGAATACATCTACTTACCAAGTTTCAACAGTGTAGTTCTTATAGTTTCGGAGAAAAGTGGCTGTGACATACGGACGGACACTAAGTACGAGTGAGCGCACAATATGTGCTGAGTGCAGCGAGATACTGAGACTACTATAATCTCACTCTTTTTCAGGAAAAGTTACAATTTCATTCAAATAAAACATAATGTAACCTTAAATCCACATAGAAAAACCTGTACATAAAAAAACTGTTTGACGTCTGTATGTAGCAGAATTTTTAAGAATAAATATTATAGACAGACAGACAGACATGACGAATCTATAAGGGTTCCGTTTTTTGCCATTTGGCTACGGAACCCTAAAAAGTAGTCATTGTCTCCCGTGGACATAAGCAACACTGAAGAAATCACCGATGGAAGAGAAAGAAAGCCGGCCAAGAAAGAAAGATGAATAGAAAATAAAGAATTGGCTCCCAAGCCCCCAGCCGGAACACGACGAATCGTTTGGCGGCTGGGAAATGAAAAAAGAGTTTATAAATGTCTCAAAAATTGATACGCGAGGAGGAAGGGTTTTTTGTTTCTGTGTGATTATATCCGTTTCTATTTATCATCGTTAAATAAATACGACGTTATATTTTAAACTTACGTCTCGTAGGAATTTTTTATTTTTTATTTCTATTAATACTATTATTTTATATTTTGAATACATAAGCTTAAAATTGGGTCAAATTATATCACAGGAAATTTTGTAACTTTGTATTTATTTGTATTTATGTGTATAATTATATTACTTTTTTTTATCCTGCCGTGCCCTACCTGGGTTGTGTGTATACTACATAATTTTATAAGACCTGTAATAACCATCACACAATTATGGCAATAAATGAATAAATAAATGAATAAATAAATGTCTGTAATCATCATATCTTTTGTTATGAAACTAACCGGTAAACGAGCTTACGATTACCTTATGGCAAGTGGTCATCGCCTCCCATGGGCATAAGCAGCACTGAAGAAATCACATAAAAGAGAAAGAGAAAGAAAGCTGATCAAAAAAGAAAGGAGATAAGAAAATAAAGACCTGGCTTCCAAGCCCCCAGCCAGAACACGACCAATCGTTTAGTGGCTATTCCAAGCAAAGTTTTGGTTGCTAGCTGGCCACTCTGGGCAGGCTTCACAGGAGAATAATAATCCCAGTAATAACATTGATGACTTCATAAATAATATTAATAAAATTTATAGAACCAAAAATGTATATCGCTTAGAAACGCCTACTTAATTATTTTTCTAGAAGAGAAGA
The DNA here is from genome assembly GCA_911387775.1 of Thymelicus sylvestris. Lineage (NCBI taxonomy): Eukaryota > Metazoa > Arthropoda > Insecta > Lepidoptera > Hesperiidae > Thymelicus > Thymelicus sylvestris. The sequence continues at coordinate 783,470 of OU426912.1, read as the reverse complement.
TGGCTAGTTGCTGGTTAAAAATATTTTAAAAAATTCAAATCATAAAACTACGGAAACTGTTAAAACTTCTTGACTTGAAGTTCTTGACCTGAATTCCGTTCTTGATATATCCAATCTTTGAACATTTTGGTGAAATGTCTCAATTATAATTCAGTGTTCCACCGTAATTAAAACTTGTAATATTAGTCACTTGTTAATTAGAAAATTTACTTTAAAAGGTTCCTAAATCTAGCTTTGTCGTTTGTTTGTAAGAAAGCGTTACTACTTGAGTTCGTAGACTACCTAAAATACAGATTCAATGATTATAATATGGGTTCAACTGTTATTTGGTAAGAAATTATTTCTTTTTTCTCTTTCTTGGCCGGCAACGCATCTGTCATGCCTTTGGTGTTACTGATGTCCATGGGCGATGATAGCCGCTTAGCATCAGGTGGATCGTCAGCCCGTTTGCCGGCTATTACTATAAAAATAATTTTATACTTAGTCTGTTTTGATATTAGATCGGGTTTAAAGCCTGCAACCACTACTACTTTGCAGGGTGTGACCGTAATTAAGATTAGAACTATTAGCTGAAAGACGCCATAATTTGTAAAATAAGTTATAAATATTATAATTATACTAATTTAAATACATACTTTTACAGTAACAATAATTTGTCTATTAACTACACAAATCAAAAGCTCTGGAGAAAACTACGATAATGAAGATTTGAAGACAATGAAAGATAAATATGCTCGCGGCCAGTTTTTAAACGTTAATTTGAAGAATATTGATGATATCAACACAAAACATAAATTCAAACCTTTGTCCAATATACACACAAACAGCAGCGAAGATAATAATTTTGAAGTAAAAAGCAGATTTGATGATTCGGAAAGTGATAGCAATCTTTCAATCGTTACACCTGGCATAGAAGAGCTCAATGTAGTTATCAAAGATGATGTTAGACCAAAAGCATTGCGTAAAAGACTTCGGCATCGTTATCACGAACGTGATGAAAGTCAAATATTTTTTACTGATTATTATGAAGCGGATGAGACGGATGATCCATATCCATGGGACTGTAATTCAGGAAAAAAACTTTTATTTAAATCTAATGAGAGATATTTACTCCTAAATTTGAAGCCGTTAAAATCTAAACAGATAACGAAGTCACCTGACTACAAGTCCAAGAGTAAAGATAGAACGAAGAAACATCATAAAGCGCCTACAGCACGAAGACCACACAAGATAAATACGACAAAAAAACTAAAATGGTTCAAGGGAAAAAATAAGTTTAAAAAACCACCAAAGCGACAAACTAGACGAAGGACGAAGGGAAAACGTACGCAAAAAAATAAAAAAACTAATCCGCCTCGGTCTGTTTCCGTTGGTTTTAAGATAGAAAACAATGTGGATGTTAATATAAACAAATACGAGGGAACTCCAAATGAAAACCCAGAATATGATGTCGAGGAATACGACTCGAACGAACGTTACGAACCTTTGTAGAACATGACGAGTGAAATAGAATTTTTTGTATAATGTATATTTATAAAAGACATACAACACACAATAAAATAAATGGTATTGATTAGCGTAGTTTAAAAGTTGCGTAGTTCAGAAGATTTAATCGTAGAAAGAGAAAGATAGATGCGGGAAGCGACTGTGTTACGACACTTACGACTTAATACAATACAGTAACTCTTTATTGTACATCAAAAATGAACGTTTACAAGAAATGGTCACAGGCTGCTTCATTATCACGTTTTGTTACATGCCCGCCGTCCCCTGCGAGCGGAGCCGACTCCGTTCGACTCGCAATAAAAGTAGACTTAAGACACCTATTTGAATTAACTTAGTTGAATAAATTCGACGGCACTAAATTTTATCGAAGCGCTTCTACCACCAATGGAGTGAGCAGAACGGATCATTTTCAGTTTAATTCTTTCTCAGTGGAAGGTCAAAACTCTTTTACTCCGTTTTGTTCAGTATAGCTGTCGAACTGATTTCGTGTGGAGTTCCGCTCCGATCGCAATGGAAGGCAGGCAAGAGTATTACTTCCTCTGTCTTACTCATTAAAAATTTGACGAATTGATTAGGATCTGATGACAATCGTGACCTGATACTGCTCTGGGTCGGCTCGGCTCCACACGAGCGAACTCCTCAGCGGCCAGCAGCATTAACACAAAATTTTAGGAGCTTGTTTTTGAAATATTAATTTATTTTAATTTATACAATGTAAAAATATATGTTGATCCTGCGACCCGTGGACTACTATGTGTTGACCTATCCTGCGAAACTACCCTTCGATCCGAGTTCTATTCCCAGTCATAGCTATTTATGTGACAGACAATTTGATCTCGATTCGTTGGTGAGTGTTGGTCTTATCCGACTTCTGTCGACCATAAGCGATTGATCCGGTTAGCTAATGTAGACGTAGTCAGTAGGTGGATAGTTGTAAATGATTAAAACGTGACTTTAACACTCATTACACACTAAAAATATAGCTGAAAGGAAAAAGGTTCAAATAAGTCACGAAGAATTCTATGATACCTTCCGGTTCTTCCTGAAGGGATTTTTGAAGTGAAAACTTCTATAGTAGGGGGGTGACTTGAAATTTTATGAAACGAAACTGTCCAGTGGAGACTAGAAATGAGTGGAGACTGACTTGAATTTTTTTTGAAAAATGAGAGATGATTTGAATCTCTCAAATCAGTTGAGAGGTGAGTTGAGAGGTGAGAGATCATTACTAAAACCTACAATTATCATCTTCCCGAAATTTTACATTCGTCTCATTATATCTTGAAAACAAAATTTTTGAAGGTTTCACTTCTACTACGTGTGAATTGCACACATTTTATTTTTTTGTTTTAGTGGGTATGTCCGTTTCTATTTATCGCCAAATACTAAAATTCAAATTTTCAAATCATCTCTGTAAACAATGTATTTTTTTTTATATCATATAAGTTAATGCTTGACTACTATCAAAGAAATATAGTATAAAATATAGTATTAAATATAATTATATATAATATAATTATAAATATAGTATCAAAGAACACTTCGGTACTATGAACAAAGATCTCACTCTATGGGCGTAGTTATATGTCAGGACTGCCAGGATACTAAATACTTCTGCTTGCTGGCCGGCTCAGCCGGCCAGCCTCAGATGCTACGGCGAGCATTAAAACCACCTGCTCCTTAGCTTGCGGACCGCCTCGCCGCTCCGCGCCTACGCGGGTTTACATTACACTCTAGGAGTAGGGCAAAAAGACTACGTGGAGTCGGTTTTGCAGCGATTCGTTTCTGTCACAAACTTAAACATTTTGACAAATTCGTGTTTTCGGTAGAGGTTTTTTCGACGGATGACAATTTCTCGGTGTCAATCTTAACTGGATCATCGAAATCGGTTGGCGTGATATTGAGTTATTCGTTAATTTGTCGCGCACATCTTAACACAAATTTACGACTTATGTGGTTTTCCCATGGATGCCATTGTCAGATCTCAATAAAATTTATGTAGGACCACATGACAGCCACCAGCTTTCGATTAAAAAAAGAATCATCAAAATCGGTTCGCCCAGTCCAAAGTTCTGAGGTAACAAACATAAAAAAAATACAGTCGAATTGAGAACCTCCTCCTTTTTTGAAGTCGGTTAAAAATCGTATATCGGATTGTAATTCGATGAAATGTTTTCGATGATTTTTCCGCAGACGCAACATCGACCAATCAGAGCGCAGTGTCTTGTTTGCCGTATTTTAAAGAAGCGTAAAATTAAAAGCTCTTCTGTGATTGGTTGAACCGTTCAGAATGTTACGAATGGATACGTTACGAATGGATGGAGTTTAACGACGAGACGTCGCAAATTGATGAAGCGAAAATGTGGGCGTAAAATAATACAATTTATCTCTCGTTTAGAATCCTACGAAGGTTTATAAATTTCCTAAGAAATTTATAAAGAACAATGCCCAACTGCCATACATAGTTTTATTTCATTTTCAACTTAAGCGTCTTAGAATAAAAAAAAATCTAATAAATACAGCATTAATTTCTGAGCTTAGATATATAAGAATTTTCAGCAGGCACACCCCAGAACCAAAGTATTTTGATATTGAATGTTTTATAACCATAGAAGTATTAAACATAGAGTACCTGGTACACAACAAAACAACGATGCCGGAAGAGTATGTGATGACAGTGATGTCAAGATTTGATCACTAAACGTCAACGTCAATTTTAAAAACGATTCAGAAGTTGCCATTTTACTACTACTGAAAAATTAAATTACTTAAAAGAATTTCACGAGAATGACGAAAATAAATATTTTTAAATACAAAAATAAAAAAGTCCAAGCAGAATGTTACTTTTTTATTAAAGATTGTCCAAATTACTCACTTTATACAATATGAAATAATTAAAATCAGAAAATATGTACGACTATCAAAATATATTTTCTACCATTAAAGGAAAAAAGTATGAAATGGTAACATTTTTACCGCATGAAAATGGACAATATCGACATCATTCTTATTATTCTAGTCAATTCATCACTTATTATTAAAATTATTTTACCCTGGGTAATACGGGTACAGATATTAATTTTAAAAAACGTAAAAAAATATTGAATTGATTCGATGTAACTGACGTTTTAAGACGCTACAAAAAATAAAAATAATTTTTCGGCATTGTTCTTTGGGGTTCTTGTTGTTTTCCGGTGAAATATATAATGACAAATCGCAGTGTAAAAATATATCTAATAATCAGAATTTTACCAAGAAAAAAAATCGACTTCAAAATAACTCAAAAACTACTTGTCAGATCTCGCGCAAATTTAAGTGGGACCACGTGACAAGCAGCAGCTTTCGATTAAAAAAGAATCATCAAAATCGGTTCTCCCAGTCGAAAGTTCTGAGGTAATAAACATAAAAAATACAGTCGAATTGAGGACCTCCTCCTTTTTTTGAAGTCGGTTAAAAATATAAGTAATTTACGCACCCGGGTTGGAGTGTTTTAAACTCAGTTTTGTTAACTGTGGGAATGTCTCACACGACAAAAAATCGCCATTTCAACGATTGTTTTTCTAGAAGAGAAGTGAACTGGTTAACTATTTACAATAAATTAGAATCTTCTAAGTACTCGTATTTACCCATTAAATTTAGTAGCCACCTATTGAAAACTTCAAATTACAGTACTGACTCAAAAAATACAAGAAATCTGAAATCGGAAATCGCACTAAACAATCTAATTTAATATAATATATTATAATATAATAATATATGTACTTGTGAGATACATTATGTTTTCATGCGATGGCCTAGTCAATCTATTTATTTAAAATATAAAAGATTTTTAATATTGATATGGTCACTATAATATGTTGTTAGGTTAGCTAATTACGTAATAACTTAAGACAGAAGGACCCATAAGTAGGGACTGAATAAATTAAACGACTTTACGGTAGAAGAGCTGAGTAGCGAGACTTGGTTTTTTTTTACAAGTTATGTTTTGATGGCATTACAATGTGTTTAAACTTGTAGAAAGTAAGTGCATCCAATAGTTAATTAAACATTTCAATGAAAATTTCTCAATTATAATTCTCTGTTCGACAGTAATTAAATTCTGTAGTGTTAGTCATGGTTAATTAGAAAATTTACTTTAAAAGGTCATTAAATCTAGTTTTTCCTTTGTTTGTAAGAAAGCGTCATGTTTTGAGTTGGTAGAGTAGAATACAGCCGTAGTGATGACAGTATGGATTCAACTGTTATTTGGTAAGAAATTGAATAGTTACTGTTTTGATAGCGTATAGTTGGTGTATAGAAATTGTATAGCTAGTGTTTCGAAGTAAAATCAGAACCCAGGCTTATAGTTTCGTCATGTCCGTCCGTCTGTCCCGTCCCCGCTGCTGGCTAAACGGTTGGAGTTGGACAAGTGAAAAAATTCTTTAAAAAATGGTTGTCTGTAAAGTCGGTTTACGGACGGTAGTTTAACGTGACAACGTCATGACAAAGCTCCGCTCCGCTCCACTCCGCCCCGCTCCGCTCCACCCCGCCCCGCACCGCTCAACTCAACTACGATCGCCTAAGGTTCGCCTACGACATCGGCTACGATACGCCGATCGTAGCCGATAGTGCCTCTCTCGCTTTTGCCGCTCTCTCGCTCGCGGAACGCTACATTTTTCATAGATGCGCCCGGCGCTCATCGTTTTAATAAACGTTATCACGTCAAAAATAGGTCATGATGAATTTACTAGTACTGGAGTATTAGTCTATAAACTTACTACTTCGGGCCTGACACCCACTTGCCCGGTTATTATATTTGATAGTATTTCAATTCCTACAATAAAGTGTATTATTAAAGGTCAATCATCAGTAATATTTCCGACAAGTTGACAAACAATCCATCGATTTAATCTGAGGGACTCACATATTAATTATTAGACACTATAATATAATTTATTAAATAAAAATCTACACTTTTACAGTAACAATATTTTTTGTATTAACTACGCAAATCAAAGCCACTGGAGAAAACTATAATAATGAAGATTTGAAGGTAATTGATGATAAATATGCCACAGAAGGGCTCAATGTAGATATCATTGATGATGTTAGACCAAATGCATTGCGTAAAAGACGTAGGAGAAAGTGTACAAGATGGCCTAGAATCGGAGAATGTGACGATCATTATAATACGATGGAAGCGATTGGGAGCTCGATGGAATCTGGGAAAGGAATCTTTTGGGAGGAAGAATTGACCTACCATCCAAAAATAAGCTATATAACCTTACATTTGAAACCGGTAAAAATGAGGAACCATCACGGAGAGCTTAAAGCGGAAAGACCACGCGTGATAAAAATAAAACTAAGAAGGTTCGTAAAAAGAATACCACCTAAGCGTAATACTGGACGTGGGAAGAATAAAAAAAGGAAAATCGATATACCTGAACTGGACATTGATAATGAATCGCAGAATGAGGACGACACTTCGTAGAATATTAAACGTGAATTAAAAATTTGAATTGTAAACTTATGTGAGACATACAACACACGGCAAAATAAATGTTATTTTTAACAGCCTTGTGAGTAAAATGTAAAATATTCGCAATCTTTTATTTAACTTTGTTTATTTTGAGTAAAATCGTTATAAACAATCCCATCAAAAACATAAATGTAAAGTGAGAGTCAATTTCAAAAAAAAAAAAGAATTGAGATCTAAATGGGTGCCAATTTCTGTGTAGAAAAGCCTAAAATTTTAGTCACAAGAACATGTAATTCAAGCTCCACATTTGACTTGGTTAGTTTTCACTTACCTACCTAGGCTATATTATATCTATGTAATTAGCTTCGTCAAATCTGTTAGGTTGATGGCTTATGACACTCTTCTCTAATTTGGTTTGTTGGTTGCTAACTAAAGAAAACTAGCCAAGTCAAATGTAAAGCTTGAATTACATGTTCTTGTGACTAAAATTTTAGGCTTTTCTACACAGAAATTGGCACCAATTTAGATCTCAATTCTTTTTTTTTTTGAAATTGACCCTCACTTTACATTTATAATTTTGATGGGATATCATTACTTTTTGTATAGAAATTATTAGTAAGTACTTATTCATAACGTTACTGATTAATTTTAATACATGAACTGTTATAGTGCTCTTCAACTAAATCTGTAGTTAGTGCGCCGTGGTCCGAAATACGGTACCTATTATTTCATTATTTATAAGTAATGATCTTCCACTATTGATGTCCGCTAAATATTGAAATAATAATTAATACTAAATCCCAATTATACTATCGTAATAAATACGAAAGTCGACTATACTCTTATTAGTTACGAGTGACCGCCCTCGCTTTGCTTTGGTTTTCTTATTTTTTTACACCTTGGGTTACGTTATTGGAGTTTTATTAAGGATCCCTAATTTATTGAAAATATAATTATAGCCTATGTCACCCGGGGATAGTGTAGCTTCCCAACAGTGACAATTTTTTTCAAATCGGTTTAGTAGTTTCGGAGCCTATTCAATGCAAACAAATAATACAAAATTTTGTGGTGTAATCTTGTAGATTAGAGAAAAATAATTTTCCACACATTAGAAATAAAACGACGTAATACACTGGAAATAACGTCTCCTGACGAACCACTGATCTTCACGTAAATGTATATGTGCTGTGCACTTCTCACAGGCACTTGGGACACTGAACATCTTCCTCCCGTTGAAAGCTTCAGAAAGTACTAAAACTGATATGTTTCGTTATATATTCACCTTGGAATCCACATAATGACCAGATGTCATCAATTTTGATCGCTACTCTTAAATTTCAGGCATTTTAAGTAAGTGTTCCTAATAGAATCAATTTTTTGAAAAATTATCATAAATTGATAAAAATTTACTACTTTCAGATTTATTCCTTTGTATTCACCCGACTACCTATCTGCATGCCAAATTTTAACTTTCTAGGTCACCTGGAAGTTGGATATAGTTTTGATCTATAGGTCAGTCAGTGTTAAATTTCTCGATTTTTGGACGTAAATATCTAAATAACCGTTTGAGATGTGTTTATGAAATTTGGAAGACGTATGTATTTCGCAAGTCTTAATAAATGAGCCAAATTTGCCAGGTTTATGTTGAATAGTTTTTGAGTTATGAGGTGGTCAAAAGTGGCTCCAAATGGTTCGTGTAATATTACACACGGTGCTGCTCGTCAATTCTGTTAGCTAAGAAATTGACTTGACACGCTCCGCGTGTCTAGATTAATACGCCGTTACCTTTGGTTTAAACACAAACAAGAGTTTTATTTTTAAACGGTTTTATTTAACTGGGCCTGTGTTTATTTGGGTTAAATCTTGCAAGCCTAATTAGACCCGCTTCTACTTATCCTAAAGCGCGCTCCACACTCACGCGAGAATCTCGCGAGAAGGCGAGAAAAACACGAGAAACGTGAATGTGGAACCGATTCACATAATCTTCAAGCGCGCTCCATATTCACGTGAGAATCTCGCGAGAAGGCGAGAAAAACACGAGAAACGTGAATGTGGAACCGATTCACATAATCTTCGTAGGTTCTTTTTTCAGGCGCTGAGATTCTAGCCGAGATTCTCGGCGAGATTCTCGCGTGAGTGTGGAGCGCGCATAAGGAGTTGAAATTGTACAATATTGCTTTAGTTCTGATGACAATTCATTTTTCTGATTAGCATGACCTGATACTACAAACAGGTTTGGGTCCAGCTGAGGGAAGTCCTTTGTAGTTAACACCACAGTTACAATTTTTGAAGTGAAAACTTCTTTAGCATCGTTGTGATTTGAAAGCCGATGAAACGAAAAAGCGACAATAAATAGAGACAGACATAAATTCATAAGATTTAACGTGGGAGAAAATGAGATAGGAAGCATTATACAGTGTTTCTTATGTTCGTGGTTCTCTTTGTGTTACTTTAAAAAGTGCTAAGTTGTATTCATAGATGGCGCGAGGAACAAGATAGAAGATTCGTTTTATTGCTGGATAGATGGCGCTAGCTGCACATTTTTACTCTTTATATTACGTTAAGAAATGGCGTTAGTTACCAGTTTTATTTTTATTTTCTAACTTGGCATCACTATGGGGCCGTTCAAATATTACGTAAGCAGATTTATTACAATTTGTGCGGTAATCGCAGGGGCGATCCTTCGATATATGTATAAGCGGACTGTATAAATATATGTATATGTATGAAGCAGTAGGTTGGTAATATGTCCAATCCAATACCAAAATCAGTAAGAAAGAACCCACCAACCTTAACATCCAATGTCGCAGGATTGCGCTGCGCACGACTGCTTCTTTATCTCACGGCACGGCCGGAGGACAGCACCATAAACGTTATGGTCTTCTGAAGATGGAAACTCCACGAACGTCGTGAATTTAACCAATCTTCTTCAACGGAGTTGACGCAACTCGCGATATTTTTCCTTTGACATTAAGTGTCAATTTTGGAAGGGTTTTACTTTTTCTTTCACACCGACCAGTGATAAAGGATTGAACATACCCCCCACCGAAATCAGTGTGATGATTTCCTAATAGTGTCGGTGTGTGAAGAATGAGTGTCTTAATAATTTGTTTCAATGAATATTTACGAAATAATTCAAAATAAAATAAATAAAGAAACTTGTTAGTGTTAAGTAAAAAGTTGAGTGTATGAGCCTAATCTAAGTCCTAACCTAATAATCTAATTTTATATTTAATTTACATATGGCAATGGGCAGATTTTATTTACCGGTCTTTTATAAACCCCGGTTTGCGTACGTACAGTAACTACCCGTACGATGTTATCACATCCAGGGTGAACCTCTTCTATTCTACCAAGAGGCCACTGCAACGGTTTGGTTAAGTTAGATTTAAGAAGCACTAAATCACCCTTCTTAACATTTGGAATTGAGGTGAACCACTTTTCTCTTTGCTGTAAAGTGTGCAAATAATCATTTGACCATCGCTTCCAAAATGATTGTGATGCCTTTTGAATACATTGCCAACGTGACAATCGATTCATCTGTACATCTTCAAAATTATACTCCGGAGCAGTTAATAGATTCTGTCCAATTAAAAAATGACCCGCAGTCAGAACTTCAAATTCATTAGGATTATTTGAAAGGGAGCATAATGGTCGCGAGTTCATAATAGAATTAAAATAATTAGTAACGTTTTTTAAATGTTTAGCCGCTGCAATAAAGTTTTTTCCACAATCGGAATATAAGCAACTACAGAGACCGCGGCGTGCCACAAAACGAACGATGGCCAGAAAACATTCGCAAGATAAATCTGAGAGCACTTCTAGGTGCACTGCTTTTGTAGAGAAACATACAAATAAACACAAATATGCCTTAGTAACCTTTGCGTTTCGCCGCATACCTTCTTTTATGAAGAATGGACCACCAATATCGCAACCAACATGGTCAAACACCTTGTTGGCCTTAAGCCTAGTTGCAGGTAACGTACCCATCATAGGTTGTGTGGAGTATGGACGAAATTTAAAACAAGCCCGACATTTCGACAAAACTGAACGAATTACACTACGAGCGTTTATTATTATCCAATATTTGTTATTCAAAATGCCTTGAAAGGTGCGCGGTCCTACATGCATGTACAATTTATGAAAATAATCAATTATTAAATTAGTTATGTGGGACTTCTTGGGTAATAGTGCCGGATGTTTTATATTATATGGTAAATCCGACTGTTGTATTCGACCCCCCACCCTGAGGAAATTATCAGGGTCTATAAAGGGAGATAGTTTGCGAAGGGATGATACATGAGTTCCCTTTACCAACATTTGTATTTCAGAATAAAAATAATTATTTTGAATGACTTTTATAATTAATTCATGTCCCTGCTTTAACTCACAAGACTTTTGTGAACCAAATGTTCGATCAGATTTTTTACATTTTAAATCTATATATATAAAATTGAAAAGCGACACACCGCTGATTAAACAAAAAATCTCAGAAACTGCCGAACCGATTAAGATGAAATTTGGCAGGGAGATAGTTTATGCTAAGGAGACGTCCACTAAGAAGGGATTTTTGGAAATTCATCCCCTAAGGGGTACAAATAAGGGTAAGAAGACACTTTCATACAAACCAACTTTCTTAGTTTTAGATTTATAAATTTGAAATTTTTTATGTAGGTTTATAGTAATAAACAAAAGTTAACTTTAATATATTTTTTTGGAAAATCATCCCTTAAAGGGTTAATTTACTGAATTGAACTTAGTAGGCAACTTCGTCATTTTTGAAGTTAAAAACATGAAAATTTACATATTAGCTCCAGACTAGAAACAAAATTTGTAAGTATTATGTTTTTTTGGAAAATCATCCCCTAAAGGGTTAATTAAGAGTGCGAAAGTTAGTATGGCAACTTCGTCAGTTTTGAAGTACGAAGGGCGAAAATTTGTATATAAGCTTAGAGTTAGACAAAAAAAATAACTGTATCACTGTTTTCTCGAAATTCATCCCCTTAAAATAGGGGTTGGTAGTCAACTACATACAAATCAACTTCGCCAATTTTAGAGTTATAAATATGAAATTTTTTATGTAAGTTTATAGTAATAAACAAAAGTTAACTTTAACAATTTTTTTCGGAAAATCATCCCTTAAAGGGTTAATTTAGTGGATTCAATTTAGTATGCAACTTCGTCATTTTTAAAGTAAGAAGGGTGAAATTTTGTATATAAGCTTATAGTTAGACACAAAAAATAACTGTATCACTGTTTTCTCGAAATTCATCCCCTAAAAATAGGGGTTGGAAGCCATTTATGTATAAATCAACTTCGTCAGTTTTAGACTTATAAATATGAAAATTTTTATGTAAGTTCATAGTTGTGAACAAAAGTTAATTATAACACGGTTTTTTGGAAAATCATCCCTTAAATGGTTAATTTGAAGCATGGAACTTAGTACGCAACGTCATCATTTTTGAAGTTAAAAAAATGAAAATTCATATATTAGCTCCAGATTAAAATTTAAAAGTTGTTTTTTTTGGAAAATCAACCCCTAAACGGTTAAATAAGCGTATGCAAGTTAGTATGGCAACTTCGTCAGTTTCGAAGTAAGAAGGGTGAAAATATGTATATCAGCTTAAATACACAAAAAATAACTGTATCACGGTTTTCTCAAAATTTATTCCCATAAGGGGTAAACTAAGGGGTTGTAAATATTTAAGAAACTACGTCATTTTTAAACTAAGTAATGTGAAAATTAATATGGAAGTGAGAAGCAAAAATTTAGTGTAGAGAACTTTACGGACGGGAGGGGGAGGGGAGGGGGACAGGAAGCGAGAGAGGGACTGGGATCGGTAGAGGAAGCAGGAGAGGGAGCGGAAGAGGAAGAGGGAGTGGAAGAGGGAGCAGGAGAGGGAGTGAGAGAGGGACATGAAGCGGGAGAAGGATCTCTCCTTCAGAGTGGGATAGGAAGAATTCAGAGGGAGAGGGACAGGGAGCGGGAGAAGGAGAGAGAGTGGGACAGGAAGAGGGAGAGGGACAGGGAGTGGGAGAGGAAGAGAGATATGTAACTCTTGGACGGATGGACATGAACTCTTGAACAGAACCGTTTTAAAGATATTTTTTACTGTTTAAAATTATTGTCTGCCTGTCTGTTTGTCTGTCCGGGCATCACATGAAAACCCTTGAACTGATTCGACGGAAATTAGTTAAGTTGTTCCTTAGATATACTTTGGGTCATATTTTAGAAAACTTTTCGTCACGAAAAAATTAAAAGTTTTCCCCGGAAACAACATGAAACTTTGTATGGAATATTTTAAAAATATAAATGATTTGCTTTAAATTTGCTCAAACGTTCCTCATTTAATTGATGAAATACATGATTTCGAGTTTTTTAAAATTTTTCATGAATAAGAAAAAAAAATAATGTTAATGTTGTTTAATAATCTAAACCCGCTCGCGGAGGAATAATCTGTGATTGTATCGTAGGTTTCAGTATGTAAATTCCTAAACATAAGTACTTCAATGAACATGAATGTACATACATAAATGAACCTGTTTTTAAATGTAAGGGGTAGAAATATGATAAGCATAATTTCCGCGTGCGAAGCTGCGGGCAACAGCTAGTTATTTATAAAACGAAGACACCACGCTGTTACGCGCTCGAGTTTACTAAACGATGAAATTTTATTAAAGGAATGTTCGAGATCATTAAAGTTATTTAAATTGTAAGAATTAAAGGTAAATGTATCTACGTTAGTTTTAAGTTCTGGAATAATATCATTTTCTTTTAAAATTAAGGTACTTCTTGGCCAACTACGCGGATCTCCAGCAAGCCATGCAGGGCCACTAAACCATTCGTCCGCTACTGCTAAAAGTTGTTCAGGCAGCGCGCCTCGAGAACAGAGGTCGGCTGCATTGTTCTCACTGTTTACATGAAACCAGCAATTGGGCGGAATCACGTCAACAATCTCACTAACACGGTTAGCCACGAATACTTTTAGCTTGTAAGGCGGAGTCTGTAGCCACGACAAAACTACACTCGAGTCGCTAAAGGCAACTATTGGTAAATTAAAATCTTTGACGTTTTGTACGACAAAACGAACTAGCTTCGATAACAGCACGGCTGCCATAAGTTCAAGCCTAGGGATAGACATTAATGGCTTCAATGGAGCAACTCTAGATTTGCTCGTCAGTAGTTTGACTTTGACGTTCCCATCCTTGTCAGTACTACGAAAATATATGCAAGCTGCGTAACCCAGTGATGACGCATCACAGAAACCGATTAATTGTACGTTTACAAACGAATTTACTAGAAGGTGTCGCTCAATGCGAAGTTGTGAAAGGATCGGTAATTGACCGATAAATTTATCCCATTTTTGTAATAATTCGTATGGTAAACGGTCATTCCAGCCGAGGCCCAGTTTCCAAAGATCCTGCATGATACATTTGGCAACGAAAGTACACGGCGAAATAAAACCAACCGGATCGTAAATACTAGCCAGCAGCTTAAGTACTGAACGTTTCGTTCCGTCATTATCTTTTAAATTATAATTAAATGAAAAGAAGTCGCATGAGGGCAACCATGTTAATCCTAGGACTTTTAAGGATGATGATAACGTATCATCTTGAAAATTTATTTGCGTTATTTGTTCTGATTTCATACGTGTCAGTAGCTCGGGACTGTTGCTAGCCCACTTACGCAATTCAAGCCCGCTTTTTTTAGAAGACTCATTAAGCCGTCTTGTAAGGTACAAGCTTCGTCTACAGATTGACATGACCACAAAAAGTCATCAACGTAGACACCCTCCTCGAGAACTCGGGAAGCCTTACAGTCTGACCGTTCGTCTTGGGCAAGTTGAAGCAGCGTGCGAATAGCCGTGTAAGGCGCGCTACGCAGTCCGTAAGTGACCGTTTTCAGCTCGTAAACTTGTACTGGGTCTGACGGTGTATCACGCCATAATATGTGTTGATAACACCTATCAGCTGGGTCGATGAGCACGGCTCGATACATCTTTGACACGTCCGCCGTAAAACATACGTCGTAGAGACGAAAGTTAATAATAATTTTTAAAATATTTGGAAGTAATTTACGGCCGGTCAAAAGGTTATCATTTAATGACACCCCAGTACTAGTTTTCTGTGATCCGTCAAAGACCACACGCAACGGTGTTGTGGAGCTAGAAGGCCGTAACACACAGTGATGTGGAATAAAATATTTAGACGGCTCCGTACCACGATATAGCTCCATATGTCCCAGTGACTCGTACTCCTTCAGAAAATCAGAATAAGCCTTTCGGAACTCGGGTGAGTGCGCAAGTCGACGCTCGACATGCGTGAGTCTCCTAAAGGCTATGTCATACGAATTACCTAACGGTTCGTGATTTGGCTTTAATAAAATAGGTGAAACATATCGGCCACTCTCGTCACGATAATGTTTCTCAATATATAGTTTTTCAGCGACTTCATCATCGGGATTTAAAGGAACATCGCACGGCGATGATTCTATTTCCCAAAATCGCTTAAGAGTATCATTTAAATGATCATCAGTAGTGTACGACACCAACGTTGTAGACGCTACAACGTTCACATCCGTGACGTCACAAGTCGACGGTGTAACTAGTTTACCAGTTATAATATACCCAAATATGCTATCCAGCACGGCTGGCATATTGGGACCCATAATAATTTTCTTCCCACTATAAATATGGGGAAAAACGTCACCG
Source organism: Thymelicus sylvestris (assembly GCA_911387775.1). Taxonomy (NCBI): domain Eukaryota; kingdom Metazoa; phylum Arthropoda; class Insecta; order Lepidoptera; family Hesperiidae; genus Thymelicus; species Thymelicus sylvestris. The sequence continues at coordinate 767,798 of OU426912.1, read as the reverse complement.
CCTAAAATTAAATCAATTGGCGATTGCTTATAGAAATGAGGATCAGCTAAAAATAAATTATCATACTGTTTTATTATATGCTCAGGAATTTTAATGGTAGGTAGATCTGAAGTTACTTTCTGAAGAATAACAGCATCAATATTAAAAACAGGTTTATCAGTGTGACGCGGCCTTAAGTTACATGACGTCATGCCGTAGTTCTTAACTAAACCATCAGCTAACCCGCAAATGCTAAATGGACATTTACGTTGAGATAAACCTAAACGTTGTAAGCATGCAGCGGAAATAAAATTGGATTGTGCACCGGAATCAATTAATACGCGACATGGTTGATAGACGTTAAAGTTATCTAAAATATAAACAATCGCGGTACCCAACAACACCGTACTGTAACTGTTGTTATTATCAGTTGAAGGGCCTCCCGACTGGGCGGGTGCGCTTACAGAAATCGATGCATTACCGGAGTCATAAGAGGAAGCGAGAAACGTTTTCGTTACGTCCTGATGCAACAATAAGTTATGTGGTCGCTCACAAATAATGCATTTAAATTCACTCCTGCACTGTTCAACAGTGTGATTAGGTTTAAGACAATTATGACATAACTTCAACTCATCAGCACGGCTGATTCGTAGCGAAGCACTCAATTTACGAAATTGAGCACAGCGATATATCATGTGATTGTCTCCACAATGCAAACAAGATAAATTATTTTTTGAGTTTGATGACGATGCATGTGCGTAGCTTTTCTGTGCACTGTTTCTAGTTCGCGCCGTAAACCTACTTACATCTGGTTGACGTTTATTCTGTACAACGTTTTGGTTGCTTGTACTAGCACCATAAGAACTAGAATGATCCAACACTTTTATTTGATTAGTAACAAAAGTAATCAATTCAGAGAATTTTGGTATCGACTTCTGATTGATACTTTGTTCAAATGACCTACGAGTGTATGGATCCAAGGCGCGTAATGCTATATGACACAGAATGTAACTATTCAAATCTTCAATATTAAGAGATTGTATAGCTTTGTATGAGTTATCAAAGGTTTCTATGAAATTATTTAACTGAAAAGATGATTCCTTCGGAATGGGTGTAAAGTTTAACATTTTATCTAAATAATTCCCAACTAACATTCGGTTATCTTGATACCTGTCGAGTAAAGCTTGCCAAACAATGTCGTAATTATTAGCAGATATCGGAATACTTTTAACTAGGTATGTTTAAAGCCGAACCTTTGATACATGAGAGTAAATAGTGAAATTTATCTATTTTTGGTATCTGAGGCTGATTATGAACCAACGAACAGAATGTCTCGTAAAATGTATTAAAATTTTCAATATTCCCATCGAAACAAAACAACTCTAATTTTGGAAGACGTGGTCTAGATTCGATGCACGACTGTGTTTTTTCAGTTTTAACGTTCGCTAGTAATTTTGAAGAAATCAATTTTATACGGAAATACAACTCATCAAAACTATTCAATTCCTGACTTTGAAATATGGTTTTCATACCAGCTTGTAACTGACATTTATAAATTTCAAAAATACATAATTCGAAAGATGAACGTAGCTCATCTATATCCGTGACACGCAAAAGAAACATTTCACGAATATTGCTGTCAGTTACATTTAGTGACATGTCAGATAATATTTGTAATTGTTCAAAAATTCTTTGCTTTTTGTTGATTAAAACGTTTAATTCAACATCAGCTATGCACTCCTCGTACACTTCCTGAACCTTCTGACCCTTTTTAGCCATTGCAACGTGCAAACTAAATATAATATGTCAAATAAAATAAAAGAATAATGAATTGCCTACTCTATGTTCGGCTCGAAGGCCACAAAAAAATTGTGCGGTAATTGCAGGGGCGATCCTTCGATATATGTATAAGCGGACTGTATAAATATATGTATATGTATGAAGCAGTAGGTTGGTAATATGTCCAATCCAATACCAAAATCAGTAAGAAAGAACCCACCAACCTTAACATCCAATGTCGCAGGATTGCGCTGCGCACGACTGCTTCTTTATCTCACGGCACGGCCGGAGGACAGCACCATAAACGTTATGGTCTTCTGAAGATGGAAACTCCACGAACGTCGTGAATTTAACCAATCTTCTTCAACGGAGTTGACGCAACTCGCGATATTTTTCCTTTGACATTAAGTGTCAATTTTGGAAGGGTTTTACTTTTTCTTTCACACCGACCAGTGATAAAGGATTGAACACAATTATTTACCCCCCCCCCCCCATCCCCCTTGGCAGCAGAAGTAAGCAAAGCTCTTATCCCCTCCCCCCATGGTAACGAAAACATTTTTCAATTATAAATGTATTTTTTTAAATCATTATCTAGACACGCGGAGCGTGTCAGCCAATTTTCTAGCTAACAGAATTGGCGAGCAGCACCGTGTGTAATATTACACTAACCATTTTGAGCCACTTTTGACCACCTCATAACTCAAAAACTATTCAACATAAACCTGTCAAATTTGGCTCATTTATTAAGACTTGCGAAATACATACGTCTTCCAAATTTCATAAACACATCTCAAACGTTTATTTAGATATTAACGTCCAAAAATCGAGAAATTTAACACTGACTGACCTATAGATCAAAACTATATCCAACTTCCAGGTGACGTAGAAAGTTAAAATTTGGCATGCAGATAGGTAGTCGGGTGAATACAAAGGAATAAATCTGAAAGTAGTAAATTTTTATCATTTTATGATAATTTTTCAAAAAATTGATTCTATTAGGAACACTTACTTATAACGCCTGAAATTTATGAACAGCAATCAAAATTGATGACAGGTGGTCATTATGTGGAATATATATAAGGAGTGGAATACCACCCTTAATTTTTTTTAATCGAAACATATCAGTTTTAGTACTTTGTGAAGCTTCTAACGGGGGGAAGATGTTCAGTGTACGTACGTATTATTTACGTACAGATTAGTGAGACGTCAGTAGCCGTTATTTCCGGTGTATTGCATTGTTTCATTTTTAATGTGTGAAAAATTATTCTTCTCTAATCTTGTATGGCATGTACACCACTAAATTTTGTATTATTTCCGAAATTATACCAGTTTAAAGTGATTCGAAGTATTGTTTCCAAATATATTATGGCACGTTATCTCATCGAACACAAACTACTTATAACTAATAAGAGTATATTCGACTATCGTATTTATTATTATTATAACAGACTGGGATTTAGTATTCATTATTATTTCAATATTTAGCGGACAAGAATAGTAGAAGATCATTACTTATAAATAATGAAGTAATAGGTATTTTGGACCACGGTGCACTAACTACGGATTTAGTTGAAGGGCACTATTACAGTTCATGTATAAGGTAACAAAATTAACCAGTAACGTTATGAATAAGTACCTACTAATAATTTCTGTACAAAAAGTAATGATATCCCATCAAAAACATGAATGTAAAGTAAAAGCCAATTTAAAAAAAAAGAATTGAGATCTAAATGGGTGCCAAGTTCTGTGTAGAAAAGCCTAAAATTTTAGTCACAAGAACATGTAATTCAAGCTTTACATTTGAATTGGCTAGTTTTCATTAGTTAGCAACCAACAAACCAAATTTTAGAAAAGTAACATAGGTCATCAACCTAACAGACTTAACAAAGATAATTATACAAATATAATATTATAGCCTAGATAGGTACGTGAAAACTAACCAAGTCAAATGTGGAGCTTGAATTACATGTTCTTGTGACTAAAATTTTAGGCTCAAAAATTTTAGGCGTCAAACACGCTCGCGTCACGCGAGCGCAAAAAGATATTCTACTTATGCGTGCCAAGATAGCGTGTTTGGATTTTTCACATTTTGGCGCACTTCTTGTTTTGACACTTTTTTATTATTAATTGCATTACGAGGAAAAGTAAATACCTTCATTCTGCCATATTGAAGTAACATAATTATGACGTTTTTTGTGAATTGAAACACAAATCATTAGTTTTTAATATAAAAAATATCACTAAAATCATTATTGGGATAATAAGTAAATATTCTTCAACGTTTTCTAATGGAAACATAATCAATTGTATTTGATTAATACATAGGTTTATTTGTTCTCTCATATGACCACACTGACACAGAGTACTAAATAGCCAGAGAAAAGTTTGGCTGGCGTGCAGGATACGTGAAGTTCACGCGCAGCTTGCGTGCAGTTGACGCGCATTTCAAAAATTACTAGTTTGGCAAAGGGAGATCTTCCGCCAGGCGAGGTGTGTTGCCTGGGAGGCGGCCGAGCCCCGACTGATCTCGTCGGAGCATTTGTATATATGCTAGCAATCTTTGGAAACTTCGATGGCGTGATTCAGGGCGACGTCATCGTCGCCACACTAGAATATGGTTTAGGCCCGTGTGTAATCCGGCTCGAAGAACCAGACCTTGTGCTCCAGTTATTAGCCGAAGCACCCTTCGATACGATAGAGTGGACTGTATATTTGAGCTAGAGACTGATAGCATACAGAATTAGGTACAGATACGGGTACGATTACAAAGGTACTCACCGAGGTTTCTTCTTACTGCATATATGAGCTAACTGACGCTGCGCAGACTTACACCAGTGTTTCGCTCTTCAAACTCCTTGACGATAGACCCCTGTATCTTCCACGTGAACTGTCCTTCTTCGCCACTATCAGTCCCATACGATAATGTATTGTTTAACGATAAATTAGTCCGTTTGGACTCGACAAATGATATAATTAGGCTCCTGCACTAAGTGCTCGCCACGAAAACGAGAAAACGATAAAATACGAAAACGACAATTTGGAATTAGCACGTTCGCGCTCCCGCCATGCTAACTTCTCAACGACAAGAACAAGACTCCCCATAGACAACAACTGTCATAGAGTAACAAAATATTTTTAACCATCGACAAACGTGAACATTCCGCCCACCTAAATACTGGATATTTACCGAAAAAGTCGACAAAATCTAACGAAAATATTTAATCATAACTAACGATAGAGCAAACGATAATAATATGAAAACGAAAACGAGAAGTTATTCAGCCATGGGTAAAGGGCAAAGCTTTACCAATGGCCTTTTATATTGCCCACAGGCTGTCCTCACTGTAGCTACTCGAGAGATCCCATCGGAGCCGGGATGTAGAGCCACGATCCGACCGAGGTTCCACTTAAGTGGACTTATTTGTTCATTAGTGATAAGTACTAATGAACCGACAGTAATGTTATTTTGGTGGATATTCCATTTTTGTCGCTGTTGGAGCGTATGGATATATTCTAAGTGCCAGCGACGCCAAAAATCCTGGTGCATTTTTTGAACTAGTTTCCAGCGTTGGAGAACACTAATATTTTGATCGACAAAATCCTCTGCTGGAAGAATCGAAAGGGGTTCTTGAGTCAGAAAATGACCCGGTGTTAAGGCCGAAAAAATCATTGGCATCAGAGCTTAGAGGTGTTAAGGGGCGAGAATTTAACATTGCTTCAATTTGTGTAAGAACGGTGGAAAATTCTTCGAACGTGAGGCGCTGAGTGCCGATGACACGAGCGAGGTGAGTCTTAACAGATTTAATGCCGGCTTCTGCGAGTCCATTAAAGTGCGGACTCCCAGGGGGATTAAAAGAAAACTTAATCTCCTGAGACTCCGCAGCTTTCTGCATAAGGCCTTGAAGATAGTTATGGGCACCAACAAAATTTCTTCCTTGGTCGGAAATAATGTGGACACATCTACCACGACGCGCAATAAATCTTCTGAGTGCAGCTAAGAACGCCTCCGTCGATAGCTCTGAAGCGAGTTCCAAGTGAACCGCTTTGACACTCGTACACACAAATACACAAATGTAACCCTTGAAGGTCTTGACGCCTCTACCGCGACCGAGAGCTATATCGAAAGGTCCACCAAAATCGATAACGACAGACGAAAAAGGTTTAGTTTGGTTTACTCGATAGGATGGTAAATTTCCCATTAGCGGAGCAGGAACGGGCTTAGGATGAGCTCGAAAGCATTTGATGCACTTGGAGATGACTTCCCTAATAGCACGTTTGGGCGATAGGATCCAAAATTCTTGCGAGAGCAAATTATGTAGAGTTTGAGCGCCAGGATGCATGAATTTCTTGTGATACTCATCGATAATTAAAGATGTTAATTTATGATTACGAGGCAAGAGTATCGGATGTTTAACGTCGAACTCTAAATTGGCTCTAGCCAGCCGACCGCCCACCCTGAGAACACCCGCGCTATCCACGAAAGGCGACAACTTACGCAGGGGTTTAGGTAACGCATTAGGCAACTCTTTACCTAAGCTCTCTAATTCTTGTGGGAACGAATTTAGTTGAGTGTGTTTTACCAAAAACATGAAAGCTCTATTAAGCTCACATGGCTGTAATGAACCAATTAATTTATTTTTACGACAAGATTTCCTACAATTCTGCGAAAAACGAAAACAATACGACAAAACTCGCTTTAATTTTGAAAGCGACGAAAATTTATGAAGTAATTCATCGACAAAATTTGAATTTTGAGATGTCACAAGGCTATGTATCCGCTGCTCCTGTTCAATAGAGTCTGTATCCTGTAGGGATGACGACAACGACTTCGGCCATTTTTCTTCTGACTCTACAAGCCATGAAGGGCCCTTCCACCACATGTCACAATCTGCTAGATCAGCGGGAAGCATTCCACGGGAACCACAGTCAGCAGCGTTAGATGTAGAGTTGACATGACGCCAATTTTCTGGAGCTACTTTACTTTGAATGTGGCTGACTCTATTAGCAACGAAGGTTTTCCATTTAGATGGACAAGACTTGATCCATGCTAGAGCGACAGTAGAGTCAGACCACGCGAAAATATTTTCAACTGCGTGAAAGGGTTCTAAAGCAACCATCACCGACTCTATCAGAGTGGACAATAGGACAGCGGCTAAAAGTTCCAATCTAGGAATCGACAACCTGCGCAAAGGTGCAACTTTTGTCTTTGCACAACAAAATTGAACGGATACAGTACCGTTGACATCGACACAACGAAAATATGTGACTGCACAATAGCCACGTTCTGAAGCATCACAGAAACCGTGTAACTGCAATGAAGTATTTGAATTTACCATACGACGAGGAATATTTATGGTAACTAACGACGACAGTTGAGACTTAAAGCGCAACCACTCATCTGCAATGTGAGAAGGCACAGGATCATCCCACGAAACGCCCGAAGTCCAAAGTAACTGTAGTAGGTATTTAATATAAAAGGTGACTGGGCCGAGAAATCCTAACGGGTCGTAAATCCGTGCAATGTTCGAAAGGATGATACGTTTCGTGCACCTAGACTCATCATTATTACTGACACGAAAACGAAAACTGTCAGATTGTGGATGCCATAAAAGTCCTAAAATTTTGAGCGACAAATCAGTTATTTCTTCGAAATGCTTAAAATCTTCTGAATATAAGTCAGACGATGGAAGGTCAACAAAAAATTCGTTACAGTTAGACGTCCACTTTCTTAAATGAAAACCAGCTGATGACAAAATATTTGTGAGCTCGGATCGCAATTGTAGAGCTTGCTCCACGGAATCAGCACCTGACACAATATCGTCTACGTAAATGTCTCTACCAAGGATGGTAGAGCCAGATGGAAAGTCTTTAGTAGAGTCCAAGGCTAACTGTGCCATTGTGCGAAGCGCTTGAAATGGGGCTGATGATACGCCATAGGTAACTGTGCGAAGCCGGTAATCCCGTATAGGCTCTTTAGGAGAGGGGCGCCAGAGGATGCGCTGATAATCGGCGTCTTCACTACGAACTAATATTTGCCGGTACATCTGTTTCACGTCACCAGTAAAAACGACAGCATGCCAACGGAAACGTACGAGCAATTCGAAAATGTTAGCCTGTAGCTTAGGACCTGCATGTAGAGTTTCATTTAATGACTGGCCTCTCGCGTCTCTACAACTTGCATCGAATACCGTGCGAAGAGGAGTGCTCACCGAATCTGGTCGCAAAATACCATGATGTGGTATGTAATAGAAATTTCCTACATCTGCTGAAGGTGGCGCTACTTCTTCCATGTGACCACATGCTAGGTAGTCCGTCATGAAACTGACATAAGCTTTCCTATATTCAGAATTTAAATTTAGCTTTCGCTCTAACGACGAAAATCTTTTTAAAGCTATTTCACGAGAGTTCGAAAAGGTAGGTCTATTTGTAGAGTCGAGAAACGGTAAAGGTACTACAAATCGACCATCAAGATTACGATAATAATTTTCGACAAAATAAGTTTCACAAGCCTGTTCCTCCTTCGACAAAAATGTATTATTTGGAGAACAGACATCTTCCACTTCCCAAAACCTTTTTAAGGAATTTTCTAACGACAAATTCGACAATGGTGAAACGAAAAAACAATTTTTATTATTATTATATGTGTCGAGAGGGGTGTCAACACTTCCCATCAATATCCAACCGAAAATTGTATTTAATGCATTTGGTTCACCCCGCCCACCATGCTTAAGACCAGGCAGTAACGAAGACGAGAAAATCTCTGCATTCAAAAGCATGTCTATAGGACCAGGCGTAGCAAAATCAGGATCAGCAAGATGCAAGTTCTGTATGTGTGACCACTGCGAGAAGTCGATAATTTCAGAAGGTTGGTCAGCACATATGGATGGCAACACTAAAGCTTCAAATTTGAATTGATTACTTGAATGTGAATTTAATGGTTTTATGTTACAAGTTACGGAACCCAAATGTTCGGTCACGGAATGGCCAACCCCATTCACAGTGAGCATATTTTGTTTTATAGGTAACCCCAATAGCTTAACACAGGATTCAGTAATAAAATTGCATGCACTAGCACAGTCAAGCAATACTCGAATGGGTCGATAAACACCCTTTAAGTCCAAAATTAAAACTTTAGCTGTCGAGAAAAGAATATTATTTGTGGAGTGTGCCACCGATGTCAAAACAATGCTACTTTTATTAGGATCTTCAGTACAATCTTTGCTGGGAACTATTTTACCAAAATGCAACAAACTATTATGCGAGAAGTTACAATGATTACAACGATGGGTTGAACGACAACTTTTAACACGATGAGATGGAGAGAAACAAAGGATGCAGAGGTTTTTCTGTTTTACAAAATCAAAACGAGAACGAGAATCTAATTTTAGAAATTTTTCACAAGTGCTAAGGATATGTTGGCCCGAACAATAAATACAATTTAATTTAGGCTGCGATACGACAAGAGAAGGTTTATTTTTGCTATTATTTTTACCAACAACAGGGTCACGACTATTTGGCAACTATTTGGTAATTTCTAAAGCCCGGTAATTCTTTTCAATAAAATTTTGAAGTTCTGAATATTCTGGAATTTCATCAGAATTAAATTCCAACTGAAACAATTCCCGAGTTGCCCTATCCAATTTTGACCACAATAATTGAAATAGCATGAAGTTTCTATCAGGTAAATTGTATTTCTCCAAAACAGCCAAATTATCCGAAAACGTACGATAAATTCTTTCAAGTTCTGAACGAGACTTATTCTTAATAGGTTCACAATGCAACAGCTTGTCATAGTAGATCATAGCCATTTGACGCTTATTATTATAGTATTTCGACAAGGTATTATATGCATCAACATAGCTATCATCAGTTAAAGGAAAGTTTTTGATCAAATTATATGCCTTACCTTGTACACTTGACATTAAGTAGTGAAGCTTTTCAATATTTGAGATGTTTCTTTTGTGTATCAAGGAGTCATACAATTGGATGAAAGATACCCAGTTTTCAATTGAACCATCGAACGGTTTTATATTAATCTTGGGTAACTTTGCCGACAAGGAACAATCCTGAAGAACCGGTTTATTATCTACTACGTGTAATACAGTTTGCATTCTATTTTTGATGTTCTTAACTTTTGCATCAAAGTCAACAGTAACAGAATGTTCATGATTTCTCTGATGTTGAGAACGAAGCGACAATAATAGATTACGTTGAGCACTATGAAATTCTTCAGATAATTCTTTAATATCCAATTCAGTATAACCAAGCAAGTCACTTTGTTCCATTAACTCCACTCGAAACAGAGCATAATCCCTCGCAATACGATTAACATCGGCTCCATCATTATCAATTTGGCTCTCCGTCGACATTATGATGATTTTTAAACGAAAATTAAGTTAAATAAACTAAAAACAACAAACGAAAACTAAATATTATTGTTTACTTAACCTCGATAAGTCATACGACAATAACATTCGACAGAAACCTCAAACTCAAATGACGGATATGTCAAGTTGTCAAAACGAAAGGTGACAAACTACTTGTCATTTGAAAATGACACTACGATGATACCGGAAAACGTTATGGCGGAGAATGGATGATGCAACAAAATCGAAACGAAATAATTTACGAGTCAATACCAATGTACCCTCAACTTTTTGATATTTACGTATTTAACTTTTACATGAATATTTAACGAAATTACGACAAAATATACTACGAAAAACGATACAATTATGTTTACGACGACAAAAACTAACAAAATTGTATCACTTTAGTATGATTCGATAAATAGATCTTGCAAAATCACGATCGAAAGTTACGACAAAGTTTGATACTTAAATTATCTATAGCCGCCTATCAAATAATCCGGCTCGAAGGACCAAAATAAATGTGTAATCCGGCTCGAAGAACCAGACCTTGTGCTCCAGTTATTAGCCGAAGCACCCTTCGATACGATAGAGTGGACTGTATATTTGAGCTAGAGACTGATAGCATACAGAATTAGGTACAGATACGGGTACGATTACAAAGGTACTCACCGAGGTTTCTTCTTACTGCATATATGAGCTAACTGACGCTGCGCAGACTTACACCAGTGTTTCGCTCTTCAAACTCCTTGACGATAGACCCCTGTATCTTCCACGTGAACTGTCCTTCTTCGCCACTATCAGTCCCATACGATAATGTATTGTTTAACGATAAATTAGTCCGTTTGGACTCGACAAATGATATAATTAGGCTCCTGCACTAAGTGCTCGCCACGAAAACGAGAAAACGATAAAATACGAAAACGACAATTTGGAATTAGCACGTTCGCGCTCCCGCCATGCTAACTTCTCAACGACAAGAACAAGACTCCCCATAGACAACAACTGTCATAGAGTAACAAAATATTTTTAACCATCGACAAACGTGAACAGCCCGTAATATCAATAGCAGTTTAAACTAAATTCTGAGTTTAAACTGTCATTGTTGGTTCAACAAAAGACAGTTTAAACTCAGAATTTAGTTTAAACTGCTATTGATATTACGGGCCTTAGACGCTAAACTTCAACTTGACTGCAGCGTCACTGAAATTTAGTCGATGAGTCTTAAAGTTACGTGAATAATTAGGCTGCTGGTCATTTTTGTTATTAAAATAATCTGTTAAACTATAGTAACATTTTTCAATTAATTATATTTTTAATTAGGTAAAAAAATTAACAATTGTCTCTTCAATATTTTTTTTTGGAGTTTATTAAATATCTTTATCGCCATTACGTTTGGACCGTCACTGTTTGATCGCCATCTCTTAGAATTCTTAGATAGATAGATAGGTAGATAGATAGATAGATAGATAGATAGATAGATAGATAGATAGATAGATAAATAGATAACTCTTTATTGTTTGCACACCACTCTTATACGAGAAAATTGGGTTCCTATCCTGATAAAAATTGGCATTTGTCTAATAGCAGTTGTTTTAGATGCGGTTGCTGAGGCAAAGGCCATACATACATATGTCGGTGAGGCCACGAATCTCCAGTGTAGGTCCAGCGACGGACCACTTTATTCTACAGGCTTGTCCGATACTTAGGTTGGCATAAATATGACATGTCATATTTAGATAAGGGAATTGTCAATAAGATAGAACGGATGATCACGGAGTGTTGAAGTACTTTGGAATATTGATGTGAACGTTAGAACTGGAAATATATCATGGTGCAAAGTAAAAGGAATATTATTGAATAACCAACACCGTAGAATACCCCTTCTGCCATACATACATGTGCTGCGTAAATAATTTCTAAGAATTGAAATTAATTTTAATTGCATTTGTGTTAGATGCTAATTGAAACTTGTTAACTGTTAATTTTTAATTAATTATTATTTAACCGTTTGGAGTGTTCAATGATGTTTCATTCATTTCATTCGTTCATTTTCATTTGTTTTTTGGGTTTAACAATTATTTAAATATCAATGATATTAAAATGCCTATTCTCGTTGGGTAAGACGTTTTTTTAAACAAGTGTACGTGCTGGTAGTTATTTTAACTCGCCTGGTGACATTCTCTTAAAATTATCTATAACATGATAACATGTAGATATAGTTGGGCCAAGGAATTGAAGTGAAATCATTCTAATTAAAGCTTGTATTTGGAAGTAAATCCGACCCCATAATTGAGACAATTAAAAAGACTTGTCTATCTTTATGATTTTGTTGTTGATTATGATAAATTAATCTCACTCTAAAAAGGTTTTATAGATCCCAAACTAATACGCGCATTATTTATTTCAGCAATCACTATTCCTCTAATAGCTGTATTTGCAAATGTAAACAATGGCAGAGCTATCGATGATAAGTACAAATATTCTGATGACATCGATTCAAAAAATGATATATTTAGTAATTCCAAGCTTGGTTTGCCAGTGAAAAGTAATAAATATGATAACATTAACGATTTGAAAAGTGATGACAAGGGTATGTTTAAAGAACTGGAATATCTCCTAACAAATATCCTTGGTCCTAAAGTATCGAAAACATTGAAAATAAAATTCTACAATGCTTCCCCACAAAGGACGTTGCATGATACATATTCACAAAAGCCAGTTGGACTTCTGGGCTTAAAAATTAGAGATATCGACCTTTTGGATCTTATGCAGTCTTCAGCATTACGCAGAAAAAGATTCAGAGGTATGTTGGATTTACCAATTGCTTTGATAGTTAATAAAGATTTAAATGAAGTAGTATAAACTGAAGACACAACTACGACGATTCTTGGTAAATGTACCCAACATGCCCGAATGCGTCATCTATTCATAGTATCTTTTAATAATGTAGACATGCATATGCTAAATTATAACAAACTAATATTGCGAATCAAATTACTACTAAACAACGCTTTCTTGGATCATTTAAATTAGTTGATTATGGTTGATCACTACGATTTGTAGCGAAAAATTGGTAGTGTGATGTATGGCCAACTCGATGCATTTGAAAAATTGGCCACATACTTTTCAACAAATAATCTAAATATTACCAAAAAAAACCGACTTCGAATGGCCGGAGCAGACGGAGTCATTGTCCATCGGGGTGGACGCGAGGGATGGGGCTTCCTTAGCCTGGATGGTATACTGATGACGAATGGGTTTTACAGCCATCGACCAAAGACTGTATTGTGATCCTTGATTGCATCATATATCAGCCTCGCATTTTTATACAATTATTTTACTGAAAAATGAGAAGGTGCTGGTCGCTCAGCCCAAAATCAGGACCATGTCCGTTTCATATCTTCGACTTAGCTGATTTAACGAGGCATTATAAATGGGAAAGCTAGAAACTAATACAGCTATCTGATTAAAGACATTTTGAGTGGCACACCCACGTCAGTATCGAAATAGTAAAACATTCAGCGTATACAAGCATAAAGTAGACAGGCTTTTGTGCACATCACTACAAAAGTAATGTTGCTGCCGGTATAAATTATTCTAACAACTACCAAAGTCTTCGGTGTATATTGAGGTAGATATATTGAGGTAGATTATACTTCGGTCATATAATGTTTAACATTTTATTGCAGGTAGAAAAAAATCCAAACATCCAATCACGAAAAAAAATAAGAAACTCTTTTTAGGCATTTTTTCAATTCTTGCCAGATTTTCAAAGTTTTTGTTCCAAGGAGCGAAGGCAATAGTAAGCAAGACGCCTTCAGTGGTCTCTAAAGTAAAACCACCGAAAATTATTAACCCTTCTAATGTCAAACCCAACCTGAAACCTAATATCAAACCCAATCCAAAACCTAATATCAAACCCAATTCGAAACCTAATATCAAACCAAATCAAAAACCCAACACGAAACCTAACAAAAAACCCAACAACAATGGTAAAAACAAGCGCAACAAAAAATCCAAAGACAAAAACAAAAACAATAAAGAAAAAGATAATGATAATGATATTGATTTCGATATCGATGATGATGGTGATGATGCTGAATTTGATGGTCATGATGCTGATAATGATGAGGAACCCGAAGAACGTTATTGATGGAATATTAAAAATACATATAGTTAAATAAATTTATCAGAATTGCGACTTGCCGTATATTAATTAAACTATTATTTCAATGGTTGACAAAGTATCAGACGAACCACTACGAGGTGGTAAATGAATAAATAAACGTTCATGACATCAAAGCAGTGAATTTAATGAAGCGTTGCTCGCTAAAAAGCAGTTGGTAACACATTATGAACTTAACGTCCTACATATTAATTTACGTAAATTATCTACTGAACCATCTGAAGTTAGTGATATGCTTTCACATCTAGCACAAAATATTTTGGTACTTTATTTTCATATCCTTAATTGTTGTTTAATGGGCTTGCCACCGACTCAGAACATTTAGTAGTGTACTACGCTAAAAAAATTGTATGGGAAATCTCGAAAATCGACTTCATGAATGCATTATTTTAGTAGTCTCAAACCATCTTCGCGTTTATTGCCATCCAATGAAACCAGTTTGGGGCACATCCGTTGGATGATTTCAGAGTCTATAAAGGACATCCGTAGAAATATTTTTTGTGTTTCATTATTAGCCTCGAGCATTGGCGCAGTTGCCAGCCTCTCGGTATTCTGTAGGATACATTTTGGACAGTGTGCGCAGGAATTATATGACATAATTCCTACATCCCCTTTCCACCATCATTCAAATAGTCCAGTCTAGTATTCAAAAATGGCCAAGCATTCAGCTTTTAATTTATGATATCTTTATCTGTGGGTAGATAATTAAAACATTATATTTACGACATTCATGGTTGTTAAACGTAAGGTCTTCGTATCGTCTGGAATGTCTGGATATTCATTCGCATTTTTATTGTTACAATAATTCTCTTTCCCTTTGTTATGTAAAAGTTATTTGATATTACTTCATAGCCAATAATCATTATTAATTTTAACATGTATGTATGTACATTGCACAGTGCTTGAAGGGACTTATTTATTTATTTTATTGTTTAGCTATTTTGTTCTTCTTCTTTGGTAACTATTTTTGATGTGTAATAAACTCTATAAAAGACTTGATTTCCATAATGCTATGAGACTTCATTGTAAATTAACTTTGGCAACCGAAACAAGTAAGAATAATTTCCAATGTAGTCGAAGATAGATCCATCGCGTGTTACTGGAATCGCTCTTTGAAGAATAGGGATAGAACCTTAAGATTCACGAAAAAATACTATAAAAATAATAATCTTCAATTTAAAGACAAAAATTGATAAACAACAATCATTTTCAAATTTCCCGCCAAAAACGCCACGTGATGTCACTAGCCGATATTCAATACTATCTGTCGACTGAAGTTAGTTGCACTTTCATATAAAATAGGAACAATGACGTCATAAGCGCCATACGGCGTTTGAGGTCACGTGACAGTGAGTACTATTTTTAACATTTTAAAATAATTATATTTAATTTATATTGATTGATTTCGACAAAAGAATAATATTTTAGGTGTTTAAATGTTTTCCTTGATACTTTAAACATAAATTTATTTTAATTTACTGATAGTGTCAACATCCCTATTGCTTGATGCTTTCTGGATGGTAGAATATAGATCTTATATTCTGGTTTGAACCAAGCTTATGACAACAGCGTCTCTAACGTCTGTGCCTTCGATGGTACTGGTAATATAGTTGAAACTCTTTCTCTACGTTTTAATGGAGCTAAAGGTAGATCTTTCCTCAGAATGATATAATATGGGGTACGAATAAAAGAAGATATTGTAAAATTTGTGTTTATTTACACTTTGGCAGTGATGGCATGAGATTCACTTATGTACAAAGAGAGTTACTATGAGACCTTTGTGGTATTTTTCCATTGAGCAATCGGTTTCTTTCCTTGGATAATGAGGTCGGTAGTACCAGTCCGAGCTGGCAACACCATGGTGATGATATTGCCCGCTGCGACCGCGCATAGTATTTTGGATCCGATTCGAAGAAAACAGAAGGGAATTACAGATGGTTGGAAATCGGGTCAAAAATACTACTAGAGCGAGACTCGGTCAGTTTACCAGCCGCGGTAAGCGAGGCCGAGGCCGTGGGCACCGTAGCCGGCGTAGGCGAGGGGAGCGTTCCAGCCAGCGTATGCCAAGGGGGCGGCGACAAGGGGAGCGGCGCCGACGTGAGCGGCACGGACGGCAGCGGCGGCACCATCGATAGCAGCGGCTTGGGACTGAGCGGCAGCAACGTAGTTCTGGGTAGCAGCAACTCCGTTCCAGTAGGCGTTCTGGTTGATGTCACGAGTGGTCTCAGCCACCTGACGGACTGCCTCGGTGTTGTATTGGATCGCGGCCTCGGCGGCGCGGGCCTGGCCTTCGACTGCGGCGCGGGTGTGGTCCTGGGCCGCCACGGCGGCGTCGATGGCGGCGGCCTGCACGTCTCCGGCGTTGGCGCCGTAGACTAGGGGAGCCAGGATGGCGCTAGCCGAAGCATAGCCGAGGAGAGCGACGAAAGCGATCTGTGGAGAAGAGTTTGGATTGGTGATTTGCAAGCTACGATTACCACTACTATGCACAGTGAGATTTCCTGTGTCGTGGGTGCCATGGATAACACACACCCATACCGAGAACAGAAATTCAAACTCATCATTCAAATTTATCTTCATCATTCTCTCTGTGAGGTCCTGCCCTTGGCACGGCATAAGTAACCATTACGCGACACGAGTTGTCATAGGTCGGGTTGCGGTTCGGATGGTGAAAGAAAAAAAGTTGTCGATATTTGTTATATTCTACCCGGTAGAGGTAAAGATATTTTCAAGATCATTTTGGGAATTATTCGCATTCTCAAGATCTGTAGATATCACCCAAGAATGTGTTCTTAATGGTCTACAATTAAACAATTAGCTACGCTATGATTTGTATCTGTAATCCGAGTAACTATTACGCGAGATTAACTATCTACTCAATGTTAAGTTAGTATGTATGTCACGGTTCGTGAATTATTTCTAGTTAGACCTCTAATACAATAGAACCGTCCGGTTTCCTTAAGCAAAGGCGTACTTCCCTTTAAACGGCTTACATTAATATTTAGTAGCTTCAAACAATAGCGTTATCAATCGTCGATATTTCATAATCGTATTTGTAATCGTTTACTCTGAGGTCGCGACAAACCGATACATGGATTCATTTTATATAGATTTATTTATTGTTTTTGTAAAAAAGTCATAGGAGAACAATTAACAGATACAGTTGTACAAAAGTCCTGCTTATCTCTTACGAAATTTCTTCCAGCAAAACTGCGACTGGAGAGGTGACAGCTTTAGTTTTTTTTACGAAGTTAAAAATTTATTATCGAATATGACTTGATTCTTGTATGGAAAAGGTACCTTAATAATCGTTTACCAATTAAAATTATGGACCAAATGACGTTTAGCGTATTAGTCGATAAAAAATAAAAAAGCCCCAAATTTTTTTTGGCTGTTCATAACGTGACTTTAGCCCCACATTGGTTCATCGCGGGAAAAATGGCGATGTCAAAATATAATTAGGCGCGAATTATCGTAACAACAGCGCGATCGGAAACGCGTTGCGTAAATTGTCGAATTTTGCGATGCGTTCGAGTTAATTTGTATAATTGCTGCGGAGGTTTCTTTTGTAACAATTCTATTAGATATGCTTAATTGCGTATATCGGTATTATCGGTACTAATCGTTAGTACGAAAATGGCGAAGTTTAACTAGTATTTATGTAAGTTTAATCAAGGATAAAAAAAATAAAAAAAAGTTTCAAAGCAATTACAAGTCTTAAGAAAATATACTTTCAATAATAAATAACTTTTGGAGTAAGTTCTGTTATTGGCAGATAAAAAATGGCGACATAATGCATGTCACGTCCGCTATTACATTTTGGTCCGTTTTTCCCGTCCTTGACCGAGAACGCGCTACGCATGCAAAACACATGACCGCACATACAAGTCATTCCTTCGTTATACATTTTGCATCTTAACTTAAGTGGATAAGAGTCAAATTCCTTCAACAAATGTACACTAATGCATTGTAATGTAGCACGTTTGCTACAAAGCAAATTGCATTCTAATTTCTACAACAAAAGGAATAGATTTATTTGAACTGGGCAAGTGATTTAAAATGCATTGTTGCTATTATAATTTTGCATACTCTGTTGTAAGGATTATTCCCTTGTGAAGTTGTCGTAATGGTTGACAGGTGTCAGATTAGGTTAGAAATCGTGCCTGAATTGCAAATTTTGTTGTTAGTCTGTCTTTAGGTAGGTGTGGCTGCGTGCGTGGTTTTGTCAGTCATAGAAAGTATAAATAGCTACTAAACCTCTCAATATCAAGTCCCGGACACAATTTGATAATTTAATTGAATATTCAATTACAATTCATTATGAATTGATCGATGTTATAAATGCAAATGTCGGCAAAAACATTCGAACAAAAAATTACAGTAGGTACCCCAGGCAAGACAACAAAAAATAAATTTAGAATTGTCATAATAAGAATGGTGTACTTGTATGTATATCAATTTAACATTTGAGATTTTAATTTTTTTATTATATGTAATGAAATTGAATTTTTGTATCGATATTGTTGGTTAATAGACCGTAACTCGCATGTTATTGTCAGTCAATTTTGTCGTGTGAAATATCCGAACAAGATTAAAAAAATGTTTTCGACATTAGCTTCCGGTCTTTTGGCCATGTTTTCTTCAGCTTTAATAATAATTAAAATGCAGATAATGTTTTTTTACTTCACAGTTAGACGTATCGATTACTACTGTACGAAACTATATTACATTTATACAATATCAAAGTACTGTTACATTAGACTTATATGGGAAGTATTTGTGTTATTTTTGACCTTTAAAAGTTTTCCAAGTTCAGACCAAAAGTTAATAGAGAAAAGTTACAAGTTACAACAATTTTTTATACTACTACCGTGAGAAAAAATATGCAAATTAATAATAAAATGACTCTATATATGATAGGATTTCCCTTTGAAGTAAATTAATACTGTTATTGTTAGTAGCTTAGGTGCTAAGCAGGTGTTAACTTTGTAGCGTAGAATAATTTACATTCTGCGAGTCTAAAGTTGTAAATGGAGCAAAAATAATTTTACTGGGACGGATTAAATATACATGACCGGATTTAGTCAACAACGTTTTGTTGCATAATTGAATATAAAGGCATAAAGAGACATTAAAAAATAAGTGCAATTGGCAATGATATTTTGATCTGAGAGTATTGAAAAATTATTTGAACACAATAAAATAAGCAAAATAAATGGAGAGATAAAAAGCAATCGAGTGACATTTATAACCGCATTGCATTCAAAAAAGGAATATGATTGTTAACGACATGATACATATAAACAATTAAATTACTTTACTGCAAAAATACTAAGTATTTCTCATTACAGTCCATAAGTACATGTTAATAATTGCCACTTTTTTACTCGACTATTAGTAATGGTAATGATTCGCGAACAAGATCCGACTGACATGTAATTGATTATAATTTAGTTAATTGTAACAAATAAGCCTTTACGTCGTTAAATTGTAGGCTGTATGAAAAAGTAAACCTTGCTCTATATTTTATCTGTTGACATCTGTCAAGTGACAGATGAGCGTTATTCGCGCCATTTTTGAATCGGATATTGTTGGCGAATTCTTTTTATTTTTTTATAGCTGATTTAAGGGTGTGATACAGTACCAGAAATCTCATCTTGCACTTCTTTGTCAGACTGCTAGATAGCTACTGAATGCTGTGTTGTGGCGTGGCATGTCTTTTATACGCGCGAGGGGCATAGGCGAAGTTCATATTGAAAGTGTCCAGTAATTATTGGTACAATAAGGTGTGTACTTGCTTGTCATGTAGTCCTTACAAGGCGTAGACTTGAATTTTTTTTACGAGCCGGTGCAAGTTTTTAATTACGATCTATTTGGCGATTTATTAAGGACGCTTTGTATTGTTGCTGTGTGGAAGTTATGTGGAATGTATGAGAGTTATTTTCTTGTTGACGTAATATTGATATTTTTCTTGAGATATTGCATGTTATGTTTTGAGTTATGTCTTGGTAAGCTTCTGTGTCAAAGTATTTCAAAAATTATGTTTAAGTCTTTTACAATACGATTCTTCTAACGATGCATCATTTGTCGAATAATAAGAAGAAGCTTAGAAGTTATGCGTAACGATGTACTACATACATATATGTATTTGGACTGAAAATATAACACAATTTTTGCTTTCGCTGTAATCGTATAAACAGACACTTATTAAACCTATTTTAATCAAACACTTCTTAAATATAATAAATAAATACTTCTACCCACTCATAGCCCTACACTAGGATTAACCTATGTTGTGGGTGCCATGTACAAACAAACAAAGACAAGGATAACCTCGTGATACATATAAAGATTCTTAAACCTCATACATGACACGTGATGCAGTAAGAAGATAAAATTAGCAATGAAAACCTCAATACCTCGTCTGTCTTATTTCTTCGCCTATCTTTAAGCTGGCGTGGAGTCATCCATATTAAATAATGTCAATCACAGTCAATTCTTAAATCTCGTGACAACTTTGTTTCATGGAACAGAAACAATAATCGAAAATATTATCTAACTTATTCTGATATAACAAACAACACTAATATATTAATCAGAAAACTAACATATCCTATCCTAAATGTGAAAGTCTGTGAAGATATAGGGATGTTTTTCTTTCCATGTCGGCTAATCGACATTCAAATCAAGAGTAAGCCTAGGACAAGAAAATAGGCTTAATCAGTGTCTAAACTTGACTATCAAGTCTTACTTATGAATACATCTTTTTCGGTGAAATTATTTATTTTTAACAGACTTCAAAAAAGGATGAGGTATTCAGTTCTACTGTATTTTTTATGTTTGTTACCTCTTTCGACTGGGTGAACCGATTTTGATGATTATTTTTTTAATCGAAAGCTGGTGCTTGTCATGTGGTCAGGTGGGCCAGGAATTACAACTGTAATCGCTACATGATAAGCAGAGCCGATGAGATAATCCGAGTCAAAGCTTACCAAATCCAACGCCTCTCATGCCATGACAGTTACCTACGCGCCACGTGCCAAATCTGACAGCCGATCTTGTCAGTGATTGTGACGTCCACAAATCCGTAATGGAGCAGCGTGGTGGAATAGGCTCTAGGCCTCAAGAGGAGAGACCCGTGCCCGTTAGTGGGCCATTAATGGGTTGAAGCCATATTAATATCTCAGGATTTGTACTGAGTTTATACGAGACAGAATAAAATCGTTGCCGTGTCTATTTCTATGTAAGTGTTGAGCGTAATGTAATAACAATTTGTTTTGATACGTTAGAAGCAGGAAGCTTTGTGACAGTTAAAAAGGCTCTTAGCTCTCAGTGACATTAAGGCCCTGAGACAGCATAGGTAGCATATAGTGTACACTTCAGACGAATGGTTAGAAAATGTTTGAGTAATATTACTGAAATGGGCTTGAATCGTACGTGAAATTAAACAACTTAGGCCCCAGCTCAGAGTCACTAACGGTTACTTAAATCGCTCCTTAGTAAAGAATCACCATGCAAATTCTGTACTAAGGAGCCATTTAAGTAACTCGGTAAAAGGAGCACAGGACGCCCACCGACCAGGTGGACTGACGACCTGAAGAAGACAGCGGGCATCCGCTGGATTCAGAAGGCTCAGGACCGGTCAGAGTGGTGCAAGTTAGGGGAGGCCTATGTCTAGCAGTGGACCTCCAAAGGCTGATGGATGGATGGATGACTCCACATCAGGGAATAAACAAACAAACATCTTATTTTTAATATACGGCATTATATTGCGTTGACTTAGCAGCTTGATTTCAACTTCAAGGTATTGCAGACTTCTACTCGGCACCCAGACTCTACGCGTTCCTGAGAAGGGGTTGCCAGAGAAACAGATATCAGATATGCCACATAAATAGTTGCTATGGTAACGGTAGCCACAGATGAACGTAGCGTTATTTCCTATTTGTGTAATGTGTTTATCTATACTTCTATACTAATATTATAAAGAGGAAAGATTTGATTTTTTGTTTGCATTGAATAGGCTCCGAAACTACTGAACCGATTTGAAAAATTCTTTCACTGTTAGAAAGCTACATTATCCCCGGTGAACATAGGCTATATTTAAAAAAAAAATAGGGATCCTTAATAAAACTTCAATAATGTAAGCCAAGGTGTAAAAAAATAGGAAAACCGAAGCAAAGCGAGGGTGATTACTCGTTGAATAATATTTTGAACCTTCATAACATTTACACTCACGACATAGTTGTAGGCGTGATAAGTATTTAATACGTCTGATTAGCATACTATACTATGATAACACGAATAGCTGGCGTGCTTGTCATTGGCAACATTGTATGTCTGTTCTGTAGGTGAAGATCAACGTGTAGATATTAAATAACTTGTGTAAATTAAAAAATAAAAAAAAACCCGCCTGCTATCAAAAAGGCTATCATGATATACCTTTTTGAAAACCTTATGATGAGCTCTTTAATTTGATACCCATATTGCATTATTCGATTTATTTTACTTTGTGATACTTCAAGCAATGGCATCTCACAGCCACCATATTTTTTTTTAACGTCACCTATCTAAGAACACTTGGGTTATCAAGACGAATCTAACGATATTTTAATTATGTAAATTGATCCTGCGGTTTGGAAGATATGAGGTAATAAAGAATATTACATGCATACATACATATGTACATACAAGATACGCGCGTAAAACATAACCCTTCCTTGGCAGTCGGGTAAAAATAATTTGTAGTTTTAGGAACTGGTGTTGGTTGGATTTCGGTTTTATCGCTATTGACGCGAATCATAACAGTAGATGCGTCATGTCATGTCGGAGTTTCTTGGATGACATGAAAACTTCCGACACTTGGGGTGGATAAACCTTCCTGGAGCAGCGTGGTGGAGTATGCTCTAGAAGTCCTCAACAGGAGAGACCTGTGCAGAAGAAGGAACAAGACAGAAGCACTCAAGAATAGGGATGTTGACACTATCAGTAAATTAAAATAAATGTATGTTTAAAGTATCAAGGAAAACATTTAAACACCTAAAATATTATTCTTTTGTCGAAATCAATCAATATAAATTGAATATAATTATTTTAAAATATTAAAAATAGTACTCACTGTCACGTGACCTCAAACGCCGTTTGGAGCTTATGACGTCATTGTTCCTATTTTATATGAAAGTGCAACTAACTTCAGTCGACAGATAGTATTGAATATCGGCTAGTGACGTCACGTGACGTTTTTGGCGGGTTTGAAAATGATTTTTATGTATCAATTTTTGTTTTTAAATTGAAGATTATTATTTTAATAATATTTTTTTCGTGAATCTCAAGGTTCTATCTATAAAATGAAATTGAATCCTAAAATTAGTCAACATCCCTATTGTTTACTACTAGCGGTCATCCATCCACCCACTGTCCGTTGTTGCTTAACTTTATCGATCGCTTGGATTGACACAAGTAAAAGGATGAGCTGAGAGTTTCCAGAATTTGATCCTTCTTAGCAACACGTCATTATTTTTAACCCACTTCAAAAAAGGAGGAGGTATTCAATTCGACTGTTTTTTTTTGTTTGTTACCTCAGAACTTTCAACTGGGTGAACCGATTTTGATAATTCTTTTTTTAATCGAAAACTGGTGCTTGTCATGTGGTCCTATATAAATTTGAACTAGATCTGACGAGTAGTTTTTGAGTTATTTTGAAGTCGTTTATTTTTTTCTTGGTAAAGTTCAGATTATTCAAAATCAACGGGTTCGATTCCTGGCGAGGAATATTAATTTTGCAAAAATCTAATGATGCAGTTTTAGTTTTCATCAAAATCTGTCTCGAAACTCCTTTGACTATTTTTCGCTATTCCTTACAGTGTAGAATTTGGCCATCCATGCAACTTGATTTAACCTGTATAACTTTGTCAAAACTCTAATCAATTTACCTATGTTATCTATACATCAAAACACTTAATTTGACAGACTGTTTAGCCTTCGAGTTAAAAAACAAACAACGTAATGCTCGAATTCTTAAAGTTGGACACGACCGACGGCGCCTGGCGTTATCCCAGATCATATCGGTAACAGAAGGTCAGCTTTTGAAATCGGTTTACTGTAGCGTCTGAGCGCACGCAGTTTTAGCTGTTATGGATATCTAAATCTTGATATTACGTGATGTATCTTTTGTTGGTTTTAATAGACAACTTTGCGCGTTAAATTTTTAACCGACTTCAAAAAAGGAGGAGGTTCTCAATTCGACTGTATTTTTTTTTTATGTTTGTTACCTCAGAACTTTGGACTGGGCGAACCGATTTTGATCATTCTTTTTTTAATCGAAAGCTGGTGGCTGTCATGTGGTCCCACATACATTTTATTGAGATCTGACAATGGCATCCATGAGAAAACCACATAAGTCGTAAATTTGTGTTAAGATGTGCGCGACAAATTGACGAATAACTCAATATCACGCCAACCGATTTCGATGATTCTTTTTTTAATCGAAAGCAGGCGCTTGTCATGTGGTCTCACATAAATTTGAACGAGATCTGACAACTATGTAGTTTTTGAGACTTTGAAGTCGGTTATTTTTTGTTAGTAAAATTTAGATTATAAAGAAATAACCATAAAAAAATGTAAAAAAGCCGTCAGTTTTATTTTGAAAAACATAGTTAACAACCATCTCAATTATGGCAGTTTTCAAACTAAAAAAAATCGCATCACAATCGGTCCATTCGTTTAGACACTACGATACCATAGACGGACACACAGTAGCACAGACACGTCTAACTTATAATACCCTCTTTTTCTGTCTGGGGTTAAAAAGAGAGAAAGTATTGATTCGCAAGCTTAAAAAAAGCTTTAAGTTCTTGTAGGATTCCTTCTCCGTTCTCCATAGCAGTTGTTCGAGCGCGAAGCGATCGAACAGCTCAGCACTTTTGCGTTTAACCATTTTTGCACTAATTAATAATATAAGTAATGTTCAATCGTATGAGTAGTCAGTACATCGCTAACCATTGGTGTGCTCACACCAAAACCATTAAGGCTCCATAGCAATAATATCGTATTGTAATAAATAAGTGTTTCTCACGTTGTGTAAACCAGTTCAGTTAAATAAATAACTACCAATTACCATAACTCGGGATTTCTTATTACGGACCAACAACCAAACCACAGCATCCTTTTTACATGGTCCTTCGAGCCTTTCGGGACGCGTTACGGGCAAATTACGGGACCATATCGTAAAGTTTCGTGTTTCCGAAAATTAAACCAAAACGAACCAGTGGCTATAGTGATCAGTGCATTCAATTGGATTGCAGTGATATATGATACCAGCGTAAGGCGATACCCGGGTGAGATCTAACCATTTATTATTTTTTATTTGCCATATTATAATAACTATGGAAATGGAAACTATTTATGCTAACCAAGTTGAGATTACTAAATTTTTCTCTAATCTTTTAACCAACTTTAAGAAGGATGGGGCTGATCGTAAGACCATTGATTATTGTGAAAGGAAATTAAAAACCTTAGAAGAGTATTGGGTAGAGTTCCAACGTAACCATAGAGAGCTTCTTGATTATGCTAATCTTGACCATGTGTATTTTACCAGTAATTGTTTTGAAACCGCGGAGAACCTTTATTTGACCGTAGAAAACTTAATTACTGAAACCATGAACCAGTTACGTGAGAAACAGGAATTAAGTAAACCAGAACAGCCGATGCCTCAGGAACGTAGCAACGTCCCTAGTGTGCCGGAAATCAATCAGCTAGGTACCTCATTTAGCGCGGGGGCTGCCCAGCAGCAGCGTAATACTTCGTCTGGTGGTAACAGCAAGCTAAACGAATTGCTTAGAAAACAAACCATCAATTTTAAGGCATTTATGCGTACGGTGAACATTATAGAAGTCAACCATCTGGAGAACAAGTGGGAATTTGAAGACACTCTTAAGTCTCTTCAAGCTCGTTGGAGTGCCGTTGACAGTCTACATTGGCTGATAGAGGATGAGAGTGACGGAGAAGACAGGTGGTACCAGAAATTATTCACTCAATATGAAAAGATTTATATGGATTTAAAGAAAACTATTAATACCAAGATGTGGTCTGTGTCTCATCGAGAAAAGTCCACGCCACAAATGGATATCCCGGCATTCAGCGGCAACTATCACCATTGGGTTTCTTTTAAGGACCTGTTTGTTGAAACCATCCATAAGAATCCGTCCTTATCTAACGCGCAGAAAATGCAATTTTTAAAAAGTAAAATAACGGGGGATGCCGAGCGTCTAATTCACCATCAAATTCAAATTCAAATTCAAAATCATTTATTCATGTAGGTATCATTGATACACTTATGCACGTCATTTTTGTAATTTACCAGCTTTTCGGAAAGGTGCTTTGTCATGGAGGAGAAGAAAAGC
This sequence comes from Thymelicus sylvestris, assembly GCA_911387775.1. Lineage (NCBI taxonomy): Eukaryota > Metazoa > Arthropoda > Insecta > Lepidoptera > Hesperiidae > Thymelicus > Thymelicus sylvestris. The sequence continues at coordinate 741,084 of OU426912.1, read as the reverse complement.
CGAAAGAAACTCCTCAGCACATCTTTTAAAAATAAAATACATTGGTATATTTCTTACAAAGAAGTATCACTAGCCTGTACGGAACTGGTTGCAGATCTGGTCATTTCCATGCGTCTTTGTCATTTATGTACTCATCTACAGTATAGTAGCCTTTGCCTAAAAGTTGAGATTTTACATGTTTCTTAAATAATTCCACTGGCAAATCACGTATTAACTTTGGGATTTTATTATAGAACTGTACACCACGGCCCATAAAAGATCGCTTCACTTTAGAAAGACGGTAAGATGGCGTTACTAACTGGTGCATTTTTCTTGTTTGGCGATTAGTGATATCAAAATTTTGTTTATACGCGCTTATATTATTCCGTATAAAAACCACGTTACTATAGATATATTGTGAGGCTACTGTAAGTATACCTATTTCTTTGAACTTGTCACGCAAAGTTTCACGAGATCTAAGTTTATAAATAGCCCTAATAGCTCTTTTTTGTAGTATGAAAATTTGTTCTATACTGGCTGCTTTGCCCCACAGCAAGATGGCATATGACATAATACTGTGAAAATATGCAAAATAAACCATCCTAGCAGTTTCGACGTCAGTAAACTGCCTTATTTTCCTAACAGCATAAGCAGCCCTACCGAGTTTAGTCGCGAGATTTGTTATATGTGGGCCCCACTGAAGTTTACTATCTAAGGTCACCCCTAAAAAGACCGTGGATTCCTCCATGTGCAATATTTCATTATTCAGTCTGAGAGATTTGTTAACTTTTTTAACATTAGGTAGTACAAACTCTATACATTTAGTTTTTTTTGCATTTAAAAGCAAATTATTGATAGTGAACCAACGCGACACATGCGAAAGAGCACTATTTACGTCGTCAAAATTTACTTTATTCCTTTCACACTTAAATATTAATGATGTATCGTCAGCAAATAGTACAATATCCGCTTGGTTCTTTACATAATGTGGTAAATCGTTAATGTATACCAGAAAAAGAAACGGACCCAAGATCGAGCCCTGCGGTACACCCAACACAGCCGGTGACCCCGATGACTTAATATCTTTTATACTAACTTTTTGTATCCTATCACTCAAATAAGACGCGATCAAGCTAAGGGCCTTGTTTTTTATACCATAGTGGCCAAGTTTAAACAGCAATGTTTCGTGCTGAACACAATCAAATGCCTTAGATAAGTCACAAAATACACCTATGGCATTTTGTGATGATTCCCATGCTTCAAATATATGCTTTAAAAGCCTAGCCCCTGCATCGGTTGTACTACGGCCTTTAGTGAAACCGTATTGATCAGGATGTAATAAATTATTATTGTTGAAATGGGACAGCATTTGATTCAATATTATTTTTTCAAAAATCTTACTAAGAGTTGGTAAAATAGAAACTGGTCTATAGTTATTAATATCGGTTTTTTCGCCTGTTTTAAAAAGTGGTATAATTTTGCTGCATTTCATAAGATCTGGAAAGATACCTAGATCTATGCATTTATTAAAAACTATGACCAAATATGGTGCTATAATATCTATAATATGCTGTATTATTTTTACCGAAATGCCCCATAAGTCACCGGTATTCTTTACCTTCAGAGACTGAAATGCGTTAATTAAGTCTCTAGTGGTTATATGTTTAAATTCAAATAAAATATTACATTCATTAACATGATTTTTTAATATAGAAAGTGCTTCCGTCGGCGAAGAAGCTAATGAACTAGTTAACGTTATAGGAATATTACGGAAGTGATTTTCAAACTCACTTGCCACGTCTTTATCAGCAGTGATTGTGTTATCATTAATCAACAGTTCGTAACTGAAATCACAGGACTTTGCGTTACCATTCTCACTACTAATTATATTCCAAGCCGTTTTTATTTTGTTATCCGAGTTAATAATCTTGTCCTTTATGTACATTGATTTCGCCTGAATGCAAACTATTTTAAAGATTTTTGAATAATTTCTTACATGCTCCTGAAAAGATGAAGAAAAATTGTATTGTTTCTCGGCATAGAGATCGTACATCTTGTTCCTGCTTTTATAAATACCTACAGTAGCCCAATCACTAAATTTACTATTTTTAGCTATATCTATATACCTAAACTTGAAAATTTGATTAAATTCATTATTTATGTTATTTGACAATGTGTTATATAGTTTAATTGGATCTCTTTGTTGTAACGTTAAATGCGTTTGTAGTTTTGATTTAATTTTCTCTTTAAAAGTTGAAATCTTTTTTTTAGTTATTGGTCTACATTTTATTAATTGTTTTTTCTTATTAACAGAATTATACAACGAAATTTTTTGTCCGCAGTGGTCTGACCTCAACTTACTGAATATCTCTTTATTTAAAATCTCACAATTGCAAAAGATATTATCTAAACATGTAGCTGTAGTGTCAGTTATTCTGGTTGGCTCATTGAATATTGGATTTAAATTAAAGCATTTAAACAAACTTAGTAGCCTAGTAGCCATAGGACTATCTAATAAGATGTCTACGTTGAAGTCACCACATATCACTACTTCTTTTTTAGAGACTAACCGTTTAAGTACATCCTCCAGTGTATCTTCGAAAATACTAAAGTCACCAGAGGGGGGCCTATATACACAGACTATAAAAAACCGCTCCAGTTCCACACATGCCAGTTCAATAGTGCGTTCTCACATCTTCAGATTAGCTCCGATAACTACGAAGTATGTTGGGATATACTGAACCATCGATATGGGAATAAAAAATTAATCTTCACTTCACATATAAACACCATGTTAGGGCTTCCAAACATACAACACCAATCATCAACCATGATTAAAAAATTGCATGACGTCACCAAAGAAAGTTTACATGCTATTCAAAACCTTGGGGTAGACATTAAAACGTGGGACCCACTTCTAGTGCATCTTTTAGGCCAAAAGTTAGATAGCGAATCGTTTGCAGAGTACGTTGAATCGGTAAAGGACCCTAGGGAGCTACCGGTCCTGCAGGAATTCTTATCATTTTTAGAATGTAAATTTACTGCATTAGAAGCTTCTCGCCGTAAACAGGAACATATTAACCAACCAAAATTAAACTTTCAATACAATTCGCCGCGTTATAACACTCATAACTTACCATCTAAACATAAAAATCATTCAATTCAAATAATAATTATCATCCATTAACACGCTATAACTCCAATAATATGAAACCGAACATGAGTACGTTCCACGTGTCGCGGTCAATCACTTGCATATTGTGTAACGCTGACCACGGGTTATGGCAATGCAGCAGATTTTTGCAAATGTCCAATGAATTAAAATTAAATACCGTGAACCAATATAATTTATGTCGCAACTGCCTTACTAATCATAACAACAAACCATGTTTTTCAAGTAAACGGTGTCGTAAATGTTTAGGTGCGCATAATACTTTAATGCACGAGGCATTAGTGAAATCTAAAACTGTTGCTATGTCGTCGAAACCAATAAAGCCTGCACAAAATATACCTCCTACCGAACACGTGCCTACATCTAGCCATGTGTCACGGGATAGTATATCTGAAATTTTGTTAGCTAGTGCCATGGTTTATGTCACGGGGGTAGACGGTTCTCAACATACCATGAGGGCTTTAATTGACCAGGGCTCTCAAATTTCGTTGATTAATGAAAAAACGGCGCAGACGTTAGGCTTAAAGAGAAACCAATGCAAGGGTAAGATATTTGGGGTAGGTGAAAAAGAAAATCACTGTAAGGGGACGATGAATGTTGAGATACGGTCGATGTATAATGATTTCTCGGTAAACACTACAGTTTTTATTATGAATAGTTTAATTAAGAGCTTACCAAATAAAACGTTTTCTAAACCATTATGGTCGCATGTTCAGAATATTAACTTAGCAGATCCTAAATTTAATGAAAGCCGTCCGATAGATTTATTGCTTGGAGCTGATTTATATAGTAAGATTATGCTAGGTGGTATTATACGTGGAGATGATGATGACCAGCCCATAGCCCAGCAAACCCAGTTTGGGTGGCTGCTCTGTGGCTCAATGAAGCCACATTATAGTTGTAACGTCGTTCTTCATAACGTTGATGATTTACGTAGGTTCTGGGAGAATGAAGAAATTAACCAGCCGATTGAAATGTCAAGCGATGACCATGAATGTTTACAGTATTTTTTATCAACCACAAAGAGACTTGAGGACGGTAGGTATGAGGTTAGGTTACCATTTAAACCAGAAACAAAAAATCAATTAGGAGATACGAAGCAGCTAGCTATGGCGCAGTTTCGTAGCTTAGAGAGGAAATTTGAGAAGAATAGTTTTTTAAAAGGGGAATACCAACAATTTATGAATGAATATCGCGATCTTAACCACATGATTCCTTCCACTAACACTACACCAGAGTGCTATCTGCCTCATCATGCTGTCACCAAGGAAGGGTCTCCAGCTAATAAATTTAGGGTAGTTTTTAACGCTTCTGCTAAGTCTTCTACCGGTACCACACTTAACGATACAATGTATACCGGCCCTAACTTACAGCAAGACCTACAAGAGTTAATTTTGAAATGGAGACAATATCGGTATGTCTATACTGCTGATATTGAAAAGATGTATAGGCAGATACTAGTACACCAGGAAGACCAAGTTTACCAAAAGATTCTGTGGCGAGAGTCTCCTACACAACCAATTCAAATTTTTCAGTTAGTTACCGTGACGTACGGAACCAAACCAGCACCATTTCTTGCTATGATGTGTCTCAAGCAGTTAGCGAGGGATGAACAACGAAATTATCCCGAAGCTACCAAAATATTAGAAAGTAGTTTTTACATGGATGATTTTGCGGTGGTGATCACTCGATAGAAAACGCGTTACTACTCAAGTCAGATTTAATTAAATTATTAAAAACAGGGGGATTCAATTTACGTAAATGGCAATCAAATGAACCTAAATTGTTATTAGATGAAGGGATGAAGGGGTGCAATGAACAGGTATATGAATTTAAACAACCAGATACAGCTAAAACATTAGGATTAGGATGGAACCCTCAAAACGACCATTTTAAGTTTTCGAAATTACCACTAGAGTCAAAATCAGACCTTGCTACCAAACGATCGCTCCTGTCGGATATCTCAAAGCTATTCGACCCGTTAGGGTGGCTAACGCCACTAACTACTACCATGAAATTGTTATTTAGAGATGTATATGTGTCAAAGATTGATTGGGATGAACCATTACCAACAACTATTAAGAACAAATGGGATACTTTGAGAGATGATCTGAGTGATATAAATACTATTGAGATAAAAAGATGGCTAGAATTAAAGAAAGATAATCAGGTTGTTCAGTTGCATGGGTTCTGCGACGCGTCGGATAAGGCCTACGCGTGTGTCATTTACTGTAGGGTGAGCGAAGGTAACCATCATACCATCACGTTAGTCGCTGCGAAGGGTAAACTCGCTGCGATGAGTAAAACCATGTCAACACCACGCTTAGAGTTATTAGGTGCCGTTTTACTTTCATCGCTAATGAAAAAGGCCTTACAGTGCCTACCAGGGTACCATATCGAAGTGTACGGCTGGATCGATTCTACAGCTGTGCTAGGATGGTTACAAGGCGAGCCAGCACGCTGGAAGCCATTTGTAGCTAACCGAGTAAAATGTATTACAGATATAATACCATCAACCAGTTGGCGATACGTAAAAACTAAAGAAAACCCGGCTGATTGCGCTAGTCGCGGTTTAACGCTTGCACAGCTTAAAAAGCATGAGCTGTGGTGGCAAGGTCCGTCGTGGTTGAATTCATTTAATATTCAAAATACCAATAAAACCGTGTATAAAACCGACTTAGAAGTAAAAACCTCATTTTTAAAACAATCCAATGTAGTAATAATTGATAAAAGTAGCGAGGTAATTTCTAACATACTTAATAACTTATTAAATAAATTCAGTTCTATAAATAAAATCATTCGCATATTCGCGTGGATATTACGATTACCTACCTATCAGAAATCAGTTCATCAACCCTATCTCACATTACCGGAGCTGCGGCGCGCTAAAATGCAACTCATCAAATATACACAACAATCGACATTAGGTCAAGACTTAGATTATTTAAATAAACATAATAAAGTACACACTAAAAGTAAAATTTTAAGTTTGAATCCTATTTTAGATATGGACGGAATCTTACGCGTAGGAGGGAGGCTTCGAAACGCTCAGATAAATCCTGAGATGCAGCATCCTATTATTCTCCCGCACAACCATCGTTTTACCATTTTATTAATTAAACAAGCTCATGAATTAACTTTCCATGGGGGTGCTAGGCTTACATTATCCCATTTAAGAAAAAAATACTGGATCATTGGAGGATATATGGCAACCAAAAAATATATTAGACAATGTGTTACATGCCGGAAACAAGAACCGGTATTGCAGAGTCAGCTTATGGGTGACTTACCAGAGGCCAGGGTGAACCCTGAATGCCCTTTCTACCATTGTGGCGTTGACTATACAGGATTCATCGAAGTGAAGGCCAATAAAGGACGTGGAATAAAAACCAGTAAGGGTTACATTGCTCTTTTTATATGTATGGTAACGAAGGCGGTTCATATAGAACTTGTGTCGGATCTGACCAGCTCAGCCTTTTTAGCGGCTCTTCAAAGAATGGCAGCCAGAAGAGGGGCGCCTCGTCACTTATATAGTGACAATGGGACCAATTTTATAGGAGCCAATAAGATGTTACAAGAGGAGCTTGAACATTTACAACAACTATATAGCAGTAGCGAATTTCTATCAGAGATCAATGAAATGGGTATCGAATTTCACTTTTTGGCGCCATCATGGCCCAGTGCCGGTGGGATATGGGAGAGATCAATAAGGTCCCTCAAACACCATCTTAAGAGAGTCGTTGGTCACCAAAAACTCACTTATGAAGAGTATGCTACACTGCTATCAAAAATAGAAGCATGCTTGAACTCACGCCCACTTTGTGCACTAACGGAAAATCCCGATGATCTTGACTTCTTAACACCAGCTCATTTCTTAACGACAAGGCCTGGATTAACCATAATAGAAACAGAACACGACGCCAGAACCAGGTGGCATTTAACATCTAAATTATTTCAAGATTTATGGAAAAGATGGAAAGTAGAATACTTGACAATGCTATCAGCAAGAAATAAATGGAAGGGAGTTAAAGATAACATAAAGGTGGGAGATCTAGTCGTGATTCAGGAAGAAATCGTGCCACCTGGAAGGTGGGCTATGGGACGAGTTATAGACATTCATCCCGGAGAAGACGGATTGATTCGAGTTGTCACTCTAAAAACCAAGAATGGTACCATGAAAAGGCCTGTAGTGAAACTGTCAGTTCTACCAATTAATAATAACCCTCAACTAATTGACCATACCATAACATCACTAGACCAAACCTTGCCAGAGAAAGAAGAGGAACCAGAAGTAGACAAAGGCACGAGAAAAAGAAGAAAACCAAAGAGTTTGTCATTTGTAACCGTAGCTACCGCTATGTTATATTTCATGACTCTGTTGTTACCAGCCAACGCTATTTTCAATATAAAAGAGCTATCATCAAACCAGACTTTGTACTTTGACCCCATGACCAACGTTCAGCTGATCAGAGAAAAGTGGAGCTTAATTCTTTATTATGACATGGAACCATATTGGGACGCTATTGACTCCTATAGTAAAATTTCGACTTATTTGAATAAACTGTGCAATACCATTCAAAACAACTCCCATTGTCGTATGATAAATTTACAATTAAACAATGAATTCGAAGAACTGGAATACTACAATGAACTTTTATTAACTCAGCATTTTAACATTCGCGCCAGCCGCCGGCGCAGAGGTCTCATTAATGGCATCGGATATCTTGCGAACCAACTCTTCGGCGTATTGGACTCCTCTTTCGCGGAAAAATATACCAAAGATATTGAGATGACTAGAAACAATGAAAAACATTTATCCGAGTTATGGAAAAACCAGACGTCAGTAGTAGAAGCGGAATTTTCTTTCATGAAAAAGATGAAGGAGACAGTCGATAAACAACACAAATTTATTAACAAAAAATTAAACGAGTTAGAATCTAATACCAATATAATACAACAAGAAATTCAAAACATGTCTTCTGTACAAGATTTTACATTATCGGCGATGGCTGCAAGCGGCCTACTACAAAGTTTGCGTAGGCTACAAGATGCATTCCTAGATACAATTACTGATATTTACCATGGTCAAGTTAGCGTTCATTTATTGAAGCCAGAGCAGATGAAGAGTGAGTTACGAATCATCAACGGCCAGATGCCGAGGGATGTTACTCTACCTATTACAAACGTAGATTCAGATTTTCAATATATCTACCAATTGTTAAGAATGAAAGCTAGAGTGACGGATAAATTTATTATATTTGAAATAACATTTCCTCTGGTTAGTAGAGAAAACTACCAGTTATATAAGATTTTACCAATACCCCGGCAAATCAATAATAGCATGATCACTATAGTACCCGTATCCGAATATGTCGCTGTGAATTTAAAACAAAATACATATTTTCTTGCAACAATTATCGAATTGAACGCCTGTTTATACCATAAAGAAGCTTATCTGTGCCAGCTTTTCAAACCTATCATGAGCTTAGAACGGGATGAGTGTTTTTGCAGCAAAAATGAGAAAAACCATACAACATGTAAACTTGAGAAATCACCATGCGTCAACAGATGGATTGAATTACAGTCGCCTTCACAATACTTGTACTTTTGTTGTGATAATTACCCTATCAAAATAATTTGTAATGATAAAATATCCCTTAAACAGCTGAGTCGCGCAGGGATCATCAGCCTCGATCAGAATTGTATACTTAAAGGAAAGGACTTTACCTTACATTCCTTACAACTGCAATCCAATCACTTAAATTATTCACCAACAATCTTGATACCAGAACTCGATCAGATTAATAACATAGTAAATTTAAAAATCCCGGACGTAGAACCGTTACAAGACAACCAACAGTTTAACACATCTTTAACGATTCTTGGAGACCAAATAGAAGGATTGAAAGCGAGTAAAGCAGAAGTAAATGATATATCGATGCATGATATTCATCACTACACTACCACATACATATTGATGACCATAGCGATAATCGCGGCAGTAGGATGGTGTTGGAGAAGTGGTCGATGCAGCCGTCGGCCCCAGCCGGTTGCTCCATCTCGTCGCCGTGGGGAGGGCCCTGGCCGTCACGGCCCTCACGGCCATCAAGTGGAGCCTCAGCCAGTGTTACCAACCTCAGTGCATAGTGAAGTGGCTAGTGTGCAATCGAGTGAGCGCAATGATAGTGTTCGAGTTCGTTTACAAAACTTTGCCAAACGGTGGCCTAGTGTGCGTGGTATCAGTGCGGGTAAACAATCGCCACCTATTCCGCGTAAACGAGTTACGGTTGAAGACTCTTTAGTATAGCATAATAACTACTATTTTCTTAAAATAATAATTTTAATAATTTTTACCTATTACCATTTATTATTTCTTTTACCATTTTGTTTTTATTTTATAAACATAAATATTTAATTATAAGAGGCGGTTATGTATCTTTGTAATAACGGCTTGCCTTGTAGTTGCTTAAAATAAGATATAGGTTTATTGTTACCATTTTATTGCATAATATTGGAATTAAAATTGTATAGATTCATTCTCATCTCAGGCGCGGGAGTATGTTCGAGCGCGAAGCGATCGAACAGCTCAGCACTTTTGCGTTTAACCATTTTTGCACTAATTAATAATATAAGTAATGTTCAATCGTATGAGTAGTCAGTACATCGCTAACCATTGGTGTGCTCACACCAAAACCATTAAGGCTCCATAGCAATAATATCGTATTGTAATAAATAAGTGTTTCTCACGTTGTGTAAACCAGTTCAGTTAAATAAATAACTACCAATTACCATAACTCGGGATTTCTTATTACGGACCAACAACCAAACCACAGCCACCCTTTTTACAGCAGTAACAATAAGAAATTCTCGTGTTATTTGTCTTATAGAGGTAAGACATTACTATTGGGCACAGTAAATAAACAATCGTTAATGGAGACAATAATGTAGCCGAATCTGACCGAAGCGATGGGGCAATTTTGAGTTATTCTGTTGTTTAGTTATCTCGTTATGTTCAAATTGTAGAGTGATCTAGACACGCGGAGCGTGTCAAGTCAATTTCTTAGCTAACAGAATTGACGAGCAGCACCGTGTGTAATATTACACGAACCATTTGGAGCCACTTTTGACCACCTCATAACTCAAAAACTATTCAACATAAACCTGTCAAATTTGGTTCATTTATTAAGACTTGCGAAATACATACGTCTTCCAAATTTCATAAACACATCTCAAACGCTTATTTAGATATTAAAGTCCAAAAATCGAGAAATTTAACACTGACTGACCTATAGATCAAAACTATATCCAACTTCCAGGTGACCTAGAAAGTTAAAATTTGGCATGCAGATAGGTAGTCGGGTGAATACAAAGGAATAAATCTGAAAGTAGTAAATTTTTATCAATTTATGATAATTTTTCAAAAAATTGATTCTATTAGGAACACTTACTTAAAATGCCTGAAATTTAAGAGTAGCGATCAAAATTGATGACATCTGGTCATTATGTGGATTCCAAGGTAAGGAATATATAACGAAACATATCAGTTTTAGTACTTTCTGAAGCTTTCAACGAAAGGAAGATGTTCAGTGTCCCAAGTGCCTGTGAGAAGTGCACAGCACATATACATTTACGTGAAGATCAGTGGTTCGTCAGGAGACGTTATTTCCAGTAATACACGTCGTTTTATTTTTAATGTGTGGAAAATTATTTTTCTCTAATCTACAAGATTACACCACAAAATTTTGTATTATTTCCGTAATTATACCAGTTTAAAGTAATTCGAAGTATTGTTTCAAAATTTATTGTTGCACGATGTCATCGAACATAAACAACATATCTGTACTAATAGTATAAAGAGGAAAGATTTGATTGTTTGTTTGCATTGAATAGGCTCCGAAACTACTAAACCGATTTGAAAAATTCCTTCACTGTTGGAAAGCTACACTATCCCCGGGTGACATAGGCTATATTATATTTTCAATAAATTAGGGATCCTTAATAAAACTCCAATAACGTAACCCAAGGTGTAAAAAAATAAGAAAACCAAAGCAAAGCGAGGGCGGTCACTCGTAACTAATAAGAGTATAGTCGACTTTCGTATTTATTACGATAGTATAATTGGGATTTAGTATTAATTATTATTTCAATATTTAGCGGACATCAATAGTGGAAGATCATTACTTATAAATAATGAAATAATAGGTACCGTATTTCGGACCACAGCGCACTAACTACAGATTTAGTTGAAGAGCACTATAACAGTTCATGTATTAAAATTAATCAGTAACGTTGTGAATAAGTAGTTACTAATAATTTCTATACAAAAAGTAATGATATCCCATCAAAAACATAAATGTAAAGTGAGAGTCAATTTAAAAAAAAAAAGAATTGAGATCTAAATGGGTGCCAATTTCTGTGTAGAAAAGCCTAAAATTTTAGTCACAAGAACATGTAATTCAAGCTTTACATTTGACTTGGCTAGTTTTCTTTAGTTAGCTACCAACAAACCAAATTAGAGAAGAGTGTCATAAGCCATCAACCTAACAGATTTGACGAAGCTAATTACATAGATATAATATAGCCTAGGTAGGTACGTGAAAACTAACCAAGTCAAATGTGGAGTTTGAATTACATGTTCTTGTGACTAAAATTTTAGGCTTTTCTACACAGAAATTGGCACCCATTTAGATCTCAATTCTTTTTTTTTTTAAATTGACTCTCACTTTACATTTATGTTTTTGATGGGATAGATTATACTGGCTTCTAGACTAGGGTTACCACACTTCAGGCTTTTAGGGATTTATTAGGATTAGTGTTTGTTAGGTTAAATTTAGACCATAATTATTGATAAAAATTATTGATAATCCTATTCTACTAATATTATAAATGTGAAAGTTTGTTTCTGAAGATATATGGACGTTTGTTACTCTGTCACGCAAAAACTGCTGAACTGATTGTCATGAAATTTAGCACACAGGTAGATTAGTGTTTGTTTGAAAATAAATCTGTATCGTTGAAAAATATTTTTTTTACTCTTTTACATTCGTTGATAGTTTATGTCAGACCATACACTATTATATTATGTACTTACACAATACAAATAGATTATGATGAATAATTCTTGACAAAAAATAACTGACTTCAAAATTAGAGATAACTGAAAAACTACTCGTCAGATCTCGCTCAGTAGGAACACATGACAAGCACCAGCTTTCGATTAAAAAAAGAATCATCAAAATCGGTTCACCCACTAAAATACTGAACGGATTTTCATGAAATTGAGCACACTGGTAGACCATGACCTGGAGTAACATATGGGACACTTATTATCGTGGAAAACGCAAGCATAGAAAGAAAAAAAGAAAGAAAGAAAAACATTTATTTCGCAAAACAGGGCACTGCAACTGATATAACAAATATAACAATATGCTTAAATCTAAATACTATGACTAAAAATTATGCAGTGCCATGCAGATAGAACGGAAAAAGGTCACATTCAGCGAAGTCCGCTGTTTTTCATAGCCGCGGACAAAGCGCTAGTACACACTTTTACCATAACCCTTATCTTGTCTTTGCCGTGGGGTAAAAATAACTGTAACAAGACTGGAATGCAATTAATTACAATACAGAAAGGTGGATTGAAGTGAAAGTACCAAAGCGAACCGGTCAACTGATCTTTATGATTGTTGCCACGTTGAACTTTAAATATCGCGGTCCGTCCTTGACCGTGACGTGTGGAGATCCTATTTATTCAGCAAGGGGCTGGCCGGAGAGTAATTACAGTTTTACTAATATTATAAAATAGCTGAGCCGGCAGACGTTGTTCTGTAACATACTATTTTATCTAAAATAAAAGTAACCTAAGTTACTTCTTGTTACATCAGCTATCTACCAGTGAAAGTCCCGTCAGAATCGGTCCAGCCATTTCAGAGATTAGCCGAAACAAACAGACGGACAAAAATTGTAAAAAATGTTGTTTTGGTATGTGTGTGTTGGTTGGATTTAAAATGGATTTGGATTTAAATTGTTTAGTGTCCGCGATGACATAAGTTTCAAATCATAAACTATCAATATTATAAATTCGAAAGTTTGTGAAGATGTCCAGAAGTTTGGGTTTAAGATAAAACTTAGAACAAAGACAGGCCATGTGTAGACTTAATAATCTGAATTTTACCATGAAAAAAATAATCGACTTCAAAATAACTCAAAAGCTACTCGTCAGATCTAGCTCAAATTTAAGTGGGACCACATGACAAGCACCAGCTTTAGATTAAAAAAAGAATCATCAAAATCGGTTCACCCAGTCGAAAGTTCTGAGGTAACAAACATAAAAAAACAGTCAAATTGAATACCTCCTTTTTTGGAGTCGGTTAAAATAAGGTATTTTATCCCGGTTCAACGATTCCGTGGGATCAGCGGTTCGTTTATATATTTGTGAAACCACTCTTCCACGTGGACTATAAATCTAATTAATAAATAACTCAATAAGATTATGATCGACGAGGAGAACATTTGTATTTATTTAAATTGAATGTAACGCGTAAATAAGTTCGAAACACGCACGTACGTAGTATGTAAAGTGGGTGCGGTCGGCGGTACTTAGTGCGGTATCACTTCCCCGGTCGAAACGCGGATTCTACCACTTATCAAACACATCGATCAAGGTTTTGAAGGGTTAGCACCGTCGCACACTAGAGCGCGACGCGGCATGCGAGTTTTATAGCGGCGCGGCGCGGCGTCCGAAAATTATAAAGGTATATTTAATAATAACCGTTTATGGACAAGGAATTTAGTTCAATTTAGACGCCGAATTATATGCAAACAATATAGAAAACTTGTATAAAGAGTAAGTCAAGAATACGTTGGCGGCAAATTGTAGTCATATAATGTAAATTCCTAACATTTTTATCTTTATGGTTAACAAACAAATCTTTACAACTTCACATTAGAATTAGTACTCACTGTTGTATGTTATAACTAGAGCACTTCCCGGGGCTTTGCCCACGTTTTCAGGGATAATAAGTACTCTATATGTTATTCCAGACCATGGTCTACTTATGTGCTAAATTTCATCAAAATTCGTTCAGCAGTTTTTGCGTAAACGAGTAACAAACATATTCACAAACTTCTACAAATATTAAGATAAAATATTTTTAAAAAACGGAATTACAACTCTTATTAGCGAAACGATCCAATAACTTATTTGCCATAGAAGTTCCGTCGCGTAACAGTGTGCTGTGATCTACAGTGGCGCAAATCTAAACGTATTTTGGCCCGCGGCGGCGGTGTCAATGCAATGCCATTTCGCGACAACTTTTTACTGACATTCAATTTGTGCATTACACACTTCGTTTAATATGTAACACGTGTAATGAAATAATTTATCTATTAGCAAAGGCCGCGAGAAGTATTGAAAGAGAAGCGGTCGAGTGTAAGATTTTTGATGTAGGAATAGTTGGTTGCTCTAATGGCTTATTTATAACAAGAAAAGTGTAAGGAGAGGTGACTTAGGGTTTCGTATTCCAAGGTAATAATCTCAACACTTAATAAAACCTGCTCTATTTGTGCTGCATTTTGCTTTCTTCATCAGACCTTGTATTCCAAAAAAGACATTTTTCAAATAGACATAGACCAAATACATAGTTGGAAAAAAGACCAGAATACTACTCTAAACGATCATACGCTAAGAACCATCTCGATCACGTCACCTTCCAAACAATAAAAAACGCATCATAATCGGTTTATTCTTTAGGAGCTACGGTGTCACAGACAGACAGAAACGTCAAACTAATAACACCTCTCTTTTTGCATCGGGGTAAAAACTTGCCTGTTGATTCTGAAAGAGGGTTGTGCTTGAAATGAGTTTGGGAACCAGTTTTGCAATGTAGTGATGTGGCCGTGACGCGACAAGCAATCCATTTTACGGAAGGTCGGCTGATGAAATACTTCCACTACGTTACTTACTTGATAACTCACTTACACACTTACTTTCACACTGACCTTCATGATGATTGGCGACAGGTTGTCATTTAATTGCCAATTGCTTTTGAACCCGACTCCTACTACGAACCAGACTTCAACCTCGAGGTATCCGACTACGATTCTACGATTCGATATCCGACTCTAACTACGAATCAGACTTCGACCTCAAAGTACTCGACTATGTTTCTACGATTCTGAACCCGATTACCACCCAGAACACTAGTAAATTATAACTTAGGCTTGACTACAGTCCTTGGCAGGTAAAGTATACTAACTTAGTAACTTATATATGTACTAACTTTGTAAAGGATTATTTACTCTTGACGTGAAGACATTTATTTATTTATGTACACTTTATTGACCACAAAACAAAATATTGAAGTACAAATGGCGAGCTTAATGCTATTGCATTCTCTACCAGCTAACCATTCATATAGCATTGTTCATAACTAATGCAATATACATGTTTGTTTACATTATTGGCTTTGGACAATGCAGCCCACGACGTTCCATCATCGTCAACAGGATAGGAACGCGATAGGGCGTTGGCTTAAGGTCGGCGGCTGACGAAATATAACCCGTTCGTTGCTAGCTGGGCAGCTGTGATAGTGTTATCTCTGGATTATTTGTTGCTAGCAGTTGTAATATAGAATTACGAGTAGGTATAATACAAGTAATTCTCTAACCAAGCCTACCTGTCATGTTTTCCAAAATGTAACGTTCCGTAGAGAGCTAGACTGCTATTACGAGTATTTGGCATGGATCGACATATTTATGAAAACTAGGAAGTGGTATCCCTACGAGTAAAGTGTACCCCTACGGGTAAATTGGAGATAATTTTTTCTCTCGTATACTATAACCCATAGTGTGGGACTGTGGGGTATCGTTGAAAAGGTCTTTCAAAAATAATTATGGGTCTGCTGAGACCTTTTTGTACGACACTCAAGATTGGTTTCAGTATTCTAACCGATTCGGTAAAATTCAATCCTTGATTCAATCTTTTAAATCAATCATAACTTTTGATATATTATTATGATTGCTTCAGACATGTGGTTCCGTGTTAAAAGATCTTGTTTTTTTCTCTGTGCGGAACTCACAACAGGTGTTACAAAGGTTGCAAAAAATGTCACAACAGCTCAGCAATCACAAATGAGAGTAATGAGACACATGTTGTACCGCTGCTTACGTGACTCTCGTGTAGGGTGGCCATGATGATAACGGACGCTGTATTGTCTTTTGTCCCGTGGGACAAGGGACACCAATATTTTTCCCTAAACTCCCATTGTAAACCTAGGTGCATCGGAATGTGAATGACGAAATGATGTGAAACATGTAAAATTTTAATAAAGTTTAAAAAATCAGGTAAAGAAACATTCTTCAATGTAGGCTAAGGTATGGCAAATATGACCCATAAAACAAATATAAACAATACTCCAACCGAATATCATAAGTCACGTTTTGCACCGCCTTACTCTAGTTCAAATAAGAATGTTGCCCTATCAGTTTTTTTTTTCAATTTATTAAAATTTTACATGGCTTAACATTTATCTGACAAATTATAACAACGTGAACCACCAGCTAAAGCACTTAACTCCTTATTATTTCCTTGTAATTATTTATTAAAGGTATTCTTACATAATTATAAAATGGAAAATAAAAATAATAAAAAGCACAGCTTTGCCAGGGCTCGACATCGAGTCATATTTTTAATCGATGTAATATCTGGACATAAAATATTACTATGTTAAAGACCAAATTTAAAGGTGGAGTAAAGTTTTTTCTTAAAAGTTTAATTCAAAACTCTACACTTTATGCATATTGCAAGTTCTATATTCAATTCTGACACGAATTAACTAGGACTTGTCCTGTGACATCAGAACAGATGGTAGCCCTACAGAAGCCCAATGTCGAAGTTAAATTAATATCATATCTAATTAATACCTCAGACGAGAGCCAATGCGATATAAAGGGAACACGGCCGACGGCAGCTATATATGAAAACGTTTACGACAAAGTTACATTATTTATTGTTTAGGCTTTAGAGACAGTTGTTTTAATCCATGCATTGTTTTAGTGGTCTCAAACCACCTTCGGATAACAACAACATATTGGTTGGGTGGTTTCAGAGTCTATAAAGGACATCCGTACAAACATTTATTGTGTTTTATATAATTACTAGCTGCCCGGACAGACTTCGTTCTGTCAAAAGTTTTTTATTTTATTTTGAGATGTAAGCTATCCTATCTTTCGAGTTGGATCAAACTGCACACGGTGTCCAAATTTAATTAAAATTGGTTAAGTAGTTTAGGAGTCCATCGCGGACAAACAACTTGACACGTAATTTATATTATGATACAGATTATGGTCGCGGAAAACGCGAGCAAAGTCATGAGAAATACATTATGATGATAGCTATATAAAACTTGCAATAGTTATATTCAGTTGAAAAAAGATAAACTACTTGAATCAATATTAACACGTAGGTAATTAAGACCGGTGTCTCTCGCAGTATGAGTAGTATGTTTTATTGTTGATTAATTACTGAGCTATGTTCGGGACGCGCGGACGCGTAACGTAATTAATTGCTCAAATTATAGCCATCTACGTTAAATTTAACTCCAAATTAAACGTTAATTAAACATGGGGATTAGTTCGTAATTTCATGCTTTTTTGACTTTGTAAAAAAGAGGTGCTTTCGGTGGTTTTTTTATTTGTTACTTCAGAAACTTCATTTAAAAATCGATTTGGATAAATTATTTTTGTTTAGAAGGGTTTATCCAGATAAGAACCATATTTATAAAATTTTAGCTCTGATGATTATTTTCTCGAAGTCGTTTATTTTTTTTGATATTTTCTTTAACTCCTAACGACTCGCCCCAACATCGCACGGGTATCACTAATATAGTAAATCTATTGTTCATGTCGCTCAAACCTCTCTCTGAAAATTAACCTTAAAGTTTCAACAAAAATAGTCCAGCCGATTTTAAATGTACACCTCATCGAATTTTATATATAAAGACTACAGACAGATGATATTACATTGAAATGTAAGTAAAACAACGCGGAAAACTATCTCCGAGACGGTACAACTTGCAATGGACGTGTGTAGAATATGTGATATGTGTGGTAACGATGTGGTGGCACCATAGCCCGGTCACCTACATCAGTGGTCGGTGGTCGTGGCTGGAATACTGGATGGTGTGACTGGTGTGGTTTTGATTCACTCTCGGTAACGAAAGTGTAAGTGTGTGCTCGACTGGGGAAAGGCGTGAGTAAGTTAGGGGCCATCCATTACGTCACACTAATTTCATGACTTTTTGACACCTCCCTCCGTCCTTGTCACAGCTGGTCACACTTGTGAGACCTCCCCCTCTTGTGTGACGTCACATATTATGAAATTTTACACCTAGAAATTATTAAATTAAAACAGCAGTTCCGAACAACTATCATATTTGAGGAATTCCCTTGATTCTACGTGGATTTCATCATGAGAAAAATATGGGGCCAATGTGGAAGCACAGGAATAAAAAAGAATTTTACAAATTAATTGTTGAATGCTGGAGTTTTGAGGCAACAAAAATTTGAAAGAGAACGATCGAATAGACAACTTCCTCCTTTTTTGAAGTCTGTGAAAACGATACTTATAAAGACATTTTATCAATTTAAAAGGAGTATTTATTATATAAGTAATTATCCAAATTATACAACTAAAACACAAACTTAAAAAGCCCACTCTAAAATATGATAAAACTCTAAAATATAACTCTAAACCATAGAATTAATATTACTAGCGTATAGAAGGGACACCGCGAACATCGAGTTCGGGGGTGTGCATTGCAGCCGGCCGGCTGCATTTCATTCTGTCACTCGGCTGCGCTCATGGCGGCCGCATGTCAAAATTGTTTATGAAAAAACTGAAAAAATGCCGTCGTGCGTAATAAGAATGTGTCACAATTGCACGACAAAAAACAAAAAAGATAATGTTATCACTTTATCATCAGTAAGAAAACAAAATCTTAACTTAAATCAACTAAAACGAATTTAATTAAATTATTGAGCAATGTTCCCGCCATTTTGAATGAAAAAATCATAAGGAGCGTTTGAACTTGGCAAGCCACTAGCGTGTTATTGGACTAAATAAGCTTGCCGACGCGACGCTTGTGACCAATTTAAAGTGTTGGATTTTTTGACACGAATCAATGGTAATTACGTTTGAAATCGTTTAAACGATTTTGCACGTTAAATAAAGTTGGAGTAAGAACTTGTAAAGATTTGGAGTCGGTGACTGCTTGTCTTGGTTCGACAAGTGTCACATACAAAGTTACTCTATGGCAAGTGTGCAAACGAGGCTTCTAGTTTGAAAAGAGAACGGAGGGCAAGCCGGCGGTGGAACACACATTTTGTTTGAGATAGCGTCTCTATGTATTACCTCAATGCTCTAAACATTATTTTGTCCTCACTTTCAACAATACAATAATTCAATGTAATTGATATATTCAATTTTAGTTAATTGTCCTCAAACGACATTGTTGCAGCTAAAACTCTTGTTTCCACGACGGCGTGAAACGATAAACGACCTAATGAATACGAAAGCAAACTAATAAAAATACAACATGATGACGACGGTACAAAATACCTGCAAGAACGGAATGTAGGAAAAGAAAACAAATTCAATCAATTTGACGAAAGACCACAGTTGATATTACCCTGTTTAAAGAGCGAAGGGTTTGATTCTCAACCAAGACAGATTATGTTACAACTTATTTTTTCTGTAGGCATGAAAGCATTCAAATTTTTTTACCACCAGTAAAAAGCTTATCGTATCTTACTACATTACAGAGAATGCGAGAAACTTCAAGTTTATCTGTATGAACTATAACATTTTCATTCCGGTTAATTATTTAAATACGTTCTACTACTACTAATATTTAATTTATAGTCCATTTTTTTCCGAGTCCTATTTAGTAAATAAAATTAGTCTTTTTATCGTTATTTGTAATTTAAAAATAAGGCAGACACAAAATGATAATAATTTAAAGATGAATAAAATCATTTAATGCCAATACTATTACTATAACTAATTTCTGCTTACCATCAATTTTTTAAATACTAATAATAAGTTTATAATAAGTTTTTTTTAATAACAATAACTAATTTATATTTATATTTTCATAAAAAGGAGTACTAAGATTGTTTACCAAATATGTCCCGTGAAAGAAAACGGAGTATAACATACGTGTTGTTGATTTTTGTTTTCATCAGTAAGTTAAACGAAAGCTTTTAACAAAAATCGCGTATCGTTTATTCGCCGTCGACACCACACGCCGCCATCGGAATGCGGAATGGAGACCAATGTCGTTACGAGCATGTATGCACTATGCACGTATGTACAATGAACTTCGCAAATGGCAACATAATAAGATCAGCGAATTATGAGCCTAGGTAGTCACTTGTCGTGGAGAAATTAAATGCCAAGAGATATTTATTGATACTTTACATGATTGACAGGTGTATCATATCCGTAACTACATATTATTCTTTTTTTATTCGCTTCTCTTCGGGCAGCTAAGTCTATGCAAGCTAAGTCTTAATACTTAATGCACTAAAGCTATTCCTATTTGTAGTAATATCTAATAATATAATATAAAAATCTCATGTCACTGTGTATGCGGTCGCACTCCGAAACGGCTCGACCGATTTTTATGATTTTTTTGTGTATATTTGGTAGATATGAGAACAGTTCTTAAAGTATATTTCCTACTGTTAGGTGATTAAGAACAACACAGAACAACGTTTGCCGAGTCAACTAGTAACCTATATTTATATCTTTGTTTATCACTTCAACAGAAGAATCAAAGGGCAAACTTAATGCCTATCTATAGCATTGTCCACCGGTCAACCTTGGGTGCGTGTGGGAATACCTGATGGCAGGTGTTAAAACAAAAGATTTATAAGAAGAGCTAAAACAATCTGCAAACTAAATATAGCCTACTTCATGAATGTAGCTATCATACACAACACTAATTTTTCAAACCCGAGTGCCTGTTCCAGAGATTAGCGCTCTTCAACAAACAAACAAACTCTTCAGCCTTATTATATTACTACAGATATTGGTACTGTAGTAGGTATTCCACAGTGTCACTGCTAAGTGCTACTTATATTAGTGCTCCAAGTATCTTACTACATTTATTAATGTGAAGGTTTATATGTATGGATGTTTATTGCCTACGAAAAACGGCTAAACACATTTAGAAGAAATCTATATTTATTTTTATGTTTATCAAGTCTACATGTGCGGATTGACAGATTATTGTTTTGATTTATTCTATTGTCATGTCAATAAATGTCGCATTGTCTTTATTGACTACATTTAAAACTAAACTCTCACACTTATAGTGGGGCTACATTAGCGGGCGAACATTCGTGTCGCGTTGTCGCGATAAAAACTTCGTCAACGGGTATTCGCGATGTTCTTGTCTACATTAGATCCATGTCATGTTGGTGCGCTAAACATCGTCCCGTTTCGAAGTATGGACTGCACTAAAACGACGCAGGTGTAGCCACGCAAGCGATTTTTGTCGCGACAAATCCCTTTGATGCGCGCCAGTTTACCGACAGTGCCCCGATAAGCATTTGTCTTCGCACGAATACTAAGTGATTCAACGATCTACCCGGCCAAACTTATCGCGATAACGCGAATCTTCGCCGAATCCCGCTAATGTAGCCGCAGAATTATAGACCATCGCATTAAGATCTCCTGTCAGGAAATGAATCTAAACAAATTGTCATTTTATTATTGCAAAAGTGTCCCAAAACGTGATGATAAATTAAGTAACAATAAAATAAAAGACCTCAAAAGCTTCTAAATAGCATTTATTTCCGCGTTGACGCTACCAATTACCAAGGCTGCAGGATGTGAGGAGTGTATTGACCAGGGTAGATAGCTGGAGAAGCTACTTGCACGCCGGGCGGGAGGAACGCTAGCGGGGCCACGATGGGCTGGTTGTAAGCACGGGCCATGACTGATGCGAGGACATGTAGAGGAAGGGCGTTGGCTTGGGGCTGAGCCTCTAGTTTAGCGGGTTCGGATTTCAGATTCGCTGATTCAACCTGGACAGAGTCAGCGGGCTTCTCGGCCATCGCTTCAGGCTGTGGTTCCGCCATCTTTACCATCTGTTCTTCGGCTTTAGGCGCTTCGGTCGCTTCGGCAGCTGGTGCTGCAGGAGATTCCGGGATCTCAGCGGCCTTAGCGGCGGCTTCTGGCATCGGCTGCTCGGGGGAAGACTGAGACTCGGCAATGGTTGGGTCTACATACGGTACAAAAGCATTACGGGCCATAGCGGCATCAGCTTGCGCCGCAGCGACTCTTTCCGCGTCCAACATACGCTGCTTCTCCTCCTCAGCATTCCAGAAGGCTAGGTCAGACTTCTCCTTAGTCATGTCGTTGGCTTCCATAACGCCAGCATTCTGGTTCTCGGCGGCTATTTCGGCAAGTTCTCGCGCTTGGTCAGTGAAAGCTCGAGCCTGGTCTTCGGCTTTGACCTGAGCATCGATGGCAGCGGCCTGGAGGTCACCGGGGGACACCGTGGGCACGGCGATGGGGATGGCGGCGGGTGATATGAATGACGCATATACCGCCGGAAATTGGGGTGCTGCGGCAGCGCAGGCCAACAAGGTGGAAAGGATCTGGAAAAAGATTGGTGTAAGATTTAAGGGTTCGCTCGCCTTTTGTACCGTAATATTTTTTCTCTTTTCTTTTGTACATGATAATTTTGGATCGTCGAAGCAGAGGATAATTTTTAACACTTCAAAAAACAATGATTTTGCAGAATTAGGAACTCTAGTGATCAAAATGCCTGCACTCTATGATCATCAATTCAGTGTTCACCTACCAATTTAGTTAATTTACCAAGTTTTAACTAAGAAAATAAGGGCTTTGAGGATATGAGCAATTAAATAATTCCAATGAATTTGGTCTAGTCTCGGGAATGTTGTCCGTTCAGTTTGATAGGATTAACAATTGTAATGTATGTAATTACTTGGCGTTGAAGGTCAGGTGTGGGTCTGTCAGTATCTGAATATGTATTTAGATCATCTACATGTTATAAATATTATATTGGCCTTTATGTTACTGCGTATTGTTTCCTGGGTGGATTAAGATGAAACTGACGCAATTTTTAAACAATTGTAATTATCCTCGGCGGCGGCCACGTCTCGGTAAAAGGAGCATCGGTCACCCCCCGATCAAATGGACTAATGACCTAAAGCAGACGGCGGGAAGCCGCTGGATTCAGAGGGCCCAGAACCGATCGAAATGGCGCCAAATAGGAGAGGCATTGGCCTGGACATAGGTCCTGCAGTGGACTTTAAAAGGCTGTTAGATATATAGATAGATATAATTATCCCTCGCTAACCACCGCTATTTTACTTACTAGCCGATGGACGAGCGAACGAATCATCTGACGTTCAGTGGTCATCATTGCCTATTGAATTCAAAAACACCAAAAGTATGACGAATGCAACCAAAGAGGAAGCGAATTATTAAATAACCGAACCACCAAATAGCTTATCTCTTACTTAAGCTGGGGATCGAACTTCGACCCTGAGCCGGCAGTAATGTTATGATTAATATGTTATTATAATATTTATTATTGATTATTAGTTAGAGTAGCTTATGTTAGGTCACTTAAGTTAAATATCAGTTCTGAAATTCATGCTATCAGTATACAAGAAAGTTTAAGTTAGGTTATCTTAGGTTATATTTGTTTAAATATAAATTTAATTATTGAACAATAAACAAAGGTTTTATAGGTGTATCTATGATTAGGTTGGGTTAGGTTAGGTTAAGCAATGTGCAATGTCACGTTGATTAATCCGACGCACTACAGTTATGTAGAAATATTTTAAAATATTTGGCCATGCGTAATGTGCAATGTAATTAGTTATAATTGCCACTTAACGGATTACCGAGTTTTATTGTAGTGAGAATAATTAGATATGTTTAGAAATCTTTAGTTTATAGCTGGTTATGACATTGTAATGTTTGAAGACTTCATTTTAAGTATATCTTGATAGTGCAGGTTGCAGGCTACTTCATTGATGGTCATTTCAAGACAAGCAGAATATATTTCGTAATTTTTTTTTAATGTTTGAATTTAAAAGCACTGTGCACAATTTTCGTTTAGCCATTATGGTGTTAAAATATATATCTTTGATAAAATAGATGTAAGTATTAAATAATAGTGTAAAATCTTTTAAATATTTGGCTAATGTAATTGCAAACCAATTAAAAATAATTTAGAGAAGAAAGTTGCATTTACAATTATTTGAATTTTTTAGTAGATAATATCTAATTAAAAGTAATTAAAAATCACACTTTTTAAACACCTAGCACATCCCAATTAATATTTCCGATTTGTTTTAAATTAAACACTTTTTCACAAAATCACCTGTCAACACTTAGTATTATGTTAAAACCAAGATATTTATGTAAAACTAACCAGAACTCTCATCGTGTAAGATCTCCGAAGGCTACTGATTGCCCTCATCTCGATTCACACCGTTTTTATATAAATCTATAGCATCCATGTTGACTGTACATCCAGTTTGCATCGACCAAAATAATAATAAAAAAGTCAACCGACCGGAGGGCGGCAAGAATGCAGGAAGCGCGCGCTTTTTGACAGCTGATGGGCGCCAAGCGTCGCAGATTAAATATTTTGGTAGAAATGGGATTTTGAATTTGGAATCCTTCAAATTTTTTGTCATGTTTAGAAAAAAAGATACTACATTTCGTGGGTCTGTACTATTCCACTCACAGAGCTTCATCGTGGGCCTCAAGTTAAATAAGTCACGTAATTCAATGAATTTTTACCATTATGCTGGAATGCGTGAACAATTTTTCAAATCAAACCGTATAGTATATCCATATAGGACGATGATCAAACCGAAATGTTTATCTATTAATTGTCACCAACTAGAATTATTTTATAATCAATCTGCAGTAACGCTACTGTACTTACTACGCAAAGTTTGAGATTTGAACACATGAATTTATTTTCATTTAAAATTGCAGAGCCTAGTGAATTTTAAATAATTAGAGGAAATTACTTCAGTATGGGAAAGGTCTGAAGTTTTCTGAGTATCGTGTCTTAATATATCATGCCATTTCATCCATTTCTATTGATTAAATGCTCTTTAGCAGCCAATATAGCGACGACAATTTTGGCGCGAAAGAACATTACGTCAGTACATATTGTCGTTACATTATTTAAGCTGCAGTATACGACATCCTGCCTTGTTGGCTATTTTTAGCAGCTATCAAACCAAAAATGGTGAAACATGATGAAATAATTTATCCACATAACATTTATCCCGTATTTGTCTGTCAGATTTTATTTAAATCGACTCATAATCTCAGATGTTAAAGCAATGTCAAAGAATTATGGCCAATTTGCGCACATCCAAGTTTCTGTACTTTTTTTAGAGTCCGTACATATGACGAAAAAGAGAACTGATTGTCCTACTTCTGAGCTGGTTCGATGATGGACTGGAAAGTGGCCAGAGGAACTCTGAATAGACCTATAAAATTCCTATGATCCTATAACATTCGATTCATTTATTTGGTCCTGAAACTTACTCTGGTCTTTGATTATAGCCATATAGACTACGATAAAGCGTGTATATTATCATTGACTCATGTTACTGCGTAAAGATATGGCTAACAAGCACTCAAATCAAAGCACATAAATTCTGGTCCAATTGTACCAATGCTCAATACAATCTCGTAGAGTCGATTTGGAGATTTTGAGAACCCCCTCTCTCTTTCAGAACCCTTACCTAATAATGAATGGCACCTTACTACTACCCAATCCGCACCAGAGAAACCAGGTGGAGTCTCTAGGCCTCCTCAAGACGAGAGACGTGTGCCCAGTAGTGGGCCATTAATGGGTGAGCCACCTTAAGCTAAAGGGCAAATGTTACCATAGTGCGTTGGCACTAGCTCCGGAACATGCTGCAAAATGATTCTTTTTACGGAGAATCCGATGCCCTTTATAAGCTGACATTATCGTATAATTGAATACGGGCTTTAGCGGTATATCCCATGACACACGGGTGAATAAAAAATTACTTTAAGTAGATCTTTAATGCCATTAAGTTAAACTTCCCAGCGCGTATATTATTACGTGAAGAAGAAAACTTATTTTTAAGAACTAAAGAGTCTGCGGTCAATATTCTACCACAAGTGTCAAGGGGCTACTGACATTTGTGTGTTCATTACGTATGCGTGTGTGTGTGTCAAATGCATGGCAGTGTGCATAAGTATACCTGTGAATTCCGTACTCCTCCGCGTAATTGTTGTAAAAAGGGATACAAAATTTTTGCAGGAAAAGAAACACGAATGGTAATAGAAAACATAATCTAAATTTTACTAACAAAAAATAACCGACTTCAAATTCTCAAAAACTACTTGTCAGATCTCGTTCAAATTTATGTGGGATTACATGACAAGCACCAGCTTTCTATTAAAAAAAGAATCATCGAAATCGGTTGACGTGATATTGAGTTATTCGTCAATTTGTCGCGCACATCTTAACACAAATTTACGACTTATGTAGTTTTCTCATGGATGCCATTGTCAGATCTCAATAAAATTTATGTGGGACCACATGACAGCCATCAGCTTTCGATTAAAAAAAGAATCATCAAAATCGGTTCGCCCAGTCCAAAGTTCTGAGGTAACAAACATAAAAAAAAAAAAAAAAAAAAAAATACAGTCGAATTGAGAACCTCCTCCTTTTTTTGAAGTCGGTTAAAAATTATATATTACGAGTAACCGCCCTCGCTTTGCTTCGGTTTTCTTATTTTTTACACCTTGGGTTATATTACTGGAGTTTTATTAAGGATCCCTAATTTTTTGAAAATATAGCCTATGTCACCCGGGGATAGTGTAGTTTCCCGACAGTGAAAGAATTTTTCAAATCGGTTCAGTAGTTTCGGAGCCTATTCAATGCAAACAAACAATCAAATCTTTCCTCTTTATAATATTAGTACAGATAACCAATGTAAACTCTACGTCGGTTTCACAGACTATAGTATTATGAGCTGAAAGCTTAAGTTACATACCTGCATTAAGTTAAGTAAAGCAAACTACACACAATTTTATTTCAAATTTTATAAATCGAAGGAAAATCAATGGGTATTTAACTTAGACTTTCAGCTCGTATCCGAAGTATCTGTAGACACTGAAGATTAAGGATAGATTATTGAGAACAGCCTCAAGTGCGTCGCACTGGCTATCGGCACTATCGTCCAAACTCGTTTATTTTTAATACTTTCTTAAGGACAGACAGATGGCCAGTATAATTTAACGATAGCTATAAACGTAAGTATATTTATATGTCTCGTTACAATAATGTTGTACTAAATGTCAACTTGACTAGTACTAGTTTTTTGGATTGCTTTAGTTTTCCAAAATGTCAGCTGGAGTGCTTTGTCCTTTTGTTGTCGTTGTTGGACTGGCGGCGAGACGGCGATAGGTCGAATTATTCAGAATTTATTATTCAGAAGCAATCGAGAGCAAGGGAGCAGAATTGGCTGTAAGTTTGGGTGTTGTAAAGGCCTTCAATAGAGTGTGGCAAAAAGCCTTACTTACTAAGTTGCCTTCCTATGGAGTACCCGAGAAATTGTGAAAATGAATTGCCGGTTTTTTATCGAAGCGGAGCATCAAGGTTGACGGAGCGTGCTTGGACACGAAGCCCATAAATGCTGGCGTCTCTCAAGGCTCTGTGCTTTCACCTACAGTATTCATCATGCATATCAATGATATCCTTGACATCAGGAATATAGGGTTTTTTAAATTTTAAAATTTATAGTTATATCAAAAATTATCGCGCATATCGCTAACGATGAGACAAGTGTATAAAGCCGCGAAGACTTTCGGAGGAGCTTAAAAGTTTACTCGACGCATCTGCCAAGGTTTAGTCAGCCGGACATGTGACTGATACGAACGCGAGTTTTGTACAGGTTTTGTCAGTTTAAATTAAAAGTTTTATAAAGACATACCTAGTTGATATCTTAAGTTCTCGATAAGTATTTGTAATTTGCAGTAACTGAGGGGAAATCCTTAAAGGTAATTATTTTTACGTCATGCTGAAATTATTAATGCTTTTTCCGCTTTTGTTTCTGTACATATGTATAGGTGTTTTGCAAGTGTGTGAACACGCGCTCTTTCTGTGTGTGAGACGGCGCTTATGTGTGGGTTTCTTAATGTTGGAGTGTTATCATCATATTATGATACATCCTTATCTCTCTTCATCGTACTGGCCATAGTCCACCACCTTGGCCAAGTGGGCAGACTTCATAGAGAATATTATGGAGAATGCTCAGGTGTGAAGGTTTCCTCACCATGTTATTCAGCAAAGCAACTGATATCTGATAGGCACGTAGAAATGTGTGGTGCGTACAGGATTTGAACTTGAATCATTAGTGCGCGATATTGAAACCACTAGGCTTTCGCTCGTTGAAGTGAAAACTTCTTTAGTACGGGAGTGACTTGAAATTTTATGAAACGAAACTATCCAGTAAAAAGAGACAAACACATAAATTCTAAAGTGAGATAGGAAGCATTGTACAGGGGTAGGGTAGGCGAGTGAGGGGTAGGGGAGCGGAGCGGGGCGGAGCGGAGCGGAGTGAAGTAGATTAGTGAAACCTACATTTATCATCTTCCCGAAATTTTACATTCGTCTCATTATCTTGAAAACAAAAATTTTGAAGGTTTCACTTCTACCACGTGTGAATTGCACACATTTTAATTTTTATTTTCGTATGTTTAATTATGTGTTATTAAACGGAAAAGTTAATTAAAATTTTGATAAGACAACGTCTGTCAGGTCAACTAGTTATGCTATAAAACATTTCAGTATTTATATACCTACTAATAGAGATAAATAAAATAGGTACAAACTTCTAAATCAGTTTGTATAACAATTTTATTATACGGAACAGATCTTATTTGCTTTCAACACAGCACAAAGAACCTTAACCTTTTCTATTTTACACGATACGATATTTATAGTTTGACGATCAGATATATTTTATCCGACCACGATGTTTTATTTATCTAGAGTGCAATCCACTAAGTTTTAACGATCATATATCATTATTGTTTGGACAACGCTTTAAAACTATTAATTAAACTTATTTTATATTTTAAAGTTCATGTTCTTCGGTATGGAAGAAAAATTATAATAGGAATAAAGTGAAGGAACATTATCCTATTAGAAGTTCTAAAACACACTGGTGCATAAATATTTGAACATAATTATTGGAGATTATTCATTCGATGCCATTCGATACTTCTCTGACTTGCCAAAGGTTGACGAGAATGCTTTAAGCATTAAGTCCGCTATTACAAAAAGCTTTTAAATTGTTGTAAGGTTCAAAAGTTTAAATAAATAAATAAAATTATTATGAAGAATGGTTTACAAACATGATGAACATTTAAATCATCCCACGGGACCGTATACCCGGGAAAAAATCTCCCCTGTTTTTTAAGTTTGGACATAGTCTGTCTGTGTGCAAAGTTTCATCTCTATGCATACAACGGCTAGCGCGTGATGGATTGACAAACATCGAAACATTTCTTCAAACTTTCCCATTTTCAAGTATACCTAATGTTAGTAGGATTTGAAGTAACAGAAAAACTTATTTAACTTAACAGCCACAAACGTTACCACTTTATGGTTTACGTCCACAGTTCCACAGACCGCACCCTTAGAATGAAAGTGACCTAACTCAAAATTCCTGTAATTTCTGTTTTTGCTATAAACTTACCTTAAAATGCGTACCTACCCTAAACCCTGTGATGAAAAAGAGCTCGAATTATGAGTAAGAAAAGGACAACCTAATAATCGGTCACTTTCATTGATCGCTCTATTCATCGATATATAATTTTTTGAAAACTTTCTTGCTCATTTCCCACAAATTGCAATTTTTGAGTTAGGTCACTCTCATTCTAAGGGTGCGAGACGATAAAGAAATCGTTTGACTTGTCGTGTCGTACAGTGTAAAACAGCAAGAGACTTTATGTTCAGATTGAAGCGAGAGGGACATTGACCTCAAACAATAGAGGCGGTTAAGATCGAAGTTAAAACAACTCATTGTTAATTTATAAATATCTTGCTTTTGTTGCGTTTAGGTCAAAAATAGTTGGTTAGGTACATTGATTCCCAGTTGCCGAGTTTGGCAACTATGGACGCAGTTAAATCAAATTCAAAATCATTTATTCATATAAGTTCATATTCAGACGACCCGTACAATGGATACCATGCCGGATCACTGTGCCGCCCCGTGAGTCCTGGATTCGATTCCCACCGGAAATTTGATTGATGAGTTAGAATTTCTGTTCTCGGTCTGGGTGGTATCACTGATACTCGTAATTTTTAACCAACGACGCGAAAGGAGGGGTTTTATAAGTTTCACGTGTGTGTGTCTGTCTATCTATCTGTGGTTTCATCTGTGGCATCGTAGCTCCTAAACGTCTTCTTCTTTATTCGTTCTTAGTGTAAATAAAACTGTCGGGGATTTTATAAATTTTATAGTTATACTTTATGTGCACGCTGCAAGCTGTGGAATGAGTTTCCTTCTGAGGTATTTCATAACTATGACATGGGGTTCTTCAAAAAAGGTGTAAAAAGAGTTCTCCTCCGACGATGCATTGGCGATTCCTCTGGTGTTGCTCATGTCCATAGGCGACGGTCACCACTTACCATCAGGTGGCCCGTCTGCTTTTTCGTCAGCCCCTCAGGCTATGTAGCATTGGTCTATCTTTGGCTCAACGAGTATTACGTTACGACTTGCGTTTATCCGATGTATTGTAGCACTAATTTGTCAATTTACTAATTTTCACGCTCTAATTAGTTGTAGTACAAACTATTACTTAGCAACATTATTGGATTGGATTATACGCCATAACACGATTAACTATTGGAAAGGTGTTTCGCAATTGTAGAAAATGTTCAACTGTTAGGTATTGCATTAGATCTCAATTTTATTAGTACCACCCGTAGTCCGGTGATATTATTGACTAGCTCGGCCCGTGGGTTTGTCTGAGTTTACCAGGTTAATATGTACTCTATATGTTATTACAGATCATGGACTACCTGTGTGCTAAATTTCATGAAAATCTGTTCAGTAGAAGGAAGGTGAAGGGGATAGTAGTAAGTAACCTAATTAGAGTAATTAGTTTCCGCCCGTTTTCGGAAAACGAAATCTTAAACATACAAATATCCCAAACAACCGGGACAATCTACCCTATTTTCTTATCCCGAACACGGACTATCTGTGTGCCAAGTTTCATCATTATCTGTACATCTTCACAAACTTCCCATTTATAATATCAATTGGGTAATCTCAAAATTGCTACATGGATTTGATGTGGTTTTTACCAATGAACAGACAACATATGAAACGCCTGATAAAGAAGATTGACAATGTTTTTTTCTGTGTTTATTTGTGAACGTTGTAATCATGCTTGTCCCAGGATCTTTCCCACTGCTGGGCTCGGGTTCCCACAATGTGGTACAGGCCCACCATCCTGGCCAGGTGATTTAACATGGAGCCGTTAAAAACCGTCATAATTATGTACGGCTGGTCCCACCAAACCATTTCTTGTAAAATATATTACCAAGACTCATAAGCTTAAAAATTTTACTATTAAAAAGTTATCTCTTAGAAAGTATAGAATAACTACAGATATAAAGCCGTCCGTGAATTTAATAGTTATTTATTTAATTGAAGAGCAATATTGTAGAACTGAATATTGCCACGACAAAAGTACATAATATATACATTGTCGACAAAATATTTTATGTCGGAGCATTTAAATGTCAACGTTTCGTGCATCTGAGAGGTAGGGTTGTTCCCAGGGTGAGAATTCAGATACAGATTAGGATTAATAAATTAATAAATCATTTGCTCAAATAAATAAATAAAACTTTATTTTAACCATTTCGCTGCTTCGCGTCCGGTGCTTTTTTAGGGTTGCGTACCCGATGGTGTGCGGGTGGGGGGTTATTTTTTATAAGAATCCGCTGTCTATCCGTTCGTCACGGAGGTTTAACTCTTGAACTAGAATAGGTTGATTTTAATAGAATATAAAACATCGCTGCTTTAAACAGGAAATACTAAAATTTAAACACATAAAATATTAATTCGCAAAACTCGAGAAGTCGTATGCAGTAAACAATTTAACGAAATATTTAACTTCCTCACAAACGTATTTACGACACAACCCCACGATAAAATACTTAACGTACAGCTTCCAATTACACATTGATAAACTTATTTAAGATAACTATTTGACATTTAAAACAATGGTGGAATGCATTGTTTACATAGAGCCAGTTTTATCAACCTTGAATGATTTCGCGACCTAAATTATCTTTTTAACCGACTTCATTAAAATTGCGCCTTAATAATCTATACTAATATTATAATGCCGAAGAGTTTGTTTGGTTGCGCTAATCTCAGGAACTACTGGTTCGAATTGGAAAATTCTTTTTGTGTTTAATAGTCCATTTATCGAGGAAGGCTATAGGCTATCTAACATCATATATTGTAGAAGTCAGTTTTTTTACAAATTAACGCGGGTGAAAGCGCCTGGCACAGCTAGCAATAATAGCGTAATAACATATTTTGAAAAAATTAAAGAAAATTTGTTAATCTCAATATGGAAAGTATGTTGTTGACTGTATTATTAGTTGATATAATGATAGTAGCATATTAACAAGTCATAATTCTATAATAATAGCTAGGTTAATTACATAATATTAATTTGTTTATTTCTACAATAATAATATACTTAGGGCATTCGATTTTGGACGTTGAGTCGAGAGATTATAATAAGATTTATTGCAATAAATTATGTTCTTCTAATATCTCCCACTAACTTTAACGATATCTGAATTCAACAGCAAATAACTTTACTTTTAATTACTTTCCTGATTTAAGTGTTTCCTGAGGAGTTGATTTCCGCTAGCGATAGCGTAAAGTCTTGTAAAAAGTTTTTTTAAAAACTATCAAAATATGTGTAATAATGCGTAGGTATTCCTGCTTTTTCAGTAGACAACGCGTTTGTTGTCTTTGGTATCAAGCAACTCATCAGGTCATTTTTCAATTAGTTGCTTTAAAATATTTTATTTGTTAATGCTAACGATATCACTAACACGAAGCTGAGGTGACTCAGTCAAGTAAATATCGTCATATGTTCCCATGAAGGTCTTTGTTTTGAAACGCTTACTAAATTATAAGCGTAATTTAACTGCGTAATTAATGAATTTAAATGGTCGTTAGTATATTGCGTTTTGGTATGGTTGGTAACTTATAATATTTATATGATTTTAAACCTAACTTATCGTGGACTGTATAATTTATAACTATGATACGGGTCTTCTCAATCTAAGAAACAAGCAAGAGATTTCTTTTTAGTTGCTCTCTCATTATCTCTTGCCATGCTAGATCTCCAAAAGCTTCAAAAGCTGCCATAGCCTTGCCCTTGCGCGAGATCGATGATCAGGGGAGGCTGGTTTCGTCTAATGGATAAAGCCCTTTATGAGCACGATGTGAGTCGTTATGAACAAACAAACAAAAATCTAAACTTTCCTCCTTATAATATTCGTTTAGATAAAAATATACTTTTCCACTTCAGTAGTGCAGTTAGATAAGTGGAAATAAATATTTCTACTTACAGGTTATAACAAGGTTTAATGGCAGGTTAATTTATAAGTAGACGAGAATATACTACTACGATATAATAGTGTTTAGTATCGAATCACGACAGTAGTACAAGATACTGCATTAAGGATAACGGATAATAAACTACGTATTCCATAGTGAAAGTAAAACGCACATACTTCAATGTTCAAGGAAGTTAATGATACAATTTTTTAGTCCGATAATAATAAATCATATAATTAAGTAGGTATGTTGAAGGTTTTTATATCGAGTCCGGTTCCGTGATACGTTTTTTCAGCAATAGGCAAAGGTAATTCAAGGCTCCTTCCTGGATTGTGTGAAATTAATTTGTGTGAAATTAATTTGTGTGAACTGATCTAAAAATAAATGGATCGGTGTAGTAGATCGTAATGTCAGGTTGGCATTACTGGTAAGTAATTGCCGTCGGTGACTTGTTGACATTTAACTACGAACAAAGACCGATATAGTTAACTTATACGAGGGTCAAAGCTGATGGTTTTTATCTGTCGATTCATTGTTATTTATCTCAAAATATTCAAAATTCGAACTCATTTAATCATGTGGGTGCTTTCAGTATACTTATGAACGTTATTAGTTTTAATCTACCACCATTTCGGAAATGCTTTGTCATAGAGGAGAAGAAATGGCGAAAGAAACTCCTCAGCACTATCATCGAGATGCGATTGTAATATTTGTAGGAAATAAAACAACATTTTTATGTATTTACTATTTCATTTATTCACACATCCTCGCCTCAGTTTTGTCTGTACAAGATAATTTTTTTTATTAAATAACATACCGAACATTGAGTATTAGATTGGTTTTTGGTATCTACCTAAATCACAGTTTACCAGCCGTGGGCGGCGATGCCGTGGGCGGCGATGCCGTGGGCGGCGATGCCGTGGGCGGCGAGGCCGTGGGCAGCGAGGCCGTGGGCGGCGTACGCTACCGGGGCGTGGACAACTGGGGCCGGGTGGGTTTGGGACAGAGACTGGGTGGATACGGAGCGGGAGCCGGCGATGCCGTGAGCGAGGACGGGAGCGGCGGCATACGCGGCGGGGGCAGCGGCATACGCGCCGTGAGCGGCATACGCGGGAGCGGCGGCATACGCGGCGGGAGCGGCGTACGCGGCGGGAGCGGCGGCGTAGGCGACGGGAGCGACGTGTCCGGCCAACTGCTTAGCGAGTACAGGCGCGGCACCAGCTGCGGCACCGTCCCATTGAGCCTCAACAGTCCTGACAGCGTCGACCGCCTGCCAGCTGTGGTCCTCCGCGGCGTTGATGGCCTGTCCCTGGATCTCGGCGGCTTGGTCGTGCTGCTCCCTCACCGCGTCGACCGCGGCGCGGGCGTGGTCGGAGGCCTCGACGTGAGCGTCGATGGCTGCCCCCTGGAGGTCCCCAGGGGAGATGGTGGGCGCGGCCGGGGCCACTCCGTGGGCGACGGCTACGGGACCCACCGCGTAGGGCGCGGCGTGGCCCACGAGGCCGTAGGGTGCGGCCAGCAGGGCGCCCGAGGGCGCGGCTGCGGCGCAGGCGAGGAAAGCGGCGGCGACAATCTGCGAAAACAAATTCACCACATTAGATTGGAATCCTTTCACGTCACGGGCACAACACTATTCACATAACACTTAAGTCGAGAGACCACTAACCAGAACTCTCATCGTGCACTTCTGTTGTAGACTGCTCGAAGGCTACTGATTGCTCTCATTTCGTCGTCGTGGGTTTTTATACTCGCGCCGGCGTGGTGTGAAACGGAACGCGCTTGAAAAAAGTAACTGGTCTCTCTCAAGGGCGGGAAGGGTGCAGGAAGCGCGGCAATTTTGACAGATACGCGTTCCAAATTCAAACTGGACATGGGAGTGACGTGTGACATTTTGAACTTTTAATTTTTTGTTACGCGACGAAGACTTTCGTTTTCGTTCATCCGCGATGAAAGTATTCAAAACTCATCCCGAATGTAATATTATCTCATTGCTGAGCTTTGTAATGTAATTATGTGTTATATACGCTGATGAATGCGTAATTCTCTTGAGGAATACATTAACATGGATTAACAGCGTCGGAGTGCAAGTGTTTAACATATATTAATTAAAATTTAGTTCTTAGATTACACCAACAAACAAGAACTGTAGGAAAATGTATGATTTATACTGTTCGAAATATTGCCATGATGATTTGTGAAATAGGTAGAGATATCTATATTGAGTACCTGTTATATTTACCATCACTTCACATTTAGAATATTAGTAGGATGAATGTATTAGAAACTACTAGTTTCTTTGGTGAACAATCATGGTGAGGAATCCTGGCAACTTGAGAGTTCTTCATGACGTTCTCAAAGACTTAGCTACTGTGGGCAATATGGTCTGCACCATATTGTTAAAGTCGCGAGCCCAGTAATGGAACAGTTTCTTAAGATTAAACATGTGAGCCTGTTAAACCTATCCCTAATAATATTTTGTAAGGATGTATGTATCTTTGTAACTCTTTCACGCAAAAACTACTGAACAGATTTTGATGAAATTTAGCACACAGATAGACCATGATCTGGGAAACGACATACGGTACTTATTATCCCGGAAAACACAGACAAAGCCGCGGGCAAAACCCTAGTAGTATTATCAGTTGTCCATGATGCGGTTCGTGACGTAATTCCGGTCACAAATCCGCATATCCGCTACGACTAGGCCACGATTTCCGATTGCACTAAACCTGATTCGTAGCGAGATTCTTACTAACA
Source organism: Thymelicus sylvestris (assembly GCA_911387775.1). Classification (NCBI taxonomy): domain Eukaryota; kingdom Metazoa; phylum Arthropoda; class Insecta; order Lepidoptera; family Hesperiidae; genus Thymelicus; species Thymelicus sylvestris. Next base: position 704,456 of record OU426912.1, on the reverse strand, counting down.
TATCACATATATTCTCATGTAACATCTACAACTCAAAATCGACCTTATTACTAGACAGTTAAGTATAAAATTGCTTTGCAGTTGCCTGGTTAAATTTACTCGGAAAATTGTCGATTTCGAAATGAAACTCGATTTTAATGACATGAAAATAAAGTCGTTTTTCTCTTTTTTTAAGTGGAGGCAAATCCTATGCTGACAGTAATAACAAATTCTAGATAAATATGTTTCTATATCACATGTATCGCAACTTGACTCCTTTTGGTTACAAACGATCGATTTTGAACTTTAACTTGTTAGTAATACGGTTGATAACGCAATGGCGACGTCATAATGAACGCAAAAAGCATTAGGTCAACTGTTTGAAGTCAGTCCCACGACCAGAGAAGCTTGACCTCTCTGTATTATAAAATAGTCTATGACTTTTGCCTTTATATTTTACCATGGTTTTTGTATTAAAATAAAACGGTGATATTATAAGTTTCATGGAAAAAGATGGTCCTATTGGACATGTCCATGTCCATCAATATTATTACATATCAATCATCAATCTGTTATTGAAAAAAAAAACTGAAAAAAAAGAAAAAAAGCGTCTCCTCTATAGGACATAAAGTTATAAATTTAAAAAATCCAAGGATATTTTAATATCCTACTTCTTTTTGTACTCTTAATAATCATTTATTTATTCGGAAGATCAAGACGCTGCTTGAATTATCAGTAGTTTAAAAGTTTTCCGGAAACATATAAACAAACCTACGAATTAAAAACATGGGTCGTCCGTAGCCAGCTAAAAACTCGTGTCAGTCGGTCACGCGGGCAGCGTATAGCCGTGTAGCGTGTGTATACAATTATCCTTTGTTTGTTTGTCTGTCACGCGATATTTGAGTATTTTCACACGGTGTGGCGTAATGTTGCATGTCTTGCTCCCATGTGCCTCCGTGCCGAGGTTCGTGAGGGTGTCTGTACAAATATATGACTGACACAGTGTCTGTAGCATGATAATATAATCAGCTGTTGACTAGGGCGTTGGCGACCCATGGCGTACAACAAACTTAAAATAATACAGGCGAATTGAATACCTCCTCCTTTTTTGAAGTCGGTTAAAAAATGTTTTATGTCTTTTATCTGTAATAAAAATTATATCTGTTATTTTAAATTGATTCTATAATAATTTACTTGATGCTATAGGTTACTTATATGTGTAGTAGAATGACCGGATACCATCACACGACCCGTCGCATAGCTGACGTCACGGCAAACCCTTCAGCTATCCCACGCATCGGATGGATGGATCGAGATTGAACAGCATGATTTTGTAACGGATTGGCCCATGGAATCTAAAGATTTCATCTCCGGCCAAAAGGCAATTAAGATAATATAAATTACATTGTATCGGATTCTATCGAACTAATCTAAACTAAAATCTTGCACTAATGACATCGGGGAGGTTATACATCTCCCAGTCTCGGATCGGATTGTATCGTACAATTCACAATTTTAATGTACGTTCAGTATCTCAAAAGAAAAAAAACGGAACCCTTATAAGGATCACTTTGTTGACCGTCTGTATTTCTGTATGTCTGTCTGTCAATCCCTTTTTCTTAGGAACGCGTAAAGTTTCAAGTTGAAATTAATATCTAATACTGATGAAATCTCTTAGATATGTGGAAAAATCAGGTTTCTAAGTCTACGAAATCCAAAGATACAGGTGCTTATGCCGAATTTTTTAGTTATTTTAGAACCCGTAAAAGAATAAAAACCTAGGGAGATATTTTCCATTGACATGAAATCTCCATAGACTAAGATGTTGCAGACCTGAGTGTTGGATATTAATTTCAAGTGGATACCTCAACGCGGTCCTGAAAAAATGAGGTTGACAGACAGATGTGATGCTTTAAGAGTTTTGTTTTTCGGTACTCTTTGAGGTACCCTCATTATAATAACAAAGTAGATTATGTACTCATAGCGTGTAAAAAGAAAATTTATCGAAAACTAACGACCGATTAATAATATAAATTCAACGAAGATATGTAAATACTCCCGTGAATATATTTATGTGGTATCCAATACGGAGAGGTCTTTGTAAACTGGTCGCTGCAGCGGTCGTGGCAAAATGACCTTTATGGTAGGGCTATACTTATCCAGTTGTTAGCCGCATAACGAAATAGAAATAAGGGTTCGGTCAAATATTCACGGTTTGAAACGCTCGGTACTGAATACCGATCTAAGGGATAGAAATTGTTTTAGATATGACTCAAATTAATTTTATGGTCACTAAAAATGAAAAGAACTTCAATACATATAATCTTAATATACGTGACACGTAATTTTATTTATAATTACGTGTCACGTTGTTTGTCCTCAATGGACTCCTAAACTACTTAACGGATTTTAATCAAATTTGCACACCGTGTGCCGTTTGATCCAACTTGAAAGATAGGATAGCGTACATCTCAAAATAAAAAATCTTTTAACAGAACGAAGTCTGTCCGGGCAGCTAGTAATATACAAAAGGCAAAGCCCTGAGTTATTGACATACTAGCGCTCTTCCCGCGGCTTCGCCCGGGTTTCCGTGTCAATAAGTACGCTATATGTTATTCCAAACTATGGTCTAACTGTGTGATATTCATGAAAATTCCGTTCATTTTAAAAAAAGTAAAAAGTAACAATTATTCATACATACAAACAAACTTTTTTTTACATTTATAATATTAAGTAGGATCAAAGCTCTAAGCTAGAAAGCTAGAATTTTGAACAAGTTTTCTTTGTGACGTAGCTTCAGGCAATTATTAAGACTGAATGGAAAAATGCCACACCTCAAAGAAAATAGGGGTTGCAAGTTTGTTTGAAAATTCGTCAGTTTTTAAGTAAGCGCCAAGAAAAGTTTAATTAAGATTTTGTTCAGGACTAGAGTATCTATCTATACTAATATTATTATAAAGAGGAAAGCTTTGTATTTTTGTATGTTTGCAACGAATAAACTCAAAAACTACTGAACCGATTTTCAAAATTCTTTCGCCATTAGAATGCTACATCATTCATGAGTAACATAGGCTATATTTATTACCAGAAAAAATTAGGGATCCTTGCTAAAACATCAGTAACGTGAACCAAAGTGTGAAAAAATTTGCTTAAAAATTTCTTTCATCGCATACGCTGCGGAAACTATTGATGATAGAACAAAAAAATGTTCTACAATATTATAGAACACATCAATATCTACAAAAAACCTCGCGATAGTATATGTCCAACTGTTGTCGTTATGTCACTATAACCACTTTTTACATTTTAAAAGTTAATAAAAAAGATGACCAAAATCAGATCATGAAAACCATACCTTCGTATTAATCCTTATCCAAATAAATCATTTCATATTCAAAACTGTTTCAATACCTATAGATAACTTTTTGAATTACTCAAATCGGACATTCCATTCAGAAGATATTACGTAGTAAAGAAACTACGTGACAACGTGATTGTACGAGTAGCAACAATCATCACCGGCCCCGCGGCCGGACAGCTCGCGCATGTTCCGCGGATCCCGATTATGTAACACGGAGAGGGGAGGGGAGAGGAGTGGAGTGGGAGCGGGAGAGGGAGAGGAAGAGAGTGAGGGAGAGGGAGAGGGAGTTGGAGAGGGAGAGGGGTGGAGGGAGGGGAGGGGAGGTAGATGGGGAGGGGAGGGGAGGTAGATGGGGAGGGGAGGGGAGAGGGTGAGGGTGAGGGAGAGGGAGAGGGAGGATACGGAAACTATAACGCCTAAGAACGGCTGTACCGATTTTAATGATCTCTGATTTGTTACATTCTTAGGCGATACGAAGTTCGCTGGGTCAGCTAGTACTAATATATAAAGAGGAAAGATTTGATTTTTTGTTTGCATTGAATAGGCTCCGAAACTACTGAACCGATTTGAAAAATTCTTTCACTGTTAGAAAGCTACACTGTCCCCGGTGAACATAGGCTATATTATAAAAATAAATATAAAAATCCTTACTAAATCTCCAATAATGTAACCCAAGGTGTTAAAAAATATGAAAACCGAAGCAAAGCGAGGGCGGTTGCTCGTAATTAATATAGTGTGAAAATCCTATAGACCTTTTAATATTTTGTCTGTTAATATTAAAGTCCTCTGAAGACTCGGATTACGGTGTAGATCTTTACGTCACTCAAATCCGTACTGCTGATTCGTATAATGGCCAGGCAAGACGTTTATTGGACAGATAAAAGGCATAAGATTGGGGTAAGTATTCTAAGCAGCCTTAATACGGCCAAATTAAAGTTTGTATAAATTCTGGACCGCCTGTGACATAACACGTACCATATAACATTATTTTTTGTTTGTTTTATTGGAAAACTTACAGCTAAAACTAGTATACATTAAAAAAAATAACAAAACCCACTGCATAAAATTTTACTAAAATTATACCTTACTGAAATCCTTACTCTTTAAATTATTATAATACCTATAGAGCAGTATTCGAATGAAATTTTGATACTTTAATCAATGGCATCTCACAGCCACCATATTTGTTTTTTTTTTACGACATCACATTCACAATCGCTTATCGCTTATCTCCAAACCGCGTCACATCGCACGAACCTCACTCGCAAGGCGCACAATATTACATTCGTTCTGCTTATTTTGTGTGCATTAACCGTCGACAATGGCTCACCGACCACCGTAATTCATAGGCGTGTTCGTGGCGCAACTCGCGCAACTTGACCGTGATTCAATCAAATAATTGTATGTGAAGACAACTATCTAATATGGAGTTAATTGATACGAAAGCAGACTTGATTTTGATTTTAGATTGGTCGCAGCGGGTGCCGGTATACATATACACGTATATATACACGTACATATTTAGGTTACTACACACTCATACATTTACACAAATTGAGAGTAGGTACTTTCTGTTATTGAGAGAGTAATTTTTGTTTTTAAATTGAAGATTATCATTTTTTATAGTAGTAGTGAAACTTAAGGTTCTATCTATAAAATCAAATTGAATCCTAAAATTAGTCAACATCCCTATTAGATTAAGATTAAAATTACTTCTTTTTTTTTCGTTATCATGTTCTTCAACTTCTCTTCTAATGTTATGTACTTCTGTTATTTTATAACGAGTGGGTAAATCCTAGTCTCCCACGACACAGGGAATCCTAGTGTGGGAGCTAGTGTACATGACTTTATGTGAACAAAGTTTATGAAATAAATAATTTTCATTTTCATTTTTTTCTGATCGTGGCAATTTAAGGAGTCTGTCCACTATTGGGTACCTATCATAATTCATAATGGTATGATGTTATGGGACCGTGCCACGAACGTATTTGCTGGTGGTAGGACCGTCAAGGGATTATATTGGTAATATTGATTTTAATTGTTAATTAATACCATTATTACTATTATTATTTCTTCATGGGGTTCGCCTGGATAGCTACCACCCTTGAGCATCAAAACGACTCGTCGTGTTCCGGCTGGGGGCTTGAGAGCCAGTTCTTTCTTTCTTTTTCTTCTCTCTTTCTTGTCCGGCAACGCGTCAGTGATGCCTTTGGTGTTGCTGATGTCCATGGGTGACGATAGCCACTTACCATCAGGTGGATCGTCAGCCCGTTTGCCGGTTTGTGTTGAGGGAGCTTCTCAAATACGTGGTATATGACGATTTTGATATATCATACGATAATTTTGTGGTCTTTTTTCGAAAGGTATTCACTTGAAATCGACTACCTTTTTAACCGACTTCAAAAAAAGAGGACGTATTCAATTCCACTGGTTTTTTTCGACCTCAGAACTTTCGACTGGGTAAACGGATTTTGATGATTCTTTGTTATTTCAAAGCTGTTGCTTGTCATATGGTCCCACTTAAATATGATCTAGATCTGATGAACAGTTTTTGAGTTATCCCCAATTTGAAGTCGGTTATTTTTTGTCAAGAATTATGTAGTATTTAGACTATTTATATTTAATTTCAAATCGTTCATTCCACTTCATTATACATCGGATTCGCGACAAAGTTAATGGCACATGTTTTTCCGATATAACTCGTTGACGCAAGTCTATTAGCTGTCTGAAGAAATATTTGTGCAAAAAGTTAAGTGCACCGTTCGGAAACATCTCGGTAGTGCGTAATGCTTCATCTCATTTCTTGAGATTAATCGCAGTCTATGGGTCACATCTATAAAGCGTACTTAGGCTATTCGCACACGTCCAATAGTTAATCGGTGACCGACTTTTTGTAGGAGAAAAATAGAACGTACTGATAGCAATGGTGGAACGCGTCCTACAAAAAGTCGGTAAGAAAGAATAAGGAAAAGAGTTCTGAGGTAACAAACATAAAAAATACAGTCGAACTGAGAACCTCCTCCTTTTTTTGAAGTCGGTTAAAAAGGATGAGGTATTCAATTCGACTTTTTTATGTTTGTTACCTCAGAACTTTCGACTGGGTGAACCGATTTGGATGACTCTTTTTTTAATCGAAAGCTGGTGGCTGTCATGTGGTCCCACATGAATTTGAACGAGATCTGACTAGTAGTTTTTGAGACTTTGAAGTCAGTTATTTTTTGTTAGTAAAATTTAGATTATTAGTATTAATAAAGTGTCACTCATCTACTTGGTACATTTGACTGTTTCTAAACATAGTCTAACGCCCCAACTCAGAGTAACGGTTGCTTAAATCGCTCTATAGTACATAATTTGTATGGTGATTATTTACTAAGGAGCAATTAAAGTAACCGTTAGTGACTCTGGGTTGGGGCGTTAGTTCGCAAAGTTAGTTTAAGTTCGTTTTAAAAATCCACCCTAAGTGCTCATAGCTCAGCGGGGTAGTTGGTTGGGTGCCCGCTAGTGTCACTACCTCTTCCGTGCTTCGGAGGGCACGTTAAGCCGTCGGTCCCGCTTGCTATCGCATGAAAACATCACATTTCGATTGGCCAACTTGCTTTACCATCACTTCAATACAAAAGACATCAACGCGTCAATTGTAAATAACAAAAATAAATTATATTTTTTATACATTAAAAACAACAAAATTGTAGTTTTAAAACTAAAAACACATTTCTATCGCAGTCTTCCGGCTCCATCATCTGTCCAGCTCTATAACGCTTCACACTAATAGCCCTACATTAGGATTCCCTATGTTCTAGATGCCATGGACAACACACAAAGACAGTCACACACACAAATTCAAACTCATTATCCAAACTGTCTCGCTGAAAATCGAACCCAGAACCCTTGGCACCGCAGCCTGGCATGCGGCGTTTCGCCAAACGGATCGTTAGTAAAAGAATTGAACTTATCAAGGTAGACATTGCTCCCCATTCATGAATAGGATTCCTGTGGTCAATAATTCCTCGAAAACCATTGTCTATGGGAAGTTTAATGTAGACCGAGCTGGTCAGTGCCACGCCACTCACTGCCAGGTCGGGGTGAGAGTATGGTCATGAGAGGTAGCGGGTAGCGTTTTTTATTTTCATATTAACATCAACATTCGATTCTCATGCAGATTATGTATTTTTTTTTATGCTTTTAGCAGGAAAACGAGCAGACGGGTCACCTGATGGTAAGTGATCACCGCCGCCCATGGACATTAGTAACACTGGGGGCGTCACCAACGCGTTGCCGGCCAAGAAAATGACGATAGACCCGCTTCTTGAAGGACCCCATGTCATAGCTTAGAGGGAACACCGATGCCGGAAGTTTATTCCACAGTTTACACGTACGAGTATGTTACACATAATTTTGTCACCCGCAAAGAAAAATATCATAACTCTGTTTTTACCCGACTTTTAACTCATTTTTATGTTTGTTTGTATGTGTGTGTTCTTTATTACCTCGTATCTTCCAAACCGCTGAACGGATTTATATAATTAAGATATCGTTAGATTCGTCTTGTTAACCCAAGTGTTCTTAGATAAGTGAAATAAAAAAAAAACAAATATAGTGGCTGTGAGATGCCATTGTTTGAAGTATCACAAAGTAAAATAAATCGAATAATGCAATATGGATGTCAAATTAAACAGTTCACCGTAAGGATTTCAAAAAGGTATATTATGATAGCTTTTTGATGGCAGGCGGGTTTTTTAAATTTAATTTGTTATTATTTTCGGAAAGAGATTTTCTTCTCAGGTTCTTAGCCGTTTCTTCTGTCACATTTACGGGCCTTAGCCAAGTGCAGCAGCGTGTGATGTGTAAATTTGTCATTGTTTATGGGATTTTATTACTTTCTAAGTCTCTGTCTCTAATTTACTGCACCCACCATCTTAGACTTCATAGCCACTTACCATGAGCTGTATAATCAGGTGGGAAAAGGGATTATTTAACAATAATAATCTATACTTCTATACTAATATTATAAAAAGGAAAGATTTGTTTGTTTGCATTGAATAAGCTCCGAAACTACTGAACCGATTTGAAAAATTCTTTCACTGTCGGGAAGCTACACTATCCCCGGGTGACATAGGCTATATTATATTTTCAAAAAAATCAGGGATCCTTAATAAAACTGCAATAATGTAACCCAAGGTGTAAAAAATAAGAAAACCGAAGCAAAGCGAGGGCGGTTACTCGTACACTTATAAAAATACAAACAGTCTCCCCGCTACCGCTCATCACTATCACCCGGCTTCACCCCGCATTCCATCACCACGGCCGCTGCCCAGTGATATAAGCCGACACGACCTCGAAGTACATGACATAATTACTGAAACTGATTAACGAAAATATACTTAATTATTATTTGAATAACGACCAAAATCCTATCCCTTCGAAACACAAACTTGAACTAAATCGGCGACATAATAATATGAGTGACTAGTTGTGCCTCGCGGTTTCATCCGCGTTAATTTGTGGAAAAACTAACTACTAAAATATATGATGTTATAGCCTATAGCCTTCCTCGATAAATGGACTATCAAACAAAAAAAAAAAGTGTACAATTCACACGTGTTAGAAGTGAAACCTTCAAAAATTTTGTTTTCAAGATAATGAGACGAATGTAAAATTTCGGAAAGATGATAATTGTAGGTTTTACTACTCCACTCCACTCCACTCCACTCAACTCAACTCAACTCAAGTCAGTCTCCACTCATTTCTAGTCTCCACTGGACAGTTTCGTTTCATAAAATTTCAAGACACCCCCGTACTAAAGAAGTTTTCACTTGAAAAATAATTTTCCAATTCGAACCAGTAGTTCCTGAGATTAGCGCGTTTAACCAAACTCTTCAGCTTTTTAATAATAGTATAGATAATTAGACTGGTTAGTTTGGTGATTAATAAATCCCTCTTCCCGCGGCTTTGTCCGCGGTTCCCGGGATAATAAGTATCCCATATGTTATTCCAGGTCATGATCTGTGTGTGCGTTTCATGAAAATCTGTTCAGTAGTTTTTGCGTGAGAACAAACATAGAGACAAACTTTCACATCTATAATATTACTAGCTGTTGCAAGCAGCTTCGCTCGCGGTAGAGATCGATTTTTACAAATCCCTCGGGAACCCTATACTTTTCCGGGATAAAAAGTAGCCTATCTTTTAATCCGGGGTATAGGCTATCTCCATTCCAAATTTCAGCCAAATCGGTTAAGTAGTTTTCCCGTAAAAGCGTAACAAACATACATTCACATTTATAACATTAGTATGATTAATAGGATATTGAACTGGTTCGTTCAGTTAATGTTATTGGTAATGACGTGAGGTTACCTCGCCCTGGTATATAAGTCGAGTAATTACATGTATAAGGCAGTAGGAAATCCGGTATGAATGGAGTCAGAAGTTCACCGGCTTTCTTAACGACTCATTTGTGCTATTACCGGTTACCATGGTGATAAGTCTTACGCCCCAACTCAGAGTCACTAACGGTTACTTAAATCGCTCCTTAGCACCGAATTTTTATGGTGATTCTTTACTAAGGAGCGAATTATTAAGTAACCGTTAGTGACTGAGTTGGGGCGTCAGGCCTGTATTTAATAAACCGATCACGGCTCGGCCAGATGAGAGAGAGAATCTTGAGAGTCAGTTCTTTCTTTCTTTATCTTCTCTCTTTCTTGTCCGGCTACGCATTACTGATGCCTTTGGTGTTGCTGATGTCCATGGGCGACGATACTTACCATCAGGTGGATCGTCAGCTCGTTAAAAAATAAGGAAGAAAAACAACAATGAGAGTAAATGACTTATATAATGATTCTTAAATCTAATCTAAATCTAGGTCCGTACGTTAGGCATTGCGAAAGCTAGGTACCATTTGTAGGCATTCTCCGACCGCTTTTATCTTAAGTGTGCGTGCGCCAAATTAAGCGCTATACAGATAGCCACTCTCGCAAGAAAGCGATTATATCTAAACGTTCCAACGTCCAGCCTAAAATGGCTTTGAATTGTTCTTCGTATGACGATTTGTGGATTAAGTAGGCGAGATTTTGATCGTATGTATGTTGAGTGTTGACTACATACGGGCATAATAAAATAAACGCTGCACATTCATAGCCGCACACTAGGATTCCTTGTGTCATGTGTACACACTAAGACAGGAACACATAAACAATGATATTATGTATAATGTAAAAACAGCTAGATATATCACTGGCGCGCCGACGATGAAGAGCGTAAAAACAGGCAATTGACCGTTCTGCTCGTAGTCGCTCTGTCAATTCAAGACGATACACTCGCTTTTGTTGTTGTCAGAAGTGCTTGACATTTGACATACAGCGTTAAAATGCCTTCGTGTATTATACCAATGTGATTGGTGTAGTGAAACAAAAGATGAAACGTGTGTGTGTTGTAGCTCTTTTCAGAACAGTTTTTTTGGTTGATTTGTAAGGGCATAACGTATCTATATTTAAATTCATTTACATACACAGATCGAGAACAGATATTCAAACTTATCATTCAAATTTCCCAAGTTTTATAGTCGAAAAGGAATAATAATTTAAATATTGTCTGTTTTCCGAACAATAAAACCTATAAGGCTACATAATCGAATGTCATTCAATTATTTCGACATTCGCCTTAACAATGTTTTGTGTGATAATCAACCCCCCCCCCCCCCCCCCACGGGGAGCCTTGGGTCTCGACAATTACCATCGACCATTATCACGAAACTAATCGCTAATTTCGACATTGATACAGCTAACCTTTGCGTTTATCTAAGGTAAATGGCGATTATATAATCGTTATGGCTGTCAAAAATAAAGTTTAAATTACTAAATCCACGCTTTTATCAGTAAATATTCAAAGACCCTCCAAAAACCTGTCAAGTGCGTGTCAGTCACAATGTAGGGTTGCGTAGTTCATCGACTATTACTCATTAACTACTTACTTAAGCTACCCTAAGGCTACGTCCGCACAGACAGGTGGCTTGCTTAGCGCCTAGAGCCTAATTAGTCACCTAGCGAGTAGCTTCTTATAACGAACGCTCTAGAGTGTTCGCGACTGGCCGCACTGCGCGCTTGGTGCCTAAATAGTTGCTTAGCGTGTATCGAAGTAAACAAACGTGTTGGTTTTTTGTCACTAGGCGCTAGGCATTTTTGAAGCAAAAATGACATTGACGGTCGGGTTATCATGGATATAATATTATTGATGAATGTCAATGGCATAAACTAAAAGCTGAAACGAGAAATTGTTGCATTTATTTCATTAATTATGTAAGATATTTTTGAGAGTGACATTTCGTCAACGTGCCGACAAGCAAAATGACCATGGCACCTAGTGACCCACCACGCAAACCACCTCTCAGTGCGGCCACCTTGTATCCTAGCAAGTAGTCAGAATGCCAACTACTAGGCTCTAGGCGCTAAGAAAGCCGCCTGTCTGTGCGGACGTAGCCTAACCGTGATAGTTTTCCATTGAAATTCATCATATTTAGTACTGTCCTGAATATTTTTACATGTCACATGTCCAACTCAAACCGTTTAGCTGGCAGAGGGGGATGGACTTAAGGAAACTATACGGGTGACTACGGGTTTCATTTTGACTACTGAACTCTAAAAAGTTTGTACTAATTAAAACTACAACTTAAAATAAATAACGCTTCACACTCACAGCCCCACACTAGTATGCTCTCCTGGTACTTTAGTAACGCTATAGCTACACTCATACCCCCACACTAGTATGCTCTCCTGGTACTTTAGTAACGCTATAGCTACACTCATAGCCCCACACTAGTATGCTCTCCTGGTACTTTAGTAACGCTATAGCTACACTCATACCCCCACACTAGTATGCTCTCCTGGTACTTTAGTAACGCTATAGCTACACTCATAGCCCCACACTAGTATGCTCTCCTGGTACTTTAGTAACGCTATAGCTACACTCATAGCCCCACACTAGTATGCTCTCCTGGTACTTTAGTAACGCTATAGCTACACTCATAGCCCCACACTAGTATGCTCTCCTGGTACTTTAGTAACGCTATAGCTACACTCATAGCCCCACACTAGTATGCTCTCCTGGTACTTTAGTAACGCTATAGCTACACTCATAGCCCCACACTAGTATGCTCTCCTGGTACTTTAGTAACGCTATAGCTACACTCATAGCCCCACACTAGGATTACCTGTGTCGTGGGTGCCATGGACAACACACTAGACCACCATTCACACCCAGACCGAGAACAGAAATTCAAACTCGTCATTCAAATTTCCGCCTCGCTGGGAATCGAACCCAGGACCGTCGGTGTGGCGATCCGGCATGATAACCATTGCGCCACACGGGTCGTCAAACTTGTCTGAATACATGCACTAATCACAAGGGTTCCTGTACTATATCATAATTATTATAAAGCACATACCTTCACTATAATAATTATGATATAGTATAGGCTCCTGTACTATATCATAATTATTATAAAGTAAATACCTTCACTATTTACAGCGAAATTCCTCGGCCTAGTAAGGTCGGACACAATATTTGTTTTTAACCTTGCAGTGTACACTCGCCTGACAGTAATTTAATACGAGTACCTTGCACAAACATTGCACAGTACAATCAATCTTGAATATTTGCCAACTAGATGTAACCAGCGCATATCTTTAAGCCCACTGCATACGTAACGAGCTTTTTCGCGTACGGGATTCCGCTGCGTATGCACTATCGTATAAACTATGAAACGATGTTACCAAAACTTCACGTCCCGTCCCGTACGGGAAAAACCCCGTTACGTATGCATTGGGCCTTACTCTTAACTACTATCTGCCCTTACTTCACTATCTTTAAATTTACATAAACATCTTTTTAACCGACTTCAAAAAAGGAGGAGGTTCTCAATTCGACTGTATTTTTTTTTATTTTTATGTTTGTTACCTCAGAACTTTGGACTGGGCGAACCAATTTTGATGATTCTTTTTTTAATCGAAAGCTGGTGGCTGTCATGTGGTCCCACATAAATTTTATTGAGATCTGACAATGGCATCCATGAATAAACCATGTCGTAAATTTGTGTTAAGATGTGCGCGACAAATTGACGAATAACTCAATATCACGCCAACCGATTTCGATGATTCTTTTTTTAATCGAAAGCAGGCGCTTGTCATGTGGTCTCACAAAAATGTGAATGAGATCTGACAACTATGTAGTTTTTGAGACTTTGAGGTTATTTTTTGTTAGAAAAATTTAGATTATTTACCGATCGAGATAATAATTTTTTTCATCTAAAAAAGATGATCATAACTTTTTTATTTGTGTACCGATTGAAATAAAACGCTGTATGTTAACTCCAGTTTACTTCATCAGAACAATGATAACCGCATCCAAATTGGTTAAGTAAGAAAGAACTTTCGACTGGGTGAACAGATTTCGATGATTGTTTTTTAAATCGAAAGCAGGTGCTTGTCATGTGGTCCCACATTTTGAACGAGATCTGATAAGTACTTTTTGAGTAATATTGAAGTCGCTTATTTTTTGTTAGTAAAATTTAGATTTTAGATTTTTAATTGTCGCTTGCTTGCATCTACGTCGTGAAAGTATAGAATATGGAGGGTTATTCTTTAAAATACAAACTCGAAATCGAAGCTCACTCAAGTGACACTCGAAAGCGAACTTGCATCATCTTGATATGTCGAATTCTCTAATCATATAGTACGCAGTGAGTGAAGTGAGTCTCGAACTCGAACTTCAAACGACTAAAGATAGGAATTTTGACAGTCGTCGCGGATTCCGCTGTCGAGTTACAAAACAGAATAGTTTAAAAATGTAGTCAACACCACGGAGCAATACTAACCCAAATCGTTCATGAGCAATGACTCGGCAATCGGTATTATTCCAATATCTTATCCAGCGTACATACTAGTTGCGTCGAAAGGGACGCGAACGGAACTATCGATGATTGGGCGAGTATAAATAATAAATAAAATAACGCTAACACACTCACACCCTCGCAGTAGGTTATTACACAGTAATAGATTCATTTACTGTGGTTATTACCTGTGTCGTGGGTGGCATGGACGACACATATAACACATCACAATCACACCCTGCACCCGAGTACAAATATTTATCTGTCACATAAATATCTGCCCCGGGACCCCTCGCTTCGCATGCAGGGTCGTTAAAGTATGGTCAATACATGACAATAATAATAATTTTTCATATTCCATATTGCCACATAAGAAATAACAGTACTTCATTGCGGAAAAATCCAAGAATGTCCTAAGGTTTTGCAATTTTTGCAATAAAATTCAAAACTCAATCTAATTTAATCATGTGGGTATTTTTCAGTACACTTATGAACGCCATTTTTTTTAATTTACCACGATTTCGGATAGGTGTTTTGTCATAGAGGAGAAGAAATGGCGAAAGAAACTCCTCAGCACGTATTCTCTTCGTCTTTGTTCGTGTCCGGTTATTTAGGCTTCTGGTTCCTGGATTTGAGTTGTCAGGCGCCAAGTGGAAAAAAGTGCTAACTTTGGCAATCCCTTTGAAATTTTATTACCCTGGTCTATCTTGGAGGAAGAGTGGAGGTCAAGCGGCCTATTAGTTAATACATACATATATCCAATAAATTACTTTATAACTACAGAGACAGTGGCGTAACAATAGGGTGGCAGGGCTGGCAAAATGCCACGGGCCCCCGACCCAAGAGGGCCCCGGCCCAAGAGGCCGAAAGCTCAAAAATATTTTTTTACATTGTATCTGAGTATTTTATTTTATTTGAAAAGTATATTTTTATAAGTTCTGCTTAAAATCCAAAGTGAGACAACTAAAGATACAATTTCGAGTTAATCGTTAAGCATTTTAACCAACCTAAACAAAAACATATTTTATCGAGTATTGGACATCATTATAAACCAACTGAAATCACGTTTCCTTCCAATGAATGAAATTGTTTCAAAGAACAATGCCCAACTGCCATACATAGTTTTATTTCATTTTCAACTTAAGCGTCTTAAAATAAAAAAAAATCTAAAAAATACAGCATTAATTTCTGAGCTTAGATATATAAGAATTTTCAGCAGGCACACCCCAGAACCAAAGTATTTTGATATTGAATGTTTTATAACCATAGAAATATTATACATAGAGTACCTGGTACACAACAAAACAACGATGCCGGAAGAATAAGTGATGTCAAAATGACAAGATTTGATCACTAAACGTCAACGTCAATTTTAAAAACGATTCAGAAGTTGCCATTTTACTACTACTGAAAGATTAAATTACTTAAAAGAATTTCATGAGAATGACGAAAATAAATATTTTTAAATATAAAAATAAAAAAGTTCAAGCAGAATGTTACTTTTTATTAAAGATTGCCCGAATTACTCACTTTATACAATATGAAATAATTATAATCAGAAAATATGTACGACGATCAAAATATTTTCTACCATTAAAGGAAAAAAGTATGAAATGGTAACATTTTTACCGCATGAAAATGGACAATATCGACATCATTGTTATTATAATAGTCAATTCATCACTTATTATTAAAATTATTTTACCCTGGGTAATACGGGTATAGATATTAATTTTAAAATACGTAAAAAAATATTGAATTGCTTCGGTGTCACTGACGTTTTAAGACGCTACAAAAACTAAAAATAATTTTTCGGCATTGTTCTTTCAGTGTTTTGCAGCCTTCCACTTTAAAAGTTATAAATGACACTGATCTATTAAAAAAAGCTTTATTTGTTGAGATCACGGACCTAAAAAAA
The DNA here is from genome assembly GCA_911387775.1 of Thymelicus sylvestris. Classification (NCBI taxonomy): domain Eukaryota; kingdom Metazoa; phylum Arthropoda; class Insecta; order Lepidoptera; family Hesperiidae; genus Thymelicus; species Thymelicus sylvestris. The sequence continues at coordinate 688,322 of OU426912.1, read as the reverse complement.
ATACAGACGTAACCTTGTGTAACCGAGAGTGAAGCATAGAAATGGCCGACCGCTTACTACGTGTGCGTAATTTTGGGGTTACCACAATATGAACATTTTCCCCATTTTTTCTTTATGTACCTAGTAGTAAATTCAAACACAAAATGTATTACTTACTGAATAGTTTATTCGGTAATGTTCGGTTTACACGTATTAAGTAGTTAAGTAAATAACTAAATTTTAAGTAAATTAATACGGTAAACGGACAATAATGTTGTTTTAACTTCACAGCTCCGCCCGGCATTGTAACCTTGAAGTAAAAGCTATTAGACCAAGGTTGCCTCTTTTGATAAAAAACATAAGTATCTTGGTATTTATAAAAATGAAAATAAAACGCTCTCAAATGTTTTTATAATTGTTTTATTGTAAAAAAATTACAAGTGTGCATTTTTTTCATAGTAGCGATGAACAAATTTATTTTCCTGTCTGAATTCATGGTTATGGAACTTGACAGTGGCATAAATTCAGACCTAACTAATAAATTAAAAAACAGATTTTGACAAACTTGCACTACATATACTGACAACTCAACTCGAGAGTCCCTAACGGTTACTTTAATCGCTCCTTAGTAATGAATCACATTAGTGATTCTGAGTTGTGGCGTAAGTTAATACATACATACGTTAGTTATACACTAACACCCCAACTCACGAGTCACTAATGGTTACTTAAATGGCTCCTTAGTACAGAATTTGTGTGGTGATTCTTTAGTAAGGAGCGATTAAAGTAACCGTTAGTGACTCTGAGTTGGGGCGTAAGTTTAATAATTGTAGCAATCTGATCGGAGTTTCTGAAAAATCCGCAGATAAACATACATACAACCAAACTTAATAACATACTCTCATGACACTGCGATAAATAGACTAACATTTTGTGTAAATATTTTCAGATTTCAAATTCAAATTCAAAATCATTTATTCATGTAGGTATGATTGATACACTTATGCACGTCATTTTTTTAATTTACCAGCTTTTCGGAAAGGTGCTTTGTCATGGAGGAGAAGAAAAGCCGAAAATTTCAAAATTATTTGCACACCTGCGCTACAAACTGATATTTTATAAGTATATCCATACTCATATTATAAATGCGAAAGTGTGTTTGTTTGTTTGTCCCTCTTTTACGTCGTAACGGAGTGATATTATGGTATGAATTTTGGGTGGAGATATTGTAGTTATGAGGCTGGAGAGTAACATAGGCTACTTTTTACCGCGGTAAAATATCTTATTCCAATGGGAAAATCCATTATGTATTTGAATCACTCCATATTATAAGTAACAATGTGTTGGTTCTGCTATAAGTTCGTAAAGGATCTATGGATTGATATAAATTTATTGATATATTTTGGTTCCTCTTTAATTTTTTTGGTTCCTTTTTAAATTTTGGAACTGTTATTTATTCTTGCACCATGAATGTGTCATGTATGTTAAACAACTCATTGTTACTTATTTTTGAATACGCGGGCGAAGCCGCGGGTAATAGCTAGTATTTTTATAATTGGCACGCTAAAATCCTTTATGAAGAGTCAACTTCTTGTAAACTTGACGTTTATTTTCCAGTGTTTTATTTACAGTTTCCATTTTGGAAATATGATGAAAAGTCAAATCCACATTCAGTAAATGCAAATTATTATATTTGATAAGATTAATGAATTTTATTAATTGACGACAGATTAAATACACTGGTTTACCCACTTCACTTATAGGGGAGGTACCTAAAATTTCTCCAATTTTGTTCTACCATTATCTTAACGTAATTAATATACATACTTACATTGATCCGTACCAAATTTCAGCTTTCTAATATTGTTTGTTTGTAAGCAATGCCGCGGACAGACGGAGAGACATGGCAAACTTATAGGTAAGGGTTCCTTGTCATTTAGTACGAAACCCCAAAAATATATACTTTTAAACTAAAGTAAGAAACTCGAGCATTATACATACTATAATTTTCCCACACATTCTGGGTATTTGCTTAAGCAATATTGTTGGCAACACTGGCTGATTTTGTGGTTACAAATTTTTCTGGTTTGTTTTGTTAATAACTTACGGAAAAATAAAAGAAATCAGTGATTAAATGACAAGCTTACTTGTGCAAGGTGATCCCTTTATGTTTTTTAACTGAACTAATATTGTTCTTGCAACTTTTAACAGCACACAAAGGCATTTTTAATATTCTTTATCAACTCCCGTTGTCCGTATGACTCGAGTGCGGTCCGGCGCCGGAATGAAACCGATTGTGTCAATGTGTGGGTGTTTACTTGTACGAATAGAGAGTTAGAATTCCGATGGGTGCTTCACTGAATTTGTTCTTGATGTAGTGTATGTGCACAGCGCGCAGTCTGGATCTGGCGGCCGAGCCGAGTACAGCGCAGACGTGCGCTTTGTCTATACATACATACCTTACCTGTTACAGAGTAAAATGTGTGTATTATTGACCCTCTAAACACCACAAGTGGCGACGTCGGAAAAAACCAATAAGGAATTACCAAAACATTGTTCAAATTCAAATTCAAATTCAAAATCATTTATTCATGTAGGTATCATTGATACACTTATGCACGTCATTTTTTTAATTTACCAGCTTTTCGGAAAGGTGCTTTGTCATGGAGGAGAAGAAAAGCCGAAAGAAACTCCTCAGCACATCTTTTAAAAATAAAATACATTGGTATATTTCTTACAAAGAAGTATCACTAGCCTGTACGGAACTGGTTGCAGATCTGGTCATTTCCATGCGTCTTTGTCATTTATGTACTCATCTACAGTATAGTAGCCTTTCCCTAAAAGTTGAGATTTTACATGTTTCTTAAATAATTCCACTGGCAAATCACGTATTAACTTTGGGATTTTATTATAGAACTGTACACCACGGCCCATAAAAGATCGCTTCACTTTAGAAAGACGGTAAGATGGCGTTACTAACTGGTGCATTTTTCTTGTTTGGCGATTAGTGATATCAAAATTTTGTTTATACGCGCTTATATTATTCCGTATAAAAACCACGTTACTATAGATATATTGTGAGGCTACTGTAAGTATACCTATTTCTTTGAACTTGTCACGCAAAGTTTCACGAGATCTAAGTTTATAAATAGCCCTAATAGCTCTTTTTTGTAGTATGAAAATTTGTTCTATACTGGCTGCTTTGCCCCACAGCAAGATGGCATATGACATAATACTGTGAAAATATGCAAAATAAACCATCCTAGCAGTTTCGACGTCAGTAAACTGCCTTATTTTCCTAACAGCGTAAGCAGCCCTACCGAGTTTAGTCGCGAGATTTGTTATATGTGGGCCCCACTGAAGTTTACTATCTAAGGTCACCCCTAAAAAGACCGTGGATTGTAGTTGGAAGAAAAGAAGGAGTAATGCCCTTGCTTGCATACGTTCGGGCAGGCAAATTCCTTACGAATATGTTCTATTATATTCGTATTTGAGTAAGTAAAGTGTATTATTACATTACAACCACATAATTTATATGTGGGGATACCTAATTGCGTGCACTTAAGTAACAATTATTTGAGTGTTAACGTTTTAAGAACTCGGCAACTAAAGTACCACTACCATATTTGTACAGAAAATGGTTGTCTAAGCATCAAAACTAATTAAATACTTCGAAGGCCATGCAAATCATTTTGTTCACAAAGGGCCATGCCTCAAGTAATTATTTCAAATAGACCATACATTTCCTATGATATTGCTGTAGGAAATTGTAGTATGTGAAAGAGTAATTTATTTCGTTCTTATTTCAAATAAAGCTACCGCATCACAATAACAATATCCTAAGTTTTGTTTGTATTTGGTGGGTAATTAATAAAAACGTGAAACTCCACGTTACCCTTACAATAACTTAGAAAGAAACGATTAAGAATCTACCCCACTTATTAATATAATGCTGTGGTTAATGTTTTCATAATTTCAAATACCATTCTGCAATGAATCTAAAAGATTATATGTATCTTAACAAGTTTTAGATGTAATTTTGCTTATTAATTAGCAATTCAATAGAATTATTATGATCACGCCAATACAGTTCACTTAACGATCATGCCTATACAACCATATTAAGGAAGAACCTGTAAAGTAGCTACAAGCAGTGTGTTGTGCATATGCACATAATATGTAAAAAGTTATTATACCTTACAATCCGTATTACGTAGTAATATTGAAGCATCAATTATGTTAATATTTTTATCGTTAAAGCCAATATTAAATTAAATATATTGATAAAATAATTAACTATAGCTACGTCAAGGTTCACGCAGGTTGTACGGGTCTATCCCACTTGTCCCGTTACAAGTGTTAAGTCCGTATTGGGCACGCAAATTTGAGCAAGACTCGTAAGGAGCTTGCTAATGTACCTTGAGTACAAAAAGGCCTGCAAGGGGCACGCAAATTTGAACAAGACTCGTAAGGAGCTTGCTAATATACCATGAGTACAAAAAGGCCTGCAAGGGGCACGCAAATTTGAAACAAGACTCGTAAGGAGCATATTAATGTACCTCGAGTACAAAAAGACCCGAAAGGGGCACGCAAATTTAAACATGACCGTAAATACTAGGAATGGCACATTTCACTTATCACTGGATATATCACTTGTTACAATATACTTCATTTGTCACACCAGTGACATGCAACGAAACCGTCCGTTACATTTATCGCGAGAGTGATTCCACCACAGTATTCCCTTTACTGTGACTTAACGCCGGCCACCGGCCAAGCTACATATAATTCACAGAATTCCATCCTGCGAAAGAGAGAAAGCAACATTTGTGACTTGAGCCGTGCGTGAGCAAGAGCGACACAGTGCCACCAGCTAGAAGAGAGAATTTGCTTAAGTGAAATTGCATCTTATTCTCAACGTCATTAGACTTTAGTTTGACTAAATTTTTTCAACTTGCTTAATTAACGCGACGTTACAAAAACTTCAAATGAAATAAGTCTTATTGCAAACAGGGTAAGGTTTTGATTAAACTATGTAGGTACTTGTAATTCACTGCGACATGTAACAGACGGAATAAAATGCACCCACTGTGACAATATCGTCACTGATAAAATATAACGGTCGTGATTTGTCACTGGTGATATAACAGTGACAAAAATAAATAACTTCACGGACATGATAGTGAAATAAAAGTAGCGATATTTTCCATCACTAGTAAATACGCAAATTTAAAGACAGCCGTAAGGAGAATGCTACTGTACCTTGTATACAAAAAGTGCCCGAAAGAAGCACGTTATTATTGTCATTATTGCTTCTATATATCATTGCTTCTTGTTTGTATAAATACAAATGAACTTTAGTGTTTCTTGTTAGCTTGACCGATTTGACTATGTTTGATTCAAAAATTTTCGTTATGGCTCAAGGATGGCTGTTTCGGGAAGAAAAAACAAAAGTTCTGGGTAAAGTGACGTGGAACATTTTTATGTTCAACCAAATTATTAAAGATATTGAAGTATAGCCTTTGCGGTAGTTATTCAATGTAATGAGTATTTCCTATTAAAGATATATTAAAATTTAAGATGGATGTACTATGGAGAATACTAAAGTTCAGTCTAAAATGTCAGAGATATTGTAAGGCTTTTATAGCTAAAACATAAATAAATTGCGAAAAAAGTTTGCAACTTATTGGGTAACTACCACAATTGTCATAAAATAAATGAAGGTACGGAGTATAATAGGTACTTGACTGGGAGTTCTGAGGAATAAGCCAAACAAATCGATATATTGAATTGCTGCTATGGCAAGTCATTCGAGTTGATGAGCATTATACATTATACTGTAATGTATTTTGTATACAAGTGGTATATGTATAATATACCGTAATATATACTGTCAATTATAAATCAATGTTTTAAGGCTACGCAGTCATGTAACTGTTTCATAAGAAAAAAGCCATGCATACACGATAACCGCAAATATTTATAAATCAATGTTTTAAGGCTACGCAGTCATGTAACTGTTTCATAAGAAAAAGCCATGCGGACATGGTGCCCGCAAATATTTATAAATCAATGTTTTAAGGCTACGCAGTCATGTAACTGTTTCATAAGAAAAAACCATGCATACACGATGCCCGCAAATAATCATAAATCAATGTTTTAAGGCTACGCAGTCATGTAACTGTTTCATAAGAAAAAAGCCATGCATACACGGTGCCCGCAAATATTTATAAATCAATGTTTTGAGGCTACGCAGTCATGTAACTGTTTCATAAGGAAAAGCCATGTATAAAAGATGCCCGCAAATATTTATAAATCAATGTTTTAAGGCTACGCAATCAGGTTACACTTGTAAAAATGTTACATTTGTAAAAAGCCATGCATACACGGTGCCCGCAAACATTTATTAATTAATGTTTTAAGGCTACGCAATCAGGTTACACTTGTAAAAATGTTACATTTGTAAAAAGCCATGCACATACACAGTGGCTGCAAATATTTACAAATTAATATTTTATGGATATGCCGTTATGAATATCATTGAAAGGCAAAGATGTCTGTTGGATATGATTCATAAGACACCATTTGAGATGTCTGATGGAGATGATTCCCATCATAATCGGCCACATTTCACTGATATGAAATCGTGGGATGAAATAACAAATTACAGGTTTTCAGAAAATTACCCCAATCAATATGAAACGCAAATACCAAGTAAAGATATAATGTGGCATCAGGATTCAAGTGTTATGTAAGGAATCAAAAGTAAGACAGTTATTATTGGTATGGTATATTTTATTCCATTAATGTGTTAACATTCCATAACTTCTTTTGAAGTAAATTTGAATCTGATCACGTATGTAATGTACAGTGACATACTTGCGTCATTGACGATTCATTATTTTATAATAATACATTACAGAAGAGTATAATATTATGTATTATGTGAACATAATACGTTCACATAAATGTATCACATGTTTGAGCAGATTATGATACATGATGACAAACGACATCAGTTATGAGTTCATGGTAACGGACTCGACTTTTATGATAATTATATTCAATTTTTTTTTGCAATTCGTAGATAATATAATCCGCAATAATTTATTGGATATATTATTATTATTGGAAAAATAAAGGTTCATCCATGTGGCAATAAACAATTAGAGACTCAGAAGATTTATCTAATATCTTTACTTGCAATGTAAATGGTAATATTTTTGAGCTGCCAAAAAAAAAAAAAAAAGGAAATATGTCATATGATTTTGTCTCCATAGTAAAGAGACAATGAGACACTGAGAAATAGAATAGGGCTAGTCCAATAAAACACGAAGTTGTACTCAACTATTTTATGTAGATACAACTTATTACTAATATGACAGGCCTTCAGTGAGATAACTCTTGCTTCCGGCTTGCATCCAACTTGAACCATCTGCAGAACGACAACACCTTAGGTGTTTCTCTGCGTTCTTTTCATGTAAAATCGACATAAATACGCAAGTGATGGCTAATGACCAAAAGGTTATTTTAATCAGCTTCCATACTTTTCACGAAATTATACAATAAAGTACCTACCAAGGGCAAGGTTCATACTGTAATTATTGAATATGCGTTAACAAACTGGTTCGATTTATTTATGTCAGACTTAGCCAAGAGGTTGCTAAAAATATGTGATGAATGACAGTGCTAAGAAGCAACTTTAGAGATTAATCTCTGAAACAATGCGGTCCGAGGCTCGTCGTATATTTCTGTATTACAGATCTATCAAGTTTAAAGTGACGTTGATGTTGTCGAAGCTGGAAGCACTAGATCTCCATCTAGAAGCTGGAGTGGCCACATCAATAAGTCGAATGTAAGTGTAAGTGGGTGTGACCGTGCACGCAGGAGTGCCAACTCACAAAGCATTCTCACACAGAGTGCTGTTCAACGATTGAAAACTCCCCTGGGAAGCAAAGGTGATCTGAATTCGTTTTCCTATGACTTTGGTGGATAATAAAAACTATAACTTAAAAGTCGTTAAATTACATACTAATTCTTACATGACAGGTTAACCAAATTCCCAGAGAATCATTACTTAACTGGGTAAATTGATAGTGAACCAAGAGTTAATATAATGAAGAAAATACTCAAGTTCGCATGATAATTAAAGATACAATAAAATTGGTCAGCTGTGATCGTAGTTTCACAAGCAATTATTTTTTAAAATTAATAGAGATTCTATCGCTCCTATTCTAAATATCCCTGTGACTTTAACAGTGTAAATACTGGTAGAATAAAATAGCTAAGTATTAAATGAATAGGTGGCCAGTGGTTTGAATTCCTCAGTGACAAGAAATGGAAATAATATCACATAGGAAAATTGCTTAAAGTTGACCGTTATAATGCGCGGAGTGAGTTGTTTAAACTGTAGACAATTATATTGATATCATGAATTAATTTTCGTTAAATGACTCAAATTCTCAATATTTACGTTTGAAAATTTCGAACTACCTCCAAATTTTGTGGCCTACCCTCAACATGAAATGAAGTACCCCCAAAAAATTTAAACGATAGCTCAGGTAGGGTCGAGCTTTAAAACAAAAAAAAAAAAAAAAAGATGCTCTGGTTTGTGTTGCTCTTGTTACAGATAAAGCCACGATGCTAACCTATGAGCATAGCAGCAACCAACACGTACTTGAAATAAATAAAGAGTGTTGTTGGAGTTTCTTACCTTAGAAAAAAAAACAGGGCTAAAAATCATAATAATAATAGTAACTTTTGCTATATTTGAGAGATTTCCAAAAAAACATTTAAGTTTTGTTCTAACTTAGTCTTGGAAACAAAGATATTGTTAGGGAAATGCCTGTAAGTCATGTACCAGTCGAGTACCTATAAATAATGATGATACTGAATGATACTGATACGAGATGGAGAGTGAGACTCGAGAAAGAAATTTGTAGTTGTATTTGTGTGTGTGCGTATCAGCTAGGAGAGCCGTAGCAATAGAGGGACTTACTCGAGATTTTTTCAGATGTTGTGTTGTTACTTTATTGAAGTAGACGACTGTGGTGCATGGCTCGGGTTAATCTACCTCCAATGCTACATTTGATGTTTGTTAAACATACAATTATGATGTACTTACAAGAGTTATATTTGTTATATGTATCTCCAATTGACTTGGTATGCGAGTAAGATATTTTTTTTATGAAGCTTTCAATAAAATATGAAATTTCAATAACACAGTAATGTGAGAGACAGGGATTGACAGGTCTATAATTCAATTAAAGAAAAGAGGGAAACAATATGTGGACAGTACAAAGGGAGTTACAGATCCTAAATTGGGTACTTATAGAAAAATATATAGATGAATAATAAGTACCTGAGGCTAACAGATGGACACCAAACTTTAACCCTGCCCTCACATAGAGGTGTGAGTTTTGATGGTGAAAGCGATGTACAGAAATGGAAAACACATGGTAAACAACAATAATGATAATGAATAACACAAAGAAAATACACGTTGGATATTAAAGAATTTGTTACTGTCAGATCTATACTATCTCGATGTTTGCAATATATTTATAATTTATAAATTTACAGAAATGCCTTACATTAAATTTAAAACTTATATTAAAAGCATTCTTGTGACGAAAGGATATTACGAACTAGATGATTATTTTAAAGACAAGTCTGCTTGGACATGAGTTTTATGAATATAGATTGTAATAGATGATAAGTGCTATTTGTAACTTTGAGCAGGGAAAAAACCAACCCGGTAGTTTCTTGCTGCTTCTTCTCCCGGGCCCTCTCACAGTAGGGCCTTGTTGAAGCATTGGCGTAACTTGCATGACTTTCATAAAGTGTTTGTAAACCAAACCAATTATTATAAAATAAAGAAGGGATGTAGTGTATGTGCACAGCGCGCAGTCTGGATCTGGCGGCCGAGCCGAGTACAGCGCAGACGTGCGCTTTGTCTATACATACATACCTTACCTGTTACAGAGTAAAATGTGTGTATTATTGACCCTCTAAACACCACACTTGAGATTATGTCCGTCTTTTTTTTAGGTCCGTGGTTGAGATATATAAAAAAGGCATATTATTATCTGAATGATTTGCCAGAGAAATTCTCAGTTTTCGATCCACTTTCAGAGACGAAATAGAAAAATCTTCGTGTATTAGAGACCTTGCTGATTTATTAATAATAAAAAATCATTTTATGTCCTGCAGCTTTCCTGAATGCACTGCATTAATGTTATTTCTTACAATTCCTGTTACTACAGCTGCTAGTACTGAACGATCATTTTCAGAACTAAAATTGATAAAAACCTATTTAAGAAACTATGAGACAAGACAGGTTATGACATATTTATAGTAATGGTTTAGAAAGTGAATGAGTAAAGAATATTATGTCCGATTTACCCAGGTTATGTAACTTGCCTATAATATTCTGTCTATTGAAAATTCTATGGCCCGATCTTTAAATTTTGATGATTTTATAGACACTTTTGCGGAACAGAAAGCTCCAAAAATTAAAATGTGTGCAATTCACACGTGGTAGAAGTGAAACCTTCAAAAAATTTATTTTCAAGATAATGAGACGAATTAAATTACGGGAAGATGATAATTGTAGGTTTTACTACTCCACTCCAGTCTCCACTCCACTCCAGTCTCCACTCCACTCCAGTCTCCACTCCACTCCAGTCTCCACTCAACTACCCTCAACTCTACTCAGCTCCCCTCAACTCCACTCAACTCAACTCCCCTACCCCTGTACAATGCTTCCTATCTCACTTTAGAATTTATGTGTCTGTCTCTTTTTACTGGACAGTTTCGTTTCATCGAATTTCAAATCACCCCCGTACTAAAGAAGTTTTCACTTCAAAAAGATTTTTCTTAATAAATGAACCACCAATTGGAAGAAGGGAATAAGCGCCACTTTTTGACAAATTCACTTTTCTACATTTTGACATTCTTTAGACGTAGGGCTTAATAATAAATATCTTATTGAAATTAAATTGTTATTTTTATTTCATTGTAAATGTATGCAGGTTTCCTCACGATGTTGTTCCTTCACCGAAAAGCTAGCGAATAGATTATGAAATCATTGGGGTATTATGTTCTATGGATGAATGTGAAGTCTCCAATACGCATTGGGCTAGCGTGGGGACTACAGACCATTCCCTCTCGCCTAAGAGAGGAGGCCTATGGCCATTAGTGGGACATATACAGCGTGTAACTGAGTACGCTGAAAATCTCGAAGTTTACTAAAATTAAACTGAGCACAACGTGACGATTTTTACTGATAGGGCCCCATCAAAAGAATTTGCCACGGGCCCCAGATGGTATAGTTACGCCACTGTACAGAGAGTTGTACAAATACAAAATATCTTTTAAGCAATGATATCTAAAAAATATAGATACGTTATACCCTTACAAATCAACCAAAAAATCTGTTCCGAAAAGAGCTATCACACGTTTATCTTTTGTTTCACTACACCAGTCACATTGGTATAATACACGAAGGCATTTTAACGCTGTATGTCAAATGTCAAGCACTTCTGACAACAACAAAAGCGTGCGCATCGTCTTGTATTGACAGAGCGACTGCGAGCAGAACGGTCAATTGCCTGTTCTTACGCTCTTCATCTTCGGTGCGCTAGTGACATATCTACCTCTTTTCACATTTTAATAACATTGTTTTGAAGTAGATAACCCTGATTGTCGTGTTCTAGACCAATAAATAAAAGTGTAGGTAAATAACCACTTTGACCGCCAGAAGCAGTTACAACTGCTTAATTAGACTGGTCGGTAAATGGCAAGGCTGCCTTCACTGTGGCTGGTAGACTGTATACACTGTATAACTGTAGGCGGTGCCCTTTCCACGACCACAAAAACTAAATTGATCACCGTTGTAAATGTCCCTTCCTGTCTATCACTTGACTTTATATGAAATTCAACTAGTATCTATACTAATACTAGCTGCCTGGACAGACTTCGTTCTGTCAAAAGTTTTTTATTTTGAGAAGTAAGCTATCCTATCTTTCAAGTTGGATCAAACTGCACACGGTGTGTAAATTTGAGTAAAATTGGTTCAGTAGTTTATGAGTCCATCGCGGACAAACAACGTGACACGTAATTTATATATATTAAGATAATAAAACTGAAGCGAAAAGCTGGTTCATTAAAAAAAATGACGTGCATAAGTGTTTCAATGATACCTACATGAATAAATGATTTTTAATTTGAAGAGTTTGTTTGGTTGAACGCGCTAATCTCGGGAGCTACTGGTTCGAATTGGAAAATTATTTTTGTATTTGATATTCCATTTATCGAGTGTTAGCGTGCTAATATATAATTACATTTCTTTGTATAAAACTATTGTGAATATCAGTATGGTAATTGACTTGTGCAGCCTACTGTCATCAGTCTCCGTCAGGCGTAGTGATGTATTGATCCAACGCCAGTCACTATTGATTACGTTTAGCGAAGAGCACCGAACGCGGAGCATTCGTCTTTCGACATTTGGGCTGAACAGTCGGTTGCAAAAGTTATGTCTCTCTGGAAGTTAGTAATATTAGAACCTAATTTTAGTGTTAAGATTATCTTGCAGAAAAGTATAATAAAATAGCTTTTGGATATCGTCGTTTCATTGGGCCGAGCCCAATACGAGGAAGGCTATATAACATCGTATATTTTATTAGTTTTTCCACAAATTAACGCGGGTGAAACCGCGTGGCATAGCAGCAGCTAGTTTAAGGATATACCTCGATACATATAAATAAAATTAAAGTGTCTGTCTGTGGTTTCAAAATAACTGTTTTCTCAAGTGCTTAGTTAATTACGACGCCATATAAAACAGAAACAAACAGTATGTCTTTCCGTTTGTCCGGGCTAATCTCTATAACGGCTGAACCGATTTTCATGGGACTTTCACTGAAAGATAGAAGAGGTTACAGAGCAACATATAGGCTCCTTTTTATTCCAGAATTCCCACACTTATAATATTACCAGAATTAGTAGGAATTACTAAGATCAGTAGGGTGAATTAATGTAATAATTATTGATATAAATGAGATAATGTTGCTATTATTTGAGTGTCCCCAAGGTATCTATATCAGTAAGTGTCTGTTGGTATTCCCATTAAAATCTATATAGCGACGTTTAGCTATTTATTACCGATAGCTGCGTCAGCCGGGAGCTGTGATTGCAGCTTTCAAAGTGTCGCTCGATTGATTATTAAAAGCTCTGGCTCGCTAGGGTTGTCAATAGGGTATTTGACTAATTTTTAAAAATCATTTTAATTTATTTTTTATTACAAAATAAACCCACTCCATTGATATTTCCGAAAAAATTAACAGTATTTTTTATAAAAATCAATGTTAAAGTTTAAACTTCCAAAAACGCTGTTTCGCACGAGACGGCGAAGCAAATTCTGCAGCTAATCGTCATAGATATTGTATTAGAGACATTTCTTTCGCAGTCTCGCATTAATCTATAACCCTTATTTTGGAACCGATGCGGTGGTTAACAAAATGATAAGCGACTGATGCACCTACCGGGCTTATACAATTTTTAAAGTTATACTTCTTTTGGGGCGCTTGGAAAAAAATATGTGAGTAATATTTTTATGATGTACACGCACACTGACTGCCAAAAAGCGACATGAAGTTAGCTGATAACTGATTCCTTTTACGAACAAAGAGTTGTGGCATACGGGATGAAGTCTTTAGTTATTGTTGTTCTGTTACGCCAAAGAAGTATAACTTCTTACATACGTACATGTTGTGAACATGTTTTTTGGAACGAAGTTCCTTATCGCGCGTTGCGAAAGGGGGCTAGGCGGAAAATTTGGTAACGACACTTTTTGCCGGTAACGACACTTTTTGCCGGTAACGACACTTTTTGCCGTCGTAGTTTTTTTTACATAGAAAGCAAGCCAGAGTACTAGGATAGCAAAAACATGCAAGCGAGTGTGAATTTCTCACGAAATTTAATACCTTAGATTTGTTTTGGTTCACTCGCTTGCATGTTTTTGATATCCTAGTACTCCTACTTATCCTAGTACTGACTGCAAGAAACTTCGTTCCCTCCGGGTGTCCCTTGACACCTCCAAAGTTTTTTTTTTGACATACCTAACTATGAATGAAATTAATGGATATGTGATAGTTTGCCAGCCCTAATCCAATAGAGCGATATAAATAAGTGTATACTATAAGCAATGGCGGTCGGCACCAAGGCCGAATGACCAGCCACGCCTGTATGACTTGTCCGGAATAATTTTATTATAATTCATATCTTACTAATATAAATGTGAAAGTGCATTTGTTTAGCGGCTGTCCTTCCATTGAAGCCGAGTGAGTGGTCATGTATTGTAGGTGGTCAACAAAAGGCCACAGTGTACCACGCTGGCCCAGTGAGCAGACTTCAATTTGAGAATAATATAGAGAACTAGTGTTCTGAGCGGCTTTGCTCGCATTTTCTAATAAGTAACCCTGTCAACACTGTCTTACTTTTTAACCGACTTCAAAAAAGGAGGAGGTTCTCAATTCGACTGTTTTTTTTATGTTTGTTACCTTAGAACTTTGGACTGGGCGAACCGATTTTGATGATTCTTTTTTTAATCGAAAGCTGGTGGCTGTCATGTGGTCCCACATAAATTTTATTGAGATCTGACAATGGCATCCATAAGAAAACTACATAAGTCGTAAATTTGTGTAAAGATGTACGCGACAAATTGACGAATAACTCAATATCACGCCAACCGATTTAGATGATTCTTTTTTTAATCGAAAGCAGGTGCTTGTCATGTGGTCTCACATAAATTTGAACGAGATCTGATAACCATGTAGTTTTTGAGACTTTGAAGTCGGTTATTTTTTCTTAGTAAAATTTAGATTATAAACCTGTTCTAGCACTAGTAATGAAGACACTAACGTCCGTGCATCACTAAATGGACTCGCTGAAAACCAGCACCGTAGCTATCACTACGGCATTACGCTGAGTGAGCTCCATTTTCTGCGCCACTGGACACATGCGAGCGTTACAGATCAATGTATTCGGAAATATTTATTTTTGTTTTCTCTATTTTTTTGTCTGTTTGTAATTTTCTTTATATCTAACGCCCAAACTCAGAGTCACTAACGGTTACTTTAATCGCTCTTTAGTAAAGAATCATCATACAAATTCTGTACTAAATAGCGATTTAAGTAACCGTTAGTGACTCTGAGTTGGGGAGGGGGTATGTTTGTGTGTGTTCCTAATTAGCAAAGAAATAAACGTTTTTCATTTTCTTTCTTTCTTTCTTTCTTTCCTATATCCTATTCCCTCATTATGGTTTTTACGTGAAAGAGTAACATACATCTATACAAACTATGTGTGTATGTATGTGTATGTATGTGTATGTATGTTGTTTGTTTATAGTTCCTTTTACGAATGGACAAATTTTGATTCGACAGTTGATAGCTGTTTGGTTTAAATTGGAATTTAAACTGTTGGGGGGTATTTAATTTTTTTTAGAAAAAAGCACATTCAACTTACTCGTAGTTTTAGCTTGCAATCAGCAGAATAGAATGTGACAGGAAGAAGATAGTATTAGTATATTATGTAAATGTAAAGAATACGAAAAAATAAACAAACTGCGTTTCAAACCAAATCAAATTACAAACGTTATAGGTAAATATAATATTACTTAGTTTCGCATGAATGACTCCTCGATCTTACGAGTCGAACTATGTTAACTACATACTGTAGTAATATAGTAAACTACGTAGTCACAATGCCGTAGTGCGAAGGCCGTGGGCAACTCAACTTGAATCTGATACAATCGCGGTCACTTTTGTGCCTTAATTAAGCACTTATTCTTAATAATAAGCCTCTGTTTTAACCGACTTCCAAAAGGCGGAGGTATTCAATTCGACTGTATTTTTTTGTTTGTTACCTCAGAACTTTCGACTGGGTGAACCGATTTTGATGATTCTTTTTTTAATCGAAAGCTGGTACATGTCGTGTGGTCCCACTTAAATTTGAGCTAGATCTGACGAGTAGTTTTTGAGTTATTTTGAAGTCGGTTATTTTTTTCTTGGTAAAATTCAGATTATAATCATAATTATTTTATGCTCCAGCCTGTTGCAGAAAGGTTCATTTTTAAAAACTATTTGAAAAGTCACAACCCATTATTGTCCCACTGCTGAGCTCGGGTCTCCGCTCACAATGTGAGAGGTATTAGGCCATAGTCTACCACGCTGGCTGGAGAACATTATGGAGAACTCTCCAGTCTCCGGTGTGCAGGTTTCCTCGCGATGTTTCTCCTCACACTTTAATACTAATCTACCATTAAACTGCATAAAAGCCAAAGTCAAAGTCAAAGATGCTTTATTGTGGACAATAGGTACATAATGGTTGGTACAAATACAATTTTATTCAGGTCTCTATGTCCTACCTGAGACAGGTATACAATATAAAATAAATATCCTAACATTATTTTTCTTAATTAAATATAACTCGTCATTTTAATTAATAGTCCTAATAAATTTGAAATCCATAACTATAGCTATCATCATCATATCGCAGTCAATTTCAATTCATTTAGTATTAAGATTATATTTCTTTGTCATTTAAAAATTCATTAATTGAGTAGTAGCTCTAGTAGCAATAATATTCTTTTACTTTATTTTTTCAATTAAATTGTAGGTTCTACACGAAAACCGAAGCAAAGTGAGGGCGGTTACTAGTGTTGCATAATTGAATTTAAGGCGAGCTATTATCGTTGAATGAATATAAAATATAATGTCTGTAATGTAATCCGTTGAGGAGTTCCTACGTTTGGAGCCAACCCTGAACGTGGCATCTGGTGCCCTAGGCTAGTACATACATACATACATACATGTACATGCTCAATGCTAATAAACAAACAAACAATACAACTTAAAAGCTTGTAACAAAAACAATGAAAAAAAAACAGAAGCTTAAGGTTAATGGTTAATCGGCCGTCATTGAATTAGATTAGTTTATCAGTTAGGTTATTTATATTTTAACTGTTATCTATAACCGCACAGTCGTGTTTCCGGTCACGGTTTGGCGTTACAAACATTATTGATTTTTATTGTTTATTCAACGTTACGTGGGAAGGTTAGCGAACTGGCCACGGATACCTTTGTTTTTAAAAAATGGCTTATAAAAAAAACGAAACAAATTAAATTTATAAATCCAATCCCTACTAATATTATAAATGTGAAAGTGTGTTTGTTTGTTTGTCCGTCTTTCACGTCGCAAAGAAGCTGTTATTTGGTATGATTTTTGTGTGTCTAGTTAGTGAGGAGGCTGGAGAGTAACGTAGGCTACTTTTTACCGCGGTAAAACATCCCCATGGGGAGATCGATATTTTGTTAGTTACTAGATATTTAGTTCCGGATTTTGTTAATAGATGGCGTTAGTAAAATTCCGCGGGCGAAGCAGCGAAGCTGCGGGCAAAAGCTAGTAGTAAGATAAGGCTTTGTTTATAATTTGGAATCATTACAGTTATTCATTGTGACCGCTAGTGGGAAAAAATTCTTGAGCGTTTCCGTGCTTCGGAGGGCACGTAAAGCCGTCGGTCCCGGTTGTTATCATAAGATAACAGTCGTTAAGCCATATCGGAGGCCCTCGAGCGGTTTCAAAAATTCCGACACTCGGGTTGGCCACTAACCCCTCCACCAATCCGCACTGGAGCAGAGTGGTGGAGCCCTAGACCTCCTCAAGAGGAGGGACGCGTTCTCAGTGGTGGGACATAAATGGGTTGAAGCCAAAGTTTATTAATTCGATCCGTTGCATTGCATGATGCATCCTATGTGAAACGGAAAGCTTAGTGGATAAGCCAGTAGATACATTCAATCCATTACTTCTGTATTAACGCGTTAGATTTATATCTGTAATGTTTATATGGAAATGTAAATAAAATAAATAAATAACTTGTCTGTCTGTCAAGTCTCCGAGTTCAGTACTCGGGTGTTCCAGTAGAGTTCTTATAGTTTATGTTAACAGCTTCGCCGTACTTCGTTAGACCATAGATGTGGTTTAAATAAGCGTGAATTTTAACGCGTTAACATTCTTTGAGGTATCAAAACAACCGCCCAAAAATTATCGTTTAATGTCTAAAAAATGTTGCCACACCTGCGTAATCAGTCTTAGTGCATGAATCAACACGCTAGGACGTAGGTTTCGCTTCGTGTCACAAACTCTTTGTTTTAACTAGGCTACAGGATTTTTAGAATTCTAGACCGTTGAATCTAACTAATGCTCAAGCGATTCTAACCATGTGATTCCTCTATTTTTAAATTATAATTGGTCGTAAATTAAAACATAATAGCCGTGATATACATCTACACATTAAAGTTAATGTATTGTTTTTATTTATCTGTACTCACGGTGTGATATGTTGTAACGGCAGCCATTTTAATTCGCATTATGTCTCACCGAAAATGGCGGCAATGTCCATTGAAGTATTATTACTAGCGTATAGAACGGACACCGCGAACACAATGTATGTTCCAATGAATTGACGCCGCGCGGCTTCAATGTCCAATGGATTCGTTCGATTTTGAAAGGAGAACAGGGGCTCAATTTTGAAAATAGAACCTCCCGGCGGGGACACACATTTTGTTTGAGATGTCTTCTCTATGTATACTTATACCTCAATGGCAATGTCAGACATTTCGCAAGCGCTAATTATTGTGTGAACTTGAAAGGTTGCACTACCGTCTACCATTATACCCCGGGATTGCTTTATCATTAACTAAGGCATAACATTAATAATGATTCTGTAATATGTTAGTTCGTATGTAATAGTGACACTTGTAAGATCTAAGATCGCGTTCTTGAGCCAAGATCGGTTTATCAATATGGACCTAAGTATTGGAAAGATTATTCAAGCTTCCTTCTATTCCTTTCTCTCTTCTTTTTTCTCTCTTATTTCTGAACTGGCAACGTATCGGCGATGCCTTTGGTGTTACTGATGTTCATGGGTAACGCGAACGACCACTTATCATCAGGTGGATCGACTGCTCGATTATCGGCTATTTACATTTAATAATTCTTGACAAAAATAAACTTCAAAATAACTCAAAAACTACACGTCAGATCTCGCTCAAATTTAAGTGAGACCACATGACAAGCACCAGCTTTCAATGAAAAAAATAATCATCAAAATCGGTTCACCCAGTCGAAAGTTCTGAGGTAACAAACAGAGAAAAAAAAACAGTCGAATTGAATACCTCCTCCTTTTTTGAAGTCGCTTTTTTGAGCGTATGGTTTGTGCAGTTTCACTTCAGGCTGAGCGTCATCTATACATCAGAACTTCCCAAGATCAACGCTAACAGAAGCTATCCCTTGTTCCAGATGAGACGACGCCAACCAAACGACAGCGGCCGCGCGACATGTCGCTGGCGGAGCCGCCGCACACCATGGAGATCGCTCAGATCCTCATGTCGCTGCTGCACGCCTGGGGACTGGATGCGGACCTGGACCGGGTGTGCGAGTCCAAGCTTGGTTTGCTGCGGCCTATGGTGAGTTGGCTTTAACTCTTTAAGGGCAATTGCCACTAGCAGTCACCCATCCAACTTCGCTTGAGTTTGTCGATCACTTAGAATCGACACAAACCGGCGGGCTATGGTGAATGTTTACGCCCCAACTCAGAGTCACTAACAGTTACTTAAATCTCTCCTTAGTAAAGAATCACCATACAAATTCTGTACTAAGAAGCGATTTAAGTAACCATTAGTGACTCTAAGTTGGGGCGTAAGGATAACTTTTCAGGTTGTGCTATATCTTGAAATTAATGATCTTCAGTTATGTGGTTAAAAGGATGTGGGTTTGGTTCGAAAGTCGATTAGCAGTTATAGGTTATGGCCAAGATGCCACAGTATGTGGAGGTGCCTATGTCTAAAAGCACATAGGACCAAAAACGTTTTGAACAGTTTAATGTTCTGTTTTGATTATGAGTCTACACAGAGCAGATGACCGGACACATAGAAATTAACTTAACACTATAAAGATAACCAATCGATCCTGTTGTTCCGCAGGTCCCAGTCTGTTTCGGTGTGGTCTCCCGCCACGGCCACATGTCCGTGCAACTGCCCACCTGTCACACAGGCTGGGCGGAGGCCTGCGCATCTCTCCCGGACGACCCGGTGCTGCTCAGCTCCGACCTTCCTCAGGAGCTGGTGCGACAGGAGAAGTTGACCAGGTATCTTAGGTAGACTAGCCTTTGTGGAAGGATAGAGGGGAATGAAGACTGTAGGATGCTGTATGCAAAGATCTTCGATTCGTTTCGAGAAAAATATGGATGCTTAAGATGATAAATTGGTATGCTGATAGTAATATTCAGAATTTCGCAGCTGAGGGTAACAGGGTCTTTGAATCATGACACCCATATCATGATCCAAAGGTACCCGTACCTTTATTCGAAAGCAATAAGCCCTGCTTCTATTTTCTCCGACAACAAATCGGCGATGCCTTTAATTTGACTGTCATCCATGGACAGACTACTTACTATCAGGGTGACTCTTCTGCTCTTCTATTGGCTAGTGACATAAAAGTTTCCTCAGAAAACTATTCAACCTTGTATAATTTCTGAGACTTTCCATAAGTAAATACTCCAATTACAGCCCCAAAAGACCAGTATACCCAGACCGTCATTCCCCAGGCTGTTCACATCAAAGCTCCACTGGGAGCTGAGCACCACGCTGACCACCAACCACCTGCTGTCCATCGTGGCGTTGGCCAACACCCTCATGTCCATGAGCAACGCCAGCTTCGTGCCTGAACAGGAGGTTGCGAGGAGACTCCACAGGTACACCAAGATGATTGAAAGGTATTGGTAACATCATATTGGCTTCAACACTGGAGCAACCAGGTGGAGTATGCTATAGGTCTCCGCAAGAGAGACCCGTGCTCAATAGACCATCCTATTGAGCACCGGTCTCTCACGGGTCAGACCTATAACATACTCCATATGGTTGCTCCAGTGCAGACTGAATTAACCCCGTTAGGGTTAGCGGCCAACCCAGTGTCAGAAGTTTTCATGGCACCCAAAGGCCTACGACGCTCGAAAATGTTTGGCACTAGCGGTCACAACCATCCATATAATGTAACTTTGGTAACATGTGATGTAACTACGGAACGCCTGCATTTGTTTCACTCGGCCGATCACTTAGGATCGATACAAGCAGTTACTCTCACTCAAGAACATGTTTATATCATCTGGGAGGCAGAGGGCAAGCTTCGAAGAGGTACCTGAAGACGGATAACGTGATTGGATGAACAATTTCGACCAATCATAGGCCTAATTGACATTGACCTTGACTCGTAGCCATCACGGCGTTTTGGTGTCTTCGACCTTATATCTTCGACCAATGATAGGGTGCAGATGTCCATCCAATATATCCTCCCCCCCTCCACCAGACCGACCACGCGAGGCAGCTCATCCTGGGCGGGAGACGAGGAGCGCGAGGAGCAGCTCGCGGCGCAGCAGGCCCACATCAAGCAGGGCTGGTCGCTGCTGGCCACGCTGCACTGCGTACTGCTGCCCGACAAGGTTGTCGCTGCTGGTGAGTTGTCACTGTCGGTCGATAGATGTCGCTAGTAGGATGTTACCGTTACAGCAAACTAGATGGCGCTGGTATTGTATATTTGTGATTTGAACTTTATTTTTTAGGACATAAAATTCGTTTTATATTGATGAGTACAGGTCTGGGTTCAGGAATAAGATATGAAACATCTAAATTAATCTATACTAATATTATAAAGAGGAAAGATTTGATTGTTTGTTTGCATTGAATAGGCTCCGAAACTACTGAACTGATTTGAAAAATTCTTTCACCGTCGGGAAGCTACACTATCCCCGGGTGACATAGGCTATATTATATTTTCAAAAAATTAGGGATCCTTAATAAAACTCCAATAATGTAATCCAAGGTGTAAAAAATAAGAAAACCGAAGCAAAGCGAGGGCAGTTATTCGTAGTCAATAAAATAAAGTAAAAAACGAACTGACTCCCAAATCAAACTGATATTACATTAACTTAACCAGAGATTATTGAATATAGATAGATATAGTAATAATTGTAAAAGGGATTACTAAACCGATCCCAAATAATCATCCAATCCATAAAAGTTATTGCTAAGTGACACTGTGTCTATCTCTTTTGCTGCAGGCGCGAAGAACTTCAAACGCCCCCAAGTGGAGATGTTGGCCCGCAGATGGCAGCACCACTGCCTGGAGGTGCGCGACGCGTCGCAAGCACTGCTGCTGGCCGAACTGAGCAGGTAAAGAAAGAAAGAAAGAAAGAAAGAAACATTTATTCCGTCATAAGCATAGCAACAACGTTAAGGTTCTATGGTAAGATATATTACTGTGGTTTGTTGTCCCCACAGCAACACAATTGATATCAAAAGGAATAAATACATCGGAACATCCTTACTAATGTTTTTATAAGAGGAAAAAGACCATTTATCTTTCTCTGTGATAAACTGAGTAAGATCGATAAAATGTGATTTTTTTATGATTAGTTATAACGTAACTAAAATATGTTCCCTATTATTTTTTTATGATATCAACGTGCCTAAAATATATTCCGTCAGTTCATCATCAGCTCTTGGACCACATGGAAATGGGAAATAGTCGGCAAACGAGCTGCCGATCTACCTGATGTTAAGTGGTTGGCGCCCAAGGACATCAGCAACACCAAAGGCATCACCGATGCGTTGCCGGCCAAGAAAGAGAGAAAAAAAAGAAAGAAAGAACATTATTACCATCGAGATTAAGTGTAGTTCGGCTCCCCAAAGATAAATTACTATCTCCCCCCTCCATTCCAGACTGGGCCCCAAAGGTCGCAAAGCGCTAGTGGACAACTGGGCGCAGTACCTGCCGCTGTACACTCACACGGAGAGCATCAACCCCCAGGCGGCCCCTAAGGAGCCCGTTGAGAAGGTGAGAGCTGGGAGTTGATGGTGGTGATGTGATGCATGCTTCGTGCTTAGGGATGACCTGTGTTGGTTCTAAAACTGTAGAATACTTAACTGTACTACATTTTATACACAAAATAACTATAGTTCATTTTGAAACATGTCTTTGTTTATTCTTGGCACTCCTTTCATTGAAATATTAATTTACGAATATATTAGTTTAAAAAAATATATTGATAGCAAGAAATTAATTAGAGCATTACGTGATATTTTATTGAAAAATTCTTTACATTTTGCGTCTACTTTATTTTTAACCGACTTCAAAAAAGGAGGAGGTATTCAATTCGACTGTATTTTTTTGTTTGTTACCTCCGAACTTTCCACTGGGTGATCCGATTTTGATGATTCTTTTTTAATTGAAAGCTGGTGCTTGTCATGTAGTTCCACTTCAATTTGAGGGAGATCTGACGAGTAGTTTTTGAGTTATCCCTAATTTTGAAGTCGATTACTTTTTGTCAAGAATAAAAAAGACCGTAAGATAAATTCGTCTAAAATACGGATTGGAAACTACAGTTTTTGGAACCTAAATACAAAGTTAAAACTAGCTAAGTATTCCTGGGATGATTGGGACGTTTAAATGTTTCTAATTTCGTTGTTTGAAACTAAGAGTAGTATGAAATAGACATGAACTTTTCAGTATAGACATTCACAAGTGTGTCAATAATAAATTGCAATTCTCTACTCCCACAGCAAGAAGAAGAATTCGAAGAAGACGAAGAAGAAGTGATAAGGAAACCTTCTTCAATAGCTGAGCTGAAAAGGAAGCAGACCACAGCGGTTGTTTTATTGGGCGTTATAGGCGCGGAGTTCGGTCAGGACATCGCTAGCGAGGGTATGTGGGGAATGCTAAGGGATGGGAAACCTCCCCTTTATCTAACCCCCCTTACTTATACTCAAGCTATTTGTATAACAAATATAAGTCTTTGATCAACAATTATGTACCAGATGACATTATTAAAAAAACTTTTTAAGCTTTTATACATTTTTTAACCGACTTCAAAAAAGGAGGTATTTATTCAATTCGACTTTTTTATGTTTGTTACCTCAGAACTTTCGACTGGGTGAATCTATTACGATGATTCTTTTTTAATCGAAAGCTGGTGCTTCTCACGTGGTCCCACTTAAATTTGAGCTAGGTCTAAGAGTAGTTTTTGAGTTATTTTGAAGTCGGTTATTTTTCGTTAAGAATTATTTGAGGAATTTTTTAATAAAACTGTGTTATTGTTGATCTTAGACTTAAGTAAATAGAGTTGACTTTACTTTGCATATATTAAAATATTTAACCAGTGTGTTAAAACAGTTTCCTCAGCTTATGCAATTTACTCTGCTTAAAAAATAATACCTAATTTAACTTTTTATGTTTTCAATTTTTATCCCTCTAGATAACCTACAAGTTTTGTTTAATCCAACTACAATAGATACATACGTTTCTGTGAGGCTATATTTACAGTAATTACCATGAGAATTATATCTATAAATTATATATACTACTAGTGTATTTTAGTTCCTTAGGCTTTACCATTTATATACTTTTAGGGTTTTCCACTGGTGGACTGTATGTAGCATATAGCACATTGTCTGAGGACCTGAACCCAATTTGACAGGTTGTGGTGATGTACCAGTGAGACCTTTGTCATTGAAGCACGCGAGAGGTGCCGAGTTCGATTCACGGATAAATTTGGAGTCATGGATATTTGTGATCTCATTATGTGTTCCTACTCCGTCCCGTGACAGGGAACCCTAGTAGTCAGTGTATTTATCGATTTTTCGTATACCTACCAGTATACACATAACTACTTCGTCCAAAAAAGATTCGGGGTTTGCCTTTCCTAAAAAAAATTGTTTCCTTCAAATGGGCCAAATACTCATGGAAATATACAAATATACAATGGATTTTGCAACATCTTCAGCCATAACATGACTTATCGATCGCTAACTTACGATAACAACTGATGGCTCAACGTGTTTTCAATTCTCACTCACAACTTATCCATCTAAAATCTTACACGATCATGCATCTATTAAACCCTTAACTTAAAACAACCAAGTTACCTCTCAACCAGTGTTGCCAGGTCCAAAAACTAAACTTTTCTTTCATAAAATACGGTAGATTCGATTACATTAGGGGTTTTTTTCTATTAAAATATGTTTTTTGTATCGATCAGAATACGATAAACCTAACATACTAAAAATTAAAATGTGTGCAATTCACACGTGGTAGAAGTGAAACCTTAAAAATTTTCCCCCTCTCATTCTCCCCTACCCCTCCCCTCCCCCTCCCCTCCCCTCCCCTCCCCTTCCCTCTCCCCACCCCCTACCCCTGTACAATGCTTCCTATCTCACTTTCGAATTTATGTGTCTGTCTCTTTTTACTGTCCCATTTTCGTTTCATCGAATTTCAAATCACCCCCGTACTAAAGAAGTTTTCAATTCAAAATCGAAAAATCGTAGAATACCGTACCTATGTGATACCTGGCAACACTGCCGTCAACCCATCAAGCTAAGCTTACTAAAGCAAGCTTGCGTTTAGTTGCTCATGGCTGTTTGCGCGCTAGGTGCGGCGGGCAACAAGCGGCGCCGGGAGGGAGACTCCAGGAAGAGTTCCATCGTTGAAGGTGAGTTGGATGGAGAGGTACATGTCTCATTGAAACAAAATCACTATCAATCAATGTAGGTATCAAACAGTTTCAAACACTGTTCGAATTAAACAAAATCTCACAATCAATCAAACAATCTCAAATTAAAACACTATGTACACTTTCGAGGGTGTAGATGCTCCACGAGTAGTAGATAATATGTCTCAGGGCAGTTCAGGTTCGTATGTAAATAAAAGTCCAATTCAATTGAATCTGAATTTTTGTGAAGAAACCCAACTGTCAAGATTTAAAAATGTATAAGAAAAATGCATTTGCCAGCCAAGGGATATTGAACGAGGTATTACACCACGTTACACACTTGAACTACTGAGTTGAACCATAGAAGAAATAATAGTTGCTTGAACTTTCATGAAATTATAATGTTTATTAAGTACAACAGCTATTAAACACTCACGTATTAGTCCTCTATATCTCATCTACAATACATACAACTAAGTTAACCCTTCATTCCCTACAGGGTTCACACTAAGCTCGTCGAACAACCTGGCGCGCCTCACCGCGTTGGCTCTAACCCACCTACTGCTGGCGCCCGGCACGGCCCGCCTGCCCGCTCACACGCCGCTGCGGCGGGCCGCGATCGACCTGCTGGGGCGAGGGTTCGCCGTCTGGGAGCCGTATCTGGATGTCAGTCATGTGCTGCTTGGTGAGTGAGGGGTTGGAATTGGCCTGATACTATTCATATTGAATTTTTTATTATCTAATGTTGTTTTCAGCCTAATAAAATGACGATATATATAAACTTATAACCTAAAATCACAGATTTTAAGACAGAGAGAGATGACTTTTGCTTCTGGCTTGCATCCGATTATTCAGGCCAAATGTTGGATGACGAATGTCTTTTCTGAAATCTCTGTATCGTCCTCTAGTGCCATCAAGTGGCGACAAGTGACAGCAAGCTATTTTAATCAATTGTTATATCTCTTTAGGTAATCACAACAATACAAAATATTAGTACCAAGGGGGGTTGCATTGCACTTAAATTAATAGTAATTATTAAAAGCATGTTATGATAATATAATAAATCTTATCTATACATATTTTTAACCTGAATGTTTGTTTTTTTTTCTCCAATATGTTTGTACCTATTTATCTACTTTTATGAAATGAAATGAAATGCATTTAATTGTGTTTTTGTGTGTGTATAACTGTGGAAATAAAATAATTTATTCTATAATATATACAGGGTGTCCCAAAAGTAGTACGTCATGTTAATATGAACCTAGCCATAAAAATGAGTAGCGAAGACGATGCTGTTGATAATATTCTGACCTACATATCATATATCATCACAGGCCTCCTGGAGATGTGCTCGGACGCGGACAAGCTGGTGCCGTCCATGACGTACGGGCTGCCGCTCACTCCGCAGGCCGACTCGTGCCGCACCGCGCGCCACGCGCTCACACTGATCGCCACCGCCAGGTGAGGGGTTATACCTAGTAAAATAAAATACAATACAATACAATATTCTTTATTGTGCACACTAGAAGTACATAAAATATTA
Source organism: Thymelicus sylvestris (assembly GCA_911387775.1). Taxonomy (NCBI): domain Eukaryota; kingdom Metazoa; phylum Arthropoda; class Insecta; order Lepidoptera; family Hesperiidae; genus Thymelicus; species Thymelicus sylvestris. The sequence continues at coordinate 661,203 of OU426912.1, read as the reverse complement.
CAATGCAAATATGTAGTAGTAACACCATAGGCGGTCTTATCGCTGTAATAGCTGTAATAATTTCTACCAGACAACCTGAGGGTAGAGGACACAGACATTCAAGAAACGCGTAGGTAGAGGTGTAAATATTAAGAATTTTACGGGCTAATATTAAAAACAAAAGATAAAATAACATATGTAGATAAGAAGGTACATAAAATCCTTGTAGCCAAAGGGTGCTACCTATTTATAAGACTCTGTAGTCTGTCCCTCCGTCCGTCTGTCATAGCGCTTTATAATAGAAACCGTCGCCCATGGACATCAGTAATATGTACTAATAGCATTACCGAAGAAATAAAATCGGCCAAGTGCGAGGCAAACTTGTCACTAAAATGGATATACTATGGTCCAATATTTACGCCGAAAAAACCTTTTGTAAAAATTATATATGATACATAATCTGTAATTTCAAGTGTCTACCTGTATAAATAAAACTCTGAACGGACAGATAGACGGACGGTTAGGCAGACATACGGAGTATTATAAATTAGCTACTAGCAAATGGTTTGGGTACGGAACCATAAAAAAGACCTGTATAAGTATAACGACGCATCTTAACTTTAACATCGCATCAACCCCCAGACCCGCAGCCTTCATAACAACAATGGCCCGTGAGGTGGCGCGCGTGGCGGCGGCGCCGGCGGGCGCTCCGCCCCCCGCGGCCGCGGCGGCGCTGGCCCGCGGGCGCGCGGAGGTGCTGCGCGGGATCGAGCTGCTCATTGACAGGATGCATAATGAGGTCGCTGATCTGTTGGTTGAGGTACGTTGGACTGTGTTGGGACTTTATGAATACGGATGACAATCATAAATCATTAAATCATTTCTTTTCCTAGGTACAAGTATGGTTAGAGTCCCTGTCTTCAACTTTAGAAATAGAAATAGAAAATAGAAATAGAAAAAGTTTATTTTGTCAAGCACAATGCAATGCAACGAGTTAAAATGTTACATAATAATTAAATTAAACAATAAACAATAAGGTAGGTACATAACATAACCCACTGCTGAACCGCTCAACAAAAAAGGGACGCACTCAGCATATGCCGCGGCTTTAGTTTGCACTGTATTGTAGAAGGCAGTGTCTTCCCAAAAATATGGACTATGATTATTATTATAACACTTTAAATGTAATTTATTTATTTATTTAAGGTCCACCAACGCAGGATACACAATAATTTCTTAATATCTAGCCTAACATAATATCTAAAATTCGTGTTCCCGCAATTACAAGTGAACACAGCATGCATTAAATTACATTATTGTTATAATTTATATTATTTATATCATATTATAATTCCTACGTGTTCACTGATAAATATAAACTATATAAAGTACTAGTAAATTAACAATGCATGGTTAGCTTAGTGATGTCAATCTAAATCCAGTGTGATGGACGGGCCATGATATTAATGGACACCCAATGAAAGGGTTTGCTGAAAAGAATAAGCTTCTTTTTAGAGCATTGAAATAAAAGCTTGTCTTGAAGAGTTTTTTAACAGATTTCAAAAAAGGAGGAGGTATTTAATTCTACTTTTTTAACTGACTTCAAAAAAGGAGGAGGTTCTCAATTCGACTGTATTTTTTATTATTATTATTTTTTTATGTTTGTTACCTCAGTTTCGACTGGGCAAACCGATTTTGATGATTCTTTTTTTTAATCGAAAGCTGCTGCCTGTCATCTTGTCCCACATCAATTTGAGCTAGATCTGACCAGTAGTTTTTGAGTTATTTTGAAGTCGGTCATTTTTGTCAAATTCAAATTCAAAATTCAAATTCAAAATCATTTATTCATGTAGGTATCATTGATACACTTATGCACGTCATTTTTTTAATTTACCAGCTTTTCGGAAAGGTGCTTTGTCATGGAGGAGAAGAAAAGCCGAAAGAAACTCCTCAGCACATCTTTTAAAAATAAAATACATTGGTATATTTCTTACAAAGAAGTATCACTAGCCTGTACGGAACTGGTTGCAGATCTGGTCATTTCCATGCGTCTTTGTCATTTCAAGAATTATAATTAAATTATTGTTCATATTATTTCAGGACTAATTCGTTATACATTACAATTTACATATTCCGCAAAGAAAGATCGTCGTTTTAGCAAGCGTCGTTACAGCAATGTATGACGAACTGATATAATCCCTTTATCATTAGACAGCTCTGATTGTCGGTATCAGTGGCGTAGCTAGCCCTAAGGAGGTCCCATATCAATATTTGTTGTGAGCTCAACGTCAGTTGTCAAATATAAAGGGAGTGCCAACTGTAGCGGTCGTAGGCCGCTGATGAGCTGTTTTTTTGGGAGTGTTAGTTGGGCTCCCTATAGGCGGGGGGCCCGTATAATAGGGATGTTGACACTATTAGTAAATTAAAATAAATTTATGTTTAAAGTATCAAGGAAAACATTTAAACACCTAAAATATTATTCTTTTGTCGAAATCAATCAATATAAATTAAATATAATTATTTTAAAATGTTAAAAATAGTACTCACTGTCACGTGAACTCAAACGCCGTTTGGAGCTTATGACGTCATTGTTCCTATTTTATATGAAAGTGCAACTAACTTCAGTCGACAGATAGTATTGAATATCGGCTAGTGACGTCACGTGACGTTTTTGGCGGGAAATTTGAAAATGATTTTTATTTATCAATTTTTGTTTTTAAATTGAAGATTATTATTTTTATAGTATTTTTTTCGTGAATCTTAAGGTTCTATCTATAAAATGAAATTGAATCCTAAAATTAGTCAACATCCCTATTGATACGGCTGGTACGGCGGTAGCTACGCCCCTGGTCTGTACGTGTGTTCTCTTGCAGGTGATGGACATAATCCTGCACTGCGTGGACCAGTCGCACCTGAAGAGCAAAGGGCTCAATGAGGTGTTCCCGGCGATCTGCCGCTACAACCAGGTGTCGCACTGCCCCGCCACCAGGAGGATCGCCGGTCGGTAGCACACACACACACACACAGTTCTTCATTTCTTTTTATTCTCTCTTTCTTTGACAGGCAGACAGACAGATAAACACAGAAACAGATCTTTTTTCTTCTCTTTTTCTTGGCCGGCAACGCATCGGTGATGCCTTTGGTGTTGCTGATGTCCATGGGCGACGATAGCCACTTACCATCAGGTGGATCGTCAGCTCGTTTGTCGGCTATTCACATTGACAGAGCAGTATCGGTTACAATTTCATTTACTTAAATCACGCGTTATTAGTATTATTAATAAGCATCAACACTAGTTTGCTATTCGATTACCATTTAACATGTTGGTCCTTCGACCCAGATGATGGTCCTTCGAGCCGGATGTTCGTCCTTTAAGCCGGATATTGTTACAGTGGGCAGCGGCACGGGCCAGCTGGCGCTGTACGAGCTGCGCGCAGGCCGCTGCCAGTCGCTAGCGGCGCACAGTGGCGCGGTCACCGCGTGCGCGTTCAGCCCGGACGGCCGGTATCTCGCCTCTTACGCCACCGCGGATAACAGACTGTCGTTTTGGCAGACCACTGCTGGTTAGTCGATTATTCTTACAAATTTCATTATCACCCTATAGTGTAGTTGGTCGTGACCTTGACTGCGATGCAAGGGATAGACAAATGTATGTTCTCTAGTCGTGGGGGTTTGTTGTAATTATATCTATGCCAGGTATGATTTGTTTTCCTGGTGCATAAATAACTAGCGGACCCGGTAGACGTTATTCTGCAACATCGCAGCAAATATAATGAAGGAAAAGTTTTGTTTTTTTGTTTGTTTGTAATGGATAAAATCAAAAACTACTGGACCGATTTCAAAAATTATTTCACCAATAGGATGATCTATTGTTTCTGAGTAACATGGGCTATATGTTTTTTTAATAAGAATCTATACGAAAACCGAAACAAATTGAGGGGGTACTACTATTATAACTGTGTTTTGAAGAGCTTATTAAAATTATACACGTCTCCACATTTATAAGACGCACTACTTAAGAATCTATACGAATACCGAAGCAAATTGAGGGGGGGTTTCTACTATTATAACAGCGTTTTTAAGAGTTTATTAAAATGATACATGTCTCTAAGACGCACTACACTGTCGAATGGTCCAGGCATGTTCGGGCTGGGCGCGGCGCAGACCCGCTGCGTGAAGTGCTACAGCACGGCGCCCATGGCGGACGTGGCGCGGCTCAACCCCGCGCGGCTCGCGCGCCTCGTCTGGACGCACGCGCGGACCGTCACGCTCATGCTCGCCGACGGCTCCGAGACTAGGTTTAATGTTTAGATTACGTTTAGACACAAGACACTGGATATTGGACGCGAGACACTGAATATTGGACACGAGACACTGGATATTGGACACGAGACACTGGATATTGGACACAAGGTACTTGATACTAAACTCTGTGCATTGAACACTAGATACTAGACGTTAGATACTGGATATGGGACACTAGACACATGATAGGTCACATTTGTGAGACCTCCCCCCCCCCCTAGTGTGACGTCACATATTATAAATTAAAACAGCAGTTCGGAAATAAGTTTTATTTCTATTGTTTTTTAATTATTTACCTATAAATACCAATTATTCGATTTTGAATTGTGACGTCATGAAATTTAGGACCCCTCCCACCCCTTATCACACAACATCGACCCCCCCCCCCCCTTCCCTACAGTGTGACGTAATTTATGGATGACTCCATACGGGATATATAAGACTTGATACCGGACACTAAACACTTGTCAAAGTCAAAGTTAGATAACACTCATAAACGTGAGCGTATTTTTTTTAATCTACCATCATTTCGGAGAGGTTATTTGACGATCAAGTCGTCACATTAGACACAGGACACTAGACACTGGATATTAGACACCTGAGCCCGGATATTAGACACTAGAGACTGGACATTGGACACACCGGAGCGATGAATGTTTTTACACTTCCGTATCCTGCCAACTCATTCATAGCCGTTCTAAATATTATATCTTTCCATATCCTCAAGTCCTACCAAGTTTATTACACCATCGGAGTATTGTTATTACTTTACCTACTTTACACATAAAATATAACTAATTGTAAGTGTAATTATATGAAGATGGTCTTGTGTGTAGCTGTTTGCGATTGTGCTATGAAAAATTAATAAATTATAAATGTTTATTAAAAATAAATTGTATGTTATTGTTATTTTTTCTTTTTTTGTTATATACTTCAGGAGAGAAGAATTAAGTCGTATTGTATCATAATCTTAAATTTCTAATTTGAAACAATATTAAACAAATAAATATGTAATTACTTTAAGCAACTTGAAAGTAATAAAATGGCATAAAAGTCAGTATTTTTTGATAAAGTAAAGATCAACATAGTTTAATATTCCCGGAATGTATTTTGCTATAATAAGCACAATATTGTAAATGATAATCTAATGTTATTGTTATAATTTTATTATATTCGTGTATTAATACAAATCGTGACTAATATTTACGTATTAAATATTAAAGTATTAGTGTGTCTGTGTATAATTAATGTTATTGTTCTGAGCATTTATGTAATATTGCTGTTTAGTTAAATTATCAATAAATATTATTGTTTAAGTGCTTGTTTTATTTCAGTAATTAAATCATAACTGTCTCATGTTTGTGGCTGCAAAAGTAGAAAAGTAGTTGCTAATTTATTTATTTTTTATACATAAAGAAGAGTTTTACATACTTTTTATTTCCATACTCCCACGGTTATAGAAAATTTCAAGTGTGTTGATGGCTTACAATTAATCGTATTCGCTATTTTAATTGACATGGTAATTATAAACTGGAACGAACGTTAATCGGGGTTAGCTACGAGTAGAATAAAAATCACTTATTTCATTTCAATTTGCCCTAAGAAACGATGACGACGCGCTTAGCTTCGTCATTTATTATGCGTACTACGAACGAATGTAATAAGTTACCCTTGTCGGTGTTTCCGCTATATTTTAATGTCTTCAAGGAGAGAGTGAATAGGCTTTTATTAAGTTAGTGTATTTTACAACCCAAGACTACATCGCCACTTACCGGTCAGGTGGGATTGTAGTCAAGCATTAACTTAAAGTATCATATAAAAAAATCACGTCGAGATTTAGAAAAAGCTAATAATAATCATCCAACTTGTAAGTAGCTGACCAACGAGCTAACGGGAGAAAGCATCACAATCTCTGAACAAGGTTAGTTTTCTTATTCAGAGATCAGAATACCTAGAATCTAGAATGTTACCGGATAGCGCGAGACTAAAAATAAAACAAAATTATCACGACATTTTTTTATTATGACACCAAATCTAACATCGATATTATCACATCGAGACAAACAGACAGATAGATAGGTATCAATAACATCTTAAACTTTGTTTTACAAGTGAAGTTTACAAAAAGTTTAAAGTTGTCTAATCACATCAATACAACTACAAAAATATAAACATTTTATACGAATTTTTAAGAACAGTTAGGTGCGATATGAAATCACTTGTGGAACAGAACCCCAATATTCAAGCACGAACATACCTTAAATACAATAATAATGAATTTTACCAAGAAAAAAATTACCTATTTCAAAATAACTCAAAAACTACTCTCTTTAAGTGAGACCACATGACATGCACAAGCTTTCGATTAAAAACGAATCATCAACCCAGTCGAAGTACTGAGGTAACAAACGTAAAAAAACAGTCGAATTGAATACCTCCTCCTTTTTTGAAGTCTGTTAAAAACTGACAATTACAGTCCCTCATAAATTTTATTCACAACACACCATGACTAAAAGAGAAGACGATTAAGTTATTTCGTTAATGTGTCAATCTATTTAGAACACTATGTGTGGGACATTCTATGGGATTCGATTACTGATCACGGAGAAGTACAGATTGTTATTGATGTGAACGTTAGGAGAACTGGAAATATATCATGGTGAAAGTAAAAGGAATATTATTGAATAACCAACACCGTAGAATAGAATACCTACCCCTTCTTCTACACATTCATTGTCATCAGAAGTAAAGGAAAATGTAAAATTTCAACTCCTACGTATACATATAAGAAGATGTAGATAGGTCTAATTATGTTTGCAAGATTTGACACAAACTTATAAGGTGCAGCGCAGACGACACTCTTCTTGAGCGATCGAGACTGCGGGCGCACAAATGACTACATGGCGCGAAAACAGTCTATCTCGGATTTTTCGCAGACTCAAAGCACACGACGCACAACTTCGATCACTCTGTCGGCAGAACTGTAGTGACGTACACGCTATGGAAATCACGCAGAGATCGCGATGCATTATTTTGTACTTGAAGTACAGAAAAAAAGAAGAAATAGAGAATTTTGGGTACATTCTATACTTTCGGAGAGATTACTGAAAGGACAGTTCCATATTAAACATTCAATTCTGAAACAATATCCGGATAAATTTTTCAAATTCTATAAAATATCTGTTACAACATTTAATGAACTGTTATCTATTTTAAGACCAGCTTTGACTCATTCGGAAACAATGAGAAAGTGCTGGTCTGTTTTGTATTTCAATCGATCTCTGGCGCCATGCTAATATCGCATACGTTACGCCCACCACTAACGAATGCAGATTGCAGACTGAAGTGTGCGCCGTCTGCGTTAGCGCGTGTTGAAGCAAACGTTGTATTTCTTTCGCACACCATTTGAGCGGAGCTGCGCGACGCGGTGCGGCGCGGGCTGCCCGAATTACACGTATTTTGTATGCGCCGCAATTATTGCGCGTCGTATGCGTTACTGCATATAATTGCAAAGGTTCTATTTTCACAGACTTAAAAGAGCGTCACAGACAGTGTGCCGTCTGCGCTGCACCTAAACAAACTTATGTAAACAAACATTTTTACTGGCGTGTGTATTTTATATAAAAGTTTACTTAATTATACAATGTTATAGCTAGGGTTGCCAGATGGTCGGGATTCGTCTGGATTATCCCGAAATTTCACATAATGTCCAGACAAGTCCCGACAAAATATAAAATGTCCCGACAAATCCCGACTTTTTGAAGTTTTGTCCAGATATTTCAGTCTTGCCAGCTGGCAATCCTAGTTATAGGAGTAAAGTAACTTAATTTATTCACTTAAAAACAAAAATTCGGATTCATTAGACCCTATTAAAACTAGATATTTGTTATTTGTGACTTAAAGATAAAACTAAATAAATGCTTCCAGCTTTAATAAACTAAGACTTATGATTTGAAAAAAAAAAACTAATGTGGCGATAATCACAAACTACATACATTGTACACCGTTAATTATACAGGATGTAATCGTGTGCGTATCGATGTAGAGAAAATACACTCAAAAACAAGACAGATGAATTCAAAAATATATTTAAATAGAAAATAATTCTGTTTTTATACTAAAAACCTATATCATTTTTAAGAATGTGCTTCACTCATAAATTAAGAATATCCATCCATCCATCAGCATTTAGAAGTCCTCTGCTGGACATAGGCCTCCCCTAACATACACCACTCAGACTGATCCTGAGCCTTCTGAATCCAGCGGATACCCGCTGGCCGCTGTCCAGCAGTGGACCTCCAAGGGCTGATGGATGGATGGATAGACTATAGGAACATATAGAACTGTCATGTTGAGATACAGATTTACATGTAATCATGTCCACAACCGCCACCTTTGAGATATATTCGAAAGAATGCATAGAAAAAAACAGATCCGACACGAACAATACCTACCGTTTGCATTTAAAATGATTAGCGTCCGCATAGATGTAGTTTTAGGGGAAGAGGATGAAAAATTAGCTTTTAGATGCCTGAAAGATGCTACTTGGTAATATATTAATACATTAGCCAATGAAATTGACTATAAAAATATAATATTAAAGAAGAAAAATATGGCATAGATCTCGTTCATGACAGGCCTGGATCACAAATTAATAGAATCCCAGTAGCATTCGCTCAATTTTAACACTATTCTTGTAATCAAACAATTAAAAGACCTGTCGATACTACCATTACAACCTGTATCTTATAACTAACACCCGTGTTTCTAATACATGAATAAACACGTACATTAATATCATCGTACGACACAAACTACAATATGTTTTATTGACGTAACCACGTGAATCGATAAAAACAGGTAATACTGAGGCTTCACCAGAAAACTAGGGAAATCACGGAATGCTATCTCCAAAGCTTATACATTTTTAAAGTGTAACTTCTGTATCATCGTTGTAGTGTGGGCCATAATAATACAACGTTTTGCCGTCACGGCCATGGAGTACCACAACGAAAAATTAAAACGTACTTCAAGTAAAAAAAAACTAATTGAAAATAATTCAAAATTTTACTAACAAAAAATAACCGACCTCAAAATTACTCAAAAACTACTTGTCAGATCTCGTTCAAATATATGTGGGATCACATGACAAGCAACTGCTTTCGATTAAAAAAGGATCATCAAAATCGGTTCACCCAGCCCAAAGTTCTGAGGTAACAAACATAAAAAACAGTCGAATTGAGAACCTCCTCCTTTTTTTTTCGTCGGTTAAAAAAAGGATATATTGCAAAGAAGTTTCACTCGGTACGAGAGCACTTTTTATGCTTAAAAAATGAAAATGGAGCTTAAAACAAAAATACGTTAAAATACAACAAAAATTATGGAATACAATAATTCTTGACAAAAAATAACCGACTACAAAATTAGGGATAACTCAAAAACTACTCGTCAGATCTCTCAAAAAGTGGGACCACATGACAAGCACCAGCTTTCGATTAAAAAAAGAATCATCAAAATCGGTTCCTCCTTTTTTTTTTTGAAGTCGGTTAAAAATAGTACAATATTAAGTACACAAAATAAAAAAATATTCGAAAATACAGTTATAAAAAGTATCGTACGAAACTAAAACTATATTATTATTAGTGAAGAAACATCTTCCAGATAACCTTTAGGTAAGAGCTTCCAGGGAATCAAAATAAAGCGTCGTTAGATACAAAGGGAATTTGAGTGACTACATCCCTTATAATTCAATACGTTATGAAGATGCTAATTTATAAAATTACCTTATGAAGATTCCCAGAAAAAAAATCAAATTCACAATAAAAACTCAACTTTCAACAAATACTCATAAAGGAGGGTAGATATTAAAGAAGTACGATTGGGTGGGAATAAAATTGGCTCATTACAATAGTATGGAACTAAACAGCCTCAAATTATATTATCTGTTATTCCGTTACACTTATGACTATAATTATATAATTCCTTCAAGACTCCCACAATATAATACCTTCATTAGTCTTTTCTTTCTTTACTTATCCTAGAACATCGATACGATATACATTTAGACTACATCTAAACACATAGACAATCGAGTAAAGAAACAGTATTTAAATACTTGTGCTAATAGGGAATATCAATATTAAAAAGGTTTTTTTTTGTTTTTTCTTCATTGCTTTTCGAACTAATAGTGAAAGGAGAATAATATCGTACATATTTTATACTCAAGATGAACAAATGTTCAAAAGTGTTTAAAATTAAATACAGTTTGCTTTTATGGGACAATTCTGACAGCAGTTATTGAAATGTTAGAAATGTATTAAGTAAAAAAAAACAATTTCAAACTCATCAGACGTATCAGAGAAAACTTTAAATTATTGGTTGTTTAGTGAGATTCTTCTTCCAAAATGTTGTGATTATTTAATTATTTTATAAGCACTCATTTGAAACATTGAAGTTATCGATACTTAAAACGTTTACGATCCATTTCTGAAATCCTCACCAGTTCTATAACCGTCGTCCATGGACGTTAGCAACACCAAAGGCATCAGATGCAGCAAGAGACAAGGAAAATTCTGAAAATCACAAAAATCTGGTTCGCTCATCCGAATCGCACTTGGCCGGTATTTTCAGAAGTAGCCACTGCTTTGTTAATTTAGTTGGTGGGGATTTCAGGAAAAAATCTGTTAATTCCCAGTGGGGATTTCAGGAATAAACCAATATAATCACTTAACTAAAGGACTAGCAAACAAATATAAAGAGCGAACAATTTACGATCCCGTCTTGTAGGTACTTTAAATATTATAAAAATCATAAATTACAATCTTAAAATTAATATTTTTTAGGGTATTACAGCGCATATGGCAACAAGTTGAATGTTTTAAATGGGTCACTAAGGGAACTAGAAATATCCGACCCCCGAACGAAATATTTTTTGAGAAATGCTGTGTGTGACAAATTCACATGATTATGATGCCAAAAAACTTATGAACGAACGCTTCCATCAATTAAGTCCGGTGAGTAATCTTTGTCGTACCCAAAATTCTTCTTTTATAGGATATAAATCGTCGAGAATCTAAATTACACTTTTTCAACATGCAATAAATTTAATAAGTTTTTTTTTCTCCTAAACTTCAGTAAATTTCTACATTTTGGAATATGTTATACATTCATTTTGAGCACTAATATAATATTCACATTTAAATATAATAATATCGTATTTGAGGTTTTAATCAAATAATATTGCAACAACAATTTTCTCAATTTCACCAGACTAAACATAGAAATCAATTTTAGTCAAGTTGAAGAATAAAATTTATCGTATTTGAGGTTTTAATCAAATAATATTGCAACAACAATTTTCTCAATTTCACCAGACTAAACATAGAAATCAGTTTTAGTCAAGTTGAAGAATAAATTTTTTATTTTTAGTAAAGTTGAAGAATAAAATTTTTATATTTCTCTGGCATGTTTAGAATTTTTAGTATTAGGTTACGGATAATTTTAATGTCTATAGCTGACATCATCTACAAATTCATCATCAGAATCGGATTCATCATCATTGTGTATACTCTTCATAATGTTATAAAGATTGTCTTTCCGCACCTCCTCTTCATCTGAAGACGTATCTATTGAATCGACATCGTAGACAATCCATTTTCTTATTCCCCCATCTTTGGTTAGAGTGAGCCAATTCTTGTGCATGACTTTATTAAACTTGACTTGGATATATTGTCCCTTGTTGCAATGAGTCGCGTTTTTTCTATCAATAACTCCATATAGCTCGATATCGAAGCCATAATCTGTGTCGTTCAGCGACGTAGTAAATGATAAAGTCCTGTCTAGTATTTTCAAATCATATTTTTCGACACCAATCAATTGAATCTTAATCATCACCGTCGTCTTTGTTTGTCGCCAGTTTAGTTTCGGCTTCCTCATTTGAGTTTCTTCTAGGCATAGTGATTCTGCCGACATTTCTAATGTGTTATTGGCTGATGGACCAGTCTCCGGCGATGAAAGATCATCAGAGTCTAATTCTTTTGAAGAATTAGGATTTATCTTCACGAGCTGAAATTGACGTGAACATTCTTTGATGTTTTTGGAGAGGGAATCTATGTCAATTTCTTCTATTATTTCAGTCTCATTGCTTTCTATTGCTGGTAGGTTGGGTTTAGTATCTCGGGTGGAATTATTCATCAATGGTTTGAACATTTCTGCCATTTCGCCGGTCAAGTTGATGTTCCATTTCTCTGAATCGTCCGAGTCATCATCTGTTCCAACCAGTGGAACAGATCTTATTGGTTGTGATAATAAATCAAAAGACGCTGATCGCCTTGCAATGTCAGAGTTTGCAGAATATTTTGATACTTTTTCCCAGGAGTCATCATCGTCCTCTTCACCATCGTGCTTCACTTGTTCGTGTTCGAGTTTAAGGGCCAAAAATTTCATTTCATCTGCGACTTCTTTGGCCAAATTAAGATCTATCATCGCTTGATTAAGAATAAGATCTTCGTTTCCATATGTGTCTACTAGAACGACGCCATATTTGTGACCTCCAGTAAACTGTGCAGGTTCTTTCGTGAAATATTTTACAAACAACTGTTTCATGGGTCCAATTTCAGTTCCAGCACATTTGTCGAATAGCCAGTTAGAAGCAAAATCAGTCCATTGATCCCCTGGAGGTTTAATGCCTACTAACCGACATTCAATCGCTTGAAATGGTAACTGTGTAATAATCTGATCTGGTATCGGTTTAAATTTGTCTTTGTTGAGATGCCGCCATTCACCTTGATCAACGAAAAAGCATTTAACTTTTTCCTCTTCAATCTCATCTATTCTAGCTCTTTCATACATACCATCATCGGGGTATTCAGCCAGAACTATATCGTCTTTTGTGAACACATCTATCTTTGCAGGGTTGTCTGTTACGTACTTTTGAATATCTGTGATTAAAATCTTCATGCACTCATCAAACTTGGTAAGACGCACAAATAACATATCAGGATTTTCGACAACTCCGAAGTCTACCATGGACATATCCTCCTCTAGATGAGCCCAACTTATTTTAGGCATCACTTTTAATGTTGGAAGAACTTCAGTTACTTTATTTTCTTGGGGTTTTACTTCCAATCCAGCTTTTTTACATAGTTCCTCAATCTTAGTTATGTGATCAGGATTATTTTCAGCGTGTTTTTCTATCAGCTCACGTTTTACATTGAACATAACAACAGATTCGTTTAAGGATTTCAGATCTTGGCAAGTTTCGAGCGTATCTATAAATATGCAATTGGCAACAGTCAGGACGATTTTTCCTTTCATGTACATACCTTTTTTAAGATCAGTTAATTTCTTTACGTGATCTCTAGCGAGCTCTGAGAAGACAATGTCTTTATCTCTTGGTTGTATATTCGCAAGTCTTATATGAACGACATAAGTATCTAAGTCTTTTAAATCATCTGGGAGATGATACATGTTTGTATCTGATGCTACTTCAATAATTTCTTCGTCAAGCAAATTGACCAAAACGTTTTTCGGATACCCTCTTGGGCATCTGTCAACAATTTTAATGACCTGTCCTCTGGAGAACAAATTATTTGATAAAGCCACAGCGCAAACGTCGCCGAGTTTTGGAATTCCCAACAAAATCCTGTTTTTCGATTTAGAAAAATGTGTACCCATTTTTAATGATATGCTACTGTAAGAAGTTGGATACTTTGTGTGTGTTCCACCATCATAATTCGCAATCAGTCTGGCGGAATAAAGGGTAGCACTTTGGTAATGCAGAATTTTAAAAGTGACTACGCCAGATTTAGGCATCCATTCTTTGGGATTGTCATAATCTTTCAGCATCGAATGCCGACTTTGGCAATTATATAAATCGGGGCAATCTCCAAGACTCATCAATGTATTGCAGAGTGGCGCAAAGCTCTCGGCTTTCTTGGCGTCCTTTTCAGCTAAAACTTTTGTACAAATATCATCTAGGAAATCGGGAATATTATTCGTGCAACGTTTGACAAAATTAATTATTTTAGGAAATTGTTCAACGTTATTTTCTTCCAATAATATTAATATTTTAATTTTCTCGTTATCCGATTTGAAAATCGAGGGATAGCTTTCGTTTAGCGTTGCAAATCGTCTACAAAATGTCGAATACAACGATGGCATAGAGTACTGAACCAAGTAATTTGCATTCATTATGTTCATGTGATACAAATTAGCGTCGCAGCATATTAGGACGGGCGCCAGTACAGGTTCCTTAAATTCTTTCCAAAGCTTGCTCAAACTGTACAATTCTTGGACTCCCATTCTGCTATTTGAAGCAAAGATGAAATATTTAGGTGTTTGTATCGCCCTATTAAGAAAATCAACTTCTTCATCCGTATCACAGACTACTACAGTTCTCTTGGATGGATCAATGTCTTGTAGAAAATCGATCAGAAGATTAAGCTTATTTTCCTTCTTCACATAACTCACTGTCATGTTTGCTTTCGAGTACAAGACGCATTCTTGAAATGCTCCAATGCAGACCACCGCATTAGGCGCTTTCTTAGCAAATGGTTCCATAAAATCACACCAAATTCGAGACGCAACGACATATTGCACTTGTAATTCTTTATTCACGCGCAATTTTAGCATTTCCTTAATCTGGTACAAGGAGAATTTGAGTTCGTTCAAATAAACTTCAGACAAGCGCTCACAGTCGTCCAAAACGAAGGTGGCTAGACGCTGCAAATCTAAGCCAAACTCTGGCATTTGCAGTAAACGCACAAGCGAAGGTGCGGTGCAAATCAATAAATCACATCCATTTAGAAGAGAAGTTGCTATGACCAACTCGTCATGCCCATGATAGCAAGAAACCACCTTCTCTGAGCAACCTACCAACATTTTAGCAATCTTCTCAATAGCAGACACTGACTGAGAAGTAGCACAAACTATGATGCAAAAGGGACCTACACTGTCAGAGAATAAGTCACTTTGATTAAAGTCAGTTAGGATACGGCAAACTGCTGGGAGATATCCCATAGTCTTCCCACTACCAGCAGACCCCACCATGAAAACGCTGTATCCCCTAAGAATAGCATTCCATGAGATCGCTTGAATCATCATTGGACGTTCGACGCGTAAATTTTTCAGCACTAATCGAATGTGACTCGTAAAGTTTATATCGCCGTAGCTACATGTCGGTACAAAACGACTATTCATTTTGGAATGTACCATCATAACTGGAGTGACAAGATTATCAACGAAAACGGAATTGTTAATATCGAAATTCTGAAAAGGATTTGCTTTCACGTCAACGAGTTCAGTTTGGATTAATTTTTCATCATCTTTGTTAGCAACAGGTGGAGGATTTTGACTATTATCAATAGCTAACTTTTCAATTATTTCTGAAATGCTTTCATCGGAGTCTACCTCAATTTGTCTGGTGAAATTCTTAGGTGGACTTTTTTCTTCTACATTAGAAGAATCTTTATTTGTTGTATCAGAGGTGTTAGAAGCACATTGTTTCTTGTTCTTTGCCATTTCCTTGTGTAATTTCAGTCTTCTCTCCCATACAGACGAGTTCGACGAAGAGGTGTCATTATTGTCATTTCTTGGTTTCTTTATTTCAGTCTCTGGCATTTTAACATTTTCTATGGCAGGTTTACTTTCATAGTTGCCAGTTGATACATTGTTTTTATCCACTTCTGAACTGTCAGTGGATTCTTTATCGATAAGGGGCTCGGGTTCATCGATAATTTCGGTAATTTGGACATTACTGGTTGAAGCTTCTTCACAGTCCAAATATACTGGAGGGACTCTTGTGAGTGAGTTTAAATCGATTCCCGGTGGTCCAAAAAGTGTTTTAGCTCTCGCGCTGAGCACAGCAGGCTTCCTTACTCTTCTTTTGACCTTACCTGAAACATTATCAACATCTTGTTACAAATTAAAAGAATAAAATGAGTGTACCAAAATTGATTTTGTTGGATTTTACAAGTTATTACTTTGTGTGACTACGAATCTAGAAGATGGCGACTTGAAAATACTTTGGTTAGATTTAAAGCCAGTATTTTTTATATTTAATTCCAAATTAAAATAAAATATTTTTTCTAAACTGTATAAAAATTATATTTCTCATTCTATTTAAAAGTTGATAGTAATCCTTTAACAAATTAAGCAATATTTGAAACATGAGGGTATATAGAAAAACTTTTTTTAATTTTACTTGACTGCAGTAAATTAAATTTACTAATAAAACATAAATAATAAAACTATGAGCATAATACTGTTATGTATGCATGTGTGCGTGTGCGAGTGCGTGAGCGTGTGTGCGTGCGAGCTGCGTCTCGCGGATAGGTTAAGGGCGGGTTGTTTCACCATCATTTTACGCACGCGTTAAGGTTAAAAATGGCGCTAACTATCGTCAAACCGAAAAACGAGTTGTTTCACACAATGGAGGCCTTAACGTACGTCAAAAAATAACGATTACGTTAACCGGTGCTCTACCCACTGATTAACATCATTTCGTTCTCTTACAGCGTGTCAAACAGTTATTATTATGGATTATTTTTTGTATTCGTCTTTATTAGATAGTTCTGATGATGATACGAGTACAAATCCTGTGGAAAGAAAGAAAAAAGTAATTAAAACTCATATCAATAATATAATTTTTTTTCGTAAAAAATATTTCTTTATACTTTTCAATTATCTTTCGAGCGATCTTTCTCAATTTTGTTCAAAACTGCACGTTTTCTGCGCAACAAAAAATACCACGTGAAGTCCAAAACAGTAAGAAACAGCATTATCGAAAAAGTTTAATAATTAAGCTTATTTTGTATACTTAAGTACTTGGGACATAGTAAAGTACCAAATTAAATACAAATAAACACAACTACAAAATATCCTTCACTTCAATTCAAACCAAATTCAAAGCGTGTACGCCGCGCCGCGGGGCGCCGGGCGCCGTATGGTGAAATCGCTATTCGGTGTATTTTATTGTCTTTCTTGACACTTCAAGTCAGTTAGTGTCAGAATTTAATCAGTTTGACGTTCTTTAGATGATATTGCCATAACAGAAAAAATCTCCCAAGCATTTTAGTTGGAAACATGTGTCGCTTTCTACTAGCAACCCTTATAACGTTGACAATCGGTTTTTTATGCAAAGAAACAACACTTCATATTTAACGAACGTTAAACATCTTTCGTAATCGTTACTTTTTGACGTACGTATGTTACGTTAACCAACGATTTGAAACAACCCACCCTAAGTGCAGGTAATTAAATCAGTGTGCATCAAGCTACCGCGTTGTTTGTATGTCACCCCGCGTCCCTTATACTCGGCAATCTAACACGTGGCGACGTCGGGACTCACAATTTTTAGAGCCGAAAAATGTCTTCGGGGACGACTTTTGGGGTTCTGTGTACCTTCGATCATCTAACCAATGATTGGAGTAGCTTTAAGTCGCGGTTGGCGCAGTGGTTCATTGC
Source organism: Thymelicus sylvestris (assembly GCA_911387775.1). Classification (NCBI taxonomy): domain Eukaryota; kingdom Metazoa; phylum Arthropoda; class Insecta; order Lepidoptera; family Hesperiidae; genus Thymelicus; species Thymelicus sylvestris. Next base: position 643,455 of record OU426912.1, on the reverse strand, counting down.
CAACGATATAACTGACACGACGGATAAAAGCAAAATCAAGCGGCGGGCAATAATATTGAGTGCACTCAGTGAGTCGACTTTCAAGTTGGCTAACGATTTGGCACTGCCAAAGAAGATCGAAGACGTGGAGTATGACCAAATACTAAAACTTCTAGACGATCATTGTACCCCGAAAAGGTTCGGGTTCGCAGAGAAGGCGGTATTCTACTCCGCGGTGCAGCGGCCGGGCGAGAGCCCCACAGAGTGGGCGGCCAGAATCAGAGGTCTGGCGGGACACTGTGGTTTCAAGTGTCTAGATGAGGCCCTGGTGGATAAGTTCATAATGGGCATGACACCGGGCCACGAGCGAGACAAGCTGTTCGCGCAGGACCAGCGGGAGTTAACGTTGGCGAAGGCGGTTGACATGGCGGAGGGCGTGCGCTGCGCACGCCAGGCGGCCGCGGGGGCAGGCCACGTCACGTCTGCGGCCATCGGCGCGGGCGACCCGGTGTTTGCGGTTGGAAAGTTAAAGTGTAGTGTTTGTGGTTATTCGAACCATAAGGCTAATCAGTGTCGGTTTAAAAATTATAAGTGCAAAAAGTGTAACAGGAAGGGGCATCTCCGCAAGATGTGTCCCAATAACGAGTGTACGGTTAAACTTGTTGAGGACGAGGGTGAGGGAGACGATGGTGAGTGTGTTTATAATATTCGTTGCGACCGGGGCAGACCGATGACGGAACGGATTTGTGTCGGGGGTGTGGTTTTGGAGTTCCAAGTCGATAGCGGTTCGGCAGTAACTCTGATTTCTAATGAAATATATAAACAGCACTTGAATGAATTACCATTGTCACCCACAAATAAAAAGTTGTATAGTTACACTCGGGATATTATTACTACTTCTGGGGTGTTAGAAACCACCGTTACTTATAGAGGGAAAACACATTCGATGAAAATATTCGTAGTGATGAATAACAATACATCTATTTTGGGTAGAGATTTTATTTATCTTTTTAATCTGCAGCTAGCACCTATCGTTAATGCTATAAATTCGGAAGATAAGTCTATAATCGACAGCTTAACCTCTCAATTTCCTAGTGTGTTTTCAGGGAAATTAGGCAAATTTAATAAATATACGGTTGACCTTCGGCTGAAGCCTGACTCTAAGCCAATTTTTTTTAAAGCCAGGACCGTACCATTTGCTTTACGGGAAAAAATCGATAGGGAGTTAGATCGTTTGGTTGAATTAGGTATTTTAAGGGCCACAGAACACTCCGATTATGCTTCCCCTGTGGTACCGGTGTTGAAAAAAGATGGCGGCTTGAGACTCTGTGCCGATTACTCCGTAACGATCAATAAACAGCTAATCGTGGACAAGTATCCCTTACCAACGGTAAATGAAATTTTTTCAAAGCTAAATGGTGGAGTACAGTTTAGTAAGATAGATCTTTCGATGGCCTATAATCAATTTCCGTTAAGTGAAGACTCCCAGGCTCTCACTACCATAAATACTCACAGAGGTTTGCTGATGTTTACTCGATTAGTTTTCGGCTTATCATCAGCTCCATCTATTTTCCAGCGTGCTATGGAGTGTGTGTTGGCTGGCCTAGAAGGAGTAGTGTTTTTCCTAGACGATATTCTAGTGACGGGAAGGAATAAAGACGAACATAAGCAGCGCTTGATTGAAGTATTGGGGCGGCTAAAAGGTGCCGGATTAACCGTACAAATTAATAAGTGCGAGTTTTTTAAAGATGAGATATGCTACTTGGGGCACATAATTGATAAACACGGCATTAGGAAGTCACCTGATAAAGTTAAAGCTGTGTTATGTGCGCCCAAGCCGCAGAACGTTTCGCAACTACAGTCATTTCTCGGGTTAACCAACTATTACCGTAATTTTGTCCCAGATGCATCGTCCGTATTAAGTCCTCCGTACAACCTGTTGCATAAAAATGTTAAATGGGAGTGGACAAAGAACCATGACGATGCATTTCTAAAAATAAAAAAAATTATGGCTTCGAATGATGTGTTAACCCATTTCGACTGCGAAGCCAAATTGGTATTGACGGTGGATGCGTCGCCGACAGGGTTAGCAGCGATATTGTCACAAGTAGGCAGGGACGGCCGCGAGAGACCGGTTTCATACGCGTCGCGCGTGCTCTCGCCCGCGGAGAGAAGGTACGCGCAGATACAACGAGAAGCTACGGCTATCGTGTTCGGAGTTAGGCGTTTCCATCAGTACCTATACGGTCGATCGACACCTTTCGTGTTACGCACGGATCATAAACCGTTGTTGACCATCTTCGGTCCCCACCGGGGCATACCCGAAGTATCTGCGAATAGGCTCCAACGCTACGCGATATTCTTGTCAGCGTATAATTACACTATTGAATATATACGTAGCAAAGATAACACCGCAGATTTTCTGTCGCGCGCGGCGTTATCAACGAGCGAGGCGGTCGGATCGGGGGGGCGCGAAGAGGCGCGGGGCGAGGAGTGCAGCGATGACGACCGGGCTGCGTACGTCAACTTTGTGCTGCAAGGAGACTTGCCCGTGACGTCACAGCAGCTCCGTGGCGAGACCGACCGCGATCCGCTGCTGGCCAAGGTCAAACGCTATGTGATGAACGGATGGCCACGAAAGGTGGTAGATGAAAATTTAAAACCTTACCATAGTTGCCGGTTACAGCTGTCGCTCGAGAACGGTCTGTTAATGCGCGGGCATAAGGTAGTGGTCCCTGAGGGTTTAAGGGAAGCCATATGCAACGAATTACACAGTTCTCACTTCGGAATTGTGAAAATGAAAGCCGAAGCGCGGAGATTGGTCTGGTTTCCCGGCATCGACGCGGCGCTGGAGCGGCTGGCGGGCCGCTGCGAGGTGTGCGCAGCGCTGCGGCCGGCGCCGCCGCGCGCGCCCCTCGCGTCGTGGCCGCATCCGCCGCATGCCTTTTATAGGGTGCATGTGGATTTTTTAGGCCCGCTGAACAACCAAATGTTTTTGATAATAGTCGACGCGTTCAGTAAGTGGGTTGAATGCTATCCGATGGCGGCGACGTACGGTTCCAAGGCGGTGATCGGTAAGCTGTGCGACTTCATGTCAAGGGTAGGGGTTCCTAATACACTAGTGAGTGACAATGGTACTTCCTTCACTTCCGGCGAATTTCAGAATTTTTGTAAAATAAATGGTATTAAACATATTTTTTCACCAGCTTACCACCCGGCTAGTAATGGTCAAGCGGAAAGTATGGTAAAGGTAGTTAAAAATGGCATCAAGGCAATCATATTAGATAACAAAAATAAAAAACTTTTACACGAACAAATATCGAAATTCTTGTTTGACTTTAGGAACTCCAAAAACAGCACAACGGAAAAGTCACCCGCAGAAATCGTTTATGGTAGACCGTTGCGCTCACGTTTGGATTTGTTAATACCGTCATCGTCTCCACCTTCAACCTCGGACCTCTCATGCACCGTGGAACGTAACCAGTCCTCGCAGGCTAGACATCACCCGGGTAGAGAAAGAGAATTTAAAATTAATGATGCAGTATGGATCATAAAAAATTTTATAAACAAAAAATGCAAATGGCTGGACGGGGTAATTAAGAAGAAAATTGGCAGAGTGCTTTATAAAGTATATATTCCCAGTTTGAATATAGAAGTTCAAAGGCACATAGATCAGATACGACCGAGGATTCCTACAATGGCAGACCGCAGACAGGGTGAATGTGAGTATGGCGATGCTGTTCCCGACCTCCCGTGTCACAGCGACCCCGTCGGACTTGCCAGCAAGGGGAGCGAAAACACCACCAGCGCGCTCAGCGACGATCGCAACTCGCGCGAGCAGTCGCCAGCTCCGTCGCACCGGGAGGAGGAAGGGGAGAGTGACAGCTGTTTCGCGACCCCACCGGCAGGGCCCTGTAACCCTAGGCGGCGTGAGATATCACCCACGGTTGAGGAGTCCGAGGACGACGATGAGCCGACTTACACCCTCGCTGATTCACCATAAACTTTTATTCCTACATGTTAATATTAGAATGCATTAGGTTATTTTTTTATTGTTAATTTTCATGCATAGTACTTCATAGCTATAGAGGGGAGGGATTGTTATGTATGCATGTGTGCGTGTGCGAGTGCGTGAGCGTGTGTGCGTGCGAGCTGCGTCTCGCGGATAGGTTAAGTGCAGGTAATTAAATCAGTGTGCATCAAGCTACCGCGTTGTTTGTATGTCACCCCGCGTCCCTTATACTCGGCAATCTAACAAATACTAACCTTTAGAAGCTGTTTTTCCCAAAGGTAACTCCGCATCAAAATTCACCGTGTTTTTGGGATCTTCCAATTCCTTAATTTCATCTATTATTGTACTCCTACACTCCAACAATGCGTCTATAGCTTCCGCATTATTCTTACCTCCGTCTTTACACTTTCTTATAGCGTTCCGAATCATTTCACTGTGTTTGGAACCTGTCAACTTGAATGTATTCATCAGTTTCTTAACCATGTACTCACTGACAGGTTTTGAAGCAAATGCTTCACGCTCATTAGGTATGTCTGGGACTCGTCTAGCCAGTTGAGTTTCATGATTACGAATTGCAATTTGCATTGGATATGCAAGTCTTTGCTGGGGTGATTTTTCTTCCTCAGTGCTACACTTAGTTTGATTGGATTCTGGAGATTCTAATGTTGGGATGTATACCTTTGGAGCTTTTTTCAATGGTTTTGCTTTAGGATGTCGACGAGGTTCATCATAAGTGTGGTAAATAGGGCTATTTTTATTGTTTTCCTTTACAGATGGTGTTGCAACATGTGCTTTGACTGAATGTTTTTGTGATGGTTGTTGTGGTTTTTGATCAGGTTTAGGGCTCGGTTTAACAGGCTTATTACTTTCTTCGTTTTTAGGAACAGACATATTAACAACAATATCATAATCATTATTATCCAACACATTTTGCTCCTGTGAAGTTGATGTTGAAGTTGAGGGTTCAGATACATCTGTTTTAACGAACTGATTTATTTCTTCAGATTTTGGGACTTCGGGTTCCGAACTAGTAATAGAAGTTGGACTTGAGGATGAAAAAGAGTCATTTGTCTCTTTCACTGGTTTAATAAATTCTTCTTCATTATTCTTCTCTTTTGATTCATTAGTATGTCTAGTCACCAATCTATCTTGTTTCGAACCTTTTTTTATTGCAGTTTTGCTCATAACTTTCTTCAATATTTTTGCTTTATGTGCATCCGTTTTAGCAGATATTTTCTTAGAATAAGGAGACGCCATTATTTCCAGGAACATTTTAGTATCTTCAAAAGCTTGTGCATGCTCATTAGTGTCTGAAGATTTCGTTTCAGCTTTATTTTTAATAGAATTTAGGATCTCAAGCTTCTTTTCAACTGGAGTTGACCTTGTTTTTTCTTTACCTGTCCTAGTCGTGGCTCTCCCGACTGATGGTTCATCAATGCCTTTGCATAATTCTAAATCTCTACTCTTGCCTTCAAGAATTGCTTTCATGTGTTTGTTATGTTTATCCAGGTTTGTCTTTGTAAGGGCCTCCTCAAGTTCACACGAAGCTCTTGACACTGAAGTATGTTTACTAATGGGTTTCTCCCAGCTTTTCTTTGGCACATTTTTGTTTATGAAATATTTTTCAATCTCCGTGAGTACTTCCTGGGTCTCTACATTGTTCAGTTTTGTATTTATTTTGCCCTCACTAAGATACTGATGAAACAGGGAAACATCATAAGTAGCGAAGCCACTCGACCGCAGCAGGGTTGACAATGATTTTGTTTTGCCATTCTTTTTCTTGATGATTAAATCTCCAAATTTGTGAATGTTGTCATCGAAAATGGATGATCTGTAGACAAAAAAAAATTACTTAATATCAATATCTCCATAATATTGGCTGTCAAAAGAGGTGCAAATGGCATTAATATTGAACAAGTGCAGCAAGTAATGTTTGTAGGACAAAATGATTTTCAAAAGGAGTGATGAGCATTTCCTTTAAGGCTGGTAGTGGCAACGGACCTGCAACCTTAACATTGTACATGATCATGTCCATTGGTAACAGCGACGACTTACCATCAGATAGGCTGTAAAACTCAACTCAGTCTTGACTCGTTGGAATGCATTTATATACATATGGACTTAATAGTGTAACTTAAAGATGTTTGGAGGTTTTTTTTATCTTGCTTGAACTGTTGTAGGGATCAAGATAAAACTTGGCACAAAAATAGTCAAGGACAGGATATTACAGGTCCAGGACAAGAAAATTCTTCTAAAATAATAACAGACTTCAAAATTAGGGATAGTTCAAAAACTACTTGTCAGATCTCGCTCAAATTTAAATGGGACCATATGACAAGCACCAGCTTTGGTAAATTAAAAAAATGTCGTGCATAAGTGTATCAATGATACCTAAATGAATAAATGATTTTGAATTTGAATTTGAAAATTAGAATTTCATACACCCAGTAAAAAGTTAAGAGGTAAAACAAATAAAATTAAAATGTGTGCAATTCACACGTGGTAGAAGTGAAACCTTCAAAATTTTTGTTTTCAAGATAATGAGACGAATGTAAAATTTCGGGAAGATAATAAATGTAGGTTTCACTACTCCACTCCACTCCGCCCCGCTCCGCCCCACCCCGCTCCGCTCCGCCCCGCTCCGCTCCACTCAACTCCCCTACCCTACCCCTGTACAATGCTTCCTATCTCACTTTAGAATTTATGTATGTCTCTTTTTACTGGACAGTTTCGTTTCATAAAATTTCAAGTCACCCCCGTACTAAAGAAGTTTTCACTTCAAAAAAGTTGAATTGAGAACCTCCTCTTTTTTTTAAGTCGGTTAAAAATAGGGTAGATTTTATCCCAGTTCTATGTTCTCCTAGTATGCTTTGGAGGTATGTTTGTAATTGTTTTGTGAAACCCTTCTTCCATAGGTAAAGCTACAGGCAGAAAGTGCAATATAAATGCGCAAAGACCTTTAAACTTAATAATTATGTTACATATCGTCCCTTAGCTAACAATACTAAACAGTTTTAATTTTGTAGCTAAAATAATATTGTTTAAGCTATGATAATTATAGCCATCGGAAGAGCAGAGGCTCCTAATACAGGCACTACTGTGCTTAAAAGGAGGCTCTGGCCACTTACTATTGTAAAACAATGTTGAAAGCAATAAAGAGTTATTATTATTATTATTATTCTGCATAAGTAATTTTTACCAACTATATCATGTGGCCAATGGTTAGAAGCACAATGAGCAGCTCCATCTAAAGGCATTCAAATGTTAAAAAGGCCAATTTTCCACTTGAGCAGTGTTGTAAGCTATGGGACAATATTGTTAAATATGGAAATTGTAATTGTTACAAAAAATAAGCAGGTATTAGTGCTTGTTCACACTAACTCGCGGGCGCGGTCGCGAAATATCAAACATATGACCTACTATGAAAGTGTTCACATCAAAACGCGCGCGCGGTGTATGTAGCGTTTACCGCGACCGCGACCGCGCCTACGGCCGCGCGTTCAGTGTGAACAAGCACTTACAGAGTCACACTTAAGCCAGATCTTCACTATAATGCTGCTCACAGTCCGTTCTCGATCCGATCTCGGTCTGGTAAAGTGGTATCACGTACAAATATACAGTTGGAGCGAAACTTGACTGTCACGGATAGTATGAATGCACACATAGATTTTATACTTCACAATATTTTATCAAAACGAGATTAGACCGAGAACGAACTGTGAACAGCATTATAGTGAGGATCTGGCCTTATTGTGGCAATGATGTCTTCATTGTAATTCTCTATAGTGTTACATTGTCCATTTATTTAAATGCGCATATTCATAGTAAATCACTTATCACTATGTACAAAGATATGGGCACAAAAACCACACAATATCATTATTTTAATAAATTACATCCTTTGAACAGATTTCTGACTGATACAAATGTATGCCTGTGAACATTGTGAAACTGTATTTTATGGGATTTTAAATGCCAAGACAACACAATTTATTTTGGTAAATTAATCATGGAGACAGTAAATATTATGTTTAAGTTTAAATTCTCTATTTTTATTTTATTAACCTTAAAGATAATGGAAGAATATACAGAGGACACCAAATACAATTGCATAGAGCACCGACCTGTAAAACAGCTGCATATAACTTTCTAAGCAATAGAGTGTATTGGAATTGGAACAAGTTACCTAAAGAAATTGTTTCCTCTACTTCAATTAATGCTTTTAAAAACCATCTCGATAGCTGGTTGAAATCAGAGAAGCTCTCACTAAAGGAAAAATGATTTTTCAGCACAACTGATATAGACACATCAGCTTAGCTGCTCGTCTATAAATAAATAATAATAATAATAATTTTTTTAACTAGCAGGCTAACTTATAGCGAAGGCAATTGTCAAAAGAACTTATTTTTAACCGACTTTAAAAAAGGAGGTATTCAATTCGACTGTATTTTTTGTTTGCTACCTCAGAAGTTTCGACTGGGTGAACCGATTTTGATGATTCTTTTTTTAATCGAAAGCTGGTGCTTGTCATGTGGTCCCACTTAAATTTGAGATCTGACAAGTAGTTTTTGAATTATTTTGAAGTCAGTTATTTTTGTCTTGGTAAAATTCATTTACAAATGATCCTAATAGTACCTACTGTTGTATATGTAGGGTTGTGTTGTGTTCATTTTCTTCTTTATATTTTTCAATGCGTCAAAGTCCTATCATTCTTGAAATAAATATAGATTACAATAAAATAATTTTATTGGTTAAGCATTTTATTACCCATAGTTAAAAACATCTCACCAGCTGAAACTATGCTAAGACCCGACTAACCTTCGATCCAGATGAACGGGAGAAAATAGAATGTCGTCTTCATCGGTCAAGTATTTTCGCATAAGAGTAGCAGAGGCGGGCAGCCAGTCTTGGCATCTCTGGACTGTAAGCTCTTCATCTTCCACGTCAATGGTCGTCTCCAAAGGCAGCACCCCGTAAATACCGATCTGTTCGAATCTGATGCCATGTTCATCGTTCGATGTTATTCCTAAGTCCCGAACCTCCACCCAAATCAGATGAGGATTCAACAGATGAAGAACCTCAACTTTATAGCAATCAGGCGGCATACTGCGCCGATCATCTTATGCTAGCCGATACAGATAAAATCGTCAGCATTCGCAATAATTAAAACAAACATTTATTCACACCAAACCGCCAGGAATCTAGTACAAGAAAAATGTCAAATTGTCAATCAAATCAAATACACAGACAAAAAAAATAGACAATCGATGGCTGTCATGACTTTTTCTTTACAAACTCAATGTTAAACAAAGAAAAACAAATTATAAGGCCAAGTAAAATTCGCGCGCTATGTTATATTATTTATTATTTAATAACCATATCTTATATTAGACAGGGCGTTTGTTTTCAGATTATTGATTTTTTGTACTAAAATAAACACAATTTTCCTCGGCTATTACGCGAGCACTGCGCAACAAGTCCACTTCACAACACCCGGTTACATTCGCTAAGCTAGACTATCTTTCATTCAGATCATCTTTCTATGCTTTAAGAATTAAGAACATTTCCAATCTTCTTTATCAGATGAAATCACGAAATGTAAAAAGTTATGGACGGCCCATAACTGAGAGGACGAACGAAGCGTATCACCGTGTATTTCAATTTAATTGTCGGGTTTTGATTGGTTCAAACTGCAAGATGCACTAAATCAATAATAATGTGAGATGGAATAGCGTTTGAGAGAGACAAGCCAAACCTATATACCTACAATGATTAAAACACCGATATGGTACATACATACACCTACTATATTCGATTCGAACGTAATCCGTTTGATCTAAGGGCTACTTCGCAGTGACACTGAACGCAAATATTTTCTTTACTACGTAAATGTATTTGTACAATACACACATAAATAATTATGAAATTAATCTAGCTTTATGTCCTTCTCTGAGACTCATGTATAAAAGTAGTTAACGATATAAATATCCTATTATACTGAAGACTAAATCAATAAACCTCCTCTGACCCTACACCCTCTACCCTAATGAACAAATGACGTAATTATGGCACTATATTTCCAAGTTCTTCTCGTTTTTCCCTTCGATATTCAACTACTCACTCATGCTGCAGAGCTTTTTACCTGCCCCACAAGTTGCCGCGTGAAATGATTCTTTGTTTCAATCTCATTGTTGGAAAGACAGAAATAACGCTTCCACTTTCATCAACAAAGCATGGGTAATGTTTTAAGTCTTACTGTTGTCAATGAGCGATGCTTCATGGTGACCATCTGGTTGTCTGCTCTAGGCTATTTATAATACATTTTTAGTTAAAGTTACCGCGGAAGCCTTTATTTATTTATTTATTTAAGGCACGCCAACTAGGTACATAATATATGTACATTATTATGAAATAGACCAAAACATTTTGTTAAATAAACCAAAACGTGTACTTAAATTAAAGGCATGCACAGCAGCCTTAACAGATGTAATAATCTAAATTTTACTAACAAAAAATAACCGACTTCAAAGTCTCAAAAACTACTAGTCAGATCTCGTTCAAATTTATGTGGGACCACATGACAGCTACCAGCTTTCCATTAAAAAAAGAATCATCAAAATTGGTTCGCCCAGTCCAAAGTTCTGAGGTAACAAACATACAAAAATACAGTCGAATTGAGAACCTCCTCCTTTTTTTGAAGTCGGTTAAAAAATCAATACGAAATATCGATTAAAAATTAAGAATGAAAAGATTGCTAAATAGGTATTTACTTTGTTTTTTACTGATTTTACTTTGTTTTTTGACATACTTAGTACTATTTTAGTGATATTATTGTATTAGGCAATGATGCTATTAATTTAAATAATTGTATAATGAATTTGCTTTTATGTAACGTTAATGAATGAATTCCCCATTAATATAATTTATAATAATTTAATTTAATTTAAAAATATGTTAATGTAGGTACGCAACTATTTGAGAATGTTATTTGCGCCTATAATTAAAGTAACACTTTATCTGAATTTTGTATCGTTGTTTATATCCTTGTATGTATTAGTGTGTACTTTGTTGGTGCAATAAATAAATAAATAAAATTTTAAAAATGCTTATAAAAACAAGACCCTAAAACCGCATTCATTTTTATAGTAGGCGATCTCTATCACCAATTTTTTATAAAAAATGGACGGTCGTCACAATCTTTTGTAAAATTCCAACTGCGTACAGTGAGAGACAGCAATTCTAACTCAGCTCGCAAGTTTGAACCCATACATACAACAAACGAACACTAGCTAAGCAGGAGGATGTTGTTCTTGTACACGATAGATAAGTACGCCCACAGACATTCGTCTGTAACAACAACACATTGCACACGCTATAAAGGTAAACCGGGTAAACGCTTGGAGGAATGTAAACGAGTTCAGCGCATGCGTAAGTTAAGTTGAACTTTGAAGCGAGAGAAGGGAATTGCCGCGCCGCGCTGCGAGGGAGTGGGAAGGAAGACAATCGAAGAGTTACTTTCAGAGTGTCAATAGCCAGGTCATCGTCAAACCACATCACCGCCACATACCACATCAGAGATGTTTCTTGTCCAAAAGAGAATAATTATATCTCCGTGACTTACACCAAGTCGTATAAGATTTAAATATTGTACACATTACACATGATCCGGGTACCTCTTTGAAGAGCAGACTCTTCACTCTTAGCTTATAATACTAATTGTAAGTGCTCTGTGGCTCTTTGATACTCTATGGTAACTGAACATGACAGAATGACAATATGACAACGTCAATAAAATTTAATTGTGACGTTTGAATTTGTCAAGTGACAAGTCAACTATGAATTCGTGGCGTACTAAAGGATCGGCGTTTTCGATACAATAAATAAAACATTTTAAGATCTAAAGTCCATGCCACGGTTACCAAACAGGAGAGAGTGAATTTACGGTAAGTATTTTATATAGAGAGAGATTGAACGAAATATTTTCAGTAAATTATATTGTCAGAATGTAGATTAGATGGTACGACTGAATTTGCAATTTTTGTGATCATCGCATTAAGTAGCCAACTTCTACTGATTCCCGTAGTGCGATTTGTTTAATCGATGTTCTATTTGACATATTTGTGTCTAAATGTATCTGTTTTATTATGGGTATTATGGTATTAGCAGGGCCGGCCCGTCCATATAGGCGAACTAGGCGACCGCCTAGGGCGCAGCGATTCGGGGGGCGCAAAACGGCGGTATCGAAGTTAGGAAAAAAAAATTTAAATCGATGACAGTTTTAGACAGATTGAATATGATGTATAATTTTTAAGCAAGTCTTTATAGCGTTGAGGATATGCAGAATAAAACTTCCTAAGCTGTTCAAGAACCCTGTGTATGAAATATTTTTTTGTCGTAAAGCCTAGATAGGAACCACAGGATACAATAGAGTATGTAGAGAAATACAAAGTACCGACTATTGCCTATAAGAATAATACCGAATTATGTCTCCCTCTTGATTCCACTTTTACCAAAATTAATACGAGAATAAATAAATTTTACTAAAAAGGAATACTTAAGTATGTAACAGCGAAAACCTATTTATAGCCAAAACACTTTTTCAATAAGTGAAAATATTTTTAATTATGTGCCATCTTAGGCCTAAAATTTCCTTTTATTCTAATCTAAAATGAATATCAGTTGAGCTTAATGAATCCAGCGGATGCCCGCTGTCTTCTTCAGATCGTCAGTTCACCTGGTCGAGAAGCGTCCTGTGCTCCATTTCCGAGACGTGGGCGCCATTCGAAGACCTTTCTTCCCCAACGGTTATCAGTCATTTGATCTGCGGCCTGCCCATTGCAACTTCATCCGTCTTATTCGCTGAGCTATGTCGCGATCACGTAGAAACTGAGCATAGTTCGCTATGCGACTTTAAACTTTTTTTTTTTAGCCCCACACTAGGATTCCCTGTGTCGTGGGTGCCATGGACAACACACTAGACAAGGACAATCACACCCAGACCGAGAACAGAAATCATAAAACTCATCATTCAAATTTCCGCCTCGCTGGGAATCGAACCCAGGACCCTCGGTGCGGCGATCCGGTATAGTAACCATTGCGCCACACGGGTCGTCAATTTAATCGTTGTGGATTAGGTACTATTGTAAAGAATCAGGTCATTCAGGTCCCCGGAGCCGTATGTCATCATTGGTAATACGCACTGCTCCTTCGATTTTAGGCATCCGAGCCCATCCGAGTTGGATTCCACGTGTGACTTCTTCCTCGAAGTTGGACTTATCCATTTCGATCACTTTTTCCACCTGGAAAAAGTATGATATGAGTACAACTTCGAGAGCAGCGCAGTCAACAGTAACCGGTACGGGTGTGACATGGACATTGGACATGATTTTCGTCTTGTCCATGTTGTCCAAGACTCAGCCGTTGTAAGGCGCTGTTTAAGTCCCCGAGCATTGTACCAAGTAACCTGCCCGGATTATTATATCATCGGCTTATAGTCGGTGTGTGATGTGTTCGCCGTTAATGTCCCGTAGTTTCCACTCCAGCAGCTTGAACACGTCTTCCAACGCAGGGGTTGGTTTTGGGGATATGACATCCCCTTTCCTGTCACCTCTCTGCAGTTGGATGCAGTTCGTCGCTGCGTCGTGTATTCTGACGGGCATGGTGACTAATGTATGCAAAACACTAACACCTCGATATACGTTTAGATAGTAGTCGATCCGGCACTGCTGAAGAGAATTTAGTACCACCCAGGTCTTGATAGAATCAAAGGCTTTGTCATAATCCAAATCGGCAACACATAACGGCAGATTATAATAATCGGTCTTTTGTATAATCTCCCTCATATATGGGTCCTTTACGGAATCCTGCTTGTTCGGGAGGCTGGAAGTTGTCAAGCTCACTCACGAAAACAGCTTATAAACGTGGCTCAGAAGTGCAATGGACTTGTAGATCTTTAAAAGAGCTTTATCGCCCTCCTTAAAGAACAAAGTCACCACACTTCTGCTCCACGAATCCGGAGTATTTCCAATATTGATGACGGAATCGATAGTTTTCGGATCGCCACTAAGAGGGGTTTCTCTCCAGCTCTTATCAGTTCGGTGGTGATTCCGTTATCTCCCGGTGCCTTGTTGTTTTTAAGCTACATATTTGAGAGCTTCTCTAATCTCATACAGGCTGACGTCCAGGATATCTTTGTAGTATCGGGTATTAGCTCGCTTGTCACTTTCCTCTCGGGGAGCTGGAGCTTGAGAGAAGGCGTACAACCGTTCTTAGTATCTCTGAGGTTCGCTCAAAACTTCGGGTTTTAATGAAACCATGGTACCGCATGCGATCTTCAAACTCGTAAATTGACAATAGACAGATCCCTGGCGAACACTTTAAAGGCCTGGTTTCGATCAGTTGTGTTTTTTACACGATTTGCGTTGTATTTGTGTAAATCGCATTGCCTGCATTTTCAGATCGTCAATCCCTCATACATAAGACCGAGAGTTTTGTTCTGAGAGAATTTGAAATCTAAGACTCTAAGTACCTCTGGGGTGGGTCTTGAAATACTTAGACCCTACCTTGTGCACAGTTGTTACCATCGTGGTGTTAGAGCTGATGACCTTGAAATGTGATTACTAGACGACCAAACAATCATAATTTTTCTAGAAGTTATTTTGCATAGCTCTTATCACGGGCTTTGAGCGCGGCGACCGAATCAAGAAATTCCGTAACGAAATGAAACTTGACACCCCCCACTTGCAGTCAGTACTAGGATAACAAAAACATGCAAGCAAGTGTGCCAAAACAAAGCTAGGGTATTTTCTCATCGGATTTGTTCACCTAATAGCAATTAATTAAAGCGAGTACTAGGCGCACAGAAGATTAAAAATTTTGATTAAAAAGATTTTGATTAAAATTTACACACTTTATTTCTTTCCATTATAAATTGGTCACAAAATTTTCTTAAGGGGGCGCCGTTCTACTTTTTCGCCTAGGGCGCCAGAAATGCTCGGGCCGGCACTGGGTATTAGGGTTTACCAAATCAGACATATTTACAACCCAAATAAAAAGGATTCCGATGAATTAAGAAGTTTCCTCTTTTTAGTGAAGTCGGTTAAAAAGGCAGACTTTTATGTAAGTAGCCAAATGAGCTTCCTGGTGGTAATGGGATACTGATGCCGATGGCCCACTAGTGAGACCTAAGACATCACGGAGGTGTGGCTCTCCAACACTGTTCCAGGTTCCAAAATCCCAACTATTTCACAGTCAATTTTAGGAGGAAGATGGAGTAATACCCTTCCACAGCCCATTGGTGGCAGTGATGGCTTAGCAGTTTGAACGTTGGTCTCCCGAGTTCAAATCCTGGCACGCACCTCTAATTTTCAAATATTATGTGCGTATTAGAAGTTAATTATCACTTGCTTCAGTGAAGGGAAACATTGTGAAGAAACCTGTACACCAGAGAGTTCTCCATAATGTTCTCAAAAGTGTGTGAAGTCCACCAATCCGAACTTGGCCAGCGTGGTAGACTATGTCTTGTACCCATGTCCTGTAACCATGGTAAAGATATTACATTATGTGAAGTGTTAATTGAATATATCGCACCCTAAGTGGAAAAAATACATAAGTCGTCTTACTTTGAATTTTAGTTATTAATATGATTGGAAAGAGGGACAAAAGCTGCAGATGTTCATTTGTTTTCAAATTTTTATCATTGATCTTGACGGTTTTGTGAAAGAAATAGTAATGTAAATTTTATTCCTTTGACTTCTTACTGATATTTCAACAGTTTTATTACTCTCCTGTAAAATTGCAATTTTCATCTTATGCCTTTTATCCACTGAGGGTGCGATATAACACTAAAAATATTTGTACAGATGTCCTTTACAAACTTTGAAACCATCTAACTGTGCTCCAAACTGGTTTCATTTGAAAGGCAATAATGCAAAGATGGTTTGAGATCACTATAACAATGCATTAGGCACATTTTCGAATTTCGATTTTTTTTTAACGTAGCATATGCCGGGTGTCTACTAGTTGAATATAATGATCATGATTCATAATTTTTTTGTAATGAAGATGGGATATTGATATGTCAAACAAGAATTATCGTTATCTGTTATTCTCATGTTAGTATCATGATAGCAAGTGTGAATAATTTTTACTATTATTTTTCACTTCCTCAGTAATCAGTTAGTACGTATCAGTTTTTATCATACATACTACTTATAATATAATACACATATTATGACATGTTCCAGGTAAAATGGGTGTTGCAGTAAGTCGATACTCGGAGCTGTCCAGCAACGAGTTGCTAGCGAGGTTCTGCTCCGCCGAGCCCATCTGTCCCAACGACCCCTTCTGGAACCAGCTGTTGGCTTTCAACATCACTCTGCCGAGCAATGTGTGAGTATTCTATCATTAACACGGGCTTCAAACGACTATATTTTTTTTTGAATTTTTATGTGTGTTACACCATAACTTTTTACTCGCTGTACCGATTTTGATGATACTTTTTATGTTTGAAAGCTGGTGCTTGTTATGTGGTCCCTTTTATATTTAGTAGTTATTTTTTAGAAGATTGTTTTTCTTTTAAGTTTTTTAAAGAATCTTTATTCTCAAAAAAGACAAAAGTATGTCACTTACTTGAGAACAATAGTTAGAACTAAGTAATTAAATTTAAATTATACTTTATCCGCCAATTTTTACAGTCAGCTATACAGGGTGGATTTTTGAGACGGGTCAGTAAGGGCAGGTACCTTAACCGTTATAGTTACAGGAAAACGTTCCTAGGAGACTATCCACAACATTTTAAGATATTCTGAACTGCATTCACAGATTTTTGAAAAAATGTACGGTCAGCGAAAAAAGTGCTAAAATCAAAAAAAAAATATTTTTATGCCTATCGATCCTACTTCGTATGGGGATCAAAATACTCTATGGGACCATTTAAGGTTTGAGTACTAGAAATGTCAGAGAACGCTAAAAACATTTTCCATACATTTTGTACTGAAAAACGATAAATCAACTCGAAATATTCTTTATCGCCAAACAATCCTATTTCTCACTGCGATTAAAAGATTCTTTAAGGCCTATTGAAATTTAAATACAAAAACTACGGTAAGACACAACATATCACACAAACTTAAAAATAGGTTATCTATTGTTCTAAATGACCGCCGTTTTCACGAATACATAAGTTCACTCGTTTTTGTACTGAGCAAGTAGCAGCGGAAAGTTTTCTTTGATGGATATTATTTAAAATCCTCGTTAATGCCTCTTTCAGCTCCTGAACACTGTCGTACTTTCTTTTGTAGACTTAATTTTTTAGGTGGCCCCACAAAAAAAATCGAGAGGCGTTAGATCGGGGCTACAAGAGGTGCTGTTAAGGGAACACATGGTCCAATTAAGTGGCCACCTCGCAGCCCCTATCTAACGCCTCTCGACTTTTTTTTCGTGGGGCCACCTAAAAAATGAAGTCTACAAAAGAAAGTACGGCAGTGTTCAGGAGCTGAAAGAGGCATTAACGAGGATTTTAAATAATATCCATCAAAGAAAACTTTCCGCTGCTACTTGCTCAGTACAAAAACGAGTGAACTTATGTATTCGTGAAAACGGCGGTCATTTAGAACAATAGATAACCTATTTTTAAGTTTGTGTGATATGTTGTGTCTTACCGTAGTTTTTGTATTTAAATTTCAATAGGCCTTAAAGAATCTTTTAATCGCAGTGAGAAATAGGATTGTTTGGCGATAAAGAATATTTCGAGTTGATTTATCGTTTTTCAGTACAAAATGTATGGAAAATGTTTTTAGCGTTCTCTGACATTTCTAGTACTCAAACCTTAAATGGTCCCATAGAGTATTTTGATCCCCATACGAAGTAGGATCGATAGGCATAAAAATATTTTTTTTTTGATTTTAGCACTTTTTTCGCTGACCGTACATTTTTTCAAAAATCTGTGAATGCAGTTCAGAATATCTTAAAAACTTATGGATAGTCTCCTAGGAACGTTTTCCTGTAGCTATAACGGTTAAGGTACCTGCCCTTACTGACCCGTCTCAAAAATCCACCCTGTATACATATAGTACTCATTCAAAGCATTTATTTGCTTAGTAGTGTATAATCTGACATAATATGTTCAGCCAATTTAACCTTGAATGCTTTGAATGGGTGCACATTTTTAACTATTTCTGGTAGCTTATTGTAAAGCTGCGCTCCCTCAAAGGTAACAGTTCTAATTCCATAATTAGTTCTTACTTTGGGAAGAACTATAAGGCTGGCACGACGACGTTTACAGTATGGCTTTGTTTTTGTAAATTTAATGTTAGTATGTATCGTTTTATTTAGGCATTTCCTCACAAATATACAGGTGTTAAATATATATAATTGTTTAATATTCATAACCTTCGTTTCTTTATAGATTTTATGTGTCGGTGTTAGATAGGGATATCGAAAAAGAATTTTAATTAATTTATTTTGTAATATTTGAAGTTCATTTATTTTAGTTTTTGCAGCGCTACCCCATATTTCAATTAAATATAGTAGATGAGGTTTTACTAAGGCGTTGTATATTGTGTGTCTAATTGTGTTAGGTATACATTTAGTTAAGTTATATATGGATCCAAAAAGTGATAGTAATTTATTTTTAATATGTTCTATATGAGCATTCCATCCTAAGTTACGGTCCAATTTTAAGCCAAGATATTTTTCCTCGTATTTTTGTTGAATGGGTATATTATTTATCAAAAGGGGAGCATGTGTTGGTATAATTTTGTTTTTGGATTTAAATATTATGTAACATGTTTTTGAAGTGTTGATTGTTAGAAGATTATATTGTAGCCATGTAAAAAGTGTATTTAAATCTTTTTGAGCTTGAGAGATGAGTGTGTGAATGTTAGAACCGAAATAAAAAAGGCAAGTGTCATCAGCATAAAGTGTAATATGTCCCTGTAATCCTAGTTCCTGAATATTATTTATGTAAATTAGAAAAAGTAGAGGGCCCAATATCGATCCTTGAGGAATTCCATATTTTATAGGTAGCGCACAACTTTCATGGTCATTTATTTTAACAATTTGTGATCTGTTTGTCAAGTATGATTCAAGCATCTTTAAGGCAGAACCGGTGATGTTTATTGATTGTAGCTTTTGTAATAGTAATTTATGGCTAACCGTGTCAAAAGCTTTTTTTAGATCAATAAATATACCAAGCACAATATTCTTACAATCTATGTTATGTTTTATTTTTGTTGTTTTATTCTCTCTTTCTTGACTGGCAATGCATCAGTGATGCTTTTGGTGTCACTGATGTCCATGGGCGACAATAGCCACTTACCATACAAAAAGCCCTAATACTAAACAGGAAGCTTCTTTCGCCTCTTATGAAACCCTGGTCTGCTATACATTGGCCTCCCCTAACTTGCGCCGTCCTGATTCTTCTGAATCCAGCGGAAGCTCGCTGTCTTCTGAAGAAGACCTATACTCCGTTTTCCGAGACGTGGACATTCGAGGACCTTTCTTCCACAACGGTTAATAATCACAATTGTGTTACAGCAACGAGCAACTAACATTCGACTCGGCGGTGGAATCCTACCTGCAGACGTTTCTCCAGAACAACCCGCAGACCGGCAACCTGGGGTCGCTGGTGCAGGTTTTCATCACACGAGCTACGGAGTTGCTTGCCGCGCCTGATACTGATAAGTGAGTTCTTGGAGTTCAGAGGAGGAGGCTTTATTGGTTTTTTTAATGGAAATAGCCGGCAAACGAGCTGACGATCCACCTGATGGTAAGTGGCTATCGTTGCCCATGGACATCAGCGACACCAAAGGCATCACTGATACGTTGCTGGCCAAGGAAGAGAGGAGAAAAAGAAAGAAAGAAAGAACTGGCTCTCAAGCCAAAATTTTAGTGCATTTCATGTAAGAGTTCTATCCCCTCGCTACTATACTATTGCCATATTATATTGTTACATTCAAATAAGATTGTATAAAGTGAGATCAGCATCACCTTGTTAACCCTTATGTGAGTGACGAGGTACCCGGGTACCTTTAGCATTTTCAAATTTAAAGAAAAGTATGTTATACGCTCTGTAGGTAGCTGTGATTTTCTGAGAGCTCTTAACTTTTTATGAATTATGTATTTTTTAATGTTTTGACCCAGTCAACTATTTATAATGTTTTGTGGAAATTAAAACATGTTTTAACCTCACAATAGAGTGACAAGGTACCCGGGTACCTCTTTGTGTTTAGTACGACTATGAGCAAAGTATTTATAATTTCCTACAATAATGAAATAATAAACATTTATAAATTTAAGAATATTTTATTTATATAAAAATTACAAATTCTTTGTTTACACAGTATTAGCACAGCTCTGGAAGCAAGTGTTACATGTTGGACGAGATATTACATGTTCATCACAAACTGGATTTTTGCAGTTTGTGCAAGCTTTTCGTGTCTTTCTTTGCTTGCGTTTGAGTTCTCTGCATAAGTAGCAACTTCCGACGACTGCAATACGCCCTGTGGAATCTCTTCTAGTCTGACCTATAGAAGCTGTATTCGTAGATCCAGAAGAAATCGAAAGACTTAGTTCTTGGCCAAGCACGTCCTGTATTGCAGATGTTACATGTAACTTTGATATCACAATGCAATTTTGTGATCTTTGTTCTATATTTTTACCACACAGCTATAGACTCAATGATTTCAAAAACTTTCTACGTCTGTCACTCGAGATAAGTTGTGGATTATGTTCCATGTAAATGATATATTATGCTGCCAAAGTTGCGATATCAATGATGTTGAAAAATAATGCTAAAGGCCATCGATTCGTTCTGCGTTTTACGGTATATTCTGCTAACAGTTTATCCATGTTGTCCACTCCACTTTTTTCCCCGTACGGGTCGGGAACGGGGCATAATTGTACGTGCGTGCCCCGTTCCCATCCCGCACGGGATTCCGTTGCGTATGCACTATCGTATACATTTTCTATGAAACGATATTTCTAAAACTTCACGTCCCGTACGGGACGGGAATAAACCCCGTTACGTATGCATTGGGCTTTTGTTTAGATGAACTTGCTCCAATATTCATAATGAAATAAATATAAATTCACACATAAACGTCACAAATACAGTCAAGTGTCACTATCAAGCACAGTGCATTGAATGGATTCAGTGTTTCTTGCGCGCCGATAACCATGTATAGCACTCCAGTCCTCTTCCACTTTGGTCGCCGCAGACCTTCAAGTGTTAAGCTTAACTAAAACAATAATATTTAAAGTATGTGAAACGCAAAACCAGACCTTGATTGTTCACATTACGTATAAACTGTATGAAGGTACCCGGGTACCTCGTCACTCTGATAACGGTGTTTTATTTGTCACTCACATAAGGGTTAAATAACATACAGAGCATTGGTTAATTAGATCAATTAAATCGCCTTGGTTTGAGCGTGAGTTGGCCCTGTCCGTACTATAAGTCAATGAGTCCATAGCACTGCAGTGCACAAAACTTATCATGGGTTGTTACTCTTGCTGTATTTAAAGATTAGACTGCATGAACATAAGTTTCATGATTGTGAGTGGGAAATAAAATTCCTTTGGAGTTTCTTACCTACTCTTCTACAGACTTGTAGAAGTGATGGCGTTAACTACATAAGCTAACATAGCCGTGATAGTTTTCCTTGTAAATCCATCATATAAACTATTTTTGAGAATTTTCTCACTTGTCCAACTCCAACCGTTTAGCCGGCAGGGGGGGGGGGGACTTGACTCTAACCAAAATTACCACTTTAAAGCCAAATATTTCGCAAACGGACCCCTAATCCCAAAAATGGTCTGAGAAGACCCATCATATTTTTGAAAGACCTTTTCAATGATACCCCACACTGTACGCGGTACGCGACGAATAAAAAATTCATCCTCACGTGAACTGTAGGGGAGTTACTCTGAAAAAGAAAATATATTTCAATATTTTATTCTACGATTCTGGAGTTGTAATAATATGTATATCCATGCCAAATTACAACTTTTACAACGTCTCGGCGCTTTGCTTCGGACAGACAGAAGGATGGACAGATAGACGAACATGACGAAACTATAAGGGTGTTACCAGACCAATCGATCGATCGTCGATCGACGGCATCGATCGACGTCGATCGAAGTTGATCGACTGGTCTGGTAGCTTTAATTGATCGACGCATACCGTTCGACTAACCAATCGATCGATTCCATCCGTCGACGTTGATCGATAGGTCACGTAGCTTTAATTGATCGACCGATACCGTTCGACAGATCAGTCGATCGACCGTCGATCGACGTTAACTTTAAAATTCGACTCCAAAATTATCAACTTTCAGAGTAAAATTTTGAGCACTAGTTCCAAAGAAAGTCATATAGTGTGATACGTATTTAGAAAGGAAATACATATATTATAAACTAGCTGCCCGGACAGACTTCGTTCTGTCAAAAGTTTTTTTTATTTTGAGATGTAAGCTATCCTATCTTTCAAGTAGGATCAAACTGCACACGGTGTGCAAATTTGATTAAAATCGGTTTAGTAGTTTAGGAGTCCATTGCGGACAAACAACGTGACACGTAATTTATCGGCATTTTCTCGGCATACAGTCTACAAAAATTTTAGACTCCACTATGTCAGAAAATGTTCGAGGTCTGCAACAAACGACCCGTGTTGCAACATTACTGTATACCTCGGACCCCAACATAACAAGTATTAAGAGAACTCATCTCGGACCCTGAGATTGTTTAAATATACCTACCTACAAAATTTATGCTGTTATGATTTTAATGTTTGTTTACCGTAGTTATATAGATAAATATACAATGCATCTCTTATTTTTAGCGATATAATTAATTGATTTTAATAAGCTTCAACTTCTATTGTTTAAAATATACATATGAAAAATATATATAAAACTGAACTGTATCTTATATCTTTTTATTCAGTCCTTTTTATTAACTAAGCTATAATAAAACAGACAATTACCAAAACTAAAATATTGATAGGGATTTTTGAGCGAAATGTTAATTTAAACTCACGTAAAGCCGCGAGCAAACCTTAGTTTTCAATAATAAAATAACGTGTATAATTTACATACTATCTACTACATCTATGCAAAATTTCAAGTTTGTATCTATAGAAATAAGAAAGTTATAGATTTTTGATCAGCAAAAGACCCATATTTTCCATAGTGAGGCGCCGCGGCGCGTATAGAGATACCTAATCATACAGCTCGATCGACGTCGACTAATCCATTCTACCATCGATCGATGCCATCGATCGATTGGTCTGTTAGCATCTATCGATCGACGTCGACTAATCCATTCTACAATCGATCGATGCCGTCGATCGACTATCGATCGATTGGTCTGGTAGAAACTATCGATCGACGTCGACTAATCGATTCCACCATCGATCGATGCCGTCGATCGACGATCGATCGATTGGTCTGGTAACACCCTAAGGGTCCGATTTTACTTTGGAACCCTAAAAAGAAATCCCTAGTCCCTAATATGATAAATTTTTCTTCGCAGTGTAATGCTAGCATGGCAGACATTCAACGCTGTGTTCATAATACGGTCAGTGGTCAAGTATCTCGTGGAGATGGTGCCCGACTACGAGCTGTGCAGGCATCTGGATGTCCAGGCGAGGCCACCAGGTCCAGTGGAAAGAGAAGAAAATGGAGTAAGCATTTTGAACAAGCTTTAAACGCTCAAATTATAATAGAGGAACATACAATCGGTATAACTCACATCTCCTATTTTTTAATCGACTTCAAAAAAGGAGGTATTCAATTAGACTGTTTTTTTTATGTTTGTTACCTCGGAACTTTTGACTAGACGAGTTGATGATTCTTTTTTTTAATCGAAAGCTGGTGCTTGTCATGTGGTCCCATTTAAATTTGAGCTAGATCTGACGGGTAGTTTTAGAGTTATTTTGAAGTTGGTTATTTTTTTCTTGGTCAAATTCATTAATCTTGTTACATCTTGACAAACTTTCACATATAATAGTAAGATTTTGTTGAAAACTATTATCAACATGTTAATTATTGAATAGCAATGAATCTAAAATAAAATCAAATGCAAATTCAATCATAAAGAGCGCTGCATAAAGCTCATATTTGATTGCTTTCCTATGTGTCTAGTTGAGACCTTAGTGACCACACATGTCAAATCTATAATGGTGGTGTATAGATCCACCATTAACAGACTCCAATAATTCAGAAGGTCGACGGATGCATGAAGATTGATTGAAGATAGTCTGCGTGAGACAACGATGCGGCGCTGATGATATTTGCAGCTGTTTCATGTTTCCAAATGAGGACGTTATACGTCAAAATATCTCGCATCAATATGCAGCTCGCAATATCTCTTTAGCCGGGGTAGATAGGAAATAAATGTTTTCTTCAGACCTACGCCTTCTGCGTTATAGTAGTAGCAGGGTGTACATTATTTACTATCCTTATTTTGCTGCTACAAATGTATCAAAACCGTGTTCCAGGCACCACAGGAGCAACCCTCACAGGAGACGACTCCGGTGGACACCAGGTCGTCTCCCAAGCTCATCAGCGGAGAGAGTCGGGTAGAGATGCTGATCGATGCTTTGATAGGACTGATCATTGACATACCCATCACGTGAGTAGTTTTACTAGACGAGTTTTATTTAGTCAACAATCTCTCCTTAGTACAGAATCACAAAAATTCTATACTAAGGAGCGATTTAACTTTAAGTAACCGTTATGTGACTCTGAGTGCAGCAGTTACGCCCCAACTCAAAGTCACTAACGGTTACTTAAATCGCACCTTAGTACAGAATTTGTACGGTGATTCTTTACTAAGGAACGATTTAATTAAACGTTACTGACTCTGAGTTGGGGCGTTAGTGTCTTTTTTAATTATTTTTTAACAAAAAATGGATCACACATAAAAAAAAAAGTAATATATTATACACATAAATACAAAAATTTCCTGTGACATAATTTGACCTAATTTTAAGCTTATGTATTCAAAATATAAAATAATACATAGTATTAATAGAAATAAAAAATAAAAAATCTACATATCAAAAGAATAAAATAATATAATTGTTTATTCCAGAGACAACACATACTACCTCCACCTGGAGTGTATCAACACGTTGCTGGTGCTCATGTCCGTGTACATGTTCGCCAGCATGCTCGGCAAGGAGCGCCTTATTGAGTCTTCCTTGATATACAGGTCAGATAATAATATGCTGAACAGAATAACTACGAATTTTAACATTTAACAAACCCCCGACAGGTTTATTTTCTCCAAACATAACCAAAAACCATCTTGATTACATCAGCTTTTAAACAAAACCTTTTGAAAAGATAAGCGTTTGAAAATTAACAAAGAAATTGTGTTCAATAAAGAAACACTAAAATTATCGCTGAATCATCAAAATCACCATTATGTAAGGTTTTTTTTAACCCCCCACGCAAAAAGAGGGGTGTTATAAGTGGAATTTAACGAGATCGAGATGTTTCTTAATTACAATTTGTTAAGATCTGTTCAGACATTTCAAGCGCAACAGCTCTTTTTTGATAAAAAATGGTGTCATGGGATTTAAAAAACTATTTTTAACCGACTTCAAAAAAAGGAGGAGGTTCTCAATTCGACTGTATTTTTTTTTATGTTCGTTACCTCATAACTTTGGACTGGGTGGACCGATTTTGATGATTCTTTTTTTAATCGAAAGCTGGTGGCTGTCATGTGGTCCCATATAAATTTTATTGATATCTGACAATGGCATCCACGATAAAACCATGTAAGTCTTTATATGTATTAAGTATGCGCGCGACAAATGGACGAATAACCCAATATCACGCCAACCGATGTCGATGATTCTTTTTTTAATCGAAAGTAGATGCTTGTCTTGTAATCCCACATAAATTTGAACGAGATCTGACAAGTACTTTTTGAGTAATTGAAGTCGGTTATTTTTTGTTAGTAAAATTTAGATTATGTGGTCAAATTTTGATGTTATTGTCCCTAGAACCCTATTCCAAGGCCGCTACGGAACCCAAGCCGCTCTGCTAGTAAAGACGCTGCTGAACAATATATCGGCCATGCTGCCCGCGCCGCCGCAGTTCGGGGCGCACAGCGGCGGCAGTCTGCTCATTAATATCGCCTGTGAGTAGGCTATTTGCCGCTTCCTTGGATCACACGTATCGTCATCGTATGTGTATTGTCTACACACTGCACACTCACATATGGAAGCTTTCGTATATCGTCTTTGCGACTTTAAGACCTCATATGTGTTATGTGCTTGCTAAACAAAACTTTATCGACACATTATGTGTCACACATAAGAGGTCTTAAAGTCGCTACGACGATATACAATACGTACAATATGACGGCAGTCTGCTCATCAATATCGCCTGTGAGTACGTTGTAGTACGCACGCGTGCGTTGGTTTGCGTGCGTGAACGTTGAAAGTAAAAGGTTCATTGTTTTTTAAGTGATAAGGATACGAGCTTGCAGTGCGGTGAAAAAATGTTTACATGGGATCGTTTTAGTTGAAATTTTTTTGGACAAATTGAGAAAAAAAACTTAACTAAAAACAGCCCAACTTACTACGATTTATCACGTACTCAGTTTTTTTCTACTTGTATCTATTCTTCTCTAACATATTATTTATCTCTCTCTCTCTCTCTCTCTATCTCTCCATATGTCTCTTTATCTCTCCTCATCTTTCTAAAACACTCTCCTTATCTATCCTGTCTCCCCCCAGCCGGCCTATGGAACATGATAACGTTCGCGGCGAGCGCGCGCCCCACGATCTACACGGACCCGCCGACGGAGCGCTCGGAGCTGCTCCCGCGGCTGAGGGCGCAGCACCCGGTGGCCAACCAGAGCATCCTGCTGCTGCTGGCGCTCACCAACCACTGCGTGCCGAGGGACAACCTGTACAGGGCTGCGTTGCTGATGTGCGAGGATAGTGGGACTGGTGAGTTGGTCGGTGATGGTGGGGTGTTTGATAAGGAGCCATCTATAAATTACGTCACACGTTAGGAGGGAGGGGGGAGTTCGATTTAGTGTGACATTGTGTGACAAGGGGTGGAGGGGGTCCTAAATTTCGTGACGTCACATTTCAAAATCTAATAATTGGTAGGTAAATATTAATTAATAATTAATGGAAATAAAACTTATTTCGGAACTGCTGTTTTAATTTAATAATTTCTAGGTGTAAAATTTCATAGTATGTGACGTCACACTAGGGGGAGGTCTCACAAGTGTGACCAGCTGTGATAAGGACAGGGGAGAGGTCAAAAAGTCATGAAATTAGTGTGACGTAATTCATGGATGGCCCCGAAGCTAAGTGGACATTCAATTACATGAGCTTCATCTTTTCGCTTCATCGTTTTGAATAAATAATCAGTTAAGACTTAAAAGCTAGAAACATGAAAAATAAAAGTATACACCAGTCACATTTGGTTTGGACTTGATGTAAACAAACCATTATAGTTAAAGATCTTTCCTTAGCTTTGCCGTATAACATTACTTCCCTATCCCAGAATTCGTTCCGGTCCCCTGTATAACCTTGTCTCACATCTACGCCCTTGATGGGTAGGACGTAGCGATTTTATAAAACTATCAACACTGTACCACATCTTGTATACCTACTGTCCATAATATTTATTTATTTATTTATAGATCACTAACATACTGTACACCATTACATACAATTCGAGGCATTATAAAGTTACACACATTCTAAGCGCCAGTACAATTATAAGTGACGATTACATTCACAGCAACAGAAAATATTATTGTATAAATATAAAAAAGACTTGAATTCATTTAGTTTAAAAATAATAATAATAATTACGATACAGTTCATCAAGTAATAATTAACATTTCATTTAAAATTCTACAAAAAATTACAAAGCATTTCATAACATAGTTTACATTCAATATCATTAATCAAATTGAGATTGTACATAATAAATTATTTTGATTTGATTTAATCTGCTTGTTGTGCGTATTTCAGAGCCATCGTCTACGACGCCACAGAAAGACGGCAATGGGTCGGGCAGCCAGGTCACGCCGCCGCGGATAGATATGGCCGCTGTGAGTATATTTATAGCTTCAACCCGTTAACGGCCCAGTACGGGTCTCTTGACGAGGCCACATCGACCACGCTGCTCCAG
Source organism: Thymelicus sylvestris (assembly GCA_911387775.1). Lineage (NCBI taxonomy): Eukaryota > Metazoa > Arthropoda > Insecta > Lepidoptera > Hesperiidae > Thymelicus > Thymelicus sylvestris. The sequence goes on along the minus strand of OU426912.1, from coordinate 615,291 downwards.
TGTGGATTGGTGGAGGGGTTAGTGCTCAACCCAATGTCGAAGGTTTTCATGTCCCCTGAAGACCTCCAACATGGCTTAACGGCTAGTAGCTTAAGATACTGACCGGGACCGACTGAGAACAATTCTTTCCTAAAATCAAGTAAAATCTTACCTAAGAGGGAGGGGGAGTCCGATAAATCTTATATGCTCTTACATGGGGGGGGGGATGTAAATTAAAAAATATCTTTAACTAATGAATGCCTGCTTTTTTGACTATAATGCTTCACATGATAATAATAACGCTTCATACTCATAGCCCCACACTATGACTCCCTGTGTCGTGGGTGCCATGGACAACACACTAGACAAGGACATTCACACTCAGACCGAGAACAGAAATTCAAACTCATCATTCAAACCGCCTCGCTGGGAATCGAACCCAGGACCCTCGGTGCGGCGATCCGGCATGGTAACCATTGCGCCACACGGCTCGTCAAATACCTTAAACAGTACTCTCTCTCTCTCTCTCTCCATCTCTCTCTCTCCCCAGCTGCACCGAGCGCTGTGCGCGACGGCGGGCTGCGAGCACTCCACGCTGCTGCTGTACCTGCTGCTGCACTCCTGCAACACGTACAAGCGGCACGTCAGCAACTCGCCGCACATCGAGAACTTGGTAACTTATATCTGATCTATTCAAGTTATACTTCTTATGCAACAAGTTTTAACGCTACACTGTTGCGTTCACTGATAGATAGATGGCGTAAGCTGCTCAATGTACTCTTCATATTATGTTAAGAGATGGCGTTAGTTACCACTGTTTTATTTTTATTTAGTACAATTTTAATAGTTTTTGAAAGATAATTAAAACTGATACACGTTATTAAATTAAATATTTATTTAACTATCTCAAAGAAGTATAGCTTCTCACGCGCGTACAAAAGTACACGCATCTTTTTTTATTTAATAGGAGTAACCGACCTCGCTTTGCTTCGGTTTTCTTATTTTTTTACACCTTGCGTTACATTATTGGAGTTTTATTAAGGATCTCTATTTTTTTTTGTAAATATAATATAGCCTGTGTCACCCGGGGATAGTGTAGCTTCCCAACAGTGTGTTCAAGTGACGTGTTGTTCGCAGATAGTGCCCATCCTGCAGGTGCTGTACAACGCGCCGGACAGCAACTCGCACCACATCTACATGTCGCTCATCGTGCTGCTCATACTCACCGAGGACGACCACCTCATCCGGAACGTGCATCTCATCGTGAGTACCCGCGGTGGTCGAAATCATAAGTACATAGGGTGTTAGTGCAGAGCATGGGCTGTATGGGTGGTGAATTTCGTGGAGATCTGTCAGATCACGTGATTTGAAAGAAAGAAAGAAAACATTTATTTCTGGCTAAACACACACACATCATATTTTTAAACTAAACTAAAGATTATAAGTTAAGAAATGAATTATACAATATGTTACAGTGTTCGCGTGTGTTATTAAGTTGTGATTTGTCGTCCATCTAAATATACAGGGTGTTTTTGAAGTTATACAAGGTTTAATTCTGCACTGTTGCGTTAACTGATGGATAGATGGCGCTAGCTGCTCAATGTACTCTTCATATTATGTTAAGAGATGGCGTTAGTTACCACTGTTTTATTTTTATTTTGTACAAAAATAGTTTTTGAGAGATAATTAAAATTGATATACGTTATTAAATTAAATATTTATTTAATTATGCGGATTTATAGTCAAGGGACAAGGGCCTTTTTATAGTCAAGGGACATCCGCCGATATATACAGTGCTGTTTTTATAGTCGAGGGACATCCACCTATAAATTAACAGGGTGTTATTATGGTCGAGTGACATACACCAATATATACAGGGTGTTTTTATAGTCTAGGGACATCCACGGATATATACAGGTTGTTTTTATAGTCGAGAGACATCCACCATTATATACAGGGTGTTTTTATACTCGATATATACAGGTTGTTTTTATACTCTAGGGACACATATGGTATATCGTCAACATATCTATCTATGGCTAGATGCTGAAGAACCTGACGTGGTACACGGAGCGGTCGCTGTCGAGCGTGTCGCTGGGCGGGCTGATCGTGCTGGTGGTGCTGCGCGCGCTGCAGTACAACATGGCGCGCGTGCGGGACAAGTACCTGCACACCAACTGTCTCGCCGCCGTCGCTAACATGAGCTGTGAGTGGGGGGGGGGGGACTAATAACACTCCGACACTAGTATGCTCTCCTGGTACTTTAGTAACGCTATAGCTACACTCATAGCCCCACACTAGTATGCTCTCCTGGTACTTTAGTAACGCTATAGCTACACTCATAGCCCCACACTAGTATGCTCTCCTGGTACTTTAGTAACGCTATAGCTACACTCATAGCCCCACACTAGTATGCTCTCCTGGTACTTTAGTAACGCTATAGCTACACTCATAGCCCCACACTAGTATGATGAAGCGCTCATAGCCCGGCGGCTTGCGTCGATCCTATGTGATCGACAAAGTTAAGCAACAGCGGGCGCGGTCGGTAGTTGGATGGGTGACCGCTAGTGGCAAAAATTTCTTGAGCGTTTCCGTGCTTCGGAGGGCACGTAAAGCCGTCGGTCCCGGTTGTTATCATAAGATAACAGTCGTTAAGCCATGTCGGAGGCCCTCGGGCGGTTTGAAAACTTCCGACACTCGGGTTGGCCACTAACCCCTCCACCAATCCGCACTGGAGCAGCGAGGTGGAGTATGCTCTAGGCCTCCTCAAGAGGAGAGACCCGTGCCCAGTAGTGGGCCATTAATGGGTTGAAGCCATAGCTACACTCATAGCAACTAACTAGTGTCAAAACAAGAGTTTTGACAGGATGACAGGTGTCAAAACAAGAGTTTTGACAGGATGACAAGTGTCAAAACAGGATGACAGGTGTCAAATCAAGAGTTTCTACGCGCCACCGCAGTTCATCTGTGACCACGATTCATGCTACTGGGTCGAAATATCGGAATACAAAATAAATATTGTGAGTACTCGTATTATAGTAAAACACGACGTTTAGCGGCTGACTCGAGCAAAAAGTTGGTAGCTATCCAGGCGGCCCCTACGGAGAAATAATCCATACTAATATTATAAATGCGAAAGTGTGTTTGTTTGTTTGTTTGTCCGTCTTTCACGTCGTAACGGAGCGATGTTATGGTAAAATTTTTTGTGTGGAGATAGGTAGGAAGCTGGAGAGTAACGTAGGCTACTTTTTACCGCAGTAAAACAACTCATTCCCATGGAAAGATCCATTATGATGCGTATTTGCCCATACTTCCATATCCATCCATACTATCCATACTTCCAAACTTCCATACTTAATTTGATTTTGGATCTGTTACTTATTTATGTTACTTATTTACTTCCCTTTGAACACGCGGGCGAAGCCGCGGGTAATAGCTAGTTGTAGTATAATTAAACTATAAATAAACCAACAGTAAGTTATGTAATGGTATGTTTCAGGTGAATTCAGAAATCTGCACCCGTATGTAGCACAGCGACTAGTGTCCCTATTCGAGACGTTGTCCAAACGAAGAGCACGGCTCTGTAATGAAATTGAGGGTAGGTGGAGAAATTACATTTGATGAAATTAGTATGTGTTTATTTCATTATTTGTATTAATTATTATATTGGTTGATCGGTGGCCGGTGCTATATATGTTTATACGACTAGTGTTGATAAATGGAATTGTTATAAATATTTTTGTGATTATTTTGTCAATGCATATCATTTTTGTTTCTACTATTGTTATTAAAAGTTACTGATCTTGAATGAAGACCACAAAGGTTTAATAATATTATTGGTATTATTAATATCAACAATATATTTCAGGTGGCGACATGAACGTAGAGCTTCCACATCACGCAGAAGAGAAAACAGAAGAAATTGTAAGTGTTTATTTATGTATTATGTCACATATAATATTACCTCTTTAGATTTTTTAATATGTAAATAGCCGATATGCCGTCACTGTCGCCCATGGACAACAGCAACATCAAAGGGATCACCGATGCATTGCAAGAAAAAGAAAGAAAGTACCAACTCTTAGGACTCCAGCCACGCGATGAATCGTGAACTGTGGATTTAAAACTTTTCACCAAAAACGCGTCACATTTTTTGTTATACTCGTATAACGTTGATGTAGAAAATCCACATGAAAATGGGTTAATCTTAATCTCACCCCTTCCCAAATTGTGCACATTCCTTCATCATTTAATCCCTCACCCTGACTTTCCCAGATGCAGCACATTATTTAATTCCTCAACGTGCCCTTCCCAGGTGTGTTTCATTATCTCTGTGTGTTGTACATGGCGCTCGACACAAGGAATCCTAGTGTGGTCCTATGAGTGTGTAGCGTTATTTATATATAACCTGACATCCCCAGATGGAGCACATAGCAGTCCTAGACGAGGTGCTCCGCATGTTGCTGGAGATCATCAACTCGTGCCTGACGCACCAGCTGGGCAGCAACCTGAACCTGGTGTACGCGCTGCTGCACAAGCGGCAGCTGTTCCAGCAGCACTCGCACCACCACATCGCGCAGAACATCGAGATGGTGGGTTCATCCTGCTCGAAGGACCAAGTGCAACAGATGTTTTATGTTGAGGGTTCTTCAATGTGGCAACAGTTACGGCTACAATAGATCAAACCTGGTTGCAGTGGCCCTTGGGATAGTTGTCCCAAGCCCGACATCACAAATAATAATAAACAGAGACTTGACGATAAATGACATTGACAGCTTATGGCAAACATTGACAGCATAATATCACTGTGTTCAGGCAAACCTCCTCGTCATTCATGATGTCCTAGTACTTCTAAAACAAATTAATTTAAATTTTAGTTAAAATGGTACTTACACAAAACTGTTTATTTGTTTTTTAAAAGCATTAAAGCTTTCTTACTTCACACTTCCGCCATAGACAGTAGACGATTTCTCCTATTTCACTTCAATTTCTTCTCTTTATCATGTGTATATGGCAGAAGGGGTATTCTACACTATTGGTTATTCAATAATATTCCTTTTACTTTGCACCATGATATATTTCCAATTCTCTTAACATTCACATCAATATTTCCAAGTACTTCAATACTATGCGATCATCCGTTCTATGTTATTGACAATTTCTCAATCTAAATATCACATGACATTTCTTATATGCCAACCTCTGCATCGGACAAGCGTTGTAGAATAAATATGTCCGTCCCTGGACCTTCTCTGGAGATTCGTGGCCTTACCGACATGTATATTTGTTCTCCAGGTAATAGGTTACTTCTCGACGCGGCTGCAGAGGGTGCAAGAGGGCGCCGGGGGCGACCTGGGCGTGACGGAGGTGCTGGCGTGCATCAAGAAGGGCGCCGAGCAGTGGTCTAGCGATAGGTTAAAGGTATGTTGTGTTTTTATATATCGCACCCTTAGAATGAGAGTGACCTAACTCAAAAATTGCAATTTGTGGGAAATGAGCAAGAAAGTTTTCAAAAAAGTATATATCGAAGAATAGAGCGATCAATGAGTGACCGATTATTAGGTTGTCCTTTTCTTACTCATAATTCGAGCTCTTTTTCATCACAGGGTTTTAGGGTACGCATTTTAAGGTAAGTTTACAGCAAAAACAGAAATTACAGGAATTTTGAGTTAGGTCACTTTCATTCTAAGGGTGCGAATGTAACAGAAGGGGTATTCTATGGTGTTGGTTATTCAATAATATTCCTTTTACTTTGCACCATGATATTATATTTCCAATTCTCCTAACGTTCACTTCAATATTCCAAAGTACTTCAACACTATGTTATCAATCATCATCCGTTCTCCCTTATTGACAATTCCTTCCTCTAAATATGACATGACATTTGTTATGCCAACCTCTGCAGAGGACAAATGTTGTAGAATAAAGAGGTCTGTCCCTGGACCTTCACTGGAGATTTGTGGCCTCACCGACATATATGTATATATTTTTATATATTTGTCTATTACTCTGATGTATGTTTGAATCAGTAGAAAGTTAACCAAACTTCCTCGTTCCAGAAATTCCCCGACCTGAAGTTCAGATACGTGGAGGAAGAGCGACCTGAGGAGTTCTTCACTCCGTACGTTTGGGCACTGAGCAGTAGCTGTGGTGGGGTGTACTGGGCCAGCGAGTGCGGTGCCAAGCTAGCGGCTCACTTGCTGGCGGACTGAGCTGGTGGACTGTAGTGATGTGATAGTGATAGTGAGGGGTACTAGTGGACTGTATTGTGATGTGGTGATAGTGATAGTGGGGGACTAAAAGTGACTGTGTTAAGGGGTATCAGCTTGGGTGGTACAAGTGATGTGTATGAACAGTAGCTGTGGTGTACTGAGCACTAAGCTAGCGGCTCACTTGCTATCGGACTGAGCGTGTGGACTGTACTGTTATGTGGTGGTAGTGGGGGTACTACAAGGGATGTGTGAAGGGGTATCCAGGAAATGTGGAAGAAAAGAGTGACGTTTACAGTTACAGTTGTTGTAATTTTGGATTTTAGTGTAACTTTGGATTTTGGTGCATCTTTGAACAATGAGCAAGATTTGTTTTGATTTAATTTTACTGTAATTTAAATATGCACTCATGTTATTTTTATTGAGCTCAAGCTCAGCCAGAAATAATGTGTTCAAAGTTGCACTGAAATTCAAAGTTACGTTTTGTTTTGGTGAAGAAGAATATTGTGAGAGCTATACCTTAGAGTTCTCCATGATATTGTCAAAGATGTAGGAAGTCTTCCAATCCAAACCTGGCCAGCGTGCTGGACTATGGCTCATACTCACATTTTAAAAGGAGACTCGAGCCCAGCTGTGGTACAATTCTGGTGTACAGACAATGAAGTTTAATGTACATCAAAATAATTGAAGTCCTGTGTGGCGTAATAATAACCACGCTAGACGGCCTTTCCAGAGGTCCTTGGTTCAATCCAAGCGGCAGAAAGAATAACTAATTTGAATTTCTGTTCTCGGTCTGTATGTGTGTTTTTGTCTTTGTGTGTTGTCCATGACACCCACACAGAGAATCCTAGTGTTATAAAAATTGCAACCACAAAGATCCTACAGCTCAATTGGTGACCCTTGCTGATGGATTCTAAGTTCTGTTCCTAATTGAGACATAAGGCAAATATTTGTTTTTGATTCAAAGTCAAACAATTCAATATTTTGCGTATACCATTTCGGAAAGGTGCCTTATTAAAGAACAAATGGCAAACTCCTCTGCACATCTTATATGATTCTTTCAGACTCAGGCTAAGCCTACCCAATGAGTCAATTGAAAAATTTCATATTAAATTCTCCTTTCGTTAAATTTCACTTCTATTTCTCATTCAACTGTATTGAAAGATGACATTGAATTCACTTTTGCTTACATAATTCGATTAGATATATCATAATAGAATAGAAAAGGTGGATGAGATGTGAAACCATGACTATGGGTATAAGTTTAAAAAGAAAACTTTAATTATTTTACTTCTTTTAATTACTTGTATGTATGTTAATTTAATGTCACAATCATACAAATGTATTATGTTAAATTATGTGTTATTTCATCACAATGTGTGTTAATATTTACCAACATAAATTATGTTGTGTCTTTATATTTATTTTGTATCTTTAATTTGTTTTTTATAAATAAATGTAATATAAATTATGCAATGTATTAATATGTAGTGTTTCTAATTTATAATACATTACTTATAACTTATTTCCTTGAAGTAAAACATGTTAAAGTAAGATGAGAGTTCTTTATAATGTTCTCAGAAGTGAAGTTTGCCCACACTTGGCCAGCGTGGTAGACAGGGGCGTAGCTACCGCCGTATCAGCCGTATCAATTATACGGGGCCCCCAGTGTATGGGGACCCCCACTAACACTCACAAAACAAGCTCGCCAGCGGCCTACGACCGCTACAGTTGGCACTCCTGTTGAGGGGGCCCCACAACAAATATTGATATGGGGCCTCCTTAGGGCTAGCTATGCCACTGGTGGTAGATTATGGCCTGTACCATGTGTGAGGGGAGACCTGAGCCCAGGAGTGAGAACAGCTATGAGTTGTGATGATGGTGACATAACAAGGCAACCCCTCAAAAGGGGGTAGTTCAATAGTCTCTTGCTTACACCAGTAAATGTCGTCATACATCACAACTTGGCTACAACCTCAAAATTGGTTGTCTATGGTGAATCCTATCTTCCGCTAATAATGGAAATACATAGTTACACACAGAAATGTTTCAAATATTCTTTGTTTATATCCATTATCGCAGAACAGCTTCGGAAGGTTTTATTTAGTGTAGTTGCTATTGAGTATGTATTATTCATAAAATATTATAAATATGTAGTTGTTAGATAGTTCATAATTTTGTTCTGTAAATATAAATTTTTTCCTTATAGTTTTTTGTTTTCTATGAGAAATTTAGGTACTTTTCATGAATTTTATAAACAAACGAGTTAAAATTTTCATCTTTAATTTTTTTTTGCATTGTACAGGTCGAACAACGCCTTGGCCATCAACCTATTGTCTCATGACGAATGGTGCTATAAAAAAACCCAGTTACCATACCACGTGAACTTTATCTTTGTTACCCAATGAAAATAAGTAGGTATATGCATACAATAATCGGAAGTAGCTTCTATGTTTGCACCAAGAGATTTATATATACATCTGGAGAAGTGGAGACGATGCTTCAAAGAGATGCCTGAAGACTTATCACGTGACATTGGATGAACAATTTCGACCAATCCCAGGCCTGATTACGTTGACCACAATACTCGTTGCCACTCGGAGCGTGTCGGTGCGTAACTTCGACCAATGATAGGTCATTATATTCATCCAATTTCAAGTGATGCGTCTTCAAGTACCTCTTAGAAGCATTATCTATAATGACTATCTTACTAACTTCTTGGTTCGAGCTTACGATGCTAGTGAATAACTGCCTTATACTCGTACTCGTAGTAGACACGTAAAATTTATATAAAACAAAGTTGAAATCTTCAGTAGTTTTCAGTATTTCAAGTATTCAAGAAATACGATTTGACCAGATATATCATAGTTTTATTTAATGTATTATAGATTTAAGTAGTTTATTAATTATGCAATATAGAGTAATTAAATAAATTATATTTACTTTACAGTGTTTTTATTTTATCTAATATTTACAATTAGGTACATACAGAACAACACAGCTATCACTGAAATGAAATCATCTTAGTTTTGTGCTTGGATGGATCTCAGATAATAGGTTCTATAAATCTGAAGCTTGGATATGATGAAATTTCTTTCCCCTTCCTATAAACATTCTACAACTACCCCCCTGGGTAGCTACACAGAGTACTTAATCACTACGTTTTAGGTAGCTACCGCCATATCAATGATACAGGTCCCGTGGTAGCTCGGGCTACAGGGGCAACCTGACATAATTAAGGAAATACATATTTCTAAATTTTCAAAGAAAACATACTCGAGCACCTCAACAACCCCAACGAACTTTGATTCAGGGCCGCGTATAATTTACGTTTACGTGTTCAATAGGAGGCAGTATTATAAACGAGTATATTGCCTCGGAGCGAAAGATCGCTTCACTTTAGAAAGACGGTAAGATGGCGTTACTAACTGGTGCATTTTTCTTGTTTGGCGATTAGTGATATCAAAATTTTGTTTATACGCGCTTATATTATTCCGTATAAAAACCACGTTACTATAGATATATTGTGAGGCTACTGTAAGTATACCTATTTCTTTGAACTTGTCACGCAAAGTTTCACGAGACCTAAGTTTATAAATAGCCCTAATAGCTCTTTTTTGTAGTATGAAAATTTGTTCTATACTGGCTGCTTTGCCCCACAGCAAGATGGCATATGACATAATACTGTGAAAATATGCAAAATAAACCATCCTAGCAGTTTCGACGTCAGTATACTGCCTTATTTTTCTAACAGCGTAAGCAGCCCTACCGAGTTTAGTCGCGAGATTTGTTATATGTGGGTCCCATTGAAGTTTATTATCTAAGGTCATCCCTAAAAATACGGTGGATTCCTCCATATTCAATGTTTCATTATTAAGTTTAATAAGTTTATTGACTTTTTTAACATTAGGTAGCACAAACTCTATACATTTAGTTTTTTTTGCATTTAACAGTAAATTGTTAATAGTGAACCAACGCGAGACATACGAAAGAGTACTATTTACGTCGTCGAAATTTTCTTTATTCCTATCACACTTAAATATTAATGATGTATCATCAGCAAATAGTACAATATCCGCTTGGTTTTTTACATAATGAGGTAAATCATTTATGTATACCAGGAAAAGAAAAGGACCTAAGATCGAGCCCTGTGGTACACCCATCACCGCCGGTGACCCCGATGACTTAATATCATTTATGCTGACTTTTTGTATTCTATCACTCAAATAAGACGCGATCAAGCTAAGAGCCTTATTTTTTATTCCGTAATGACCAAGTTTTAACAGTAATGTTTTATGTTCAACACAGTCAAATGCTTTAGATAAGTCACAAAATACACCTATTGCATTTTGTGACGCCTCCCATGCTTCGAATATATGCTTTAAGAGCCTAGCCCCTGCATCTGTTGCATTACGGCCTTTAGTAAAACCGTATTGCTCAGGGTGTAATAATTTGTTATTGCTGAAATGGTTTAGCATTTGATTCAATATTATTTTCTCGAAAATCTTACTAAGTGTTGGTAATACGGAAACTGGTCTATAGTTATTAAGATCAGTTTTTTCACCTGTTTTAAAAAGTGGTATAATTTTACTACATTTCATAAGATCTGGAAAAATACCTAGATCTATACATTTATTAAACACTACGGCTAAAGATGGAGCTATAATATCAATAATATGTTGTATTATTTTTACTGAGATCCCCCACAAATCACCCCCCAGATCACATTGACTATTGTATCATTAATTATTTTATATACATAATTATTATAAGTATAGGTGTACCAGCATCTCATGGCATTTTTGACAAGCAGAAAAATGGGTTTTTAATATGGCAATGAAAATTTTTAAAACTAAAATTGTCAAGCGGCTTGTCAAGTCAAAAAAAGAGTTGTATGGAATTTTTTTCTTTTTCTAAAATTATAATTATTTTAGATTTACCTCCGAAAACAACTTTACGATCACAAGCCACAAATATTATTTTCAATGTTTATTGAAAAACATTTGAGGAAAAAGTTGTATATAAGCGACAATTTGCATTATTAATATTATCCATCTTGTAGGATTAACTCGTTTTGATACTTAGTTTTCGTGATTATGTTTTCTTAGTAAATAATCTACATATGATTTCTTTGTATGTAAGTAAGATTAGCAAATGATATTAAATTATTTGAAATAAATAATACAAATATTGTTACAAATTAAAGGTAGCAAAAATTTTGTGAATATGAAATGAAAAGTTACATCATATAAGTTCACGTAACTGAAACGGTGGAGGAGCAATTTATTAATTATCTATTTGTTCTCTTCATCAAATGAATAAAATATACTAGTATACAGATGGCAAATTTTAAATTATAGTTGCATAAATTATTGTTAGTCACTCTAATAATTAATTATAATATAAAAAATATGTGCTTGTCTAATAAAATGTGTAGCTTTGTCTTTTATATATTTTCATCTGAAGTTAATAAACCATACCTACATAATTTATATTGCCTATTATGAAACTAACACTGTTAAAAATATCAAGGATCAAGAAGTTTTAGTCTAGTTTCCCCAACGCTGGGGAGTGTGTTGTCTCCAATTTTAATTTCCCCATTTTGCCATCAGATTCTGGTACACCTATAATTTGCCTTCTAAAATTGTAAGATCGTTATCAATAAATATTATGTACTCTGTGGTAGCGCATTCCGTAGGCCAAATTGCTAAAGTCTAAGTCAGTTCTAAAGAGTTATGTGTCATCTCAAACAAAACCTCAAAACTGTCAAGTCTGTCATTACTGTCAAGTGTCATGTCGCTGTTGCTCGTTTTCGTTTTCTCAACAGCTCAACTCGATCAAAAATCAAATCAATTGAAATATCTTGATGTCCTCTTTAGTTTGCGTTGCGTAGTTGTAGTTTGCTAAATTGAATTGTTTTGGATTGCCCTTGCGGTGATTCTTGTGTTTTGAACAGTGAAATGAACCAGTGTACGATGTAAATGATAAATAACTTTACAGTTTTGCTTCAAATAATGCGATTTAGCGTTTAGCGGCCTGTGGCAGGTAAGTTGTTTTTATTTTACTTAAATAAATATTGTAATGTTTTTAATTACGTTTCTTATTTCACCTAATAAATGGTTCGTTGCGCTTCTCATGCTCATAAGACATGTATTAAGATTTCGTGAGATTTATTTGTAATTACGCACCAGGTAGGCTAGGGAACAATGAATGTATTGTGGATTGTTTTCCTTATTTAGCTTCCCTATGAATGTAATTCATATGTTTTACGTCATACTTCTTCTGTACTCGGCTTTATTTCTTTTATTTACCTACCTCCTTTACGTATTTTTATTCATAATTCTGTTAAAATTCGTTTTGATTCGATTCATTTACGTTACATTCAATTCTGCGTTCTGCCTTATCTTTAAATAACACAAGAAGAAATGAAGAAAAAATATTAGCGACATTCAATCCATAAATTTGTGCTCAGAAATTTGTAAGTAATTTCATCTTTGCTAATTCTGCGAACTCCAGCTCAAGTTGGCTCACTATAAATGTATAGTCAATTGAACTTTTATAACTAACGAGTACACCTTGGATTACATTATTGGAGTTTTATTAAGGATCCCTAATTTTTTTGAAAATATAATATAGCCTATGTCACCCGGGGATAGTGTAGCTTCCCAACAGTGAAAGAATTGTTCACATCGGTTCAGTAGTTTCGGAGCCTATTCAATGCAAACAAACAATCAAATCTCTCATCTTTATAATATTAGTATAGATAATTAAGTCTATGTTATCATCGTGTTCAAACTACCGGAAGGTTGTTTGGGAGACAATGCTTTTAGCATTAAGTACATCTTTGTTAATGTAAAGATTTTGTAGGGTGCAAAAGTTTAGTAAGTAAATACATAAAATAAAGAATACTGTATAAAATAGGCACGTCATTGAAAACATTGATGTGCAAAATGTTTTTCTTGTTTCTAACTACTTCTTAAGAAAGTACTTCATTTGGAAAGGCCAGCAAACAATCACACATTGTCATGCTTCATGATGATAGCCGACTGTTGCCGATAAATATTCTTAACACTGAAATTACCATGAGATATTAGGAAAGAAGGAAGGACCTTGTTATAATTTCTATGTCACTCATAGTACTGTCCATGTCTCCTCAGGTACCATGAAAGCTCCTTTGGTAAACATTAGCTGCCTATCGTTAACAGTGGTGTACCTTGCCCTAAGCAGGCCTTGTATCAATATTTGTTAAGGAGCCACTGTTCCAACTTTAGATGTCTCAGAAGAAAAAAGAAGTGTTAACAGTAGCAGCCTTAAGGCAGCTGGCAAGCTTTTTTTATGAGGGATTGAAATGGAGCACAATAAAGCTACTAGTTGGGGCCCCTGTAGGCTGGGGGCCCGTATAATTGATACGGATGATACCGCAGTACCTACGCCCCTGACTATTTATTAGGTTGATTCCACAATTACCTAAGCTAAAAACATAATTGCAAGTGAGTTTTTATACCGGCAATAATTTTCTATATAATGGCTTAATGTACCGTGACTCTCAAATGTGCATTCAGCTGTGTTTTACATGCTAACAAATCAGTGCAAATTTTTTATTGGACAGTTGCTAAATGCATTGGTATGTCCTCCATCCAATACAGGTATACTGTACTACAATTACTTACCATCAGGTGGGATTGTGATCAAGCATTAACTTATTTGTGTAAAAAAAAAATAAGTGGTAACCATCTCAAAATGTAAAAGTTCGGACATTTAGATATAACAACCAGGACATTTCTAAATAAGCCCAGACTTATAAACAGACAAATAAAAAACTCGGACAAGTCACTAACTTCCCCCCCCCCCCCCCCCCCCCCTCCTCCCTCTTTCCTCAACAACACCAATACTCCCTACTCTTCAAAATGTTTACATTGCTTCGTTTGGTTGTTAGCATGTAATATGAACAAGTCACTTCCATCTTCTTCTCATCCTACAGAGTGTAATATAAATAAAAATTAAATTAATAAATTGTGCCGGAATAGAACATTGGACTATAGAAAAAAAATTTATTTATATTACAATGGGGTTCGCTTGGAAAAAGTAAACCGCATGAAATTTTAATAACAATTATTTATTACTATCAAAAACAAATATTTAACAATTCTTTAATTTTGTATTTTTCCAAAATCTTAATAAATTTAATTTATAATTATCCAAATATTTTATTTCAATTTATCCAACTTACTATCTAAATTACAATTTTGTAGATCTATATGCAAGCCAAAGGGTTAATTTTGAATTTAGGAATTGTTAATAGAGAAAAAAATGTATTTAATTAATAATTTCGGGCGCCTGGATGGCTTAATCCATCCTAAAAGTTAAATTGGAAAATTAACATTCAAAATTTATAACAATTTACTAATAATAAACCGACTTAAAATTAACTAGAGTAAGTAACCTAGTCTTAAAATAAATCGTACTTAAATATACGTAGAATAAGGTTGAATGCCCAGTTCCTCAGTGTGTAATGAAAATGTAATTACATACCAGAACGTCGCTATCCAAACTATATGTTATATGAAAAAAACAGGCGATCAAACATTGTTCATAAGCGTGTTGAAAAAAACTTGTTAAAAAAACTTGTTGAAAAAACGGTTGTTGGAAAACTTGTTGTAAAAAACGGTTGTAAAAAACGTTGAAAAAAAACAGTTGTTGGAAAAAAACATTGTTGAAAAAACACTGTAACAAAGAGAAATACTAGGTTAATACTAGATACTAAGTAAGTATCTATTAAATTTTCGAATTTGAAGTTTCAAAAAAGTCTGACAACTTACCCGGTTAATCCGGTGTTTTTCGCAAAATAATCCATTAGTTACGCAGAAAGGTATTTAATTGGAATCCTGTAAGACAACGATCACTATAAGAAATATGATCTCAACCAAAATTTGATTCGAGACGAACAAGTTCTTACAAAACTTACCATGAGGCAAAATTAATCGCACATTATTTGGCGAATCGTCGAATAAATTTACAAATTAAATAAGAATAACAGCATAACTGTTTTTAAATAGAAGTTTTGTCACATTATTTGACCAAAAAAGTAAGAAAAGTTAACAAAAACAAATTAAATCACAGCTTCATTTTGTGATCGTTTGACAATCCGGCAGAAAAGTAATTTTCCATCGCCGATCCAATACTCGTAAAAATTCGAAAGAAAAATGTAGACAAAGACATAGAGACATTCAGCCAAAATCCAAGGACCATGGAACCAAATACTGGATCCCACGTTAAACTGCATTGAACTGAATGAAGCGCTCAGTAGCGACACCAATAGTAGATTTTTGAAACTAACATCTATTATAGAGGCTCTGTGGCAAACGTCAAGTGACAGCTTGTCAAAGTTAATCCAAAATGACAGCCCAAACAAAGGTCAATAGAATGAAATCAAAGTTTATAAGTTGTGAGGTTATGAATGTAAACAAACAATGTGTATGAAACAATTTTGTGTAAAAAAGGTTTGAAAAACGATTTATTCAACACTAGGCCACGCATGTAACGTAAAATACGTTACATTACCCCCCTGCCAAAAATAAAAGAGGAGCTCCGAAGGAGAAACTCTTTTCAGATGAAAATTCTAAGTTAATAAAGTTTGATAGAGTCATAAGAATCTACAAAAGTAAGGGAATTAAAGGCGCAAAATACCAAAAGGTTAACGAAACAATCGTTAAAACGAAGAATTGTTCAAGTCGCAAGTGACTCTACAATTTCAAAACTCTACATTGAACTCAGAAGTAATCAAGAGACTACATCAACGAGTACCAATTGAAAGAAAAACCAGCTCTATACTAGCTCTACAAGTACAAAGTCAAAATAGAAAAGCTCTATATTGTCTCTACAAATATCTACAAAGTTATAGAAGAAAAGCTTTAGGTTATCTCTACAAATATCTACAAAGTTATAGAAGAAAAGCTTTAGGTTATCCCTACACTCTTCATTGGAGTCAAAAGTCAATGAGAAAAACTCGAACTCGAACGAAAAATAAGTGAGTTATAACTTAAGTCTAAAAGGTAGAGCAAAAGCTCAAAGTTAAAGTTTTCACTCTAAGGAGTTGAAAAACAACTAACACGATCGCTACAAAACGAGAGACGCGAAAAAGAATGTAATCGTGATCGACACAACACCATCGACTTTCCGAACACGAAGACATAAAGGGAAAAATACCAAAAGAATGAATTTCGTGGTCGACTCTACACCATCGGCTTTTCGAACACGAAACCACCAAAAGCTTTGTCTGTGATCGGCCCAACACCACCGAACTCCCGAGCACAGAACGAAAAATGTTATTAGTAGCACCAAACAATAGCTACTAAATAACCAAATAAACCAAAACAAATGTTACTGTGACCGGCTCTACTCCACCGACTTACCGTGCACAGAACAAAAGTTGTAATAACAACTACAAACTTGAGCTGTATTACTAAAAAGGTGTGATAGACAACTACACAATTGAGTGCCATCAACAAAAAATGGAAAAGTTCCCGAAAAGGTTACTAAATCCAAAGGTCAAAGCAAAGGTTATACTCTCCCTGCAGTAGACGAGTACAAGAAACTGTCAATATCCGAGAAGTCAAATCCGGGTATATAACATTAAGCTAGAAACTTAAACTTAACAAATAAGCTTAAAAGTATTACTTAATTGTATCAAACAATTATGTAAATAAAATAAATTAGTATTACGTTGAAGGGCGTAAACTAAACTAAGAAAAATTAGATCTTTAAAAATATAGTACAAGATCTATAAACAAACTTAAATCTAACTAATTTCTTATGCTTTGGGGAAAAGTTAAGATTTTAATTTAGAATATTCCAAAATGTCCTAAGTAAAATTTTAGTAATCTAATTATGTAGTGCTGTGTAAGTTCAAGTTAATTCCTATCATACATTCATCTCACACGGGACAACCCAAACATACATCACACTAGTCCTTCCACAAACAAAGTCCCATAAACTATCGCCAACGACAGCTCAACAAAAAGATTTGTACAAAGTGTACACAACCAAAAATTAATTAATTTTAAGGATATCTTTAACATGGTAACGTCCAGTGGAACGTTTTCCTACATCTTTCAAAAGGTAAACATTATCTGAAATTTTATTAATTATTTTAGATTTTACAAACTTAGGAGCAAGTTTAGCCGAAAAATAATGCAATGCATTAGACTGAACAAAATTCCGTCTCCAAACAGTATCTCCCAAATCATAGGAAATGACTTTCCTGCCTTTATTATAATAAGAAGCATTTTTACGATATGCTTTTAATAGAGAAGTGGAAACCAATTCAAAAATTGAACTAAGAGAGTTCAAGGAAGTAGAGTACCTTTCGCGACTACCTAATTGGATATCATCTAAATTATTAATAGAATTACTAAATTTATGTAGTGAAGCATCAATTATAACTTCTCTACCAAACATTAAAAAGTTAGGAGTAAATTCCGTAGCTAAATTAACACTACTATTCAAAGCTAATTGAACATGATTGATAAACTTCGACCACGTACGATGATCGTTTTTAACGTAACAAGCTAAACAAGTTTCTAAAGTTTTATGATAACGCTCAACAGGATTATTTTGTGGCGTATAAAAAGTGTTATAAAATATTTTATCAATATTATAATTTTTCAAAAATTCAACAAAAGTCTTTGAAATAAATTGTTTTCCATTATCGCATACAAAAATCTTTGGACAACCAAATTTAAGGAAAATATCTCTCTCAAGAAATCTACAAATTGATTTAGTAGTGGCATTACCCAATGGACATAACCAGCAATATTTTGAAAATACATCTAATACTGAACAAATGAAGCGGTGACCAGAATAAGATCTAGGCAAAGGACCAATGATATCAATAGATAGCATCGTCATAGGTGAATTTACTATTTTAGGATTAGACATGAAACCAAAGGGAGGAGAATTTGAATGTTTATAAGCTTTACAAACTTCACATTTAGAAATATAATCTTTTACATCTTTTGCCATATTGGGCCAATAATAATGAATTTTTAATTTATTTAAAGTTTTGAAAATACCAAGGTGAGCAGAATCTAAATTATCGTGATTATTACGAATAGTATCCAATATATTTTCTTTAGGAATAACAATTTTCCAAGATAAATTACTCTGAATTTCAAATCTAGGTTTACAGAATCTATAAAGAACGTTATTATCAACTCTATAATTTTTATATCTTAAAGGATATTTTTGACATCCGATGAAAATACGTTTATACCAAGGATCAGTAATTTCATCATCAGGCTGAACAATTTCTGATGGAACATCAATAGCATTAATTTGAATACGAGACAAAGTGTCAGGTACAACATGTAAATTTCCTTTTTTATGAATTATATCAAATGTAAATTGGGAAATACGAGCAGCCCAACGAGCTAATCGTCCACTAGGATTACTTAAACCTAACAGCCATTTTAAACTAGCGTGGTCAGTTATAACAGTAAATTTCATACCTTCAATATATGGTCTAAAATGTTCAATTGAATCTAAAATTGCAAGAAGTTCTTTTTCAGTTGTGCTATAATTAATTTCACATTTACCAAAAGTTCTTGAATAAAATGCAATAGGATGTTGGTTATCATCTTCATCTTTTTGACATAAAACACTACCAATAGCAAATGAACTAGCGTCACAATGTAAGTAAAATGGTTTTTCAAAATTAGGGCAAATTAAAACAGGAGCTGACAGAAGAGCTTGTTTAAGTTGAATAAAAGAGTTTTCACAATTAGAATTCCAATCAATTTGACGTTTAGAGTTTTTACTTCCTCCAGTTAATTTAGATAAAGGAGTAGCAATATCAGCAAAACCTTTAATGAATCTACGATAATAAGAACACATACCCAAAAAACTTCGAACCTCTTTAACGGTTTTAGGTTGGGGAAAATTTTCAATAACAGATAACTTAGAAGGATCTGTATGTAAACCTTGACTATCTACAATATAGCCTAAATAACGTAAACGATCTTTACAAAATTCGCACTTTTTTAAATTAACAGTAAGACCTGCTTCTTTTAAACGTGTATAAATTTTACGAAGCAAAGCTAAATGACTTGAAAAATCGCTAGAAACAGCTATTAAATCGTCTAAATATACAAAAACTTGGGAATCAAATTCAGGACCAAATAATCTATCAACTAAACGTTGAAGTTCAGCGGGAGCGTTAGTTAAACCAAAAGGCATTCGAACAAATTCGAATAATCCTTTGCCAGGGATTACAAATGCAGTTTTTTCACAAGAAGATTTTTCTAAAGGAATTTGAAGAAAAGCTTTTGACAAATCTATAGCGGAAATAAACTTAGCACCACGCAAATTATCCAAAATTCGCGATGTGTAAGGTAAAGGATAGGCATCTTTAACGGTAACAGAATTTAATTTTCTAGAATCTAAACATAATCTAGTCGAACCATCTTTTTTCTCTACAGCTAAAACAGGAGAAGACCAAGGGGATTTTGAACGTTGAATAATTCCTTCTTTAAGTAAAACCTCTACTTCATCATAAAGTTCTTTTTGTTTAGCAGGACTAATAGGCCAATAACGTTGTTTAATAGGATCACCAACAGTAACAATTTTGTGTTCCGTCAAATGAGTTAAACCCAAACCTTTCTTTTCATAAGAAATTTCCTCAAAAAGTTTAATGACTTGATCTAATTGATCTTTATCAATACAAGAAAGTTGAACCGAAGAAGTTATAGAATTAATGTTATTATTATTACTTGAATTTAAATTACTTTCAAAAACTATGTTATTAAATAAGTCTTTAGCAAGGTCAAATACAAGCCAAAAGTCAAAACCTAGAATAATATCTGGTCTAAGAGAAGGTATAACCATGAATTCTACCATACGAGTAACGTTGTCACAAGTAATTGGTATATCAATAGTTCCTAAAACATCTTGATGTTTACCATCAGCAGTATAAGCTATGTTATAATTATTAGTTTTAAGTTTAAATCCCAATTCAATAAATTTTAAGTGACTATTAGAACCTAGAACACTCTTATTAGCACCACTATCTAATAAACCTGAGAAAGTTTTACCACAAACATGGAATTTCAAAAATGGACGAGAGTCATTATTCTTAGTAAATAAAATAGGAGCAAATTTATTTATTTGAAAAAATACTTTTAAGTAATTACACCAATCTGAAAATTCTTTATGAATTTGTAATGAGTTAGGACGCGAAGAATGAAACGATGTCAGTTCACTGTTTTCTTTGTTAAGAATCCGTGACTGACAGAACTTTATACGTTTTTTGGAATCTCTTTACTAGATTTACAAGTTTCGCATGAACTAGTAGTAACATTTTGTTTACCACATTTAAAGCAAATTACACCTGGAATCTTTTTACAATGCTTGTAAGTGTGTCCAGTTTCTTTACACTTAAGGCAAGTTGAAGTTAATGAAGTTTGAACAATATTAATATTTTTAACTTTACTATCAATATTATAGTGTTTATTGTTATTAGAAACATGAAAATCATCAATTTGTTTAGAAAGACTGACTAAAACTGATAAAGAATCTATAGAACGACCAACCAAATGTATTGAGTACATCGGTAACATATTATGTTTAATAATTTCCAAAAGAGTTGACTCGGCTAATGGATAAGTAAGTCTCTTAGACATATATTCAATTTCTATAATAAAATCTGATAACGATTCACTAGATTTCTGCTTCCTCGTTCTCAAGTTGTATTCTAAATTGTAATCAAAGTTAAGTGTATCAAAACGCTTCAATAATTCAAGCTTAAGTTGCTTCCAAGAAGTTACAGAACCACGAATAGATCTAAACCATTTCAGCGCTAAATCTGAAAGTACCTCAGTAAACGATATGAGTATATGATCATCAGAAATATCACGAGCATAACAATACTCCTCAAAAGTGAGTAAGAATTCGCGAACACAAGTTTTACCAGTAAATTTATGTTTGAACTTAGACAAATCAGGTCCTTTGTTATATGAAAGTTTGTTAGGAAAAGATAAATTATTAGGATGAAACGATAAATCCAATAAGTCATTAGAAGTCATAGGCATGGCCTGAGAGTTATTTGCTTCTGCAAGGTTAGAATTATCATTATCAATATTCGAAGTTAAATTGTTCAAGTTATCATCACTACTAGGTGGTTGTAAGATGGTGGGTAAAGATTCCTTATGCGACATGTTTGAGAAGTCCTAAATTTCCAGCGATAACACCGTATTAAATTATTTCAAAAATAAAGTTCAATGAACTCAAAATAAGTCAACAAAATGGTTAGTTAAAAGTACTAACTACAGTTAATAAGTATAAGTGAACTTGGCATTCAATTCACAAAATAAGCTTAGCTTGTATGTAAAATATCATAGACGATACATAAACACAATGGTCGAAATCCCAATACAAAGTTCCAATACAAAAGTTGAAAAGTTAAGTAACAGATATACAAACTGCAAAATATAGGTCAAGTCCCTACGTTCGCAGCGCCAAATTGTAATATAAATAAAATTATAAAATTGTAGCGGAATAGAACATTGGACTATAGAAAAAAAATTTATTTATATTACAATGGGGTTCGCTTGGAAAAAGTAAACCGCATGAAATTTTAATAACAATTATTTATTACTATCAAAAACAAATATTTAACAATTCTTTAATTTTGTATTTTTCCAAAATCTTAATAAATTTAATTTATAATTATCCAAATATTTTATTTCAATTTATCCAACTTACTATCTAAATTACAATTTTGTAGATCTATATGCAAGCCAAAGGGTTAATTTTGAATTTAGGAATTGTTAATAGAGAAAAAAATGTATTTAATTAATAATTTCGGGCGCCTGGATGGCTTAATCCATCCTAAAAGTTAAATTGGAAAATTAACATTCAAAATTTATAACAATTTACTAATAATAAACCGACTTAAAATTAACTAGAGTAAGTAACCTAGTCTTAAAATAAATCGTACTTAAATATACGTAGAATAAGGTTGAATGCCCAGTTCCTCAGTGTGTAATGAAAATGTAATTACATACCAGAACGTCGCTATCCAAACTATATGTTATATGAAAAAAACAGGCGATCAAACATTGTTCATAAGCGTGTTGAAAAAAACTTGTTAAAAAAACTTGTTGAAAAAACGGTTGTTGGAAAACTTGTTGTAAAAAACGGTTGTAAAAAACGTTGAAAAAAAACAGTTGTTGGAAAAAAACATTGTTGAAAAAACACTGTAACAAAGAGAAATACTAGGTTAATACTAGATACTAAGTAAGTATCTATTAAATTTTCGAATTTGAAGTTTCAAAAAAGTCTGACAACTTACCCGGTTAATCCGGTGTTTTTCGCAAAATAATCCATTAGTTACGCAGAAAGGTATTTAATTGGAATCCTGTAAGACAACGATCACTATAAGAAATATGATCTCAACCAAAATTTGATTCGAGACGAACAAGTTCTTACAAAACTTACCATGAGGCAAAATTAATCGCACATTATTTGGCGAATCGTCGAATAAATTTACAAATTAAATAAGAATAACAGCATAACTGTTTTTAAATAGAAGTTTTGTCACATTATTTGACCAAAAAAGTAAGAAAAGTTAACAAAAACAAATTAAATCACAGCTTCATTTTGTGATCGTTTGACAATCCGGCAGAAAAGTAATTTTCCATCGCCGATCCAATACTCGTAAAAATTCGAAAGAAAAATGTAGACAAAGACATAGAGACATTCAGCCAAAATCCAAGGACCATGGAACCAAATACTGGATCCCACGTTAAACTGCATTGAACTGAATGAAGCGCTCAGTAGCGACACCAATAGTAGATTTTTGAAACTAACATCTATTATAGAGGCTCTGTGGCAAACGTCAAGTGACAGCTTGTCAAAGTCAATCCAAAATGACAGCCCAAACAAAGGTCAATAGAATGAAATCAAAGTTTATAAGTTGTGAGGTTATGAATGTAAACAAACAATGTGTATGAAACAATTTTGTGTAAAAAAGGTTTGAAAAACGATTTATTCAACACTAGGCCACGCATGTAACGTAAAATACGTTACAAGAGTTAAATTGATATGGTTCCAATGATAATGCATTTTTATGATAATGGCAACCTGATACTAAGCTCTAGGTTGACTCCATTCGAGGGAGCGGCCAACTGCCTAAACACAAAATTTTAAAAGCTTATTATTAAAAGTATTTTAATCCAATTAAACTATTATTTTCCGAGTGGAATCCTTGTGGATGTGGGTGTGAGCGAGTACTGATGTTATTAACAGGATGTGATGTTGTATTAAAGTACAGTTAACGCGACCTTCAATCTTGAACTCAAATGTAAACATATGACTGACTCATTACACTGCATGTTGTGATGGCGTGATGTTATTCCACCCTCATACAGACTGCTAACTGATACTAATGTAAATAGGTTACTTATAATGACTTGGCTTCAACTTCATGGGTCTCTTGAGGAGGCCTAGACTGTAGGCTCTAGACTCCCTAGAGTGTACTCCACCTACAAGTGAGGATTGGGGGAGCCGGGAGGCGGAGGGGTTACTATCCAAACCAAGTGTGGAAAGTTTTCACGCCGTCCGCGGGCCTCAGACATGGCCTAACGACGACCTTACGATAACAACCGAGTCCGACGGCTTTACGTGCCCTACGAAGCACGGAAGGGTTCGAGAAATGTTTGCAACTAGCGGTCACCCATCCAACTACCGAGCACTGCTGCTTATCGGTCGATTTTTTAGGACGGATACATACCGCCGGGATACGAATTCTTCATTCATAAAGGCATAAAGACAGTCTTATTCATAAACGCTTCATAAACCTATTTCAGCTATTGCGCTGTTATAATAATGATCTATCCTTATCGTTTGACATAAGAGTGAAAGAAACAAAACACTTTATAGCCTTCTATAACTTTGCTTGTTTTTATGATTAAGAGGGATAGTCCAGAACATTATGAAGTAAGCCGCCAAACGATTTATCTTGTTCCGACTGGGGGCATGACAGCCAGTTCTTTCTATCTTTTTCTTCTCTTTCTTGGCCGGCAACGCATCAGTGATGCCTTTGGTGTTGCTGATGTTCATGGGCGACGATAGCCACTTGCCATCGGGTGGGTCGTCAGCTCGTTTGCCGGCTGTTACCATAAAAAAAGAACTCGCATCACAGGTTTCCGGGTGTGTCGCAATACTCGCGGTATTCTAGATAGACGTCAGTCAAGTCACCTCGTTAGGAGCTGTGAGCTGTCGCGCCTAGGTGAGGAATGTGGTATGTGATGTTGCAAATGGGTTCAGTTAGTTTTTGCTGGTCGGCGCAGCAGTGTCGTATAGGGCAATAGGTAACAGCTGGTTCCTGTGATCTATCTGTTTAGATAAGGATCCGTATCACTTACTTATTAGCGTT
Organism: Thymelicus sylvestris; assembly: GCA_911387775.1. Classification (NCBI taxonomy): domain Eukaryota; kingdom Metazoa; phylum Arthropoda; class Insecta; order Lepidoptera; family Hesperiidae; genus Thymelicus; species Thymelicus sylvestris. The sequence goes on along the minus strand of OU426912.1, from coordinate 590,673 downwards.
ATTCGTCAAACATCTTCTCAAACTTTCGCATGGGATTATTAGACATCATTCCAGCTTTTTTTTATTAGGGTTCCGTAGCCAAATGGCAAAAAACGGAACCCTTATAGATTCGTCATGTCTGTCTGTCTGTCTGTCTGTCTGTCTGTCTGTCTGTCTGTCTGTCTGTCTGTCTGTCCGTCCGTATGTCACAGCCACTTTTCTCCGAAACTATAAGAACTACACTGTTGAAACTTGGTAAGTAGATGTATTCTGTAAACCGCATTAAGATTTTCACACAAAAATAGAAAAAGATCAATAAATTTTGGGGGTTCCCCATACTTAGAACTGAAACTCAAAAATTTTTTTTTCATCAAACACATACATGTGGGGTATCTATGAATAGGTCTTCAAAAATGATATTGAGGTTTCTAATATCATTTTTTTCTAAACTTGCGCGAGAGACACTTTCAAAAGTGGAAAAATGTGTGTCCCCCCCCCGTAACTTCTAAAATAAGAGAATGATAAAACTAAAAAAAATATATGATGTATATTACCATGTAAACTTCCAACGAAAATTGGTTTGAACGAGATCTAGTAAGTAGTTTTTTTTTAATACGTCATAAATCGTAAACCGCAATTTACCTCGATCAAAGTTACAACGAACTTCAAGAACTTTTATATTATGTTACTTGCTGCTACGGAACCCTTCATGGGCGAGTCCAACTCGCACTTGGCCGCTTTTTAATTTTACGAGAAGGATTCGCGTTTTCATTATACCTGGAAAATATAATTTCGCCTTTGGACTCGGTGCTTTCTTTATCTTCTTGGTATTTCTTGGCCGGTCGCATCGGGAAGGCTTTTAGTGTTATTAATTAATGACTTTACCATGAGGTAGCTTGTCCAAAAGGCCTTTCATCGGAAAAGCAGTAAAAATTGTATCAGGAAAATAGCTCATTTTTTAGAAGTGCAAACACATGTATGTATACAGAAATACCGACCTAAAACACCCCATCTCAGAGTCACTAACGGTTACTTTAATCGTTCCTTAGCAAAGAATCTCCATACAAATTCTGTACTAAGTAGCGATTTAATAAACCGTTAGTGGCTCTGAGTTGGTGCGTTAGTTTACCTATTCTAATTATTCAATGTTTGTATTTCTCTAATTCTGTGTCAGTGGGCTTATTAATCTTTCTTTAAGATAATATTACCTACATTAAAATAACATTAACCTTAATAATAGTTCTCTATAATGTACTCAAAGGTATGCAAAGTCTGTCAGCTCACACTTGGCAATTCCTATAATAATCTTTAACTCTCGACGCAAAAAGCAGGGTATTATGTTGTTTAACGTGTATCTATATTTTGTCTATCTATGGCATCGAAGCTCCTAAACGGATGAACCCAATTTGAAAGCTGGTACATAATGTGGTCCCACTTAAAAACTACTCGTCAGATCTCGCTCAAATTTAAATGGGACCACATGACAAGCACCAGCTTTTGATTAGAAAAAGAATCATCAAAATCGGTTTACCCAATTGAAAGTTCTGAAGTAAAAAACATAAAAAAATTGAGTCGAATCTAATACCTCCTCCTTTTTTGAAGTCGGTTAAAAATATACAAATGTCAATGTGAAATTGTGAAGTACGTATACATATTCAAGTAACCGTCTGACAATATGGTCGAATTTTGACCGCAGTGCGAGTCTCTAATGTCCTAACTCAGAGTCACTAACGATTACATTAATCGCTCCTTAGTAAAAAATCACAATACAAATTCTGTACTAAGGAGTGATTTAAGTAACCGTTAATGACTCTGAGTTGTGGCGTTAGTGTCATTAACACGGTATTAATATCGGTTTTATGACGCCGTTATATTGCTTACATATCCATTGACCCCCTTATGCCTTATGAATTCCACCGCGAGCAATGAAGAGTGAGGAGCTTCAAATTTGGTGGCACAGGCTCACATGCCTTGAATCCTAATGGCTCTAGATGCAGTGGTGCTATTGTTAACGATAAACGATATAATATGGGATCTATCCCACTATATTATAGTCGAATCACTAATCCACAGATTTGAAAGAAAATAATGTCACTTTAAGAACTATTTTGGCCGTAGTTTTAGTAATAGCGAATTCTTGATCCATATAAAATACATGTTTCAAATCTTATCGTATCAATGATTCTTATCAGAATCGGTTTGCAACAATTTATGTTTCGTCAAAAAGTTTGACACTTTAATGTCAGTTTGGTCCAGTGGATTAGCGATTCGACTATAGTCCCGTTGAGTTGTTCCGTGACGGAACAACTGGCACTAGGGTTGCCAGATGGTCCGGATTCGTCTGGATTGTCCCGACATTTCTCAATATGATGTCCAGTCCAGAGTCTCGACGATATACAAAATGTCCTAACAATTCACTGGATTCAACAGAACGCGTTTGCCGCCACGCGTTCTTGCTGTTTTTTTTTCGTCAGCTTGTTTGCCGCCTATTTCGAAAAAAAAATTTTTGTCCCGACAAATCCCGACTTTTTGAAGTTTTGTCCTGATATTCTATCTGGCAACCCTAGTCCCTAACTAGCACTGTTCTTGAGGTAGTCTCGGTGGCCACATATGCCCTGTCTCTTTCATGACGAAAAGATAATAATACCAGCACATAATAGACTTCTCTAATATGTATTATCTCCCTCTTTTATGTAAATACAATTTCGTTGACTATGAGACAAGCGATTAACGCTACCTTATAAATCCAAACAGTTTCCCGCCATGCGTTTTGACAGCTATGAGCAGTGGCTTGCGAAAACAGCGCGCGGTTGGTTCGTTCAAATTATGAACGTTGGAGTTTTTCGTGGTTTTTGTTTAGTTTTTGGCCAGTGCATGAACGTTGTGAGGTTTTATTGATCTGATGAAGTTTTAGGTTTTGAAATAAAATATAATTGAATATAGTTTATTTTTTATAATAGTGGTCATAGTAATTTGTCGTGGAAATTTGGCTGCAGTACAATATTAATAAATATTAATTAAATTAAAAAATACAACAGTTATCGAATGACAATGCAATCTGCTGGTCTGATGATGGGGCCGAGAAGTCATAGGACATCTGAAAATGAACCCTGTCGAGTTTAGGCTTAGAAAATACTCTTTGCTTACATTTCTAGGATCTGATATCGGAAGGTGCATAGCTTACATGAAAGCGTATTTTAACTGCCGACGTAAAAAGATGGATCTTATAAATTTGACCTGTCTGTATGTGTCAATGTGATTGTGGCATCATGACGAAGGGACCGATTTTGACGTAGTTTTTTTTAGAAAACTGACGAAATCGAGATAGTTGCGGGCGTTCGCGAGGGCAGACATTTCTTTGGAAGCAAGTGTTTGTTTTCAGGTCGATGTTTATGATATTGTGTATAATTAATTATGTTTGTGAACCTAGTGCTTTCGTGAGTGAGCGTATTTTGTTTCTTTCGTTAGTTACGAGTACGTAACATTGTGAAAGTGTTGTCGCGTTCGCTTGCAAATTATATTATTTTAATTATTTAGCAATTATTCGGTGTGAATTTCATGTTTGGTGCAACACGTCAGTCACGTTTGTAATGCCTAATTGCATTGCATTAATCATTTGCAATTTTTGACCGACTTAAAAAAAATGTTTTATATTTGATGTATTGCTCAATGAAAACCACCTCCAAATCGGATCAGTAGTTTCTTCTTAATCGTGGACGTACAAACACATACAGGTTGAATACAGAACCTCTTTTTTTGAAGTCGGCTAAAAATCAAGAAAATTGCAATCATTCATATATCTCGCCCCAGCAGAATAGAATCCAGGACATTTTTTTTTTGGAAATAGCCTGATGGTAGCCTGGTGGTAAGGCCACCGTCGCTCCTGCAGTTCAACAACAAAGGCATCACTGATACGTTGCTGGCCAAGAAAGAGAGAAAAAGAAAGAAAGCACTGGTTCTCAAGCCAAACAGACCAAAAATAACGAATTCAGCTACACTGTTAAATTCAATACACAAGTCTAACAGCAATGTAATGAAACGCATTCAGTGCAAGTGTGCAGACGTATCGATTTAAATAGAAAACATTGCATAGACATCACGTCGCGAAACGAACGAGATAGGGAGCGATGAACCTCAATTGGCAGGAATCCAAGCAAAAAGTGCAGTCGGAATCAGTCGGATCTATGATTGGGTCTGTACAGATTATATATGGTAGATGCGGCCACAGACACAGATTGGTTATAGATAGAAGACGACGCGGATGTGGTCAGTACGGATTATTTTTTGGCAGGTTATTGCCCAGGTACCAAAGTAATGACCGATATTAAAAGCTTTAATCTACCTGTTTCACCTGTCTGCGTATAATGAAATCTCGCAAGTGAATTCGAACCACTATCCGATGTTCAACTGAGCAGAAATAACACAGCATAATGATGTAAAAAAGATAGTCGGATTATGGAGCCAGAAGGTGGTCAGAGAGCTACCAACTTGCTTGACTCAGCCACCAAACGACGTCGTGTTTCGCCTGGAGGTTTGGGAGCCAGCTCGTTCTTTCTCTTTCTTCCCTTGTTCTTGGCCGGCAACGAATCAGTAAGTTCATTGGAGTCGCTGATGTCCATAGGTGACAATAGCCATTTACCATCAGGTGGATCGTCAGTTCGTTTGCCGGCTCACGATTAACCATACCAAGTTGACAGAAAGTCATCTACATGTGAGTCCATTCTCAAGTTACGAAGTTATTGTGTGGCCATTTAAATTATCTCCCGTTGGTGCCAGGATGGTGTGTCTAATGAGAAAACCTTCGATGCGCTGAGTCCTTGAGACATTGTCAATATGTATTGAACATTAATATGCAAGTTCATTAATATTCATGCTCTTGTTCAAATATTATGCCGCGTGAAAGATGTTGTGTTTTGCGTTCACTTGCGCTTTTACTTTCAAGACCTGGTTGGTCACTTTAAATTATTTTTAATATTTGACGGACGGACAGTACGAATTACTCTTACGAATGGAGTCCCGTTGGTAGTTGACAGTTTTATTTACCCTAAACATAGCTAAAAATCATCTCGATCAGTTCAGCTTACAAACAATAAATCGCATCATAATCGGTCCATTCGTTTAGGAGCTACGATGCCACAGACAGACACGTCAACATTATAACCCCATCTTTTTGTAGTCGGGGGTAAAAGCATAATGGCTACGATGGTTAAAAACAAAAAAGTTGATGTCTGAAAGGAAAAGCAGATCGCTCGAGACTTGTCCGATCAAGATATTCCTTATTAGCGTTCAAATTTCACTTCTGACGTGATCAAAATTGGGCCGCTCGGTCACGCCTTTTTCCAGCGGGAAAGGCGCAAAGATCTGAATAGATAGCGTTACTGGAATTTGTCTATAAAGATAACAGTCATTACATACGTAACATCCTGTTTTGTAATCCTCAGGTTAAGTTTTCATAACAGCCTTTAATGTTTCGTTGAATTTTATTTTTAAAGCATATTCCCACGCACTACGAAACTATTTTGTTTATCAAGCTAAGTTGAATTTTATTTTTAAAGCATATTCCCACGCACTACGAAACTATTTTGTTTATGCGATCTTTATTATAATTTACATCATTACCTACACAATACTCTAGATGAATAACGCCCCAACTCAGAGTCACTAACGGTTCTTAAATTTCTCCTTAGTACAGAATTTGTATGGTGATTCTTTTCTAAACAGCGATTAAAGTAACCGTTAGTGACTCTGAGACCTCTGAGTTGGGGCGTTAGTAAAAGTCACTCATATTTTTCTATCCGTCTTGCGTCGTCTGGAACAACGAACAGGTCAATAAAACCTACATATTGCTTCTCACGACAATATTTATCTGCAATCTGACGTCATTTTCTTACCAAATTCAAGTTCAAAATCGAATATATAAAAATTTCGTGTCATGATGTGGTCGCAATCCTCCGAAACGGCTCGACCGGTTCTTATGAAATTTTTCGTGTGTATTTGGTTGATATGAGAATTGCTAAAGTATATTTCATAGGGCTAGGTGATCAGAGTTCCCAGGGGATCGGGATTACGCGGGAAATGCTCCCATGCTAATGAAGTCACAGCTAGTCAGTTTATATTATGATCGTATTTTTTGAAGTGAAAACTTCTTTAGTACGGGGGTGACTTGAAATTTTATGAAACGAAACTGTCCAGTGGAGACTAGAAATGAGTGGAGACTGACTTGAGTTGAGTTGAGTGGAGTGGAGTAGTAAAACCTACAATAATTATCATCTTCCCGAAATTTTACATTCGTCTCATTATCTTGAAAACAAAATTTTTGAAGGTTTCACTTCTACCACGTGTGAATTGCACACATTTTATTTTTGTTTCTTATAGAAAATAAACTTAGAACATCTCCAAATATAAAAGTAATCTCAGTTATCATGTCCTTCCTCTAATATTTTTGCGATGACTGAGCTTTATCTGTACTGTTAAATACAGTGTAAAAATTAACATAACGTTATAATTCAAAAATGCTAATCAGTAGAACTTTATAATAAGAAGACTCAATTCGTCAAAAACTCAGCAAATGTAATTAAATTCATCAGGTTTGTAATACTTTAAAAAGTTCCTCTGACCAGTTCATAATTCCATAAGAACCTGGTCATCAAGTATCTTGATGACGCTGAATCATTGTAATGTTGTATTGTCACTGTATGTGCCAAGTTTCATTAGAAATTGATAAAGCTTTCACAAGATTTCAAACTAAGTAATATTCTTCCAAGTATATTACGCGAGCAATAAAAATATTTATTGAGAATGAATTTAAACCCGACTTCGTTCTGTCAAAGTTTTATGTTTATTTTGAGATGTAAGCTATCTTTCAAGTTGGATCATACTGCACACAGTGTACAAATTTGATTGAAATCGGTTCAGTAGTTTAGGAGTCCATCGCGAACAAACAACGTGACACGTAATTTATATATATTAAGATGAACTATTTTTCTATTTAGTGATTTACTATCTAAGTTTTCCTCGCCACTTACCATCAGGTAGGATTGTAGCAAAGCATTAACTTTTGAGTGATAAAAATATCTCATCACCCTCAAATTATTCATCTCATAATCGTATCTATAAGTTTCCTTGGCCGCGTAGCGGTGTAGCGACTCATCGGGATTCGGGACTATAATTAAACCGACGGTCATAGAGTAGATAGGTGATAGAAATGGCGATGAGATGGCGATGATGAGAATGCTTGATAGACGTGTCTGTGGTTTGCATAACTAAGTTTATGTCAATATAAAATACCCTAGGACCTCCTCACCTAGTAGTCACCTAGGAGTTCTGACTTCAAATATTCATCCCTTTTTAATAAAAGATCCTGTGTTACGGACACTATGCTTCGTCATTTATTTTGCGTATTGAACTGGAATAACTTGTCCGCGGTGGTGTGTTCGGATATAACGCAGTTCTACAAGTAAACAGTGAACATAGGCTTTTATTAAGTTATTAGCCATTTCTAATTCTCCACCAATCTATGGTGCAAAAGCTGGTGATTTCACCAAAATACACCCGGCAGTAGTGGTACAGAAGTGCTGATGCAGGACTCGGCTCGCGCGCTCGGGAATACAACGGTGTGTGTTATGTGTGACCAGTGTGTGCTGGTGCATTGTGTGTGAGATAGAGGTTTAAATGAACGTTGATCCTGATAGTGATAGGAAATGGTGTAGATATTGTTTTATTAGTCTTAATTCCGTTTTCTATTGTTTAGTTCTTCGTCGAGAACTCATGTAAGCAGTTCTTCTGAATTGTGTGTGATCTGTTGCGGAAATTTAAGTGAAATTATGTGATAGGAAATTGTTTAGGTTTTCTTCAGTTTTCAATTGTTTCGTTCTTAAGAACTAATATTTGCAGTTTAAATAAGTTGTGTAGTTGAGATAAATACAGACCTAGATTTTTCGCTCTCAAAATTCATTGAAGCAGGGCAGTTAATTAAAATGAAAACTTCATCAAAAGCTACAGTGAATAAATAGTAGTAAACTCACCGACGCGTTATTATTTTTACCGTCATCATCTCTGTTGAAGAATAGCTGATGTTAGTCATCTTGAAAATGTAATGTCAATGACGTTTTTGGCGCGTTTTTACGCAACATTGTCACACGGTGCTACCATAGATAACATACTTCCTCATTTTTGTCTATGTCACAGCCCACAGGTGATGGCTGCCCGCCAAGTCAGTGCTGCAACACTGTGACGCCATCTTTGTTTACCCTTTGAACATTTAACGATCTCTGTGGGATTGTGATTTGTTGGTTTGGTTTTTAATTAGGGTTGCTAATGTTGTTAATTAAACAAAAGATCAAGAGAAAATGTTCACGTGTTTTGTTTTATTTGATCTTAGCTGTTTTTACAGAAGTAGAAAATTTGGAAGTAAAGAGTTATTGCTAGAAGCATTAAGCCAGTCAGTCTTAGAGTAGGTAGAAAAGTGTTAGCTGTGGATTCGGTCACAAATTATAAAGGTTTACAAATCTAACAACTTTCAACCATAATTCTCTTAAAATAATAAGTAGGTCACCAAACACCATTTCTGTAAAATTGCTAACGTTCGAGAGACAGTATCAGATTTAAATATAATAACAGAAAGTAGTATGAATCACTGTTTTCACAAACTCGTTTTCAAAAACACTTCGATTCTTTGAAAAAGTAAGCAGCTAGGTTTAAATTAAAATAATACAAGGGCGGGTCAGGCCACGGCCCACGCGCAATGTAGGGTTCTGAAGTAGTAAGTTTATCGACTATTACTCATTATCTACTTATGCATACATAGCCGTGATAGTTTTCCTTGTAAGTTCATCTTTAAACCTATTTTTGAGAATTATTCACTTGTCTAACTCCAACCGTTTAGCCGGCAGGGGGAGCGGACACTTGATTCTAACCATTTGCACTTTAAAGTAAAATATTTCGATAACCTAAGTACAAAAATGGTCTTAGGAGACCCATAATATTTTTGAAAGACCTTTTCAACGATACCCCACACTATGAGGTACGCAACGAAAAAAATTTCATCCTCACGTTACCTGTAAGAGAGGTACCCTGAAAAAAAAATATTTTTTAATATTTTATTCTACGATTTTGGAGTTTTAATAAATATATAGTTTTAATATATCCATGCCGAATTACAGCTTTCTAGCACTAAGGGTCTCGGCGAGGCATACCTCGGACAGGCGGACGGACATGAAGAAATTATAAGGGTTCCAATTTTACTTCGGGACCCTAAAAACGAAAACCTGTCTAGGTACACGCTCTCTGAAATGAAAAAAGCTTCTGAAAGCAAATGTGCCTACTGTCTACGACGCGGCGACCGACGCCGAGACGCTTCATTTGACGATTGTATTGTATGCAAGCTGCATTGTGAAACAGGCAAAAGACGCGACGATCGATGCCGCTCCGTCGACAGATTTCATACTTTTACTACGTAGGATGCAAGCAAACGATAATTGACAGTAGTGTGCGTCTACGTGGACGGAAGGCCTAAGCCTTTCATTTGATGCCCTACACGGCACCTTTAAAATAAAAATATTTATGTCTTATACCCTAGAGAGCGTCATATTAATAGTGTGACTTCAAAAAGCACACTAGCGCAGCAGTTTATCACGACGATTCTGATGATACTTCATGTGTGATTAGGTATGATAAAGAAAGGAACCAATATCAACATATTTTTGGGATAAGTTTGAATTTTTAATGAAAGAACCTATTATAAATAGTTAATTGAAACATCTGAGGTATGAAGCTGAATTTCAGGTAAAATTTAAAAGGACACTTAATGTCATTTCTTATTTTATTTCCTTATCCCTTATTCCGCGAACTTAAAATTAGTTTAGAAGTTCTGCGTAAACAGATACATACGCGATAATCGTTATTTTCCGTTTGGCTTCGCCGCAGTTGAATAAACCGAATAGTGATCTTATAATCTATACTTTTGGTATAAAAGTGGAAGAAAATAAAACAAGTTGTATCTTCAGTATCTTCCTTCAAAGGTAGATCTACACTCAACAGATTAAAAATAAAACGAACACTCACGCGCTGCATTTCTCGCAATGCAGCCAATGGTCGTTTTTTTTTCGGATTCTAATTTTGAACGTGGCCACGCGCCAGTCTCGCCGCGTGCTCCCCTCACGACGCATTCAAATTCCGAATCATTTTCTACTTTATCTGTTGTCCGATTTTTTTATCTATATTTTTAATCTGTATTTTTTTGCATCAGATCAGTGGAGTGTAGCTCATGGTTAGGTTAGTGCAAATTTTTCCCCCGCTTTTGTGATTAATTGGTGTGTACCTAGAACGAATCGATTAATTGACCCTGCTCGTAACTAAATCGATGTAGTAATTTAATAATCCAAAAATAATTACGAACACCTACTCTACTATGAGAATTTGAATGGTACTGACATACTTGTGTTCACTAAAGTTAATTCAATGAGAATCAAATAATTTACGTTGTGTGATTAGTGATAAGGTTTAAAAAGAAACATACCTATTTATTTTATTTGGTTTTTTATTAGAGCCCATACACGGAGTCCTGTACCGGCCAGACAAGTAAAAAGTTAAGTTTAAATTAAGAACAAAGTGTTGTAACTGACAGTGTGCCATAGACAATTATATGTATAGTTAGTGTTGTGAACGTGTTATATGATTCGTGCAGTGATTAAAAATGGGGAAGAAGAAGAAGCAAGAAAAACAAAGAACAAATAGGTTCTTTCGTTGGATTAGAAGGTAAAAATAACTGTTGTTTTGTGAGTCGTTTTAACCAAGTGACTGGTTGGTTTGGAACTTTGGAAGTATAAATAACTTAACTCTTGAAGCATGCGTGTGACGACTAAAAAGAGTGTTTTGGTTTGTAACTAAGCTATCGCTAATAAAATGTTAAAAAGTGTTATGAAATTATAAAATGTCATTGTTTCTAACCCCCAGGTAAATCAATACAAAATATAAAGATAAGAAAAGAAATACATAAGTATTTATTTAATAACTGGTGACCCTACTTAATCACATGCGGATACCTAGGAATTTTTAAACAGTCATAGTTATCTATCCTTTTAGTACGGTATGGAATCCTAAAAATCATGATTACGGGATCTTTGGCGTTAATAAAATCGCAATAATAATAGCTTTTCTCAAATATCTCCCGATATCAGATAAACATCGATCGAAAGATTTTGTGTTAAGTTAGTAATTACACTGTTTGATATAGAAATTACGGTTTCCTCTGTATTAGACTCTACAACCCTAATAATCCTCTACATATATCTGATGATGGTGACTCAAGCCGCAGGCACGCTCCGAGCTTTGTATAAACTTTAAAGCTTTGAGATTTACGTTTCGGGGCTTATTCAGAGTACAGTAGGGCCGACGTATCTTAGCGCGTCTGAACTGCGACATAGCACGGTACGCGGCGTATTATGTCTCAGTCACACGTTGTCGTGTTCGTGTCGCTATCTCTGTCTTACATGCGCTAAAGTTCGCAAAGCCTATGTTCAGACGCGCCAAGACACGTGAGAGTTTGGAAGCCTGTTCTTTCTTCCTTTCACTCTCTTCTTTCTTAGTCAGCAGCGAATCAGTGATGCCTTTGGTGTTCCTGATGTCCATGAGCGAAGATAGCCACTTATCATCAAGTGCATTATCAGCTCTTTTGTCGGATACATAAAAAATTAAAAAAAACCTGTCTATCAATCTTAAAATGGAATGTAGTTCAATCCCCTAAAGTGTATAAGCTGACAAGCACGCTAAGCTCCAAGGCGAGTTGACCGTGTGGGTGGTCAAAAGTTTCGCAAGACAAGACAAGACAAGTGGCCTCACCTTAGCCCACGTCGTCTGCTGATGTAATTGGCGAAATATTGAGAACCTGATCCAGTTTACATTAAAGAAACATGACTAAATTTGTCCTTGCAATACTTTGAAGAATCTTGATCTTGCGAACTTAATTTAAGGCATTCTAGTGACAAAGATCTGATGTTAAGTGCTCGTTATTCATGCAGTAACACTAAGACATCATCACTTCAAACTGAGAGCAGGGGATTCTCACTATTTCTGGCACTAGCGACTGAAACACGTAAAAACATTTCAAGCTAGGTTTAAGAAGGATACCCTACCGCCAAGCATGTAAGTGTACAAGGCAAGGAAAAAAAGCAAAACCTCGTATATTCAAATGTAATTCGAAGCATTTATGGAGAAAACTTCCAAATCATACCATGAACACCAAATTGTCAATAATTGAAGCATCGAAAACGGAAAAACATCGTCATGTTTCGTATGGTCAGTTTACGATGTGGATGTAATTTGGTAATTACCAATTTCACGCATCAATAACTGTAGCATGTATTTGAAACTAAAGATTAAATTGCATGATTACGCGTAACAACTTTGGATGACTTGGTCTTCCGGATTGGAAACTTCTTTTTTCTTTCGTAATGCTTGTCTACAATGTAATGATAAAACTGTCATCGCTGAATACATTTTACACATAACTATAATTTTTTTCATTTAAAACCCCGGCAGTTTTATTTACACTAAACATAGCTAAGAACCATATCAATCTCGTCAGCTTTCAAACAAAAAAAAAGCATCATAATCAGACCATTTGGAGTGATGATGCCAAAGACAGACACACATACAGACAGATCAAACGTATAACACCCCTCTTTTTGCAACTGGGTTTAAAAAAAAAGTGATTATGACTGCCAAAAGTAGCTTTAATATGGAGACCACAATCCATGTCCTCCAATCCTCTCATATTTTTTTCCAAACGCGCCAAGAGAAGTATAATTTCAAAAATATCGCTTGCTTCACTCAATCAAGGAAACGTATGTGAACTGCCCATCCGCAGCTCGTCAGCGTGGTGGTAATAATGATAGGGATTTACAACACGAAATCATCATTAGATTAGTCAAGGTCAAAGAACTTTGCCAAGCTGTGTCACTTATGGACCATCAAGAAATTGCCACTTATTCCATTCCGTTACTCGTCCCAATGTTCGCTATAATTTGTCTAACAATGATGAAGAATTCCTAGTACCTATTAAGCCATTACAGTTGACATTATCTATCCGAATGTACATGTGATGTTACTCGTATGTACTAGCTGTGCTGTGTAATCACTGCATTTAAAACCTTCCAGAGTTACACTGACAAATCCACTTCTACCATCAGGTGGATCGTCAGTTCGTTCGTTCGTTTAATCGTTGAGTAAATTCGTTTGAGGTATGAGAGGTCATTCGCAAGAGTAGAAATCGTCAAATCCGTAAAACAAAGCAACATTCGTAAGAAAAACAAACAAGAAGGAAAACACATCCGTAAGCGAATGACACTGACAGTATGAAAACGAATGACCGTTTGTGATTGACAGTTTCACTTTGATATAATTATGACTAGCAATAAGTAGCTTCACTTCCAAATCATCCAATGTTGTTCAAGTAAAGATGAATAATTGGAATAAAAATGGGGTTGTTCGATTTCCCGTTAGTATTTTTGTAATTATTTACCTATTCCTATTATTTTATACTTCCCTGTTTGATTACCATAACAATTATATCGTAATTATGAAAATGATGATGGATGGTAAAATATTTAGATTTTCACTGAATATCCTTTTTCGTAAAATCGATAGTTTTGTAGTAAAAATCGATCTAATTTTTAACTTTTAAAACACATTCCAATTGTAACTTTAATTTATTCTTTGTTATATTTAATCAGGCAAAAATCTAGTTTTTTGGAGGTATTATGGTTTCTGTAATGAACGATGAAGCTGGCCCAATTTTTTCGATCTCCTTTGTTTTATTTTTAATCAGACATACTATATTTCTCGATCTTCCATTAGTCGCTATTTTATAAGATCATAAACAAATCTCAACTCAACCTCAGTCTTGCTTTACCACTAAATGTATTTAATATCGTTTGCAAAATGATTCCTTTGAATTTTGTTTACTTGGCTAATGTCCAATGGATATAAAATTAAATGATTCAATACTTTACCTTTTCAATAATTTAGCAAATTTTTATTTTAATACTATACCGTTTGTTTTCAATACAACATAATTTCAATTTAAGTGTATGACCGCTTCCCGTCGACGCTTCGGAAGAGGTAACATTAGCATAAATGAAACAATGACTATGACATAACTCTGTAATTGTCTATTGTGATATATCCGGCCATTCAGACTACAATTAAGCACGATACCTACCTAGAAGGCTTGGCCTTTCGATGAGTTAAATTCAAAACAAAGTTAATAGTTTAAAAACTAAATACACGGTTTTATGGTGTTGTCAATACTAATACAAAAATTGTTAATGTGCTGTCAAACGTTAATGAGTTCCCTCGTCTGGAGTCCAACAGAGTGTATTTTCAACAAACCTTAAGCAATATGTAAATATTCAACTCGTAAGGATAAGCGGAAGTACGTCTAATTAAGCTTGCAGGACTTTACCCTCATACAATACGGTAAACTAGACAAAAGCGTTTAATTAATATAGCAACCTTTGCATCTCTATTTTATTTAAACCGTGATTAGATTTTATACCCGTTGTAAATACCTTAACTTCCTTATGAACACGTCATGAAAATCCCTTTAAAATTCGTTTTATAGGCACCAGGATTAGAGATCACAGACAAACATACACTCCTGGGAGACTTTCCTCTATTCATTCCCTGTATCCAAATATAGATCATGTAGTAGAATCATTAAACAAGTTATTAGACTTGGTAGTCTGTGAGATCAACTTCCTACTTAAGTCTGTATAAATTCAACATCAAGACATCCTATTTTTAATGTAGGCCCGTAGCAATAAAAATATGAGTGATTTCTAAACTTATTACCTTTAAAAGTCAAACAACATTATGGTACAGGTTAAACCTGTTGGCACATCCTTTGGCGGCCATATTTGCATAATATTAACATCGCCAGGACGTCATGTCATAATACTAAACGAAGAGTGAAAGACGAAAGCTGTCTGTCAATTCATTACAAAAAACGGAGACGATAAGTGAAAATTACAGAAGTTCACACGAAAAAAACATCTGGTGTTCAATAATCATCGCTCGTATGCTTCCTCTGGCACGTGCCGCTTCAACATAAACAACTAAGCCGACTACAGTTAAAGCGTCTGGGCTATGTCCCCCCTCTTTAAAAACCTATACTAACTCCACTTTTCACTGTTGCGTTACGTCAAACGCAGGTAACTATCCATTGCTACTCCAAATCGCCTATAGAAAAGTTTGTCGACTCGTAAGAAGCCTTCGACAGCAGGCCACTCTACAAATTCACCGTTCCGCTCGTGAGAACGCTGTTTGATAGTTAATTTCAATCGTTCGGAGTCCACGTCATACGTTTGTACCGCCCACGGCAAAGAGGACGTGCGCGTGCGCCAGAAAGTTTTCATTACGAAGTGAAATTGTTCGGTGCAGTACAAGGTACCAATTTTGGACCGCTGCTTTTTTATGACAAACGAAAATATTTAAGTGAATGTGATTTCCAGTTATTGAACCTAAATGCAAAAGTGAAATTATAGATTACAGTTTGTAATTTACATAACTTTTGACAGGTTGGAATTCCTGAATGTTGAGTAACTGTTGTTTGTTAATTGTGTTGGAATTTACGGAGTTTCAGTTTTGACTGTATTTGCATAAAAATGATCTGATTGTTTATAATCATCTCATTAACAGCCAACATGAATGAAATGTGTAAGTACATTATAATAATATATTATTTTAACAAATGTTTTGCTTACTCGATGTGAATTGTTTTAAGCCGGCAAACTTATCATCATAGGATAAACTCAAGACTAATGACTGGAATGACTAAGCGGCAAGAAAAAAGTAAGTAGGCCGGAACTTTGTTTGAGTTAAAATAACTTGTATTTGTATTGAAATAGGGTTGCATTTTAAAGGTACCTAAAAATGAATCATGACTTATGTTAGCGACTGCACCGAGATGGCTCAATGAAATTTCTTTACTGATTTTTGCATCGAACTAAGGTTCCGGTAAGATTGTGCAGAACGGTTTTATTTTATGAAAGAAATGTTTTGCAACTTTTTCTGAACAAAATACCTCTCTGACGACTTTATTTTGACATTTTTGTCGTATTTCTTCTTGACGTTAAGACGCTTTTCCAAAACTTATAAACAATTTAATGATTAATGATTAAAGTTGTAATATGTGTAACTTCGTAGATACTTTATAAATGTTATGTTATGTTATGCAGTTACTTCATTATTTGAATGTAAAATGTAATACTTATTCAGAGTTACCGTAATGAGATGGTAAATAATTTCCATTATTAGAAAGTTTATTCGCAACTGATTGCAATACAAATAGGTATATTTTCTACTTTCATCAAGTACGATTTTACTTCCTATCAAGACTTTAATTAATTCAATGTACCTCCATGTGACTGACGTAGACTGATGAAGCCATAATACTTCCCTCATAGTCATTGATATAACGTCAAATGTATGTTGTTGCTCTATATCGGCAATTCGGTTCGCTTACATAACTAGCGCTTTGTCCGCTGCTTTGCCTGCGTTTTCCGGGATAATAAGTACCCTATGTGTTGTTCCAGATCATGATCTATCTGTGTGATAAATTTAATTAAAATCTGTTCAGTAGTTTTTGCGTGAAAGAGTAGCAAACATCCATACCTCCTCAAAAAATTTTCACATTTATCAATTTAGGAGGATGATTTTTATTTAGATTTTGACAAAAACCAAATTCTAACAGGATTACAATGACGAGGACAGTTTTATGAAAGAATACATCTGCCAATCCTATTAAAATAATACTGAGTTTTGTCTCTTTCTGGAAATTACACATGAACTCTACATTATACAAGACAGTGTGTATTCCTTATATTAATTATAGTAAATACATCTGTGTGTCTATGACCGGGATTAGGGTATATTATGTGCACCTCGCCCTGTACCTCGAATGCGTTGAGTGTATATTTTTTACCACTACAGTCAATGATGTTGTATGTATAGGGAGGTAGATATGCTGAGAGGGCGTTGAAATTAAGTCAGTCGAATCTAGTCAAGTGTAGCGATTTCATTGTAGACAGTTGATAGATGTTTCAGAGTGAGGATGTCTGTAGTTGTCACAAAAATGCCGAGTTGTGTTTTGAGATTTTGCAAAAATCATTTCTCCAAATTCAATAAGAATGATGGAGTTACATACCATAGGTAAATACATAAAACGTTATGTTTAATTTTGTTACTAATATATAATATTTCTTTTAAAATTGATTAAAATAATAAATGTATTAAGGCACATGCCATTCGTCATAGACTAATAAGGCAGAAGTGAAATCTAGGCATAAAAGTCAATTTAAGACATTTCGCAAATTGAACCAAATGAAATATTTTTGTAATGAATATGTATATCCCCAATTTTTTAAACTCTTAGCTAATTTTATTATGATATAAAGTTTTAGATTGTTCGTAAAATAAAAAGGTTAAATATCGTTTCAATGCATTACATTTTAGAAAACTATTAATTAGATTTTTTTATGGAACTGGTTGGCAAACGAGCTAACGATGCACCTGATGGTAAGTGGTTATCTTCGCCCTTGGATATCAGCAACTGCATCACTGATGCGTTGCCGGACAAGAAAGAGAGAAGAAAAAGAAAAAAAGGGTGCGTGTACTTTTGTACGCGCGTGAGAAGTTATACTTCTTTAACATAAATAAATATTTAATTTAATAACGTGTATCAGTTTTAATTATCTTTCAAAAACTATTTTGTATTAAATAAAAACAAGAAACATTAATCATAAATTATCTGAACAAATATTACTTGTACTACCTATGTTTACACAAGCACAAACTAGATGGCGTTGTTCACGAAGCTGAATCACGCTGTTGAGACTGTGAGATTTGTATAAGTAAAAACGTTAAATTTTAAAAGAGGTAAAGGATAAAAGCTAGCGCTATCTATCCAGTGCTTTCATACCGCCTCCATGGCAGCGTTAAACGTTTAACGTTTTGCAAGTCGCATAAGAAGTATAACTTCAAAAACTGGCTCTCAAACCCCCAGCCGGAACACGACGAGTCGTTTGGCGGCTGACTCAATCAAATAATAATAGTAATAATGGTATTAATGAACTATTAAAATCAGTATTACCAATACATATAATTCCTCCGAGGGGCACAAGTCTCTTCTTATGACACCTACCAGGGGAGGGATTGGGGTTAGTGTTCTAAGCCGCCCCAATACGGCTAAAATAATGGATGTTATGGTTTGATGACGAAGAGCTATTTTATCAGCAATAAGTGTACACAATATTCTTTCCTGGATTTTTTTTAATATTCTAAAACTTCTTTGTTAAATCCTGGATAACTAGAACTATTTTCATGCCACTTCCTTATTATACGAGGGTTGGGGGAAAGGAACCAAAATAAAAATAAATACATATATTATGCCTGTTAACTTTTAGGTCAAACTTTTCAGCGCGTACAGTAGCCCTTTTTATTATTTTCTTCTTATCAAAATCAGACACAATTTCGTTTAAGTTATTGTATTTTTTACTTACTTTAAGTTTTTTGTTGTGTAATATAATTTCAAAATGTTAAATGACAATAATAATATTATGCGTAATATGTACTAACTATTCGTTTCATTCAGTGTCCCTTCTGCCTGACTACTCTTTGTTATGCTTTGACAATTATGACATGTCATCGCGGATCGAAAACTGAACCTCGTAATGTATGGACATAACCTATCTATGGTAAAAATCTTTGACTACAGTCATATCGGGAAACTTTAGTGTTAACTTTGAGGGGCGTTTCTTTATCTTTCTCTCAAATTTCCTTGTGAGCAAGCAGATAGACGTCGTGCTCAAAGTTACACTGCAATTCAATTAATTTACCCAACTGTACTTAGACAGACGATTGCTATATAAAACAGTGCAAGATCCTCTGAACCAGGTGTTAATGCAATAACAGCTATATTATTTGTAGGCCAAGTCTGATCAAGCCGGAAACGTGAGATTGCTAACGGGTTTCAGATATTGGAAGATAGAAGGGAGTATTTAATCTGGAGGCGAGGCAATTATATTTCTGTCCTGTCAAGGTGCAGGTCAAACCTAGGGTTGCCAATTGTCTAATAATAATAATTTGATAATAATAAATGAATAACGCCACACACTCAGCTTTACACTATGATTCCTTGTGTAGTGGTTGCTGAAAAACACCCAACAGATCACCCACACCCAGACTAAGAACAGAAATTTAAACTCATTGAAATGTCCGCCTCGCTGGGAATCGAACCGAGAACCCTTGGTACCGTGGCGGTCTAGCACGGTAACCATTACGCTACACGGACCGTAAATTAATGGGTAAGCACGGTAAAAACGCTCCTATACGCAGTTATTATTAAACACTATAATGGAATGGAATGAATAGCTCAATAATAACTAATGATTTTCGAAGTCTCTTCTTCCATTTTGAGGACCATATCCAGGTTCGAAAGTAAAAGATGGATGGAATAATAAATTTCTTTCAATCCGACTCAAATAATTAACTATCAATAACTCAGCAACCCTACAGCGGAGAAGTACGACTCACAATAAGCTTATAAATTGAGTCACGGATTGACAAGAATTGAATAATGGGTTTACACTGATGACTGTTACAGATGTGAAATGTAACGGCTATATTTAATGCCCTTATTTCGAGGAGAAAATCTTCGAAACATGCTCGATCTTTCTAATAGAAGATGAAGTATTTAATTAAATTAAATATAGGTTGAATCCTTTTATTTCTATTTTCTGAGGGCTGAATATACTAATTGTCCTTCACCAATCCGTACTCCGTAATCCGTCTAGTTAAGCCTCCTCAAAAGGAGAGACCCGTGCTAAAATGTTCAGTAGATAGCGGGCCGTATAAAGGTTGAAGCCAAATATACACTTATTAAAGTATTGAAGTACCAACTGCTTCTCAGTCTTTGCAATTCTGTTAACATTTCTAAAAAAAACTCTTAACTGCCAGGACTTGTCACATTTTGGAATGGTAGCTCTATAGACCGTAAATCTTCAGAGCCCGTCAGGACGAATAAGTTAATACATTACGAGTACAACAAAAAACTAATCTTTAACTGTAGTAGCACCATTAACCGTCTTGATAACATAACGAACTTTGTCTTTATGAGCAAATCTCTCCTACGTGTCTCTACTGCGTACACTTTCACAGTTTTTAGTCGTACTCACGATTCCGTCTTATTCTAAGATTCCGTCATTGTTTTCTAGAAGCTTCACACGATAATAATTTACTTTTTGGAAGTATACAGTTACTACACTGGAGTAGTTTTAGAGTTGATGGATTTCTCTGAACTTTTGTCTCTTTGGAGTTCTTTTGTGGAATCTATTTTGTGCTTGTAATTTCGTGTACCTATTTGATTTCGTGTTTAAGCACACGCAGGATGGTTTCATTTACAATCGGCTATGGTCATAGTTTGTAAAAGTTTTTACATGTTCCGTTACACTTTTGGAGACTCATACAAATTATGAGAATGCCTGTTTCTTCTTTAGCTGGCAACGCATTGGTGAAGCCATTGGTTTTACTGATGACCATTGGTGACGATGACCTCTTACTGTGTTCGTCTGTGGCTTTGTCAGTTATAAAATAGGGACACTATTAATAATAATCCTAAATCACCCCCTACAGTTTTATTTACACTAGAACACTCGATTAAGTCACTTTTCAGAGAAAACAAAACTAGACCAAAATCGGTTCATCCGTTTGGGAGCTACGATGCCACAGACAGACATTCAGATTCACAGATACATAGACACGTCAAACTTATAACAACTTATAACACCTATCGTCGGTTTTCGTCGGGAGTTAAAAGTGATAGATGGTTTGGGTACTACCGAGTACCGATGTGTATGTTTTGATTCAATGGATCTTGGATAACCCATGTATATCTGACAAAATTCTTATATATATGTCTGCTAGGGTATGATATTTAAATATGCTGCGATTTACAAAACAATATTTGCAATATCCGCCTTCTAACTTACTAACATCCTTGCAATCGTTGAAGGTCGCTTTTTGCCAGCATTAGATCTCTAGTCTAGACTCGATGGTTTGAACACAAGATCTAAATCTAGTAATACCACAGAAGAAACAATAGTACTTATAAATAAGTACAGAAGGTGCACTAAGAAAAATTCCAAAAAATCATTTAAATAAATAGCGACTCTTGCTCCAACGCAATAAAGTGTAATTCAGATTGCACAGCGCTAATCAAAAACGCGTAATGAGACATGAAGAAAAGTGACATTTATAAAAAGCGGCCAAGTGCGAGTCGGACTCGCCCATGAAAGGTTCCGTAGTAGCAAGTAACATAATATAAAAGTTCTTGAAGTTCGTTGTAACTTTGATCGAGGTAAATTGCGGTTTACGATTTATGACGAATTAAAAAAAACTACTTACTAGATGTCGTTCAAACCAATTTTCGTTGGAAGTTTGCATGGTAATCAAACATCATATATTTTTTTTAGTTTTTTCATTCTCTTATTTTAGAAGTTACAGGGGGGGGGGGACACACTTTTTACCACTTTGGAAGTGTCTCTCGCGCAAACTATTCAGTTTAGAAAAAAATGATACAAGAAACCTCAATATCATTTTTAAAGACCTATCATAGATACCCCACATGTATGGGTTTGATGAAAAAAAAATTTTGAGTTTCAGTTCTAAGTATGGGGAACCCCCAAAATTTATTGTTTTTTTTTTCTATTTTTGTGTGAAAATCTTAATGCGGTTCACAGAATACATGTACTTACCAAGTTTCAACAGTATAGTTCCTATAGTTTCAGAAAAAAGTGGCTGTGACATACGGACGGACAGACAGACAGACAGATAGACATGACGAATCTATAAGGGTTCCGTTTTTTGCCATTTGGCTACGGAACCCTAAAAATGTATTAATTTTGTATTTTTTTTCTGAATGTTTAATTTTTAATATTTGTGATAGATTACGAACGTATGACAGCCATTATGAATTTTCTGAATTAGTTTAGTCGAAGGTGGCATGTACTTGTGACGTCATAGCTAAAACGTGGAGGGCACCAGGCCTGGTAATACTACTGTTAGCAATAAATCATCATTAAGTTTCACATTTTCAACCGCATCGTCTGCATCTAATTGTTCTCTAACGCCCTGATGGTTAGTGGTTGTCCTATTAATTACATCAGCTCATTCACACCACGTTAGTTCCGTGAACTTCTATTTAGCACGTTTTACTGAAGAAACGAGTTAAGAAAAAACGAGTGTAAGAGAGAAAATGTTCTGTAAAGTATGCCTAGTCATAGAAATTAAACGTTATTCGTGTAGTTTTAATTTGGACTCAGAGGTTCTTCTATCAAAGATAAGATCTACTTAAAGATACAAACTTTTATCTTCGCGAATTAGTTAATAAAAGATTAATCTGCCAGTCTGCCTGTCAAATCTAAGAGTACAATGTGTTTGTTTTGATCATTAAGGCGATATTATCCCAAAAAATGGTATTTTTGAAGGTGTTTTGTTCATAAATGGTACATAATACAATTCTAAAAAAAATATATGTTATTTTACAGTCTTTGTTCTTTCGTTCCCTCATTCTTGATACACGATAGCCGTTATTTCATTGCATATAAATAAATCACAAAGTTGGGTCTAATCTGGCATAAAAATGGAGTTTTATTCGCGTTTTAATCGCTTCCAGATAATAAAAAATATACCACAGTATAGGTCCTAAAGATACCGATATTCCTTGGTGATCATAATTTGAAATTTTGAAAAACTTCCCTTTCAATTCCAATTTTTTCCCTTTCCACCAGCTACGAAACGCCCGACGCGTTAATTTACTCAATTTTACTCTCGCGCCAGTCGCCTTCGAGGTAGGACCTGTGCTAATCGGCATCGCAGCCGCACGTTGTCGAATTTCCGACACCAATTTTAATTTCGAATTTGGCGCGCGCGCCTTCTGAACTTATATTACACTGTCCAAAGTATCCACACAGCTGTAATTTGAAATAATAAAAATTGTTCGTTTTTATACTTTAGTTACTGTTTATAGTATTTAGGTATTGGTATAAGTCAAGTGCTAATTACACAATAATTCTTGCCGTATTAGGGCGGCTTAGAATACTAACCCCAATCCCAAGCCGGATGGGTGTCGTAAAAGGCGACTAAATCCGGCCCGCTGGTGGTAGGGCCCCTCGAGGGATTATATTGGTAATATTGATTTTAAATGTTAATTAATGCCATAATTACTATTATTATTTCTATTGTAAGAATTTTGTAAGAATATTGTTTTTTAATGTTGTTTTTTTATATTGTTTTTGAGTATTGTTTTTTTATATGTATAGTATAATATGTATATTTGTATATAAGTTAAACAGGGGAAGGAAGGGTAGAGGGAGGGTAGCGGGGGAGGTGGAAGGGAGGGGAAGGGGAGGGGAGGGGGGAGCGGAGGGAGGTGGAGGGGAGGGGAAGGGAGGGGGAGGGCCGGCAACGCATCAGTGATGCCTTTGGTGTTGCTGATGTCCACGGACGACGATAGCCAATTACCATCAGGTGGATCGTCAGCTCGTTTTCCGGCTATTTCCATAAAAAAAAATTATATCGTAAGAATAATAACATTGTTCGTGTTTGTACTTTAGTAACTGTTTATAGTATTTTGGTATATGTATAAGTCAAGTGCTAATTACACAATTAATTTATATACTAAGAAATATACATATAAATATAATATAAACTTATTTATATTTCCTAACTGAGATACGCGTGATACACAAATAAGTAGGTACTTACATACAAAATTGATTAATATCATCTAAATACTAACAAAAAATAACCAACTTCAAAAAAACTCAAAAACTACTTGTCAAATCTCGCTCAAATTTATGTGGAACCACATAAACACCAGCTATCGATTAAAAAAAGAATCATCAAAATCAGTTCATCCACAAATAAGTAGGTACTTACATACAAAATTGGCTAATATCATGTAAATACCTACAAAAAATAACCAACTTCAAAAAAACTCAAAAACTACTTGTCAAGACTCGCTCAAATTTATGTGAAACCACATGACAAACACCAGCTATCGATTAAAAAAAGAATCATCAAAATCGGTTCATCTTCAAATAAGTAGGTACTTACATACAAAATTGGCTAATATCATGTAAATACCTACAAAAAATAACCAACTTCAAAAAAACTCAAAAACTACTTGTCAAGACTCGCTCAAATTTATGTGGAACCACATGACAAACACCAGCTATCGATTAAAAAAAGGATCATCAAAATCGGTTCGTCCACAAATAAGTAGGTACTTACATACAAAATTGATTAATATCATGTAAAAATACCTACAAAAAATAACCAACTTCAAAAAAACTCAAAAACTACTTGTCAAATCTCGCTCAAATTTATGTGGAACCACATGACAAACACCAACTATCGATTAAAAAAAGAATCATCAAAATCGGTTCATCCACAAATAAGTAGGTACTTACATACAAAATTGACTAATATCATGTAAATACCTACAAAAAATAACCAACTTCCAAAACTACTTGTCAAGACTCGCTCAAATTTATGTGGAACCACATGACAAACACCAGCTATCGATTAAAAAAAGAATCATCAAAATCGGTTCGTCCAGAAATAAGTAGGTACTTACATACAAAATTGATTAATATCATGTAAATACCTACAAAAAATAACCAACTTCAAAAAAACTCAAAAACTACTTGTCAAATCTCGCTCAAATTTATGTGGAACCACATGACAAACACCAGCTATCGATTAAAAAAAGAATCATCAAAATCGGTTCATCCACAAATAAGTAGGTACTTACATGCAAAATTGACTAATATCATGTAAATACCTACAAAAAATAACCAACTTCAAAAAACTCAAAAACTACTTGTCAAGACTCGCTCAAATTTATGTGGAACCAAATGACAAACACCAGCTATCGATTAAAAAAAGAATCATCAAAATCGGTTCATCCACAAATAAGTAGGTACTTACATACAAAATTGGCTAATATCATGTAAATACCTACAAAAAATAACCAACTTCAAAAAAACTCAAAAACTACTTGTCAAATCTCGCTCAAATTTATGTGGAACCACATGACAAACACCAGCTATCGATTAAAAAAAGAATCATCAAAATCGGTTCATCCACAAATAAGTAGGTACTTACATGCAAAATTGACTAATATCATGTAAATACCTACAAAAAATAACCAACTTCAAAAAACTCAAAAACTACTTGTCAAGACTCGCTCAAATTTATGTGGAACCAAATGACAAACACCAGCTATCGATTAAAAAAAGAATCATCAAAATCGGTTCATCCACAAATAAGTAGGTACTTACATACAAAATTGGCTAATATCATGTAAATACCTACAAAAAATAACCAACTTCAAAAAAACTCAAAAACTACTTGTCAAATCTCGCTCAAATTTATGTGGAACCACATGACAAACACCAGCTATCGATTAAAAAAAGAATCATCAAAATCGGTTCATCCACAAATAAGTAGGTACTTACATGCAAAATTGACTAATATCATGTAAATACCTACAAAAAATAACCAACTTCAAAAAACTCAAAAACTACTTGTCAAGACTCGCTCAAATTTATGTGGAACCAAATGACAAACACCAGCTATCGATTAAAAAAAGAATCATCAAAATCGGTTCATCCACAAATAAGTAGGTACTTACATACAAAATTGGCTAATATCATGTAAATACCTACAAAAAATAACCAACTTCAAAAAAACTCAAAAACTACTTGTCAAATCTCGCTCAAATTTATGTGGAACCACATGACAAACACCAGCTATCGATTAAAAAAAGAATAATCAAAATCGGTTCATCCACAAATAAGTAGGTTTACAAAATTGACTAATATCATGTAAATACCTACAAAAAATAACCAACTTCAAAAAAACTCAAAAACTACTTGTCAAATCTCGCTCAAATTTATGTGGAACCACATGACAAACACCAGCTATCGATTAAAAAAAGAATCATCAAAATCGGTTCATCCACAAATAAGTAGGTACTTACATACAAAATTGACTAATATCATGTAAATACCTACAAAAAATAACCAACTTCAAAAAAACTCAAAAACTACTTGTCAAATCTCGCTCAAATTTATGTGGAACCACATGACAAACACCAGCTATCGATTAAAAAAAGAATCATCAAAATCGGTTCGTCCACAAATAAGTAGGTACTTACATACAAAATTGATTAATATCATGTAAATACCTACAAAAAATAACCAACTTCAAAAAAACTCAAAAACTACTTGTCAAATCTCGCTCAAATTTATGTGGAACCACATGACAAACACCAGCTATCGATTAAAAAAAGAATCATCAAAATCGGTTCATCCACAAATAAGTAGGTACTTACATACAAAATTGATTATTATCATGTAAATACCTACAAAAAATAACCAACTTCAAAAAAACTAAAAAACTACTTGTCAAATCTCACTCAAATGTATGTGGAACCACATGACAAACACCAGCTATCGATTAAAAAAAGAATCAGTAAGAAGAAATAAGTAGGTACTTACATACTTTGACTAATATCATGTAAATACCTACAAAAAATAACCAACTTAAAAATCGAAACGAGGTTTTTTCAAAATGGCAGACTTGTAGGTATGCCAGGTTCCGTAGAAAAATGTTCAAACCCTTTGGATAAGATATTTTACAAGTATATTGAGAATGATAAAAAGTATAAGAATAATTTAAAATAAAATACCTTAAATTATGTAAAAAATAATAAAAACAAAATTAAGCTAAAATTATCATTACTCTTATTTTATTGCACCTAAAATTCCAATGAATAAATCAAAATAAAGTATACTTTCACCCCAACTCAGAGCAGTTACTAATAATAATAATAAAAACCCTTCCACACTCATACCCCCGCAGTAGGTTACAAGTATTTACCTGTTTCGCGGGTGGCATGGACTACACATATAACACATCACAATAACAGCCATGACACGAGTACAAATATTTATCTGTGACATAAATATTTGCCCCGCCGGAAATCGAACCCGAAAACCCTCGCTTCGCAGTTCGCAGGCAGGATCACTACCAACTAGGTTACAGGATCTAAAGCTACGCACGGGGTCATGAACCTCACGGCCGCGCGCGACCGGCTCACGGCGTGGCGGTCGAGTTTACACTCAGGGGAGCGGGGTATAGGGGAGTGAACAAAATGCCTACAACGGTCGGATAATCTCGCCTTAATCTATTATCTATCTTTTTACTTCCCGTCGCGTTGTCTTCATTCAAGATTCAAATAATTATGTGGTACTCTAATGAAATTGCTTATTATAGCCAATTCAAAATTCTGATTATTGAGTACCATTTGATTTATTATTGGCTCACGATTCTGTTATTTTTATTTTTGAACGAATGTTTCTTCATTTGTTACGTCATTTTTAGTTTTCCTTGTTATCATTTGTATTGTGTCATCTAGAACCCAATTCAAGTGTGTTTTTATCTAAGCGATGTCTTGGCTGACTTCCGTTGTTTCGTAATAGCCGTTTTCGTACGGAAATTCTTACACTAGGGGTTATCGATAGTTAGGTTAATGGATATTTAACTTGTTTGGTGGTCTATTACCGATATAGGTAAAGAAGTAGTTTAGTCAGCTGAAAACATACGTAAAAATAGATAAATAATTAAATAAACTCTTACACACTCATACCCCGCAGTAGGTTTATACCTGTGTCACGGGTGGCATGGACGACACATGTAACACATCACAATAACACTCTGCACCCGAGTACAAATATTTATCTGTCACATAAATATCTGCCCCGGCCGGGAATTGAACCCGGGACCCCTCGCTTCGCAAGCTGGATCGCTACCAACTAGGCTGCAGGATCGTATATATATGTTTAGTTCTCTCTATTCCTCATAGATTCAATTATGCTATCTGAATTTTGATGTGTCTTCGATCGGTTTTAACTATATGATTTAATCTTTCTTTTTCAAATATTATGTGCGTATTAGAAGTTAATTATCACTTGCTTCGGTGAAAGAAAACATCGTGAGGAAACCTGCACACCGGAGAATTCTCCATAAAAAAGTTCTCGAAGGTGTGTGAAGTCTACCAATCCGCACTTGGCCAGCGTGGTAGACTATGGCCTAACCCTCATTTTCTGAGAGGAGACCCCGAGCCCAGCAGTGGGACAATTATGAGTTGTTGCTTGCTTCTCTTAGGGTGGATATGACTAGCCAGCTATCAACGAGCTGACGCTCGTTCACAAAAAAAGTTATTCTTCTCTCATGTCATGTCATGTCGACCGATGTAGACGGCGAGGTACACACGGTACCACTGTACCACCACAGCTCATGTGTCGTGGGAGATCACTTTCTACGGTGTTGTGTTGCATTGTAGATAGTTTCACTTTTACGTACGCCGTAATGAACACTGCTGGTAATTGATACCGCTTTGGATACAGTTTTTCTTACGTAGTACGTACGAGGAGGTACGACGTCGTAGCTTTGTTTAGTGGATGGTTGACTGTCTTCTGTGAAGCGAGGGATCTTGGGTTACAGGGTCTTATGTGAAAGATATTATGTTTGTTCGTGGATGTTAGTGATATGTTATTTCGTTAGTTTATTCGACGACCCGTGTGATGGTGTGTGATCACCATTTTGGACCACCGTGCCAAGAGTCCTGGATTCGATTCCCAGCGAGGCGGAAGTTTGTTGTGTTTAAAATTCAGTTCTCAGTCTGGATGTGTGTATTTTTGCCTTTGTGCGTTATCCATGGGATCCACTAGTGGCTAGTGGTGGGGCTATGAGTGTGTAGCTTTATTTCTTCTCTGCCATCCACGTCACTGGTATTCCTATTGCGGAGGTCTGGCTGAGAGCCAGTTCTATCTTTCTTTCCAATCTCTTCTTTCTTGATCAAAAGAACTTGGTGACTCAGTGACATGCATGACTGATCCCCGTAGGCAGGATCAGACTCTTTAACCCTCGCTAATCGGTAATTTACGATACCCTCTCTTATACCTAGTAGGAAATATTAGCATGTGGTTTTCTATATTAACCAGGAATGTAAGAAAAAACTCAATACAAATAACCGTCTAGTCTTAAAAAGTATTTTTATGAAGCTGTAACACCATTACACTATCAAATAAAAACATAACTTAATCCCTGTCAATAAAGTCGAATTTCCTGCAAGCAGTCCCCTACGTCGTTAATCCTTAGTACTATGAAAAATCGTACTTTCTCATTGTCAATAGCTATAAGGTCGAAAATGGCGTAAGGAGGTGGTGTGAAGCCTTTGTTGATCACCTGTCTGTAGTCACGAAAAACGAATAATGGGTTCGTTGAACTCGGTTAGTTAACCCGCCACCGGTGACGTCAATTTGACTTACATCTTTGGTGACGCCGGTCCCACGCACCAGGATTTTCAACTTAATTTTTTTTCAAGAATTAACTATTAACTGACCTTTTAGATAGCTTAGTGTTAAAATTAGTTACTTTTAGGTCAATAAAACAAAGGTATCTCATAAATCACAGCTTGTTTACTAGGATTTATACATATACACTCAGAACACTGCTTTATTGACAAGTTTGGTGATATAACTTTTTTTTTATTAAACAATAATAACAATCGTATAGTTTTATAACTAAATCAGGTTTAATCAGTCTTATGACAGTATAGACTGTAAAAAAATTAAACTACAACTTTAACCTTAGAACAAAAAAATTAAAAAAAAAAACGTACTAATTTACTTTACTTCTCCCTTGAGTTTTTTGTTTGATTTGGTGTGGTATCTTCTGGTACACCATCATGTTCATCTGGTGACGATAGCAATTCGTCGTCGTCATGTGTTATTATGTCATCAAAGATCCTGGAGACGACTGTTCACGTTCAAAACTCATGCTGAAAGGATAAACCAATTTATGCTTTAATATTATTATGATGTATAATATTTGTGACACTACGAATAAAACCACGTAAAAACTTGCTAATTATATATTAACTACTATAACAGTGCAAAATTTAATACACAAACGTGAAATGTACAGTAAAAGTTAGTACAAAATGCGAATAATAAAAAATCATTCATGTCCTTTTCACTTACATGTTTGGTGACGCCGGTCTCACAGACCGGGTTAGCACCAATACTCGGAAACCTGTGCCCGATTCGCCGTCATGGGGTAGACTGGCTGCAGAAGGCGTCCAATAAAGCAGCTACTCGAAAGCACGACCCATATTGATGGCGGGTGTAAAAGTTATAATAGTTTTTTTAACCACCCGGTCTCACAGACATATGCGTCACCGTTGGCGGGTTAATCGTAATGTCGAAAAACTTTAGTAATTTGTTGTACTGTTGCGGTGATGACTGATGAAGTATCGGTGTGTCTACGTGGACTAGTTAGGTTTCCATGGTCAAAACTGAACCTTTATAGTTTCGTCGTGGCAGTCCGTCGTTACTTCGTTAGTGCTAGAAAGCTGTAATTTGGTATGGTATTAAAGCCGTAGAATAAAATATTTATAAAAAAAATACGTCCTCTACAGGTAACGTGATTGTTTACCTCATAGTGTGCGGTATCTTTGAAAATTCTTATTGGCTATTCTTCTTATTGGCTAGTCACTATAGTTTCATAAAATCAAATTAACTCTTTAAATAATAATAAAATTGCTGTAACAATTGGACCAATTGACCGAATCGCTGGTCAATTGTCCAAACGTTGTGGAATTGAATTAGCTAACTTGACTGCCGCGTTAAGTACTTTATTACTGCTGATTTGTTTTTAAATGTAAATAGCTGTCATCGGTTGTGGATGAAGGAAAGGGTGCTGTCGACTTTACTGACCTGGGTTAATTCATGCAGGTGTCGTGGAAAAGTCGCAGTGGCCGGACAGACCCTTCTAAAACCCCGGACATTTAGACGAAAAGATGTTTTCGCGAACACCTAAGTAAAGATTTTTTATTTCACTTAGTCCAGATTCCCCTGATACATATATTCCCCCGGATGATCCATTAATTAGGGGAAATCTGGGGAAACCCGGACGGGTGCCACAACGAAAAGCACGAAGCTTCATTGGTGTAACTTATGTTTCACCTACGAGTATTAGGGGCCATCTATAAATTACGTCACACTAATTTCATGACTTTTTGATCCCTCCCCCGTCCTTGTCACAGCTGGTCACATTTGTGTGTCACACCTAGTGTGCGTCACATATTATGAAATTTTACACCTAGAAATTATTAAATTACAACAGCAGTTCGATTTTGAAATGTGATGTCACGAAATTTAGACCCCTCCCACCCCTTGTCACACAATGTCACTACATCGACCCCCCTCCTCCCCCCTTTCGTGTGATGTAATTTATGGACGGCACTTCGAATGCACTCTGCCACGGGCAAAAGCTAGTATGATAACATATGTATGTGTGTTAGTTTGTGTATAAACGAGTAAACGACGCAGTTACGCTATTACGTGATGTTTTTTGTCGTGTTTGTTGTTTGTTGCGCATTTATACGATCTTTAATTAATGCTGCCAACGTAATAATTTAGTGCAGTGCGGCTCGCGGCTGCGGCTACGGTCGATGCGATGCGGCTTGCGATTCGAATCTAACATTGGCGAGGTCGGATACTGTCTGTGAAAGGAATACTCGCTATTGTTTGGGTTCCCATTAGGGATTAATATAAAATTACCGTTTTATTAACTGAAGTGCCGATAGCCCGATGGCTTGTCGAATACCCTCTCTTTAAAACCTTTACCTCCTTACATCGATAACCTAAGGCACTGGTTCCCAAACTTAATATGTATATGCATCACCGCGGCACACAGTGGGCTGAAAATCGGGCGGAAAAAGCCCACGTTAAGAAAGTCTAATCTTATGTCTCAACTCGCAACAGTCGCGTAAGCCGCAATCATCGCACGCCGCAGTCGCATGCTGCAGCGATCGTAACACCAACAACAGCTACACCAGCAGGAAGTTTAGCTTTATGTAACGAGAAAAAATCGATTCCTCATAGCTGTGGATAATCGATCATTCGTCGCGTAACGAGTCTTATTTAATTGTCATAAGCTGTATGGGAAGGTAACACGCGTGTGTTGAAATGTGTTGTGTAAGTGTGTGTATGAAATCAAAATGAAGCGTCGAATCTTAAAATCTATGTACACAACTACACACAGGACACACGCACAAGCTTTTAAAATCGATTTCGAGGAAACGATTGTGGCAGTGTAATTAAGTCCATCTATCTTTACTACTGCCTACTGTCCAGGGCGATTCGACGATCGCATATAAGCTGCATGATGAAACATTGGCAATAGACAAACGCGACGACGTCGCTCTATGGACAGATTTTGTATTTTTACTATGCAAGATGCACGGACCTAAAAAAAAGACGAACGTAATCCCAACAACAAATTCGGTGAAGCACTCATAGTAATACCAACTCTATTCGTACAAGTACACACACCCATACATTGACACCATACTGCTTTGACATTGACACCATCGCGAATCAAAAATTACGCACACATGGTAAGCGGTCGGCCATTGCTATGCTTCACTCTCGATTATACGAGGTTACGTCCGTCTTTTTTTCACGTCCGTGGCACGATGCAAGTAAGTGACAATTGACGATAGGTCGATAGCCTGCGTATGACGTGGTTCTGCGTGGAAAGAAGAAGGCTTAAGCCAACCTCTCTGAGACGCTTCTGAACTAGACTAGAACTGTATTACACAGAGTGGACGATTTAAAAGCCACTTGTGGGCGCTTAAGACTTGCGAGAGCGCTGCGGCGCGCCGGAGAAAACAAAAAAATATGTTTGGAGGCGATGTTGATCAGATCTAAGCAAACGAGTTATTATGATCCTAATTATTTGCCTGTTTAATAGCTCAGCGGGGCTTTGAAACTTTGAGAACCTGTGGACTGATATTGTTAAGTAAATTAAAGGTCATCGGACTTTGTACCACCCACTCTAATCCCAATGGGACATTATGGTGGTATGGTCCGATACTGAAATACTTACCTACCCTCGTAGGCCGTAGCTTAACATTCTTCTACTATAAACAATCATGAAAAACGTAACGTATTCCCTGGATGGGTGGAGGCGTGAAAGTTGTCAGCTGCTAGTGTCCATGGACGATGGTACATCTAGCCATCAGGTGATTCAAATTCTCTTCTGACAGTTGTAAATGTAAATACATTTAACCAACATCAATCCCTTTTTGTAAAACGATGAGTAGCGAATAATCTTTCTTATAATGTTAATAAACTTTACCACAAAAAACTACATCACCTAAAATATCAATTGAGATTCTAGTTAAGCGTTAACTAACACCAGTTAACCTAACAAGTAAAAAACTCATTAATATGTAGGTATTATTTTCTAGTTCTATGCGTATTTGCGGCTTTACAGGATAACTGCCGTACATCCATGACAAAACTCCTAACCCCAACTGTGCCTCAACCCATGAAAATAACAATCAATACAGATAATAAAGCAATAAAAGGAAATTAAACTTGCATTTCCGTCCCATCGACTGTACAAACGGTTTAGGGATGTCGATACGGTCTGTAGTGTTGTAGGTACTATGTTCACTTAAGTATTGATGTTTTTTGGTACAATTTTACTTACCTACGGTCGAGCGGTCGTTCCTAATATTCTATCCATTTTCTAGTAAAGTTTGTTCTTTCTTTTTTCTTCTTCCTTGTTTGGCAACACATCAGTGATGCCTTTGGTGTGGCTGATATCAATGGGCGATGACAGCCACTTACAAGATCGCCAGCTCATTTTCCGGCTATTACCATAAAAAGTTAGTTAGTAAAAATAATAGATCTAACCATTTATAATGCGTGTGTAGGATTAGTAAGATTTGTACCAGGTACAATAAAGTTTTATCGATATATCCGCCCGTCTCTAACACAACTCTAATTGCTGTCAAGCACGCACCGAGGGATGGCAAATAAATATTCCAATTGGTTACTATTAACTGCTCGTTTTCACGGAAGCTAGACACGAAAACTTACTTTCAGAAAACATTTATTTACCTAGATATCGGTTGGTTAACGTTAGACAGTAAATATTCGTTTAGCGATGTCGTTGATTTCGTT
This sequence comes from Thymelicus sylvestris, assembly GCA_911387775.1. Classification (NCBI taxonomy): domain Eukaryota; kingdom Metazoa; phylum Arthropoda; class Insecta; order Lepidoptera; family Hesperiidae; genus Thymelicus; species Thymelicus sylvestris. The sequence continues at coordinate 556,528 of OU426912.1, read as the reverse complement.
TCCAAGGAGCCAAGCCTTTTGTTTTCACATTGCCAAGTCCCTTATATTACATTCTATTGATTTTAATTGTTAATTAATACCATTATTATTATTATTTCTCCATGGTGTTCGCCTGGATAGCTATCACCTTTGAGCATAAGTTGCCAAACGATTCGTCGCGTTCCGGCTGGGGGCTTGAGAGCCAGTTCTTTATTTCTTTTTCTTCACTCTTGGTCGGCAACGCATCAGTGATGCCTTTGGTGTTGCTGATGTCCATGGGCGACGATAGTCACTTACCATCAGGTGGAACGTCAGGTCTTTTGCCGGCTATTTCCATAAAAAAAAAACGGGTATCAGAGTTAATTCTACTAATTTCTGACAATATTATAAATATGAAAGTTTGTAAGGATAGGGTGTTTATTGTCCCAGAAAACGCGGGCGAAGCCTCAATCAGAGCGCCAGTACGACTAGTGACAAAAACAGTAGTACTTCAATCTGGCCAGTAGGTTAACGTTCCCACTTCCCACATACTGCTAACTCGCGGCATTACAGTTAATGTAATGTGGTTAATGTTTTCAATCGTTCGCTGTTAATGCACTAAACCGACGATAAAATAATATTGCTTGGCCGCTACGAATGCAACATTGTCCCATAATGACTGTCTGTTGTTCGGTGTTCCAATCGGTAATGGTGGTCACTCACGGTCATTCCATCGCGTCATTTTTGGAGCCACGCCAAACGACATATGTCAAAATGGTTGGATGCCAAACATGATGCACACTCACGATCATTCCAATTCTCTTTCATTTGCGCGTTTGACCTCATCGAAAGACGTTGACATGACGTTGCGTTCGGAAGCCATTTTGTTACAAAAAATTATACAATGACATTTGGAAGTGTCTCCTTCGTTCGACGTCTCGGCGCGAAACAGGGTTGGATTTTCTACTATAATAATTATAGTATTTACACTATAATTTCACCCTTTGTACTATGTACTATCCACATCTAAGTATAGTACGCTAAAATACTATAATTTTATTTGGTCCCGAATGTTTAGTTTTAAGACATATTATGAATATTTCGACAGTGCGTGTATCCGACCGAATTCTGATCTTGCGTTTCCTGTCTCAATGTCCTCAGCAGTAGGCTTCTTTTTTTTTACACGAATAAGTTAATGCTTGACCACAATCCCACCTGATGGTAAGTGTAGATGTGGTCCAAGGTGTCTTTTGTTCCTTTCCACTAACAGTAACTAATCTCGTTCCTTATGATTCCTTCCATTCCATACGAAATTCAATCAAAGCGATAACAATCGCTTGCGAATTTGTGTGTAATAATACGTTTATTTACGAAGTTCTTCCAACTACTTGACTTGAAAGTAAAAGTATTTTTTCCATTTCAACAAAGGGGGGGGCGGGGTGCAAAAGCAGTTGATGTACCGATTTTGTGCTTGCAACACTCAGTGTACTATAATTTTTTTTATAAATACTATACTTTTCATTGTTTTGTACTATATTTTTCAATGTACCTAAATCCAACCCTGGCGCGAAATGAACAAAAAATGGATGTGGGTTTGCGCATTCACGATCAGTCGGCGCGATGTTGCGGCGTGACGACATGGCGCGATTGGAAATCCAGAGTTTTATATCACGCCATCAGTTTTTCACATTCACGATCAAATTTTGGCTGTATATCACGCCATTTGACGCGATGGACTGACCGTCAGTGGCCACCTTAACGGCTGGTTCCAATATTGTATCTGTCAATCTACCAGTAATCTGTAGTAAAGTTTGTAAGTTAGATACATTATAACAACTTTATGTGGCTTTTATACAGGGTGTCCCGTAAGTAGCGGATCAACCGAAGGTGACAGATAGCTTGAAAGTTGACCTATCATATGTCAAAAAATTACCTTTGTAAAAGTGTCACCGTTTTCGAGATATTGACCAATCTTTAAAATTTAGAAAATTCGGCTCCTTTACCCTACTTTTTCCTGTTGAGTCCACAAATGAGCAGGTATTTTGATAAATTTTTTTCCTAGAGCTCTCAGATAGTTGCTTTATAATTATCAGTATGTAATATTGTTGAAATTATTAGGGAACGCTGAGAAAATAGCGTCTACTTTGGATATTTTTGTTTTTGATTTTCTTCGACACAACTTTGATGCGAGGTGGTTGAAAAAAAATGTACTGGGCAAGTATGCCCCGGTATTTTAAAAACTTGTCTGTTTAATGCAGATTTTAAAAAGGTACAATACAGGCTACTTTGATAGGGAAAATTTTCAAGTAAAAGCCATTTCAGTGTTAAAGGGGTGAATTTGAATCAAAAGTTATTTTACTGTTTACTGTTATGGGATGAAGTTTTTCAATGGTTTTTGCTTTATATTACGTTACGTTAAATTTTTGCTCTAATAAATATTGAACATAATGATTATTTTCTGATATTCCAACCTAATAAAGAAATTACCAATTACTTAAAAAATATTGTTTATTTCAAAAATAATGCTATGATTTACTGTTTTTTTTAATACTAGATGATCAAGAAGCCTTGTAAATTATTGTTTTAAAATTATTTTTGTACGAATATTCAACAAAAAACAAAGAATGTGAAAAAATGTAAGTAAAATAATTATTTTTGTTTATTTTATCGTACAAAAATAATCTTAAAGCAATAATTGACAAGGTTTGCTGATCATCTAGTATTAAAAAATAGTAAATAATAGCATTTTTTTTGAAGAAACAATATTTTTCAAGTAATTCTTAGGTAATTTGAAATTTCTTTTAAAAGTTGAAATATCGCAAAATAATCATTATTTTAAATATTTATTAGAGCATAAATTTAACGTAACGTAATATTAAGCAAAAACCATTGAAAAACTTCATCTCATAACAGTAAAAAATAAAATAACTTTTGATTTAAATTCACCTCTTTGACACTGAAATGGCTTTTACTTGAAAATTTTCCCTATCAAAGTAGCCTGTATTGTACCTTTTTAAAATTTGCATTAAACAGACAAGTTTTTAAAGTACCGGGGCATACTTGCCCAGTACATTTTTTTTCAACCACCTCGCATCAAAGTTGTGTCGAAGAAAATCAAAAACAAAATTATCCAAAGTAGACGCTATTTTCTCAGCGTTCCCTAATAATTTCAACAATATTACATACTGATAATTATAAAACAAGTATCTGAGAGCTCTAGGAAAAAAAAATTATCAAAATACCTGCTCATTTGTGGACTCAACAGGAAAAAGTAGGGTAAAGGAGCCGAATTTTCTAAATTTTAAAGAATGGTCAATATCTCGAAAACGGTGACACTTTTAGTAAGGTAATTTTTTGACATATGATAGGTTAACCTTTAAGCTATCTGCCACCTTCGGTTGATCCGCTACTTACGGGACACCCTGTATAGATATTAAGCTATGACACTTACGATTTACAAGGTCCTAAAAAAACGTTAGTTTGTATCGACTAGCTGTATATGGCCTAACCAAAGTAACCAATGATATTATATGTATATTGTATGTATGTACAGAATAATCTTTGGGTCTTAGTTCTTACGTAGAAGAAGTGATCGAAACTTCGGACGGTGTTTTTACTGTTTTTCTTAAAAAATATAAATAATCAAGTAAATATCGTCACTGAAATGTTTTTACTTTACCCGTAAGTATTTCTTTTTATTTTCTTTGCTTCTTTCTTTCTTTAATTTTCAATGCGTGGCTTCTTTTTGTTTGTGTTGTGTTTTAATCTAGTATTCGTTGTCTTATTTGCTTGTTTTCGTTAACTAACTAACTATGATTTTGGAATTAATTCTGTTATTATTTTTATTACCCCAAGCGCAAGACATTTTTCACGTGATTTGCTGCTTTTATAAATAAATGTTTTTAGTTTTAAATATTTACAAGATCAGCTCAAAACGTAGTGTGCATAATGTACAATACACTTATTTACGTAAGTTTTTTTGTGTCCGTAAAGGTGCACTATTAAATTGCCAAGACAAAACTAAATATTAAGAATATTGCGTTTTAATAACTTAGACTTTGGCAACCACTGCTTAGCTTAAAAAATCGTAAATAGTCGCTTAAAAAACAATCAAAAGATAAAATCATCTATAAAAGCATAGCAAAATATCAATTTTAAATAAATCGTTTCTTTACAGCGATCTTCCTGATGAAGAAGACAAGAAATCACCCGTTCTCCTGCTGGGAGTGAACAAGATATCGGATTCTCCATCCTTTGCCCGTAGAAGATCAGTCGACCCTCACGCCTCGGGGTCAATAAGATTCTTTCGCCCCCCGAAGTCCAAATACACTCGTGGACTCAATGGAGACGAGAGACTAGAAAAGATTCGACAAGATCTCCTCATTCACAAACACAGAGCAGACACGTACATTCCAAACCCCAGCCATGAAGTATCGTTAGAACCAGATAATAGAACGTGCATTAAGCTCAGTTGCGTTAGAAGTTGTATCTGCGATCGAAACAAGTCCTCTTCCAATAGAGGCTCCTTCTCCTTCCACAGGCCTGAGCTGAGACAATCCTCTCTCTGCCCCTCAGAACCATACGGCAGCAACAGAAGAGATTCGTCAGAGAACGACATAGAATTCAAGTACACAGAACACATTCCAGATACCCAACCGTCGAGCAGCAAGCAAAACTCGTACAACGTGACGCCGAAATCAACGGAACGAAGGCACTTCTTGCTCGCCAACTTAAACGAGAGATTCCGGAAGACTCTCAGCTTGGACTCGCGGAAAATTGAAACCAACAGGGTCCCGCTGAGTTTGCCACAGGAAAATCGACCGAAATCGCTAGTTAACACGAGTAATATTTGCGTGCAGTACAAATCTGGAGATCCGTTCGTGGCACCAAATTTTGAGAAGGCGAGCCAGCCTAAGAAGAAACGAAAATCGTTCTTTTCCCTAGACACGTTCTTCGATTCCAAAAAATCTGATACATCATCCATAGATGACTACTGCTCGTCCAAATACAAGCGCTTCGAGCTCGAAAGCGACGATTCGCCGTTGTTCAGACGAGAGATATCTCCGCAAAATCGCGAGAAAACGCCAGACCTTTTAAATTTACCCGTTATAATTGACTCGGTGCGGAAACAACAGTCTAACACGCGGCGACAGTTAGAGAAATTAGAAAAGCATTACTATAAAAGCCTTTGTAAGCCTCAAACGGTAGTGGACGCGGTCCCAGCTGACGCGACCGACGCGCAAGGCCCGAGCGGGCATACCAATCAACTGTTTGTGTATGACGATGACGTAGAATACATAGAACCCATACGGAGTAACTTCACCAGTCAGAGCACCTTGATTCTAGATAAAACCGATACTCTAACCAGTACAAAAAACCCTGATTCCATACTTACTATTAACACGGATGAGACTGATATAAAATTACCTAGCTCAACAGTGTCGCCTAAATCGAATGACGTCAGGAGTCTGGAAAATGATCTGGATAGCATAGGGGCATACGAGATCGAAGTGAAGGAGACAGATTTGTTGAAGGACAGCGCGAAGAAACTCGTTGTCAAAGTAATGGATAAATCTGTGGATTCGATCGGCAGTTGTTCCTTGGACGTGGACGCTAGTACCGATTTTTCAGGTAAATAGAACTGTGTGTATGTGTGTGTTTCTTCGTTTTATCGTCTGCATGTTTTCATGTAGTCTATTTTATATTTCATTTATTTTTTATATTGACGTGTTTATTTTAACACTTTTTATTATTAATCTTGTGTCTTATTACATTTATTTTCAATCTTTTCCACGAATATATCTTAACCCGTGTTAAAATAAATACTTTTTAACTATTATTATCATTTATTATTATGTCGTATCATAATAAATTTCATTTGTTTGTATTATTTATCTTGAGTTTTCTTTTATTTCCTTTATCGTATTATTGTGTTGCTTATCATAGTACATTTCGTTTCGTATCTTTTTAAGAAAGGTACAGTTCTTTGTTCTTACTTTAACTTTTCAATCTTAACGTACTTTTCTTTAATTACAGTGTTAATTTCACATCCATATTCAGCACTTCAAGTCGTTTTACTAAAATATCTTACAACCTTATCATACGAGTAGTAGTAATAAGTACTATTGTTTCTTCTGTGGTATAACTATGAATCATATTCTAGAATGTAGTATTGGGAAGCTATATAAGATCAACAACGATTATTTTTATAGTTTCCAATATTTTAAAATGCATAGAAAAATTTCAGATCAAATTCAATACCATTTAATGTATTCAAAGCTTAGCGCTATGCGCTATAGTCTTAAATATAGTGCTCTTCATCTAACCCCGGTCACTCACATGCGCGCAAATGTTTGATATTTTTACGAATGTTTGCACCTATGTGAAGGGCGGTCAGGCAAATGGGTTCGCTTAAGAGTATACAAACCCATTTCCGCTTCCTCCTACACTTTGTTCACGAATTTTCAATCTTGCTGTTGTTATTATGTTGTTGATATTCAAATCCATTTTCAATACAGAAAATGAATGGTAGTACGATTAGACGCCACAAACCACGAAAAATTAAGACTTAAGTCACCCTTTTTAGTCGTGTGCGCAACTGGTCGCACGAATGTGTGGGAGACTACACGAAGGTTCGAGGTTCGCGCGCTTTGATGTGCGACAAAAAACCGACACAGCTTGGAAAACCCCGAATGCCTCGAAAACTTCGCATAATAATATAAAAGTCACTAATTTCAATCCCATCAAAAACATAAATGTAAAGTGAGAGTCAATTTCAAAAAAAAAAGAATTGAGATCTGAATGGGTGCCAATTTCTGTGTAGAAAAGCCTAAAATTTTAGTCACAAGAACATGTAATTCAAGCTCCACATTTGACTTGGTTAGTTTTCACGTACCTACCTAGGCTATATTATATCTATGTAATTAGCTTCGTCAAATCTGTTACGTTAATGACTTATGACACTCTTCTCTAATTTGGTTTGTTGGTTGCTAACTAATGAAAACTAGCCAAGTCAAATGTAAAGCTTGAATTACATGTTCTTGTGACTAAAATTTTAGGCTTTTCTACACAGAAATTGGCACCCATTCAGATCTCAATTCTTTTTTTTTTGAAATTGACTCTCACTTTACATTTATGTTTTTGATGGGATATCATTTCTTTTTGTATAGAAATTAACTGCAATTAATTCAAGCTTTACATTTGACTTGGTTAGTAATCAAGAATACCATTAATTACATACATATACCAAATTTCACAAAGATACAATGATAAATGCAGTTTTTATTCCAATTTGAATCTTTAAAATGCTCTACTGTAAAATTGCGATTTTGGGAACAACTTACGTAGGAGGTATCGTGCTCATCAACTAAATCTGTAGTTAGTGCGCCGTGGTCCGAAATACGGTACCTATTATTTCATTATTTATAAGTAATGATCTTCCACTATTGATGTCCGCTAAATATTGAAATAATAATTAATACTAAATCCCAATTATTATATCGTAATAAATACGAAAGTCGACTATACTCTTATTAGTTACGAGTGACCGTCCTCGCTTTGCTTTGGTTTTCTTATTTTTTTACACCTTGGGTTACGTTATTGGAGTTTTATTAAGGATCCCTAATTTATTGAAAATATAATATAGCCTATGTCACGCGGGGATAGTGTATCTTCCCAACAGTGACGGAATTTTTCAAATCGGTTTAGTAGTTTCGGAGCCTATTCAATGCAAACAAACAATCAAAACTATTAGTACAGATAAGTTGTTTGTGTTCAATGACATCGTGCAACAATAAATTTTGAAACAATAGGTACTTCGAATTACTTTAAACTGGTATAATTACGGAAATAATACAAAATTTTGTGGTGTAATCTTGTAGATTAGAGAAAAATAATTTTTTACACATTAAAAATAAAACGACGTAATACAATGGAAATAACGTCCCCTGACGAACCACTAATCTTCACGTAAATGTATATCGACGACGATGTTCAAATACCACCTAACTGACATTCGGGGTCAAAATGACTTTTCTATGCCATTCGTCTTAGAGTTCAATTTTGCATCTACTAGCGAGAACTCCTAAGCGATTTTGTGGAAATTGGCGCCACAAACTAACCGTGCCAATACCTCTTAAAATCACATTTTGAGCGTGTAGGTTAATAATGCTGGTAATATATTCTAACTTGGTATAACAAATACCTCCTAAGTTACTTTTGCTTAAGTTTTGCTGCCAATATCTCCTATTTACTATCAAACGCGTCCAAACTTGTCCGCTGTCGCTAAATTACTGATTGATTGAATGGCAAATAGTGAGCAAAAGAGATGAAACGTTTGAACGGGCGACTCACTCACCGCGTCGTCACGCGGCAGCCGGCGCTTGCGGTTTGCCGTTCTTATAATGTTGATTTTTGTCATGAATGGACAAGTGTTTTCGTATAAAGCTTCTATTTAGCGAAGACAAGGATTATTGATTGTTGTTTTTGGTGATACGACTCTGATAAGTTGTTATTTTAAATAATGTATGAAAATATTTGTAATTTATGTGTTTTTTTTAACTCGAACACAAAACTATTATGTAGATAGGAGCTATTAATTTTAAGATTCAAAGTTTTTTTAGAACCGACTATCAGATAACTAGTAGATAGAAGTTATTACTTTTAATATTCAAAGGTTTTTATAAAAGAACTAATATCTAATGAATAGATAGGAGTTATTAATTTTTATCCATCTATCTATTATTAATGTGTTGAGCAGTGCCACAGAATGACATTATGTTACACAATTCGAGCCACAAATTTCATCTTTTAAAATTCTTAACATCATCATCGACATTACCAGTATGTAGATGTCTACTACTAAACATATACCTCTCCTATTGACCTCCAGAGCGACCGATCCAATGTTTAACGTATATTATATCTAATATGAAAATTCAGGTACTAATCAGTTAACGACAAAACATCAGGTAGAAAGCACTGGTTCGAGAAAAGACCAACATCAAACATCAGCCAAGCGGTCGCAGAGTCAGATAGATATTGGATCACCGATTTCTTTCAAACGTAGAAAGCATGAAATAGCATTACCCGTGATGGAAGAATCTTCTAAACTCTTATCATCTGTAGTGGAACAATCTGCAATTATCTCATTACCTGTCGTTGAAGAATATCCTTGTGTAAGTATTATTTCTCGCAGTGAACATAAGGTGTTGGAATCAATGCCTCTATTGCCCATATATCTCCTACAAAAATCTCTCTCGCTTTCGCATTTGACACAAGACATTGGAGCTGAAACTAGTCTCCAGCGAAAATGTAAGTCTGACTTGATATACGGACATCAGAATGATGGTGTAAACGAGCATGATGTATGGGTTTTGATTTCCGGTAATACAGACGTAAATCTTGCGGTCGAGTGTGAACATTATGCAATAAATCACGATTATAGGAAGTCAGTTAGACTTTTACAGACCAACCTGCTTTCAATCACAAGTAATGAAGTCGCAAATAATGTCATAGTGCCAGGAGCTCAACAATCAAAGTGTATTTCTGAGAAAACGAAATCTCTTTCGCTTTCTGATTTAACATCGGACACAATAATGTTTCCGATCGTTATCCGAAGATATAAATCAGTCATGACCCTGACACACGATTCCACTTTAACGTTTTCTGGTATTCGTAGCCCAGAACATCAACAACCGTCAGATGACGATGAGGAATATATCCCAACAAATAATCTTGACCAATCTATAGGTAACTGACTGCGAAAGTGGCATAGAAGAATTTTACGGAGATCTCGACGCAGGAAAAATGCAAAGACTGAAAGCTAAGCCCAGTGAATGGGCCAAGAACGAGGCTAAAGCACTAAGAATGAAAGGTGAAGAGTACATTGGCTACCAAAAACCTCGCGGAGAACGAGCAAAACAGAATGTTTTAAGATCAGCAAGACATCTGGGGGCTACATGTAGATAACTCTGATTTTTGTAAAAGAAGCAAACTAAGGGGTTGTTAGCAATTTACTGAGGAAACACGTAAAAAAATTCACAGCACTTCTGGAAAAACCTTAATTGGGATCAACGCAAGATATTTGTGACTGGTCTTATAACACGTGCACCCACAAATCGAAAAACTGTGAAGAATTAGCCAACATCGAGACGTCAAGGGACTCTACAATACTGTTTGCCACTGACGAGCAAAGGAGACCAAAAAGTTCAAGTTTGCAGGGAAATGTTTTTAAGTACACTAATAGTATTATGTATAAAGGTTTTAAGAACAAGAAGTTTAGGGAAGGAAGATAATTTAATGTTATTATTATTGTGAGAGTTTATAAAAGAATGTTTTTATTTACTAGTCGAGAATACTGACGGTTTTTTTTTTGTTTTAAATAAAGATTACTTCAATAATGTCTAAAATCTTTTATTTGATAATGCCTCGTAACTCCATTACAATAGATTTAAAGTTTACACTGGTGAAACCAACAACTCCTAACTAACACTAACTTGCAAACCGCTTGTCTATACGTAAAATCAATGCCAGCGTCAAATTGATATTCCATTTAAATATATGTCACTGTAGTACACATTTTCATAAATAAAATAAAAAAGCAATTAAACGTTTTTTTCGCCTCCTGTAAAATTAGGTTTTTGTTAGTTAGGTGGTATTTGAACATCGTCGTCGATATGTGCTGTGCACTTCTCACAGGCACTTGGGACACTGAACATCTTCCTCCCGTTGAAAGCTTCAGAAAGTACTAAAACTGATATGTTTCGTTATATATTCACCTTGGAATCCACATAATGACCAGATGTCATCAATTTTGATTGCTACTCTTAAATTTCAGGCATTTTAAGTAAGTGTTTCTAATAGAATCAATTTTTTGAAAAATTATAATAAAATGATAAAAAATTACTACTTTCAGATTTATTCCTTTGTATTCACCCGACTACCTATCTGCATGCCAAATTTTAACTTTCTAGGTCACCTGGAAGTTGGATATAGTTTTGGTCTATAGGTCAGTCAGTGTTAAATTTCTCGATTTTTGGACGTTAATATCTAAATAACCGTTTGAGATGTGTTTATGAAATTTGGAACACCTATGTATTTCACAAGTCTCAATAAATGAGCCAAATTTGACAGGTTTATGTTGAATAGTTTTTGAGTTATGAGGTGGTCAAAAGTGGCTCCAAATGGTTCGTGTAATATTACACACGGTGCTGCTCGTCAATTCTGTTAGCTAAGAAATTGACTTGACACGCTCCGCGTGTCTAGATGCTACCACCATTACGCCTAAGTGCAGATTTAGTTGAACAGCACTTATATCTTGTTGCAATTAGTTGCAATTTGTACTAAAGCACAGAATACATAATCGTACAGACTAAAGTGTAAAATAGTCATGGTGTTCAAATTACATATTTATCTATCTAACTGTTTTAATGTGAGTGATATATGCAAATAAACATATTATTATTCTATAGATAAAATCGTAATTAAATCAAAGTTTCGTAATAAGGATAAACCGTTATGATGAAGTATTGTTCATCGCATGTTAATTCTGATTGTATATGCGAACCATGTCTTAGGAAAGCGCTCATAGCTCATAGCTTGCTTCGATCAGATTTAGTCTTTGCCACATCTACACTTACAATTTAAAAAAAAACTGCGAAAAATAATATCGTCTGATACAAAACAAGTTTTTTTGTTTTTTTTTTTATATTCAGGGTGGCTAGACTGGCAGATAAAAATGTATACACTATCTGTCTGCACTTTCATTAATCTGTGCTACAGTCATTTGTCAATCGCAGAATCGCCCCCTGCTGTCAGATGCTCCAACACTAGAACGTTCCAATTTACGCAGTCTGTTTCCCGTCACGCTAACTTTCCGAAATATATGAGTTTTCAAGGAATTCACATAGCTGAGAACAGACAGTGTAAACGTCTATTTTTAGATTTGTACTGAATTTTAGTTTTAAATGTTGACTTTTAGTATCAATTGTACTTGTGTATGTATTTAACGAGAATACCTTAGGATTTAGATTATCATAATTTATCAGCGAGTAACATTCCAGTCCCGATTTAAATAATTGTACTCGTATACTTTTTAATATATTAATTCACACTGGACTTACTTCGACTTAATAGAGAATAAGGGTCAACGCACATTTATTCGGCGCCATTCGCGTTTCGCCGAATGATTTTGGTTACACTTATTCGGCTCGGCTTCTATCTGCCGCGTACGGCGTCGTAAGAATGCGAACGACTGCTTACGGCGTCGTAAGAATGCGAACGGCTGCGTACGGCGCTGAATACGCTGCGAAGTCCGTCCGAAGACGTTAGTAGGTATAATCTATACGGGAACTATGAAGGTCGCAACCTGTCGACAAGGCCAAGGAGTCAAAAATCTTCCATGTACCTACCTACAGCGCGGCGCTGTTCCGCCGCGTTCGACGTCGTACGCGGCGTACGCGGCCGAAAGATAAAACACATTTGTCGTCGTTTTCTACTTGTTTACCGCGAAAGCGGAATCGGCGCCGAAAAGCCGAAAGGATGCGTACGCGTCTCCATACAAAATCGTTGTTTACTATGGACAAAAGCCGAATGGAGCCGAATAAATGTGTTTTGACCCTAATGGTTCTATGCCTGTATTTACACAAGATTTTTAAATTGTAAGTGGTCTGGCTTTAAGAGACGTCAGTAACATGAAAGGCATGATGACACGTTGCCGGCCAAGAAAGAAAATATTGTCTCTCAAGCCTTAGATAGAATCACCACGAACCGTTTAATGGCGGACTCAAACAAGAGTGGTAGTTAGCCAAGGAAGCTTCACGGAAAGATAATAATACACTAACATTGATACAACCATCGATTTCATCAAGACCATTACAACTTAAATAGTTCTTCAATTTCCGCAAAGAATTAACAGAACTCATGGCGTGGCACATGCCCATACGTGGCGGCAAATACTTATTATGCAGTGTGTGCTATTGACTTATCTAAGAGCATAATTATATTCACATTCCCTATGTCCCTTCGTATTAAGTGCTTTAAGTCCTAGTTAAAGAGTGAATAATATTTTTAATGGTGTGGAAATGAAATGCGACCATTGTCGTGATACTCGTGACTTGTGAGACCTTAATTTTCTGTTGAGCTTTTGAAGGTTGGTAAATATTTGCTCCACAGCATGATCATAAAAAATAAAAAATGTTAGCCGCTGATGAAAGTAGTTCACATCTACAGTCTACAACGTATTATAATAATTTCTTACGCATATACGTATGTTCTTGTATGGTATATAGGTGTGGTACAAGTAGTACGTAATTTTATGGGCATACTTGAGTGTTGGTTTTACTAAAACTTGCGATTTTGCAAGCTCCATTGACAATCAGTAGTACTTTTACTTTCATAAGTAAAACATTGCTTTGCACAATTAGTGTGAGAACGTGTATGGAAGCAAAGATTTCACAGTAGGCGTGACGAATCTATTTACATCTAACACCACTTAACGTATTGCAAAAAAATAAGTGTGTCACTAGAACTCCTGAATCGTATGCATTGTGAAATACGTCATTGGAGTTAGATTTTGTATTGACCTATCAGGTTGAAGATGACCTTAGTATTTAAGAATATCTATTTTTAAAATTGAACATCAAGTAAATTGATGAACAATAAAATATCTAGGTCGATGGAAATCACATACAATGCAAATTGCAAAATACATGCAAACAAAGAAACTCTGCACACACAGATGATTCCTTATATCGACCTCGCGCGTCCTACGCAGATCAGATCTAGAAGCTCGGTCATTGTCATCGAACCACTTGATGAGAACGCTCGGGAGCACATAAAATTATAATAACGTTATTATCTTAAGGCCCCGTTTACTGCTTAATAAAATACAACAAAAACTCTGATATTAAACGGTTATGTGAATAAATTAATAAACATTAAAACTTTATGAACTCATCGACCGTGAAACGGAACGGTACTAAGCTTGCCTCTTGCCACCGGCAGCGTGTGCCGTGTTCTGACGTCTCAGAAAAAATAAAAGTTTGACGTTTGTGATTTGAGTTTGATTTCACGTCATTTCATAAATTTTGTGTAAAGTTTTAATTTGAGTATTTAGAAGTGTGAAAATAAGTTTTACGTGTTTAAATAAACTGAGTATTGTGTATATTGTGGAGTGTGTACCATCCAGAGCCGGTGAGTAGATAGAAGTATGTAGCAAGATAAGTTTTCCTTCGTTGGGTGAATACTTACTTCTTTTTTTTTGTTTTACTTTACTGGTTTACTGAATCTGCTGTGATTCTTCGTACCGTATGTTTGCGATACGCCTGATTTCTTTATATAGGTTTCCTGCTCCGATGACTAACTATTATCTTCATCACAGCGAAATAACATCGTCATTAAGATATTTATCGTGACTAAACGATGTATTTATAGATATTAACTGAAATAATACACCGCGTTTATTTAACTGTGAAAATATTACAAGCGTATGTGGCATTTAATTCTTATATAGATAGGTAGGATATAAGTTTTATGTAAAGTTAAATCTTGGTTGAAAAAACTTTAATCAATTCATAAGTCATAATCAGTGCAATGAATGGGTTATTCCCAGTGGTCAGATTGATGGTCAGACTAGTCTGGCCAACGGGAATTTTTTTTCCCGTTGTTCAGATCAGCTCGTAATTTAGTAAAGTACTGTTGAACACAAAAATACTAAGACGTCATATTATAATTTTTAAATAGGTTTTATTTGAAGAACATCTAAAACACGTAAAACATTTTTTTGCGACGGAACTTTCAAGAGCGTGGCCTTCACATCATTTTCACAGCTATATAGCATCCATGGTGATATTGGAAGCAGTATTGACTCCACCAATATTTCACCCTTAATTTATGCATTGATGTCCGATAAATCGGAACAAAGTTATATCAATCTTTTTAGCATGCTAAGATCACAACTGCCGTTTATCGAACCAAAAATATTTACCCTGGATTTTGAAATTGCTCCATTTAATGCCATAAAAAAAGTATATCCTGGTGCAGAAATAAAAGGTTGCTATTTTCATTTCTCCCATAGTGTGTGGAAGCAAGCAAAAAAATTTAAATTGACTAAATCAAAAACCACAAAACGCATAATAGCACTTTCCGGAATTTTGCCATTACCACCGCCACATTTAATTGACGAAGGTTGGCGATGTATAATTACAGATGCTCCAGATTCGGCCAATATACAGAAATTCAAAAAATATTTTCAAAAGCAGTGGCTGGAGAAGTCTAATTTTAAGCAGACTTGGTCTGTTTTTGGGCAGAGGCACAGAACTACTAACTGTATAGAAAGTTGGCATAAAGAACTAAATAAAAAAATAACAAGAAAAGGACCCGGGATAATCAACTTACTGAGAATTTTACTAAAAAATTATTTTACCAAAATTACAAATAAACGGTCTAAGGAAAATATATTAAGAGACGAATTTATAATGGATTCACAAATGATGTTAACAAGTGGAGAGTTGAGTGTTGGTCATTTTTTAGAACGCTTGAGGTAAAATAATTTTATCTCAAGCGTTTTAAAAAATTACCAACACTCAACTCTCCACAGATAAAAAAATAAATAATAGTTTAAAAAAACTAAAAAACACGCTCTTATAGAAAATCCAACTAAAAAAAAATAGAAAAGTGCTTTTAAAGGTGCTTTTAAAGATTTATCCCTTCTAGTCATTGACACCATGCACCCCACGCTTTTATTACAATTACACGATTCTTAATTAAATTTTATTTTCTATTTTTTTTTTGCTGGATTTTCTATAAAAGCGTGTTTTTTAGTTTTTTAAACTATTATTTATTTTTTCATTTTTAGTTTGATTTTTTTAAATGAAATTTAGGTTTATTTTTCTTTCTTTCGTTCTTTTTTACTTTAAATATTGAATTGTCATCGATCCTCGACAAGTAGGTATACGAAGTTAGAAAGAAATCTGACCGTCTAAAGCTCCCTTCTACTCATTGACACCATGCACCCCACGCTTTTATTACAATAGGGATGTTGACTAATTTTAGGATTCAATTTGATTTAATAGAGAGAACCTTAAGATTCACGAAAAAAATATTATAAAAATAATAATCTTCAATTTAAAAACAAAAATTTATAAAAAAAAATCATTTTCAAATTTCCCACCAAAAACGTCACGTGACGTCACTTACCGATATTCAATACTATCTGTCGACTGAAGTTAGTTGCACTTGCACATAAAATAGGAATAATGACGTCATAAGCTCTAAATGGCGTTTGAGGTCACGTGATAGTGAGTACTATTTTTAACATTTTAAAATAATTATACTTAATTTGTTGTGATTGATTTCAACAAAAGAATAATATTTTAGGTTTTTAAATGTTTTTCTTTATACTTTAAACATAAATTTATTTTAATTTACTGATAGTGTCAACATCCCTATTACACTTCAATTTTATTTTCTATTTTTTTGTTGGATTTTCTATAAAAGCACTTTTTTTAGTTTTTTAAACTATTATTTATTTTTTTCATTTTTAGTTTGATTTTTTGAAATGAAATTTAGGTTTGTTTTTCTTTCTTTCGTTCTTTTTTTCTTTAAATATTGAATTGTCATCGATCCTCGATAAGTATACGAAGTTTGAAAGAAATCTGACCGTCTAAAGCTAATATAAAGCGTATAATTAGGTTTCTTTCTTTCTTTTTTTTTTCTTTAAATATTCAATTGTCATCGGTCCTTAATAGGTATGCCAAATTTCGAGTTAATCCGACGTTTTGAAGGGGGTCAAAATCATGTACAAAGATTCTGTTACATACGTCTAAAGCTAATAAAAGCGTTATAATAAAATGCAACTGTTTTTACTTTGATTGTACTTTTTTCTATGTCTTTTCCAGCTGTCAAATAAATCTGGCCAACGGGAAAAAAAATTCCCGTTGGCCAGACTAGTCTGACCATCAATCTGACCACTGGGAATAACCCCAATGAATTAGGCAGTTGGTAGTTCTTAATCTCCACTAAAATGACATTACATAATTTAAAATATGTCTGTACAGCAGGAAACTTAACCTGTAGTCCCTAAATTGTTAAAATGATGTGAAAGGAATACTCAAACTCCGTTCCAAATTCAGATTCAATCATTTGTGATTAATTTGCATCTGGATAAGCATTGACAAGGCATTCCCTTTAAAAATAATAATAATTCTTCAAAAAATATAACCGACTTGAAAATTAGGCATAACTCAAAAACTATTCGTCAGATCTCGCTCAAATTTAAATGGGACCACATAACAAGCACCAGCTTGAGAATATAAAAAGAATTATCAAAATCGTTTCTCCCAGTAAAAAGTTATTAGATAACACACATGAAAAAATCCTCCTTTTTTGAAGTTGGTTAAAAATACTTCCAATTTGTAATGAGACAGTTAAATCAAGATGTCTGTCTAAGTTCTCAACTATCATTAATTAGGGCTTCCTCCCAGATGTTTCAATTGTTCATAATTGAATATCATGATGACAGAGAGAGTTGTACACACGTCACGCATGTGTGTGAATTCAGTTTTTCAACTGTTTTAAGTACAGATGATGTATTAATAGTTTTATTTTTATTTACTGGTGTTGATGGCCTGTGGCGGTGATTGCATATTTCATTATAAAAACAATGTATCTTATGTTACTTTGCTGTTGTTAGTGAATTCATTTGATTACTGGGTTTTTCATATTTGATTACCTAGTATTTTAAAATTTGTTAGTGTCCATTTTTTTATTTTGAATCCCTAAGAGTTATTTAAAAATCTCTTGAAAAGCTTTAAGTTTCTAAGTAAAATGCAAAACATACAAGTTTAACTGTATTGGTACACAAATATTATCTAGAATGCTATCTACTACTGTAATGACGCTTGCTATTATCAACTGCTGCCCATTTGATAAATATTACAACATGGCATGGCATGCTACTCAGTTGGTACATCCATTTGTGATTTACTAAAAGATATACCATAGTTTTAATTTTTAATTTAATTAAAAAGCTAGCTGACAAAAGAAAAGAGGAGCCACTACATTGCAAGTTGTGATTCTCACCCATGGACACCATTAACACCTTAAGCACCACAATCATACCAAATCAACTGAAAATACCACTTTATTATCTGTCCATGTTAATCCCATGGACGTTTTATATTGCGGTATAAGATTGCTAGCTATGGCATAAGAGCAGGTAAAAATGTCTTAAGTAATTTACTGATGTCATAACATTAAAAGAGCAGCTTTTCTTTAATAATTAAAGAGTACATTTTATAGGAGTTAAAGAATTTACTATCCCATGAGGATGCAGTTTATATTGGGTGCACTATTCTTGTTATTTTGGATATATTTTGTCAGTAAATATTATATTAAAAGAACCAATGTTTTTTAAGAGTTTACTGCCAAGCGTTTTGATATTTACTTCACAGGTAAAATATTTATAAATGGTTTTTATATGGAAGGGAATTCTAGTGCAGAGTTGTGAGAGTTGTATTTGTTATATAAGTGAAAAATATTAAAATATAAAGCCACAATATTAGGTATCTATTTGAAAAACATTACGTCTAATACAAACAGACATTTAAATGTACGTAAAGTGAACATTCCACAATGATGTGTGCACATGATATTCAACAATGAATTCAATGTGTGTGTGCATGTATTAATGAATAATTAAACGGTTAGGTATGTTGAATGTGTGCCAACTGTATTACTGTAACAATGGGGTCTAATATGCGAAGATATGTTAATTTATTTTATTTACATGCACATACCAGAGATGTATGTTATTGGACTTGTAAGGAATTATTATATAGGTAGTTAGGTATAAACAGACATAGTATTATGCATATGATGAATCGTCTAGGGGTAAGAGAACACAAAGTGAAAAAAAGATATGATATTAAGGGGAGATGAAATGTTAAAACAAGTTTTTTAGGGGTATGTATGGATGGGGCGACATTTGTGATGTGATGCGAAACTAGTTAATCTGTTCTATGAGATACAAAGCACACATTTTATTTTTTTTGATCTTGTATATTGTCCACCTGTCCATAATACCCGTGCGAAATGTCAAATAATTTGGGTGTATGCAACTTGGTGAAAAAAAAATCTTTATATAATATAACGCCACACACAGCCCCAGAATTCCCTGTGTCGTGGACGCCATGGACTTTAAACGGTAGTCCGGCATGGTAACCATTGCGCCATTCGGGTGAAAAATTGTGTGGGCGTGTGGATAAATGATCCATGCATGTATTGGTCAGGTTAAATAATGTGAAGTATGTATGTAAAAATGTTGATTACATAAATCAGATCTACCTTGGTAGTGACGGAAGTAGATAACGTGTAATCTTTGATAGTAAATTAATTCACTATTTCGTAACGTTTAAGATTATGTACATACAAGGCGTGGTCATGTGTGACAGACATGTGTGATTACTTTCTGATCTTTTCTTGTAAGTTTTACATTGTTATGTTTACATATATTTATTTACCCTTAATTTCGTATTCCATATTTCCCCATGATCGTAGGTCACGTAATATAGCAATAGAAGCTCATTGTAATTACATCATAATTCCTATCATTAGCAACATCATTTCCAAATTCCATGTTTTATCATCAGAATTCACCCGTTTGACCTAACAGGTGTTCATACTTCCTAATCGTCCCCCGTTCACTTCAGTCCCGTGAGTCGTCGACTAATCAAACATCCTCTCGTTTCCAGATACCACATCGGGAAGTTTGAATCTCTTGACACCGTCGTCAACGACTAGCCGGATACGGGACTTCACATCCCGTATTCAGGAGCGGGCCGCATCCAATCTCCAGCCAAACTACCTTGCTCAGCTGACGCCGGCCATCACTCCCACACGGACGCCAGATGACCAAACGCCGACGCCCAGAAAGTCTGACAACCTGCTCAAGCCACCCCCAAAAATCCACATAGACACAGCCAGCCACAGATCGCGCAGCCATCACAAGAAGAGAGACGAACTCCCCCAAAAGAAGCCCAGCTACCTGAATCTCGCTTGCTCCGTCAACGGCTACACGAACCTCACGACATACGACTCCAAGCTTCGCCAAGACATCAACAAGAGCAGGGAAGCGTCCCCGATCCGACCGATCACCCACAACTACCAGTATCGCAGCGAGAATACCTCGCTTCTGGTACCAGTCCCGGTCAGCGCGAACAAGCTGCTGGTCCCGACCTTCGGGCCTCATGATACCCGTGCCGATTTGACACCTAAAGCGCCTACCAAGGCGCACACCGACCCCTACCTCGCTTCGCCGTTGCATGCCTACATGGCTGCGGAGAATAAGCAGCTAAAGAACGACTTCCTCGGCCCCAGCATGACGACCGCCAGCCGGCCCTACATCTCCACCGAGAGTAAGAACTTCGCCGCGTCCATGCTGCATCAGAAGGACGAGGTCGACAACGCCAAGGAGATGTTCAAGTCGAGCTACTCAGAGACTAACTTCAGGCAGAGCGTCACGACCAATGGAAAGGAGTCGAGGTTCAGCTCCGAGTCGTTTACGATTTCGTCGAATGGTGTCTCGAAGAGAGTGGAAATTACGAAGGAAAATGGGGAGACGTTGACGAGTCCCATGAAGAGTTTCATCCAGCAACGCGTGGAGAGACTGTACGGCCCTGGTGCGCTGGCGCAAGGGTTCTTCAACCAGAAGCGGCACAAATTGAAGAGTTCAAGCGAGGACGAGGATTTGAAAGTGTTGACTGAGAAATCGTTGAACTGCCCCAGCGATAGGTTGGTGTCTCCGAGGAGGTCTAACGAGAGCATGGACAGCGAAAACATGTTGTCCAGTCCAACGGAAGTAGACGCGACAGTTCTGCCAGTGATGAGGCATCTCAGGCCGGAATTTCGAGCGCAGCTGCCGATTCTGTCCCCGAAGAAGAGCTTCAAATCGGACCTCTCGCCTCAGAAGCAGGAGCAAGACATTCCAAAGCCAGCCAAGACTGAAGTGGAGACTGTGTGTGACAAGATTGACTTAAAGGACAAGACTAGTGATATTGTGACGAATGGTGTTACTGTGATAAGTTTGAATGACTCTGACAATGTGGTTAAGGAAGTGAACGGTGTTAATGGCAGTGTTGATGAGGTGGTTAAGGATGCATATTACTTCTTGGACTTGGAGAAGAAGGAGACTGAACGGTTGATTGCGCTCGCTGTCAGTGCTGAGAAGGAACTGGAAATTTTACAAGTAAGTTTCTTGTTTTTGTTAAATAGATTAAGAACTCGGTCCATCATTAAATCCAAAAAGTCTCCCCTTGCACGTCCTTCTGATCAATGGATGTAACAGCAGTGTATTTTGGAATCGAATAACGTAATATTGTCATTAGTGTCACAATTTTGAGGAAGATGGTATGTAATAACTTTTTTGCTAGCTAGTTTTTTCACTGCGGCTTCACCTGCAGAAGAGTGGTTTCACATAAGTAAATGTCCAGTGTTTCTCATGGTACAATATTTTGGTGTCCTGGATGTGGACTATCTGTGCCAAGTTTCAATTTAACTAATCCATATGGTTAGTGTGTGATGGAAAGATAAACATCACAACATTCACATTTATAACATTTAGTAATTTATGTTTACCTAATTGTCCAATCAAACAATTTAAGAATCCTTTTTATTGTGTATTTTGCTACTTTTTAATATGTAAAAATTTTTCAGTTTATGTGTAACTATTGCTTGGCTCGGGTCTTCTAATACAATTTAGGGAGTGACAGATGCCTAAAAGAAGACTATGGAAAAATATCTATGGGTTTCTCATCATGTTTATTTGGCAAATTGATTGATTTTCCACGTAACAAAACTTTGAAGAAATTACAAAATTATACCTGAGATTATAATGTGTGTCTTCAAGGCGAGAGAGGCTTTTACTAAGTTAGTGCATCTTACCACCCAAGACTACATCACCACTTACCGTCAGGTGAGATTGTAGTCAAGCATTAACTTAAAAAGTATTACAACAACTGCCTTCGTTGAAGTAGGTATAAAAGACTATGTTATCATGATGTCAGTTGGATATTGGTGACATTTCAGAATGAGGAGAACATCAGCGAAGAGGTACTGGGTCTGCTGAGGTCCGCGTCAGGGAAGGCACGTCTCCTGGCCACGCAGAAGATGCAGCAGTTCGAAGGTATGTGACCTTGGACAATGGAAACTTTGAGTGTATTAATCAATTATCTCTTGCTTTGGCGAAAGAAAACATGGTGAATACATAATGTTAGATAATTACGAGTATTAAAAACAATAAAAATAAATAAACTTTTTTCAAAAATCAATTATAATTATTACTAAAATACGTCAACCTTATAGGGTTAAAGTATTTGGTAATTGTTATTTGATGTGACTTATTTGATGGATGAGAGGTTCCATTGTTTTTGTTGTGTTTGACGACCCGTGTGGCGCAATGGTTACCACGCCGGATCGCCGCACCGAGGGTCCTGGGTTCGATTCCCAGCGAGGCGGAAATAGTTTGAATTTCTGTCCTCGGTCTGGGTGTGAATGTCCTTGTCTAGTGTGTTGTCAATAGCACCCACGACACGGAATCCTAGTGTGGGGCTATGAATGTGAAGCGTTATTTATTTATTATTATTACTGCATTAGCTTTTGCCCGCAGCTTCGCCCGCGGTAGAGATCGATTTTTTCCAAATCCTACTTACTTAGTTAGATTTAGTTGCCTATGACTTATGTAAACATGTATCATTTGATAGCGTGATTCAGAATTTGCAAATGAATTTTACTAACGCCATCTATTAACAACACCCGGAGCTAAATATCTAGCAACTACCAAAATACCTATCGGTCTTCCCATGGGGATGTTTTACCGCGGTAAAAAGTAGCCTACGTTACTCTCCACCCTCCTCACTATATCCACACACAAAAACCATACCAATGAGGATCAGTAAAGTTGTAGCAAATTCAATAGAACTATTATCCACGTGATTCTTTATGGCGTAAGAATGAATCTTTTTGAATTATCCAAATCGGACCATTACTTGCGAAGATATTAAGTAATGAACATTGCCGTTCCGGCCGCTAAAATTCAAAGTACGCGGGTCCGTGTGACGTCATTAAACCCGACCGAGCGCAGCTGGCTACCGGCACTCCTTCTTCATGATTCGACGGAGCCGATCTGACGCAGTTGGTCACTATAGTCGGCAATTTAATTACATGAAGGGCTGTTATTTTTTCATATTAAGTTTAAAACGTACATAATATACCTAAGTACTAATGTAGAAGCTGATTTTGTACAAGCTCAGCTTCCAAAAGTGGATTCTTTCATGGTTTTTGATTACCTAGGTAATCATTCTAAGTTCACCAGCGCTAAATCCGTGGTTGGAAAGCGCAAAGGTAAAGGTGCTGTTTATTTATCTACGTGTACGGTCATCATCAGAAGTAGCTTAACATTTTAGTACCTTGTCACATATTTCTTGAATTTGTCATAATGTTGTTCGGAAACCGTCGGAACAGTTACTATTACAAAGTACTATAATGTTAAGCTGTTTCTGAGGCTGACTGTTGGTAGGTATTTATTAGGAATCTTTAGGTCTAACTTCTAAGCTGTTAGTAGTAGGTAGGGGTAAGAAAGAATGAATGTAAAGTATACGTACAGGGATGTAATCAGAACTTATGAATGAAGTGTTTATAGTTTATTGATAAACGAATGTTGTTTTCGGTATAGGTATGTAGATCATTTCGCGGATGACTTTTTACCTACTTGTTCTTTATAGTGCATAGTTCCCTACACTTGCTGATCTATGACAGAAACCTTAATATTGGTTGTCAATAGCTATTTTTTTTAGGGTTTCGTAGCCAAATGGCAAAAAACAGAACCCTTATGGATTTGTCATGTCTGTCTGTCTGTCCGTCCGTCCGTATGTCACAGCCACTTTTTTCCGAAACTATAAGAACTATACTGTTGAAATTTGGTAAGTAGATGTATTCTGTGAACCGCATTAAGATTTTCACACAAAATAGAAAAAAAAAACAATAAATTTTGGGGGTTCCCCATACTTAAAACTGAAACTCAAAATTTTTTTTTCATCAAACCCATATGTGTGGGGTATCTATGGATCGGTCTTCAAAAATGATATTGAGGTTTCTAATATCATTTTTTTCTAAACCGAATAGTTTGCGCGAGAGACACTTCCAAACTAAAACATCATTGTTCCAAAGTGGTAAAATGTGTCGTCGTCGTCCCCTCCCCCCCCCCCCCCCCCCCCCGGTAACTTCTGAAATAAGAGAATGATAAAACTAAAAAAAATATATTATGTAGGTACATTTGATTACCATGCAAACTTCCACCGAAAATTGGTTTGAACGAGATCTAGTAAGTAATTTTTTTTTAATACGTCATAAATCGTAAACCGCAAATTACCTATCATTATGTTACTTGCTGCTACGGAACCCTTCATAGGCGAGTCCGACTCGCACTTGGCCGCTTTTATTTCCCTCTCACTTATCGTTACAAATCATCCGTTGAGTAGTAGTAGGGGCTCGACCAAAATTAGCGCTATAAAGGCAAATATTTCGCAAACGCGCCCCTAAATCCAAACATGGTCCTAGAAGATCCATAATATTTTTCGAAGACCTTTTCAACGATATCCCACACTACAGGGTACGCGACGAATAAAAAATTCATCCTCACACCTGTGTAGGGGAGGTACCCTGAAAAAAAAGTTTTTCAGTATTTTATTCCACGATTCTGGAGTTTTAATAAATGTGTATGTCCATGCCAAATTACAGACGGACGGTCGGACATGACGAAACTACAAGGGTTCCGATTTTACTTCGGAACCCTAAAAAGTAAAGCGTATTTTATTTATTTATTTATTTATTGTATTGCTGCTGGACGGTTGAGAAGGTGGATTTCCATGACTGTACTGCTCAAAAAGGAGGCTGCAAACATAGCGTAGCATTTTTGATGTGGTTCCATAGATGCAGCGAGGAGCCATCTCCCACTGAAAAAAAATGTTACTGAGCCGAACCACAGCTGGCTATACATATAGATAAAACTACGAAAATATAAGTTAAAGATATGGTTCCCAGCCAATGTTCCCAGCTCAGTTACTATCGAAGATAAATCATATATTATCTCTTTTTACAACGGAATACCATTTTCTACGAAGTTTTGGCTTTTTCGGCAAGTTAAAAAATAGTTTTTTTGGCGTTTTCATAGAAGTGTTTGAACGTTTAAGCAATATACAATATTTATACATAGTTAAAAGGTGAATTAGGCACAAATCGGACACTTAATTTGTTTCAAAGTCACAAATTATCCAAACAAAACATTACGCGCCGTATCGCTGCCAGCGGCTAACTGGCGGCGACCGGTATCGTGACGTCACAGCCTACCGCGGCGGCCCGCAGTGAACTTCGCTAGTAATTTGGTCATAACTTCGTCAATTTTTGTCGTAGAACAAAAATTTTTACACTGTCTGTTAAGGATTTCTTAGCTCTATAAATCTGCATTCTCAACTAAAAACGTTACGGATCCTCATTAACAGCTTCGTTGCGACGTGAAAGACGGACAAACAAACACACACACTTTCACATTTATAATATTAGTAATAGTAATTAAGTAAGTAAGTATGGATTAGTATGGATTATTCTCATCCCCCGACCACGCTGCCCCCAGGCCTGTGCTACAACAACCTCAACGCGCAGCCGGACGAGCCGTTCCCGACCACGGAGCAGGATCTGTGCGGCTTCTGGGACATGGTGTGCCTGCAGGTGCGCAACGTGGACGCGCTGTTCGCACACCTCGCGCGGCTCAAGGACAACGGCTGGCGGGAGGTGCGTGTAGTCGACGACCCTGTAGCCTAGTTGGTTCGATTGTTACCGGGGCAGATATTTATGTCAAAGTCAAAGTCAAAGATAATTTATTGTGGATCATAGGTAAAATGTTATAGTTGATAGTGAGATACAATGGAGATCGCTATGTCCTACCTGTGATAGGTATACAATATGAAATATCAAATAAATTAAAATTAATAACAGTCAAAATCAAATATAATTCCAATTCTAAACAATCTCAAAGAACTATAAAATAACTCGGTATTTATTAATGTCACAGTCAATTAACAATATAATTATGTAGCTACTGAGATTGTAAGTTATTTTCATTTAAAAATTCATTGATTGAATAGTAGCTCTTAGTTAACAAGAATTCTTTTAGCTTATTTTTAACAGATGTATATTATTAACAGATGTATATTTATATGTGACAGATAAATATTAGTACTCGGGTGCAGGGTGTGATTGTGATGTGTTATGTGTCGTCCATGCCTCCCGCGATACAGGTAATAACCTACTGCGGGGGTGTGAGTGTGTTAGCGTTTATTATTATTATAGTATGAATATAGCCGGCAAACGATCTGATGATCCACCTGATGGTATGTGGCTGTCGTGGCCAATACACATCAGCAACACCAAAGGCATTGATGCGTTGCCGGCCAACAAAGAGAGAAGAAAAAGAAAGAAAGAACTGGCTCTCAAGCCTGAAGGTGGTGGAATGGCCGTGTTTAGGTGTACATACAGCAAAAGTTAGGTGTGCAGGGTGTTACAAAAACGTGATGTTACCTTTAAAAGTACAAATTGTTTATTTAACATTAATATTAATTTATTTTGCCAAACTGTATAGAGATTTACTTCGTAACGCTTAAACGTTACAAGAAAACGTTGCATTGTTTCGTGACTTTCCTACAACATAGACGTTCACTAACAACCCGTCAATGTTTTGTATTCCAGATATCCTCCCCAGTCTCCAAGCCGACGTCCTCGTCTCCCGCCAGGGGGCGCGCGCGGGCCGCCCCCGTCGTGAAGAACGAGAAGGCGCGCCTCGCGGCCGAGAAGCGCGAGGCTGACAGGAAGGCCATGTTGGAGCATCGCAGGTTTGGGGGGGGGTGAGAGAGATAGAGATAGATAGGGGAGTTATGTGTGTGAGGTTTGAAGAGAAAGGAGAGAGATGTGGAACAAACTCCCTGCATCGGTGTTCCCGCTAAACTATGACATGGGGTCCTTCAAGAAGCGGATCTTTTCTTTTCTTCTTGGCCGGCAACGCGTTGGTGACGCCCCTGGTGTTGCTAATGTCCATGGGCGGCGGTGATCACTTACCATCAGGTGACCCGTCTGCTCGTTTGCCTGCTTAAGGCATAAAAAAAAAGATGATAAAGAGATATGACAGGGTAGGAAAAGGGGTAAGACTATACTATATATATATATATATATATATATATATATATATATATTCATCATACAGTACGAGATTCAGTCTTGATCCGCGATGACATGTCATAATACTCAAATGTCAAAGGCAGCTGTCAACTGTCAAAACTGTCAAATTTGACTGGCTTTCAGCGCCCTCTCGGCATATCTACCTCTTTAAACATACAATATAATTGATTTGTTTGTTTGTTTGTCAGGCGGGTGGCGCGCGAGAGGCAGTTGGCGGCGCGTGCGTCCCTCCCCACCACGAGCCGGGAGAACGATAACCAGATGGGGATCGAAGGCAGCCAGGTATACACAGGATACACAAGATACACTCGCGTATATTGTATACAGTAAATACCGTTTAATATCATGATATTATTAAGGGCTATCCATAAACTACGTTACACTTTAGGCTTTCGCCGTTACACTTTCGACCCCCCCGGTCGATGTAGTGTGACATTGTGTGACAAGGGGTGGGAGGGGTCCTAAATTTCGTGACGTCACATTTCAAAATCGAATAATTGTTAGGTATAGGTAAATATAAAAAACCAATTAATGGAAATAAAACTTAATTCTAAACTGCTATTTCAATTTAATAATTTCTAGGTGTATTTCATAATATGTGACGTCACTCTAGGGGGAGGTCTCACAAATGCGACCAGCTGTGACAAGGACGGGGGGAGAGGTCAAAAAGTCACGAAATCAGTATGACGTAATTTATGGATAGCCCCTTAATGGTCGCTTTCATTGTGGAATCAATCTTAACAGTTTTAGCTATGATACGGTTACTCACTATATATATTTGTACACCGATATTTCAACCCAGTTGCATGGATCGTGGTCACGATTAACGTTTCGTTTAAAATTTCAGCTGTACTTTTTATTTAAAAAGTCTTGTAAGTATATTATTTAACTGTTAAATTTAACACGTATTGTGGGGGCTTACGCCCCAACTCAGAATCACTAACGGTTACTTAAATCACTCCTTAGTGCATAATTTGTATGGTGATTCTTTACTAAGAAGCAATTAAAGTAACCGTTAGTGACTCTGAGTTGGGACGTTTGAATACTAATCTCAATCCCACACTGGATTATGATTGAAGATTATTAAATCCGGCCTGCTGATGGTTGGGCCTTTTGGAGGGCATATTGTGGCAATGTTGATTTAAAACTTCATTAATTTTAATCCCTGGCTACCATTCTTCAACTCGTCGTTTTTTTCTTTCTGTTTCATCTCTTTATTGGCCGGCAGCCCATTGTTGCCTTTGATGTCTCTGATGTCCATGTGGGACGATAGCCACTTGCCATTAGATGGATCATCAGCTCATTTGTCGGCTATTTCAATGAAAAAGAAACAAAAAATATTTTTGTTTTTAACCGACTTCAAAAAAAGGAGGAGGTTCTCAATTCGACTGTATTTTTTTTTATGTTCGTTACCTCAGAACTTTGGACTGGGCGAACCGATTTTGATGATTCTTTTTTTATTCGAAAGCTGGTGGCTGTCATGTGGTCCCACATAAATTTGAACGAGATCTGACAAGCAGTTTTTGAGTAACTTTGAAGTCTGTCATTTTTTGTTAGTAAAATTTAGAATTTAGATTATTTATATTTGTATTAATGCTTGCATTGCGAGTGCTCATTAACTTTCATTATAATGTATTTTGTTTACAGGAAGTAGAAATATTCGTGGGCAAGAGTGTTAAGCCAGCTAAGGACGCACCGAAAGGCGACTGCACGAACCCCGATCGTGACGTCACGGCTGACCAGAGCTGATTTGACACTAACATCAGTAACTTATACACTATTATACTATACAATATTATACTAAACACTCCTAAAACATGGATATGACGTGCGCAGGTTATACAGACAGATAAGGTTTAATTTGTTGTGAAAATACTAGTCGCCAATGCGGTGGGTAGTTTACAAATTGTTATTTGGTGGGTAGGTTGAGAAATTTTGTATGTGTTATATAATGATTATGATCGAAATCTGTTGTGAAACCTTATTTAATTTGTTTTTTTCTTTCTATGTTTATTTATTTTTTGTAATGTCTTTTTTTGTTAAAGTAATGAATCATGGTAGACAACGCAATGAATATTTGAACGAATATCCACATATTTCGTGCTTTTATTATTGACGTATTTCTTAAAAAAAAATGTATTTAATGGTTTCCAAATTTATAATCTTAATAAGCATTGAGATTATAAATTTGAATACCATTAAATACATTTTTTTACAACTAGAATAGTTGAGCTAAAAAATATAGGAAATTCATTTTCAACCTTTTTTTCTGTTTGTACAATCTGTTTTAATATAATGATTACTAAAATTATTGTTTCTTAATAGACGAGAGAGAGAAATCGTTTTTCATTTTATACGAGGATATGAAACGAAATTAACAGTCTACAGTATTTTTTATTAAAAAAATATAATAATTCAAATGCGCCTATTATATATTTTTTTATTTAATAATTTATTCACACATAAACATTGCACAGATAATACATCAGGTTTTATTCAATAGATCAAAATTAGTTTGTGAGGTACCCACATTTTTATGCGTTTTATTTAAAAAAAAATATTATTATTATTGATGTTTGAGTAGAGAAGAAACAGTTATATTAGTAAACATATTTACTTAACATTCTAACCTAAATATGCTTGAAAGTAAAGTTTATATAAGAACTTGTATTTAACAGCATTTTGGCGAATAATTTCATGTAGATATAGAAATTCACATGTAATCGTAGGTAGCTTACGACAAGACAGCGCAGAAATATTAAAATATGCACTGAATAAACAATAATTGAATTACATTTGACGCATGACGTGAGTACCCTGTAATGTTACAGGTTCTCACGGTTGTATATTAAATAAAATCGACAGTTGTATATTGCATAGAATTTATAGAACAATGAATAATGGAGATATTACTTACAGTACATCTGATAAATATGAATGCATGTTAAATTTTAATATAAACCGCCATCTTACTCTATTACTAAAAGAAGAAAATTGCAAATGTCAATCTCAAATCGGTTACTAAACTCAGCGTAATGTATTTAATATGCCAAATACTTTTGATTTTGAACAATGATCATTACTTTTTAGATAACATTAGGACCTTTGCGTTTGTCCGTCTGTCCACAATAAACATAATAATTAAAATTTAAAAAACCCCGACAGTTTGATTTCCACTTAAACTCAAAAAAACGCACCATAACCTTCTTATAGGACTAACGCCCCAACTCAGAGTCACTAACTTAAATTGCAAACTTAAAAAAACTTAAAACACTTACTTAAATTGCTTCTTAGTGCAGAATTTGTATGGTGATTCTTTACTAAAGAGCGATTAAAGTAACCATTAGTGATTCTGAGTTGGGACGTAAGATATCCATGACATGACCAATATTTAGTGCTTATACCCTAGATCTTCTTTGTATTTAAAATGCTTATTATAATGCTCTAAGTAAATACTAAATATTATTCAATTTAGATTTACATTCACATAAACTAATTATGTATAGAAATTCGACGTGTTTTGAAAATGAAGAAGAAAGGTTGGGCTTAAATTTAAAAAAAATGAGATTAGAAGCTTAGTCTGTGGCAATAAGTTTCTTTTTTTTATCAAAAAATAATCATTTCATATATGACCCCATCTCATGAATATGGTTTAGTTGGACAGTTTTTGTTTATTTAAAAAAAATATCTTTGTTCGGATTTATTTGATTACGTTTGTTTTATTAATATGACTATCTATTATATTGAAAATTGATTCATTTAAAAAATTGAATGAAAATCGAAATATCTGTATAGTCTTCGAACCTGTACTTTATTAATTAATTCAATTAAATATATTTATGACCAAACAAACAGTTTGTTTTATTATTGTGATAGTTGTTTTAAAATAATTTATTTCTGATCAAGAGGGGATTTTTTTATATATATTTTCATTTTCAAAATGCCCGGGTTCTACAAGCAGTTAAAAAACCTGAAATATGTCATAAATATACAACGACCAAATAATAATATGTTACTAATAATAATTTATTACAACAATAAATAAATAAATAATTAATTAATCTAACGTTAATATTTTTTAACTTAGTTCTAGATACGTACTAATAATTTTGCTCAAATGTATTTTATACTGTCCAGTGCTTTTTTCTTCAAAATTGTTATATAAAACGGTATATAATATAGTTTTAATGTATTTATATCCAGTTAAATGCGCGAAGTTGATGAATTACTTTTTATACATGGTGTCTCGGTTATTGTAAAAACGGTTTGTGACTAATTGTTAATGATATACTACATTAGTCAGAAGGAAGCATACCTATTGTTAGTGCCAACTGGTGTCCATTGTCCGACACTGGACATTTGTTAGTGTCAAAATCTGGATGCAAATGACCTTGTGTCTCTCGATACATTTTTAAGTGTCTTATCTGAATAATTTGCTTGTGTCTGACACTACAAATGTTTGTGTCCGACGTTGTATGCTTGTTGTTCAGTGCCTAAATTATGTACATTATTTGTCCGTGTCCTTTGAAGTTTTATAACGTGATATCAATTTGAATTGAAAATGGATGAGGAAGTATTGTTGTAAACCCTAGTGAATAGCAATTATTTGTTAAATAGGTTATTATATTGTAATGTTTTTCATATATTTGTGGCGAAGAATATTATGTCGGTGGGAGAGTGGTCGTATAACCAATGTTGATGGCTCGTTACGTTTGCTACAATGCGATGTTTTTACGCGTCTTTTTTAAATATATAAATATACTGTATGTACCGTTGTTTCGTCTGTGTATATTTGTATGAGCGACCGTTCATCGATAATAATTTTGACTTTGAATCTAACCTTTTGTATTTTAAATCCATTGTAGTTGATTTTTCAATTCGTTAATATTATCTCAATTTTAATGCAATAATTGGTGAAATATTGTATACTTTTGATTCATGGTTCAGAGTTTTTACTGTTATTGATGCATGAGGGAAGACGTTCATGATTTTAAATGTTATTCTTAAATCACTGCGGGCTTTAAATCTACGACACAATATATTTATAGTTATTTTTATTGTCACTTCACGTACAGTGCACGACATTGAACATAATATTGTATTTTAAGACACAAGTATGGAATCTTAATTTATTACGTTTTTATTAATCAAGTCTACTTTATATTCGAATTAAATGTATTTAAATGCCGGTAAACAATGTTTTTTACATTTTAAATTTTCAGTGTTTTAATTATTTTCAAATCTGCGACAGAATAAGATTTGTAACTTTTCCTGCTAAGCGAATTTACTTGAATTAAGTCACAAAATATATTTATTTTCTTTATACACTAGACCACAGGTATCAAATAATAATTTTAGAGGTGCAATGTATGTAGTGTTGCAAATTACTAATTGTAAGTCCTGTTATAACCGAGTTGAAGGTATCGCTTGAAACTATAAAAATATAATTCACTAGTACTGCCCAAACTATAAAACGAATCTTGGTGACAATGAATTTATAACGAATATAGATTTTAATGTCCTTGTATTTATATGAAAGTTGATGCATTTTATTCCGAAATCTACGCCTCTTATATCCTATACTAATTGTTAGAATATCACCTGTAAAATATAGAGTAATAAAAGTCATGACATTAATCTGTGATTTTATTTGACTATTTCCTTTGGGCCGGTTCATATCTGACGGAAAATGCGTCGAGCGTATCGTCGGTCGCGTTTGTTCCGTCGAATTAGAGCTTACGACCCTGTAGCCTAGTCCCGGGTTCCCACCAGGACAATCTACCTGTGTGCTATCATCCTATCCTATCCTATATGTAGCGAAATCCGTTCAGTAGTATTTGAGTGAAAGAGTAACAAACATACATCTATATGTATGTACCACCTCGCAAACTCACATTTACATATAGATATGAGTAGTAGGTAGGGTATAGCACATTACCATGCCGCATCG
Source organism: Thymelicus sylvestris (assembly GCA_911387775.1). Classification (NCBI taxonomy): domain Eukaryota; kingdom Metazoa; phylum Arthropoda; class Insecta; order Lepidoptera; family Hesperiidae; genus Thymelicus; species Thymelicus sylvestris. The sequence goes on along the minus strand of OU426912.1, from coordinate 523,338 downwards.
CCGTTCAAAGAGTCCTGGGTTTGATTCCCAGCAATCCAAATTTCATTAATTTTATTTTAAGACTTAAGACAAATCGTGTGAATCTCATATTCGGGCTGTCTCCGAGTGGGGCGAAGCCAATCTTGTGAGATTCAACGCCACTAAAACGCAGACGTGTCTATTCACCGCCAAGAGAAGCCCGTTCACCTTGGCTCCTACTTGTCGGAATGTGTCCTTGGATTAACCGAGGCGACTGCCTTCAGTTGTTGGGAGTAGAGATCTCGAAAATCAACTTAGGCGGTTCATTGAGACCAAAGCTAAGGCTGCTGCAAGGAAACTTGGTGTCCTTGCAAAGGTACGGCAGTACTTCACACCGAGGCAACTCTTAACCTTGTACAAAGCTCAGGTACGGCCGTGTGTGGAGTACTGTTCGCACATTAATTGGGCAGGTACAGCCAAGTGTCACCTTTCTGCCTTGGACTCGATGGAGAGGCGTGCGAAAAGGCTCATTGGTGACCCAGATTTGGTTGAGACCAATCTACAAAGCCTCGAGCACAGGCGCAGAGTAGCCAGCCTCTCGGTTTTCTACAGGGCACATTTCGGAGAGTGAGCACAGGAATTGTTTGAGATAATTCCCCCATCTCCGTTTCTCCATCGAACGACACGATGCACGTTGTAGGGTATCCAGTTGTGAATATCACGCCAGTACAGATGACGCGGTTTGCGTCGTCATTCGTTATACGCACCGCGAAGGACTGTAATAACTTGCCTGCGTCGGCGTGGCGTTCCCGCCTGCCTATGACGTGGATGTCTTCAAGAAGAGTGAACAGGCTTTTACTAAGTTAATGTACTCGCCACCTTGGACCACATCTTCACTTACCACGTGAATTTGTCATTGATACAAGCGGCCGCACTAGCAGTTTGTTCCCGCGACTTTCAAAATTAAAAAACTAAAAACCAATATTGGTGCGGCCCGTAATATGTTGTAACCGCAGACGGTTTTATCACAGTAAAGGAATCTATCTCCTTATACTGTGGTTTTATGGCTAGTAGGTAGTACCTACTTACTTCCGCCCGCGGTTTCGCCCGTCAAAGATTGGTGTCCTAACGTATGAACGATACAATACGAGTAATAGAAAGTGTAGAAACGTCATAAAAATATTTATTTTAAAGTCTTTCCAAGGAAATACATATGGATGCCTAACTATTTCAATAAAATTATGCATTAACACCACATTTCATGCAACACAAACAAAAACGACGCGTACCTACGACAACCACAATCTTCACAAATCCCCGATGACCATAATCGCCACATTTTGGCGCAGTGTTGCAAACTAGCACACAATTATGGTACCTATAATATTCATCTGAGATGTTTTTAAATCATTATAAAAAATCATAATCAAATGCATCGAATGATATGTCCTGAGACTATAGATAACATGGACACAATGGAAAAATGATCATTAGGGTATGACGTCATCGAACGTCAGGTACCTCTACAAAGTCGTCGATCCAGGTAAAAGTATATATCCATGGGTTCTCCTAATAAAATAGAATGAGGAAAATGGAAGTACGGAGAATGCTGTATGGTATCATACATATTAAACGTAATAAAATTTTAGATCATGTTAAAAACTTGTAGGTATCTATTACTAAATTAATAACGTTAATTTATTATTTTTAAATTGCTTCTATTCCTTTTTATAAAAATAAATAAAGTAGTTTCTGAAAGTAGCTGTTAACTGTGTGGAACGGAACGTTTTAAAATAACCTATAAAAAATTGTCTATGGTGTGGTTTCCTTGACAGGCTATATTCGATGTCAGTTACCAATTTTTAATATTGTACTATAGTACTGTATACATATAAAAGCAAATTTATTATTTTAAAAAATATATTTAATTTAATTAACGGCAATAAAGTGACTTAAAGCACTAATATGTCAAAATATATATTAAAAGTACCGAAAGTGGCGGATTTGTTCCCGCGTGTTTCCTTCCCGCGCACGTCGCGCTAGGTGGAAGTTGGTCATGGTCGTCCGCCAAACGGAAAGCCGCCATGATGGCTTTCTGTAAAGAACGCTCTATTACTAAACTTTCGATATTGTTTTTCATTAATTGTGACTGAGTGCGCGCAAAAATTAATCATGGGAACGAACTAGAGTGTGCAAAGTGCAGTTTACGGTCCTTTAGGACCTCCTGGAGGAGCTATTAAGTGTTTTATAAGTGCATTTTTGTGTCGACGCTAGCGTGTTTTGTTCTGTCAACAAAATGTCGAAGCTCTCGTTTAGGGCGAGGGCCCTGGATGCGTCGAAACCAATGCCGATATATCTCGCCGAGGACCTTCCGGATTTACCGGATTACTCGGCGATTAACCGTGCAGTACCTCAAATGCCCTCTGGTATGGAAAAAGAGGAGGAAAGTGTAAGTATTTTGCGCATTTACTGAGTTAAGTCATCGCAACTACTGTGTGTCGGCCATTATGTTATGTTTCGTATTCCTGCCGCTAGGGGCGGTAATATTAAATTTAAAATGAGGTTAAAATGAAAAATACATGTTAAAAACCTATTGCGGACTTAATTTGTCGAGTAATTTTTAATAATCTACTCGAAAAACATGTTTCACTGCTTGTTATTTACAGTTCGATTGTCAATAAGTTGTTGTCAAAAATTGGCGCGTTTCAGCACATGGTTTCTTACAGCCTGCGATGTCCCGTAGTTTACTCAAATGATTATTTCTTAGTGAATTTGGGCTAAACAGAGCGGATTTTTTGGATTTAGCGTGTGAGATATATGTAGAGAATATGTCAAAATTATGCGCCGTCGCCGACCCATCGATCATATGTTATTTGTTTACAAACAAACATGTGAGCCGGCGCGGGCGCGGGTACGCGATATGACAAATTATTAAATAAACTATTCTGGTTATTACTCATACTTACATACAAACTGCAAACAGTTAACAATTAATTATTTACATTTATTTACACTTAAAACATTAACTTACTTTTCGATACATATAATTTTATTGTTTTCAATGTTATCTTCTTTTACTCAAAAATCATGACCATTATAATACTGATTATTTTGATTTCCATCTTCAATGCTTGCAGCGATTTTCATTTTATTTGCCTGTCTATATAACATGTTATCTAGTGGAAAAAAGGTGTTTGGCGTTTTTTCGATTACTTTAAATAATTGTTATTTTTTTCGATAACTATAATTTGGTTAACATAATAATTAATACTGCAATAGCAATTTCAATCTTCATAACAGCTCTTCATTTGTTATACATATTCTGCTTTGCGCTTTCAATAAAAATACATTAACAATCTAATGTGAGCCCTATATTATTTTACTTAAACAACCTCATTTCTAACTACTTTGCTGACAGAAAATTATGTGTTAATTGTATTGTGTATAGAATGAAATTAGATTAATAGCAATAAATAAACAAAATTGATAGAGAAAATAAAGTTTTAAAAATAATTTGATATTTCTTTTATAAGAAAAAGTCTTTTTTTTATAATAATAAATAAGTCAATGCTAACTACAAACCTTATATGTAATTGTAAGTGTTGAATTAACAAATTGGCTTATAGCCTGGTGGTAAGTGGCCTTTGCATCTTAACACTGTTAATGATTTGTTTTATTTTTAACCAACTTCAAAAAAGGAGGTATTCAATGACTGTATATTTTTTTTATGTTTGTTACCTCAGAACTTTCGACTGGGTGAACCGATTTTAATGATTCTTTTTTTCATCGAAAGCTGGTCACACTTATATTTAAGCGAGATCTGACAAGTGGTTTTGAGTTATTTTGAAGTCTGTTATTTTTTGTCAAGAATTATATTTATATTATAGTCTGTAACAGGACACTTACTCTATGCCTTATAACTGAGCACTCAGATGAATGATGTCATACCTACTGGTTGTCCCAAAAGTAGTAGGACAAACTGAAATTGGAGATAGTTTGGGGGTTGACCTATCGGATGTCAAAAATGACCTTAGTAAGTGTCAGAGTTTTCCAGATTTTGACCTTTAACTTCTCTGAAATTCAGCTCCTTCACCCTACTTTATTGCAGTATCCACAAATGAGCAGATTTTTTTTTTTTTTTTCCAAGTACTCTCAGATAGTAATTCTATAATACTAGTATGTAATTTGATGCCAATCTATCAGGAAACCATGAGAAAAAAGCATTTACTTTAGATGATTTTATTTATTATTTTGTTTTAAATAACTTTGACGCTGTGTAGTGGAAAAATGTACTGAGTACTTGCAAAATTGAAATACTTGCTTGTTGCTTAAAAAACTTGCCTGTGTATTGGAGATTTCAAAAAGGTACAATACACATTACTGTAAATGGGATACTTTTTAAGTTGCAGCCATTTTAATGTCAATGGGTGAATTTGAAGCAAAAGAAAATTTTTCTTTTTTTTTTCTTAAAATAACGTCTGGATGAATAAATGTTGTGATAAATATTCTCTGCTGCCTGTGGACAGCAATAATACCAAAGTGACTGACTAAGAAGAGAATGGAAAATCTGCTTATTATTTAAACTCTGATAGTACAACTTGCAACGATTCCGTAGCGGAGGTCCAACCGAGACTTATTAGTGTGGCGCATTCTAGTGTCAGGTGTAGCGTAATGAACTATGTCGGTAGATCCTAGGTAAATTTTCCAGCGAGGCAGGAATTTGAATTGAAGGTCTCGGTTTGTGTTCTTGTCTCTGTGTGTTATCAACGGCATCCATGACACCAGGAATCTTAGTGTGAGACTATGGCATATTATTATAATTTCTTAAAAAAAAATTACTGATATGATGTCACATTGAAAATTGATATTACGCTATGAAAGTCACTTCATCTCCCAATAATTTATCAAATGTTGATTATCAAGCTGGTGCCAATAACTTTGTCCATGTTATATCTAAACTAATAAAAGAGGAAAGTTTTCTGATCAATTCCAAAAATTCTCTCACCAACAGGATGCTCTATAACAATAGTTTTAGTAACGTGGGTTTATATTTTATGAAAAAAAATATGGATCTATACAATAACCTTTAGATAAGGGAAGAGTTGAATACACAATATGAGTATGGTTTTGTTAGGTCCTCTTTTAGGCTGTATTGTCGGTCAGTCAGTAATTTTAGCGTTTTATCAAGTAGTTAAACAGTTAAAGGAAGGAATTAATGCCACAGATAACAGCACCTATTTCCGTATAATCGAGGTTCAATCTCGTAACGTACTACGTCAGCTATTACTATAACTACTTATTTATAAGTACTATTATTTCTTCTGTGCTATAACCAAGTGTTGCTGTAACTCGTAATTCAATTTACAATCAGCCGAAGTCTTAAGTGCGACTTATTGTTAGACTTACGCCCCAACTCAGAGTCACTGACGGTTATTTAAATAGCTCCTTAGTACGGAATTTGTATGGTGATTCTTTACTAAGGAGCGATTTAAGTAACCGTTAGTGACTCTTGAGTATTGATATACTTCATCATCACTGCCCATAATAGTAGGTATCACTGCTGAGCTTGGAGTGACTCTGAGTTGGGGCGTTAGACTTTGATATCGGTAAAATGTAATAAGTATTGATATACTTCATCATCACAGTCCGTAATAGTAGGTGTCACTGCTGGGCTTGAATCTCTTCTCACAGTGACCAAGTTTTAAAGAGGAGATAGCTTGGACATTGAGTTTAATAAAAATTGTGAGTATTTAACTGTGAGTACGAAAAAAACTACTTGCTGCTTCTTCTCCCGGGTCCACTCACGGTAGGGATTTGTTGAAGCAATGGCGTCAATTGGCTTTCAAAGTGTTTTTATAAAACCAATTTTGAATAAGAATATTTGAGTAAGAGTAGGTACAGATTGGTAGACTTCACAGTTCACACACTTTTGAGATCATGGAGAATTCCTGGCGATGCAGGTTTCCGTACGATGGTTCTCATCCAAAGTGCTTTAGATAATAATCACTTCATTATTAACTTCCAATGTTCAAAGTTGATTAAATACTCAAATGTTCATAAAATGTTCCTTTAAATAAATAATTCTTAATTGTCAAGGGAGATCAACGCGCTTGAACCCTGCACCTTGCATTGTTCCAACCCCTTAATTATCGCAATTCATTGGCAATTAAAAGGAATGATACTCTTATCGTCCGCGCCTTGTAATTGAATCCCGGCCTGGGCCTGAGGACACTCGAACAAAGGTTTCTATTGTCCCGGAGGTGCGTGTGTGTGTTCGGAATACGTTGTTTAAATGTGTGTGAGCTAGAAGCGAACGAAAGGCACTAAGTTAACCTTACGACGGAACTTGTATTACTAAATATCTAATATCCCGCGAGAAAAGATTCGTTTACTGAGACCTGTTCATCATCTATACTTCTATACTAATATATAAAGAGGAAAGATTTGATTTTTTGTTTGCATTGAATAGGATCCGAAACTACTGAACCGATTTGAAAAATTCTTTCACTGTTGGAAAGCTACACTATCCCCGAGTAACATAGGCTATATTATATTTTCAAAAAATTAGGGATCCTTATTAAAACTCCAATAATGCAACCCAAGGTGTAAAAAATAAGAAAACCGAAGCAAGGCGAGGGCGGTTACTCGTACTATTATAAATGTGAAAGTTTGTATGGATGTTTGTCACTCTTTCACGCAAAGAATACTGAACGGATTTTCATGAAATGTAGCACACAGATAGACCATGATTTGGAAAACGACATAGGGTACTTATTATGCTAGAAAACGTAGACAAAGCAGCGAGCAGAACACTAGTCTTAATAAAGTCCTCTGATAATAAATTGTTTATTGGTTCCCTGCGTCTCTCAGACAGACAGACAATAATTCCGAAATAATATGCTCTCTCTTCTGTATTGATACCATGCCCTTGTTTACAATCTGAAACAATTCTTATTTTTATCAGGCGTTTACTTTTTTTATTAGACTTGAAATTGGAAAATTATTTTCTTATTGGAAAACATACTTCGAGGTCGATCCCATATCAGAATTATATTTCGTTGAAGACGATTATTTTGATCATCATATTTGCTACTTATTTATCTAAATCGAGGATTTATTATGATCTTGAGGATTCACGACGATGTAGATCCATTTCTACTATAACTATCAACTGCTACTAGCTAGTAGCTACTACTATGTTTAAATCACACGAAAACCCGTACAGTACTTTTTGAGTTAACAGCTATCTCTTTCCTTTGCGTAGAATTTTTTAACCCCTGACGCAAAACGAGGGGTGTTATAAATAAGTGTTCATGTGTCTGTCTCTGGCGTGGTAGCTCCTAAACAAATGGACCGATTATGATTCGTTTTTTTTTCGTTCGAAAGCTGACGTGATCGAGATACCTAGTTCTTAGCTACAATTTATGAAGATTTGTTCAGGCGTTCAGGTTTTTTTCAAAAAAATTACAGTTATTGTAGAAAAAATGTTTTGGGCAGTGGTCCATATTGCCACCTTGTTTCAACATACTAACATGATAATGCCTTGATATAATAACATAATTATATGATAGGTAGACATTGAATTACCACCACTATATTGTACACTAATTATAGTTCTGTATTTATGTTTTCCTCCTTGTTATAATTACGGTACTAAATAATGTATGTATGTTACTAAACACTGGATGCAAGCGAGCGAAATAGGTCTGAATTCATCAAGTAGGTATATCGATGTAAAGTTTCCATCGAGATGTTGTTTATGTATGGGGTAATTTTGAATTGTAAACACTAGCTTTCTATCACAAAATAGACAGACCACAGATGTATAACTCCATAGAAGCCAAATCTGTTCATTACTATAGTAGAGTCGATTAGCAGCCGATACAAATGTAAACAAACCGTTAAAATAGTTTTCTAGGGTTTTGCACCAACTGACATGAATTTCTACACCAATGCGTTTTATTTAGACAAACTATTCATTAAGGTATTTGGCAATTCTTAAATACATATTGATCGATAACAATTATAAACTACGAGTAAATGTGGAAACAAACAAAATTAAATAACACTGTCATCAATCAAACACTGCAATGAAAATCTTATTTCCAAGAAGCGATTTGTAAGTTTTGAAACCTTTGACATAATGCACTGTTTTGATTCAATTATGTCTGACTTGAATCAGCCGCCAAACGACTCGTTGAGTTCCAGCTGGGAGCTTGAGAGCCAGTTCTTTCTACACTTTGTTTTCTAGACGGGCAACGTATCGATGATGACTAAAGTATTACTAATTATCATTTGTCAATGACCACTTACCTTGAGGTGGCTCGTCAGCTCGTCTGTCGACCATCCTACTACCAAGTGAACGTTTGTATGTATGTTTGTTGCTCGTTTACTTCTCTCTTTCGTGATGCATTTGGTGTTGCTGATGTCCAGTCCACCATCAGGTGGTTGATGATGACGATGGCCACCATCATGTCAGATATCATCAGATTTTCAGCTCGTTTGCCGGCTATTTCTATAAAAAATACCGAATTACCGATACAATGCTATCAAACTCTCAAGTCAATAACCTCAAATAAAAAACTGTTGCTAAAAAAGTACGTATAATTAATTATATTAAAGAAATAAAATTTTAATAATTTAAAATGCAGAAATAAATGTTAATCTACAACCGAATTTAAATAAATAAGCAACAGCTTTGAAGAGGCCATCGACTTTCCTATTCAGTTTGATGGATTTTTACGTGTTTCAGTTGCTATGTCCTCTTGTTTTTTGATCTGTTAGTAATGCCTTTGGTCTTACTATGTCCATGGGCGACGGTTACCACTGACCATGAGATGGCTCATCTTACGTTCTCGTCGGAAGCTTCAATTTGTATAGGGTCAAAAACGCTCTGAAGCGCGATGTCATAATATTAGCTGACGTCATTGGAGATGCTTCTGTGAGTTCATCCGGTGTGTAAGTAAATGCCGTGATATTGTTCGGTTCGCGTTAGGAGAGAGTCAGTGATTTTGATTTACAGTCGTATACCTTTATAAACATGATATCAAAATAATACACTTCTTAATTAACGTTGTAATGCAAAATTAAGCATTTTGTTTTGTTTTAAGCATGTTGTTGCATAGACTTATGTACTAGTGTCAAATATCACCTGTCATCCTGTCAAAAGTTTCTCCGCGCCACCGCAGTTCATCCGTGACCACGATCCATGCAACTGGGTCGAAATATCGGAATACAAATAAGATTTATCTATAGTTAAAATTGCCGAAAAAGTCCTGTTATTGTTATTGTTACTTATGAGGTCTGACTTAGCGAGGTCTATAAACGATTAAATATCTGGTATAGTCGCATTGTGTGTCTCAATAAAATTGTGTGGACCCATGCCCACATCGTTCCACAACGGGAACGGGAGCGTTTTGAACGAACATTGAGAGCATTAAGTTGTCCAGTTAGTGTAAAGCATTGTAATGTAACAGCTACATAACTATAATTAGATATACCGGTAATTGTGAGTGGTCTCGTGGGAAACGTATGCGGTAGTGATGAATGTCGTTGTCTGCTGCCAGACATGGGACTGCCATTACGGGGACTGAGGCATGTTGTACATCACTAGTGGATAGGCTAGTGTCGGCCTTCGAATCGGTTAGATTTCCTTGCGTTCGCGATTAGTGATCGCACCCTCAATTTATACCTACTCGTCAGGAATTTTATAAATTTTTGTATGTATATCTTAAGCTTGTTCGTATTGTTAAAAGCCGCAGAAGTAAGTTAATAGTTTAATGCGTGTTCAATGTACTCACACAGGTGCTGTTAATATACGGTTTAAACTTCGTAGACAGAGACTATAAGACGGGATGAAATATTGACACGAAACGTCCATAATGCATTTTTGGAGGGATACATAGGTATCATCATAGCGTTAGTAATATGATAATAGTATCATATTACTAACGCTTTAGATCTGCAACACTGCAAATTTTAAGTAAAACCATGGTACGTTATAATACTTTACTGTGGTAAAACTAACCCAAGATATTTGGATCTTGGTAAATCTATGTTAAAAAGTGCTCCAAAATTGAAGATTAAAGAAAACTTTTCTTTTTTTCTTCCTCCTTCTTTCTTGGCCGCAACGCTTAAGTGATGCCTTCAGTTTTACTGATTTTCCTTTCTCGGCTATTTACCTATCAAAAACAATACAAGTGTTGATTTCAAAAACAAAAAGAAAACGTCGTTTACAATCCAAAATAGTATTTTCATTTTAAAATTATTATCTTTTTGTCTTACACGCACAAATATTATTCTATTTAATACGTATCGTCTGCTACTTATTTCTGTACAAAGCATTCGAGTTTTGACTCGTATAAGGATACCACGAGACGCAAGATGCAAGCGAACGCAACTGCAATATCGGCGCGTGCGACGCATCCACTGTTCTACGCTGAACAGTGAATTGAGTACGGCGCCGCGGCGCGCGTTTGAATGGCATAAGAATACCGCGAGCACAGCTGGTTATAATTATATCTTTGTCATTTATTACTATCTCGCGTAACTTACGTCATCAACCGTGACGCGGCAGGGGCTAGGTCGGTCGCGGTGGAAGTGTCTAAGTGATCGGTTATCGCGTTTTAGATCTTATCTCGTTAACGTAACGTCGAAAGTCCCCGGTTGGACGATAAGCCAATTTGTTATGTATGCGGGGAAATGGTGGAACTTTAAATGCGTAGAGTTAGAGTCACGTGGGTAGTGATTGATAGTGGATGTTTTGTATGCAAGAAGGTGTATTTATTTTGTTTTATGGATTGTTGCTTAGCGGTTTGAAAGTGGTTTCTCGCATGGTTCTGACTTCGAATACTGAGATGAAGGAAAATTAAGCTCGCCATTTGTCCGTTAGTATTTTTATACTGTGGTCAATAAAGTTTGCATAAATAAATAAAATATCTCAAGGATACCTACCAGCTGTAATCTTATGAAGAGTTGATTGAAACGAATCTGAAAACCTCCATATTTTAAATAAAACAATAACAAAAATAAACCCGGAATAATAAATTGCTACTATTACCTGGGATAAAGAGTAGCCTATTATTATATGATCCATATATTTTTACGTAATTCAGTAACAAACATCTTTTGTCAATTCGTAATATACCTGGGTGATTCTTAAAAAGGGAGGATAAAACGTGTCCAGTCCAAATACTTCTTCGTAATACAACCATAATCAATAGCAATAAGGTTTTAAGATACTTTAACTATCGGCACAACTATTTACACACCAAAAAAGAATCTTAAATATAGTATAATTTGAAATTTAAGCCAAAATCTGCCTCAAACGTCATTATCTCGCATGTCCTATATGACTGCACGTGGATATTTCATCTAATAAAAAAATCAAACAAACCGAAACATTTTATTTGTAAATGCAAAATCGTCCTCAAATGATCAAAGTTTCTAATGACCGTACAATATAGACATTTCATTCATTCTAATATAGGAAACCAATACGACGTATAGTTTGTTATGAAAAAAAATCATTATCCGCAGCAAGGATTGATTCGAATTATTCTCTGTGGTTTTCCAATTCATGTTGAGTTTGAAGTATGCGGTACGCTTCTCGTACCTCCCCCAGTCGAGCTGCACGCTTTGAACGGACTGGACGTATCGTATTTGTCGACCAGGTAAGCTTACATTTCGTTCTTACAAATTTGTTATGAAAGAAATCATTACACTTTTGCCGTCTGTTGTTGCAATTAATTGTCACATCAATCACATTGTGTGCTATTATAATGAATTGAAAGTGAACTTATTTATATCCATGTGTTTTAAAGCAGAATTTATTCGGTTTTGACAAGTTACAACCTGTTTTCTTCAATTCGTCATTTTCATCATCATCATTAGCTTCAAAATGTGTGACTAGTTCTGAAAAAACAAGAAGAAACGACGAACCCTACATTTGAGCCAATTGTATTAGAAGATGCAAAAGAGTCAAAAGACAAGATAGAGGGACAGACCAAGATAGAAAAGTTGCGTGATCCATTACGTGATCAATTTTCTCCTGCTATGAAAGCGGTGGTAAGAAGGATACGCTATAATCAGTATAAGAAGAGGTGTGTGTTGATAAATACTATTAATAAATATAAAAAGAAAATTGAAAGCCAAAAAAAAAACATACTACGATTAAATAAAAAAACTTCAAGTGCAAGAAAATACTAACAAACATAGTCAAACAAACATCTACAAGTTCGTAAAACAAGGTAAAACTAAATTATCATCTTTATGCATAATAGCAGATCACGTAGAAGAAGTTCATAAATATAATGATGAGTCTAATAGTTCAATAAGTGCTGGTAAAAAAGAGCTTGTGACGAAAAATAAAGTTTAGATGCAGAAACGGTATCTGAATGCTCCACTAAAGATACTTCATCAAAAATTTCTTAATGCCATTAGCATTAAAAGTTTTTAAAATGAAAGATTTAAGATTTGATGATAAATGTTCCATCCATCCATCCATCAGCCTTTTGAGGTCCACTGCTGGACATAGGCCTCCCCTAATCTACGCCACTCAGACCGGTTCTGAGCCTTCTGAATCTAGCGGATACCCGCTGTCTTCTTCAGGTCGTCTGTCCACCTGGTCGGGGGGCGTCCTGTGCTCCTTTTACCGAGGCGTGGTCTCCATTCGAGGACCTTTCTTCCCCAACGGTTATCAGTCCTTCAAACTATGTGGCCAGCCCATTGCCACTTCAGCCTGCTAATTCTCTGAGCTATGTCGGTCACCCTCGTTCGTCTACGGTATTCATCATTTCTGATTCGATCGCGTAGAGAAATACCGAGCATAGCTCGTTCCATAGCCCGCTGGGCGACTCTAAGCTTATGCATCAGGCCAATAGTGAAGCACCACGTCTCGGATCCGTATGTCATCACTGGCAACACACACTGCTCGAACACCTTCGACTTCAGGCGCTGAGGTAACTTTTTGGACGACAAGATACCACGTAGTTTCCCGAACGCAGCCCATCCGAGTTGGATTCTACGAGTGACTTCTTTCTCGAAGTTGGACTTACCCATTTGGATCACTTGTCCCAGGTAAATGTACTCGTCTACAACTTCGAGAGCAGCGCCGTCAACAACAACCGGTACGGGTGTGACATGGACATTCGACATGATTTTCGTCTTGTCCATGTTCATCTTAAGACCCACCCGTTGTGAGGCGCTGTTCAAGTCCCCGAGCATTGTACCAAGTTCCTCCAGGGATCCCGCCAAGAGGACTATATCATCAGCATATCGCAGGTGTGTGATGTGTTTGCCATTTATGTTTATGCCACGTCGTTTCCACTCCATCAGCTTGAACACGTCTTCCAACGCAGCGGTGAACAGTTTTGGGGTTATGACGTCCCCTTGCCTGACACCTCACTGCAGTTGGATGGGGTTCGTTGCTGTGTTGTGTACTCTGACGGTCATGGTGGCTGATGTGTATAAACATTTCAACACCTCGATATACCGGTAGTCCATCCGGCACCGCTGAAGAGAATTTAGTACTGCCCATGTCTCAATAGAATCAAAGGCTTTCTCATAGTCCACATAGGCAACACATAGCGGCAGATTGTACTCCTCGGTCTTCTGTATAATCTGCCGCAATTTGTGTATGTGGTCATATATGTTGTGTTTTAAATAGAAAATTAATAGTATATTACTTAATATTAATCATCTAAAAATTATATTATTTTACATAATATGTTATATACGTTCCATCTGTGATTTTATGATTAAAATATGGTGTTGATTATTAATTGAGTTGTTTTATTTCATTATTTATGTAACTTTTAATTTATTTTTTTCATTATTCGTATTAGTCGTCATTTTTCCTCAGCACAAAATCATTAACTTCCACACGTTGTCATTATCTTCATCAGTATTTTGTTTTTAATCGGATTTATCTCAGAAAATATTAACTTCACAATGGTGCCTCTTTTATCAATTTCACTTATATCAATCAAGAAATCATTCTGGCATAAAATAATTGTTGTGCCACAAGGTTTAATTTTTTTCGATAAAATCTTCAAAAATATATTCCGGAATAAGAATCACCCACCTGGCTAAACTGCCTAGTTACCCGAGTATGAAACTGAAAATTCCAAATAATTGCGATAAAACCTTTGTGCTACCACAGTACATACAGTACTTTAACTCGGCCCTATTCTTGAAAAACTTGCCTACAGCCGCGCGGAGCGTAGCCGCGCGCTAGGGCTGTCCGCCGACAGTATTTTAATTTTATCAAACGACTTGAGTTTCTTTGTAGTTTTGTATTTAAAAATGTTATATTTTCTATTTTAATAAATGCAATTCATCTATATCTATACATCTATATCTATACAAATAAATAAAATTGGAGTGTCTGTTTGTAATATTAAAAATTTGTAATTGTAATTTGTAAAATTAAGTATGCCAACTAGGTTCAATGCAATTTGATTGAGAAGAATAAATAAGTAACAGTTCCACCTAATAAGGATAAGGAGTAACCAACTGTAAAAAGTAGCCTTTAGTGATTTAAATACGCATCATAAAATGCGTTATCATAAGATGGTATAGTATATGGCGCAGATTCGGTATCAGTTAATTTTTTTTTTTAATATTTTGCTAATATTTATTTTCAAATAACAAAGGTCCATAAAAAAATATCACCTGTCTGGCAACTCTGTTGTACTGACAGTCCTAACCTGTCATTTACAAGTGCCAACCACCATTTTAGGTTCGTTTCTTTAATGGCGCGAGTAATACCTACAACTTGAGGTACTGTAAAGTACCATTACGGAGGTCGCCTATCCAATCCATTCAATGTCCATTTTCTGCAAACGTTGCATTTATTAGTTTTTTTTTTTATGTAAATAGCCGGCAAACGAGCTGACTATCCACCGGATGGTAAGTGGATATCGTCGCCCATAGACACCAGCAACACCAAAGGCATCACTGATGCGTTGCCGGCCAAAAAAGAGAAGAAGAAGAAAGAAAGAACTGGCTCTCAAGCCCCCAGCCGGAACACGACGAGTCGTTTGGCGGCTGACTCATCATACTCAAGGGTGGTAACTATCCAGGCGAACCCCATGGAGATATAATAATAGTACCTAATAATGGTATTAATTAACAATTAAAATCCATATTACCAATATAATCCGTCGAGGGGCCCTACCACCAGCGGGCTGGATTTAGTCGCCTTTTACGACACCCATCCGGCGTGGGATTGGGGTTAGTATTCTAAGCCACCCCAATACGGCAAAAGTAATAATAATCAACCATTTGATTTTTTTAGCCCCTTATTTATAAATCTAGGCATTTTACTCGGTGGACTTATGAAAAACTAGCTGACCCGGCGAACTTCGTATCGCCTAAGAATGTAACAAATCAGAGATAATTAAAATCGGTACAGCCATTCTTAGCCGTTATAGTTTCTGTGTCCTCCCGCTCCCGCTCCCTATGAAAAATAAACAATTTAGGTACCTACTTATTGCAATACGTACTTGTTTTTATTTATTTATCCTACATGCACTGATCTCCTTCGGCAGGACCAAAGACCTTGAATATAATAATTTGATTTCTTAATAATAATTTACAATACATTAATAAAGTTGATATTAATCAATGACGCAATAATTATACAATACCTACTTACCTACAAGTTACTTACCTACAATAAGTATATATGTATATCTACCTATAAGTACGTATTACATATTATATTATATTGTATAGTATTATATATACTATATAATACGTACTTGTAGGTACGTATATAAAAATAGTCTTACCTTAGGGAGTCTCCAGGTAATTTAAACAATTTTATTCCTGGGTGACTTAATGTCGTATTATAACACCCAAAAACCGCACAATATCTTGTATTCCTGTTTGCCATACTTATTAAATAGTCACACGCCGCACACGGTCACCACAGCCGCCGTAAGGAACTAAACTAAAATAATTTGTTATTTGTACCGTGGGCCGCTCGGCCTCGGCCGTGGCTCAACCCGCGCTCGTTCGCCACAGATACTGCCCTTTACTACACTTATTCCGACTTGCGTAGGTATGGCGCGCGTTTCGACCGTTTGTATGAAGAGCGACTACTGTATAGATCTATATACTGTGGTGCTACGCATCGCATCGCAACTCGTTCGTCACGCACACATGTCAATGTGCACACAAATGTAAACGGTCTGTATTATACTACGACCACGTGGATGTTTGTGAAGCGAGTACATTTGCAGACGATACGAATTATTTGTTTTTTATATAAGTACCTAAATGATGTAATTCGGTGACCTTCTATAGTCTGGTATTGACTCGGCCGAACGAGCGCTCGAGCGGTACCGGGTTCGATCCCAGATCAGACATTTAGGTGGCAGATGTGGTGCGAGATTCCATATTCACATTTTGCTTACGTCGATTGAATCGAAACGAAATAGCCTTAGCAAGATTCTGCTGAGCTATAAGGGTATTCAATATTATACATTTTAGTATAAATAAAACTTTATAAATCCCTCTATATAATATTCTTGAGGGAAATTTTCCGATGAAAGGAATTTTCCTAACCTCGGCATCGATACAGAAGTTGCCCGTAGCGCCGGTGAGTGGGGTGCCATGGCTTTGCGGGCGACAGGATACTCCTATTAATTAACTCCCGACGAAAAAAGGAGGGGTTTTAAAAGTTTGACGTGTTTGTGTATCTGTGAATCTGAATGTCTGTCCATGGCATCGTAGCTCCCAAACCGATGAACCAATTTTCATCTAGTTCTTTTGTTTGAAAGTTGACTTCATCGAGTGTTCTTAGCTATGTTTAGTGTCAAAAAGTGTCAGGGCTTTTTTTTAATTTTAATTTAAAATTTAATATAAATGTATTACTTAGTGATGTCGTGTGCAGTCCGGTGTAAAGAATAAGACGTGTTGTTCGTACGATGTCTTAGTACTCCTCATTAATTTTTACATATTTTAACCTTATCTTCAAAATTTTATTTATAAAAGTAACTGGAGAAAGAGAGACCCGCTATAATTCCAACGCTTCAATTTTTTATGCATATTAAATCGACGCTTGAAAAGCAAAAATTACCAAGCGACATGTTGGGCGATATTGAGTTACATCACTGAAATCAGAAAAAAATTCTGCGTCGATTGATCATATTGTCGCACTGCTAGGAAGAGTTTTATAATAATAATAATAATAATAATAATAAATCTTTATTTCAGATGTCAGAGATCCATAGGTTGTTAGTGTGTTAGTTACAATTGTACTTAATAATATGTTAGTATTGTTAGTGCAATTTATGTCTTTCTCAATTTGTCAAATTTAATTTAATTATGATATTAATTATTAATTATGCTTATAGTTTTGCTGTCGCTTGGTATCTTAAAAACAATTTCAGATTTTTTACGGTTTTTTTCTAAAATTAAAAACTTTAAATTGCTCTAGTGTAAAGTTGCCAACATGTCGCTTGGTAATTTTTGCCTTTCAAGCGTCGATATAAAATTATTAATTTTGTGCACTCCATGTAAACTTTTAACTGTGTCAATTTTCGTACTCCTCCATCCACGTAATAGTTCTAAAACGGTATAAAGGTTTCCCTTCATGTATTAACCGGGTGTCCTATGCGCCCGATTGTCTAAATCTTAAATCCTGACAGATTTAAAGTATCATAGTCACCCTACGAATGGGGCGTCGCGCTTTGCGAATACACAACTAATTAAATGTTGACACTAAATATAGTCTCATTAAGTTAGTCTTAGTCAGTTTTATTTTATAACATTCCGCATATACAAATTAATTACAATCTATGAGGATATACATAGCTGGCATCTAGTCTTTGTAATGAAGCTTTTTAAAAGAAAATTTAGCTTCATATCTCTTTACCAAATCTCAGACTCCTTCCTACGCGCACTATATATTTAGAATTTAGATAAGCTTATTCACATATTCTTATCTGTAAAAGAGAACTTATGGAAAACAATTATGTACGTTCTGGTTAAAGCATACAGTATCAAAGGAGTGCCATTGCCTAATTGATGAATTTACACATTATAACTTGTATACGTGTTACAATGCGTAACTTATACTAGGTAATTTGTAGGTACATAATTGTTTTTTTACATAAATGTATTATTCTATCGTCAAGGTTTTGGTTTAGCTACTTAACTATTGCTTTGTTCTTAATAACCTAAATCTAATAGTTATTACCGAAGTATTTTTAGTCCCAAGTCTGACTTCCGCCGACAAATATTATAAACGCTGACACTCACCCCTGCACTAGGATTTCCTGCACCGGGTAGCGGACATTAAATGAGTCATCATAAAACTATCCGAAAACAAATATGACTCATAAATGACTGCCCTAACCGGAAATCGAACCCAGGACTCCCTGCTCGCCATTTCCGGAGTTTGCTGTAACGGATAGAGTTGGATTTTATACTTATGTTTCTACTTTCTTGTAAAATGTTGGTAATTGTGACGAAATTGAAGAAGTTTAATATGCATGAGGTTGTTTTCGTTTTGTCACTGCGACATTGACCTTTACTGAAGTAGTAGATTTAAAATATTACGTGTATAATTATCTGTATGTTGTACCAGTGATTTGTCAGATTTTTACATTAGGTACGTACATGTTTAAATTCGTCATAACAACGTCGTTAAAGATACTTTATGGATTTTTTTATGATAAATGGTTGCGCTCGTCGATGAGTTACCTATAATTAATATCAATAATATATTCGACTTGCTAGCCAAAAGATGGTAAAGATCCCAATGTGATCGAAACACGTGAAATAGTTTCACGATCGATTTGTAGAAAGGATTTATCATTTCATCGTCGTCATAATATTTCGTGGTTTCATTTTCGATATAAATTAACAAGTAGTCCTTTGACCTAGCAGGCAACACTCGCACGCTTTAAAGATACCCTCTTTTTTTTTTTTAATAAAGAACCGAGGTACCCTCCTTTATCTCACTAGCTTACTGATCATTCTTTTTCCGTGCGAGGCAACGAGTGCACGCGTTTTTTCGTTCTATTCTTGCTTCAGTTTATACCCAATCAAATTTTTATTCTTACTCGATGTCTAAACGAACATACGAAGAAAAAGTGGACTATTATATGAGGAAAATGGAGAAATTGAAAGAAAAACAATCGTAAGCATTGTCGCGGCGTCGTTCAGAGGTGTTTTATTTATCACCAGAACAAAATAATCAAGGTAAGTCAGTGTAATTTAATACAAAAGTTTTTGTATGGGTCCTTTTACCGTACAAGCACTGTTCAAAATGAAAGTCTTGTCACGGTCCTTTTGCCATAGATTCAAACTTGAACGCGGCAATTACTTATTCGCCATAGATTCCTAAGCGAACACGGCGACAATATTTAAATAAATTATGAGGTAAAATTACCTACCAATACCACCGACTTATAAGCGGTGAAACTGCGATGTGGGATTCTGAGGAACCTCTGCCCGATCCCGAACAAATATCGCCGGCACACGACCCTGACCCACCTATACTCCAAGCGCCGCCGCGCCAGTGGATTCATATGATTCAACAAGATCATACATTACCGCCATTGGCGGCTTCTGAGCCAGTCCAGATTTCGGATGACTCAAGTACATTGGAGCTTAAAATTTTATCAGCTCTCGGCGAGACGACCGATCCTGGTCCTGCGTAGCGTCCAGATATACATAATAATCTGACTTAACTTTGGCAGCCATTACTCAAAAAGGGAATGGCCAAGGATACCAAGCATAAGATATTTAAACAATATCACATACCCAGCAACTGCACATTATTGCAGGCTCCTAAGTTGAATATTGAGATTTCAGCGGCAGTCGCCGAAATGGTGAGGACGCGAGACAAAAAGGTTGAAACTGCCCAAGAAAAGCTTGAAATCGGCACGAATCGGTATCATCGCCATAAATAATAATAATAATAATAAATAAATAAATAAATTTATAATAATAATAGCAATGACGTCATTGCTCTAATACATACTTTATGTGAGTATAAAATAGAGGCAATTAGATTTCTTAATGATGGCTGTCGTATTTTACACGACTTGCGTACACGGAAACGCAGTCTCGAATAAAAATGATTTCAACTGGTCAAACCAATCATCATCATTCAAGATAGTGAGAACGTTTCACCAACGTTGTTCGGAACAAGTCTACCAGCAAAAATAAAAGCCTCGAAGACGATCGAAAAGCACCATTACCAAAATTGAACTCTGCTTCAGGTCCAAGCACATTCCAAACACGCCAACAGGCTCAGGAAAACTACCAACAGCCTCCTCATTACCCGTCGGCCAGGGGGGGGGGGGGCGGGGAGGTCAGCGGTGAGTCCCCTCAGCTTCACGTCGACCAGTACAGGCGAATGCAACATCAGCTGCGCAACCTCGAGCGAGCCCAGGCCATCCCCGTGTCACTTCACGTCCATAATACAGGCTGGTACACTCAGGTCACGTTGAATTTTTCTATGATTGCTGGCTTCATGTCACGAATAACCGCAGTATTCTTAATTGGATATTGAATGGAATAACTATTCCATTTACAAGTACGTTCCCTCAAATTTCATCGTCAGCCAACGAACACCATGACATGTCATTGGCTATTAGAAACCTGGAAGAGCTAGGTGCTATTTCACAGATCAGTTAAGTTGTGACTAGTTTATTTCTAAAACATTTTTTTCTACAAAATCAAATGGTTGCAAAATGTTTATTGTTTAAATAGCTTTATACCTAAAATACATTTTAAATGCGGTGATTCACAGAACCGCTTGTACGTTAGTACAATCAAATTGGTATATATACCAATATTACCATATATGGCCACCATAGACTTGAAATAATCGTATTCATTCCTGTTCATATTGAGTTTCATAAATACCTTCGTTTCTAATACATCGCATCAGAATCCAGCGAAGCTGTTACTTTTGAATTTAATGCTATG
This sequence comes from Thymelicus sylvestris, assembly GCA_911387775.1. Classification (NCBI taxonomy): domain Eukaryota; kingdom Metazoa; phylum Arthropoda; class Insecta; order Lepidoptera; family Hesperiidae; genus Thymelicus; species Thymelicus sylvestris. The sequence continues at coordinate 502,428 of OU426912.1, read as the reverse complement.
CCTTATGGGCTAGCGATAGCACCGAGTTGCTTCACAAAAATTGTTAGGGAAGTAGTAGCCTATTTACGTGGTGTAGGGTTCAAATCAGTCTGTTATTTGAACGATTTTCTACGCATTGGTAGTAACGATGAATGTTTGGGATTTGTAATAAAGAGTCAGCTAAAACCACAAAAACCATGTACATTTTTAGGATTTATTTACGACATCACAAATATGATAATATCATTACCATTAGATAAACGCATAACAATAGCCGGAATGTTACAAAAGTTTTGTAAATTACCTACTGTTACAATCTGAGATTTTTCTCAGTTAATAGGAGTTCTAGTTTCAGCATGCCCAGCGGTGAGTTACAAATACAGTTGGTTGTACATTAGGTGTTACAGCGAGAAAAATATTTATTTTTGAAACAGCACGGTTCATTCGATGCAAATATTAAGCATCCATATATAATTTTAGATAATTTAAGCTGGTGAAAGAAAAATATTTATTTAACAAATAATTTTATAAATAGTCCTAGTTACGTAATAGAATTTTTTACAGATTCATCACGCACCGGCTGGGGGCATTCTATGACAACGTAATGGTTAGCGGCCATTGGAAAGAAAGCGAGCTTAATTTCCATATAAACTATTTAGAACTATCGTCCGTTTTTCTAGCCCTCAAATGTTTTGTGCGGGATATATCTGAGTGTGCTATTCTTCTAAGAGTCGATAACATTACAGCTATAAGCTATATACACCGCATGGGCGGAATACAGTTTCCACATTTAAATATGCTTTCTCGTGACATATGGCAATGGTGCGAGAGGAGGAAACTAACTGTGTTTGCTTCATATGTAAATAGTAAAGATAACGTCGAAGCTGATACGACTAACGAAGAAGGAGTTACGCAAGGTTAATCTTGACATGGAGTGGGAATTATCAAATGATGAATTTTCTTACACAAATAAAAATTTCGTCAACCGGAAATTGATTGATTCGCCTCTCGCACCAACGCAAAGTGTCACCAACATGTTTCCTGGAGACAGGACCCAGGGGCCATTAAGCGTGAATGCATTCACGATTTCCTGGAAGTCTAAATTCTTTTATGCGTTTCCACCCTTTTCATTATTATTAGGATGTATCCAAAAAATCATTCAAGACGAAGCCACAGGTATTCTCGTCTTCCCGATGTGGCCTGCTTAGGCATAGTACCCGCAGCTAATGGATCTGCTTGTCAAAGAAGTAGTTATATGGATGCCACGTCCATATCTAGTACTATCGCATTTCAGACGACGACACCCGCTCCACCAGACGCTTACTCTGGGAGCGTCGCTGCTCTCCGACTCGCGTTCCTCCACCGCGGCGCGCCACCTGCCGCCTTGCCCTTCATGTTGGGTTCTCTGTCCACCAGTACTTTTGCAGCAGTAGGACGTTTGTTATAAAGTATGGTGGCAATATTGTGGTAGGAAAAACTGTAATATTTTACGGGATCCTTCTTTGAAGTTATTCATTTTCTAACTGAACGATTCGAGAGTGGCGCATCATATGGTACACTCAACAACCACCGTTCGGCACTTTTCTTGCTCCTTGGGAACAATGTAGCTGCACATGATGGTATCAAGAGATTCTTGAAAGGGGTATTCAAGTTAAGGCCTTCCTTACCTAAATACTCACACACATGGAATCCTCAAAGAGTGTTGAGCCATATTTCATATACCAATAATAATTTAATTTATAAAAACTTACAATAAAGCTCATCATTTTGTTAGCACTGTGTACTGCACATAGGGTGCAGACGTTTTCATAAATAAGAATCAATAATGTAAAATTAAATACAAACGGTATAAAAATTTTCATAACTGACATCATTAAAACTTCAGGAATAGGAAGGGACCAGCCAGTTTTGTATTTACCGTATTTTAGTGAAAATCCCTCAATTTGCCTAGCTACAACGCTTATGGACTATATGTAGATGACGAGAGACCTAGGGTCTTCGGGAACCGATCGCCTCTTAATAACTGTGAAGCGTCATTACAGGAAAACGACAGCATAGTCAATAAGTAGGTGGATCAAGCAAATTTTGTGTGCGTGCGGCATCAACGTGGCGAAGTTCGACGCGCACAGCGCCCGCGGGTCACGCCGGCGCGCCGCCACGTCGAAGGCGCGCGCCGGGTCGACCATATATGGAGGACTGCTGGCTGATCTGCTTCCTCTCAAACGTTCGTTAAATATTATCATCGACCGATTAAAGAAGAATCAAACTGCAAAATCAGTTTGCCTAAATAATAACTCATAATAATGATCAATTAAAAGTATGTATACTTTAAGTAGTAAATAATAATGACTAAATTCTTTACTTCATTGGGAAATGATTGTGATCGTATCTCGTGTTCCATTTGTAGTGCACCTGTGGAGGTCACACTACAAATAGTGACAAAACGTTATCTCTGAACATCTACTTGTTAATTTATATCGAAAATGAAACCACGAAATATTATATATGATCACACGAACTTCTCAAGTGAAGTTCGATCAATATAATATGAGTGGTTTCATTTGAAGATATAAATCACCCATCCCACCCAAAACCCACGTTTTGTATAAACACGAGATCTTAAATATGTATAGTTGCGTCTTTGAAAAGAATGATCAGTAAGCTAGTGAGATAAAGGAGGGTACCTCGGTTCTTTATTAAAAAAAAAAAGAGGGTATCTTTAAAGCGTGCGAGTGTTGCCTGCTAGGTCAAAGGACTACTTGTTAATTTATATCTTCAAATGAAACCACTCATATTATATTGATCGAACTTCACTTGAGAAGTTCGTGTGATCATATATTATATAGGTACTCAATAATTATTATACTATGCCCGCGGGGCGCGGGGTGGTTCGCGATTTCCTGGATAATAAGTAAAGTACCCTATATTCTATCCTATCCTATCCTATGTTATTATATCCTATAAAACTACTGAACGCTGAAATTTAGGTGTTTCTTACTTTTTCGCATTAAACTACTGAATGCATGTACATGTGTGCTAAATTCGTTTAGTAGTTTTATATGGTTTAAGAACTTGTAGTTTTATACGAAAAAGTAACAAACATCTAACATAAACACTTGTCTTATACCTAATATTGTTCAGTTACACAAACGAGCTTTAGAAGCTTATATGGCTATTAACTACTCTGTGGTTATATCGTAGAGTACACAGTAAAACTCATTATGAAACAGCATTCAGTTGCACGCCTGTCCTCCCGCCAATCATCTCGGTAAAGCGTAATCTGTATTTAAGTGCACAAGCTGAGTACCTATCGTACGCAGACGTAGTAGGCACAGAGTAGACCACGTGACGAGCGAGCGTGACTCACAACCGATAGCTACAGAGTACAGATTATACAGGGTAGCCGGTGCCGAACAGCTGACTACGCAGTGGATACCGCGCAATTCACCACAATGTTGTGCAATTGATAACAGGGGAAAATTACAGTTCCATTTTTAAATCGTTCCCGCTGTAGATTGTCGCGTTCGATATTTAAGTTTGTTTTTGTTTTTCTTTTGGATTTTTGTATTGATGCGAACGGCCAGGATTATGTTTGTTAATGATCTTATCTTTCTTTTTTAAATTTAAAATTCTTTTTTAAAAGCACACTGATTATTCTGTCGTGTTGCTGATGAAATGGAAAATACTGTATGCGACATCCCAAATGAACTTAATAGAAAGTATACAACTGTTACGTAAATATCTGCCTTGTCTGGGAATCGATCGATAGAACTCGCTTGTCGGACGTACTTATAAAGGATAATTTAAGTTTTAACCATGGTGTAATATTGTAAGTTTTATTCTACAAAACACAACGCACATAATATGATGTCATATGTTGTTAATTTTAGGAAGTTCTCACCATAGATTATATGATTCACTTTGTATGGTATACGCTTGGTTAAGTAATGTGATTTTCCGCATAGCTAAAGAATTTTATAATCAATCGCTTTGTGTTGTGGTTCATAGAAATAAATGATTTTCTTCCTAGTTGTTTATAGACCTACTGGTCGATTCAAAAGTTTTGTGAGGGTTAGCAGCACGTTTTAATTTTCATTAAAATTTTTGGATAATGGCTACACAGCCACGCATATTTCATGCATCAATTACTAATAATATTTATAAACTAGCTTTTGCCCGCGACTTCCGCACACGGTAGAGATTTTTTACAAGTTCCGCGGGAACCCTGAACTTTTCCGGGATAAAAAGTAGTCTTTGTGTTAATCCAGAGTATAGGCTATGCCGCTATACATTCCAAATTTCAGTCATTTGTTCTCATGTAAATTTTTATGTTCATTTTCTTTTTTCTCTGTTTTTTTTTCTATATTTTTATCGTTATTCTGCTATTCCAGGCCGAGACGATTCCAAAAAATCAAAGATTATTAAAATCGCTTCAGCCAATCTTGAGTTATGTTCTAACTAACACGACTTTGTTTTATACTATAGTATAATCAGGATAAAATCTACCCTGTTTTTTAAGTCGAGACACGGTTTGTCTGTGTGCCAAGTTTCATCTTAATCCGACGATTTAGCGTGCGATCGTCACAAACTTGACATATTCGACATATAGATTGACATATTCCTTGTTCTAAATGTTATAGTTTATATTAACTTGTCATCATACCAACCTATAAATCTCCCAACGCGCTCAGTTTCCAAGTTTATTCGTCTCGTATCAAAATGTTTATCTCTGCGCTCCACAGTGACGGAGCATTGATTTTATCCGCCCTAACGTACCTGCCGATGCTATACATAATTAGATGTACTGTGCAGCCTGTCTGGGTATATCAAAATCAAATTCCCGCCGTGTCGCCCCTCTGTCCCGGGGGTGAGGGGCGCTTAGGGTTGGCGACGATCGGATTTCAGTAAATAAAAAGGAGGAAAATATTACACAATACAATGTATTGATACAATAAAAAAAATGATGCTGCACACTCATAGCCCCACACTAGGATTCCCTGTGTGTTGAGTGTCATGTACACACAAGGACACACTGACAAAGAACAGAAATTTAAACTCATTCATTTCTCCTCGCTGGGAATCGAACCCAGGACCCCTGGCACGGCGATGCACAACATAATGTTAATATTGGTATCACATAGCTCGTCTGACAGCTAGTTTGTCAGAATTTCATATTAAAAAATTGTTGAATATAACCTAGATAATAATTTTTTTTTATTTTTTTATTTATTTATTTATTATCAAGGTACAAACATTATACAGCGTACATTTCTGCCAAACTACAGAGCAGTTTGTCGGCAGTTTCAATATCAAATTCATATTCATAAGCGTATAGCTGGGCCACACTGGATGCAGGCGGCAAGGGATAGAGATAAATGGATTTCCTTGGAGGAGGCCTTCACCTGCGAAAGGGTTCTTGCAAAATGATAAAAATTGATGACTATAATAATTATGACTAAGAAATATATTAATATCAATTTAATTAATTAATTTAATATTATCCAGCATTATTCGTTTTTAAATTTTAGTAGTAGTTACATAATGGACATTAATAGAATTATGACTGTATTATTATTGTATAATAAATTGTTAATATTAATTATTTAAACGATAAATTGACATGTACCTACTTAAACTGCAAGAAATAAAAGGCTTTTTTATTTTTTATTTTATTTTATTTTATTTTAATAATTCACAAGCGCTTGAAGCCTTTCAACTTAGTCGTTCCCAGTGTCACAGATTAAGGCTTTAAGTTGTGACATCTTATTTGAGATAGTGAAATGAAATGAAATGAAATGAAATTAGTTTATTCGAAGTAGGTTTGTTACAAACACTTTTCGAAAGTCACTCAACGCCATCGCTTCAACAAATCCCTACCGTGAGTGGTCCCGGTAGAAGAAGCGGCAAGAAACTCCCGGGATTATTTTTTTTCCTACTCACAGTTACAGATAGTACTTACTACTACTTATTACATTATTTAATTAAAAAAAAAAAAAACTCATGTCCAAGCAGTCTTGTCATATAAATACTCATCAACTTTGTAATATGCTTTCTTCATGAGAATACCTTTTACATGAGTTTTTAATTTACAGTATGGCATTTCTGTTAATTCTAACGGGATTTTATTGTAGATTTTTACACATCTACCCATGAACGAGCCACCAGTTTTGTTGAGTCTAAAACGAGGCACAATCAGTCTAGCCTTATTTCTTGTGTTAATATTGTGAACATCACTCTTTTTAAGAAAAGTATCGGAGTATTTTTTAACATACATAATATTTTCCAAAATGTATTGTGAACTAACAGTTAGTATATTGATTTCTTTAAAGAGTTCTCTAAGAGAGTCCCTAGGCCTGAGGTTGTAAATAGCGCGAACTGCTCTTTTCTGTAATACAAAGATTGACTCAATATCTGCAGCTGAGCCCCACAACAACAAACCGTAGGACATTATACTGTGAAAGTAGCTGTAATAAACTAATCTTGCTGTTTCTACATCAGTTAAGAGCCTTACTTTCTTAACTGCATAAGCAGCGGAACTGAGCCTCCCTGACAAGGCTTCAATATGAGGACCCCATTGTAGTCGAGAGTCTATGGTAATGCCGAGAAATGTTGTAGAATTTACTAGTTCTAATACTTCCTTATTTAGGACAATTTGAGCTGGGATCTGTTTCACATTAGGTAAGGCAAATCTGACACATTTAGTTTTTTTCGCGTTTAACATCAAGTTAGTACATGTAAACCAGTGTAATACTTGCGAAACAGTATTATTTACGTCGTCATAACATTTTTTCCTCCTATCTACTTTAAAAATTAGAGAAGTATCGTCAGCAAACAATACCGTTTCACACATGTCCTTAGTGAAATAAGGAAGATCATTGATATATATTAAAAATAGCAGTGGTCCTAATATTGATCCCTGGGGCACACCCATGGTCATGTGCACTCCAGGTGACTCTATTCCATTAATAACTACTTTTTGACTACGTTCAGATAAATAAGATTTTATAAGACTAACTGATTGTGTTGAGATACCATAATGCCTAAGTTTGTTTATTAATATATTATGATCAACACAATCGAATGCCTTTGAGAGATCACAGAATATACCGATAGCATCATGCTTATCCTCCCAAGCATTAAAAATGTGTTTAAGAAGTGCGATGCCTGCATCAGTGGTGTTTTTCCCTTTTGAAAAACCAAACTGATTAATATGAAATAATTTGTTTGTAGAAAAATGCGATAGTAGTTGGTTGTAGATAATTTTTTCGAAAATTTTACTGAGGGCTGGTAAGATGGATATTGGTCTAAAATTTGTTGGGTCGTTTTTATCTCCAGATTTAAAAACCGGTATTATTTTCCCATGTTTCATAAGATTGGGAAAAATACCATCTTCAACACATTTATTAAAAATAAAACTTAAGTGGGGGGCAATTGAGTTGATTATTGATTTAACTACAACTGTAGAAAGACCCCAGATATCACTTGACTTTTTAACATTTATCGAATTGAAACTTTGTATAATTTGATTACAAGTAACGGGTTTAAAGTTAAATGAGTTGGTACTTTTATCAACACATGATTCTAAGATGGTCATAGCTAGTTGGGGGCATGCATTTAAGTTTTTTGTAATCACATGCGGTATTTTAGAAAAAAAAATCCTCGAATACGGTGGCAATCACACTATCAGAAGTAGGGCATCGAGCCCGGGTTTACCCGGACCGAAAAAACCCGGGTTTTCCCGGTTCTTAGGATTACAAAAAAACCCGGGTTTTATTTTTAAAACTCGGGTTTTTCGGGTTTTTTTAATACTTTTGTTTTTGTTATTTATTAAGTTTAAGCCACTTCGAATGCAATTATAAGTAAATGGAATAAAAACACGCATTGATAAATTATTATTTATTGCGTAAAAAGTAGCTTCGTTGCTCCGTTCCTACCAATAAAACAAGTCATGCAAGTTAAGGCGCTACTGCGCCCGTTTGGTTGATTTTCTTTGCCATAGGTATATCTCGTAAAGTTTATACGCTATTAGTGTAATACTAAGGTATTTGTTTTTTGACTATCTACTTTAAATCTGCTCGAAAATGATCACACGATAACGTGAAATTTTCTCGATAAAAAAAAAATCATAAACTAGGCTCTAATTATTTACATTATAGCTTGCTATCGCGATATTTTTAAAAATTTGTGCATGGAATTCTTTTTAAAACATAGTACATTATCACATCTAAATCCATGTATTTTTTTGTGAAAAAACATGAAGTAGTTTTTAAAAACCAAATAAAAACGTTGTTTGGCGCTTATGTCGGTCAGTTTCGAGCGCACGCTCAGTATAGCTGTCTCACAATTTTAGAATAAGAACTCATTCCCTCACTATCTTTATGATCTGCGTTCAGTCTAAAACGTAGTGAATAAGTACTCTGTGGTTCAGTCGACTGCGGTCTTCATCGACGTTAGACGTATGTCTCTCTGCGCTATTTTTTATTAAAGAATTTGAAGTTTATCTCTTAAGTGGTAAAAATAGGGGTTGGAAGTCACTTTCATACAAACCAACTTCGTCAGTTTTAGAGTAATTGTTGTTGAACAATAGTTTGATTCCACTCTTACTCACACTTACTGAGAGTAACAGCTGTATCTGGAACATAGAGGACATTTCGAACTTGTATTTTATTATCACCGCAGTTTACATTAACATGTCCCATACTCACAACAGGCAGCGACTTCTTGTCAGCCACAGTAATTTTAGATATAGGAGGAGTCTGAATATCATACAGCCAATCACTCCTATTCGTCATGTGCATTGCTGCACCGGAATCTATATATATACCAGTCATTGCTCATGCTGTTTTCCGTGAACGCTGAAAAAGCTGCAATAAAAGTATTAGATTTCTTACACTTTTGACTCTTTACATCATCTTTGTTCCTTAAGTTCTTTGTGCCTTTGTTCTTTAAGAAAGGGGATAAGACCCTTTTGAAGAACTACAGGCCCATTGCACTTCTGAGCCACGTTTATAAGCTGTTTTCGAGAGTGCTCACAAATCGCATTGCACGCATGCTTGACGACTTCCAGCCTCCCGAACAAGCAGGATTCCGGAAAGGCTACAGTACCATGGACCACATACACACACTGCAGCAGATTATACAGAAGACTGAGGAGTATAATCTGCCACTATGTGTTGCCTATGTGGACTATGAGAAAGCCTTTGATTCTATCGAGACCTGGGCAGTACTAAATTCTCTTCAGCGGTGCCGGATCGACTACCGGTATATCGAGGTGTTGAAATGTTTATACACATCAGCCACCATGACCGTCAGAGTACACAACACAGCAACGAACCCCATCCAACTGCAGAGAGGTGTCAGGCAAGGGGACGTCATATCCCCAAAACTGTTCACCGCTGCGTTGGAAGACGTGTTCAAGCTGATGGAGTGGAAACGACGTGGCATTAACATCAATGGCGAACACATCACACACCTGCGATATGCCGATGATATAGTCGTTCTGGCGGGATCCCTGGAGGAACTTGGTACAATGCTCGGGGACTTGAACAGCGCCTCACAACGGGTGGGTCTTAAGATGAACATGGACTAGACGAAAATCATGTCGAATGTCCATGTCACACCCGTACCGGTTGTTGTTGAAGGCGCTGCTCTCGAAGTTGTAGATGAGTACATTTACCTGGGACAAGTGATCCAAATGGGTAAGTCCAACTTCGAGAAAGAAGTCACCCGTAGAATCCAACTCGGATGGGCTGCATTCGGGAAACTACGTCATATCTTGTCGTCCAAAAAGTTACCTCAGTGCCTGAAGTCGAAGGTGTTCGAGCAGTGTGTGTTGCCAGTGATGACATACGGATCCAAGACGTGGTGCTTCACTATTGGCCTTATGCATAAGCTTAGAGTCGCCCAGCGGGCTATGGAACGAGCTATACTCGGTATTTCTCTACGCGATCGAATTAGAAATGATGAAATCCGTAGACGAACGAGGGTAACCGACATAGCTCAGAGAATTAGCAGGCTGAAGTGGCAATGGGCTGGCCACATAGTTCAAAGGACCGATAACCGTTGGGGAAGAAAGGTCCTCGAATGGAGACCACGCCTCGGTAAAAGGAGCACAGGACGCCCCCCGACCAGGTGGACCGACGACCTGAAGAAGACAGCGGGTATCCGCTGGATTCAGAAGGCTCAGGACCGGTCTGAGTGGCGTAGATTAGGGGAGGCCTATGTCCAGCAGTGGACCTCAAAAGGCTGATGGATGGATGGATGGATGGATATCGTCTTTAGTACTGGGCTTTCTCGGAGCTGTGCAGTATCGGCTTATACATATGTCCATGCTTAGTGCAATTGAAACAACGAGGGCCTTGGCCCGGTGCAGACCTATACTTTTAACCTCCTGGATTAGTTTTGTCTTTATAGCGTCCGCAGTGATGGGTATTCCAGAGCTCTCTAAAGCCATAAGTATCGGGGAGTCCGGCCAACATCATTGATGTACCAATCCACTCGTCTTCAATCTGAAAGTTGATGCTGCGCAGCTTGTGTACGGTGCTCATTATTTTGTTTACGTATTCTGCAATACTATTGCCACATCCTTGTAACGTAGTTGTGACCAAGTCTTCCAATAGTCCGACTCTTCTAGTCAAGGCGTTGTCGTCAAAGGCTTTCTCAAGATTCATCCATACATCCTTCGCAGTCTCAGCATTTTGGATATGCACGTAGTTCACGGGGTCGAGAAGAAGAATGATTTTTGTTCGGACTTTGATACTTCATATTATGTACTTATTGTAGGAAATCGATATAATAAACGCAGATTAGTGTATTTTAAAAAATTACAATAAAAAGATCGAAATGCTCGAAAAAACCGGTCTACCCGGGTTTTGATTACTCTTAGACCCGAAAACCCGGGTTTTCAAAATTGAACCGAGTTTCGATGCCCTAATCAGAAGTGACATTTACATTATTGATTTTTAGCGAATATCTATGCTTATTTGATTTTATTTTGCCTGTTTCTTTATTAATAACATTCCAGGTTGCTTTAATTTTGTTTGAAGAATTCTTTATTTTTTATTTTATTTTATTTTATTTTTTTTTATTTTATTTTAGTAGTAGTTTAGTGAAATAACTTTTAATCTAAAAAAACACTTTTTTAACACATTATTTATTTATTTATATCATAACGGTCAATGGAATTTAAATTAATATTTAAAAAACCTTGAAGGTAACGTTTAGATACGATTCGGAATCTATTTAGATAATAATATTTGAATACGCTTCAAGAACATTTCGATCGAACGAAACAGTTAACTTTTTGTATTACATTCAATCGATAAAATTTGTTTAGAATGTTACCCTTTCACAGGTTTAATACCTGTTTTATTAATCACCTGTTGCTAAACGTTATTCTATGTTATATTTTATAAATAATGTTGATGTAGTATAAACGCCGTGTTGCATAATGTTTCTTAACAATAAATTAAGTAATATTACCAAAAACCGTTCGCTGTGACTCATTAAAATTATCGCTAAACATAATAAAAATCGCCATACCTTTTATTTTTAAAGAGACGGTTGATTTCTCATGGATCCCATCAGATCTCAATTTTGATAAATACATAATTCAATTGATAACTGTCGGAGTTTTGAAGTTTATTAAAATTTGACATGACTTGTATTCACATTTATTCGACGCACTATAATTGTTCACTACATAGTTAAAGTAATGTAAATAGTAATAATACTAATAATGGCCACGAACGACAGTCGACAACCCTATCCCGTCCGCCCACAGCTCGCGCCCTGTAGTCGGCGACCCGGGCGGAGCCCTAGACTAGACTTGCAGCGTGCAATTACACGGGTTGTATTGCTTTGTGATTGTGACGCTGTCTGTAGCCGACGCGCCCTGTAATACGCTGTACTATACTTATAGTGAATAACATACACTGTAAGTTACGGTCATCGATTGGGCTCAGTCGCAATATGATTTTAAACTTACATCATCGCGAATACTGAATATTTTAAATGCAAAGGGTACTTGCGATTCGTATTCTATAATACTACTTTTGCTGCATTTACTTGACAAGTCGCAAATCTCCCTTTTTGCAATACTGTCACACTACTTCCTATTATAAACTCCCATTTGCTAATTAACTTAACAATTTTTTTATACCTATAGAGAGGTCTTTAGCAACAAGTCTTTACTATAATTTATGTTTGTCTGCGTTTAGACGTATTACTGAATGGGACGTTTTGCGACTGAACCATGTCCTCTTGATTCCCAATAAAACTTACAGGTGGCATAGATATTTAGAAACTACGATACGAGAACAAAGTCTATAAACGTTAATTTTTATGATATAGCTGATAGCGAGATGTAGAGCCACCTGGTGGTATGTCGCCACCGTGAAAGAAAAGAAAAATATTTATATACGGCTTTAAAAAGCACAGTTTTAAACAAGAGAAGAAAAAAAAACAAGATGCTTAATCTTAAAAACAATAAATAAAATAAAAGCAATACAAAACAAAAAAAGTCAAACATAAATTTAACAAAATTAAAAATAAGAAAACAGAAAAAAGCATACAATTATTATTTTTACCCTCCACCATCCAAAATAGGAAATCTGTGCTGCGGTATAAAGTCGCAAAATGGACCGAACTCAGCGAAAGCCGTGATAATAACGGCACTGATTTTCAGTTCGGAACATACAGGAGTCTGTAGCTTACTAATAGATGTTTGTGACATCAAACACGTCATTATACGTATGTATGTTGTCGGACAAGAAAGAAAAGAGGTAAGAAGTCGAGTATTAAATTCTGAAATTATTTTTACCTAAACTTTTCAAATAAAAAAGTTTTCGACGAATTTCATGTGTCGTGTTCTCGGCTTCGTTTTGATAAATGCAAAACATTTTTCGCATAATTTATTTATATTCGAAACATTCAAGATTTATAACACGAGACGTAAATCTTATTTTTTTCCTCCATGGCAATTACGTGATGAATAGGACGTAATGTAAGAAGTGCTGTTAGAAGAATTTGCTAAAATATGCTCATTTTGTAAGCTTTTCATTTGCAGGAATATAAGCCGAAACATTTATTTTGTTGGTTCTTCTCAATAGGTTAATTTAATATGTTGCGATATCGTGAACATGTTATATCAAAACGCTTAAGAACATTATAGCCTAATTGGTACTTGGTAGTGACTCTGCTTGCGAAGTGAAGGGTCCCAGGTTCGGTGCCTCGGGTAAATTGTAATGTGACAGATAAATGTTTGTTCACGGGATATGAGTATTCAGGCTACTGTCCACGGCGCTTCATTTGACGATTGCATGCAAACTGCGACGATGCTGATCCGTGGACAGATTACGTACTGAGTTGTTACTACGCAATATGCAAGCAAGCGATAATGGATAGCGTGCGAATGACGTGTGTCTACGTGGACAACATACAAAGAAGAACACACCCAAACCGAAAACAGATCATTCAAATTTTTGCCCCGTTGGGAATCGAACCCAGAAGAAACCTTCGGCGGTCCGGCATGGTAACCATTACGCCTCGCTCGTCATCTTCAATGGGTCAAGTCAAGCCTCTCTTAGACTTACGTTTCGAAGGCAATCGACCACTCGAGCATAAGTAATCTATACAAATTTAAAGGCACTTCACAAATTGTAACCCCATCGTTTAACAAACAGAGCACTTGAATGGGATCCAACCCTTCCGGCTGCCTGCGCCCCGAGCGACCCCCCTAATCTCCCGCCGAATTCGCTGATACCCAATTTGTTTGAGTAATCGCACTCCACATGTAAGGGCTAATATTACATTGCTATTGTTAGGGCTTTTTTTCTCTTTAGTCGCGTGCAGTGCAGCCCGTTATTAAACAGCAAATTACAATGTTAAAACATCAAAGAGATAGGGTTAAAACTGGTTTAATCAAGGTACTAAAGTTGAAATGAAATTGGTTAAGAACTGAAATCCTGTTTTTATTAGTAGATAACGATTGAAGAGATCCATGGTCTTCATGGCTTCATAATCAGACCATCGTAATCCCATTGATAGAAACTATCATTATACATTACGTCGTTACACAGATGCACTATAAATGGGACTCTCTTTCAAGAGAAATATTAAAATAACAGCTGCCCGATCGCTTCGGGGAAAACTGAGGATAAAAATAGTAATTTCATTGAAACCTTCCCATTTCACATTTATTTCCATAAAGATGAACGGAATATAACAGGAATGAGTAATGTTGTTCAATCACTCCCCCGTCGAATTGCTAATACTCAATTAGTTTAAGTAATCAATCGCCTTTTGTAAACAAATGGAGGTAATAGGACGTTGCTTTTTGGAATTAACTTGAAAATATTGTCTGCAGCTGATTCCTATAACCTATTTAAGAGTTTTTTCTTTTTGTATTGTAACGGTTTCCATAATGTATTTAATTTAGTAAGTGCCGAAGTTTCTTATGCCGTTTCTCCTCCACGATGAAACACTTTTCTGAAACAAACAAGAAGAGAAGTGGTAGAAGCGAAAAATTTATATATGCTAAATGGTATCAGTTATAATTAAATAGATGAGGAATGAAAGAACATGTATGTAGGTAATAACTACAATAAAATATTATTATTTTTTAAAGGTTTCATTTTCATCATGGTCTGCCTAATATTAGCTTAGTTTGATTCTCACTCATACCTCTGTCTCTGTCCTGAACGAATACCACATGCAGTTCTCTCGGAAGTCTGTAAGCGTTGCCATTGCCACCCATGAGAGATACCTACGTGAGAATCGCCCAGCGGTCAAGTGTCCGTGGATGCCAGCGTGCCAGACGCATGGATGGATGTATGTTTGGATGTCTGCCAGGCTGTTGACCCGGCTGATGGTAACGTAAGATTTACGAAATAAGTCATTATGTACGTATAGAGCATATGGAAATTAATTATTATTTATATCCTTCCTCCTTGCAGTAATGTCATACACAACATACGTTTTACCGCCATTATACACGTTTAAATGATGCATTTATAAATCCTTTTATCTGGTTCCACTATATTATAAGGAATCTCTGTCGAAAGTACAGTGATTCTACGTCCACTGGTTGAAGCTATGCGTCTGTCAGTCAACCATCGTTTTTAGGATTCCATAGTCAAAACAAATAATTTCGCTATGTCCGTCCGCAGCATAGCGCGGAAATATCCTACAGGTAAGTGGGGTTGTATTTTTCCTCGTCTATCCAATTGTGTGGGGTTATGGGGTATCCCTACACATACTACGTTACTATAAAATTGTAGACGATTAGAACATAAGAGCCGGTCACGATAGGATGATTCGAAAACCAATAAATAAAAATCTTTTAAACAGTTTACATCATATTTAATTTTGGTGCGTTTATCTGAGGAATTGACAATGTGATACGGGTCGTATGGGTCGTATGAGTCAGAGTCACGTGGTCGTGACTCGACAGCTCAGTAGACAGATAAAGAAGTTGATGATGTTCAAACAAATGTGTGTAACGTGAGGTTCAGGGTTCGATTCCAAGGCAACGTTTATGTGGAAGATATAGTTTTTGGTATTATTTCAAAAACTACTCTAATAAACTCTAATAATGAGACATGACAAATGTTTAGGAGTTTTATGTACCTATGGTATATCATTTATGAAGTTTTTAATTAAGCTTGGCCAAATTATGGCGATAGATATGGATCAAGTACTTTGTTCTCAATACTCAATACTTTTATTACAATCGTAGTGGTTACATAGATGGTAGTTATAACATAGAATTTTAGAGGCACATATGAATCCTATTAGGGTATTACAACATGTTCCTTTCTTTTATTTATTAATCATAATCATAATCATTTTATTGCATCATGCTTACATACAAAGAGATCTTAAAGTATATTACAATATTATAGTCTTAGCATGAACCCTGTTAGGGCGTAGCAATATTTACAATATACTCCGTAGGTATTCTAATTACAATTTTATTCTAATAATTCTATTGTCAATATAATTATAATTATTTAATTGTTAGTTATAAATTATTCTAATTAAGATTATGTTAGTTATTTAGATTATTCTAATTACATATAATAATGTCAACAAAATTATCGATTTGGCTTTATGAAAAAGTAGTTGCCGAACTTTCAGCTTAAAATACAAGTCGCCAGTGCAATATTGCGCTGGTTTCAATTTCTCTCATATTTTATTTGCGCGGATGATCCCGCGGAAGCCGTGGGTGGGCGGTATCGGGGAGACGTGTTTTACATTGGCTTCAACCCATTAGCGACTCGCTATAGGGTGTCTCCTTGTTTAAGAGCCTGACTCCCAAAATTTATCCTATACAGGCCTGTGTGGGGCGTGATCCGAGTGTTACCATAGAGTGTAAACCCATGATCTGAGATACCTAACCAAGATTGGTAAAGGAGTGTGGAAATCTTTGTGGAGTTTTATTTTGTTTTATTTTAAAAGATGTGCTTAGGAGTTTCTTTACGGCTTTTCTTTTGCTCTATGACAAAGCACCTTTCCGAAAAGCTGGTAGATCAAAAAATTACATGCTTAAGTGATACGTAAATAAATAAAAGCTTTTTGATGTATCCTGTTAATCTTTGGACGGATTTTTGGTAAAAAAAATATATATAAAATTCGTTCGTAAAATTTTGTTCGAAAAAAAAAGTATAATATTGCAAACGGTATTTATATTTTTATAGTGGCATGATGATATTATAAACAGTTAATTAAAATATTTAAAAAAAAATCTCTTCACAACTTCGTTAAAACGTAGATAGCAAGAGATACCTTATAAATAATAGTCTCTAAAGTATCGCGATCAAATCAGGGCGGTCCCGGAATGCTTTTTTCTTAATTTTTACTTGGTCAAGATAAAACGGTCATAAAGCCGCCATGATGGAGTAATTTTTCACGGGGGCGGTAAATTTAAATTATAATTTGTAACTTTTGTGCTTTATTGTGCTCTTCAAACTTCTTCTCGGTAAATCTGAGTGATGGTGGTTGAATTTATATGGCATTCAATAAATAGTTTTTCTTAAATAAATAAATAAGAAGTTATTATTTATACTTAACACAGCTAAGAAAAATAACCATCTTTGCAACGTCATCTTAAACAAAAAAAACGCATCATAATCAGTCCATTCTTATAGGAGCTACAATGCCACAGACAGATACATGGACATGTCAAGCTTATAAAAACCCCTCGTTTGGCGTCGTGGGTTAAATATACTTGACAAAAAATAACCGACAAAATTAGGGATAACTCAAAAACTACTCGTCAGATCTCGCTCTTTAAGCACCAGCTTTCAATTAAAAAAAGAATCATCAAAATCGGTTCACCCAGTCGAAAGTTCTGAGGTAACAAACATAAAAAAATACAGTCAAATTGAATACCTCCTTCTTTTTGAAGTCGGTTGAAAAGAAAAATATAATTAAACAAACAGAGCACAGGTAGTCTACATTGAGTCTGGCTTCAGCCCCAAAGGTACACATCACCGCATCACACACAGCTAAAGCAATCGTTTGTTTGTTTGTTTGTTTGTCTGTTTGTCT
The DNA here is from genome assembly GCA_911387775.1 of Thymelicus sylvestris. NCBI lineage: Eukaryota > Metazoa > Arthropoda > Insecta > Lepidoptera > Hesperiidae > Thymelicus > Thymelicus sylvestris. The sequence goes on along the minus strand of OU426912.1, from coordinate 484,899 downwards.
GTTTACGAACACTCGTAGCCGTCGCGGTTTCAATATAGCGAATCGATCTCGTCGCCTGTTTATACATTTAGAGTTTAGACAAACTCATTCAGAGCCAACGTTGTTAGTAGTCATCGCGTATAACAAATTCGAAATGGTTTCAAATTGGTTTGGAGAGTTTACTTTGTTAAGTGTCATTTGTGTACTCGTAATATATAATATGTAAGTTTACACTGATAATGGGTTTATTCAGTCTTCGATTCAAGACTGATTTGTGATCGGAAGTAAACACCGATGAATAGGCTTTTCTACAAATGTCCTTATCAAATGTCCATCACTATTTCAATATTACATTTCGCTTTTAAGTGAGTTTGAATCACCCAATTACGTTAATCAGAAAATCAAGGGCCCTTGTAATAACACGCCCCACACTAAATACCTCCTTTATTGCCTGAGTCACGCGCGGCTAATATAAAATCGTGTTACACATTTCTATACGTTACGTCAATCAACCTGTCGCGATGTCGGAGGAGCAACACCGGATTCATTAGTGAAAGTAGAGTGATTGAGAAAAGAGGATTTTCTCAGAGGGATTTGAGTCCTCGGAGTAACAAAGGATTAGAAGCGTAAAAGTGATTGATCGATTATAATCTGCGATAGGGTTAATGCCAGTTTAGTTAAGTAGGGTGATTTTGATATATTGTCAGGATTCTGTAACTCAAAATAAATGTAACAGGATCACTTAGTTGTCCGTCTGTCTGTTTTTTCTCAGGAACGCAAGTAGCTATCAGAAATTAATATTCAATACTGTGGTCTGTAGTCCATTGGAGCTGTGAAAAATCGAGCTTCTAAGTCAACGCGATCAAAAGACACGGCTGTATGGCGTATTTATCGATTTATTAACTTTTCGCCGTATAAAGTATGCTTGTATTTATTTAAAAATTAAAATGTGTGCAATTCACACGTGGTAGAAGTGAAACCTTCAAAATTTGTGTTTTCAAGATAATGAGACGAATGTAAAATTTCGGGAAGATGATAATTGTAGGTTTTACTACTCCACTCCACTCCACTCCACTCCACTCAACTCAACTCCCCTGTACAATGCTTCCTATAATCCTATCTCGCTTTAGAATTTATGTGTTTGTATCTTTTTACTGGACAGTTTCGTTTCATCGAATTTCATATCACCCCCGTACTAAAGAAGTTTTCACTTCAAAAAATCAATATTAATAATTTATTATCATAATTCTTCGTCACGACGAGAGCGAATGAAGGGAAACGTTGGCACTAAACACAACATTGTCAACAAACAACGAAATAAAATTTTAATAACTTGCTCTTTATTTAATAGTGCTCTTTCGCATGTGTCGCGTTGGTTCACTATCAATAATTTGCTTTTAAATGTAAAAAAAAACTAAATGTATAGAGTTTGTACTACCTAATGTTAAAAAAGTTAACAAATCTCTCAGACTGAATAATGAAATATTGCACATGGAGGAATCCACGGTCTTTTTAGGGGTGACCTTAGATAGTAAACTTCAGTGGGGCCCACATATAACAAATCTCGCGACTAAACTCGGTAGGGCTGCTTATGCTGTTAGGAAAATAAGGCAGTTTACTGACGTCGAAACTGCTAGGATGGTTTATTTTGCATATTTTCACAGTATTATGTCATATGCCATCTTGCTGTGGGGCAAAGCAGCCAGTATAGAACAAATTTTCATACTACAAAAAAGAGCTATTAGGGCTATTTATAAACTTAGATCTCGGGAAACTTTGCGTGACAAGTTCAAAGAAATAGGTATACTTACAGTAGCCTCACAATATATCTATAGTAACGTGGTTTTTATACGGAATAATATAAGCGCGTATAAACAAAATTTTGATATCACTAATCGCCAAACAAGAAAAATGCACCAGTTAGTAACGCCATCTTACCGTCTTTCTAAAGTGAAGCGATCTTTTATGGGCCGTGGTGTACAGTTCTATAATAAAATCCCAAAGTTAATACGTGATTTGCCAGTGGAATTATTTAAGAAACATGTAAAATCTCAACTTATAGGCAAAGGCTACTATACTGTAGATGAGTACATAAATGACAAAGACGCATGGAAATGACCAGATCTGCAACCAGTTCCGTACAGGCTAGTGATACTTCTTTGTAAGAAATATACCAATGTATTTTATTTTTAAAAGATGTGCTGAGGAGTTTCTTTCGGCTTTTCTTCTCCTCCATGACAAAGCACCTTTCTGAAAAGCTGGTAAATTAAAAAAATGACGTGCATAAGTGTATCAATGATACCTACATGAATAAATGATTTTGAATTTGAATTTGAATAAGTGTACACAAGGGAGTCCTTCCTACATTCGTCAAGTGCATCATTGATTACATAAACAGCCAGAAATAATTAAAACGTCGCGTCGCCGAATGCCGTCTGCGTATCGGGCGATGGTCGAGTTTTCGCGTGGTGTTATTTTAGGAATGCATACACACGGACGGGTTGTGACCGTTGCGGCTAAATAAACGCTGCGTGTCAGCGGGTATTGTGATGAGGACGTGCGTTCTTTGTGTGTGTGTGTGTGTGTGTGTGTGTGTGTGTGTGTGTGTGTGTGTGTGTGTTAATTAAATAGTTAATTATAGTTAAGTATACTTAACTTTATTTTTCCCTAAACTGACTTTGAGAGTGAATTTTTGTGATTCTGTACTAAGGAGCGATTTAAGTAACCATTATGTGCTCTGAGTTGGGGCGTAAGTGCGCTTTTCTCATCCTAACTCCCCAACTCAGAGTCACTAATGGTTAATTAAATCGCTCCTTAGTACAGAATTTCTATGGTGATTCTGTACTAAGGAGCGATTTAAGTAACCATTATGTGCTCTGAGTTGGGGCGTAAGTGCGCTTTTCTCACTCTAACTCCCCAACTCAGAGTCACTAATGGTTAATTAAATCGCTCCTTAGTACAGAATTTGTATGGTGATTCTTAACTAAGGAGTGATTTAAGTAACCGTTAATGACTGAGTTGGGGCGTTAGTCTCAGGACTGTAACTGATATAGACGAGCGCTTCACTTTTTCGCATAAACGATCCACAATTTAATTACTGTAAGTAGTAACGTGAACGTCCATTGTAATCTCTTATCGCATTTGATTCAATTAAGAAATTAATCCGAGTAATTAAGCTCGCGTCAGACACCGCGACACGACACGATACGGGTCTAGTTATTTACATGTATAGAATAGAATAGTGTATAACTGATAATACAAAAAGTTTTATAGTAGCCTAGAACTAGAATAAATACATACAAAATTGTTTGTGAGTGATGTACATAACGACGGTTAAAAGGCGAATTGATTCAAGCGCCATGAATTTTTGCGCGTCGATGGAGCCGAGTTTGAGGTTAATCTGAGCACTTTTTTGGCGCTTGGCTCCATGACCAATTTGGGTATCATTTTTGCTTACGCAGTATCAAGTGTAGCGAATTTGGTTGTTTTTTTCAAAGCATGTATATAGACCCACGAAAAAAAAGGGTTTTTCTTACTATTTGTAGTTTAAGCCATTTATCCTCGGATGGAATGAAATGGTATCGGCATTTGAATTCTTTTTACTTGATCTTAAATAATTAAACAAAGGATGTTAATTCCTTTTTGCTTGAACCAGATTTATTAGTGTATGTTACTTAAATCATTTTGCCTTAAACATTCAAACATTATCTCTGTCGCTTGAATCAATCTTACCTGAACTAGTATATTGAAGAATATGACTTGTGCTAATTATCCTTGACCAGTTTTAAGTCTTTATATCATTTAGAACCATTTTCTTTTTGCAAAAAATAATGATTCATGAAAAGCATTGTTTTATTAAATTTTAATTCTTTCGTTGTATAAAATCGACTTTAAAGTCTAAATTCTTAAAAGTATGCCATTTAAGTTACTTTTCTTTGAATTGACAATGTCCTTTCATTCGTTTTCCCTACATCCAAGTCAAATTTTAATAAATCTTGCGATTAAAACAATTTGCTTTAAATCTTATTACATCACTGTGTAATTTGAGTCATTACTCCTTGAACAGTTTACAACTAGGTGAGCGGTTTAAATCATTTATCCATGAACAGTTTATAACTATGTGAGCGGTTTAACTCATTTATCCATGAACAGTTTACAAATAGGTGAGTGATTTAAATCATTTATCCTTGATCTGCTAAAGAAGTCATTGTACACTTGAATTATTTTGCTTTGAACAGATAAATAGTAATCGTGTACTTTGATTCCTTCTGCCCTGATCAAAGAATTGTGCAAAATGGCTCAAGTTACATCTAACTCCGTTAAAAAACACCTTTTATTTGTTATATATATATCAAAAAATAGCACAAAATATGCCGCTTTATGATTGGGGAGACTCGTCAATTTTTATGGTATACTTTAGGAACAATGATTTTTTTTCTCAAAAAATAAACTTTAAAACGCTCTCCTGTAAAGTTTGCAAAATGGCGCTTGAATCAAGTCGCCTTTTAACCGTCGATAAGATCTTTGAGGTCACAAAAAAAGCTTGCTCCATGCCAAGACAAGTGTCATCCCACACACAATTATAATTTTATTATGATATAAAAATGTTTTACAGTATTATATTGTACGGAGACCGAACAAGGACCGAAGGCCGAGTTGAGAGCGGTCAAGGACACTGGAGCTGGCATGAGAGTCGTTATTGAATCTGTGAGGCCGTTACGAGCTTCATGCTCAAATAATCTTACTAAAAATATATTTTTATTATGATACTAGAGTCCGTCTGCGGCTTTGCCAGCGGAAGAGTGTTTTGACAAACATATAAGGTTGATTTTACAGCTATACGGGCGACCCGGTATGGAACCCAGCCTAAACGTCCAAGCCATCCTACTGGAACGTATAAGGATAAAATGTACTTTATAGAGTCAAGGTTAGTGCTGGTGTTACAGCAAAATGTGACTGCTGTTAACGGTTAGGGAGTCTTGTCTGGAGCCACTTGACTTGCTGTCTCCCTTGACGTCTCGAAGGCCTTTGATAAGGTCTGGCACGCTAGCCTTCTAAGCAAGCTTCCAGCTTATGGCATATCCCCTGGCCTTATCGACTGGGTAAAAGACTTCCTGAGCGACCGGTCTTTCCACGTTGTAGTCGATGGCTGTTCATCGAAGACGATGGCTACAAATGCCGGAGTTCCTCAGGGGTCCGTTCTCTCTGCCACTCTATTTCTGCTACATATAATGGTACGCAGACGATAGCACAGTGGTAGAGAGATACCTACCAAGTTCCAGGGCCAGTCGGGACGAAATTCAGTCTGAAAGAGAGGCCATGGTGGCTCGTGTGAATCTCACACTTCGGGCTGTGTCCGAGTGGGGCGAAGCCAATCTTGTGAGATTCAACGCCACTAAAACGCAGACGTGTCTATTCACCGCCAAGAAGAGCCCGCTCATCTCGGCTCCTACTTTTCGGAATGTGTCCTTGAATTATACCGACTGCCTTCAGTTGTTAGGAGTAGAGATTTCCTCGAAACTCAACTTTGGGGGGTTCATCGAGACCAAAGCTAAGGCTGCTGCAAGGAAACTTGGTGTCCTTGCAAAGGTGCGACGGTACTTCACACCCAGGCAACTCTTAACCTTGTACAAAGCTCAGGTACGGCCGTGTGTGGAGTACTGTTCGCACATTTGGGCAGGCGCAGCCAAATGTCACCTTTCTGCTTTGGACTCGATGGAGAGGCGTGCGAAGAGGCTCATTGGTGACCCAGATTTGGTTGAGACCAATCTTCAAAGCCTCGAGCACAGGCGCAGAGTAGCCAGCCTCTCGGTTTTCTACAGGGCACATTTCGGAGAGTGTGCGCAGGAATGGTTTGAGATAATTCCCCCATCTCCGTTTCTCCATCGAACAACACGACGCACGGCGGGTATCCATCCTTTTGTCGTGAACATCCCGCCGGTGCGGACGAGGCGGTTTGCATCGTCATTCGTTGTACGCACCGCGAAGGACTGGAATAACGTGGATGTCTTCAAGAAAAGAGTGAATAGGCTTTTACTAAGTTAATGTGCTCACCACCTTGGACCACATCTACACTTACCATCAGGTGGGATTGTGGTCAAGCATTAACTTATTTGTGTAAAAAAAAAAAAAAAGCCAATCTAAGTTCAGGTCATGCTTATAACAAAAATGCATTTTCATCATAACTGAAGCAATATGTAAAATTTCAATTCCTAAGTAGGTCCAATTCAGTTTGAAAGATTTGACCCACAGAAACAGGGTAAGCTAAATAAAACCATTTAATCAAAATAGGACCACGTATCTATATAAAAACAATTGTCGTAATGGAGTACTAATTTATACAATTGCAAAGGTTATTAAGTAACGAGTACGTAATAATTATGTAATATCGTTAATATGACATGCGAGCGCGCGCCGTTCGTTTATGGGCGCAAAACGTTTCTCATTACGCTACGAATATTAGCTATTACACCGTGCGCGAAGTTTACATTTCACACTGAACCGGTATTTTTGATTTGTACGGTCACTGACCATACGAGTAGATCGAGTGTGGTTTTTGTTGAGAGTTGAGACTTGAGTTTTTGGGGGAGTAGGGGTTTTTTTTTAATGACGTGAAATGATAAAAGGTTTTGGAGTGATTTGTATTAAAATCTCTCGTTAACTATCTGGTGCATATCGCATGTCAAAGCGTTAAGTTTTCGGTGTTTGTTAACAGATTCGTTGCTGATGCCACAAGTTTTCATGCATTTATGACACGCCTGTAGTGCCATCAGCAACGAATCGGTTGTCTTAAACGGTATAATGTCACCTACCTTTAGAATGGAGTAGTCGAAATGAATATTGCTGCACTTGAGTCAGCCTCCGTACCAACTACTCGTCGTGTTCCGGTCGGTGGATTAAGAGATATAGAGCATCTCTGTATATAACATGTCTCTTCTAGTACTGTACTTCTAGGCAGCCACGCGTTTGGAACTGATGTCGATAGGCTCCATCGGATGGCCTCGTTGGTCCTCCTCATTGGTCAACTAATTACAGAAATAAGTCAAATTTAATAAATTCCAAACATTCAATATCGCATCTGGAATAACTGGCACATCAATCATCGAGTCCTATAAAAATATTTTATATTATTTATAATTTACTTGCCCGTGAACGGCCTCACGGCACGCAGCAATAAAATCGCTTATAGGGTTCCGTACCCAAAGGGCCAATTGGATAATTAAAATTATAAAGACTGTGGCTGCTGTAACAACAAAAAAGTTAAATAGGTAGAGTTGCCATCTGATACCATCATAATCACGTCAGCTTTGAAACAAAAATCCGCATCATAATCGGTCACACACAGACAGACACAGAGACAAGTCAAACTTTTAACATCCCTCTTTTGCGTCGGGGGTTATTTTTTTTTATGGAAATAGCCGGCAAACGAGCTGACGATCCACCTGATGGTAAGTGGCTATCGTCGCCCATGGACATCAGCAACACCAAACGAAAACGAACGAATTAAAAGTAACTTGAAAAATTCCAGGGGATCTGCTTACAAGAACAATATTTTTCTTCTGTTATAACACCGCACGGTACGGAACCCTTAGCGTGCAACCGACTTGCACTTGGCTTCTCTCTCCACCACTTGAAGTGGCCAGCAAGCGGACCAGCTCAACCCCTTATTTGACCCGAGCGTCTCGGCCGACCTACTTTATTAAGTTCTCCACTGGTTATGCAACTTGACGATAAATATGTGCACTTGTATGTAGAACTTTGAACGAGTAAGTTGTGCGATTTTATGCGAGTCTACTGATTATTATTGACTTAATGGTTACTATGCTGGATTGCCGTGCCAAGGATGCCGTGTCCTGGGTTCGATTCTCTTGAGGCGTTTGAATGTGAGTTTGAATCGGTCTGGGTATGTGTCTTGTCTTTATGTGTTGCCCATGGCGCCCATGGCTCAGGGAATCCTAGTAATCCTATATTATTTTTCCGTAGATGTGCTGTCTCATTTGGTAGAGATCAGAATCTCGTACAGCCATAACTGTTTGGACATTGTAGCCTAGTTGTTTGTGAGCCTGTGACCCGGGTTCGGTTCCCGGCCGCGGCTAACATCTATGATAGATATTTTTTTGTATGAGCGAATGTAAATGTATCACCAAGGAGAAAGAAAATAAAAGTTCTCTTTCTCACTCACACTCTATCTCTGTCGCTCACTAGCGAATCAGCCTTTCAATGTTTCCGCCTTGTATGCAGTTTTCAGCGTCCCAATTAAACATGAATAGTGTACGGTTTTTAAAGTGAAATTAAATGAGATTTCACAACGCTTGAAAACTTTGAAAAGCTTCCCCCTAGATAAATGACTCGTTTGGCAGACTCCCGCCGGCACCGCGGCATTGACTGAGTATTGATTGGTTTTCTATACATTCAGAGGCACTCAATCGAAATGAATGGAGCTTCATATATATTTTTTATTATCGTACATTTGCCAATCATCGGGTTTTGTTCGTGATAAATGTTAGCGGAAATGGGAGGCTCTATTTTATGTAAGAGGCTCATGTGGTTACCGTGAGATGGCTGGCGACTACTGTCTATGCATATTGATAACACCACTGTTGTTATATCATTGATGGCGACGAAGATAGATGCGGTGGATAACTGGATATGCTTGTTAGCCTGTTTGCTAGGTGGATGGGCGCTAAACGCGTAAAATTTACTTCTATAAGAGCCTTTGCACACGGCGTATTTTTGTAGCGCGTCCGACGCGACGCGCGGGTTTCTGCGCTTTTTTTCCGCGCGTTTTCTGCGCCGTAAAAATACGCCGTGTTCAGAGGGTCTAAGGAAATCCGTACAAAGCTGGCTTAATCAAATATAATACAAATAAAAACTATCCCCCGGAATAACATTTCGTGTGGATTTTACGAATGAGACAGAGGAATCAGTGATGCCGCAACAAACGTCACGAAATATATTTATCTCGGTCGGAAATCGAATCCGGGAACTCTGGAAGTTACTATAAAGTAACTTTGAGATCGTCATTTATTATTTTTCCTGAGTATTATGAAAGTATATAGGTACATCAAAAATAATACAATACACATACACATAAATATACGTCATTAGTACAGTTTTTATTGCCGTTCGTCAGGTCGAATACACCCCGAAAAGTTCCCGTTAGCAGCGGGTCGATGGACTTATTTCACCCGAGATTGAGCTCGGTAGAGACAAATGACGAAAAATATGGCTTTCGAAGATATCTTTAAAGGACAATAAACGACATCTTGTCGGTGGATCTAAGGGTAATGTTATATACTGCCTGGACAGACGTCGTTCTGTCAATTTTTTTTATTCTGAGATGTAAGCTATCCTATCTTTCAAGTTGGATCAAACTGCACACGGTGTGCTAGTTTAGGAGTCCATCGCGGACAAACAACGTGACACGTAATTTATATATATTAAGATAGATACATATAAAATGAAATCCCCCGGCCGCGTCTGTCTGTCTGTATGGAGGCGATAAACTCAAAAACTACCGAACGGATTTTTGTACGGTTTTCACCAATAGATAGTGTGATTCCTGAGATGTATAATTCATTATGGTTATATAAATTGACCGAATTCCACGCGGGCGAAGCTGCGGCCGGAAGCTAGTTGATGTCTAGAAACAAGTTTATTCGATAAAGATTCACTGTTTAAATTTAAAAATTAATGTTACATTGGAATTTCAATTTTATATTGAAAATTGTTTTTCAGGTTAATAAATTCAATTATAAAATTTCCCCCACAATCTTTATAAAGGTACGATTCGAACATTTTTCCATTGAAGCTGGCAAAGCCGTTACTCCGACATTATAGTTTTTCTTTTTTAAGTTGCGGCGCTCGATTAAATTATTATAAATGGGTAAAAGAAATTCTAAATAGATCGTGGATTACGAGTTTGGAAAAGTCTGAAAATGATGGAGAAACTGCTATCGGCCGTACTGAACATTGCAATAATAATCTTCAAATTACTGTACGACTGGCAAAGTCACAATATTAATAATAATAACTTTAATTACTAATCTGTCTAGATGATAGATAGTTCTTTCTTTTTTTCTTCTCTCTTTCTTGGCCGGTAACGCATCAGTGATGCCTTTGGTGTGCTTAATGTCCATGGGCGACGATAGCCACTTACCATCAAGTGGATCGTCGAGCAAGTTTGTCGGCTATTTCCAAATGTAAAGAAACTGATCCAGACATTATGGATAGATGAATGATTTTATCTCTATCCCCTTACGTGTCCTAGTGCAGTTACTATACGCTAGTAACACAGTACATAGCGCATACAGTGTGTACGGTGCATCTTCACGCAGGCCCGCGCACATTGTTGCTCGACCCCCTCCCCGTCGCGTCCCCCGTCCCTCTCCCCCTCCTCTCCCTGAGCGAAGGCCTTCTAAGTGCTGTCGAGTGGCGTGCTAGAGACGGTGTATGACCCTTTTATTGTAAAGGACTCAACTGGTACTTAAGGCTGAATTTTCCAAAAAAATAATTATTGTCTATGACCAGGGATTGAATCTGGAACTGGCGGTTCAACGAGCAATAGGGGTGTTGACACTATCAGTAAATTAAAATAAATTTATGTTTAAAGTATCAAGGAAAACATTTACGGCCGGTCTCAATAATGTACTAACAGATGGAAGGCTGTGAATAGGGCTACCATTAGTATGTTATCTGTCATATTTGTCAATTTTTGCCTCTGAAAAATTGACAAATATGACAGATGACAGCCCTATCCACAGTCTTCCATCTGTTAGTACATTATTGAGACCGGCCGTTAAACACCTAAAATATTATTCTTTTGTCGAAATCAATCAATATAAATTAAATATAATTATTTTAAAATGTTAAAAATAGTACTCACTGTCACGTGACTTCAAAGTTAAAACGCCGTTTTGAGCTTATGACGTCATTGTTCCTATTTTATATGCAAGTGCAACTAACTTCAGTCGACAGATAGTATTGAATATCGGCTAGTGACGTCACGTGACGTTTTTGGCGGGAAATTTGAAAATGATTTTTATTTATCAATTTTTGTTTTTAAATTGAAGATTATTGTTTTTATAATATTTTTTTCGTGAATCTTAAGGTTCTATCTATTAAATGAAATTGAATCCTAAAATTAGTCAATATCCCTATTGGGCTACATAGTTCTAAGTAGCCCCATATTATCATATCTGTATCTCTTAACGTAAATACAGCTATGTCGCGGAACAAACCTGAAACTATAAAAATTGAATCGCACCTCGTTATCTTATTTAAACCAAATGCGAAATTAGCTCTTATCATGAAAGTATTAAGATACAGTATTGCCTGGTGTTGGGTAGATGTTTTTATATTCTTATCTTGTACCTGTGTACGTTAATGAAATTCGCGATAAAAAGCTCGGGTCATTACGCCTCATTTTATCCAGTTTTTCGCGAAATGTCCGGCCATAGACTAAGGAGCTCAAGCGATGGAGCGTTAAATAGCGTATTACGAATTACTTGTTATCGAAAAACAGTGTGACTTAAATAAACTTAAGTTACGCACGAGTATCGTGTACTATTGTATAGTTCGTGTGAAATATACTCGTACTTTAAATTTCAAAATGTCAATTTAATAGTACTTTCTCTTTTTATTATTCACCTGTGAATGTAAACGTAGTCAAAATGAACTTAATAAAGTACATATTGAGACAATGACTCTTGTATTTTGTCAAGGGAATTTCATGAGAGAGTGAGATGATACATATGAGAATGAGATGATGACAGACATAACATTTATATTATTTTCCACGCTCCATCTCTTCCCCGCACTAATCTGTGTCCATCGCTGAAGCGAAAAAGAAGCAAGTTGAGTAGACTAACGGTACCCTTTCAGGCGTTTCAAGTGATAATGGTCGCGGGTATAAAGCGAATGCGCCGCGCCCATTGACTTGAGCTCGGCTGAACGTAAAACCTTTTAAAAAACAGTTCTCTCGTCGGAGTGCCTCGTTTTGAAATGATTTTCATTAAAATATAATAATAAAAAAGGTATTACTGACCACGTTCTTGTTTTATATGCTGGTAATTTAATGGTTTTCTGATGCGAGTAAAGATTGTTTTTAACCGACTTCAAAAAAAGGAGGAGGTTCTCAATTCGACTGTATTTTTTTTTTTTTTTTATGTTTGTTACCTCAGAACTTTGGACTGGGCGAACCGATTTTGATGATTCTTTTTTTAATCGAAAGCTGATGGCTGTCATGTGGTCCCACATACATTTTATTGAGATCTGACAATGGCATCCATGAGAAAACTACATAAGTCGTAAATTTGTGTTAAGATGTGCGCGACAAATTGACGAATAACTCAATATCACGTCAACCGATTTCGATGATTCTTTTTTTAATAGAAAGCTGGTGCTTGTCATGTGGTCCCACATAAATTTGAACGAGATCTGATAAGTAGTTTTTGAGAATTTGAAGTCGGTTATTTTTTGTTAGTAAAATTTAGATTATGTTGCGTTTAGTATATCGTAACTAGCTGTCGTAGTGGATGGCCTTTTACGAAGCACGGGTCTCTCCTCTTGAGGCCTAGAACATACTCCACCACGCTGCTCCAGTTCAAGAGTTAGTTCGTATGACTATATTATCTACAATATTATTTTATGTGGTATGATTTTAAACTTACCTTTATTTAACTTACGGTGCCACCCAGGACGGATTCGATTCGACGACGTTTTGTACAAATGTTAATCCTGCGAATAAAATATAATATTTAAGTGCCGCGTCCTTCGTTTGAATGTTGTCAAGGTGTGTCATCATCGGCAAAATAAAGTGCACCTAAATTTTTTAGCAACGGCATATTTCATTCGTGGTTTGCTTACACGTTCATTCATTAAACATTTTGTCCAATAGGCAACTATTCGCAAGAGAGATTAAATATTTTAACTGTCACGAATATACACAAATTGTTTATGTCCATACAAAATACAGTCATAGTACTCATAGTACATATCTTGGATGTCGGTGTTTATATCATCATAAGGTAGGTACAATTACAATACAAAACTAACAAATGTGTGACTTACCCCCGTATTCAAGAACAATACTTGTATAAGTAAAGAAGCAATACTATGCGAAGTAAGTAGGAATGGCACATTTCACCTATCACTGGATATTTCACTTGTTAAATAAACTTCACCTTTTCACACCTGTGACATGCATCGAAACCGTCTGTTACATTTAACGGGACGGTGAATTCACCACAGTATTCCTTTTACTGTGACTTAACGCCGGCCACCGGCCAAAATTCACAGAATTCCATCGTGCGAAAAAGAGAAAGCAACATTTGTGACTTGAGCAGTGCGTGAGCGAGAGCGACACAGACACTAGAAGAGAGAATTTGTTTAAGTGAAATTGCATCTTATTCTCAACGTTATTAGACTTAAGTTTGTCTGATTTCTTTCAACTTGCTTCGTTAATAATATCGCTACCATTTGTAATCTTTACTCTGCGCGCCCGTCTCGCGCACGGTTTCGTTGATATTTTAAACATACCTAGTGATAATAGTTAATGAATAAATACTGTTAGTTAGTAGTATAGATAGATAATAGTCAGGGTCCTCAAACTTAGTACAATGAACAGGGAAAGATGACAGATATTATGATACTAAATAAAGACGCATGTTCATTACAAACAGTAAACCATTGCAAGAGGTTTTTTCGGTTGAGTAGCATTATAATTGTAGTTCCATAATATTTATACAGATAGCAGCACTTGTTCCTATTTTTTTCGTTCTATAGAGATGGACGCAACGCAGATAAATATTTATTTTTAGCTTAATAGCAATATTGTTTTTAAATATTTTTTATATGTTATTCAATCGGAATGCTGAAAAATAAATGAATTAGATAAATGTTATTAGACATATTATTAAATACAAAATATAATGTTGTATTATAATAATGCAATGACCATAGACAAGAAAAATGTTTTAATTTTGTCTTTGGTCTCTCAACGTCAAGTTTAATGAATTTGACATTGTTGTTGATTGCGTTTTTCCGTGGTTTTCGCCTAAAAATATAATTTTAAGTGAATTGTGTGTAATTTGAGTCGAATGCTGCTGTAATAGTTCCTCCAGTTATTATCATACAAAAATCCGAGATATTGTGTAGTGTTGTGCGTGGTTTTGAGTCAAGATTTTTTTTTTCCTTGTGCACCTTGATTTTACAATATCTACAAATTATTATTAAGCATTGCTGTGTACCTGGATGCTCTGAAAGAAAACATAAATAAATTCAAAAAATTATTCAATTTTTTATTTCCAATGGTTCCTCCTTCAAAATACCATAAAATAAACTGTAGTATAGACTATAGAACTAGGAACATTTTCTATTGGCTAGTGTTGCCAGGTTGTAAAATTGGATTTACGGTAGATCTACGTAATTATGTGCTGCCTGGCAACACTGGTTGACTTTTAGTTCCAGAACACTCTATAATGGCGCCACTGACGCACATTTCTAATCTTAGGCGCGAAGTTTGGTCTCTATTTCAGTATATTACAAAGTACTCTGTGATAATAGTGTACTCGAGTATTGACAAGCCGGTTGACAGTGACAATTGTAGATTGAGGAGTTTTGACGGGCGGCAGTTTGACGGCTAGTCTGTGGTAGTTGCCAAGGACGCTGTCAGACAGATGGACCAATCCTCGGTCGCCATTAGAGTGACTTTTTAAATCGCTGCGTTAGGTTCTGTAGTCTGTGGTCTGTTCAGCCTCTTGTCTCTGTCAATTTGTGGCGAGTATTTATTTTTTCGTTAGATGGGACTTCTGAATTTGTAATTTCTTTAAGAAGGTTCAGGACTTGTTTATAGAATAAAATATTAAATCATTCCACTCCCTTGATTTTGAGTCTGTGGTTGGACCATAGCCGGAGGCGATATAGTCTGTGGTAGTGGGACGTGTCTGTGATTGATGGTTTTTCAGTCGGGGTTAACAGCGTAGAATTTTTCCCAAATATCGGGGTCTGCTATATTGGGAAATTGATTGGGCATATATATTGTTTTTTCATTGGGCAGGATAAAGTAGTCAGAGGTCCTGGGACTGACTGGCCAACGGGAGTTTAGCCATTTAAATTCAAAATATTGTATGGGTCAGCCCTCTGGAAGGGGAGAGGTCAAGGTGTGAGTGCAGGTCTGTGAATTAGTTTGCAACCTTGTTGAATTCGGTTCTCGAAATTGGTTGGGTTGTGGGAGTTTATAATAAATACATTTAGAGGGATGTCTGTGAGATTTAAGTCATCGTGGGTTTTTGTGTCTAGTTATGGGGAAGGAATAATTTTTTGAGTAGGGAATCCCCTTTTACAACGTCAACAAATCCTCGCCGGTAAGTTGACCGCTGAGCTTTGGTAATGACTGAATCGAGTCACTATCACTGCGAAATGTAACGGACGGAATAAAATGCACCCACTGTGACAATACTCGTCAATAATGAAATATACCAGTGGTGATTTTTCACGGGTGATTTAACAGTGACAAAAATAAATAATTTCACGGACTTGATAGTGAAATAAAAGTAACGATATTTCCCATCGCTAGAAGTAAGGCATTTCTCATTGCGTTCGTCATGGCAAGCCTTCTGTTTCATAGTCGACCCTTATGTATTACGTCATTATCTTCCAGTGCATCTCGAACAGATGCGTTCGATTTAGTTTTCGCTATCTGCAGCGTTTCATTTCGCGGCAGGATGTTTTAATTTCATTCAGACAATAAACAAACGAACGTGGTTAATTTAGATTTATCAAAAGCGCCGATCGGGCTAAAGATATTTTAACATGAAACTGAAACTTCATTCATCGATGAATGGAGATGAATTCTCTTTCCCGACTGTGTTTTGTTTTGTAAATATTCGAGAGATGAGCAGACAGGAAAGGTCTCTGATTATACATATCAGATATGAAAATGTCATTCATAATATTCACACAATATAAACATGAGTTCAAGCTCAGTGACAGTCTCTCTCCATCCTCCCTCTACATCTCCCCCTCTCCTATGTCTCCCCCTCCCCATCTATATATCACTCTGCCCCTATCTGCCATCCTCCCTATCTTCCTATCTCTCACCGCCATCCCTCCCCCCCTCCCTCTGTGTGTGCATCAGTCCGTGAATACCACGCTGGCCTGCATCACCGCTCGCATGCCAACTAACACAGAGTGTCATTGCCTCGCCCCCTGGCCTTGAAGTGATACTGGAAAGCTATTAAAGCAGCCGTTGAGTGTATAATATGAGACACTAATGTATGTTAAGTGCTTTGGAACTTTTAGAACGTTCATTATCGCGATTAAAATGGTTACACACATTTTAAGGATTGATGTCCTCCACATTCCACCATTCAGGAAATTATACATATAGGTACCCTAACATAGTACAAACACGAAACGTTGTTCCTCTTCTTTATCAGGGGCACTATGAACGTAAACATTTTCTTTAATTAATATTTATAACACAATACTTATAAAACATAGCTTTCTGCACTTCTCTGCGTAAACTTGAATGCCAAATGTGCAATTAGACGTGCATGCATTATTTTAAGAAAGGCTAGAAAATTCTCCCTTTCAGTTTTTTTTATAAAGCAAATACTAGAGTTACTCAATTTGTATATCTATACAAAATAAAATAAACATAAATTTTAATGTAAGTACTACAACTGCTATCCGGCTTCGTTTGTATACGTAGTATCGCAGATCAGCTGTCCCGTTCGTGTTACATGGATGTTACTCTGTAGTAATATTATTAACTGAGGTATGCCCATGGCATTGCTCGCATATAAAAAAAATATTCCGGGATAATTAGTGCCTATATCTTATTCCAGATCTTAGTCCATCTGTGTAAAAATTAAAAAAAAAACCGTTCAATAGTTTTTTCGTGAAAGAGTAACAAACATTCATATATTCTCACAAACCCATTTGATTTGTAGTATTACTAGGATTATTTAATCTTAACTAATATTATGAATTTAAACTATACTAAAAAGGTTTAAATCACCCATTTAAAACTCCATCATAAAATTGGGTTTTAAAATAATTCATCTGTATTTCGTCAAATTGCACCGGCCAAGTACGAGTCAGACTTACAAAGAGACCGAAAAAAAACATGATTCTTGTATGGGGACCATTTTATTTAACGGTATTTATGAATAGGGTCATGTTGGTCTCCTTTGCATATGGAACTCTAAAAAATGTATGTTTTGCAACAAACACATTCCAATATGCTTCAGAGTCTTGAGACTCACAGTCATGTCCACACGAAGCTATCATTCGCCAACGCCAACTGTCGGACGGTCGCGGACGCGCGGGCCCCGGTCGACGACCCTGCCCTGGGCCCTGCTG
Source organism: Thymelicus sylvestris (assembly GCA_911387775.1). NCBI lineage: Eukaryota > Metazoa > Arthropoda > Insecta > Lepidoptera > Hesperiidae > Thymelicus > Thymelicus sylvestris. Next base: position 467,553 of record OU426912.1, on the reverse strand, counting down.
TTGCGTAACGCCGAATTAAGGTTTTATACCGACGTCCACGATAAAAAATAAATTTACGAAAGGAAAAAATATATTCATCTCATTAATTCGTATTCTAGGGTTTATGAAGTACTTATAGTAACCGCCCTCGTTTTGCTCCAGTTTCCGTTAAGAACCCCCCATTTTTTTTAATACATAAAATAAATTTATTCTCAGTAACATAATAATATTTTAAATAAAATATGAAAACAGCTTTCTATTAGTGTATGAATGTCTGTACATTTAACATTACTAAGTAATTGTATACGATAAGTACATCTCTTAAGCCAATTCACATTTTAATCCTCCTATCCATAATAATGTTTCGTTATTCCAAGTTTAGTAAAAGCTTTTAAAACAAACATCAACACACAACAATTAACATTAATTAAGTTGATTGCTTAATTGCTGACCCTTGTTTATTTAAATAAATTGTGGACTTAACAAGGTCAGGTAATTCTAATCCTTGGATACCCTCATTTTACAGTAAATACCCGCTGGAACGACAAAATCTATCAGATTTGCAAGGATATCTATGAGTCTAACCAATTCACCCAATGTTTTGCATTGTAAAACTTGAAAATTACTTTAGTGGATTGAGTTGAAAGGTACAATTTTTATGTTTATGCCACCAACCCATGTCATCCGCGAACATGACAAAAAAACCTGGAATAGGACTATCTATACTCCATGCGATTTGCAGCCGAAACAAATGTAAACAAAGCATTAAAATCGTTTTCTAGTGTTTTCACCAACTGACTTGAATTTGTACACCAAATGCGTGTTATTTAGACAAACTACTCATTAGGACAAAATAGTAAATTATGTTAAAAGTTTCAAATCGCTTCTTGGAAATAAGATTGTCATTGCAAAGTGATTGAATGATGACAGTGTTATTTAATTTTGTTTGTTTCCACATTTACTCGGAATTTATAATTGTTATCGATCAATATGTATTTTTTTAAGAATTCACAAATACCCTATTGAGTAGTTTGTCTAAATATAACGCATTTGGTGTACAAATTCACTTGCTTTGTTTACATTTTTTTCGGCTGCAAATCGCATGGAGTATAGGAGGAACTGTAGTCAGTAGGTAGGTACAAAATAATATTTTAATAGAAGAGGGTTTAGTTTCCAACGGAAATGGGAAATCCCAAGCGTTTTGGATTCACTTATAATTTGGGATAGTTACTATTTTCGTTACTACGGTAATTTTAAGTTGACTTTAGCTTATGATAATCTATAAATATAAAACAAAAAATGTTTGTACGGATGTCCTTTATAGAATATAGACTCTGAAACCATCCAACTGATATGCCTAACAATGGTTTTATTTGAAAGGCAAGATTTAGAAGGTGGTTTTAGACCACTAAAACAATGCATTAGGCACATTCAGTCCATTGATAAAGTCGATTTTCCACTATTCCCAAATGGGTGTACCACCTTGGTATACACTATGGTATATTCCCATACGTATGGCGCTTATAGACTTGACAAGTCTACAAAAACAGCTGATCTGTCATTGTCATCAGAAAGTTAGCGTAGTGCAACACGCTGGGTATCCACTAGTCTAGCATATAATAATAAAGTTACACAATCCTATTATTAACTCGTTTAATATTAATAAACGAAATATTAAACTGAACTGTGGGATTCGATTAGTTGGCTTCACGAAGGTCGTAATCCAACGAAAGGTGAACGGTAAAACTAAACAAAAGAACGACCAATTTGTTCGGCAAACTGTTCAATATTATTGTATGGAACATTGCAGTCGCCAGTCGCTCGCCAACGTCTAATTGTGGAATATTTTTCAGTAGCCTTTCAAGCCCCTTCGCCTACTAGTTTCAACTCAATAGCTCCATATGTTTGTTTACAGTTTTACACACCAAATATTGTGCTCGAGCTATTTGCGGTGAAATAAATGTTTTTAAAATAACACACACGGAATTTTTGTCTAGGAATTTGTTGGGAGTTAAACAAACAGAAATTTCAATTATTTTTTTTTGCATTTTTTTTTGTCAAAGAGATTTATTTATGTTAGTATGACAGAACTATTTGATAAAATAAACGCTCACTGCGCTAGGATTCGATAGCGCTGCAATAGCAAAAGGAAACAATTATTTGTCCTATAAATGTCTATAATTTATGTGTCTGTATTATCTTAATAATTCTTGACAAAAAGTAACCGACTTCAAAATAACTCAAAAACTACTCGTCAGTTCTCGCTCTTTAAGTCATAAGTGGGACCACATGACAAGCATCAGCTTTCGATTAAAAAAAGAATCATCAAGATCGGTTCACCCAGTCGAAAGTTACCCCAGGGTAACTGAACAGGCTTTAGGATCAATTCCTTCTCCTTACTCCCTTCCACAAACCACCCGTCATCAAACGTCAAATGCCGCGCCGTGTGTCAAGATGACAGAAACTTCATTAAAAAAAAACCGTAAAGCAGTTCGAACTCAACCGTTGCGCCGGCCGGCGGCAATCTCTTACCCGCGCGGGAAAAGTCAAGAAATCTCCAATCCAAAGAAGACAGCTTTAACGCATTGTTTAGTGTGGTGGTCTCCCAGTATCCTGTAAATGTGAGTACCTTTCTGCTAAACCAAATCCTTAAGCCTGGGCCGTGGATCTAGCGATCACTTGCCGGGCGCATATCTTAACATAAAATTTGGTCCGTATCGAGCGCGAATACCTATAGATTACAGTTGTTTCGGTCATGCTCAGGTTCAATTTCGTAAGAAAACTCTGAGATTTGCGAAATAATAACCTTTACTAGTATAATCCACCCAAATAAGGGAGGTCATACTTACAGTGTAACCTATACGAAATCATAAGTCATCTTAATTTAGCAGTATTATATTTAACATATTTTTCACAAAGTCTATCCTTGTTAATTGCATCCTTCACGGGATTTATTATGTTATATTAACATTACTAACGATATTATCGAATTCCTTTTCGTTAGAACATCGAATTAAAACACAAATTATTTTTTGATCTTACAAGAAGGTAGTACAAACGAAGCGAAACAAAATGGAAGAAGGCAAACTTAAAATTCTTCGTTCTCAACGCGAATATGTTTTTCGTGATATGCAAATCCTTTACGACTTATCAACATCTATGGTTCAAGATCGTTCAAAGGTATCGTCATTCAAGGCGAGATATACTCGGATACATTCAATTCGTGAAGAATTCGTTTCGTTATGTAGTGAAATACAAGCGTTGGAATTAAAATTAAAACCCGACACCGAAGTGAACTACAAGGTGCTTAGCTCGTTTGACGATTTATATTACGAGGTAATAAATGCATCGGCCGTTTTGTCGAGCGAGCAGAGTCAGAACAATGAGGACGTCGCGGGGCCGTCTAAGCGTGTGACGTCATTATCAACCGGGGCGTTTGAATGTAACGTACGGCTACCTAAACTTGAGTTACCTAAATTCGATAGTAAAATTGAAAACTGGCAAACGTTTTATGATATTTATAAAACATTAATTCATGATAACAACTCGATTTCTGAAATAGAAAAATTTCATTATTTAACGTCTTGTTTACAAGGCTCGGCTTTGTCTATAGTGAAAGGAATTCCCATGACCGCAGACAATTATGAGGTTGTTTTTAATACATTGGTCGAGCGTTATCAAAACAAACGTATTCTAGCTTTAACATATTTAGATAAATTCCTTAGCCATCCTAATTTAAAATCGGGTAATTTTCAAGATTTACAAGCTTTAACAAACGTTGTTTTTGAATCATATCATGCACTTCAAGCATTGAAAATCGATAACTTGGGTGATTTCATTTTATTTTATTTAACTTCACGGGTACTAGATCCGGACACGCGTAAACGGTTCGAATCACAAAATAGTTCACAAATACCTACATTTTGTGAACTGTTAAAGTTTCTTCAAGATTATGTGAAAATTTTAGAAACTAGCCAACTATCTTCAAATCTGAATAATACGTATATTTCTAACACCCGCAACTTTTACGGGAAAAAACCTATACCTGCTAATAATAAGCAGATTAGTAAGGACTTAAAACACTCTTCTTATCTTACGAAATCTAACCCGCCCGCGCTCACTTGTGCACATTGTAAACAAGCGCATTCAATTTATAGATGTCCAACCTTTCAATCTTTGAATTCAAGTACTAGACTTGCCTTTATAAAAAACAATAGCATGTGCACAAATTGTTTACGTAGCAATCACGTCATAGAAAAATGTTTATCCAAAATGTCATGTTCCCTTTGCGGGTCTCGTCACCATACATTATTGCATTCCGACTCAGCGCCGGCGCCGGCTGGCCGCGGTGCAGCCAATGAGGCGAACATCACTGCTCACGTCGTTAGCAGTCGCGACTTGATATTGTTAGGTACATGTCAGGTGATCGCGTTCAACTCCGCCGCTGGCACTCAATGTACCGTGCGCGCTCTAGTCGATAGTGGTGCGCAGGATTGTTTCATAACTTCTGCTTGTGCACGAACTCTCGGTTTAAAACTTCGTCGGTGCAATCTTAGCATAGCTGGGTTAGGACAGAATACCGTGACACAAATTAAGGGTGTCACGACATGCACTATTCGACCTGTTCATGGGGAGTCTCCACATTTTGACATCAAGCCAATCGTACTAGAAAACATTACCTCTCAAATACCTAGCGTAAGAGTACCGTCAGTCGTTCGAGAACGGTGCAACCATTTAGTGTTGGCCGATCGCGACTACGATGTACCAGCAAAAATCGACATATTAATTGGCGCGGAATTATTTCATAAAATCTATGACGGACAACGTATCGATTTAGGGCCTGGGTTACCAACCGCACTTCATAGCGTTTTCGGGTGGATTCTTACCGGGGTAGTTAATTATAACTCATTACCTTTAAATACCGCGTGTTCTCTAGTGGCTACCACATGCAAGCTTGACGATCAAATTAAAAAATTCTGGGAAATCGAAGAGCCACCGCGCGTACCTATAACCGCACCCGAGGATGATATCTGTGAGCGGATGTACACTGACTTAACTTATCGGGAACCTAACGGGCGATATGTCGTTCCTATCCTCTTAAAGGATCGCGACCGTCATTTAGGTGAATCGTATAATCATACGCTATCGCGTTTAACTAATCTAGAAAAAAGACTCAATCGACATGATGAACTTAAATCAGATTATATTAATTTTATGCGTGAGTACGAGGATTTAAATCACATGTACCCCGTACCTACCCCCATCGTACCTACTCTCAAGCGGTATCTTATCCCACATAGTTGCGTCGTTCGACCTGACAGCACGACCACTAAATTGAGAGTGGTATTCGATGCTAGTTGTAAAACAACTAACGGTCTATCTTTAAATGATATTGTTTTTACTGGTCCTAAGCTTCAAGTTGACATCATAGACATTATAATTGGCTTTAGATTACATGCCGTAGTTTTCACTTGTGACATTTCAAAAATGTATAGAGGAATTTTAGTGAGACCGGAGGATCGTAGCTTTCAGCATATACTGTGGCGCGAGTCTCCGAGTGACGCTGTTAAAGAGTACGAACTCGCCACTGTCACCTACGGTGTTAGCAGCTCGCCTTATCTCGCGATTCGTACGCTCCATCAATTAGCGGCCGACCACGGCGCAGACTATCCGCGCGCTGCTGAAGCGCTTCTCCACGAAACTTTTGTCGATGACATTACTACCGGCGCGCCCTCTGTACAAGAAGCTATAGAACTAAAAAATCAACTCATAAACTTGTTAGGTTGTGCTCAACTTGAACTCCGCAAGTGGAGTAGTAATTCTCAATCCTTTTTAAAAACTATTCCTGCAGAACATTGTCAATCTCCAAAACCTTTTTCAGAATCAAGTGATAAATGTACTTTAAAAATCTTAGGAGTTCAATTCGACCCAGTGGGTGATAACTTCAATTACTCATATTCACCAGTTGAGGACGGTAAATTCACTAAGCGTTCCATCTTATCTAGCATCGCTCGAATTTTCGACCCTCTTGGGTGGGTCACACCATTTATTCTAAAAGCTAAATTGCTCCTTCAAGATTTATGGCGTCTTAATCTCTCTTGGGACGAACCAGTGCCCAGAGACATCGATCAAGAATGGCAACATTTTATCACGGATCTTCATAATCTAAAACTTATACAAATACCTCGTAGGAGTCTACCTCCTCAATCGAAAGAAATTCAACTCATTGGATTTTGTGATGGATCCACAAAAGCATACGGATGCTGTGTTTACCTTCGCGTCGTTACCAGTCACGATGTCCAGACTTATCTATTGATTGCTAAGTCCAAGGTAGCACCTCTAAAGGTCCTAACAGTCAACCGTTTAGAACTTTGCAGTGCCGTGTTACTGTCCAAAGTGATAAATCGTGTCTACGCCTTGCTTAGTAAAAAACTTATTATCAGTAAAACCATTCTATTCACAGATAGTTCGACGGTATTGTCGTGGTTGAATACAGAGCCGCACAAACTTAAAACCTTTGTCGCGCATAGGGTAGTTCTAATTAACGACACGCCTGTGGGAACTGAATGGCGACACGTATCCACCCACGATAACCCGGCTGACATCTGTAGTCGTGGCTTATCATGCTTATCTTTGTCTTCATTTCAAATCTGGTGGTCAGGACCCTCGTGGTTGACCAACGAACCCTCTACCTGGCCGACCTCAGCCTTTGAGAGGCAAGAAAACGTTCCAGAACTTAAGCCTGCGTTTCGGTTGTGTCATGCAAGTGCTTCTCCAGAAGCTGACATCCTCAACTCCATCATGGAACGCCACTCCTCTCTTACCCGAGCGGTAAGAGTGGTAGCCTGGATCCACCGTTTCATCAACAACGCTAAAGTTAAACGTTCTGAGCGTAATCTTTCAACTTTCTTAACAGCAACAGAATTAAGCCAATCTTTAGATCATTTAGCGAAATACGTTCAACATCATAGCTTCAAAGATGTTACGTCTTTACTTACATGCAACAAACCTTTACCTAAGCACTTACAAAAACTTTCTCCTTATTTGGACTCTCGCGGAATTCTGCGAGTGGGGGGACGCCTCAAGCACGCGTCCTTACCTGGTCGTGTCAAACATCCATACCTTTTACCCAAAAAGTCTAGGTTTTGTCACCTACTTATTGACTATTATCATCTAACTTACCTTCATTGTGGACCTCGTCTCCTTCAATCTTTAATTATGCGTAAGTTCTGGATACTTGGCATTAGAAATCTTATCAGATCTCGATTATCCAAATGCGTGACGTGTTTCAAAGTCAAACCTACTCCATTTCAACCTATACAAGGTAATCTTCCACCGTCCCGGTTACGCATGGGGCAATGCTTTCAAACCGTAGGTATTGATTTTGGAGGCCCGTTTCTTATAAAAGAAAGTGGACGCCGCAACGCCAGGTCGTATAAAGCTTACATTTGCCTCATAGTTTGTCACGCAGTTAAAGCAGTTCACTTAGAGCTGGTCACTGAACTGACATCTGAAGCGTTCATCGCAGCCTTTGACCGCTTCGTATCTCGCAGAGGACGTTGTGAGACTGTAGTGACAGACGGAGGAACTAATTTCGTAGGGGCCAAGCGTTACTTATCTGAAGTAGCTAAAATGTTAGATCAAGAAAACGATAATATATCAAGTAAGCTCGCTTCTCGGGGTATCACGTGGAAAATAAATCCTCCTTCAGGAGCCCATTTCGGTGGTATTTTTGAAAGTGGCATAAAAGCGACCAAGTACCATCTTAAACGCATTATCGGATCACAAATTCTTACCTATGAAGAATTCTATACAATCCTTACTAAGGTAGAAGCTATGTTGAATTCTAGACCTTTAGTCGAACTGTCATCTGACCCCAGTGAGGTCGACGCCTTGACGCCTGGTCACTTCCTCATTGGTCGGCCTTTAATATCATTGCCTGAACCGGTGTACGCTGAAAACGAGACCGTACGTACTCGTTGGCAGCTTTTACAACGCTTATCTCAAAGCTTTTGGCGAACTTGGCAGCGGGACTATTTGCATACATTACAGCAGCGAATGAAATGGTTTAAGCACGGCGACCGTCAACCACAATTGAACGATCTTGTAACCATATATGAACCTAATTTACCTGCAAACCAATGGAAATTAGGCCGCGTTGTGCAGCTCCATCCGGGCGATGATAACATCGTTCGTGTTGTGACAGTTAAAACATCTAATGGTTCACTTGTGAGACCTGCTGTTAAAATTTGTCCTCTTCCAATCACCAACTAACTAACCTCACCTTACATACTCTCATCTTATACACATCTTATTTATCCTTCATAAAATATTAAATTATCTTATGCATTTTATATTTATCTTATGTAGTCAACATTTAACCAATACAACATAACTCTTTAATTGTAATCTAATTTAATGTAACAGATCTAATCTTTTAATTGAATGACTTATGAATCCGCATAGTCAGTCGTATCTTGACTTACTGATATATCGTGAAATCCCGTTGATTTCAAGTGGGGGGATATGAACAGGCTTTAGGATCAATTCCTTCTCCTTACTCCCTTCCACAAACCACCCGTCATCAAACGTCAAATGCCGCGCCGTGTGTCAAGATGACAGAAACTTCATTCAAAAAAAACCGTAAAGCAGTTCGAACTCAACCGTTGCGCCGGCCGGCGGCAATCTCTTACCCGCGCGGGAAAAGTCAAGAAATCTCCAATCCAAAGAAGACAGCTTTAACGCATTGTTTAGTGTGGTGGTCTCCCAGTATCCTGTAAATGTGAGTACCTTTCTGCTAAACCAAATCCTTAAGCCTGGGCCGTGGATCTAGCGATCACTTGCCGGGCGCATATCTTAACAGTAACAAACATAAAAAAATACAGTCGATAAAAATACCTCCTCCTTTTTTGAAGTTGATTAACGTTGACATCGCAACCAAATCAATTTGAGTTTCAACTCCGTCGTATGAGGAGAAGTGGTTCTAATTAAGCTTGCAAGAATGACCCATTAACACATAAGCCTATACTTATGTACATCAAGTCTGTATAAGTAGTAATACTAGTAATGTAGAGTAATAAAATATTTTATATCAATAACCATTTACTGCCTACACAAACCTAAGTGTAATAAAGTAACGTAAAAACTAGAGTCCGACCGAAACTGGTTTTTCAGCCGAAACCGAAACCGAAACCGAACCTTCGGCCTTAGGCCCAGTTTCGGCCGAAACCGAAACCGAAACCGAAACTTAGGGTGAGGACAAACGAGCGTATTTTTGGTGCTGTGAGTCACGTGAAATGAGCTGGTTTCATACAAAAGTTCTAATTCAATTCTTTGAAATTTGTATTTTACGCGATTTTACGATTTACGCTCGTTTGGCTACCCCATTAGGGTATTTTTTGAGCTGCTCATTTGTGGACTCAACAGAAAAAAGTAGGTTAAAGGAGCCGAATTTTTTAAATTTTACAAAGGTCATTTTTTGACGTTAGGTAGGTCAACCCTCATGCTATCTGTCCCCTAACGTTGACCCACTACTTACGGGACACCCTGTATAGGTACTGAAATCTAGCGTGTTTTTTTACACATTTTTATTTGTACATTTTTATGTGTATTAACTGCCTTCATTTCGGTAAACTTATCTAAACGTAAACGACAAAATTCGAAAAAATGTGGGTACATATGGATGAACGCTGTTTTTAACCCCTGACGAAAAAAGAGGGGTTTTATAAGTTTGACGTGTCTGTGTATCTGTGTATCTTTATGTCTGTCTGTGGTATCGTAGCTCCAAAACGGAGGAACCGATTTTGATCTAGTTCTTTTTGCATGAAGGTGACTTAATCGAGTGTGTTCTTAGCTATGTTTAGTGTATATCAAACTGTCGGGGGTTTTTTAAATTTTAATTTAAGATCATTTAAATCTTATCCCCATTTTACTAAATACGTCAGTGAAAACCGCATGCAAATCGATTTAGCCGATTTAGAAATTACCCTGAACAAACGCATATACACACAAACAGACGAAAATTCTAAAAATAATTGCTATGGTCTCTTTTGCGTTGACAAATACCGCTCGTGATAGATTTTCTCAAATATCTTCCATGTACAGACATATCGATCAGTTACCGTTTCATTGTAATGGATGATTTGGGATTTAGACTTCAAAAATACTACTACTGAATGTCCTCTGTAGTGTTTGTACTGCTATTATGGTTATAGCAGTAATCATGTTATCTCGAGAGCACGGGTAGTGGGGCAACACTGAGTCAGTCACGAGACAGCCGTAGACGCAGGCAGACGTGTTCCCCTACCACTGGTGACGTAACGAGCTAATGCAAGTCAACCATATCACTATATCCAAATATTACGGAGCACGTAAGTACAACAACTACTACATAATGGCGACGAGGTCAAAAGGTCAGTGCAATAAATATTTTATTTTGTGTTGATAAAGGAAGAGTTGAAAGGAAAATAACACGTCGATGCAAGAAATAATCAACAGACGAATGTTAATATTAGTGCCGAATAGTTAACTCGAGAATTTGTTTAGGTGTGCTGTAACTTTAAATAACGTATTGAGCAAAATCATCATAATTATCGAAGTTCTCTCTCTAATTAGGTATAAAAATTGCCGCCATTACCGCTACCTACACAATTCCCTTTGTTTTCTGAAAAATGGCATTGATTGACATTGTAAAAACAACTGTGCGGTGAGTAAAAAGTGGCATTTTGTGTTATAAGCGTAATTCACGCTACTGAAGTAATAATATCATAAATGACATTTTGGATATAGTGTCACTTATTTAGCTGTAAGTGATAGCGAGACAGGTTTTGTTTTTAAATAAGAAGTGATATTTAGTGTTTAGCTGTGTCGTTTTAAATATAATACACAGTATCATTGAAGTATTATTACTAGCGTATGGAACGGACACCGCGAGCACAATGTGTGTTCCAATGAATTGACGCCGCGCGGCTTCAATGTCCAATGGATTCGTTCGATTTTGGAAGGAGAACAGGGGCTCAATTTTGAAAATAGAACCTCCCGGCGGGGACACACATTTTGTTCGAGATGTCTTCTCTATGTATACTTATACCTCAATGCACAGTATCGATCTGTTGGAGGGATTGCTACATAAATGGAGTATTGCGTGTGGTGCCGCGTGTTTGGTTAAGGTTGCGTATGTGTGCCAATGAGAAAAAGTGGCATCATGCGGAACTTTTTCTGAATATATTTTTTTGAATAACTACTTATTTACTAGCATGTTTTTAGTGCCTAACTAAAAGTAGGTTGGGCGAACTGACGAGAGAGGCTAATTGCAACGATATATTTCAGTTTTCTTCATAGATAGTGATCGCAATGTTGAGTTGAAAACTTTGAATGGCTATACTGAAAAACTACTATTTTGTAAAGCGCCATTTTTTGTTTTAAATGTGCGAATGGTGTCCGGCATCCATTCTCGCGTGTGTGTGTTGCACAACAACACTTAGTACTAAAAAGGAGATAACATTATATAAATTATGAACTTAAATAAAGGAGTAGGGACTTTAAAATATTCAAGAATAAAAGGGTTCCCTAAATTAGTGAAATTTATTTAGGACTAGCTGTTTATTTAGCACTCTTCGGCTTTATAAAGTATAGATTTTACTACCATTATAGATGGCCGCACATGCAAGTTAAGTTTAATTGTTGAGAGTGAGTTTGCTTCTTCACGGCCATAAAACTATAACAGTAAGGGTAATTGTCAATAAAATTAGCTGTTTTTATGACTATTAGTTATATTCTACGCAGGTCCTGGGTTTCATTCAAACGTAGTTTTGCTTTAGTTACAAAGTACATGTGTAGGTATGATAAACTGAAATAATTGCAGTCGTTTTGATATGAATTCTGATAAAAAACGGAACTGAAGTTGTTTGATAAAAATTATGTTCTGTTATGAAAGTATTGCATTGGCAGTATCAAACATACATACATGCCTAGCCGCCTTGGTATACATGCAGCCATGCACTTGTATTTCTTTTGAAAATAATATACATAAACTATCACAAGCTGTTGTAATACGGTTAACGTAATTTAACGTTGCGGCGCCGGGTCCCTATTTCAGCTTGTAAGTTCTTTGTGATTCTTTAGCAGTCTTTCCTTTTGGTATTTGACTATCACGGCTGCACTACACGGCTGAAAATATAATAACATAATGTGGGTAATCATAAATAAAGTCGGTTTGATGGGCGGTAGCGTAAGAAGGAAAGAAACATTTATTCCGTCATAAGAATAGCAACATCGTTAGGGTTCTATGGTGGATGTGTCACTGGCGCGCCGACGATGAGGAGCGCGGGAGCGGGTAATTGACCGTTATGGTCGTGGTCGCTCTGTTAACACATGACGCTTTTGTTGTGGTCAGAAGTGCTTGACATTTGACATACAGCGTTAGAATGCCCTCGTGTATTGTACCAATGTGATTGGTGTAGTGGAGCAAAGGATGGGCGTGTGTGTGTGTTGTGGCTCTTTTCAGAACGGAGTTCTTGGTTGGTTTATAAGGGCATAACGTATCTATATTTTGAATATCATTGCGTATTGGGAGATGATAGGAAGTTCCTATCATCGTTCCTATTAGGAACCATTATACAAGCCACGATACCGAAATTCAAATCTTCGCGATGAGACAATTTTATTTTTCTAATTTAGTTTTTGTGTTGAATTTTATAGAATCTATTGAGGCAGTGAGGGTCAAAAGCGCTTGCGAGCTAGACGCGTTCTTGTGTTGTTACTGTGATTAAACTAAGTTTTGTCACGGAAATCATATTATATATTTATTATTGAGTTATTCGTGCACAAAAGGAGTAAGTTTTTATTTTTAAATTGAGAACAATAATTGTATTTGTTCGAATGGGTGCAGCAATGTTTAAAATGTTGCTATTTATTATTGTAGCCTGAGGAAAGCGCCCTTTTGAAGACGCACGATTTGATATGCTGTAGTAAATTCATAGCCCTGGAGAAGCCGAGCCTTGGTTTTGACAGAATTCCACAAAAATCGTGAAGGAGAAACTCTCCTGACGTCCAAAAAAATATTTATTAAGCTGGATGTATTTAGTTATAAATCGAGAAGTCCTCTTTAAACAGATTTGCAGATTATACCAATGCTATGACCTTAGTAATTAATAATTTTAATAGATTACAATTAAAGTTTGGTAATCTAATCTAATTAGCTATAATGGCGCTACCAATTATTGATCTACTTAGGTTGATTTCGGGGGTCATAAACTCATAATTAAGTACTTACCTGCCTGAAGGATTGTTGACGTGAGTAATTTGATGGACTTGATAGGTCATAAATTTTGGTGCATAATGTACTTATTGCAATAACTATAATGTGTGTGTTAGGTAGTACGAACCTACATGAAATTGTAAATCGTGCGTGAGTGTGTGTGTCAGGTAGTACGAACCTACATGAAATTGTAAATCGTGCATAATTGTGTGTGTCAGGTAGTACGAACCTACATGAAATTGTAAATCGTGCATAATTGTGTGTGTCAGGTAGTACGAACCTACATGAAATTGTAAATCGTGCATAATTGTGTGTGTCAGGTAGTACGAACCTACATGAAATTGTAAATCGTGCATAATTGTGTGTGTCAGGTAGTACGAACCTACATGAAATTGTAAATCGTGCATAATTGTGTGTGTCAGGTAGTACGAACCTACATGAAATTGTAAATCGTGCATAATTGTGTGTGTCAGGTAGTACGAACCTACATGAAATTGTAAATCGTGCATAATTGTGTGTGTCAGGTAGTACGAACCTACATGAAATCGTAAATCGTAAATGATTGTGTATTAGGCAGCAAATGCCTTACGATACCAATTAACGTACATACCTTTTGTGACACGGAGTACTACATGTGTGTGTATTATTATTGATGCGTGTTTTTCGGTAAGATGTTAAATAATCAAGTCCGAACTGATATATATTTAATTATCGTTTACACATATATAATAATACATGTGTAACACATAAAAATAAACTTTCAGATTAATTTTATTCTTTCAAAAAAGGCAACCCTGACATTGCCAGAGAGGATAAGCGACAGTGTTAGAAAGGAAGGCAACTCATTACGCGTTTTGATTAGCACTGTGCGATCAGAATTACACTTTATTGCGTTGGAGCCAGAGTCACTATTTATTTAAATGATTTTTCGGAATTTTCTTAGTGCACCTTCTATAATTATTTATAAATACTATTATTTATTCTGTGTTTTTAGTTAAATTCAGAGTTAAAGAAAAAATTGTATTCAAGCTAAAGTTACAATGAAAGTAAAATTTAAAAGGCACTCTATCTCGAAGAGTCATAGAAATCAGAGTAAAATCAACCAATAATAATGAAGTTTAGTTTTGCTTAACATAAACATACGTTACTGTGTTGTGGGCAGTATGAGCCCTCATGAAATTGAAAATCATACGTTACTGTGTTGTGGGCAGTATGAGCCCTCATGAAATTGAAAATCATACGCAACTCAGTTGTCGGCAGTATGAGCCCTCATGAAATTGAAAATCATACTTTACTGAATTGAAGTGAGCTGTCGGCAATATGAGCCCTCATGAAATTGAAATCATACATTACTGAGTTGTCGGCAGTATGAGCCCTCAAGAAATTGAGATTGATACATTGACTTGATGGAAGTAGTAACCTCATGAAATTTAGAATCATACATACATTACTTGACTAGACGGCAGTATAGGTCCCATGATTTGAAATCATAGTAACTAAAGTGTGTATGGACCTCTTGAAATTGAAATCATTACTGACTAGACAGCAGTATGGGCCCTCATAACTTTGAAAACCATACAAAATGTAGTTATTTTGTGAACATATTAGTTATTTGGCGTGATGGAGTTGAGATGTAGAATAAAGATAATGAATAGACGAGGTATTTCAATGAATGACTGGTGTGTGAATGATTGGTATCGGCAGTGTCTGATTCATATGTGACACCGTTGGGTCCGTTGGGATCCGTTGGATCCGTCCATTCAGGAAGGACGCCTAAATAAAGGAAATTCCTGTTGCGAGTCTAGCCATGGTTGGCGTGTTATGGTCGTCGGTGGGACCTAGTTTATATTACGTATATAAGAGGATTGTCTCGCAAGTAAAACTTTAGTCTTTAAAAAACGAAAGCAGGTTGTAAGCTGTACGTAATCTGTTGTTGACAGTAAACCACTTTTAGTAATAATATAAATTTTCATCGAGTTTCTCATATTTCCTGTGTTTGTTTTACCAGTAAGTTGTCTATTTAAAGACAGAAATGACGAGGTTTGTTTGAATGTTGGTATGAAACCTAATAACTTGGCGATCTTGATCAAAGAGAGAAGAAAGAGGGAAGTATGAAAAGCTAAGAGGTGATGTAAATAATTATTATTTAATAAAGATAGAAGGAGAACGGGTGCGAATGGGAAAGGTGTAAGACGAAAAAAGTCTCAGGTGTTGTTTCAATGTTTAAAATAATTGCAGTGAAAGTATAATCTACATAAGTAATTCTATACGAAGCATGCATATGACAGTTTGAGTTTGTTGAGGCTAGTGAAGGCACCCAGAAGGCTCAAGTTTACAAACCGTAGCCTGCTTCATACATATAGTGCGTGTTACAAATGTGTTTGTCTAAGTAACTGGAATATTGAATGGTATAGACGTGGAGTGGCCTTTGAAGGCTTGAGTTGCGATCAACTGCAGAGTCGACTGTGGATCGGGCTCCATATTAAATAAAGATTTTAATAAGGAAGGGATGTAGTGTTTGTACTGCTATTATGGTTATAGCAGTAATCATGTTATCTCGAGAGCACGGGTAGTGGGGCAACACTGAGTCAGTCACGAGACAGCCGTAGACGCAGGCAGACGTGTTCCCCTACCACTGGTGACGTAACGAGCTAATGCAAGTCAACCATATCACTATATCCAAATATTACGGAGCACGTAAGTACAACAACTACTACATCCTCGCTTTGCTTCCGTAAACCTTTCGGTAAGCCCTCACTCAATAAATGTAAGTATGGGTGAAATTGACATGACGTAATTTATTTATTTGTAAACCGTTTGAAATAAACCAACCACTAAATGTTAACCAAAGCTCACTACAATACGTATGTATTGTAAGTTATAAGGGAGTGGAAACCGCAGGTAAATCTGTTATGTCGTTCCTAAGAGTAGTCAGAACAAATAGACAAAAACTACTTTTTATATAATCTATGACGTCTAATTAATACCCCTAGTAAAAGTTTTACTTAAATATCTTCCAGTTACAATTTCATTACCATGCTTGGATATGAATTCCAGATCATTATCTATACAGCATTAGACACTATATTATGACCTTTTTAGGGTTCCGTAGCCAAATGGCAAAAAACGGAACCCTTATAGATTCGTCATGTCTGTCTGTCTGTCTGTCTGTCTGTCCGTCCGTCCGTCCGTGTGTCACAGCCACTTTTTTCCGAAACTATAGGAACTATACTGTTGAAACTTGGTAAGTAGATGTATTCTGTGAACCGCATTGAGATTTTCACACAAAAATAGAAAAAAAACAATAAATTTTGGGGGTTCCCCATACTTAGAACTGAAACTCAAAAATTTTTTTTTCATCAAACCCATACGTGTGGGGTTATCTATGAATAGGTCTTCAAAAATGATATTGAGGTTCCTAATATCATTTTTTTCTAAACTGAATAGTTTGCGCGAGAGACACTTCCAAAGTGGTAAAATGTGTCCCCCCCCCCCCCCCCGTAACTTCTAAAATAAGAGAATGATAAAACTAAAAAAAATATATGATGTACATTACCATGCAAACTTCCAATGAAAATTGGTTTGAACGAGATCTAGTAAGTAGTTTTTTTTAATACGTCATAAATCGTAAACCGCAATTTACCTCGATCAAAGTTACAACGAACTTCAAGAACTTTTATATTATGTTACTTGCTGCTACGGAACCCTTCATGGGCGAGTCTGACTCGCACTTGGCCGCTTTTTTTTCTACCTGTTGCCGTTATTAATATCGAGCAAAAAAACGGCTAAAATCAAGCGCCAAAGCACCCTGTCAGACGCTCTTCAGATTAATGAACAATTAATATAATAAACATGTTAAATCAATGACTTCACTTGGAAAGTCAGCGCCCACGGGTTAGCCACGAACTTAACCGAACGACGCACGAAAATTCACGAACACAGAGTTTCGGTTTGGCCGAAAGTTTCGGCCAAATTTTTCCAAAACCGAAACCGAAACTAGATTTTTTGGCCGAAACTGGCCGAAACCGAACCTTCGGTCGGTCTCTAAGTAAAAACGTATTGAAAGCGAGATTAATTCGTGGATTGGGGCTTGGGGCCAATAGAGTCTTATGTATGGGGCCCTTGAGGCCAAAACTCAACAGAAGACGCAGATCAATTTTGGCAATCTTCACAGAATATTCGATTGAGTTGTTCACATGATTACTACTGATACACTTCAATATACAGCCTATACAGCATACACCTATTAGATATTATGACGTTACTTATATAATATTCTCCCGGCCAATCTCGCAGTAGGACCTTGTTGAAGCATTGGCGTAGCTTGCATTACTTTTAAAAAGTGTTTGTTGATTTGATTTTTCTTTTTAACCCCCCACGCAAAAAGAGGGGTGTTATAAGTTTGAAGCGTCTGTCTGTCTTTGGCATCGTAGCTAATAAACTAATGGCCCAATTATGATGCGGTTGTTTTGTTTGAAAGCTGACTTGATCGAGATGGTTGTTAACTATGTTTTGTGAAAATAAAAGTGTAGCGGCTTTTTTATTTTATAATTTATAGTTATTTATTTCGTCGTGAATAGTGTTTGTAACAAAGAAAAAATCGTGTGTAATAGTTCCATAAAATGTTTCCTTTATGAGATGTGCGGAACCCCTAAAGCCATGATCTGAGCATGAGTTATCCCATAACGTAATCGACACGCATAACTGTGAGCCGTCTCGATGTTGCCTAGTGTTGTCTTACAAGGTTCCCATCACTCGAGCCGAGCCGAGAGACGAGAGTTAGACCGCAAGAGGTTTTTGTTACTGGCCGTATAGTCTTATCACTTATGAGCTTCATGTGGAAGTGGTTTTCAGCAATTTGGTGTGTTCAAGTACATAGGTACACAGTATCGTACGTTCATTGTGAGTTATTAGAAACAATTCGATGACGGAAAACATCGCTACTCACATATTACTAATAATTACAGACACAGACGCCCCAAGTTAGAGTCACTAATGGTTACTTAAATCACTATCACTATCACTCATGTACAAGGTATTCTCATGAAGAAAGCATATTAAAAAGTTGATGAGTATTTAAATGACAAGACTGCTTGGACATGAGTTTTTTTTATATTAAACTAGCTGCCCCGACAGACTTCGTTCTGTCAAAAGTTAACAGTACCTAAACCTCAACAATAAACGACGATTATTTACAAAAATAAGTTAATATTTACTATTTCTTAACATTATGACTACCGATCCTACTTTCCATTGAAGATTATGAGGTGTCAATCCCGGAAAATTTAACGATCATCAGTTCACACACACATACATCATTCACTTATAGTGTATGTGAAATTTGTATGTCTTTAATTCACCGGCAATTTCATTTTGAATTTTGAAGTTTATTTCAACTACATCCGTAATTTTGGCAGCTAATATAGCACGAACGCTCAGCCACAAATGATCTTTGTAATTTTGAGAGACGTTTGGGAACACGTTTCGTATGAGCTCGATTGTTTTTTCAGTAAACTGACAAAAATATAATGCAGCCAGTCGAATCATTAACAGGGATTTTGCCATTACCAAGGTCAATGAGTTGCTAGATGAAGATGTACCACCTGGAGCATCCAAATAGTAAATTCCTCCAGTTCCATCATTTACAAACTTTTGTTGTTGGTTCAACAGCGGAACATTTATTCTGATTCCCTTAAAGCAACGTCGTGCATTGGGCGATTAGGCACGGCCATGCATAATTGAGACGATACTTTGTTTGACATCATCAAGCACATGTCCTCAACTATTATCAATGCCTCGTTGTAAATTGTTTCTGTGTATTGTTAATGTATATTCCCTTTTCTAGTGCGCATTTGATGCAAGATATCTTCACATATATTATCATCTTTGTATTTGATTCATAAATCAATTGGGTTTGACGGGAAGCATATCGATATACCTAATTATAGAAAACAATGTTCGTATTTGCTGAGGCTTAAAAGAAATTACAGCATCATTTGAGGTTTGATCCCAATGGGAATCATTTTCTAACAGCTGCAAACGCTGCTAAGTAGCAGTGTTCGGGCAAAATCATCATTCTGACACATACAAAAAAAACTGGTCAAGGTTGTCTATAGTGGTTGAATAACTCGTTGTAGTACGTTCTGTGCAGTGAAATATACTCTTTGGCCAATTTCTAAGTTGACTGCTTAATGAACTACAGTGGGGTATCTTTCATGAATGGGAAGAGAAAAATGCGCGAAATTGCTTCATTAATACTAACGTAACGGCACATTTGGTATTGGTTAACTTCATCAACAGAAATCTCAGCACTAACTCCAATCACAGCCATATCACGATATGCGCCTTGAAAGTCTTTGATAGGATTGGTGAATAAGGAACAATGCAACGATTATCAATTTCGATATTTTGTTGATTTACTTTTACAACTGTTGATCTTCTTTTATCTGCAGTTGATCGGCGACGATATAGCGGTTAGCCATTACTCCCGGTACCTAATTATTTCTTTATTTCTGCTACTAATTCCCGTGGATACCGTTTCGAATATTTACCATCTACCATACATGCTGAAACAATTTTATGTTATTTTATGTGAAAAGTATTGTTTTAGTATTGTCCGCGCAATTTTTTTTTTTTTTTTTTTTTTTTTTTTTATTTAAATTATTAAAATTTATAAAAATTAAAATTAAATTTAAATTTTAGCCTAATCGGTCGAGCCGTTCTCGAGTTTAGCGCTTAGCAACATCCATTTTTATATATATAGATAGCTGCCCGGACAGACTTCGTTCTGTCAAAAGTTTTTTATTTTATTTTGAGATGGTTCAAACTGCACACGGTGTGCAAATTTAATTAAAATCGGTTAAGCAGTTTAGGAGTCTATTGCGGACAAACAACGTGACACGTAATTTATATATATTAAGATATTGTAATAAGTAGTATTAAGTGTAACTGTAACTGTGAGTAGGAAAAAATAATCCCGGGAGTTTCTTGCCGCTTCTTCTCCCGGGACCACCCACGGTAGGGATTTATTGAAGCGATGGCGTTGAGTGACTTTCGAAAAGTGTTTGTAACAAACCTATTTCGAATAAAAAGAATTTCATTTCATTTCATTTCAATTCATTTCACTCCTTAGTACAGAATTTGTATGGAGATTATTTACTAAGGAGCGATTAAAGTTAGTGACTCTGAGTTGGGGCGAGAGAGTGGTAGAGAGATAAGAGTGTTGCTGGATCCTAGGCTACAGTCTACAAGACACAAATGATCGTTTATAACTTTATAATCCTTCCAAGATTGTTTGTAAGGATGTATGGGGTTTTCGCGCAAAATCTACTGAAAGGATTTTTATGAAATTCAGCACATAAGTAGACCATAATCTGAGATAACATTATCCCGAAGAAGCTTGGCAAAATTGCGGGCAGGCGGTCTATTATGAACTCTTAATTCCAGCCAAGTTCCAGTGTAAACGTCAAATTCGTATTACCAAAGCGGTCACGTGACACTTTTAAGCCAATCATACGTCTTTCCAAGCCCGATAAATGAATTGCCTGGAACATGAATGGTTTTATAAAAGTTCATAATAGGCCCGCTGGTCGCTAATGGCAAAGGCTGAGGGTAGTCCTTTTTCGTCAGGTAGTAACATGGTACCCATATACAAATATTTTGTTTTGTCACGCAATAATGTGTTATGCTTACATATTGTTAGTACTTTTTTTTATTATAACCGTGTACTATGTTTATTTTATGACGAAATAAATGTTTCTTTCTTTCTTTCTTAATTTACCCTTCAATAGTTTTTTCGTGAAGCAGTAACAAACATCCCCACTTCCATGACTGCCATCTTCACAAACTATCACATTTATAATATTAGTAGGACAGTAGAATGACTGGAATAATTTGGACTAATCCATATAATAAAATAGTTGCGCTTGCTTGAGCTCCCACTTCCATTACAACTTGGGGTAATCCGAAGCGAACCCTAAACTTTTGATTAACGTACACAGTTCGAATTACGTTGTCTGTGTTTAGATATTCTTGTGATTACGCACGAGAGAGTTCCTTGGATTGGTTGATGTGATTGTACTACTACTTAGGTACAGTCGGGCAAAGAATTAGGTATGCATGGCATGAAACAAAAACGTTCTATAATGTTTAATGTTACAGAATGTTTGTGTTAAAATCAATGTTAAATCGTACCTTGCGTAACCATTCTACATTGATTATATTATAATATATTATAATCACTATATTAACTATCACTATATTTGATTATATTATAATATATTATAATCAATATTATAATTATCACTATATTAATTATCACTATATTGACAAAGCACCCTTCCGAAAAGCTGGTAGATTAAAAAATGACGTGCATAAGTGTATCAGTGATACCTATATGAATAAAAGATTTTGATTTGATTTGATAACAAGAACATTCTGTAATATTAAACATTACCGAACGTTTTTGTTTGATGCGATGCATACCTAATCCTTTTGCCGACTGTACCTACTTGTATTTAGCTGGGCCTCGTGTGTATTTCTTACAAATCTTTTGAAAGTTTTTTCAAAAACTTTTCACATCGATAATAACGGAACGAACGTAGGAATCGATACATTACGTTCGTTTCAACTTTGTTATGGATTTGATGAATGATGATGCAATGGAATTATAAAGTTTACAGTGGAACTCTTCAAGGATTATTGGGTACAAACCTTCTTGAGTTTGGGCTCATTGTAAGATGCTGGAGACGAGAGATATCTTTTAGTGAATTATTACAGAAAAATGTGTTTTAACCAACTTCAAAAAAATTTCAATGTGTGCAATTCACACGTGGTAGAACTGAAACCTTCAAAATTTTTGTTTTCAAGATAATGAGACGAATGTAAAATTTCGGGAAGATGATAAATGTAGGTTTCACTAATCTACTTCACTCCGCTCCGCTCCGTTCCGCCCCGCTCCGCTCCGCTCCCCTACCCCTCATTCCCCTACCCTACCCCTGTACAATGCTTCCTATCTCACTTTAGAATTTATGTGTTTGTCACTTTTTACTGGACAGTTTCGTTTTGTAAAATTTCAAGTCACCCCCGTACTAAAGAAGTTTTTACTTCAAAAAGGAGGAGATTCTCAATTCGACTGTATTTTTTTTATGTTCGTTACCTCAGAATTTTGGACTGGGCGAACTGATTTTGATGATTCTTTTTTAAATCGAAAGCTGGTGGCTGTCATGTGGTCCCACATAAATTTTATTGAGATCTGACAATGGCATCCATGAGAAAACCACATAAGTCGTAAATTTGTATTAAGAATGTGCGCGACAAATTGACGAATAACTCAATATCACGCAAACCGATTTCGATGATTTTTTTCGACGATTTCGATGAAAGCAGGTGCTGTCATGTAGTCCCACATAAATTTGAACGAGATCTGACAAGTAGTTTTTGAGTAAATTTTAAGTCCGTTATATTATGTTAGTAAAATTTAGATTATTTATACTAAGTAATATTACAATGTGAAATTTTGTATGGATGTTTTGCTTTTTCACGCAAAAACTACTGGACAGATTTTCATGAAATTCAGCACACAGGTAGACCGTGATGTGGGACTGGAATAAGACACAAGAAAGAAAGAAAGAAAGAAACATTTATTCCGACATAGGCATTGGTGATACATTCGTATTTATATAACAGTTTACAATTGCGTTCGGATTTGCAGCTACCAAGATGTCGGAGAGGTTACTTATTATTACGGTAAACGCGAGCAGTGTGCTAGTACTTTTATAAACTACGAGTAACCGCCCTGGCTTTGCTTCGGTTTTCTTATTTTACATTATTGGAGTTTTATTAAGGATCCCTAATTTTTTTGAAAACATAATATGGCCTATGTCACCCGGGGATAGTGTAGCTTCCCAACAGTGAAAGAATTTTTCAAATCGGTTCAGTGGTTTCAGAGTCTATTCGTGCAAACAAACAATCAAATCTTTCCTCCTTATAATATTAGTATCGATTATTTTATAGCGAACGGCTCTGTAGTTTTGTAGGGTAATATAAAAGTAATCGTTCCTGACGTGGCGTATCAAGTTGAACAGATATAAAAACAAAACGCCCTTCTCTCCCCAAGCTCCTCACCGTGTAGAGAGGAAGTTGAAACCGCAAGCTCTGGTCCGTGATCTGTGGCCTGAGCAGCTCCGAGCGCATTCTGTTACTTGAACGATTTAATTAAAAAGACGATTTTGTGGTATAGTTAATTTATTTTTAACCGACTTCAAAAAAGGAGGAGGTATTCAATTCGACTGTATTTTTTTTAAGTTTGTTACCTCAGAACTTTCGACTGGGTGAACCGATTTTGATGATTCTTTTTTTAATCGAAAGCTGGTGCTTGTCATGTCCCACTTGAGCTAGATCTGACGAGTAGTTTTTGAGTTATTTTGAAGTCTGTTATTTTTTTCTTGGTAAAATTCAGATTATAGACGAATCCTATTTAATAAACAATGTTACAGTGTATTTTTATCGTTATTTGTAATTTAATAATAAAATAAATGCAATATTTAAAACCATTAAAATAATTTAATACCAAAGCTACTCAATTTATTTTATTTATTTATTTTATTTAAACTTTTGAACCTTACAACAATGTAAGAGATTTTTTTATGCCTTGAACAGGCAAAAGAGCAGACGGATCCACTGACTACTACATTTTATGTACGCTATGTGATAGGAAATAGATTTAACATAATAATACTCGTATGGGTAATAGGTACTTAAGTCATTTTCTTAAGATAACGCGGAGCGCCTCCGAATCAAATTAGTATGCTCATCCCGTGGTTTCTCGTTAATCCGGGGCCACAGCCACATACACACAATACGTATCTTATATACGTAACAACATTGTCTATAAAGTAATTTCAACTCTACTGCCTTTCAATATAAATCAATTTCTAATTGGCTTATACTTTTACCTTCAGACGTTTTATAAATTGTAATTGGCATTGGAATGTCGACTTTATATTTGGTGAATAAGGAAGGTATTTCAATGGACTTGAAGTCAATAAAGCTCCTTTATTATTGAGCTTTAAGGCATCCACAATGTCTAGATTAGCTGGAGTAGTTCTAGGAAAACTAAGAAACGCGATGCGACTCATGCGTGTCTGGTCTGAAGTATGTTTTGTGTACTGAATGAATGAATTAATCTTTAGCTAATTATATTGAAGTTTTTTTTTGTGACCACCCTTAGCTTTCCCACAGCCCAAAGGTTGACTGACGGAGTCCCGTTAGCACACTTCGGTACGGAACCCTTAAAAACAAAGCAGCAAATACAGCTTATCTAGATGGTACTAGCGACAAAATACCTTTCGCTGCAAGTCGATACTGTCAACGATAATTTAATGTGGTTAAGTGATATCTTCTGCACGCGTGTGAATTTACCTTTAAGCCGTTTTGGAAACCAGTATCCCCATTGATTCTGTGAGAATAATTATTTTCGTTATGTAATTCTAAGATTTCACTTAATTACACAGACAAAAAGAAAATTTCAATCAAAACTTTGAATGGGTCTGACAAACGTTTTTTACTTTACATGCCAAATAATTCTACAAAAAATTACGAGAAAAACTGTGTTTTTACTTTTTTCATATCTTAAAAAATGGCTGAGATATTTACGATCAAAGTGCGGATTTCTGGCCGAAGGTTTTTAAAAACGCGGGCGGGCGCTCACTACGCGATGACGTCACACCCCCGCTCATTCAACAGTCGCGCTTTCGTTCGCACGCCGCGGCGCAGTAAAAATCAAAATTATAAGGTTCTATGTGGTAAAAATTTTAAAAAATACTGTATTAATCCTTGGTGCTTCAATTCAACAGTTAAAACACCTGATAAACTCTTTTTTTATGTGCCTGAGAACCCTAAAATGAGGAAAAAGTGGATGGCACTGATGGCAGCCGTATATAGAGTTGATTCAATAGGCCCTAAAACTAAAGCGAACTGCTGTGAAGACCATTTCGATGTATAAGTATTTGTTAATAGTGACATTTTCTTTAAGTTTATACTAATGAAACACAAAATAATCATTGACAACCTTTAGATCTTGATTGCGAATACTTAGTATTTTTTTATCGCGGCCCATATACCTAATAGGTAGGTACTAAATGAAACACACACACTTTCAGTTAGGTTTAAGTTTGAACAAATACCTACCCTAAAGTAGGTAATGCTTACTTAGAACATACTTACATATACATATATGTATGTACCTTTTCATCTTTATTCCACTAATTTCCGCAGCCGTAAAATCCTGATTCTTCATGAAATATTGTGCCACCATCAATCAAACCATCCACTCTTGGCCATAGACTTAAATAGTATAATATATTATATACATATACTATATACTAAACTATATATTATATACTATTTAAGTCTATGGCCAAGAGTGGATAGTTTGATTGATGGTGGCACAATGTTTCATGAAGAATCAGGATTTTACGACTACCGAAATTCGTGGAATAAAGATATACTATATTATAGTAGTAGTAGTATATTATAGTAGTAGTAGTATATTATAGTAGTAATAGTATAATTATACATATAGGTCTATGCTCTTGGCAGGTTGTCCGACTGACCTTTTAGAAAACCTTCTACAAATCTACACACAACACGTTTCACTTTAGTGTAATCAATCGGATAATACATACCTATATAAAGGATAATTTATATTATTTCTTTAAAATACAAGCACACTATAGTAATAGGAAAACGAAGACGATCGGAAAAAAATGAAACGAGACGCGAATAATTTAGTCTTACAATAAAGATTAAACAATTTAGTAGTATCAACGCACCGGACTGAGCGCCTGAGCGGGGGTGTGACGTCATATTATGAGCGCGCGTAATCTCGGAAATTCAAAAAAGGGCTTAAACTTCTCACCGTTATAACTTCGGAAATACTGCATGTATTGAAGTGAAATAAAAACTAATGTAATGTACATGATCTACGCTCTGATTTTAGGTGTATTTCATAGCAATATTTTGACCCTTTTGTGTTCTCCATTGAAGCCACGCAAATTTGGTATCAAAGAACCATTTATGTAAACAATTTTTTGTTTAGCGACGCGACGCAACTTTGAGTTGGACTCGCGTACGAAAATTCCGTAGGTACAAAGGATATCCGAACAAACTTTTTGTAATTTATATTATTAAATAGATAACACATTGCTTCTGGCCAAATTGTATGATTCTATGTCATCGGGAAGTACTTTAAAACTGATCGTAAATGTTTTACATACGAGTTTCGGGTGCATTGTCAGTAAATTCAGAAGGCTAGAAACAATCCGAATCCGGATCCCATGTTGTTTCCTTTAC
Organism: Thymelicus sylvestris; assembly: GCA_911387775.1. Lineage (NCBI taxonomy): Eukaryota > Metazoa > Arthropoda > Insecta > Lepidoptera > Hesperiidae > Thymelicus > Thymelicus sylvestris. The sequence continues at coordinate 440,963 of OU426912.1, read as the reverse complement.
GCCAAAGCACCGTTGATCACTCCAGTATCATCAGGTGGTCTGGTCTGCTCGTATCACTCGGTTCATGCATCAGTAATTAAGTAGCAGAGTAAAATAAATGTGAGTGTAAGTTGTAGAGTAGAATATTTCAACTCTGAACGGTAGGTCCGTAGCTAGTAAATATATCGGAAACAAAACATACTTACGTCAGGGAATTCGCCGCTAAACTAACACGGCACGGAAAGATATAAAATGAACGGAACGAAGACGTACGATCGTACGAACCTTCGGGCCGCGGGGCTTCGGGGCTTCGGATAGCGGTGAGCGACGGCGGCTTGGAGCTTGGAGCTTGGGGTTGGGGCTAGCAATTTATACCCGGTGCGATATCGCGATAGCACGTACCAGGAGAAATGGTTTGTTGGCTGAACAGTTTGAAGTAGTTCTTTGAGTTCATCTAGATAACTTTTCTCGTGTTATGTTGAAACAAAACCTCCAGCGGTAAAATCAAAGTTATTAATAATTTCGACATAGGATTGACTGATTGAAATTATATAATGCAAGCGAACTTCAAAGCTAGCGACAAGCAATTGAATTGACAATAATTGACGATAGCGTGCGCGTGCGTGTGACGTTTATAATACTTAGTCTGAAATCTTATTTTCCGAATGCTGTTAAGAGGTCCGAGAATGTACACGATTGAGATATTTTAGACGCCTGAATAAGTTGGTCAGGCTGTGAACTTGTCACACTTTAGACAATCTGTGGCGGTGACGCATGACGTCACGCTACCGTCACGTCCGCGTCCCACCGTTCGGAGTTCAGACATGGTCGATGACGTAATGTTATGGTAAACGATGGTAATTGAGTTGTTGTGCTGTGTGCACGCTCAGTTCCTGGGAATTGTCTGATATAAATAAACCAAGTCGCGGTCGCTTCCAAACCTGTTGTTTTTATTATAACAATGTGTTTTAGCAAAAACATATTAACAGAACTTGTTAAAAACATTTAGAGGTGTTGAGGTGATATCTTCTATGTAAATAAAAATGAATCGCCAAATGTGTTGCTAAGCGAAAAAGTCCAGAAAAGCTGGACGGATTTCACTTTTTCTTTTTTTTGTGTCTGTTATTATTAGGAGAAGGTTCTTATAAAATAAAATAAAACAAGAAATTTGTGCGGAAAATTAGAGAATTTAAGAAAACTTAACCATCATTTTAACTTTTCTATTGTAATTGTAACCTTAGCTACATAACTTTTTTAATATTTTTTATTTTATAACTATCAGTCGAGGGAGAGGGAGAGGGACAGGCGTTGTTAGGCGGTACAATGTTCGCTGGGTCAGCTAGTAATTAATTAAAACTAAAAAAAAATTGGTAGACTTGAAGAGTTCCATTATCTATCTCCGAAGATTCATCATATTGTACCCAATAATCCTTCGCTGAATAATATTCATTTTAATAAAGCCTTAATCAAATCGTGTCTGTAGTGTTTGAGAAAATCATGATCATATAGACATACATACAGGTCGAATATAGCCTCCTTGTTTGAAGTCAATTTAAAAGTAATGAAAATGAAAAAGTACAATTTTATGTATCGTTAATAATGAAATCTATTTTTATTTCAGTAGCATATTTAATAAGCTCAAGAAGGGCTTTTCCTATAAATAGTTAATAGACCCTCCCACGCTCGGTAATCGTTTATGTTGAGTCGGAAGTAGGAAGAGCGATGTACGTATTTATTGACTTGGAGCCTCGGTAAGGTTGTATTGTCGTCGTGACGTGGGCGAAGCGTAATGTCGATATTTATCGAGTGGTAGTGGTAGACGGTAGGTGGTTTTAAAGAAACACGGGGTTTAGAATAGAATAAATCGTTTGGTGGCTCGGTTTTCCAAGCTTTATTCGTTACGTAAATCTTAATATATATAAATTACGTGTCACGTTGTTTGTCCGCGATGGACTCCTAAACTAATGCACTAATTTTACTCAAATTTGCACACCGTGTGCAGTTTGATCCAACTTGAAAGATAGGATAGCTTATATCTCAAAATAAATAAAAAAACTTTGACAGAACGAAGTCTGTCCGGGCAGCTAGTGTAGGTATGTATATAAACTTGCTATGTTCGTTACTTTGTTAGCATCTTAGCATTCAACATGTATGGGTCAAGTCGACGAACCTGTAGCTTAATTGGTAGGGACCCTGCCAGCGAAGCGAGGGGTCCCGGGTTCGATTCTCGGCTGGGGCAGATATTTATGTGATAGATAAATATTTGTACTCGGGTGCAGGGTGTGAATGTGATGTGTTATATGTGTCGTCCATGCCACCCGCGATACAGGTAAAAACCTACTGCGGGGGTGTGAGTGTGTTAGATTAGGTTATAGCTTTAGTTACGATGACAATATATTTTAATAATAATGGGGACCTGATACTATGCTGTCAGCTCTGGGTTAACTCCTCAACGGCTCAAGGGATGACACTGTGGGATAACTTTTGCATTATACACGGACATGTCAACTAATACGACACATTTTCGTTCAAATCTTGATCACCAAAGGGCCGTTTAGTGCACACAAAAATTATTTTCAGAACAATAGTAATATTAACAGTTAAGTTACACTAATAGTGCCTGAACAAGATAAAAATATTTACCTACACGCATATCGTTATCTTTAGACTACTTAAATATTATCAGAATTCTTCAAAATAAAATAGTCCGCCTTTCATAATGATAAGGTTGTGGAATGGTTTTTTCTTGTGCCGAGTCACGCAACAACGTTGGCTGCGGTCACCATCCGGTGTTATCGGTTTCGGACAAAGTAATACTAGTTCCAACTAGATGTAATTAGATTCCGGAAGAGTAACGTTAATTAATGATTATGACTTTGTTTACCAAAGTAGCTTGTAGCTACATATGTGTAGACGGACATGGACATCACTGAACGGCAAAGAATCACCGAACCAACCGAATTGGCAGCGTATGACTCGCATCTCGCATCATAACTGGCTCTGCAACATTTTATTCTTGTAACACAAAACAATTAAGCCGATGTGTTAAAACTTAAAACTAAATCAAGACAAGTTTTAATTTGTCTATCTAAAATTCTAAACAATAGCTTATGTAATGAACTAATGACGTACAACAAGACGTTTTTTATTAAAAACAATAAAAGTTACGTTTTTAATTAGGTATCTACTTAATTGTAAAAAAACCGTGCAACTTCTAATAAAAAACTTCTAAAAAAACTTCTAATATCCTAGTATCGTGCTAAATCCTCTGATCGCTGTGATAAGCGATCCAAAGGAACAATACTAGAGAAAGCGTGAAGCGTGGGGACCCTACCCCCGTCAAAGGACCGGTGAGATAGTATCTGTCTGTCCGAGAGGGTGCGCTCGGGCCAGTGACGGATTAAAACTACTTGATGCCCTAAGCAATCCACGCCTGTGGGCCCCCCTATCCGTATGTCAACGTGGTGTTTTGTGCTTTTTTGTGCTTCTTCTGGTGCCCCCCAGACGTGATGCCCTAGGCAATTGCTTAATTTGATTAAGGGGTAATCCGTAACTGGCTCGGGCGCTCGAGAGCTTTTAACGGTTCTTGAGGATTAGGGCGAGAAGTTTCTGTATACTGAGAATTTTTACAATATCTGTTCGGTGCTCAACGCTGTAATGTTCAACATTCCTAGTCCTACGAATGTAACATACTGTAATACAAACTATATCCATCCATCCATCCATCAGCCTTTATAGGTCCACTGCTGGACATAGGCCTCCCCTAATCTACGCCACTCTGACCGGTCCTGAGCCTTCTGAATCCAGCGGATACCCGCTGTCTTCTTCAGGTCGTCGGTCCACCTGGTCGGGGGGCGTCCTATGCTCCTTTTACCGAGGCGTGGTCTCCATTCGAGGACCTTTCTTCCCCAACGGTTATCGGTCCTTCGAACTATGTGGCCAGCCCATTGCCACTTCAGCCTGCTAATTCTCTGAGCTATGTCGGTCACCCTCGTTCGTCTACGGATTTCATCATTTCTGATTCGATCGCGTAGAGAAATACCGAGCATAGCTCGTTCCATAGCCCGCTGGGCGACTCTAAGCTTATGCATAAGGCCAATAGTGAAGCACCACGTCTCGGATCCGTATGTCATCACTGGCAACACACACTGCAAACTATATATATATTTTGTATGATATATTATGCCCCCCGACCAGGTGGACTGACGACCTGAAGAAGACAGCGGGTATCCGCTGGATTCAGAAGGCTCAGGACCGGTCAGAGTGGTGCAAGGTAGGGGAGACCTATGTCCAACAGTGGACCTCCAAGGGCTGAATGATGGATGGATAGATGGATGATATATTACTACTAGTAAGTAGTAATCTTCTGGTTTTGGTTACTCCGTAGTCCAGGCCAGGAGCAACCTCATGAATGTGGCATTTCTTTTTTAATCCTATCCTCCTGCTAGTTCCAAAGATAGGCGCGTTGAAACAAAAAACTCTTAACTTTATGATTTTTTGTTACTAGTACCTATAGATTTATCTTATCAGAACTAACGTCAATGAAATACTTATCCAATGATTAAGTAGATCCGTTTCGGATACAACCATACGAATACTACTGGATTAATAGTTGGTGAAATGAAATATTTAATATTTTTCGAATGCATGGCTTCAGTCCGTTAATGGCCCACTACTGAGCACATGTCTCTCCCTAATAGGAGGCCTAAAATATACAGTGTTTAAAAGATGTACTGAGGAGTTTGTTTCGCCATTATTTTCTCTTGCATGACACATCAGTTCAAAGCACCTTTCTGAATTGGTGGTAGAAAAACAAATTACTTGCGTAAGTATATTGATTCTTTTTGACCACCACGTTGCTCCAGTGCAGATTAGTTGACAGGTTAACCAAAGGGAAGCCAAGGGCGGTTTTCCAGTAGGTAAGACATTTGGTACTGTTAATCATTACCAACTTGCTTGTTGCAGAGCTGGAGTCGTGAAAAATTGTCGGTTAATGAATTGTAAATTAACACCCATTATTCATATTGTTCTTGGAAGAATGCTTTATTCATTATTTCTATGATGAATATACCGGCCGTTATGTAACTGATGTGACGTGGTGTTGGTCTAGGTGTATTATGGTGGCCACTCACGGTCAGTCGATCGCGTCAAATGGCGTGATATACAGCCAAAATTTGATCGTGAATGTGAAAAACTGATGGCGTGATTTAAAAAATTTGTATGTCCAATCGCGCCATTTTGACATAATATGTCGCTTGGCGTGGCTCCAAAAATGACGCGATGGAATGACCGTGAGTGACCACCATTATTGTCGTACTCCGTCTCCATGACTGTCCCATCTAGTTCTGTGCGGTCTCTGTTTAGCTTGGATGTAGTAAAAATATAGTCCGCAATAGTCTGTGACGGCAAATCAATAAATGTTTTTTACTTAGGATAAGTCAATGCTTGATAAGAATTCCATCTGATTGTAAGTAGTGATATGATGACTTTAGAATTAGATTGACAGAGCTCACAACTACTACTTACAACGTCCCATTAAACAAAACTATAAATATTTGCGGTTGTTTTCAGTATTCTATCTATCCATTATCCGAAAGCAAAGTTGCCTAGCAACTGTAAAATTTTCATATAATAGTTATAGACTCCGAAACATAGATTATGCTCCGAAACCATCCAACCGATGTGCCCCAAACCGGTTTCCTTTGATAAGCAATATTAATGTTACGTTGGTTTTAGACTACTTAAACGATATATAAGCCTAAACAAAAAAGGAATTACAAAGCGTAATACCACATGCGGGGTATCCTAATATAATATATGTAAGTAACGTATGGTTATGTATTGTCAACAGGAACATCACCTCCAGCGCGCGATCTCCGGCTCGGGGCTGATCATCCCCACGCCGGAGGTGAGCGAGGTGACGGACCTGCAGTTCTACGAGCGATGTTACCCGCCCGACTACAAGGTGCCCAAGCAGCACATACATATGCAACGTGAGTTTATATCACATACTGTGTTCATTCATTACAACTATTCTGTTTTGTAACTCGACAGCGGAATCCGCGATGAGTGTCAAAATTCCTATCTTTAGTCGTTTGAAGTTCGAGTTCGAGACTCGCTTCATTTCGCAAGTGCGTACTAGATGATTAGAGAATGACATATTAAGATGATGCAAGCTCGCTTTCGAGTCTCACTTGAGTGAGCTTCGATTTCGAGTTTGTATTTTAGAGTTGAGTGAGATTCGATTTCGAGTTTGTATTTTAGAGAATAGCCCTCCTGATTCACGCGGGACGTCATAACTCATGACGGATGGTCGTTCACATTGCGTACGGCAACGAGGTTTTTCGCGATTCGTTTTTTGAGTTTTTCATTGTTTTTTTGATGAACGTGATTTTTATAAAGATGATAATTATGTACATCATTTAAGATGTATCCGTCGTTTTTCACGTTTCGTGTGAACAAACCCAATTAAAAACCATTGCCGCCGTATAAAAATTACGAATCGTGAAAAATGACGATCCGGGAAAAATACGAATCGTCCCAGTGTGAATGTTTTATTCAAAATTAGTATGGTCTTACAAACTCTTTGTAACCCCCGATGCAAATAACACCATTTGATGTTATAAGTTTGATGTGTCTGTGTATCGGTCTTTTTAAATTTTAAAATGTACAGGTATCTATTCTGCCGTCCTCAAACTAAAAGGCGGTTAAGTGACAAAAACAGTTTTTGAGGTAGAGACAAAAAACGCAGGATTATTTTGAAATCGTGCTAGTGATTCTCTATAAACAATTGTTAATGTTGTAATACTATATCAAACTCAAAAGATATATATTTTTTTGAACTTAAATATTACTAAAGGTCAAAAAAATATCAAAACTGTTAATAAAGTAAAAATTTACCAGATGCCATTTAGCCGCCTTTTAGTTTGAGGACGGCAGTAATGTTGTTGTGACGTTGGGACGGTTAAGCGGCTGTGGCTACACTCTCGTTCGATGGTTGTGTTAACAACGAGCGTATGTTAAGTTCGTGGCGCGGCGAGATAGTGTACAATCGCCATTATGATATTTGTCAGCGTTGGAATGGAACTAGGGTTACCAGATGGTCGCGGATTCGTCTGGATTGTCCTGACATTTCATATTAAATATGATGTCCAGTGTCCCGACAAAATAAAAAATGTCCCGACAATTTACTCGATTCAATAGAACGCGTTTGCCGCCGCGGCGAGAACGGCCCGCAGCACGTTTTTTTTCACCGTCAGTTCATTTTCCGGCTATCTATATCCAAAAAAAAAGTTTTGTCCCGACAAATCCCGACTTTGAAGTTTTGTCCAGATATTTCAGTCTTGCCATCTGGCAACCCTAAATGGAACACAGGTAGTGTATGTGAATTGTGAATGCTACGCGAATATTTTACGAGATTCAGTGAGACGTTACGAATGTATGTGGTGCTAACTGCTAATGTTGAAGTAAGGTTTTATAGTTTCATTGAACTTGGAGTTATGGTCTTTATTTAAATGTTACATCATAATGATGACTGGTAATGGAAGAATCGAATTTGGAATTATGTTCTTAATGCCATGTGTTGCCGTGAATGGTGGTTAATCTGATCATCACTATGACTCGTATGTATATTATTATGTATTTATGTATAATGTTTTCGGGAATGTGGTCACTGGTCTGTCAAAAATGAAGTTTAATAAAATCGGTGTAGCAAATATCGCAATACAATTAACATATTATGTTAATGGTCGTTTTGTTCGTGTCTGGTGTCGATTCATCGAATTGCGTCTGTTTTGTATATAATTACGTTTAGGGTTGCCAGACGTCCGGATAAAGCCGGACAGGGTTAGGCTTTTTGAGTGCGTGTCCGGCCAAATTGAACGGTGTCCGGCCTGTCCGGTTTTGTTAGGCTTTTTGCATTCGACTTGTCACGTCGTTTAGAAGATTTATGGTAAAGGATCACAAAGGCCTGGGGGACACCACGAAATTTTTATCTTGTTAATACTTAATACTAAGACACATAACTCAATAATTTAGGGTGTCCGGCCTTTTTACCCAAATGTCCGGCCAAACTGGCTGGTTTGTCCGGCTATTTGGTTTGACGACCTGGCAACCCTAATTACGTTTTTGCATGGGAAAATACGAATGGTAAATGATAAACAATTTAATCGCACGTACTATAGTCGTATTATACACGTGCTGAAGCGTTATTAGTCAAATTAATATTCCTTGCCCCGAGCTACTGTTTGCACTCAATTCGGGGATGATAGCATCATCCATTCTATTTCATGAGTTATACATATTTCAAGCATCATCTTAAACTATTTAGTAGCTACTAACACAGGAAACACGACATCTATCACTTCGTTTTCAATATACCTCTAGAACGCACGACGCGCTTTGCTTCGTCTTTCATAATGCGTGCCGTGGAGGACTAAATTGCCCGCGTCGGTGGTTGGATCATATTGTGGATGACTTCAAGTCAAATGTGAATAGGTACACTTTACTTGAAGGCTAACTTAGTGCGCTTTACTATCCACGACTTGATTACCAATTGGAACTTACTATCAGGTGGGATTGTGGTCCAGCATTAACTTATCAATTACAAAGAAATGAATGCTTGCCAAACATAAAAAAGATTGGAGACTTCTACGATTCTCTACTATGAGTTATTCCGTTATTCTCTTAGCTCCGTAGGCCATGTATGGTTAATTAAAACGAGGTACATTTATAGCACATTTCCATTTGAAACGGGAAGGGGACCCTGGCGGAGAACACGTGTCGGCAATGGCAAGTAAGCAGCGCAGTTGTCTAGGCCTCATAAATATTTAATGAACGAATCTCACCGCCTCACCGGCCGATGTCTTTACTGAACACATAGAAACATAGCTGAGTCGATATGTGTCGATTTGTCGATATGTGGCAAACATAAAAAAATAACGCTACACACACTCCCTGTGTCTCGAGTGCCATGGACACCAAGACAAGAGCTCAGACCGAGAACAGAAATTCAAACTCATCATTAAAATTCACGCTTTGCTGAGAATCGAACCCAGGACCCTTTCAAAGATTTCAAAGATTTATTATTGGACATAAAACACATGTACACAACTGAATTTGTTCGTAAACAACTGCTATAGTTGGTAAACTGTGTTGCAATTGTTTACGCCCATACCGGACTTACAGGACATTATGTTCTTACTTAATTACTTAAGAAAAGTATACTAAACCTTGGCACGGCGGTCCGGTCGTCACATTGCTATTTGTGTGTATTTTTACGGTGTGAACCTAAATCTAGAATATCCCTGCTTAGAAGCCTCCATGTCAGTCGACTTCAGAATAAGGTGGTGATTATACTCGCAGTAAACTACATAGTTTCCGTCCGGGGCTGCGCGGTAGAGTGATGTTAACGTCCTAATCATCTCAGGGGAACATAATCGGGATTCAGTCTACCCTATTTTCTTGCTTTAGAAATGGATTAACTGTTTGCCAAGTTTCATCTTATTCCGTAGTGTTTCGTTCACAATTAGGGCGTGATGAATGTATTTATCAATATTTTATTAGCCAAACTTATTACTATATCATTGTTATAAATTATATTTACGGCGTGTGTGACAATATCACTGATGTGACGTAACTTTTATGTATACACTTGCGCATAACCCACTACGCAGTTGTATTTTTTTATGGAAATAGCCGATTAACGAGCCGACGATTCACCTGATGGTAAGTGGCTATAGTCGCCCATGGACATCAACGACACCAATTGAATCACTGATGCGTTACCGGCCAAAAAGTGAGAAGAATAATAAAGAAAACTTACAGTAAGTAATAGGTTATTCACGGTTTAGACTTTAGTGTAATTACATCCGATAATGTCTGGTAAAAGCCGTCGTTCCTCCCACATACGACAGTCATTCGTCCGTTACCGGTTACCGGACAGCTGTCCAGCTGACGTTTCAATGTGACAATGACTTGACTGTACGTATAGGAAAGTATAGTACGCGGTGTAGCTATTAATGGTATCGATCGCTTTATCTCACTGACTCTTTAGTCTTTTGTTTTACACAAGTTTAATCTATACTAATACTAGCTGCCCGGACAGACTTCGTTCTGCCAAAAGTTTTTTTTTTTGATATAAGGTATCCTATCTCTCAAGTTGGATCAAACTGCACACGGTGTGCAAATTTGATTAAAATCGGTTAAGTAGTTTAGGAGTCCATCCCGGACAAACAACGTGACACGTAATTTATATATATTAAGATTATAAAGCTGAAGTTCGATTGTTCGCGTGAATTAATATATAGATTTAAAAAAACGTGTTTTTCTAAGTGTCTCTCGTGACTTGAATTGAAAAGTTGTGGAAATATAGAAAAAGCTTTTCATATTTACCACTTTCATGCATCACTAAAAGGTTATTTGTCATTTGGCTTAATTTCCAGTCCTCCTTTAGTAAGCACACATAAACGAACAGCACCACAGGTGTACAACAATGTCAACAATGCCAGAAAGTAATCGGTTACCCCTCTTTTATTAGTTTTGATCTGACTTATAAAATATTTTTTTAAAGATATCAACAGTTAAAAAGATACTATTTAGACTGAATGCAATAGAGATAAATGAACTACCGGATCCTTCGGTTCCGTAATTGACACCCTTTGAAGGTATGTCTCATACAATCGAATATACGAATATCGTCATACGAATGCTCGAATGTGACAAACTGACGAGAAACAATCCACAAATTGATTCCTCCTTCAAGTTCGAAACAAACGTTCTCAATGCGCTTGTCTCGTAACTCGTAACGCGTCTGACGTAATGGATCACAGCTGATTGTGTCAGCTGGGGACCGTCTGCAGGGGATTGTGGACTCTAGCGTTTTGCAACACGGTCGATTTTAGATCGTGTACAGTGATTGTCGTTTTCTGCAGTTAGGAGATTTTGTGACTAACCTGTGTGACGATAAGATTGATTATGGATTGTGTTGTGTTTGATTTTAGTATGTATTAGAATTTAGAACGGGTGTTTAGTCATGGAAGTTGGAACGTTTCTAAATCAGTATGTGGCTTCGTTAGCTCGCTGCGGGGTGAGGCAAGGCTCTTCTTGTTATTGAGAAGAACTGCATCAAGCTACAATTGTCTGTACTAATTACCGATAATACTCTGTACTCTGTAGTCTGTACTAATTACCGATAATACTTTGTGGGAAGGTCTTTACTGCCGATATGAAATCGTGCTTTGTAGCCCGAGAGACCGCGACGGCTAGACCTTCCTTATTTTATAAAAACGGAAAGTTTATCTGTGTATGCTCCCAACACAGGTAAGATCGCTCCGGGACTGTGAAGTTTGGATGATGGTTATTTTGGCAGGTCAGGTATAGGATAACAAAGGTGTATAAAATAGTACCTCGAATTCTTATTAGTGAACCGATTGAAATAATCATTAATGTTAACCCAAGCTCACTACAGTACTTCAGTGAAAATCGCATCTAAATTTGTTAAGCCGTTCCTGAGATTAGCCTTAAAAAACGCACAAACAAACAAAAATTACTGTTTTATTATTTGTATGGACTGATATTGTTTTATATTAATAATGATTATATTGATGATGAAGTTATCCATTTCCCACGTATGCGAACGTCTGAATGTCAATTTTTTTGAATCTACCACCTCTTTGAAAAGGTGCTTTATTAAAGAGAAGAATCGGCGAAAGAAAGTAAAGTAGCAATATCATAGTATTCATAGTAGTATAGGGATGGAAATATGGAATAAGAAGCGTAAAATGTGTGAAAAATATTTGCACAGTCGTAGTCGTAACGCTATCGTAAGAACGGAAGAGAAGACGGCAGTTGGCACGCCACGCCACGCCGCACATTGGTTCCAATAGAACAAGCTAGCTAGACAAAATTATTTATTGGGTTTGTTTGCTTGGTACGGCTTTCTGATGATGTTTTATGACAGTTTAAGTGCAAAATATATAAAAAAGCGGCCAAATGCGAGTCGGACTCGCCCATGAAGGGTTCCGTAGCAGCAAGTAAATTCAAACCAATTTTCGGTGGAACTTTGCATGGTAATGTACATCATATATTTTTTTTACTTTTATAATTCTCGTATTTTAGAAGTTACAGGGGGGGGACACACATTTTACTACTTTGGAAGTGTCTCTCGCGCAAACTATTCAGTTTAGAAAAAAATGATATTAGAAACCTCAATATCATTTTTAAAGACCTATCCATAGATATCCCACACGTATGGGTTTGATGAAAAAAAAAATCGAGTTTCAGTTCTTAGTATGGGGAACCCCCAAAATTTACAATTTTTTTCTATTTTAGTGTGAAAAACTTAATGCGGTTAACAGAATACATCTACTTACCAAGTTTCAACAGTATAGATCTTATAGTTTCGGAAAAAAGTGGCTGTGCCTGTGACATACGGACGGACAGACAGAAATGACGAATCCATAAGGGTTCCGCATTTTGCCATTTGGCTACGGAACCCTAAAAAGGAAGGTAGGATCAAGGGTTCCAAGAATATTTTGTATAATATTTAAAAATGTCATGCTGGTTAACATCCCTTGATTGAAGAAGATCATCCACGCGCCTCCTTTTCGTTTTGTCACCAGCGTCATCGAATTCCTTTGATGGACGCCCAGGAATCGAAGCTCTTCCTGATTTTGATGGAACTGAGTGGTGGACGGATACTTTGAACGTAAAATAACCAGCCAACCACTCAGAGTTCTTAGTCAGGAAGCGATCGCGGTTCTTCACAGAATTTTGCCATTTTTCTACTAAAATCGTTGATATTTTTGAAATTTTCTGTTTAATTTCCCTCGCAGATTCATTCGTAATATTTCCAAAATCATTTTTCAGTGATAGAAAGTCATAGAGTCTATAATTACGGTTCTCTTTCGGATGTTTCTGCCATTCATCAAAAAACTCGATTTTCGAAACCGAGAATTCTTATTCTGAAAAACAGACAAAAAAACAAAGTTGTACTCAAGTGTACAGGCTAAAATATGCATCAATTGAAAGCTAACCGATATGGCTATGACATATATAATTTCCAGCCCAGGTACAAGAGGGTACAAGTACTTTCTAGTCCAACGAAAACAAAAAACCGTCAAAAAACTACATGTTTTTTTAAAGTTGAGGTATTATAAAAAAACTGGGGTTAAATATATTTACATATTAATTATAAATAAAAAGTACATACCTTTAACTTGAAGATCCATCACTAATATTATTCAAAAAACTTAAAACTCACTGACATTAATGTTACTTCGGTAATCGCAAAAATGCAACTGATTTGTAATTTTTTCACCCTTTCTTTTTATACTGCCCTAATTACCTAATTAGTGGTTGACATTAGTGAAAAATAATTCTTGGATTTGGGTTAGTTGGGGTATTGGTTAGGGGCTCACGTATAAAATTTCGGGAAATTCAACAATGACTTTTGTCTAGCTAGCTTGTTCTAATGGAACCAGTGTGCGCCGGCTGGTGCACACTGGCTCCCATTCTTTCCTTAATCGTATCAAAATTATATAGTGGAACTTGGCTCCGTACTCCATACTGCGCTTTATGTAATTCTGGACTTAGTTCTTACGCCACTGCGGGTTTTTAGGTTTTATTTTATTTGACTGTAGGAGGAAGGAGGATCTTCTAAATTGTTTGTTTCATTTTGGTTGTAACATACTACTTACCTTCATTTCTTAATTCATAATTATGTACGATAGTTTAGTTAAAATATGTTGCGTGTGTTAGTCAGAAATAAATCTTTTCTTTCTTTCTTTCATTCTTTGCCCGCGTTTTCCGCGATAATAAGTACTGTGTGCTATCTGTGTGCTGAATTTCATGAAAATCCGTTCAGTAGTTTTTGTATGTAAGAGTAACAAACATCCCATAAGAAAGTTATGATATTTATTTATTTATTATTATAAATGTTAGTAGTTTCCAGGTCGATTTTAGAAGGTGTCGTTTAGCAAGACAAACGTCCTAGAAAGAAATAGGCGAATGTATCGTGAATGAATGTCTGGGAGAACCTTTATACCTGTAAATATTTTATTATAGTACAGACAACAGATATCTGCGAACGGACTGGAGGGGACGGACGGACGGACAATACCGACTATTTTATTATGTTCTTTTACACATGTGTTTTTACACCCTGTATTCTCAGTTTCTCACTCACTTTGTTCGTCAATATACGCCTAAATCATCCCACGGGAACGTATACCCGGGATAAAATCTACAGTATTTTCTAAGTCTGGACATGGTTTGTCTGAGTTGCGAGTACCAAGATTCATTTTAATCATACAATTATTAGCGAATGATGGTTACTCAAATACCCAAACATCTTCTCAAACATTTGCAATTGTAATATTAGTAGGATTAAATATTTATAATTAAGTATTTTAGAAGGTGTACGGGAACAGTTGAACATACATACTTGGTTGAAATCTTTTAGTTTCACCGCAGTCCCATAAAAAAGAGCTGTCTATCTTTAGAGTAGCACATGCACATGTCCATAAGCGACGGTGACCACTACCATCAATGGCAGGTATTATTTTTTCTTAAGGCCATAAAGGAAAACCTTTAGCGAGAGAACGCGATCGTGCCTTTAGTTTTAAAACGCTAGAGCGACTGTTCCACTCGGCACGGGTCATTAACCTTTAACTACACGCGTTATTTAAGGTAACGTTCAATCACGCGTGGGGTCCAGAAGTATCCCCAAAAATGTTTTGCATGTATTTTCAATATTTTTAAAAATAACTTTAATTTCAATTCAAATTACAAGAAAATACATAATGATGTTTATGAAAAGTATTTAATATATGTAAAACAATCAGTCTTTACATATTATACGAAATATTTTAGAAAATAGCATCTCATATATACAGTTTTTCCAAAGGCACTTAACTAATTTAGTGAAATTTAATAAAACAGTCAACTTCTGACCCAATTATCATTATTTTCTAATAATATAGGAATCAAAAACATGTAATTAGAAGAAAAATAAACAACAATCTTAATAATAACAAAATTGACAATGCCTCAACATTGCTGTACTAAGTTACAAAGAATTTCTCCAAATGTACATGACTAATGTAGTGAAATTTAACAAAACAGCCAACTTCTGACTAAATTATCATTATTTTCTAATAATATAGGAATCAAAAGCATGCAATTAGAAGAAAAATAAACAACAATAATAATAATAACAAAATTGACAGTGCCTCAACATTGCTGTACTAAGTTACAAATTATTTTTTGGGTTGGCATGGTAAATTATGGTAATTCGCTATGAGAGTCACTAAAATTCTGTAGAATTTGTGCTGTGGCGTAATCTTATAGTTGGCGACTCATTTTCGGTTTTATTTAACGCTAATCCTAAAAAAGAAGTAAATCCAAACTTAAGTAATTTGAAAATATTTGCTACGTAACATCACGGGCGGGGTCTCCAGGTATCCCCACATGGCTAAAATATGTACTTACCTTAGCTGAAGAGCGACGTACGTCCACTTGTCGAGAGCCTCTGCAGTGCCATGAGATTAGCAGAAAGCACGCGATCGTAGCTAATCAATATGAAAAAATATAGTTAGAAAATAGCGCGTGGGGTCCGCTCAGACCCCGCCCGTGATGTTAAAGGTTAACTGGTGATCGTACCCTGTAATTCGACTGCAGGCCGCGCGGCTGGTGCACGTACCCTTAATTGTTTATTGCTAGGCTTTCCGCGCCATACTTAGGCTTCTTTCGAGCTTTTCAATGTTTTTGGAAGTATATCGTCCCGCGCCCGTGTACTAAAATATAACACACTATCGTGAACCATTTTTTTTGTTTGAAGCTGACGTGATGGTTCTTAGCTTCAATTTATGAAGATTGTTCAGGCAATTCAAGGGGTTTTGAATTTTTTTTTACATTAAAATAGAGAGAAGTTAATCGTCCATGTTGTAGATTAGATTGGCGTTATTACCCATGATTCATCGCGTCGACTGGATCTTGGTCGTTTGGTCGTATGGACGTTGCGTGCCGTGACGATTGTCGCGGTGTCGCCCTCACTGATTATGTTTGTACAATTTTGTAAGGGCGCGTTCTCACCGATAGTACTCGACTGTAATGTAATAGAGTCTCTGGAAAAAACTTGTGTCAACGCTCACGCCAAATCCCGCTTTCAAAATTCCCATACATTATGTGCGGAAAAATGAGCATGTTACTGACTGATTTATTGATTGATTGATTGATTAATAGATTGATGATTAATGTGTTCTGTAATGTAATATCATTAAATAAAACTCTTATAATAGCATTCAAATTCAAATTCAAAATCATTTATTCATGTAGGTATCATTGATACACTTATGCACGTCATTTTTTTAATTTACCAGCTTTTCGGAAAGGTGCTTTGTCATGGAGGAGAAGAAAAGCCGAAAGAAACTCCTCAGCACATCTTTTAAAAATAAAATACATTGGTATATTTCTTACAAAGAAGTATTACTAGCCTGTACGGAACTGGTTGCAGATCTGGTCATTTCCATGCGTCTTTGTCATTTATGTACTCATCTACCTACAGTATAGTAGCCTTTGCCTAAAAGTTGAGATTTTACATGTTTCTTAAATAATTCCACTGGCAAATCACGTATTAACTTTGGGATTTTATTATAGAACTGTACACCAAGGCCCATAAAAGATCGCTTCACTTTAGAAAGACGGTAAGATGGCGTTACTAACTGGTGCATTTTTCTTGTTTGGCGATTAGTGATATCAAAATTTTGTTTATACGCGCTTATATTATTCCGTATAAAAACCACGTTACTATATATATATTATTATTATATATTATTTCAAAACGTATGGCAATGACCACCAACTTGGACCTCATCGCCATTAACTATCAGGTGGGATTGCTGTCAAGCAGTAACATAATTATGTACCTACTAGCTGACCCGGCGAACTTCGTATCGCCTAACAAACTTTTTTCTAAAATAAAAGTGGCCTAAGTTACTCCTTGTTACATCAGCTATCTGCCAGTGAAAGTCCCGTCAAAATCGGTCCAGCCTTTTCAGAGATTAGTCGGAAGAAACAGACAGACAGGCAGACAAAAATTGTAAAAAATGGTGTTTTGGTATATGTACGGTGTACATACATCCAAATGCACGTAGTAAAAAGCGGTTATTTTAATATTACAAACAGACTCCAATTTTATTTATTTGTATAGATGTATAGATATGCACTTTACATATTCAGAGGCCCAGTTTCTCATTCCAATGTTCCAATGTCACCGCCTCACTCTCTCCGTTCTTATGTTTCACGATCAAGTGTCAATTATTAATTCAATACCACGAACGAAAGTGTGACGTGATAACAAACAGTAACACTTTTACTTTCCTTTATATACATTTATAATAATACTAGCTGTTGCCCGCAGCTTCGCACGCGGAAATTATGCTTATCATATTATTTTGTATCCCTTACAAAACAAAATTTAAAAACAGGTTCATTTATATTGAAGTACTTATATTTAGGAATTTACATACTGAAACTTACGATACAATCGCAGATCATTCCTCCGGGAGCGGGTTTGGATTTTTGGAATAGTAAACAACATTAACATTTTTTTTTCTTTTCCCTCTCCCTCTCCCTCTCCATCTCCCTCTCTCCCCTTGCCCTCTTCCTCTCCCGCTCCCTGTCCCTTTTCCTTTCCCGCTCCCTGTCTCACTTCCCTTCGCTCTCCCTCTTCCTGTCCCACTCCTTCTCCCTTTCCCGCTCGAGGTCCTTCTCCCACCACATATCCCTCTCCCTCCCCCTTTCCCGCTCGAGGTCCTTCTCACACTTCATATCCCTCTCCCTCTTCCTCTATCGCTCCCAGTCCCTCTCCCGCCCGCACCCGCGCCCTCTCCCGATTTCTGTCCCGCTCCCACTCCCTCTCCCGCTCCCTGTCCCTCTCTATCTCCCTCTTCCGCTCCTTGTCCCTCTCCTGTTCTTTTTAACTTAAAAAATGACGAAGTTGTTTACTAAGTTCATTTCCCTAAATTAACTGTTTAAGGGATGATTTACCGAAAAAAAAATTCTAAGTTAACTTTTGTTTATTACTATAAACTTACATTAAAAAATTCATATATTTTATAACTCTAAAACTGGTGAAGTTGATTTGTATGTAGTTGACTACCAACCCCTATTTTTAGGGGATGAATTTTGAGAAAACAGTGGTACAGTAATTTTTGTGTCTAACTATAAGCTTATATACAAAATTTCACCCTTCTTCCTTCAAAACTGACGAGGTTGGCATACTAACTTGCACACTATTATTTAACCCTTTAGGGGATGACTTTCCAAAAAGACGTAATATGTACATTATTGTAAATTTTGTTTCTAATCTGGAGCTATTAAATAAATTTTCATGTTTTTAACTTTAAAAATGACGAAGTTGTGTACTAAATGAAATCCTCTAAATTAACCCTTTAAGGGATGATTTTCCAAAAAACCATGTTAAAATTAACTTTTGTTCACAACTATAAACTTACATAAAAATTTTCATATTTATAAGTCTAAAACTGACGAAGTTGGTTTATACGTAAATGGCTTCCAACCCCTATTTTTAGGGGATGAATTTCGAAAAAACAGTGATACAGTTATTTTTTGTGTCTAACTTTAAGCTTATATACAAATTTTCGCCCTTCGTACTTCAAAACTGACGAAGTTGCCATACTAACTTTCGCACTCTTAATTAACCCTTTAGGGGATGATTTTCCAAAAAAACTAAATACTTACAAATTTTGTTTCTAGTCTGGAGCTAATATGTA
The DNA here is from genome assembly GCA_911387775.1 of Thymelicus sylvestris. Taxonomy (NCBI): domain Eukaryota; kingdom Metazoa; phylum Arthropoda; class Insecta; order Lepidoptera; family Hesperiidae; genus Thymelicus; species Thymelicus sylvestris. The sequence continues at coordinate 422,190 of OU426912.1, read as the reverse complement.
AATTTTCTTGTTTTTAACTTCAAAAATGACAAAGTTGCCTACTAAGTTCAATTGAGTAAATTAACCCTTAAAGGGATGATTTTTCAAAAAAAAATTTAATAGTTAACTTTTGTTTATTACTATAAACATAGGTAAAAAATTTCAAATTTATAAATCTAAAACTAACAAAGTTGGTTTGTATGAAAGTGGCTTCTAACCCTTATTTGTACCCCTTAGGGCATGAATTTCCAAAAATCCGTTCTTAGTGGACGTCTTCTTAGCATAAACTATCTCCCTGCCAAATTTCATCTTAATCGGTTCGGCAGTTTCTGAGATTTTTTGTTTAATCAGCGGTGTGTCGCTTTTCAATTTTATATATATAGATTCAGTAAGTAAGTGTTAGACGCATTCTTATTATAACGTATGTCAACACACAACTAGTGTCCAATAGATCGTTGAGCAAGCCGCACATCTTTTATTTCAAAACAACCCATTCAAGCAATTATCGCCTTATACAAAGTATCATATGGTCCAAATTCGAGCCGAATAGAAGTGAACGCAGTGACTAGCGCATTTGTGAGCCGGCCGGCCGAGAACAAAAGAATCGCATGCAACTACTGATAAGGACGAACCAAGCGACTTGTTTACGGAGTTATAAGAAGATTTGCTATTCAATTACGTTATTTTGATCGCAATTATTTCGTGTTTACAATGGCTGAGGAAATGCAAAAGTCATCAGATTACCTAGAATGCATCGTGAATATATTGAAGAAGACACACGTTAACCTGAAAAAGTGCCCAAAGCCTAGATTAACAAGAAATTACTTAGAAGCTCGATTAAAAATTATCGACAACCATTGGAAGGATTACAAGCAGACTTATAGCGACATGTTACGCAACACGCCGAAGGACAAGCGAGACAAGTTACCCTTTTTTATGAACGAAGAATTTTTTGAACATGAAGAAATATACATCGCTTTAGTAACGGATATCAAGGATATGTTACCGTCATCTCAAGATTCGAGTTCAAGCTGTACTATGACGTCAACACCGGTTAATTCAGAACATAAGCAGGTTATATTACCTAAAATACAGTTACCGACTTTTAGTGGTCAATATGAACAGTGGCTATCGTTTCACGATTTATTTAATAGTTTAGTTCACAACAATGAGTCACTATCCGACGTGCAAAAATTACATTATTTAAAGACTAGCCTCAGTGGTGAAGCTGCTTCAGTAGTGAACCATATTCAAGTTGTGGATTCTAATTATGAACATGCATGGAACCTATTAAAAACAAGGTACGGTAACAAAAGATTAACTGTGAATGCTATTATGAAGAGGTTTTTTTCGCAAAAGAGAATGTCAATGCATACATCGGTTCAAATTAAAAGAATATTAGATATTACATTCGAATGTTTACATCATCTTAAGAATTTAAATGTGAAGACTGAGAACTGGGACCCAGTAATTATTTTCATCATAGTTCAGAAACTGGATTCGGAAACACATAGATATTGGGAAGAATATGTAAGCAGCAAATTAAATGAACCTGATGATTTACCCTCGCTTGATATGTTTCGAAACTTTTTAGAAGACCGTTATCGCACCCTGGAACTCATAGAACCTGCAGCACAAAAATCAAATCAAGCTTCTATACGTGAAAAATCGTTTCATGTCACAACTAACGTGGAGAAAACAAAGACATGTCCAAAGTGTAAAGGTTGTCATACACTTAGCCATTGTAAAGAGTTTGGGAAATACACACCTACTCAGAGAAGTGAATACATTCAAACAAACAACTTGTGCTTTAATTGCCTTACATCTGGACACTCTGTGAGGCAATGTCGAGTACCATTATCATGTAGATTATGCAAAAGGCGTCACCACACTCTTCTTCATGAAAATAAAGAGAGCGATTGCACACTGGGCAACACTGAGCAAATACAACAACCCAACGTGTCACTACATGCAAACGTGAAGGAGATTGAACAACAAGAAGAGGCCGACATAACTATGTTGCACGTTGCTACAAAACAAAGCACAGCATTATTAGCGACAGCACTCGTGCAAGTTAGAAGTGAAGACAACTACACGATTACTCTTCGAGCTTTGATCGACCAGGGCTCACAGGCGAGCTTCATAACCGAACGAGCTGCACAATTACTCAAGGCCAAGAAATATCCTGTCAAGGGCACAGTCGTTGGTGTGGGTTCAACGAGAGAAGACATCAAACACGTAGTTCAGATTAATATAGCATCAAGATACGAATCGTTCAACTTAAACGTCAAAACATACATTATGTCAAGACAACTGACTACTAAAATCCCATCCCAACTAATCAACGCAAGCAACTGGTCTCATTTGGAGGGACTAGCTTTGGCTGATCCAAGTTATCACAAACCAGGATATATAGATTTACTGCTGGGAGTCGACGTATATGCACAAATAATTCAAAACCAGTTAATTAAAGGTCCACCAGGTTCTCCGTGCGCTCATAAAACTAGCCTCGGTTGGATTTTGTTTGGCAAACTGGAACAAATAAAAGAACAACATTCTGTAATAGTAATGCATCATCAAGTTATAGAAGAAGATTTTTTGAAAACATTATGGGAAATAGATCAAGATTCGAAAAGAAAATACACTAAAGAGGAACAATTATGCGAAACAATATACGAAGAAAATTATACAAGAAACAGTGAAGGCAGATACGTTGTCAAGCTACCATTTCGACATAACAATCCATTATCGCCTAGTGGAAATACCAAAGAGATTGCAAAAAAACGCTTAGATCAACAAGAAAGAAGACTTCAAAGATTACCAGATTTAAGAAAGGAGTATGACAAGGTATTAGAAGAATATTTATCAATGGGACACATGGAAGAAGTACCTGAGGACGAATTAAACAATCCATCGGTCTACTTACCACATCATGCAGTAATTCGACGAGATAAAGAAACAACAAAAATCAGAGTAGTATTCGATGCTTCTAGCAAAGGGGAAAATGGTATCTCGTTAAACGACGAACTTATGATCGGACCACAACTGCAAGAAGACTTACGTAGCATAATTATGAGGTGGCGAATGCATAAGGTTTGCTTTGTGAGTGACATCATAAAGATGTACAGAATGATTTTATTGAGAAAGGAAGATACAGACTATCAGAGATTGCTTTGGCGAAGGAAACATGAACAAACTGATGAAAATGATACTAGCGCGCCAATTGCAGAAATCAAGGATTATAGACTACGAACAGTCACTTTCGGTACAGCAGCAGCTCCTTACCTAGCCGTCAAGACTTTAACAAAGCTTGCAAGTGATGAAGGTGCTGACTATCCCGAAGCAGCCCGTATTATACGCGAGGATTTTTTTGTCGATGACCTTATTTCTGGATGCGACACAGTAGATCATGCTATTCGTATCAGTCGAGATTTGAGAGCTATTTTACAACGAGGGGGATTTGAACTTCAAAAATGGGCCTCTAATAACACAGATTTTTTTAAATCCTTGGATGCTGATAAAATTACTACAAAGGCAAATTTTGATATAAAATTAGACGGTACCATCAAGGCACTTGGCTTGTCATGGAATCTGGGACAAGATGAATTTCGATATCATTTGCAATTAGAACCAGTCTCTCAAAATGTAACAAAACGAACAATTCTGTCAGACTTACAGAGGTTGTTTGATCCTTTGGGTTGGATAGCACCAGCAATTGTCACAGCTAAAATACTAGTACAAAAATTATGGTTAGAAGGAGTATTGTGGGATCAGGAAATAAACGAGCAATTAAGAGAAGATTGGATATCAATTAGACAGGATTTAGAAATTGTTAATAACATAAAGGTTAAACGTTGGCTGGACACATTGAGCACTGAAAAAGACAAGATTACTTTACATGGGTTCTGTGACGCCTCTATGAAGGCATACGCTGCGGTGGTCTATTGCCGCGTGGATTCCAAATTACAAGGCATTAAAACTTACCTCATCGCTGCCAGGACAAAGGTAGCCCCTGTAAAAACGATTTCATTGCCACGACTCGAGTTGTGTGGCACAGCTTTACTAGCGAAGTTATTGCACAAAGTAAGCCAGGCTATGAGGATTTCTTCAGAAAATGTTTTCGCTTGGACCGATTCTACAATAGTTCTAGCATGGCTGTCCGGAGAACCGAACCGTTGGAAACCTTATGTCGCAAACCGCGTCGTTGAAATTTTGGAACAAACTAGTACATCACATTGGTTTCACGTGCAGTCAACATCCAATCCCGCAGACATAGCATCAAGAGGGTCATCTATCTCAGAGTTACAACATCAAGACCTTTGGTGGCACGGACCTACGTGGCTTAGCAATGAAACTATCGAGTTTACTAGACCAACAATACCATCTACAAACATAGAAAGAAGAAAAGAGACCCAATCCTACGTAAGCATTACAGAATGTGAAGAAAGTTGCATAAAAATTGAAAATTATAAATCACTTCCAGAACTAGTTAGAGTAATAGCACAATGCAAAAGATTTTTGAATATGAAAAAACACCCCGATAGACTAAAAGAATTTATTACAACTGAAGAATTAGAAGAAGCTTTAGAAATTTGCATAAGACAAGTTCAAGAAAAGGAATTTTTTGAGGACATACATAGACTGAAAGAAAATAAAGCAGTAAGAAAGAATAGTAATTTAAAAACTCTAAATCCGTTCCTTGACAGCAAAAATATCCTCAGGGTGGGCGGTAGACTAAGAAACGCTGAAGTCGATGAAAATCTAAAGCACCCTGTGATATTGGGTAAGAGAAACGAGCTTGTGAAGCTCATACTAGCTGATGCACACCTGAAAACAATGCATGGTGGAATAAATTTAATGATTACTTACCTGATGAGTAAATACTGGATTCTGGGCTGTAAAGGTTTAGTAAAACAATACACACATAAATGTCTTACCTGTGCACGGCATCGTGCGACAAGACAACAACAGTTGATGGGTGACTTACCAGAATCACGCGTGACACCATCTCGTCCGTTTTCTCGAAGTGGCGTTGACTTTGCTGGACCTGTCTACGTTTTAAATAGTAAAGGACGAGGCGCTAAAACACATAAAGCATATATTTGTATTTTCATCTGCATGGCGGTGAAAGCCATACACCTGGAATTGGTAAGCGATCTGACATCCGAAGCATTTATCGCTGCATTTAAAAGATTCGTCTCTAGAAGAGGAAGATGTAACGAACTATGGAGCGATAATGGCAAAAATTTTGTAGCCGCGAATAAGGAGCTTTATACAATGTTGAAGGCAGCTGGACTTGATATACCTAACGATGTAGCAGAACAACTAGCGAATGATGGCACCCAATGGCATTTCATTCCGCCATATTGTCCAAATTTTGGTGGCCTTTGGGAGGCCGGAGTGAAGTCTGTCAAACAGCATCTCCGAAAGATACTGACATCCAATTTAACATTTGAAGAATTTGCTACAGTACTGACGCAAATAGAAGCTTGTTTAAACTCGCGTCCTCTTACACCAGTAAATACCGATGTGGATTTAGTACAGGATATTGAAATACTCACTCCTGGACATTTTATCATTGGAGAAGCACTCATAACAGTTCCAGATCGTGACTTTTCCAATGCCAATATAAACCTATTATCCAGATGGCAACACACCCAAAGATTGGTTCAAACGTTTTGGAAACGTTGGCAAACTGAATATTTGTCTCGTTTAAACCAACGTCCCAAGTGGCTCAAGAGAAAGTCTGAATTTGAAATTGGAGAGATAGTGTTACTCAGGGATGAAAACTTGCCTCCTGGCAAATGGGCGTTGGCAAGAATTATGGATAAACATCCTGGACGAGATAACAATACTCGAGTTTATACCGTGCGTTACAATGGAAAAATCACTCAAAGATCAATTTCGAATTTATGTCCATTACCTATTTGTACGAAAGATTAGCTTCAATTTGTAACTGTACACCACAATTTATTTACTTAAATTTAAATGTATTAACTTCATAAGAAACTTTATTTAACTGCAGGAGTCTTCAACTCTTTAACATTAATTGTTACTTAACATTTTTGTATACTATTTTACTTTCATACTATTTTTATTTGTATACTTCTAAAAAGGTCTTAAGCCCTTTTTGGTGGGCGGTATGTTAGACGCATTCTTATTATAACGTATGTCAACACACAACTAGTGTCCAATAGATCGTTGAGCAAGCCGCACATCTTTTATTTCAAAACAACCCATTCAAGCAATTATCGCCTTATACAAAGTATCAGTAAGTAAAGTAGTTAGTAAAAAAATATAATTTAACGTTACACTACATACGAATGGTCTCTGTGACGGAGTGTATATAATTATGTATAGGTGAGTGTAACTACACCCTACGCGGCAGTGCGTTTATGCAAATTCAGTTTATACACGTGCGAGTGACACATGCTATGTTGATAAAATAAATGTCAATCAGTTTTCGCTAATAATATCAACGTTTATTATAATAAGCCTCCTCAAGACTAGCGAGAAGTCCCGAGAACACCCGAGAAGCGTGAATACTAAAGCTGCTGCGCTCTCAAAGTTCTCGCTCTCGTCCGATACGGACTGTAGTGAGACTAGATGAGAGTCTGAACAGTATCATGTTCGCGAGAAGTCTCGGCGAGCTTTCTCACAGAGCTTCAAGTTTCAACGATATCCCACGCTATAGGGTACGCGACTAATAAAAATTCACCCTCACGTTACCTATAGGGAAAAAAATGGGTTTTCATATTTTATCCTACGATTCTGAAGTTTTAATAAATATCCATGCCAAATTACAGCTTTCTAGCACTAAAGGTCTCGGCGCGGCGGCGCTTTGCTTCGGACAGACGGACGGACAATGGACATGACGAAACTGTAAGGGTTCCGATTTTACTTCGGAACCCTAAAAAGGTGGACAAAGGTTTTCCCACCACATATTATTTATCAGTTTTATCAAGTATTATGCATTTTCCGAGAGTAGGTATTTCCGTATTATCCGAGCAGAGATTGATATGTTTATGAAATATCCGGTGGGTTGGTGCTATTGAAATGCTCGTCAGCGATCGAATAACCAATTAGTTGGGCTGCGGGCGTAGGTGGGACGTTTTTGGAACTGGAGGTAAATAGTAATCTTTTATGTACCGCAATGTACGTGAAGCACTGTGGGGGTATATTGATTGTATTGACATTGGTAAATTAATGCCGTAAGTATAGTAGTCGCGGGTGGCATGGACGACACATATAACACATCACAATCACACCGTGCACCCGAGTACAAATATTTATCTGTCACATAAATATCCGCCCCGGCCGGGAATCGAACCCGGGACCCCTCGCTTCGCAGGCAGGGTCGCTGCCAACTAGGCTATAGGCACAGTATAAGGAGATACTATAGTTTTTCCGAGAAATTATTAATAGGAGGGGAATATTTTAATTATTCATTTGAAAAATTCAATTTAATATTAGGCCTACTGTCCACGGCACTTAATTTGACGATTGCATGCAAGCTGCCTAATGAAACAGGCAAAAGGCAAACGCGACGATGCCTTTCCGTGGACAGATTACATACTTTTATTAGGCAAGATGCAAGTAAACTGCACGCAAGCATCTACGTGGACAGAAGGTGTTAGAGTTTTAACTAATAATAAGTGAATTAAAAAAGTTAACAATAGCAAAGAAAAAGATTCCAGGACTCCAGACGTTTTTCTGATGGATCAAAATGTGTAGGATGGAGTTGTGCGGATGGTTTTTTTCGGGAGCTTTAAAGCGTATACCGCCCACGGGAAGCGTCTGGGAGTATTGATTTTTAATGTAAATGGCTGGCAAACTACAGTACCTAGTTTTTTAAGTGCCTTTCTAAATTGATATCTGAAAAATTCAATTAAGACGTATTATCTGTAAATATCAAGTATTGACAAAATACTACCTACCTATATAATTATGTACAGTGCGGCCAGCAACCAACTAGCGATAATTTAAGGGCTTGAAATATAACAATTTTCGTCGACAAAAATATATTATCTCATTTGTATCTTAATATATTTACGAGATAATATAAACATTACATTTAATACAATATTTTTCTACTCCTATTTCAATTCAACATTACACCCAACTGCAGATTTAGTTGAAAGATACTATAGTAGTTGTATTTATTTGTCTTGTCTGTCATATTTTGCCCCAGCTGTTACTCAAAGTTAATGTTTATGAAAATTTTACATGTTTTCACATTTCCCCATAAATGGATTTTAATTTGACAGTATCCACTTTTGCAACGTCGCTATAAAATTTTGACTGGAATCGATTTTTAACCGACTTCAAAAAAAGGAGGAGGTTCTCAATTCGACTGTATTTTTTTTTTTTTTTTTTTTTTTATGTTTGTTACCTCTGAACTTTGGACTGGGCGAACCGATTTTGATGATTCTTTTTTTAATCGAAAGCTGGTGGCTGTCATGTGGTCCCATATAAATTTTATTGAGATCTGACAATGGCATCCATTAGAAAACCACATAAGTCGTAAATTTGTGTTAAGATGTGCGCGACAAATTGACGAATAACTCAATATCACGCCAACCGATTTTGATGATTCTTTTTTTAATCGAAAGCAGGTGCTTGTCATGTAGTCCCACATAAATTTGAACGAGATCTGACAAGTAGTTTTTGAGAATTTGAAGTCGGTTATTTTTTGTTAGTAAAATTTAGATTATTATATTGAAACTTTAATACGTGACTCTCACTGCTACCCAACCCCCTCCCTCCGCCTCCGCCGCGTCGGTCACATTCACCCCCGTCCTCTGTATGAATCTAATATTTAGGGGTAATAATAAAGTATAAGGGGTAAAGGATTTATTGAAACTTATTATGAACTCCGTAAGTCCGTAACTCTGTGCGGCGTGGAGGCGTCGCGGCGGGAGGAAAGGATAAGTTATTTAATTTCATTTGATTCAAGTTCATTTATTTAAAAGTATCATGTAATATAATATAGGGTCTGTACTTATTTATAAACCGATCTAGGATCCAGAGCACAGTTTCAGATATTACAATGACACTTATTTCATACGATTTGGCATCAGTTTATTAATACGGGCCTAGGTTCTTACTATTATACTCCTGAAACAGGGGTAAATGGGGTAAGTTAACTAATGTTTGACCACGATGAAAGAAGGAGGTATATCTTTGGGGCGAAAGAAAGTATATTACACTAGCGCTCAGCCAGTGGCTTTCAGCTTTGCTTGCGTTTTGCAAAATTTATTTAAGTTAATACGATCCATGTGATATTATCTCAACTACTAAACTAACCAACACACAATAAACGTTTCTCGGAGTTTGAATTTGAATAAAAACAAAATGGTGGTGATGTCCCGAAGTGCAATAAAGGAGGAAGGAAAGCGACGTAGCATTTCGCAATAGTTGCCGGTCTGGGGAAAACCGACGCTCGCCTATTCTGCCGTCCTCAAACTAAAAGGCGGTTAAGTGACAAAAACAGTTTTTGAGGTAGAGCCAAAAAACGCAGGATTATTTTGAAATCGTGCTAGTGATTCTCTATAAAACAATTGTTAATGTTTTCATACTATGTCAAACTCAAAAGATGTAAATTTCTTTTTAACTTAAATATTACAAAAGGTCAAAAAAATATCAAAACTGTTAATAAAGTAAAAATTTACCAGATGACATTTAGCCGCCTTTTAGCTTGAGGACGGCAGTATTTATAAATAGATATTAACCACTGATAAATACACATTGTACAGTATTATAAATATTATCCCATTTCCTATATTTCGGTGAAAACAGGGAACACAGTTTGCGACGATTATGAAAAATGTACAGTCACGAGCATAAATATATTACCATGGACACGTCAGCAATAATATCTACCCCAAGATGCGTTCAATAATCTGTCTGCACGGACGCAGCAAAAATATCTGATATTCATAGACAGCATATTAAAAAGTGACGACAAAATTATCTGATAAAAAAAGTACATCAAATAATTGTGACAACTGCCCAAAGCAAAAATATGTGACGACATTTGTTAAAATTTTCATGTATAATATACATGGTAATATATATAGCTCGTGACTGTACAATATTATCCGTTATGTAAAAGCTGTAGCCAGCTCGCAGCTCGGCTGTCGGTAGTTCCGTGCTGGTTATTCAAAACATATTGGAATAAAGTCAGTTTAGAACTCTAACGAGGTTAGTTGCGGATCCAGCTCATTCTTTCATATTTATTATATTAGTAGGAAGATTGCAATGGTATAAAATGGAGTTATTCCTCGACCTCAGCATCGTATCGTAATGTCATCGTAATCTATCTGCCGGTTCGTATTAGCTCATTCGCGATAATAGCTTCCGATTACTCACTACGCGGCTATTCAATAATACAACACTATATTGCTCATGCACCAGATACGGATATATTCCATATGTCTTTGAATTATTTTATAAGCATGTGTGTTAAATAATGTTAAAGCAATAATTATTATAACCTAGACATAAGATACCAATAGCTTGCAGTATGCTTTGGCACTGCTGTTAGTACTGCAAGCATCTGTTATAAATAAATAAATAAATAAATAAATAGTGATATAGTGAATCAACACTGGACTTTTTACTTCGTAGAAAGAGTGGACTTTGTCGTGTGTGTGTTGTCTTAGCTGACATACGTTAATTATTGAATAGTATACCACACCTACTTTGAGACGGATTCCTTTTATGACTCGAATAGCATCGTCAAATATACGGCATAAATTTTGAGTATAAAAACGTATAACATAGTTCATACCTGTTCAATCCTTTATCACTGGTCGGTGTGAAAGAAAAAGTAAAACCCTTCCAAAATTGACACTTAATGTCAAAGGAAAAAATATCGCGAGTTGCGTCAACTCCGTAAAAAAGATCGGTTGAATTCACGACGTTCGTGGAGTTTCCATCTTAAGAAGACCATAACGTTTATGGTGCTGTCCTCCGGCCGTGCCGTGAAACAAAGAAGCAGTCGTGCGCAGCGCAATCCTGCGACATTGGATGTTAAGGTTGGTGGGTTCTTTCTTACTGATTTTGGTATTGGATTGGACATACTACCAACCTACTGCTTCATACATACATACATACATTTATACAGTCCACATTACATACATCGAAGGATCGCCCCTGCGATTACCGCACAATTTTTTGTGGCCTTCGAGCCGAACATAGAGTAGGCAATTATTTATTCATATAATTTATGTGACATATTATATTTAGTTTGCACGTTGCAATGGCTACTAAAAAGGGTCAGAAGGTTCAGGAAGTGTACGAGGAGTGCATAGCTGATGTTGAATTAAACGTTTTAATCAACAAAAAGCAAAGAATTTTTCAACAATTACAGACAATATCTGACATGTCATTAAATGTAACTGACAGCAATATTCGTGAAATGTTTCTATTGCGTGTCACGAATATAGATGAGCTACGTACATCTTTCGAATTATGCATTTTTGAAATTTATAAATGTCAGTTACAAGCTGGTATGAAAACCATATTTCAAAGTCAGGAATTGAATAGTTTTGATGAGTTGTATTACCGTATAAAATTGATTTCTTCAAAATTACTAGTGAACGTTAAAACTGAAAAAATACAGTCGTGCATTAAATCTAGGCCACGTCTTCCAAAATTGGAGTTGTTTTGTTTCGATGGAAATATTGAGAATTTTAATACTTTTTATGAGACATTCTGTTCGTTGGTTCATAATCAGCCTCAGATACCTAATATAGATAAATTTCACTATTTACTCTCATGTATCAAAGGTTCCGCTTTGAACATAGTCAAAAGTATTCCGATATCTTCTAATAATTACGACATAGTTTGGCAAGCTTTACTCGACAGGTATCAAGATAACCGTATGTTAGTTGGGAATTATTTAGATAAAATGTTAAACTTTACACCTATTGCGAAGGAATCATCTTTTCAGTTAAATAATTTCATAGAAAACTTTGATAACTCATACAAAGCTATACAATCTCTTAATATTGAAGATTTGAATAGTTACATTCTGTGTCATATAGCATTACGCGCCTTGGATCCATACACTCGTAGGTCATTTGAACAAAGTATCAATCAGAAGTCGATACCAAAATTCTCTGAATTGATTACTTTTGTCACTAATCAAATAAAAGTGTTGGATCATTCTAGTTCATATGGTGCTAGTACAAGCAACCAAAACGTTGTACAGAATAAACGTCAACCAGATGTAAGTAGGTTTACGGCGCGAACTAGAAACAGTGCACAGAAAAACTACGCGCATGCATCGTCATCAAACTCAAAAAATAATTTATCTTGTTTGCATTGCGGAGACAATCATATGATATATCGCTGTGCTCAATTTCGTAAATTGAGTGCTTCGCTACGAATCAGCCGTGCTGATGAGTTGAAGTTATGTCATAATTGTCTTAAACCTAATCATACTGTTGAACAGTGCAGGAGTGAATTTAAATGCATTATTTGTGAGCGACCACATAACTTATTATTGCATCAGGACGTAACGAAAACGTTTCTCGCTTCCTCTTATGACTCCGGTAATGCATCGATTCCTGTAAGCGCGCCCGCCCAGTCGGGAGGCCCTTCAACTGATAATAATAACAGTTACAGTACGGTTTTGTTGGGTACCGCGATTGTTTATATTTTAGACAACTTTAACGTCTATCAACCATGTCGCGTATTAATTGATTCCGGTGCACAATCCAATTTTATTTCCGCTGCATGCTTACAACGTTTAGGTTTATCTCAACGTAAATGTCCGTTTAGCATTTGCGGATTAGCTGATGGTTTAGTTAAGAACTACGGCATGACGTCATGTAGCTTAAGGCCGCGTCACACTGATAAACCTGCTTTTAATATTGATGCTGTTATTCTTCAGAAAGTAACTTCAGATCTACCTACCATTAAAATTCCTGAGCATATAATAAAACAGTATGATAATTTATTTTTAGCTGATCCTCATTTCTATAAGCAATCGCCAATTGATTTAATTTTAGGCGGTGACGTTTTTCCCCATATTTATAGTGGGAAGAAAATTATTATGGGTCCCAATATGCCAGCCGTGCTGGACAGCATATTTGGGTATATTATAACAGGTAAATTAGTTACACCGTCGACTAATGACGTCACGGATGTGAACGTTGTAGCGTCTACAACGTTGGTGTCGTACACCACTGATGATCATTTAAATGATACTCTTAAGCGATTTTGGGAAATAGAATCCTCGCCGTGCGATGTTCCTTTAAATCCCGATGATGAAGTCGCTGAAAAACTATATATTGAGAAACATTATCGTGACGAGAGTGGCCGATATGTTTCACCTATTTTATTAAAGCCAAATCACGAACCGTTAGGTAATTCGTATGACATAGCCTTTAGGAGACTCACGCATGTCGAGCGCCGACTTGCGCACTCACCCGAGTTCCGGAAGGCTTATTCTGATTTTCTGAAGGAGTACGAGTCACTGGGGCATATGGAGCTATATCGTGGTACGAAGCCGTCTAAATATTTTATACCACATCACTGTGTGTTACGGCCTTCTAGCTCCACAACACCGTTGCGTGTGGTCTTTGATGGATCACAGAAAACTAGTACTGGGGTGTCACTAAATGACAACCTTTTGACCGGCCGTAAATTACTTCCAAATATTTTAAAAATTATTATTAACTTTCGTCTCTACGACGTATGTTTTACTGCGGACGTGTCAAAGATGTATCGAGCCGTGCTCATTAACCCAGCTGATAGGTGTTATCAACACATATTATGGCGTGATACACCGTCAGACCCAGTACAAGTTTACGAGTTGAAAACGGTCACTTACGGACTACGTAGCGCGCCTTACACGGCTATTCGCACGTTGCTTCAACTTGCCCAAGACGAACGGTCAGACTGTAAGGCTTCCCGAGTTCTAGAGGAGGGTGTCTACGTTGATGACTTTTTGTGGTCATGTCAATCTGTAGACGAAGCTTGTACCTTACAAGACGGTTTAATGAGTCTTCTGAAAAAAGGCGGGTTTGAATTACGTAAGTGGGCTAGCAACTGTCCCGAGCTACTGACACGAATGAAATCAGAACAAATAACGCAAATAAATTTTCAAGATGATACTTTATCATCATCCTTAAAAGTCCTAGGATTGACATGGTTGCCGTCATGCGACTTCTTTTCATTTAATTATAATTTAAAAGATAATGACGGAACGAAACGTTCAGTACTTAAGCTGCTGGCTAGTATTTACGATCCGGTTGGTTTTATTTCGCCGTGTACTTTCGTTGCCAAATGTATCATGCAGGATCTTTGGAAACTGAGCCTCGGCTGGAATGACCGTTTACCATACGAATTATTACAAAAATGGGATAAATTTATCGGTCAATTACCGATCCTTTCACAACTTCGCATTGAGCGACACCTTCTAGTGAATTCGTTTGTAAACGTGCAATTAATCGGTTTCTGTGATGCGTCATCACTGGGTTACGCAGCTTGCATATATCTTCGTAGTACTGACAAGGATGGGAACGTCAAAGTCAAACTATTGACGAGCAAATCTAGAGTTGCTCCATTGAAGCCGTTAATGTCTATCCCTAGGCTTGAACTTATGGCAGCCGTGCTGTTATCGAAGCTAGTTCGTTTTGTCGTACAAAACGTTAAAGATTTTAATTTACCAATAGTTGCCTTTAGCGACTCGAGTGTAGTTTTGTCGTGGCTACAGACTCCGCCATACAAGCTAAAAGTGTTCGTGGCTAACCGTGTTAGCGAGATTGTTGACGTGATTCCGCCCAATTGCTGGTTTCATGTAAACAGTGAGAACAATGCAGCCGACCTCTGTTCTCGAGGCGCGCTGCCTGAACAACTTATAGCAGTAGCGGACGAATGGTTTAGTGGCCCTGCATGGCTTGCTGGGGACCCGCGTAGTTGGCCAAGAAGTACATTAATTTTAAAAGAAAATGATATTATTCCAGAACTTAAAACTAACGTAGACACATTCACCTTTAATTCTTATAATTTAAATAACTTTAATGATCTCGAACATTCCTTTAATAAAATTTCATCGTTTAGTAAACTCGAGCGCGTAATAGCGTGGTGTCTTCGTTTTATAAATAATTTAAAATGTAAAAAATCTGATCGAACATTTGGTTCACTAAAGTCTTGTGAGTTAAAGCGGGGACATGATTTAATTATAAAAGTCATTCAAAATAATTATTTTTATTCTGAAATGCAAATGATAGCAAAGGGAACTCATGTATCATCCCTTCGCAAACTATCTCCCTTTATAGACCCTGATAATTTCCTCAGGATGGGGGGTCGAATACAACAGTCGGATTTACCATATAGTATAAAACATCCGGCACTATTACCCAAGAAGTGCCACATAACAAATTTAATAATTGATTATTTTCATAAATTGTACATGCATGTAGGACCGCGCACCTTGCAAGGCATTTTGAATAATAAATACTGGATAATAAACGCTCGTAGTGTAATTCGTTCAGTTTTGTCGAAATGTCGGGCTTGTTTTAAATTTCGTCCATACTCCACACAGCCTATGATGGGTACGTTACCTGCAACTAGGCTTAAGGCCAACAAGGTGTTTGACCATGTTGGTTGCGATATTGGTGGTCCATTCTTTATAAAAGAAGGTATGCGGCGAAACGCAAAGGTTACTAAGGCATATTTATGTTTATTTGTATGTTTCTCTACAAAATCAGTGCACCTAGAGGTGCTCTCAGATTTATCTTGCGAATGTTTTCTGGCCACATTTGATCGTTTTGTGGCACGCCGCGGTCTCTGTACTTGCTTATATTCTGATTGTGGAAAAAACTTTATTGCGGCAGCTAAACATTTAAAAAACGTTACTAATTATTTTAATTCTACATCAAATTCTGATGAAATCCTTTCTGGATTATCCTCGCGAGGCGTCGAATGGCGCACGAACCCGCCTAATGCAGCTTCCATGGGTGGTCTGTGGGAGGCAGGTATAAAATCAGCCAAACATCATCTCTACCGTGTAGTAGGTGATAGGTCCTTGACTTTTGAGGAGTTGAGTACTTTATTTTGTAAAATTGAGGCGATTATGAACTCGCGACCATTATGCTCCCTTTCCAATAATCCTAACGAATTTGAAGTTCTGACTGCGGGTCATTTATTAATTGGACAGAATTTATTAACTGTTCCGGAATATAATTTTGAAGATGTACAGATGAATCGATTGTCACGTTGGCAATGTATTCAAAAGGCATCACAATCATTTTGGAAGCGATGGTCAAATGATTATTTGCACACTTTACAGCAAAGAGAAAAGTGGTTCACCTCAATTCCAAATGTTAAGAAGGGTGATTTAGTGCTTCTTAAATCTAACTTAACCAAACCTTTGCAGTGGCCTCTTGGCAGAATAGAAGAGGTTCACCCTGGTTTTGATAACATTGTACGTGTAGTTACTGTACGCACGCAAACTGGGGTTTATAAAAGACCAGTAAATAAAATCTGCCCATTGCCATATGCAAACTAAATATAAAATTAGGTTATTATTAGTTTAGGACTTAGATTAGGCACATACACTCAACTTTTTTACTTAACACTAACAAGTTTCTTTAATTTATTTTTGAATTATTTCGTAAATATTCAATACCACATATTATTAACACACTCATTCTTCACACACCGACACTATTAGGAAATCATCACACTGATTTCGGTGGGGGGTATGTTCAATCCTTTATCACTGGTCGGTGTGAAAGAAAAAGTAAAACCCTTCCAAAATTGACACTTAATGTCAAAGGAAAAAATATCGCGAGTTGCGTCAACTCCGTAAAAAAGATCGGTTGAATTCACGACGTTCGTGGAGTTTCCATCTTAAGAAGACCATAACGTTTATGGTGCTGTCCTCCGGCCGTGCCGTGAAACAAAGAAGCAGTCGTGCGCAGCGCAATCCTGCGACATTGGATGTTAAGGTTGGTGGGTTCTTTCTTACTGATTTTGGTATTGGATTGGACATACTACCAACCTACTGCTTCATACATACATACATACATTTATACAGTCCACATTACATACATCGAAGGATCGCCCCTGCGATTACCGCACAATACCTTTACCCGTATTTTTTCATAGTTTTTTTTTTACAATAAACAAGTCATTTGTGTTATTGTCAATGTCTTGATATCCGACGATAGGATGGTAAAGACAAATATATGCCATATTACTCATATTCTCTCCTTAAATAAGTGACAGAAAGACCTATATTTTTTTTTGTTTTCGGCACTTATATTTTTGGAATGTTGTCAATTCCTTTACGGAAATAGGGCAACTTAAATTTGTATGTACCTTTAAGACAGGATATTTCTATTAGCATATAGGAAAAGAAAGATCAATAATACCGCAACTTCGTAGCGTAGTTGATATTGACCCCGCCTGCAAAGCAACGGGTCCAGGGTTCGATTCGTAGACGCGGCATACATTATGTGACGGAAAATATTTGTTCTCAGGTCGTGGGTATTATTGACGCTGATGTGTTATTTGTGTTGTCCAAAACGATCGCTACACAGGGAATACGTGCAATGGTATAGTGTCTAATCGATTTTTTTAATAAACTTTTTTTGTCTCGTAAGGATAAATTCTAAACTCGTGCGGGCCTTCGCCAAGCATAACAGTGGAGTATTGTCAGTGGATAAAAATTTCCTAACTATTATACAGTATAACTGCTCTGTAGGGTGATTTATTATGTGAGCATTGTGAGCGAATGAATGTCTAATGGATTAAGCTTGTATGTAGTATATAAGATATGACTCCTAGTAGATATTATTATTACTTAGAAATCGTTAGTGCAGGAATAAAGCGAAATGTGGACATTTACAATAATAACACAATTTAAAGAGGAATCTACACAAGAAAATAGGCAACACAAGTACATATTGTCTTAAGGCGATATTATCCCAAGAAATGGTATTTTTGAAGGTGTTTTGTTCATAAATGGTACATAATACAATTCTAAAAAAAATATATGTTATTTTACAGTCTTTGTTCTTTCGTTCCCTCATACTTGATACACGATAGCAATTATTTCATTGGATAGAAATAAATCACAAAGTGGGGTCTAATCTGGCATAAAAATGGCGTTTTATTCGCGTTTTAATCGCTTCCAGATAATAAAAAATATACCACAGTATAGGTCCTATAGATACCAATATTTCTTTCTGATCATAATTTGAAATTTTGAAAAACTTCCCTTTCAATTTCTATTTTTTCCCTTTCCACGAGCAACGAAACGCCCGACGCGTTAATTTACTCAATTTTACTCTCGCGCCAGTCGCCTTCGAGGTAGGACCTGTGCTAATCGGCATCGCAGCCGCACGTTGTCGAATTTCCGACACTAATTTTAATTTCGAATTTGGCGCGCGCGCCTTCTGAACTTATATTACGTATTAGGTACTGTCCAAAGTATCCACACTGCTGTAATTTGAAATAATAAAATTTTTTCGTTTTTATACTTTAGTTACTATTATAGTATTTGGGTATTGGTATAAGTCAAGTGCTAATTACACAATTATTATTTAATACTATCCCAAGCCGGATGGGTGTCGTAAAAGGCGACTAAATCCGGCCCGCTGGTGGTAGGGCCCCTCGAGGGATTATATTGGTAATATTGATTTTAAATTTAATACCATTATTACTATTATTATTTCTCCATGGGGTTCGCATGGATAGCTACCACCCTTGAGCATGTGTCAGTCGCCAAACGACTCGTCGTGACGGCTGGGAGCTTGAGAGACAGTTTTCTTTTTTGAAGTTATACCTTATTTAGGCGCGTTATGAAATAAATGGAAAATTGTTTTGAAAAAATGATTATTGAAGTGAAAACTTCTTGAAGTCAAAAGTCAAAAAAGTCGAAAGTCAAAAATGTCAAAAAAGTCAAAAAAGTCAAAAGTCGAAATTCAAAAAAGTCAAAAAAGTCAAAAAAGTCAAAAGTCAAAAGTCAAAAGTCAAAAAAGTCAAAAAAGTCAAAAAAGTCAAAAAAGTCAAGTCAAAAAAGTCAAAGTCAAAAAAGTCAAAAGTCAAAAAAGTCAAAAAAGTCAAAATTCAAACAAGTCAAAAGTCAAAAGTCAAAAGTCAAAAAAATCAAAAAAGTCAAGTCAAAAAAGTCAAAGTCAAAAAAGTCAAAAGTCAAAAAAGTCAAAATTCAAAAAAGTCAAAAGTCATAAGTCAAAAGTCAAAAAAGTCAAAAGTCTAAAGTCAAAAAAGTCAAAAGTCAAAAAAGTCAAAAAAGTCAAAATTCAAAAAAGTCAAAAGTCAAAAGTCAAAAAAGTCATAAAAGTCAAGTCAAAAAAGTCAAAAAAGTCAAAGTCAAAAAAGTCAAAAAAGTCAAAATTCAAAAAAGTCAAAAGTCAAAAAAGTCTAAAGTCAAAAAAGTCAAAGTCAAAAAAGTCAAAAGTCAAAAAAGTCAAAAAAGTCAAAATTCAAAAAAGTCAAAAGTCAAAAGTCTAAAGTCAAAAAAGTAAAAAGTCAAAAAAGTCAAAAAAGTCAAAATTCAAACAAGTCAAAAGTCAAAAAAGTCAAAAAAGTCAAGTCAAAAAAGTCAAAAAAGTCAAAGTCAAAAAAGTCAAAAAAGTCAAAATTCAAAAAAGTCAAAAGTCAAAAAAGTCAAAAGTCAAAAGTCTAAAGTCAAAAAAGTCAAAAAGTCAAAAAAGTCAAAATTCAAAAAAGTCAAAAGTCATAAAAGTCAAGTCAAAAAAGTCAAAAAAGTCAAAAAAGTCAAAAGTCAAAAGTCAAAAAAGTCAAAGTCAAAAAAGTCAAAAGTCAAAAAAGTCAAAATTCAAAAAAGTCAAAAGTCAAAAGTCAAAAGTCTAAAGTCAAAAAAGTAAAAAAAGTCAAAAAAGTCAAAAAAGTCAAAAAAGTCAAAAGTCAAAAAGGTCAAAATTCAAAAAAGTCAAAAGTCAAAAGTCAAAAGTCAAAAAAGTCAAAAAAGTCAAAGTCAAAAAAGTCAAAAGTCAAAAAAGTCAAAATTCAAAAAAGTCAAAAGTCAAAAGTCTAAAGTCAAAAAAGTAAAAAAAGTCAAAAAAGTCAAAAAAGTCAAAAGTCAAAAGTCAAAAAGGTCAAAATTCAAAAAAGTCAAAAGTCAAAAGTCAAAAGTCAAAAAAGTCAAAAGTCAAAAAAGTCAAAAGTCAAAAAAGTCAAAAAAGCCAAAAATGTCAAAGTCAAAATTCAAAAAAGTCAAAAAAGTCAAAAGTCAAAAAAGTCAAAAAAGTCAAGTCAAAAAAGTAAAAAAAGTCAAGTCAAAAAAGTCAAAAAAGTCAAAAGTCAAAAAAGTCAATAAAGTGAAAAAAGTAAGAAAAGTCAAAGTCAAAAAAGTCAAAAAAGTCAAAAAAGTCAAAAGTCAACAGTCAAGTCAAAAACGTCAAAAAAAGTCAAAAAAGTCTAAAGTCTAAAGTCAAAAAAGGCAAAAAAGTCAAAAGTCAAAATTTGTGGAGTGGAGTGGAGTGGAGTGGAATAGTAAAACCTACAATAATTTATTTTCTTCCCGAAATTTTACATTCGTCTCATTATCTTGAAAACAAAATTTTTGAAGGTTTCACTTCTAAGTTCTAAAATGTGTGAATGGCACACATTTTAATTTTTTTGTTTTTATTATTTTTTACGTATCTTTAGGTATTTTATTTTAAATTATTCTTATACTTTTTATCATTCTCAACATACTTGTAAAATATCTTATCCAAAGGGTTTGAAGATTTTTGTACGGAACCTGGCATACCTACAAGTCCGCCATTTTGAAAAAAAAGCTCGTTTCGATTTTGAAGTTGGTTACTTTTTGTTAGTATTTAGATGATATTAGTCAATTTTGTATGTAAGTACCTACTTATTTGTAGGTGAACCGATTTTGATGATTCTTTTTTTGATAGAAAGCTGGTGCGTATCATGTGGTTCCACATAAATTTGAGGGAGATTTGACAAGTAGTTTTCGAGTTATTTTGAAGTTGGTTATTTTTTGTTAGTATTTAGATGATATTAGTCAATTTTGTATGTAAGTACCTACTTATTTGTTATCCACTCACCTTTAGTCTCCACTGGACAGTTTCGTTTCATAAAATTTCAAGTCAGTCTGCACTCACCTCTAGTCTCCACTGGACAGTTTCGTTTCATAAAATTTCAAGTCAGTCTCCACTCAACTCTAGTCTCCACTGGACAGTTTCGTTTCATAAAATTTCAAGTCAGTCTCCACTCACCTCTAGTCTCCACTGGACAGTTTCGTTTCATAAAATTTCAAGTCAGTCTCCACTCACCTCTAGTCTCCACTGGACAGTTTCGTATCATAAAATTTCAAGTCAGTCTCCACTCACCTCTAGTCTCCACTGGACAGTTTCGTATCATAAAATTTCAAGTCAGTCTCCACTCACCTCTAGTCTCCACTGGCCAGTTTCGTATCATAAAATTTCAAGTCAGTCTCCACTCACCTCTAGTCTCCACTGGACAGTTTCGTTTCATAAAATTTCAAGTCAGTCTCCACTCACCTCTAGTCTCCACTGGACAGTTTCGTATCATAAAATTTCAAGTCAGTCTCCACTCACCTCTAGTCTCCACTGGACAGTTTCGTATCATAAAATTTCAAGTCAGTCTCCACTCACCTCTAGTCTCCACTGGCCAGTTTCGTATCATAAAATTTCAAGTCAGTCTCCACTCACCTCTAGTCTCCACTGGACAGTTTCGTATCATAAAATTTCAAGTCAGTCTCCACTCACCTCTAGTCTCCACTGGACAGTTTCGTATCATAAAATTTCAAGTCAGTCTCCACTCACCTCTAGTCTCCATTGGACAGTTTCGTATCATAAAATTTCAAGTCAGTCTCCACTCACCTCTAGTCTCCACTGGATAAGCTAAAATTATCATTACTCTTATTTTATTACACCTAAAATTCCAATGAATAAATCAAAATAAAGTATACTTACACCCCAACTCAGAGCAGTTACTAATAATAATAATAATAATAATAAAACCCTTCCACACTCATACCCCCGCAGTAGGTTACAAGTATTTACCTGTGTCGCGGGTGGCATGTACTACACATATAACACATCACAATAACAGCCATGACACGAGTACAAATATTTATCTGTCACATAAATATTTGCCCCGGCCGGAAATCGAACCCGAAACCCCTCGCTTCGCAGTTCGCAGGCAGGTCCACTACCAACTAGGCTATGTAGGATCTACAGCTACGCACGGGGTCATTAACCTCACAGCCGCGCGCGGCCGGCTCACGGCGTGGCGGTCGAGTTTACACTCAGGGGAGCGGGGTAAAGGGCAGTGAACAAAATGCCTACAACGGTCGAATACGCTCGCCTTAATACTCTGCTCATTATAAAAGTTCTTTTATCGAACGGTATAGAGCTGGTGCACAATGTTGCCTTTCAGTTCCGACTAACCATTCACAGTGAATGGCGAATGGCGACTGTTGAAGTCTGTGAGTCGGTCCCTCAGTGAATGAATGAGTGAATGAATGTTTTGCAATTGTTCCGTGTACTCACAATGGAGGAGGAGCGATTGTTGAGGCAAATGTGAAAATCTTGTATTTAATACAATTTGTTTGGTGTGTAAAAGTCATAACCCCACACTGTGTCGTGGATGCCATGGACGACACAAAGAGACATGACAGAAATTCAAACACATCATGCTAATTTCCGTCTCGCTGGGTATCGAACCCAGGCCTTTACATTTTTCATACTATTTATTTATTATTTATTTCATACATCTTAACACAGGCAGGGGATACAAAGGGTGAACGTAATTTCTCTTGGTATTCTTTACCAGCCAACCCAACTATGGTTATAGCTTAGATAAGACGTTTTCCAGTGGCACGTTTCCGACCAGAAATAAATCGTTAAGGTGCTAGATCAGCAAAACGTCAGTGACACCAATATTTATAATTTTACTAGGCGGCGATGCTCCTTGATATCGTTTGTCGTTACCTAGCCAATTAAATCATTACCCGTCGTATGTAATAACGTACTAACGTAATACCGTATTACCGAGAGGTTGAATTTTGTAATGGAGAAAATCCAAAATAATTTTCCACGGGAGGAAGCTTGAACAGGATCTCTACAAATACGATTAAAAGCGAGCGCAAACATTGACTGAACCGTGCTGTAGGTATTTTAGGTACGGGTAGGGTTACCATCAACTTAGAAAGACCAAAGGAGATGGTCTTTCAGCGCCTTTGGTCGACGCTTTCACTTAACCTTCCAAAACTGGTGCTCTTCTTAAAACAGTTCGTCAATTACTGTTTCTTCATTGGACGACGCGATAACTATATCTTATGTATGTATTGTGTACCCACTCCGACACGTCATGCCCTTACGAATCAACCAAAAAATCTGTTCCGAAAAGAGCTACAATACTCACACGTTTCTCTTTTACACTACACCAATCACATTGCTATAATACACGAAGGCATTTTAACGCTGTGTGTCAAATGTCGAGCACTTCTGACAACAAAAGCGTGCGTATCGTCTTGTATTGACAGAGCGACTACGAGCAGAACGGTCAATTGCCTGTTCTTACGCTCTTCACCGTCGGCGCGTTTTTTGCATTAGGTATAATATATTTTTTGCCAGTATGAAAACATTTAATAACTACAGCCCTAATAGTTAGTTTTCGTGACGTCCAATGACTAAGTGAGTGTTCACACTGAACTCGCGGGCGCGGTCGCGGGCGCGGTCGCGGGCGCGGTGGCGGATTCGTGTTCACACTGGCCGCCAGGCGTTTGCGCGATTGTGACATGTTGTCAGAGGTTGAAAACATGGACGACGATCTTTTTTTAACCGAAAATTCATACCAAAAGTTCCATTTAGGTACTCACCCTCCATATCAGGAAACAATTCAGCAATTTCCTTCCATAGTTTATTAAGAATGTTTCTGTTCATAAGATGCCTGTGTTTACTCTGCCAAATCTGAGTTCAAATCAAATCAGTTCTAGCCTGAATAGTACTAATAAATTCTTCTGTATTGAAGGACATGATCTTAGATGAAAGAACAACCCTTTAATCTGGGGACATAATGAATTCATGTGCTATCGTTTCTAGCGACAAGTTCAAAATGGTTGAACTTACCTGACATAATCGCGCGTTGTGCCGCTAGTTCAGTGTGAACACACTCATACATTCTCATGCGTTTGATATTGCCGCTAGCGGGCCGCGCGCAGTTGTCGCTAGCGTGCCCGCTACTTACACCGCACGTCGTTTTGTATGTGAACACTTCCATAGTAGTTCATATGTTTGAAATTTCGCGACCGCGCCCGCGAGTCAGTATGAACAAGCACTAAGCGACCAATATCGAGCCGTCCTAGGGTGTCCACAGAAATAAAAAAAGCCAGCCAGACTGCTTTAAAGTCTGGACATATCCATACAAATCAGAACAGTTGGCATGGCAATGATAGCAACCCTATGTACGGCTGAAAACTTTCATTCAATTCAATTTGTTCAAAGCGGACGTAATCGAGTTTTGCTTTTATCCCTTTTGTAGGGTTCACGTGGAGTCGATGTATCTCGCTTGTTTGTTTCAGGACATGCGTTGGCGGAAACAATGTCGCATTACATTAAATTGTGTATAGTTGTAATTTTAATGTTATTTTTATGTCAATACCTGACTAGGGAGTATACGAGCTTGAGAAAAGAAAAGAAAGAATTTCCGGAAAAAGTTTCCCGGAATCACTCTTCTTCGTCCCTGAGAAGATAAGAAGAATCTTATCTGAGCTTAGGCTTGCCAGATACAGGCTTATGCACCTCGATGATGACTAATGCATTGGCGTATTCAGGATTGTTCACGCACTTCATTGAATTTCAACGTGGGTCGCCAGTCACCCCTTTCTCCGTGTCTACCGTGTGTGTCATTCCTGGACAGGGGACAACAGTTATACATATTCCGGGAAAATCCCCGATTTGTTGGCCACTAATTAACTATAGCTGAGCCAACAGCAATTATCCAAAAAAAAAAAAAAAACCAAGTATACAAAAATATATTTGATGAATAAGACATTTCTTGTTCACGGTTTTTCCAATTAACCCTAAACAAATACAGAGTATACAAGTCATAGAGTTGTATGTTAAGTGTTATTAAGTAAACTGGTATCAATTTTATTATATATGTAATTAGTAGTACATGGCAGGGCCTGCGTACAGTGGCAAGATGTACCGAAGTACAAACCGAGCGACCTTCGGCCAGCAGCTGTCGTCGGAAATATACTGTTTTGTGTTAACATAACTCGCGGAGTGCACCTCTCTAATTATAACATAACGGCTATGAACTGCGTCGTCGTCGCGTCGGCTACAACTCACACTTGACGGATCGCGATGGATTACTGTTCACTGGATTGGGATTAGGGTTGTCGGATCATTCGGTGTTTGATAACTGGAGTAAGTTAGGGTTAGTTTAAAAAGAGGAAATATTACCAAATGTGTAGACGCGATTTGTACTTTGTTGTACCGATATATATACCGTGGCTTATGAAATTTATTTTCGACGCAACATGTACAGTAAATGTTATTTTAGTAACTCTCAATATCTTTTTTTGTTAAACAACACATCAAATGGCGTTGTAAAAAAAATACGTTATTTTTACGACGCCATCTTGTATTTAATTGATTCGTCACACATAGACAAGTTTTTTTTTAAATTTTAATACGGTAATGTTTGCAGGAGGATTTTGTTTCATTGTTGATTGTTGAAACTACCCACAGTTTGGAGTTTAAACATATGAATTACCCGGGGGCAGAACAAATGAATCCCGACCGTGTGCCAACCCTAATTATGATGAGCAAGTATTTATTTTGTCGACAGCGCTACAATTTAACGAGTTCGGGTATTGTCATAATAGTCCTGTGTTATAATGAATATCCTGTCAACTAAAATTTATTATTATTTAACTGTATATATGTGTATAGTCTAAGAAGTAGTGACTTATTTACGTAATGCTCAGATCAGTGCCTGATCTTAGTAGTAAGTACCTAACAGTCTAACACTTTCTGTGCCATATTCTTAGTGCGACCCTTTTCCGTCATGTTGGCAGCTGCAACTCCGAACTCAATCAAACGAATAGTACTTTACCATAGCTGTACTTTAACGTTGTTGCTATGCTTATGACGGACGGAATAAATGTTTCTTTCTTTCTTTCTTTCTTTCTTTCTTTCTTTCTTTCTTTCTTTCTTTCTTTCTTTACCTTCTATTAGCGGTCGCTGTTTGAAGTTTGGAAGATCAGCGGTCGCTGTTTGAACCACCCTTCAATTTAATCTCTACGCTAATAATCGTGTACGGTGGTAGTGTATTTTTTTTTTACATGTCGGGCTAGCTACCACCCGTGACGGTGAAATGTTTCGAAGAGTTAGTAATTATGGCCTCTATTTTACTTCTCTGCCGAGGTATTGAAATTTACTGTATTCAGTGAATAATCAATTAATTGCTGAATAATAAGAGCAACCTCTATGGCCATAAAAGCGAAAAGGATCCGTACGTGTCGAAGAAAACGCTTCTTATTGCCGCATACACAGCTTATCGGCTTAAGACGATTCCATGTCGATAAGTATGGGGAGACTCAAAACCAGAAAATAGCTTTAGTTCTTTTAAACCGACTTCAAAATAGGAGGAGGTATTCAATTCGACTGTTTTTTTATGTACCTCAGAACTTTCAACTGGATGAACCGATTTTGATGATTCTTTTTTTAATCGAAAGCTAGTGCTTGTCATGTGATCCCATTTAAATTTGAGCGAGATCTGACGAGTAGTTTTTGAGTTATATTGAAGTAGGTTTTTCTTGGTAAAATTCAGATTATGTGATATACCGTATATTGCATTCGTCAGTCCTATACTAAATTTATTCTAACTAATGTAATGAGTTATCACTTATCATTATTCATAACGTGGGAGATACGCTTAACAATCATATTTGAATCATTAACATTGACAGAGAATTGAAAGAGAATTATAGCTTTGCCATTATAACTTGGTGAAATAATATGACGATGATGAAATATTTGCTTCATTAATTTAATTAAACTTTCATCAATTTCAAATTAATAAATTATCGAAATGGTCGGTGCTCCGAGAAATTATCGTGTGGATGTAATGTGTTCAATTTATGGATTTAATATAATTTGCTTGCACTCCCGCTGTAATGGGTATCGGTTCGTACTTCGTTGTTTAATTAAATGATGGATTTATTTCAGACGATGTAGTTTTTTTATGAATACATTTTTGTATTAGTTTATTAAATATTTTATTTTGTTAGAGTAACCAACAAGATGAATTATTACATGATGATTACAACTAAACTAATCATAGCCCATGGTAAACTTAAAACTTGATGTAGTCGAGCAGTGTGGTCAAGCATACATAAATTACCTAAATAATAATAATCGTAGCCGTATTGGGGCGGCTTAGAATACTAACCCCAATCCCACGCCGGATGGGTGTCGTGAAAGGCGACTAAATCCGGCCCGCTGGTGGTAGGGCCCCTCGAGGGATTATTAGTAATATTGATTTTAATTATTAATTAATACCATTATTACTATTATTATTTCTCCATGGGGTTCGCCTGGATAGCTACCACCCTTGAGTATGATGAGTCAGCCGCCAAACCATTTGTCGTGTTCCGGCTGGGGGCTTGAGAGCCAGTTCTTTCTTTCTTTTTCTTCTCTCTTTCGTGGCCAGCAACGCATCAGTGATGCCTTTGGTGTTGCTGATGTCCATGGGCGACGATAGCCACTTACCATCAGGTGGATCGTCAGCTCGTTTGCCGGCTATTTCCATAAATAAATAATAATAATCAACGCTGACACACTCATACCCCCGCAGTGGCATGGACGACACATGTACTCGTAATATAACACATGTCATCATAATCACACCCATGACCCGCGCACAAATATTTATCTGTCACATAAATATCTGCCCCGGCAGGGAATCGAACCCGGGACCCCTCGCTTCGCAGGCAGGGTCGGTACCAACTAGACTACAGGGTCGTCAAATGGTAGACATGTTGTTATTGCGTCATGCGTCTTCTCTCATGTATAGCGATGGGAAATATCGTTACTTTTATTTCACTATCAAGTCCGTGAAATTATTTATTTTTGTCACTGTTAAATCACCCGTGAAAAATCACCACTGGTATATTTCATTATTGACGAGTATTGTCACAGTGGGTGCATTTTATTCCGTCCGTTACATTTCGCAGTGATAGTGACTTGATTCAGTCGTTACCAAAACTCAGCGGTCAACTTACCGGCGACGATTTGTTGACGTTGTAAAAGGGGATTCCCTACTCAAAAAATTATTCCTTCCCCATAACTAGACACAAAAACCCACGATGACTTAAATCTCACAGACATCCCTCTAAATGTATTTATTATAAACTCCCACAACCCAACCAATTTCGAGAACCGAATTCAACAAGGTTTTTTTTTTAAATCGTTTATTCACAAAACCACATGCTATATAACTATTACAAAACATCCCGCCAAACTATGAACTAGTTTGTAGGCGGAGAGTATTC
Source organism: Thymelicus sylvestris (assembly GCA_911387775.1). NCBI lineage: Eukaryota > Metazoa > Arthropoda > Insecta > Lepidoptera > Hesperiidae > Thymelicus > Thymelicus sylvestris. Next base: position 393,665 of record OU426912.1, on the reverse strand, counting down.
GCTCTAATATTTAAAACAACAGTTAACCAAAAGTAGGTCTTATAAAATACTGTGTTATTTATGTTCTGCTATTATTACTTATAATTTTGACAAATAAACTAGGTCTTATACTAAACTAGGTCTTATAAAATACTGAGTTATGTTATTTATAATTTGACAAACAAACAAAATATGCTTACATCTAACTCAAGATACTGAATCTAGGTTATGGACTCCAAGAAATACTGCTCAACCTTTTTTTTTAATATTCTATATGAAGAGATTTCTGTCGCACAGAAGGGAAGACTATTACAAATAACTGGCACCATGTACTTCATGGAACGCTTGCCATAGTAATTTTTTATTCTAATTTTACTAAACCTATTTCTTTTGGTACGGGTTGGGCCATTACGGGGTATAATTTTGAATAATTCTTTCCTGTTGATATTTTCCTTTATTATATGTAGTTTAATCTTACTCTCTATTGGTAGTATCCTATTTTTCTTATATAATTGAAGCAAACTAATTCACAGACCTGCACTCACACCTTGACCTCTCCCCTTCCAGAGGGCTGACCCATACAATATTTTGAATTTAAATGGCTAAACTCCCGTTGGCCAGTCAGTCCCAGGACCTCTGACTACTTTATCCTGCCCAATGAAAAAACAATATATATGCCCAATCAATTTCCCAATATAGCAGACCCCGATATTTGGGAAAAATTCTACGCTGTTAACCCCGACTGAAAAACCATCAATCACAGACACGTCCCACTACCACAGACTATATCGCCTCCGGCTATGGTCCAACCACAGACTCAAAATCAAGGGAGTGGAATGATTTAATATTTTATTCTATAAACAAGTCCTGAACCTTCTTAGAGAAATTACAAATTCAGAAGTCCCATCTAAAAATAAAAATAAATACTCGCCACAAATTGACAGAGACAAGAGGCTGAACAGACCACAGACTACAGAACCTAACGCAGCGATTTAAAAAGTCACTCTAATGGCGACCGAGGATTGGTCCATCTGTCTGACAGCGTCCTTGGCAACTACCACAGACTAGCCGTCAAACTGCCGCCCGTCAAAACTCCTCAATCACCAACTGTCACTGTCAACCGGCTTGTCAATACTTGTAAACAAATCATATGAATTTAGATAAGCAAGAAACTTAAGTTATTTAAATGAAGATAATTAAGAAATTAAGCTATTTAAGGTGAAATTGGGACCGAAACAGTACAATTATACGAAAGTTAATCTAATTATTGCTAAATGATTTACCAAAGGAATATTATTCAAGGTAAGATAAGATCTCAGGAGATTCACTACAAGACAGGAAAAAAGGTGTTACAACGTGTTTTCAATGAACTTTCCCTCATACTTCGACAGGCTTGGGACTGTCAATGTTTAATCAAAACATTGGCGTATTTAAACCGTATCGTACTTCGTATCACGAAATTCACGAATTCACGAGACACGACGTGGTTGTAAATATCAATTACCTACATAGTTTAATCATAACCTTACACTGTTTAAAATAAGACTCATTTTCATTTGAAGTTTTTGTATCGTAGCGATATTATTAACGAAGCAAGTTGAAAGGAATCAGACAAACTTAAGTCTAATAACGTTGAGAATAAGATGCAATTTCACTTAAACAAATTCTCTCTTCTAGCTGGCACAAATGTTGCTTTCTCTTTTTCGCACGATGAAATTCTGTGAATTTTGGCCGGTGGCCGGCGTTAAGTCACAGTAAAAGGAATACTGTGGTGAATTCACCGTCCCGATAAATGTAACAGACGGTTTCGATGCATGTCACTGGTGTGACAAGGTGAAGTATATTTAACAAGTGAAATATCCAGTGATAGGTGAAATGTGCCATTCCTACTCATGTAGGTACCTGCTAATCCTGCTTTAACATGTTAAGTTTAAATTACGCAGGTGCGCTAGAACAGGTGTTTCCGTTTTAATAATGCCATTACGGATTTTAGTTCTGTTGGCCATATATGCGGCCTAACGCGCTAAGTGCGGTGCATTCCGGCACAGCCGTTAACATTAACTTTAATAAATGTAGCAGGGACATTATACTACTACATGTGGTGTCCATAACATCCGAAATTCGCTTGCCAGAGACGCGTCTCTCTCCTGACTGACACTGTCACCTAGATACGTCACTGTCAGTACGTCACTCTATAAATATGATTGTCCAGAACACCTCTCTTCTCCTAGTTCTTTATCTCTATCATTGACCAGCACTGTTGTGTTGTTGCAGCGCTATGGGAGGAGCAGGAGGCGCCGGAGTACGACATCGACTCGGAGGACGAGAAGTGGCTCAAGCAGCAGCGGCATCCCGAGCTCACAGGTAAGGCCAGATCCTCACTATAATGCCGTTCACAGTCCGTTCTCGATCCGATCTCAGTCTGGTAAAGTCGTATCACGTACAAATTATACAATTGGAGCGAAACTTGACTGTCACGGATAGTATGAATGCACACATATATTTTATACTTCATAGTATTTTATCAAACCGAGAACGAACTGTGAACCTCGCTGTACAGTGTACTGTACCGTGTGATTACCGTACACAGTGTCTGACAGTGTATACGTGTAGACAGTGACTATGTACAGTATTGTACTTGGTGAACTTACAGGGTCTTTTTGTCGTTTGTGATTTAAAACTGGGCAGGTGCGTGTCAGGCCATGCGCAATGTAGGGTACCGAAGTAGTAAGTTTATCGACTATTACTCATTAACTACTTATGCTGACATAGCCTTGATAGTGTTGATTGTAAATTCATCATTATTAGCCGGCAGGGGGGGGACACTTGACTCTAACCAAAATTATCACTTTAAAGCCAAATATTTCGCAAACGGACCCCTAATTCGAAAAATGGTCTGAGAAGACCCATAATATCTTTGAAAGACCTTTTCAACGATACGCCACACTAGTGTTATATCAATGTTCATAATATATGTATTAACATTATTTAATAAGGAAGGTATTGTTTAACATTGATAATACGAACATAGTTACTGTAATAAAATTATCGAAATCGGCACGTTCGACTCTGCAGATTAGTCGACCATCATTCGACCATCAGTCGACCAACGCACCAACAGAACAACCTCTCACTACATTTTTATTCCACCGAATATTTATTTATTTTGAAAATAGCCTTAAGGCTATAATAAAATATCATTAAGCGTTAAAGCGTAGGCGATGACCTGACATTTGAAGAATGTTATGAAAAGCGCTTATAGTATTTTACGCAAAGTTATACCAGACATTTAGGAGATTAGGAGATAAGTTTTAAATGCTTCTCTGGCATTGAGTGTGCGCGCGCAGTCATAATCCTTGATTCTTGGGTCATGTCATAACCACTTATGGTCGTCTTGTCGATAGGTGAAGACTGGGTATTCTTCACTAGCTTAACATTTTTGACTCTCCACGGGAATTCATTGGTGTTAATTTCACATCCCATACGTAGGCAATGTCTTTTAAAATGGATTGTGTGGGTATAAATCCTATACAACTAATTTTTCCAAAATATTGTCGTGAAAAATATGAGAGGGAAAAGGATAATAGGTAAGGGAGAGTGAGGGGAGGGAGAGGGAGAGGAAGAGGAGATACGCACACACAAACTATACGGCTAAGAACGGTTTTTTTATGATCCCTAATTTGTTAAACCAACCAAAACTATAAATGTTTAGTATCACTACTTTCATTGATTGTGAGGTTGCCGGGTCAGCTAGTCCATTATAAAGTTATAAAACATTAAATCTTTTCTCTTTACAATATTAGCTTCGACAAAAATATTCGCTAATCCGAGCGGAACTGGTAGCAGAGCTAGTACAGTACCAACAAATTATGTGTGAAATGGCGAAAATTGGAACTAATGCCGGTTCATTCATAAATTCTTTGTGCTCAGACATTTGTCATTTACTACGTCTCGAATTGCGTCCCATGATTGGTCCAATGCGTCCGACAGCGCCCCCTTTCAATTCACAGATAAGTTGGAGGCACTGTAACTTCCATGCGTATTCCCCAAAGTCCCTGAACTCAAGTGATGGGAACGTGAATTTCCTTTCCAGAGCTAAAGTTCGAACAGATGATGGACAAGCTGGAGCGCAGCTCGGGCCAGACGGTGGTGACGCTGAACGAGGCCAAGCTGCTGCTGGAGCGACACGACGACCTCGTCATCGCGGTCTACGACTACTGGCTCAACAAGCGGCTCATCACTGTTAGTTGGCAGTTGCACAATACACACACGATACATTCACATGCGTTTAGTACTAGTCACTCTTGGGGGCTTTCCGCACTGAAGCCACGCGGTGCGAAGAGTACTCGTACTCAGTAGTGGACCATTGGGTTGAAGCCAACAACTCTTGGGGCCGGCAGAACTGAACGGAAGAGATCTGAAGTGTGCCTCCATACGCAGTGCACTCGAGTGACGTACACGTAGACAGACACCGTTTATAATATCAGTTTTGTATATAAGTATTCGCGAACGGTTTCAGAAACGGAAGCGCTCTTGTATCTAATAGACTTATCCTTCTGTGTCTCTTTTGGGCTTTAGCTTAAGCGGAAAATTTGCGGAGATTTGGATAACAGCTATTTTATTGACAGTGGGTTTGCCAATTGAGGAGACGTAATTATTATGAATTGCTGTTTCACCCTTCAATTCCATAAAATTGCCCATAAAAATTTACCGTATGTGAGGATAGGTTTTGGGCTTTTATTAAGAGCTCTCAGTGCCACCATCCCTTGCCCATGGACATGTGCGACACATCTCAAATGGGATTAAAGTGGGACTGCAGTCGGTTAGTAGATCCTGTAGAGGTTAGTAGATCAGTTAGAGGACTGTAGAAGTTAAAGTCTGCTACTAGGTTAGTCCCACTCGAAGTTGGAAGTTGGTCACACATGCGTTCACCCCTGAGGAGATATGGTCGCCTCTTGCACCCTACAATACGTGCACCCTTCGGGAACCCACCGCAACAACCTTGGTTTAACCGCCGCCCCCGTACGTTTTGACGGCAGTCGTCATTGTTGACAGCAACACCCGCTGGTGCTGGCCGTGAAGACGGAGGGCCGGCCGGGCCAGTCGGCCAACAACCCGTACCTCGCGTTCCGCCGCCGGACGGAGAAGATGCAGACCAGGAAGAACAGGTGAGAGACTGACGCGAACGGAGGATGGAGGTATGTCAGATTTATATGTTGATACCGTGTGTTTTGGTTGTTTCACCCCATCTTCTTGATAGACGCTCCTTCTTTCTTTTCGCTCGAGAGACAGTTCTTTCTTTTTCTTGGTCGGCAACGCACTAGTGATGCCTTTGGTGTTGTTGGTTTCAATGGGCGACGATAGCCACTTACCATCAGGTTGATCGTCAGTTCGTTTGCCAGTTATTAAAAAATTAAAGTCCATAAAAAAACTGTGTTATGGTTACGCAAAAGCATATGATTTCCAAATTTCATCTCATTTGGTCCAGTAGTTTCGTAGCAAATTGGCTGTGAAAGAGGCACAGACAGACAAGTGACATCTCTTCCAGGAAAAACGACGAGTCCTCGTACGAGAAGATGCTGAAGCTGCGGCGGGACCTGGCGCGCGCGCTGCGGCTGCTGGAGCTGGTGGCGCGGCGCGAGCGGGCCAAGCGCGAGCTGGTGCGGCTCACGCTGCTGCTGACGGACCGCCGGTACCTCGCCGGGGACTTCGCCAGCCAGCTGCTGCCGGACCCGCCGCCCAGGTACACCGTCACACTCACAACCCACTGGGCTCGGGTGTCCTCTCCATAGACATAATACTACTAGACTAGGCAAGGTATCTGAGCATATGTAAGTGAAACCGTCACGCTGCGAAGAAAGGCAGGAGGTAAACCTATCCTTGTCTTACTTACGAGTTACACGAGTCTCCTTGGTCTCTTTCTCTTTCTAATAGCGTGACGCAAAGAAGGCCCGCTTGTCTAGTCTAGTAGTATTATGTCTTTGGTCCTCTCACAGTGTGAGGGGTACAGGTACAGTCTACCACGCTGGACAAGTGAGGATTGGTACACTTCACATACCTTTGAGAGCATTATGGAGAACTCTCAGGTGAATATAGGTTTCTGTAAGTTTCTGTAACATTATTGGTGACGAGTAACCGCCCTCGCTTTGCTTCGGTTTTCTTATTTTTTACACCTTGGGTTACATTATTGGAGTTTTATTAAGAATTCCTAATTTTTTTGAAAATATAATATAGCCTATGTCACCCGGGGATAGTGTAGCTTCCCAACAGTGAAAGAATTGTTCACATCGGTTCAGTAGTTTCGGAGCCTATTCAATGCAAACAAACAATCAAATCTTTCCACTTTATAATATTAGCATAGACACCGTGACAGATGTTTCGATACGAGGTAACATTGATGTCATAGTAAATGGTATAATGGTGATGACAGTAGATATGGGCGTACTGATGGGGGCCAGAGAAGTCAGCTGTCCATTCCCCTTCTGGATTTTGTATGGTTATCATACCAGTACGTACCTATTTGGCATACACCCTACGTATGCTACATATACTTACTGCTCCGGCATGACTCCCATTATTGAAGGTCATAAGCGAGCAATAGACAAGGCTGACGATTAAAAGTTCATGATGAAAATTAATTTATCTACATGTACCTCCATGTACCCATTAATGAACAACAAGTTGTCCGTCCCCCCCAGGCCCCAGTACCAGTCGGTGCAGGTGACGGCGACCGCGTTCCGCCGCGAGCAGTACACCGTGACGCACTACCCGCCGCGCGCGCCCGCCGCGCCGCTCGACCAGCCGCGACAGGTACCGTGCTGTACAGACATGTAGCTTTTGCCCGCAGCTTCGCCCGCGGTAGATATCGATTTTTTACAAATACTACTTACTTTTATTCAGTTAGATTTAGTTGCCTATGACTTAAGTAAACATATATCATTTGATAGCGTGATTCAGAACTTGTAAATGAATTTTACTAACGCCATCTATTAACAAAATCCGGAACTAAATATCTAGCAACTAACAAAATATCGATCTTCCCATGGTCGTGTTTTATCGCGGTAAAAAGTAGCCTACGTTACTCTCCACCCTCCTCACTATCTCCACACACAAAAACCATACCATATAACAGCGTCGTTGCGACGTGAAAGACGGACAAACAAACAAACACACTTTCACATTTATAATATTAGTATGGAAGTATGGATTAGTATGGATAGTATGGATGTTTGGGACAGATAATTGTAATAATGGAGAATGTCCTTGAACGTTTCAGCGCGAGAAGCGGCCGTACAAGCGACGGAAGCACCGACACGCCACCGCCGGACCCGCGCCGGGGCTCAGAGGTACCACATCACTATCAGTATTAGTACCAGTACTACTGTCAGTATTGGTACCACTGTCAGTAGGTCGATTACTGAAAGCTGGCGGGTACAACAGAAAGACAAATTGCGCTTGGATAATGTCTTCAATAAAAAATTGCAGTGACGTCGTATTGCAAAGACGTCATAAAAACTGTATTGTGTTTTTGGATCTAAAAAATATTGGAATAAAATATTTTCTGAAAGAATTGCACTATTTTCATATATTAGTACCATTGTCAGTATTGAAACCACTTTTTTTTCTTCTTTCTATCTTGGCCAGTAACGAATCAGTGATGCCTTTGGTGTCGTCAACCACTTACCATCAGATAGATCGTCAGCTCCTTTGCCGGCTTTTTCCTCCAAAACCTTCAGTATTGGTTCCAAAATCATTGTCTCTCTGTTCACCAACACCAGTATGTTATGTCCGCAACGCGTTGTTTCCAGAGCCGGGCGTGTGCACGTCGTCGGAGGACGAGTCGTCGCGCACGGAGGGCGCGCCGCCGGACGACGGACCGTTCGCGTTCCGACGGAAGCCCGGATGCTATTACGAAATGGTATTACCACCAACTGTAATTTATACCCTACGAGTATTTAACCGCCCTCGCTTTGCTTCGGTTTTCTTATTTTTTACACCTTGGGTTACATTATTGGAGTTTTATTAAGGATTCCTAATTGATTTCAAAATATAATATAGCCTATGTCACCCGGGGATAGTGTAGCTTCCCAACAGTGAAATAATGTTTCAAATCGGTTCAGTAGTTTCGGAGCCTATTCAATGCAAACAATCAAAATCTTTCCTCTTTATAATATTAGTTTAGATTACATCTGCTTTAACGTTAGTGTTGAATGTGACTCACTGAGCGCGCGAGGCTGCGGTGTGGTCAACATAATTAAAATCCTTAGATGTGTGGAAGATACCGTCACTTCCGTGTGACAGACTCACAAGACTGACGGCTGCGTACATTGACAACTACCCTCTTTAGTGGTTTACATGATGCTATGTTTTTTTATTAACCGACTTCAAAAAAAGGAGGAGGTTCTCAATTCGACTGTATTTTTTTTTTTTTTTTTTTTTTTTTAATCTTTGTTACCTCAGAACTTTGGACTGGGCGAACCGATTTTGATGATTCTTTTTTTATTCAAAAGCTGGTGGCTGTCATGTGGTCCCATATAAATTTTATTGAGATCTGACAATGGCATCCATTATAAAACCACATAAGTCGTAAATTTGTGTTAAGATGTGGGCGACAAATTGACGAATAACTCAATATCACGCCAACCGATTTCGATGATTCTTTTTTTAATCGAAAGCAGGTGCTTACCATGTGGTCCCACATAAATTTGAACGAGATCTGACTGACAAGTCGTTTTTGAGACTTTGAAGTCGGTTATTTTTTGTTAGTAAAATTTAGATTATATCATACTATGTTTTCTGAAGTTATACTACTTGTGGGGCGTTTGGGAAAAAATATGGAGTAAAATTTTTACGATGCGACAGCCAAAAAGCGACATGATGAAGGTACTAGGCGCACAGCATTCGCTGGAGTTGTTTACGATTGCTAGCGCGCGCCGGGTTGTGGGTGCGAGCGAGAGGTACTTATAACATTGACGTAGATTATATAGACAGGCTGTTCAGTACTTACATTTTGTTCACCTGTGTTGACCCCAACTGGGGCCAACTCAGTTTAGTACTTTAGTCGGCTGCGAGCAAGTGCTGTCACCATAGCTGTCACTTTCGTAAAACTCCGACTGTTCAAGAACACTTATTATTCTGTATTGTGCACAGTTAAAACTTTCTCATTATTTACGTTTGAACTTTATTTCACTTTATTTAATCATAATCGGTAAGTAACTATATTTTTATTTACAGTCTTAAAAATTATTTAGTGTCAAATATTTATTACCGACATCTTGAACCAAACTTGACAGAACGAACACAGAGTACTTAATCACTACGGAACAGGGTTGCCAGACGTCGCGGAGTGAGAGAACAAAAGGACAAAGATGCGGAAATTGTGGTAGAAACTAGAAAGTGATTTCAATACGTGACTTTTATATGAAATTGACTTACTTTATTTGTTTTAGATATTATTGTATGTACCTATTGAATTAACGAAAATGCCAACTTGTACATTGCGGTATTGCAAAAATTATGAGCAAAAAACGAAAACATTACCTGAAAGGATAACTTTCCACAGGTAAGTTTTAACGCTTTATATTACTTCACCTGTATGTTTGTTTGTTGGTTTGTTTGTTTGTTTGTTTGTTTGTAACTTCTCTTTGGACTTGATTTTGGCTCACTTGAAACGCTCAGATTTCTTTCAAACTTCGTGGAAACAATTAAAGTATTTAAATTGCCAATTCCTCTTTTTGATGTTTCTACAAAAATACACTATAATATTTCAATGAGGCTACAGTGTAATTTATTAAGATACATTTCTTTTATTTTAAGTGCACAACACACATAAAAATATTTTAACACAATCGAATGATATATCCTGGGACTATAGATAACACAAGTTTTATATACTTAAATGGAAAGATCCCACGCATATTGTAATAAAATGTAAATTCTGGAATAAGAAACGATTTTTTGATTTTTTTTTTTGATGAATGGATGAACACTACAAAAATGGTCATTCCGTTATGACGTAATTAATCCTCAGGTACCTCTACAATGTAATCCAGACAGAGTAATATATCCATGGTATATGTCCAGTTATAGTAATGTATCCATGATCTCTTTCGGAGTAGGGTGTTGGCAACACTGGGCGCATAGTGACTCTGTGATTGAGTTCTCTGTGGCACGAAAGTGTGACACGAAATTTCTTAGAAAGAGCGCGTCCATATAATTCATGTCAATGACTTATAAGTATAACTTCACTACAGTAAAACCAAAATACGGGTATGATGTGTGTATTTTCATCGATCAACAAACCGATTTGAGTTGAGTCGGTGGGCAGCTCCCTAATAGTTATTGATTGATTGTTTGTATGTTTGTCCTACAGCCCACGTCGACGTTGTCCGGGGACCCGGTGGATGAGGGCGCGGGGCGAGGGGAGGTGGTCTTCGAGCATGAGCTGGACATTCGGTATAGGTCAGTATCTGTTGTACTGTTGCAATCGGTCCAACCATTTCAGAGATTAGCCGAAACAAACAGACAAAACTTGTGAAAAATGTTGTTTTGGTATATGTACCATGTATACATCCAAATGCACTTGGTAAAAAGCGGTTATTTTAATATTACAAGCAGACACTCCAATTTTATTTATTTGTATAGATGTTTAAATTTGTCAATAATTTTCTAATCATATTAATTTTATCTATTCTATTCAATAATATATGTGTTATCTGTCCACGCACCAGGTACACGCTGACGTCGGTGAGCTCGCCGCACCCGCGCTGCGTGGGGTTCGCGCGGCGGCGGCTGGCGCGCGGCGGCCGCGTGGCGCTCGACCGGCGCGCCACGCCGCTCGACGACCTGTGGGCCGCGCTGCCGCCGCGCGCGCCGCACTCCGCCGCCACGCGGGCCATGCGCGACGAGGAGGTAATGTCCATCACATTACATTACCACACGACACCAATGAAAACTTTGTTGCCTACGATCGTATGTACTACTGTTTCAAAAGTATGTCAACTGTCGAGGTACCTAAGCTACAGAGGCCCCGACGGTTGTAAGAAAAAATCCACTTATACGGAACATTATTTGCACCCCGTTGGAGTGGGGGCCCCTCAACTAACTTAACTTTAATTCTTGTTCTGTATTACAATATCATTAATATTATTATAACTAATGCGCAAAACGATGTTATTCCAGGTGGAATTGGAAACGAAACCACACCGAACGCCCAAGGAGATGACTCGCGACTACCACACGGGCGGCAAGTATCCGTGGCGGTACGCGTTCCGGCGGCACCTCGCGCGGAAACCGCACCTGTGGGTCGACACCTCGGCTAGCGACGTCAAGATGGACGTTGACGACATCAAGATGGACGTGGACCTCAAGTTAGACGTCGACGTCAACGTTAAACTCAGTGATGTGAAACCGAGCGATAGCAAATCGGATGGCATCGTTGGGATCAGTGAACTTAAGTGTGAGCCGATGGTTACTGACTGTGATGACATGAAACCGGAGGCTGAAGACAGTGCGTTACCGAACGATGTGTGCAGTGTTCAAAGTGATATTAGTGTTAGTGCGTGGACGGTGGACCACTCGGTCCGGAGTAACTTGAGACGGGTGATGAGGAAGCGGTCCTGGAGTAGCAGTACGGACAGTAGTTACGACTCGGACGAGAGCTTGCATCCTGTGGAGCGGGAGTTCTCCAAGTTCATTGACGAGGTTCAGCAGAAATGGTGAGTTGGTTTGAGTAAATAGGATATTTAGGTTTCAGCCGAAGCGTGAACCACTTGAGAAGTTGAGATTATGTTAACGAAATTGATGCTCCATCTCTCTCACACAAATGTATAATCCCCATTGTGATGGCACTGTTGCTCTCTCTTTCTCATAATGACATGGGATGACATTACCCAGCGCCAGGATAGTAAAATAGGATGCGCAAGATAATATCATAATATTAAGATAATAATATTATTATGGTTGTGAGTGAGTTGTGATTGCTAGGATTAGCTATCTTTTGTATGTATTGAAATATATCACTACTTTATGAGTACATTTTTCCCTGGTTTCTAGATTACACAATTATAATTGAAGGTGTTAATTATAAACATTATCATGCAGGTTACACTTCCGACCGAAAACCCCACCTCCCTCCCCGGTGCGATCACCGTCTCCAACGGAGGACTACATCCCTCTGGCCAGCGACACGCCCATAGCGGTGGAGCTGCGGCAGGACCCACCCTCGGGGGTGCTCGACACTTTCACCACATCCGAGTTCACCCTTGGAGGGCTGTACGGGGACACCGTGCCCGAGTTAGACTCTAGTGGCAGCCTCGATGTCAGCGGAGAGGATTTACTAGGGGAAAACTTAGGTCTTACCGAAGCTCAGGTAGAAAGTATTCTATCTGAAACGGATCTCAAAGCTCTAGACGTAGACTTGAAAGACGATAAGAAGATCGGAGAGGACATTCTAGACGAGTTAGTGAGCACAGTGGACGGGAAGGATCCTTTTTTATGTCAAGGCCAGGGCTCGGATGGGCGTACCAGCTCTGGCCCCAAGCGGGTGAGGGGCGAGGCGCGGGGCTGCAGCGCGGTGCGGGTGCTGCCGGGGCCCGCCGAGCGCGTGTACGTCGAAGCGTCGGTTGAACGCAAGCCTGTCGAGGTACGTTGGTATACACAGAAAAAGAGTTGAGATACAAATACATATCGCACACCTAGTAATATAACGGCACATCTACGTTTGTCATATTTTACAGAAACGAACTTCAAAAATTATATAAAAATGTTTAAAATTAATTTTTGGATTCTTTTTACGTTTATTACAGATTGTACGGGTTTGATTACTAGTATAAACATTATTACATATTTACCACTATGTAGATTATGCACTTTGACACGTATACCATGTGAACAAAATTTCGCATTTTTTGCAGATGTGCCATTATATTACTAGGTGAGCGATATGTGAAATAATGTTTAAATTGGACCGACGACCTGAAGAAGACAGCGGGTATCCGCTGGATTCAGAAGGCTCAGGACCAGTCTGAATGGCGTAGATTAGGGGAGGCCTATGTCCAGCAGTGGACCTCAAAAGGCTGATGGATGGATGGATGGATGGATGTTTAAATTCGTCGTTAAGACTTTAACGCCCTAATATGTTTATTAAAAGTATTAAACTCAGTCGAATTTGGTAATAGGCTAGGTAGCCATCTTAGAGTGATGTGTAATTGTGTATGTCTACCTACATGTTGTACTGACATTATCTTATTCTTTTAATAAGGCAAAGGAGTACAACTCATTCTTCCTATATATATGACATGCCCCAACTCAGACTCACTAACGGTTACTTTAATTGCTCTTTAGTAAAGAGTCACCATACAAATTCTGTATTGAGAAGCAATTTAAGTAACCGTTAGTGACTCTGAGTTGGGGCGTAAGACCTCTTATGTGTAAAGAATCAGCCTTTTGAGAACATCGATAAACTTTTGTTTAGCAAGCACATAGATGATTTTGAATTTGGTGAATAAATTACGATGGAAACATCATACACATACACATGAGAGTTTTTGAATTCCATAGTGCGTCAAAATGTAGAATCGTTTGATGTAAAAAAGTGATTTTTCCAAAAGTGACACCACATAAGAGTTCTGGAAGTCGCAACGACGCGACGTAATTTTATAGATGGTTGTGTTATTGTCAATCTTAACTATTACGCCACACGGCTCGTCATAACTCATTGTAATGCAGGATTTGAACCCGGACCACTAACCGGAAAATTACAACTTTCTACGCTAGTATACTATATTATTACAGATCATGTTCTACTTGCTAAATTTCATGGCAATCCGTTCAGCAGTTTCTGCATGAATGAGTGACAAATATAAGTATAGTAAAGTCGGGACATGAAGCAGGAAGAAATTCGTACATTGACTTGTTATTACCTGTCTCTGTCACTCCCGCGTAAATATAATGCGTCTCGCTCGCATAGAACGGCGGCCATCGCACTGTGCGAGTGAGCACGCATTATATTTATGCGAGAGTGACAGAGACAGGTAATAACAAGTCAATGTACGAATTTCTTCCTGCTTCGTGTCCCGACTTTAGTCATATAGCAGTGTACAATAACCAACCTCCATGATTATGTTATTAAAGCTATCATCTCCGTCACCCAAGGTACCTCCCCCGACGCCCAAAAGGCTGGAGACGCCCAAGGAGGTGGTGGCGAGCGCTGCTGTACCCGACAGTGACCCGCGCCGGTCGCCCGTCCCCACCAGCCGCATCATCGTCGAGGAGGTCAACGAGGTGCCGCACGTGACCCATGGGGCACACGTCACCCACGGGGCACACGGCCGGGGACACGTAACACACGCGGGGACCATCGAGGAAGTGAGTTACAATAAGAAACATAACTTCATCGAATGTGATTTTCTTAAAATTGTTTCAAACAGTTTCAAGTCTTGAGTTTTCTGCTCTTGTTGATAAATATAGTAAAGAATGTTGTTTACGCCTGTAATTAGCACTCACACTCACACTAGTCCAGTTTCCATAGAACTTATATTTTGTAATGTGTGTACTGCTGTTGGTGTGCTAATAAAATAAAAATAAAAAAATAAAATGTGTGCAATTCACACGTGTTACAAGTGAAACCTTCAAAAATTTTGTTTTCAAGATAATGAGACGAATGTAAAATTTCGGGAAGATGATAATTGTAGGTTTTACTACTCCACTCCACTCAACTCAAGTCAGTCTCCACTCATTTCTAGTCTCCACTGGACGGTTTCGTTTCATAAAATTTCAAGTCACCCCCGTACTAAAGAAGTTTTCACTTCAATAAACCACCCAGGTGCAACTCCCTCACGGCGTGCAGCTGCAGCAGCTGAAGACGGTGCACGCGGTGAAGAAGCACACGGTCACGTCCCGCCACCGCTCCGACGTCACGCTCGTCACGTCCGAGGCCGCGCCGCCGCAGATCGTCACCGTCGCTGTGTCGGATAGCTTGAAGGTATGTGTGTGTTTTCTGTATGACATGTGATAAGGATAGCAGACCTGCGGGCGGGCCTATTATGAACTTTTATAAAACCATTAATGTTCCAGGCAATTCATTTATCGGGCTTGGAACGACGTATGATTGGCTAAAATGTGTCACGTGACCGCTTTGGTAATACGAATTTGACGTTTACACTAGAACATGGCTGGAACTAAGAGTTCATAATAGACCGTCTGTTCGCCACCATCCTGTTATTCATGGATATTTGTAACAAATCTTGAATAAGATTGTGTGACAATAAGGTTGTAATTTCAATGAAGCTCATTGTGGCTGCAAAAAATTTTTGGAATCTGCATTTAAAAGGCAAGTTTTTAAAGTTATGTGCAATTATTGCTCAGTACATTTTTTTACCACCGTGCGTCAAAATTGTGTAAAAGAAATTCTGAAACTAAAATATACAAAAATGACGTTATTTTGTCATGATTTGTTTCCTGATCATATGAGTTCAATACTAATAATAAAATTGTAAAACAGAAATCTGAGGGTTGTTAAAAAAAGCAAAACAATATTTGCTCATTTGTGAGCCCAACAGAAATAAGTAGGGCAAAGAAGCCATTTTTCCGTTGTAGTTGATGCACTACGGCCATCCTGATTATAACACGTCTGTCCATGTCTGCTCACAGGTGCGCCTCGCGAACCAGGCGGTGGGCGCGGTGACTTCGCAGGGCGCCGTGGTGGGTCTGCTGCAGAACGGGCCGCTGGCGAGCGTGCACTCCGTACACTCCGCCGCCGGACTACCGCCGCACGCCAAGATCGGTGAGTGTAGTGGACTGTATTGTAGTGTGTGAACGAACTTGGCTTCAACCCACTATTGAGTCTTGAGGAGGTCTCTCCCCTTGAGGAGGCCTAGAGCATACTCCACCATGCTGTTTCAGTGTGAGTTGGTAGAGGGGTTGGTGGTCAAGTGTCGGAAGTTTCCATGCCGCCCGTGGGCCTCCTACATGGCTTAACGACTGTTATATTACCTTACAATAAACACTGGAACCGACGGCTTTACGTGCGCTCTGAATCACGGCAACGCTCAAGTTTTTTTTTTGCCACTAGCCGTCAACCATCTTATTACCGGCCACGGTCAGTGTTGCTTAACGTTGTGCTTTAATTTAACTCGAACATTTGACGTTTATTAAGACTTTAAAATAATATCAGACCACCCACCGATGCGTTGGCGGGCAAGAATAGGAAAAGAAGTACAAAGAAAGAAAGAATTGGCTGTGTGCTGAAAATTTGTCGCAAAAGATTTTTGTAAAATGTTAGAACATAAATACTAATCGGAATACAGTCTCCTCCTTTCCAGCGGGCACGGCGACAGTGGCCACCGTGTCCAGCGTGGTTACCGCCGGCGCCGGCGTGGTCTCCGCGGCCAGCGTGGCCAACATGGCGAACATGGCCAGCGTCGCCAACACGCGGCGAGTGAACGCGCCCCTTGTACAGTTGGCCCCAGCCTCGCTCGCACACAAACCACTACAGATACATCACCATCCCGTCGTGGTCACGCCACAGCTACATCACGTCCCACCTAGTAAACTGAAGGTGTTACACGCGCATACGTTGACGCATTCGCAACGTGCGCAGTTGCTTGCGCAGAACAGATCGATAGCGCAACTGTCGTCTGTGGTGTCGCTCGCGGCGATAGGAGATAACAAGCCGCCGTCAGCATTGTTGAAAACCGCGCCGGGCTCCGTGGCGCAGTTCTTCGAGATTAAGGGCGGGCAGCTTGGGAAGGGGCCTCATCTGGTTAATGTGTTGCGACAACCACCGCCGGTCAAAGCAACGGTTGCGAGAGTGGACTTTAATGACGCGAAGAAGCGGCAAGTCGTATTCGATGGGACGGCATTGAAGGGTAATATGGCGGCGACGACGCGACCGCAAAGGCTAAGCGTTAGTTTGGACGGAAGACAGATAGTACGGGCAGCATTACCAGCGGTTCGACCGCAGGTGCGACATCAAATCCAGCTGAAAAACCGCACAGTGCAAGTCGCAACACCGATTCCTAGAAGCGCGTCCGATCCATCGACGTCAATCACGATAGCGCCGTCAAAAACCGCCTCAATACCAAGCTCGGTAGTCGCGAATCTTCTGCAGAAGAATGTCCAACTACCCAAGGGTCAGAAGATAGCGATATCGGGTCCGGGGGGGCAGGCGCTGTCGGCCAATGTCCAGGCGATAGCGTTCACCGCCGCGCAGCTAAAGGCACGGCAGGGGCGGCTCATCACACAGCAGCGGCCGACGCCGGTTGCGTGAGTATTGTATTGTGGTTTTATGAAAATTGGTGACTTCTAAGACATCTGAGCAGACAAAGAATCACTAGAGAAGAAAGAAAGCACTGGCTCTCGGTTTAAGCAAGAGGAGAGTGGGCTAGCCAGGTATGGAAAAATAATAAAAGCCATCCTACAACCACCTGGATAACATCTGCATTTTATAGGACACTAGTTCTCTGCCCACGGCTTATGCCACATATAAGTACGCTATATTTTATTCTTAGTCTACTTGTGTGGTAAATTTCATGAAAATCCGTTCAGTTCTTTTTGTGTGAAAGAGTAATAAACATCCTAACATCGTCACAAATTTTCACATTTATAATATTAGTAGGATTGGTAAAATAAGTAAGTAACTGACATCTCAAACTGTATTCCACAGCGAAATAGTGGAAGCGACGACAGCGCCGGTCCCAACGTCGTCGAACTCAACGCCTCTCTCCGGAGGGGCGGAGTCTTCGGCGGAGGAAGCGGGCGTCCGGCGGCGGGCCGCAGACACCCTCCCCATGGAGGTCACGTGACGCCGCGCCGTGACTCCCCGTGACACTTGTGTAACAGTGAACTATGACAGTGCAGCGCCGGACAATAGCAATGGAAATCTACGAGAAAACGTCGCAAGTAAAGGTGAGGGTAGAGAAATGGAGTCCAGTGAAAAGGACAATGTAGACAGCGATACAGGTCAAAGTGATAAGGATAATTTGAAAGTCCAAACAATATCTTCCAATAGTCATACTGTTAATGCATGTAATACTTGCGAATCTTCTGATAAGCCTAATTGTAATAAGGGTATTGAAATAGTTGTCAGCGATAGTGAGGACGATAAAGAGGGGAATAAGGGCGTAGCTAGGCCGAAAACTCCTGATAAGCCTAAAGATTCGAGTGTCATAATCTGTGATACTAGTGACGCTAGGAATGAATCGAGTG
The DNA here is from genome assembly GCA_911387775.1 of Thymelicus sylvestris. NCBI lineage: Eukaryota > Metazoa > Arthropoda > Insecta > Lepidoptera > Hesperiidae > Thymelicus > Thymelicus sylvestris. The sequence continues at coordinate 375,479 of OU426912.1, read as the reverse complement.
ACAGTTTTCGTAGCGATGCAAGTGTTAAAAAACATAGTAATGGTTTTAAGCTCAATAATAATCTAGTTGAGATCAGTTCTGACTCTGATAGGAGTAGGTCGCCTATTAGGCCTAAAAACGGTAATGATAGAAATAGTAAAGAAATTAAGAATGATAGTGCAATCAAATCTAATGTTGAAGTAATAGTTAGTGATACAAGTGATAACAGCGCAACTAATCAAATCGATTCAAATCTGGGTAGGTCGGCGCCTTCGGATATTCCAAACGTTGCGGGTGATCTTGACAGTACTGTGATTATGAGAAATAATTATAATGATGCTAGTGCTAATCCTCAAAGTACGAATCTCAATTTAAATGTCAAATATACCAGTGACGTAACGAACGTAGATAGGACGCTCGTTCGCAAAAGATTTAAAGTTGCGAGTGTAAAGCGGAAACTTATCGATACGTGTGAAAATAAAGCGGATTCGCGTAGAGTTACACCTGCGAATGTATCTTCCAACTTTGAGGGAAGAGTTTCGGTTATAAAAAGAGAAAGCAGTGAAAATTACATTGTTACAGTTAATCCTGCTTTAGAGACAGTAAATCAGGCTACAAATAAATTAGAAAAGAATGAAAATCCAGAAGGACTCAAAAATACCACTTGCTCGCCTCACCCAACTATTAATGGGAAGAGAAGATTTGATTCTTCTGGCTCCGATATTGATAATGATGAGAATAATTATACTGATGATTGTCTAGAGGATAGGGATGATAGTGTTTATCAGAGTAGACATCAAATGAAGAAGTCGTTTAAAGTCAAGTGTAAAAACCACAGTAAATGTCGAAAAATCCAGATGAAATCCAAAACATCTGATGGTAATAATACCACTGTTGATCGCGTATCGGTTGCGCTAGTGGATATTCCAGATGCGAAAAATTCTGAGACATCCATAGCTCCTTCAATCACTTTTAACATTCCGAATGTATCCATAGTTTCTGAGCAGCTCATAACTGCAAATATTGCCACAGGTAGTAAAACTAATTTAATAAACACTGATCCCCCACTAGAGTGCCTGAATCATGAACAAATGGGTGATGTACAGTCTTCTGATCCAAAAGTTGCCTGTGCGAACAACGAAGACGATTGTTGTATCACTAATGAGCAATTTCTCGATGGCCTAACATATGTACCAAGCACATATATAACTGATAATGTTTATAATAAGAATCTTGACGAGCTACCAACGCTCCAGAGTGTACCCGTAGAAAATGTAGGGTTTCCTTTAATAGAAACTTCATCTAACAATAGAGTTTCCAATGTGTCTGTAACTTCTGACCTCCTAACAGGTGTCCCGAATGAGGTAGCTTTTGGAGGGATAGACCCGTCACTTCTAGTTTCCAGTAATGACAATTTAGATACTAATAAATACAGTGAACATGCACAAGATGTTACCGAAACTCTTCCTATAATAATTTCTGAGATTTTACCCTCAGATGTCACTTCAAATAATGAAATTTATTATAATAATGTCATAGTAACCGATAGCCAGTTATCTGTTTCAAATGTTCCTCAAACAGTGTCCTCAGAAAATGAAATTATTTGTGACAATTTAACGTCATGTCAACCACAAGCAAACATGCCAAATGTATGTTCAGTTAATAGGAATAACAATAATTATTCTGATAGTACAACCACTCTGAACTCATCTATTCTTTTGTTCCCAACTTCATGTACATCCTCAAATAATGAAGCAATAAATGAAGTATGTATGCATCCAGGCCGTAATCGTTCGAATCTGCAATATCTATTTAATCTAAATGTCATTAGTAATAATCAAAATATAGAAACAACTGAAATTGACGATGATTCTACAAACAGTGGCCCTGAAAAATCAAAATCTCAAAATGTAAAAGAATCTTATGGCCAGGGTAATAACCATCAAGAAACTAATATCGAATTAGATATTGAAAAACATTTAACATCATACAAAATAAATAAAACATCTACTTCTACTTATAACTCTCACATTCAGACTATAGCAAAGTATGTTTCCCAAATAAAGAAAAATAAAATAGCATTAGACAATGATTCAGATCCAGGGCCAAAACCAATAAAAGAAAATATCGATAGTCAAGTGTCCCTTCCGAAATCAAATCCGTGTAAAACTGTCCGCCGTAAGATAAGAATCACTACGATTAAACGCAGAGTTATTGATAATGGAAAGCCTAATCGTAACATTGAAGTTATTGAAATCGATGATAATGATGAAGATAAATTAGGCAGTGATACTGTGAACAATAAGGATTCAGATTCAAAAGATAGCACTAAGACTGGTATGAAAATTTCTAAAGGTTTGCAAACATACGAAATTTCGGAAATAATTGATTTAGATTCGGATTTAGACTCCGATATGGTAACTTCTGAATCGCGGGCGAATTTTACAAAAGAAAATGTAATAATTGAGTCTGGCAGTACAGATCTTGCTTGTACGGAAAATGTTTACCCAATTGACCAGAATAATTCAAGAAACATTCCTTGTGATATGGATATTTCTGAATCAAAGGCGAATACAACACATGAAGAGAGAGAATTAAATCAGGCTTGTGAAGAAGTTATCCAGCCTATTGAAATCGCTCAGTCTGAAATGAACCCGCAAATGACACAAGACGAAACTAGTATCTTGAATCAAACGTATGATGAAGACAGTCAGTTAATTGAAACAGAAGTGAATACTGTTAAGAAAATAATTCATTTAGATGAAGCCTGTGAACAAAGTATCCATCCTTGTGAAATAAATGTTTTATTAGATGATAGCTCCGAAAATGATTTTGGGAACACTAGAATTGAAAGCAATAATTTAGATCAGGTATGTAATGAAAATTTTTGTCCCATTGAAAGAAATGGTTTATCGCATCAGGTACTTAATGAAGGCGTTTTAATTGTAGCTGAACAAAATATAAATCATGATCAAAATAATACTGAACTAGAACTAACTCATGATTTTGTTAATGTAAAAGTTTGCTCTGCCGTAGGTGATGTTGTTGAACATGAAATTTCCCAAAAAATTAATAATAATAATTCACATCAACATTTGGATAACCTTGAAGAGTTTGATAATAAAGATGATGATACCATAAAACCAGACGTAGATACACTTATTGAAGATCTCGTGGTTTTAAGCGAAAACGACGAAACAAAAAAGACTTCTGTATTGGATGAGCAAGTTGTTGATTTTGTTCTTGATAATGCCAGTGAGAAAGCAACAGCCGAGAAGTCTTGTTTAGAAGATGCTCAGTTTGATTCTCGAGATGATAATGAGGAAAATATTGATAAACTCGTTGTTGATTACATCCTCAATACTGACGGAAGTGATAAATGTGCTGATAGTAACAATGAAGTAAGAATGGAAAACTATAGATCTTTTAATCAATACGGTAGTTCAAATAGTTTCCAAGATAATCAAAGACAGATGAATGTGTCAAATACGCTGAAGCATTCGAATGTGGACGTCAGCAGATTGTGTTTGACCCCGGAGCGGAACATACTGAACTCAGTGCCGCCGCCTATAATGGTTTTCTAGCAACCGCCGCGTCAACCGCCCGCGTGAGTCCTCAGTGACTTATAATTCGTTGGGCAAATGTGAATACATTTCACGTTCCAGGCTTAGTCATTTCTGTAGCGCGTCTTAATTTGGCTTCTTGTTGTATGTAATATTAAATATCAGAGAGTTCAGAGACAATATGGCAGTAAGGTCACATGGACGATAGATTTTATGTCTATAGCCTTATATTATGATTAACACGTGGGCTCCGTTGAACACTGGCTTGTGTGTCGTATACAGTTACATTATTGCAATATAGAAATGGTTTTTCAAGTTATCGTTGCTAATAGTCGACCATTGAACGGATAAACGAATAAGAACTGTCTGAAAGTGCAGATTTCTTACCAAGAGATATTTCAAGTGTAGAGAATGGCTAGCAATAGATTGTTACTTCATCTTATTTGTTTATTAAACACTAACGAATCTACTCTGCGTACCTATAAAGTTCTGTTTAAATCAAAGCAATAAGCGTGGGAGAATTTGTAGGCTTCTTTAGAGAAAATTCGACGAAATTGTGTGAAGACAAGAGTATAGAGACGTATGTATGTAGTCAGTGGTCTGCGGTTGGTTTAAACTGAACTTGAGAATCTATCGATAAAACCTTATAGTTACCATTCGTTTTTACGTTATACATAGTGTCTTAAACATATCCTTAATGAGCTGTCACAGTGAACGAACCTTACAGCTTGTGTGAGGTACATAGAAAGTTTACGTATAATCTGGAGCACAATACTGTTTCGTTATATTATTATAATTAATTCCCAAAGAAAATCGCCGTATTAGAGCTAAAACCAACTATCTCGATTTTTGGGCTAAAAACACTTTTTTACATCATTCCACTCAGAAAAATCTCTGCTTTCGAATGGTAAAACAAATTTAAAGCTAAGTCGCTTAGATCCGATGGTAATACCAATTAAATTGGCTAACTTTGCAAAAACTACCTACTCTAAAAGTGATTTTATCGAGATAAAATTCGTACATAAAATTCCATAATCTTCCTGTGATAAACACGAATAAGTCATTTTAAAACGTCTTAGGTGATAGGTCTGAAAAATTTGGACGATATTTCAATGTTGTGTACCATTAAAACCGTCTAACTATTCATATAAACGTTTTTTTATACACGTTTTCTATCTATTTTCGTACATATTTGTGTAAGATTAAGGCAACAAAACACAACAACCACGGATAGTGGTTTTTAGCATTAAATTCATAGTTCGATATGAAATAAATCTCTGTAATAAAACACGATAACCAGAGATAGTTTGTTTAACCATATAAAACTTGAGTGGCAGACCCAAATAACTGAGGTACCTTGCAACAGTTTTAGGTCTTTCAAATCAAATCAAATCAATTTATTTGATTTATTTGAGTCTTTACTGTATTATTTATTCCATAGCTATACCAAAAGTGAATATGGTTGTAATCTACAGATTCTAGAGCATAAGAATACGAATAAAAATGAGCCTGTACGTCCTCGGAATCGCATAAAAAATTCGTACAAACTTTCAAAACGCAATAACTCTAAAATATTTTTTCCCTAAAATGGTCTAGTTAGTTGGTTTTAGCTCTAATACGGCGAAATATTTTTCATTTCAACATAAATTAGTTAAATTTTAAAAAACGTGGGTACCCTCATTCCCAAATTTAATTTAAAATTCACTGTGACAGAATAAAAATAGTTTTATTTATAATTTATTTATTCTATATGGTATAAATTAACACTGTTTCGGAACAGAACAGTTAGTTGCTTCTATTTAACTGTTGCGATTGATTTAACATTGTATTTGGGTGTTAATTTAACGGATCAATATTTTCTTTTCAATTAAAATTAGTCTTTATTCAACGATTGACCGCGACAAACTTTATGGAATGAAGGATTGTCATTCGTCGACAACTTTTGGCTGCACTTGATGGATTTATACAAAGATTTGACCTGTAGTGGTTACCATAGCGTTAGGGATGTATAATATGACGTATATATTTATATCAGTAGATTGTATAATATGACGTCATGGGCAAGAAATTTATAATAATACCAATTAATTTTACCATTTTTACTGACTTTTAATATTTTGATTGATACATAACCAAAGTATAAGTTACTGTTTTACACTCGAAAGCTAATAATTTGGCGGCACGTGTTATATATCCCATTGTTATTAATGAATGCTATGGTAACTACAGACTTTTGACTCAAACTTCACAAATACTGCGACTACAGAGTGGGTCAGAGGAGAAATATTTTGACCATTGTATCAAGTTATTAGGTCGAATTCGTGTCAAAAAGTTTTCCAGTGAGGAATTAAAACGTTGTAATACCCGGATGTTGTATAGTAATTGTCCATTTTAGTGTAATATTAATAATACTTGCTTCATTAAAATAATTTTATGTGGCTGTGAAATAGTTAATACATGAAAAACCTGTATTGTTTTCCACAAAATGCCAGTCTTATATTTTGCCTATTTAATGTCTTTATTATCTGTATATTATACAATTATAGAATTCCATGTATAACTTATGTATATTCTATATTTACATTGAATAATTATTATTGTGAACAGACAAGAGTACGATCTCGAATAATGTGTGTATAACCCGTGTATAATTACCGGAAAGCTGATGTTGTATTATTCGAGAGATGTATAATTGTGTAGTTTTGTATAAGAAATGTAACCAAAAATATTTATATCGATAATCGTAATGTACTTATCATTTGGTGAACACTTAAATACAAAATTGTCTTGTAATCGATGTTAAAAGTAAAGTATTTTAATGAATGTAATTCAGGCTGGCATTATTGGGCTCAGGCGTTCGCTCCCAATACCCCCTGAAGTGTGTCGTTCGAAGGGTATTGGTTGCCGCGCGTTGTATTAGGTTTGTTAGTGAAACATTCTGTAGTTATTATTTGTAACGAATTAAAAAAATAAAAATAAATAAATAGCGGCGGAACGAGTGGTCATGTGTATATTTAAACGGTATAATTGTATGAAATTTGTAATATATTGATGATGATGATGAAAAATAACTGAGTTACGTGTATTATATAGTTTTATGTGTATAATAATAATTATTTACTTAATAGTGATTGCACTGGCCGGACCAGTGAGTCGCGTTACGGGACAGGTCGCAACGCGTTGGGGACTGACGCTGGCACGCACGCGACGCTGGGTACACTACTCACTCGGCAATTAATATCCAATTGGTTTCAAGCGTGTTGAAATTAAATGTATAATTGAAGCGAGTTGTATAGTTTGCGCAGCGCCGCGTAGTGCGGTGTCGACGGACTGTATAAACCATATCGCCGGAGGTTGCAGATTATACAAGTGTGTGTGTCGCCTACAATGAAATATTTAATGTGTAAATCTATATTGTCATTTAATACCGTACTCCGATTAATGTAATGTATTGCTGTGTGAAGTTTTGTACGCGCGTATGTTTATATTTATACATGTATGTATCTATGTACTGCACTCGGTGTTTCATGCGATATTCGACAAGTCGTTGTAATGTTAAAATATTCGTATGATGGGTGTTTAAAGTGTATTCAGTGTAAAATTTCAGCGTAGGTATTGTATGTATCGTTGAATGTGTGACTGGGTCGACATGTTGTGAATGTTATGATACAACTAGCTCATATTAGAATTGGCGTGGCTTTGTCAAATTTAAAACTATCAATGTTTAGAACGCTTTCCCTAGAAAGCATAGTAAGTTTAAAATGATTAATCGCGTTTTCTTCCCCTAAATATACCCGATCCCCAAATATATGTTGTATGTTGTCGGATAAAGAAACTACATTAAGTAACGCTTAGATTTATCGATTAAAATATCCGCTAAATAAAATATTCACCTAGTGTATAGTTAACGTTGTGACATAAAGTGAGAATACATGAAATGACGATAATTAAATGAAAAAATAGTTTTGGAAATGTTTTTATATCGGCCGCGGATGTTCTCTACTGGATTGGGTTTACGTTTGGTTTCTCAACAAAAACTTGTTAGGGTTGATAAAATTACAAAAATAAATAAATAATCAAAAAAATAATAATCGTCTCAATGTTATTTCTAAATTGGTATTGGTAGATACGTAGTAGGTATAAAATGTGTCCATTTCATATTGTTATAGTCGACGTAACGACGCGTGTAGATAGTGGAAAACAATTGAAGAGTTGCCGACCGGTTGCAGACCGAGACGCCGAGACATACACTATACAGCCAGACGGTCGACTTGTAGTTTCTTTCTCGGATAAATAAATATGTAATCGTTCATCTCGATTCTCGTTAGAAATTTTGCAGAAAAAATACATGAAAATTGTAATGTATGTGAAAATAAAAAAATGTCGTGATTACGTGTTTTAAATGTAACTAAAACATTTGGGGGTCCATATGGCCCCGCGCGAACTGTATCGACTCTTGTCTATGCATTGTCCTGTTGTTTCAGCGTTCTTAAAAAACTGCGACGGGCTGTTCGCCGCGCCGGCAGGGGGCGCGGGGCGCGAGGGGCGCGGGGGGCGCCGCGAACAGCCCGTTGCCACAAAAAAATGTAACGGTTTTAACTATGTCTATACATATATAATTAGTAAGTATCATATACTGTAAAAAAGGCTGCATATTTGGGAAAAATGTAAAAAAAAATTGGCCTCATTTTTGGGGCCGGTAACATACGCTTAGTAAAGTGGATAGGAAGATGTGTACCTCATAAGTTCGATTTGTGGCGAGGAGCGGGCGCCCGGGCGCCTTGAATGTCCCCGAGAGGAATCGCTGTGTATTTTTTTCCTTAGCTTTTCTCTGCCGGGCCGTGAGGGCGCGTTCGTTTGTGTACATATTACTTTTCTATTTTTAGTAGTCGGAGGGCGAGGGGCGGCGCCCCGGCGCCCCGGGAGCCGAGGGGGCATTCAAGGCGCCCGCGGTTATTATTAAACGAAATTCGCTGTAAATTGTTTGTAAAATAGTCATGTTCAGAATGTCAGTGTAGTTTTGTTGATTATTTTTTTTCAACCGAATTCTGCTGAATAAAGCGACGATTCTGTTTCATATGTTTGTTTCATTTATTTATTTCTGTGTTTTTAAAACATGATCAAATAAATGCAATGTAATGAAAATTTTTGGTTTTTGATTTTTCGCCTCCATTCAAATATTATCAAATCCATTTGATTTGATAATATTCTTCTATTTCTTTAATCTGACAATTAATTGTTTTACAAAATCTTGCGTTGAACATATTCGTACATAATTATTTTATCCTGTAAGAGAACGTCTTTAAAAGTTAGTCAAGTCAGATGTGGACGCACCGTTACGAATATTCAGCAAGGGTAGTCAGAAAATACTAATATTCTGTGAAATAGTCATGGAATATGTAATTCGTACTAAACTATTATTTAAATATTAGAAGTTATACATCCATTAAAAGTAAAGAAACAACATTAAAAGTTGAACATCGCAAGATACCAAAACATCAAAGATAAGTTATTTTTTTAAATAATATTTGTTTGCATATCAATCTACTGGGTTGAACTAGAAAAGTTAATTATCCGCCCCAACTCAAGAGTAACTAACGGTTACTTAAATCGCTCCTTAGTTTACTAAGTCCAAATCACCATACAAATTTTGTACTAAGGTGCGATTTAAGTAACCGTTAGTGACTCTGGGTTGGGGCGTTAATCTATAGGTTAATCATAAAGGATTTAGTTTTTACAATAGTTTGATGGCATTACTTTATATTTTGTGCATTTAAAATATCCATTCCATACAAAATCGATAAAATTGTAGAACGGCAGCTCGAGATAAGTTTAGCCCACACTACTGAAAGAAATGCAAAAATAAATATTATCATTTTATAATTACTTCCTGAAGACTTTAATTTTTCAACACCAAATCCGTGCGCTGTGCGCTTAGTACGAGTTTTACTTGTCATAACGGTGGCGTAAACGCAAGTTTACTATTTGTATGGGACCAAAACTTTTCACTGCCGCTAGATGGCTCTGCTTTGGTCCCATACAAATATTAGTTTGTGCGTTTACGCCGCCGTAATGTCAAATAAATCTTTAATCTTGTAATAAGCACACAGTTCACCGCTCGCCCGCTGCCTGGCTGCAGAGTGCAGACGACGGCATTGTGGAGAGGTACCTGCCACCGGTCGGGCCAGTAGCCCAGTAATGACCACATAATAATCTGTAAGAGAGGCTTTGGTAGAACGTGTGAATCTTACACTTCAGGCAGTCTCCGATTGTGGCGATAACTTAGTGAAATTCAACGCCACATAAATACAAGCGTGTCTAATCACCGCTAAAAGAAGTCCGTTCATCATGAATCTTACTCTTCAGAATATATTATCACTGGAATACACCGTCAACCTTCAGTTTGAGATATCCTCGAACCTTAACTTTGGGCGGCGCATTGAAACCAAAGCTAAAGTAGCTTCTAGGAAGCTTGGAGTCCCAGCCAAGTTCACGGTTCACCCCACGACAGCTTTTAACCTTGTATAAAGCACAGGTTCGACCTTGTGTGCAGTACTGCCGGCACATTTGGGCTGCTGCTGCCAAAAGCCACGTGTCAGCATTGGATTCAATAGAGGCGTGCTAATTATTTATGTATTGTGTCTTCAACGCAAGAGCGAATAATATGGCTTTTACTAAGTGCGTCTTACCACCCAAGACTACATCGCCACTTACCATCAGTTGGGATGTAGTCAAGTATTAACTTATAATAAGGTATAAAAAAACGTGTCTATACTACTTACATACTTATGTAAGCGCCTAAGGCGCAGAATGACTACGATTTAAAAGCGTTGATATCACTCACACAACCGCATATTCTTTAAAAAAATGTTACCGCTGAAAATACAGAGAATTTCGACGCTAAAGTTTATTTTTGTGAAGCAGATTACGATTTTTTTATTGGAAATATTAAACAATAATTATTTAATATTCTATTTTTCTTTAGACCTTTTTCTATGCTCTGTATTTTTTGCGTGGGATATTTTCATTGGATTTCCTCGTACTCGAGCGTCAAAGGAACCCAGATGAATATTGAGGTAACACGGCGCCTTAAGAAGTTATACTTTTTTGGCGTAAACATTTTGGCTGTCGGTGGGCGCGCGCATCGTATTTTGTTTCATTCCCACTAGTTCTATCGTAGAACTAGTGGGAATAGTGGGAATGAAACAAAATTTTACTCATATCTTTTTCCAAATGAAGTATAACTTAAAAAAAATCTGTATATTTCTCCTTTTTTTTTTGATTATGACGCATTCTGTAGCGGCGGTGTAGTCAAAAAATTACGTAGTCCATTTTTTTCACGAGTCCTATTTGGTTAACAACCAGTTTATTGATTGTTTATATTTCAGTAAAAAGTAATGCTAAGATAGTTTACCAAATAGGATTCGTCTAACGGCCGGTCTCAATAATGTACTAACAGATGGAAGGCTGTGAATAGGGCTACCATTAGTATGTTATCTGTCATATTTGTCAATTTTTGCCTCTGAAAAATTGACAAATATGACAGATGACAGCCCTATCCACAGTCTTCCATCTGTTAGTACATTATTGAGACCGGCCGTAAATGTCTAAATAATTGACTAAAGCTAAAGGATGCATCCATGCATACGTAACGTGGACGGGACGGGACGTGACGTTTTGGAAACATCGTTTCATACAAAATGTAAACGATAGCGCATACGTCACGGCCGGCGGCACGGACGGGACGGGAATGGGGCACGCACGTATATTTACGCTCAGACTACGTTACGTATGCGGCGACCCTATACTTACGTGTATTAACAAATTAGGTCCTATGATCCCTATGATCGATGCATCTATAAAATTTGAGGAGCAATGATTTTGAATTTGTGTGAAAGCTGTTAATTGTGTTACGATGAAAAATAATTCCAGCAGATTGTCACATTTTAATCTTTCACTTTTCGTCGTTGCTTGTATACAGTATACAGTAGATATGTAATTGTGGGACAGGCAACAGGTTGATGGGAAATAAGTTATGCAAAGGAAATCTCCTTCATTAAATAATAAACCTTATTTGTTTTAAGATATTTATTTTGTCTTCATTCATACATTCCGAGATCTTTTAACAATAATAACTTAAACATTTTTAAAGTGATATCATGTTACAAATATTGAAAGATTTACAGGTACCTTATAATATATCTAAAACTATATTAAAACCCAATGCATACGTAACGGGATTTTTTCCCGTCCCGTACGGGACGTGAAGTTTTCGAAACATCGTTTCATAGAAAATGTATACGATAGTGCACACGCATCGGAATCCCGTGCGGGACGGGAACGGGGCACGCACGTATATTTATGCCCCGTCCCCGTCCCGTACGAGGAAAAAACCCGTTTCGTATGCATTGGGGTATAGTCTTATAAAATATAATCTTTACATTTAACGGTCAGACATAGTTCAATAACAACAATTTAATATTATAAACTTTTAGTTGGAAAACTGTACAATAAACATTAATTAACATTAATTTCACCTTAAATTCAATTATTCAAAGGTATATATATCACAATGTTATTACATTTTTTTTTTCCCAAAAATATCGTTAACTATTTAAAATTATTTGCACATTAATTTTTATTTTTTAATAAGTGTTTGAAACGGGTAACACTGATGTGATCTGTTGGTATATTATTAAGAGTGTGGGTGTGGCGACACTGGGTTGTTTTAAGAGAATCCAACAAAAGTTGTGACGCAATTTGAGAAAACGAAAGATATTATTAGTAATAAGTTTTGTATTAATATGTTAATAATACGTGTGAAGGAAAACTAATAAATGTAGTCTACAGTGAAACCAACTTATATGTGAATTGAAGGAGGGCGCTGTCGGAACTCATTGGACCGGTCATTGGACGCAATTCGAGAGGTAGTACTCGTAAAATATAAGAAATGAATGAGCACAAAGAACTTATGAATGACGCGGCATTAGTTCCAATTTTCGCCACCTCACAGATAAGTTGTGGCACTGTACTTAAATCCATACAGATCTTTTCAACAATCTTCAAAATTGATCACTATATGACTAGGAAATTTCGGAATTGAATTTCAACTATCTAATATTTACAAATTACTAGCGGATTTCTTTCTATATGTATTTCTTCCATGTTTCTAATTACAATTTTTAGTACTCGAGTCTAAAAAAATATATGCAAAAGACTAAGGTATTTTACATCAGAATACTATTATATATTACACAAATATCATACTGCATGATAATTGATAAATGAGAAGAGACAAATCCAATTGATAAAGCTATATTATTATGGTCTGTCGATTGAATGTTTCGATAGTGTAGTGTATGTGCGATACATATAGTCCATTTTTTTAGTCGAGTCTAAAGTGGTAAACAATAATGGCCGACTTCTAATGTCAATTTGCCATAGACAATATTCACGATTGGATAAGTTTTGGAACCATCGAATTAAAATCGATTAACTGTTAACAAATACGATTAATTGAATCAAATTATATTTACTTATATATAATTATACTTTTAAAATAGATTTTAAATTAAATCTTTCATATTTCATAATGATACAAGATATTGAAAAAAAAAAATTATTCAGAGAATTAAGTTCATTCATCATTGCTGTCTGATTCTGGCAAGTATATAATGAAACTTGGAGTCGGTTTATCTGATACAGCGACTAAAATTCATTGTCTATTAAAAAAATGACTATTTGAATTGATAAGTACCTACTTAAATATTTCTGTTTAAAATTATTTGCCATGATACGAACCAAAAATCATTCTCATTGTAACTTTGAGCAATAGAAAGAGATAAAAATAACATTACACAGTTTTAAAAATATGTCTTTAATTTTTCAAGCGTAAAGTTAAAATATTATTATATCGATCAAGAAATCATTCAAACGATTTAGAAAATCGATTTATCTTTCAATCCTTACGAATCAACGACAATCTTAAGCTCCTAGCTGTCAAATTGTCAGCGATATATTGTTTCCTGTGCAAACAAGTTTTGACAATGTTTCGTGTTTTAGAGAAGTTGAAGTGATTAAACGGTGAATTTAATGAAGTTTCAGTGTGATATCAATACTTGTTTGTGTAATAAATATATCTTTAAGGTATACAACTCTCAAAGCGTGTGCGTGTCGTGAAACTAGTAAGATTTCCGTATGACTGTGTTTTGTTTATCAGTTTGGTCTCCGCCAAAAAAATGGACTATACATACACTGTCTCGTGTGTCTCTGTATTAAATGGCAAACGTCACTGTCACTTACGAAGTGGTTACGTACTCTGTGGTCACTGACATGGCAGAAGCCAAATGGCGCGTACGTACAACAGTGCAGGTGCACGTAAAAATACGTGTGCATTGTCGAGCCAGTGACACTATAATTATATTAATACACATCGGATCTCCTACAGGTTGCTTTTCACTAACTTTGAAATTAAAGGGCAACACTGTTTGCACACATACCTACTCGTGTCGTCGGTCATTTTTCTGATATAGTTTTTGATATTCTGAGTGTAAACGTGTCCGAAGCTCAAACGTGAACATACATTGTTGGAGTATCGTGGGCCTGAGGTCATATTATTATGCAAAGTAACAGTACTCAACATCTACAGCAGCAGCAAGGATAAGGGCGGCATGATGGGGTCGAAGGAGTGTGATATGACGTGGTCACGCTCATACAGATAGTGAATAGAAAGCAACAAGCTATTGGGAAGCCACAATAACCATCGGTATATGTGGAGTGAGGTCGAGGCCAAACGCGTTGGCCAGTTCGTATTTGAAATTTTGATGTCGCCAAAAATGAGAAGCATTATAAAAGATCCAATTCATTGACTACGGGTAACATCAGGCCAGCAGGAAATCACACAGCTGTATATAAGTAAGGAAGGATCTATTGGAACATATACAGTGTGGGGAATATGCTGGTCTGCATTCCGCATTCTAAAAGCGAACCATTTGGTCCAACATTTTTCTGATACCTATATCCAGAAAAGCATTGAAATTTGAAAGAACCCTATTTAGATACTAGGGAAAATACGGACAAAATGACACAGTGGGCTTATTTCAAAATTGGTGGGCTATAGCACGTCCTTCGGCACTGTATCACGTAATAGCGGTCATTTTTGCAATGCCATTTCCATATCATTTACATCAGCAGCGCAAAAAACTGGGGGCATAATTTCAAGCTTGGCAAGACTATCAGAGCCCACCAATACAAATGTTCTTCAATTACATGCGTTAAGTGTCTTCTGGAGTACATTACTACCGGCACTAATCGTACAACATTTAAAAACATTCTCACCGCAAGTGATTTCAAAGTGGCAGAGTGCGTCACTCATAAACTTGGAATTGCAATTAACAAAAACGCACAAATTACAACTACAAGTGCCGAAAGGGGAAGTAATATATTTCCGATACAAGGGCCAGCACGAAACGAGTGTATCGCACGAATGGATAGATGCTATAATGGCGCCGATGATGGCATACTATGCAATCCCGTTGACGAAATGCTTGATATCGACGAACAAAACGATGTGATTAGAGATGAACAGAATCCCTTTCAATGGGGATACGGAAAACGGCGAAATCATCCAAGCTCTACGATTATTGCACAACAAAATAAAGACCTTGTGTTGCACCTATGTGAAAACAAAGCTTTTGACGAAGGAGAAGCTCAAAAGCTTCTATGTCGATCACCTGAAAGGATTACCTGTTTGTTACCGGAAACGTGGATTCTACTAAACGTGGAACAAAAAATACGGAAATTACCACGAACGTGAATTAACGTTCCAGTACCACGGCCGAGTTTAGGCCCTATTTCTATATGGTATAGAACATATTTCTGCTTGTGGACTTTTGTATTAAATTCTTAACCAATCACAGCACAGTCTCAAACCGTTAACTCGATGGTTTTCATAATAAAATATGATGCAATAGCTTGTTCATTTCGCGCCACTTCCGCGCCAACGCTTCTCGCGAGAAGAGTAGCTAATTTATTGTTTGAGTGGAATTTTGTGAACTTACCAGTTTGGTAAGTAATGTTTATTTACAATAATATATAGTATTTCTGGCTGATTTAAGTTAAAATAACAGTGCTGATTTGTGTTTTCATTGGTAAAAATGACACATGAAAAAACCAAAGGGAAAAAACAAAAGAACAACGCGTCATCTTATAGGAAAATTCATGTAGAATCTATTTTTAGCCGTAGTTTTTGATGATAGTATAGGTTTTGTTGTATTTCTAACAAAAACTACAACGAGGTGAAATTCCACACTCACACTAACGCAATGACCTTTGCATGTGTGCGTGAGTCCGCGCGGTTCTTGTATACCTACAGGTTTCTTTTTTGTTAGTGATAAATATTAGAGAAAGTAGGTTTTTGGTTTTCATTAGTGAATTTTCTATACAAATAAATAAAATTGGAGTGTCTGTTTGTAATATTAAAATAACCGCTTTTTATTAAGTGCATTTGGATGTATACACGGCCGGTACACATACCAAAACAACATTTTTTACAATTTGTCTGTCTGTCTGTTTGTTCCGGCTAATCTCTGAAATGGCTGGACCGATTTTAACGGGACTTTCACTGGCAGATAGCTGATGTAACAAGGAGTAACATAGTGTAACACACACTAGAAACTTGGTTGTTAACAGCTTATTGTTTTCAGACATGAATTCCAAAAAATTCGGGGGCGACTTCGCCGCAGATGCGGCCGTCGCCGGGCCGAGCCGCGGCTCGGGGGCTGTCCCTGGGCCAAGCGGGGGTGCAGGGATGGTGCACCTGTTGCCGTGCTACCCTGTCGCGATCACGCCGGGGGGCACGGCACAAATTCAAGGTGACGCGACCTTGTACGCGTTAGCGGACAACGGATGCGTTGCTGTAAGTACTTTACAAAACGACAAAGTTTTTTTTTCTGTGTTGAAGGTAGCAAACGAGCATTCAGCAGTCACAAGTGGCTGCTGCCGCCCATGGACAACTGTATTAGTAACAATAAGATATTTCAATGTGCTTTATTCTTTTTAGCCTTTCGTTCTTCCTTCGACTCCGGGACTGGGGACGCCAGACCCTGTCTCTCAGGAACAGGGCGTGGCTGCGGGCGCTTCGAAGAAGCGTTTCTGTCGTCGCGCTCTGAAGCTGAGCGACAGGGACATAGAGGCGTGCCTCAGACTGGATTCGGGAAGTGAAGGCGACGACAGCGGCGAGAGCGAGGAGGACGACGTCAACCGGGATCAGAAGAGAGTGAAAGGTAAGAAGAGGAAGGAAGAAGATGCATGGATGGTATTTGATAGAAGAGAGCGAACGAGAGAAGATATTGGACGTGCAAATGGCGGGTGTGGAAGAATTGTTTGACGATGAGGAGGGTGTGCGGGCGGATGATGATTGTCAAGCAGACGAATGAATACACATGGCAGGTATTCTCGAAACTCACCGACCCTGAGCTAGGTACCGGAATTCCAGCTTACATGGATTTCTGGACCGAAACGTGTCGAGGAGTTGTATAGATATTTTTCCGTGCTTATTTATTTGTCTTTTTGCCATCGCTCCAAAATTCTCGAATACTGGGACACTGGGGTCATGGGAATGCCAAAATTCCGTAGCATTATGTCACGGAATAAATTCCTACTGCTTAAAAAATTTTTGCACTTCGTGAATAAAGAAGATTTGTTAAGCTGTGGGCATAACCGGAAAATTTCGAAAGTAGAGCCCATCGTTGATCACTGCAATAAAAGGTTCTCTGAACTGTATATACCGTCTCAGCACCTCAGCTTAGACGAGTCTCTACTTTTGTGGAAGGGTCGTTTGAGCTGGAGGCAGTGTATACGTTCGAAGGCTGCTCGCTTCGGCGTTAAATCCTTCGAGTTGTGTGAGGCGAAGACTGGTTATTTACTGCAGTACAGACTGTACACCGGCAAAGATACTGTCATGCACCCGGACCTCTTCATGGGTTTGACGACAAAACCGCTAAGGTTGTCCTACAGCTCATGGAGGGGTACCTGGATGCAGGGCATGTCCTGGTCATGGGCAATTGGTACAACCAATTGCCCTTGACCAGGTATCTGAAAAGCCGGCGTACAGATGTACTGGATACAATTAGTCGCTGCCGACATCACATCCCGCCCGCCATCAAGGATTTAAAGCCGAAGCAATTGAAGCGTGGTGGGACCGTACTCTACCGTAGACCGAACAGTCGTCAAGAGGGGAAAAATCAGACCAGCAGGAAATCACACAACTGTAATATTATAAAGGACAAGATAAATACAGTGTGGGGAATATACTGGTCTGTTTTCTGTATTTTGTAATGTGGTTCGTGTAATATTACACATTATTATAATAATAATAATTAATAGTCAAAAATATCATAATAATAATAATAATATGCCCACAGGGCAGCTTGTGGCGAGCTGTGGTGAGTAGCGACACCATGGACCCGAGTGCTCCCGGGGGTTCTACCTTTTCTTATCTTCAAGTGAGGATCAAGGAACAGGCCCCCACCTCTGTGCTTGCCTTAACCGGCCGGCCAGAGTGGAGTCGCTAGAGCTATATGCTCGGGGGTGGAAGTGTCTAATGGCGTAATAACTAGGAAACCCGCTCATGGGGGTTCAATCCCCCCTAGATGGGGAAATAGCTGCTCACGACAATGTTGCCCCCAGGCATGCGCCGTTTTACGGGGGCCCATCTAGTGAGTGGCGAGTCACCACCTGCCTTATTTTCAGTGTTTGTTCAATCTGAATGGCAGGTGTCCATAGTAGCCCATAACCCATTCCCCGGTCCTTCGAAATCCCACCCCAATAGCCCATTAGTATTGTAACGTAGATTTTTATTTTAAAATAGTTTCTGTGAACATGGCGGAGATCATTTTCGGATGTATCAAATTTTGCAATCGAAGATGATATCCGCCATGTGTACCACGCAGCAATATAATAATGTTTCTCAAAGGGGCCTCTACGTGTTGGACCTATGTCCCCACGCAAGCCTTCCAAAATACCGGATCCGCTTACATCTTGGACCCGAGATCCAAATTGAGATACATAATAATAATAATAATAATAATAAATCTTTATTTCAGACCAGAGATCCATAGATTGTTAGTGTGTTAGTAACAAATGTACTTATTAATATGTTAGCGTTGTTAGTGCAATTCTGTATTATTTATTCAATTTATTTTATTTTATTTAATTTAATTCAATTATAATTATAATAAAATGATAAAAATTTAGTAGTTTCTGATTTATACGCTACTGCGTGACTAGATCAAGTCAGGCAATAAAAGGATGTTTAGAACAAAATCCATTCATCATGCAACTCCAGCAAGTCTCTTAATTGATAAACAGTGTCCATATCTAAGGAAAACACTGCGAGAAAGACTTGTGATGTTTTACAGCCCTGTAGATTTTAAAAAATAATTATTACAAGAGGAGAAAAATCAGACCAGCAGGAAATCACACAACTGTAATATTATAAAGGAGCAGAATAAATACAGTGTGGGGAATATACTGGTCTGTATTTTGTAAAATCTGTGACCGGAGAAGCGAAAAACTATGAACGTTATCTCTATCAACTCTATCCAAGGACCTTGGAGCATAATTTTATTGTTCGTTTATTTTGAACGAACTTATTTTGAAAAAACAAAAATGAATGACATCAACAAAATTGATTACCAGGAAGAGGAAAAATGAGACCAGCAGGAAATCACACAACTGTAATATTATAAAGGAGCAGAATAAATACAGTGTGGGGAATATACTGGTCTGTATTCTGTATTCTCCCAGCGAACCATTTGGTCCAGCTTACTGCTGATACCATCGGTCGTTAAAAGAAAGTTGAGAAAAAAACATTTATCCTGCCTCATTGCTGGAAGCCAGGGAATATGTTTCAATACGTACGTATGGAAACGCACACATCTCGCAGCAAGTTACCATCATTGAAGAGTATCTTCAATTAACAACTCGAAAAGTAATTGTACAGTCTATGACTCTATGTCACCTGATTTTTTTTTTAATATACCGAATTACATGTTACAAAGAAGAATCAAAAAATTCAACCCAAGGGCTTATTTAAAAAATATGGTGGAGGTATGTTTTACCCGTGGTAGTTATGATCGCATGTACTCCGCTAGATTGCCCTGTAAACTCTCATATGACATGGATCGTGTAGTCCAAATTGCCCTGTCAACTCTCACATGACATGGCGGCCGCCTGCTCCATGCTCCTCTATTTTATGAAAATATGCCAGTCTCTGTTTGTCTATGGTCTATTTGTATTATCTATCTCGTTTCTTTATAAAATTCCCTTGTCTATTAATACAACACGTCAGTCTCTGACAAACAACGTCACTGTCAAAAACAAAGATAAACTTTCTCGATGGCTGTCAAATCGTGAGTGCGCGGATACCAGTGTTGTTGTTATTTAATTTCGATAATTTTAATACTTCTGATCAGTTTAATTACGTAGTGCTTTGTTATTTAGAAGGTAAGTTATTTACAAATACATACAAATAAAGGTTTCAGCATAAGACACAAATATAATTAGAACAAAAAAAAAAAACTGTAAAACGAAAGTGATTTCACTGTGTGAATGAGAAGTGTTGCACTAATTTTTATTTTTTTCCGTAATCGTAAATGCTATCGCTATGATTTTTGTTTATTTTATGAGAATATTAGTCTACTTATGTTGTAGTACTTAAATTTTAGGATTAACTGTGGTATTTGCACATCTGTGAATAGGTAAAGTTGACCTAGAATTACGGCTTGCGCCTACAGATTTTTGTGCAACATTAAAGAGCTGTAAATAAGTTATTTTGTATGGACAGGTGTATGGTTTTAGTTTTTATCCTAATCGATATAATTTAAACATTGTAATTCATGTATATTTAGATCAATAAGAACATCTGGATTGTAATTTTTTGTGTGGAGATGAATAAATTATTATTATTATTATTAATATATTTATTTAGATTCCATTCACACACACATCTAAAGGACCAATGGGAAGGCTAATATTCGAAAGAGCCACCTCATGCGATCTGCCGTCTTGGCACTAGCCACGACACGGTCCGACGAGTAGGTTTACGACACTCATTAATTGAAATTTTCGCCAAGAATAAAGAATTTTTATCCTAAAAATGTAAAAAAATGTATAAAATAATATTAAAGACTTCAAAAAAAATATACATTATCACAGACAAATCAAGGTAAGTTTACAATTAATTTTACTGTTTGTACATTTTTCATTTGATTTTGTAAAACTAGTCTAATATAATAATTAGTTGTAGGGTGAATTTTCAAAATCGCCAATTAGGCATGTTATTCAGTTTTGTGCTTTGGAATATAAATGTTATTACTAAAAACGCTCTTTAAAAGGTTTATTATGTTTTTACCTATAAGTCGTATTCAATTGATTAATATAAATCCGATGCTATAATGTTAAAAAAGTTAAAATAATGCTCCAAAAGTCATTAACCACTATTGTGTATTGTTATTTTACAGTATGTTTCACTAATATCGCATGGAACTCAAAATACTAATATAATGAATGTCTAAACTGAATATTACTATATGTTTTGAAACGATAACTCATCTGAATATTGTTATTTGACCATTTAGAATTTTGTCACAAGATTTTCACCATTAACGTCCGCTTGTTTTGTTTCGAGAACTTTGTTCAACGAAATTACGAGTTTAAAGTATTGAACGCATTCGGAGCGTACCCCCGGTCCCCCGCCCCGCATCGAGATGCGGGGCGGTAACTGCGAGCCAGTGTTGCCGTTTTGGCATTTTTAATGCTAAATTTGGCATATTTTTACCTTAGTTAGCATTTAAAATTTATACTTAGCATATTGCATTATTTTAGCATTTTTTGCTTGCCAACCAAACTAGAGGTGTAAAAGTGTAATTTTGTAACAAATAAGTTATTTGAACTAATTATGTCTAACTTCAAACTTTAAACACACTTAAACTACGTTACGCTTGACTTAAGGCAACGAAGATGAGTGCACACGCATGCATCTATTTAAAAGAGTTATTTTTTTGTTAAATTTTGTTTATCTACTTGTTTCGTGAGAATCATATCCCTCAAATATAATAAATACATGAATGAATGAATAAGCCTTTATATTATGTGTACATAATTTGTTTACATAATATGTAAACAAATGTTAACTAACATACAGCATTCATTCATTCATTCATGTAGGTCTATGATTTAAAAGAATAAAATCTAAGTTATTTTTAGTCTTCTAGTTCGAAAAATACCTGCAGGTTTAATGGCATCATCTTGGACTGGTGACAGCTAATCCTTAAACTCGGTCATCTGTTCCCATTCTTCACGAAAATATAACCTTAATATTAATTCTAAATCATTAAACAGTATTATATATATATTATGTATCGACGATCGGTTCATCTGCCTCTGCAACAGCTTGTCTTTCGACAAAGGCCTCCTCCAAAGATTTCCATTTCTTTCTATCTTTTGCTATTCGAATCCAATGTGGAATAGCTAATTTTTTAAAATCATCCTCCCAACGCTTAGACTGTCTGCCTCTGCCTCTTTTGTTTTCTCTAGGGTACCATTCTGTTATGATTTTTGACCATTTTTCTGCCTTCTCTCTCAACATATCGCACCTTTGGTGGAACAAGGGCTCAACTGCACTTTTGTAATTTTACAGCAGAGCCATTTTAAAATTTTTTTTTTTGCATTCCAAGTCATTATTCGTCTTTGTATTGCTTCAAAGTGTTTGTTCTTTGCATGAGATACGACCCATTTATTTGTGAATATGGCCATGTACTTTGCAGGTGTTAAATATTTTTTTGTTTAATTTTTGTCATTTTACGATTTTTTGTAAGATGTGCCCTTGTACCACCAAAGGTGCGATATGTCTCGTCCATCTCCATTTCAAAGTTGATACCACTTTTTTGAATTTTGTTTTCTGGTTTATTTTTCATAGTTTTACTTTATCGCTTCTTTTAACCCCTATAACACTTCTTTCTATTCCATTCTGGCAGATCTTAATTTTATTTTTGAAGGTTTTCAGTTAATGCCCACGTCTGGCATCCGTAGGCATATAGTCCTACTTAAATGTATTTAAATAAATATTTTCAATGATATTGGCATTTTATTTGGCACTTTAAAAATTTTTTTAGCATTTTTTTAGCATTTTTCCGGCGGAAAGTTAGCATATTCCTCAATTATAAAACGGCAACACTGCTGCGAGCAGTTACCATCGAGACTTAAAGGAGAACACAAGTGTTTTGCTGTAAAAGTACATAAAAAGTGTTGGAATTAAGAGTTTGTCAAGAAATCTCGTCATTAAACGAATAAAGATATTTGTGGTAAGTAATTTTTTTTTATTTTAACGACAAATAACCATGAATGTTACCTAAGTTTTATTAAATAAATAACTTAATTCCATTTCAAAATAAGTCAATTTGAGCAAGTTGGAACGTGTTTTGTGATGTTTCGTCATAAATCGTAACATCATTTAACGCCAAATTCTAGATGAGGTGAAGGTGAAGGTGAGGATTTCCATTCATTTTGTGAATTATTAAAAGAAAATATCGATAATATTATTATCAAAATCGTAAAGGAAGATGCTGTAAAAGAAAAAGAAAATCTTCTCCCAAAAGATTTGAAAGCTTTCAAAGGCACACTTTCCAGCCACCAAGTTCTTTGGGATGTGATTTCTAAAAAACTGACTATAAGAACCGTAAGTTGTTTCTTATGTGATATAGATGAGGTTTGCATACACGGCAAACACCTTGGGTTTCATGAAATTGCAGCTAAAGATAATAACAAAATAAAAAATACCAATAATGAATCAGAAAATGTAATGATGTTAGCAGCAACCGCACGTAAAAGCCGTGTGAGCTATTCGTAGAATAATGTAATTAGGGATACGCAAAAAGTATCGATACTTCTAGGTATCGATACTTTTGTTTCGATACCAAGTACTTTTGGTATCGATACTTTTGTTCCGATACTATCGAGGTATCGATACTTTTTAGAAGTATCGATACTTTTCTTCGTCCATTTAAAATAAATTATTAGCTTATGAAATTATTAATCGATGAAAGCTAAAATATGAATCCGCCGATTGCCGATCACTTATGTGTGTTACCATTTTATTTCCTTGAACTATTTTAGGAGTTTTTCTACGAGTGACCTTTACGGGTTGAATAATCTGTGTAGTGTTTTTTGTCTTTTAAACTATTTCACTTATTCAGTTTTCTGATATTAGGGTCTTGGACTGTTTTGTCGAAAGTGTATAAACGTGTTGATTAGATAACAAAATGTCTGTAAAATATGTTTTCCCGCAGAAATTAATCTGTTTTTATGGAAATAAAAGCAAAAATATTTTACACTTTTTAATTTCGCGCTAAAACGCTACTGTCCTGTCATTGATGTGCATGACGTCACTTTCCACTGTCATACACACTCATGGACTTAAATATATCCATGAAAGTGATAGACTGACAGTGGAAGATGACGTCACGCGTCGTAATTGGCGTTTGTGGTCACGTGATTTTGACATACAAAATAAATATTTTAAAAGCATAAAATAAAATAAAATCCTAATTCTTTATTACTAATTCATATTAAATATGTATTTTAGGCCCATAAACTAGCTTTAGACGAAATATCACATCATTTTAACAATACAGTCCAAGACCCTATTGCAGCCCTTAAAAGTATTATTGAATTATTTGCACAGCATCTTTTAGTTCCTTAGTTATAGGAAAATACTTTTCTGACAACGGTACGCTTATGACTAACTCATGTAGTATAGAGGTAAGGAGAGCCATCTCTGTGCATGAAAATTGTCCGTAAAAACGCGTCCAATAACGGGTGGCGCTGCGGTAGCCTAGGATAAATTTTATTGAACTCAGCAAACTTCACTCCCAGCTCCGTATACTTTATTTATACTTTAAATATTTCTCTTGTGATATAATATTCTGTTTTGTTTTTTAATTTATACCATTTTATCAGCTTTTAATTAAGATGGCCCTTGTTTACCGCAAGTAAGTAAGTTTTTTTTTTTTTTTTTTTTTTTTTAACTCGAGAATAAAAATAGAAAACAATTTTTAATTATAAAATACAACGTCAGCAATGGATAAAAGTGAACTTTGCGCTGGTTGCAGTACAGTTCTCAGTGAGAATCAATACATAAAGTGTAATACGTGCAAGCTGAGATTTGATATTGTTTGCGCTGGTTTCACCGAATCATCATTTAAAAAGTTATCAAAAAGTTCTAAATATGCGTGGGTTTGCCCTAATTGTCGCAGCAAAATACCAAAGAGTGATAACTCCAATACTCCAATACGACAGGCACATGCCCTGGACCCTAAATCCGTATGTGACACAATCTCTCCCGGAGATAATGTTACCCAACGCACTAAAACTAAACGTGACACTACGACTACGGCTACAAAAGAGATAGAAACTTGCGAGACCAACGAGGGAAGAATAAGACAGATTATTAGAGATGAGATTCAGTGCGCAGTAAAAGAATTGGTCGAAAAAAGTATTAGTACAATTTGTAGTGAGTTAAAGGAATTCAAGGAGTCCCTAACCTTTTTCAACTCCCAATTCGAAGAACTCAAGCAAGAAATTAAGGAAAAGAATTTAACCATTGAAAGGCTTGACAAAGAAAACAAAGACCTGCGACATTCGGTAACTTATCTCCGGACCGAGATGAATGTATTGCAGCAACAATCTCGCGCGAACAATATTGAAATTCAGTGTGTGCCTGAGAGTAAGTCCGAAAACTTGTACTCTCTTGTGAAACAACTTGCCACGACAGTAAAATGTGAGCTAGCGGAACATGAAGTTTTACACTGCACCCGTATTGCTAAGCAAGATTCAAAATCTACACGGCCTAGATCAATTGTTGTAAAATTCAGCTCTCAGAGAGTCAGAGATAAAGTTCTTGCGTCATGTATCAAATACAATAAATTAAATCCCAAAGAAAAATTGCACGCGTCTCATCTTGGAATATCTAGTGAAAAAATCGTCCCCGTTTTTATAGCAGAGCATTTGTCGCCAGAAAATAAGAGTATCCATGCGGCCTCAAGAAGAAAGGCCAAGGAATTGGATTATAAATATGTGTGGGTCCGCAATGGCCATGTCTTCATGAGGAAAACGGACTTCTCAGAACGCATTTTTATTAATAGCGTCGAGAAGCTGAATAATCTAACTAGTTAACATTAAGCAACGAGCATGTTTCAGGTGAACATCGTGTAAATTCTCAGCGATTAATATTAATATTTATTACCAAAATGTCAGAGGCCTGAACTCTAAAACGGCAGAGTTTTATCGAAATGTGTGTGCTAATAGGTATGACGTCGTTGTCTTGACGGAAACGTGGTTACATGAAGGAGTCTCTAACTCAGAACTGTTTGACGACAGATATATTGTATACCGAAGGGATCGTTCTTCATCTGGATTCCATAGTAGTAAGGTTGGAGGAGGAGTACTCATAGCAGTTGATAAAAAATTAGTCTCACGGCAACATAAAAATTTCGAGAGTAAATGTGAAGATTTATGGATTAGCATTGATTTCACCAATAGTAATAATAAAAAAGATAGGCTCATATTATGTGCAGTATATTTACCGCCACCGCTTAATGTAGACATTTTTAATAATTTTATATGCAACGCAAATAATGTACTAGATAAGGTAGAAAATAAACTTATAATAGGTGATTTTAACCAAAGTAAAATTACCTGGGGTGACGATAATATAACCCAAGGTTCAAATTCCTTATTATTTAATATGTTGATGGATTTTATTAGTTTTCACGGGCTGAAGCAGTGTAATAATATTTTAAATACTCAATCAAGGGTTCTTGATCTTGTGCTTACAAATGTGTCTATAGTCAACCTTGTTAATAGTGCCAGTGTCCTGAGTGTCATTGATCCTCTTCATCCCCCTCTAGATTTTACAATAGTAAGCAACGAAGGGAAGGTTTTGCCGAACAAAACAGAACGTCCAAACTTTTTCAAAGCGGACTATAATAAAATAGTGTCTGAACTCGAAAAGGTCAATTGGGACATTGTTTTTGGAGATGATTTGACAGTAGATCAGATGTTGAATATTTTCTACAACATAATTTATGATCTTATTCAACGTTTTGTTCCTCCACGGAAGCATTCAAATAGTAGCTATCCGGTATGGTATACTAGGCAACTTATCAAACTACAAAAGGAGAAATACACCTACCATGTAAAGGTCAAGAAATTCGGTAACCCTTTAGATAGTATTAGTTTTGAAATTCTTCGAGATAGATGTTCTAGACTTCAAAGTATTTGCTACAAAAACTACGTAACGAGACTAGAAGTGAGCCTTAAAAATAATCCTAAGCTTTTCTGGACACATGTCAAATCAAAAAAGCAGGGCACCATGTCTTATCCCCAACAAATGGAGTTAAATGGTGAAATTGTTTCAAGTAGTAAAGACATATGTGACCTCTTTGCTAAAAATTTTGCTTCCATATTTCCTTCCGACACCAATCATTCAGTGCAACCACTACATAACCAACAAAATTGTAGGTATTTCACAACTTGTACTTTCTCGGAAGAACAAATACACAAAGCTCTCGTGGGCTTAAACCCATACAAGGGTGCTGGTCATGACAACATACCCCCCATATTTATCTCGCGATGTGCCAAATCACTAGCATACCCTCTACAAATCATTTTTAATAAGTCCATTTCGAGTGGAGTATTTCCCACAAAATGGAAAAAAGCACGAATAGTTCCAATCCACAAATCAGGTGATAGACAGTTAATAAGCAACTATAGGCCAATATCAATATTGCCGACATTTGCAAAAATTCTCGAGAAACTGATGTGTGAACCTCTGATCTCACACATAAAACACTCCATTTCCGGAGATCAGCACGGTTTTTTGGCTAACAGATCAACGTGTACAAATCTGGTCTCTTTCGTTGATACCATATCCAAATGGGTAGATTCGAAATCATCCGTTGACGTTATTTATACGGACTTTAGCAAGGCTTTCGACCTCGTTAATCATTCTATCCTAATAAATAAATTGTCAAGAATGGGAATAGGAAACAGTTTACTCAGATGGTTCCAATCCTATCTGGAAAGAAGATCAGCAGTTGTGGCCGTTAACGGCTCTACTTCTTGGGAATACCCAATGACTACTGGAGTACCACAGGGATCTCATCTAGGCCCTATCTTGTTTAATATTTTCATCAATGACATTCCTGATGTTATACAGCATTCTCAATGTCATTTATTTGCAGATGACCTTAAAATCTCGAGAAAGGTAGATAGTCACTGCGATTCTTCACTACTACAGAAAGACTTAGATGCTTTGTCACAGTGGTGTAAAGTAAATCAGATGTCGTTAAACGTTGAAAAATGTCATTACATACGATTTTCTAGAAAGAGAAAGATGGACTTTAGTGTTACCTACACAATCGACAAAACGAACTTAAAAAAAGTTGATACAATTCGTGACCTAGGTATAACATTGGACAGTTCACTGCGTTTCGATAAGCATGTCGATAAAATTGTAAGTAAAGCTTTAAAATCACTTGGCTTTGTATTGCGTAACTCCAAGGAATTCAAAAATCCTGACACAGTTATTCTTCTTTACAATGCTTTGGTAAGAAGTTCCCTAGAGTATTGCAGCGTAGTATGGAACCCGCATTACAAAATCTACAATACAAGAATTGAAAGAGTCCAAAAGAAGTTTTTGAGGGTTTTAGCATATAGACATAGGTTTCGTTCGCTTGCCGACTACACTGACAGATTGAATTATTTCAAAATGAATACTTTAGAGGATAGAAGACACATGCATGATATGTTATTTCTATACAAACTGGTAAACGGTATTATTGATTGTCCAAATTTGCTGTCGGAAATTAACTTTGGAATACCAACTAGAAAGCCTAGACCAGGTAAATATAAACTTTTTGTTCCTAAACCTAGTCACACTCATTTAGGTTATTACTCTCCTCTCAATAGGTTATTAAGTTTTTACAACGCTATCACTGCCTCTCACTGGACACTAGACATATTTGGGAGTTCATTGTTTAAATTTAAAAATCACTTTAAAAATTGCAAATCTAGGATAGACTCATAAATTATTATTTTTGTCATTTGTTTTTAAATCTCTTTTGATTATTTTTATTGTAATGTAATAATTATTTTAGATTTTGTTTTAATTTTAAATTATACATACATATTTATTAAATTATGATTATTTTTATTGTAATGTAATAATTCTTTTAGATTTTGTCTTCATTTTAAAATTATAATTATTTTATTGGTTTTAAATTTGATTTTGTTTTATTCGATTTGATGTTTATTTTAGTATCAATGAATTAATTTTATTTTAATATCAATGTATTTTCAATTCTAAATTATAATTATTTTATTTGTTTTAATTTTGAGTTGTTTTCATTAGATTTGATTTTGTTATGAATTTTATTTTGCTTTGCTACTATTTTATCAATTTTATTAGATACTATTTTAGAATCAATTTTTATGTTATCTTGACATTTTAAACTGTAACCACTGTAACTATAAGTGTTGATAAAATTAGTAATAAGTAGTATAAATCTTTTACAACTGAGCGTTTAATGTGAATGCTGTGCTCACCTGTAATTGTGTGTACACGATTGTAAGTTTTGTTTCTCTTGTATAATATTTGTATTGTGAAGTGTAACATACGTTGGTGTGCCGAATAAATAAATAAATAAATAAATAAATAAGTACCTTAGGGGTTGGAAGTTAGTTTCATACAAACCAACTTCGTCATTTTGGGAGTTAGTAAAATGAATTTGCGTCTTTTAGATAATCATCCCCTAAAGGAGTGCAAGTTAGTATGGAAACTTCGTCAGTTTTGAAGTTGAAAATGTGAAAAAAAAAATTGCTCAAGGTTAAACGTTATCTATATTATGGGCTTTTGTAAATTCATCCTCTAAGGGATTATATTATGGTATGAAAATTCAGATTAAGCCTCTTTATTTTTGATGTTACAAGCATGAAAATCACATTTTAGCTCATGGTTGGACAAAAGTTAATTGCAATAATTATGTTTTTTTGGAAAATCCTCCCCTAAAGTATAAAATTAGGGGATGAAATTTGTATGGAACTTCGTCAATTTTGAAGTTGGAAATGTATATTGTCTTATTTCAATAAAAAATACAATATTTAATACTATTTGGAGTTTCATTGCACCTACCAGCACAGAGTAACAACTATGGCCCTTTTCACACAAATCACAAATTTACGAGTCAGTCTTTGGTCCGAGTAACAAAAACTCGATACATTACACCACAATGGTACATGTCAGTCTCCAGCTTTAGGAAAAACTGTAAGACTATTGTAATGATGGAAAACCTTGTGTATTTCACCAACTGCAATAAAACACTTATGAGTTATAACTCATTAACAGAAGGGTAATAATATAAGACCAGCAGCAAATCACACAACTGTAATACTATAAGCACCTATCAGAACATATACAGTGCGGGGAATATGCTGGTCTGCATGCGTCGCGGGAGGGCGTCGGTAAGCGCCGGCGGTGGGCTCAAGAGTATTCGCCAGAGTGGTGGCACAGAGCGAGAGAGGTGCAGGTTACATAGGAAAACGGGCCACCCAGAAAGAGTACTTACTTACAAAGTAGAACGCTATCATAATTCATGGGTTATTAGTTATTACCCTACGTGACCAACTACACAATCACGTTGTAAATAAAGATTATTAAGGATGTATTATTAGAAACATACTGACAATTTTATTATTGATGATGCATGATAGATTGATTGTAGGAACGATTTTTTTTCTCTGCGGCTCGAACGGGGAGCACTTTTATTACCCGCATAACACCTGAGGGATTGGATAGTGGCGGAAAAACAGCGCTACGCAAGACCAAGGTCTTGGGTTAGCAAAAGCTGATCCACTTCCTTTGCCCGCACAATAAGTAATATTTTTTTTTGTTTTTGATTAATTTAATTGTTTAGTATCACATTATATTTTATCTTTTGTAATTACGTATAATTGTTTTTTTTCTGTTTAAAGTTATTTCTTTGGTCTATTTTGTGTGTGGCAATAAACGATTATTATTAATATTTTAGCCAAATTTAGCTATTACAAAGAGATTTCTTGTTCCACTTCGTAACCAAAACTAACAGAAGAGGAAGGCTACTATTCTAACAGTAACCCCCCAAAAAAACTTACTACAAGAGGAACAAAATAGAACCACTAAAAAAGTTAAAAAGCCAAGGAAGAACATTGATAAAAAAAGAATGAACCGAATGTTTCTAAAAAAGTACTCCAGTCAATTGATGAAAGCAATGCTGATAATTAATCCTGTCTTATTTGTTGCGAAGACTATTCTGAAAGTTTACCAGGAGAAACATGGATCCAGTGTCAAGTCTGCAGGGAATGGGCACATACATTTGCGCCAGGTTCTGGTCTTACTTTCGTTTGTGTCAATTGCAACAGTGACAATGACGATTAAGTTTCCAATATATTTATTAATATTTTCTATTATATTATACGCTATATTGATAATTACATAAACATTTAAGTCTGATTTTGAACAGAAAGACTGAATCTGATCTTAAAGTTAACACTCACTTTCGCAACAGCCATACTAAATTAAAGATTAGGCAGTATATCAAGGGCCAACGTCACAAAGTATGTAATTGCGTGCAAATAATGGTTTAACACAAAAAATGCACATGTATTGTGGAGTAAATGACGTTGCTATTCGGGGCAAAGGTCATGCAGAAAATGTAGTGATCATGCATAAGGAAGATTACCTATTAAACCAAGGAAACTCTCTTTATATGGACAATTATTATAATTCCGTAACATTAGCGGAAAAAATAATTCAAAACCGCACGTATGTTACTGGTACACTAAGCCAATAGATGTAGAAATCCTGTAATTACTAGAGCTAAAATAGCTAAAGGTACATTCCTTACTAGGTACAACACTCATGGTGTATGTGTCACAAATTATAGGGACAAAAGGAATGTTCTAATGATTTCCACTGAACATGACTCCAATTTTGTTGAGTATAGAAATTCCTAGTGGTAAGGTTTGTCAAAAACCTAATTTTATAACAAAATATAATAAGTTCATGAAAGGCGTTGATAAAAAAGATCAAACGCTTTCATATTATCCCAGTACTTTTAAATCAACCACGTGGTATCAATCTCCGCAGGTTCTTATTTATTAGTCAAACTGTGAAGCAACGAAACTAAACTACTCATCAATGAAACCACAGCATGAAACTAGGTAAGTTACGTCGGCACCTTTCAACAGTAGAATTATTTACTAATTTATAGAAAAAGAAGGCCGACGCAGAGCCTGTCGCCGCCGCGGCGGCGGAACAGACCCTCGGTGCACAGGCAACCATCCAGCTCGTCGCCATCGCCGCCATCGAGACGGCGAAGTCCATCGTTAGCGTCAAGCCAGTCGCCATCGCCGCCGTCGCAGTAGTGGCCCTTTTTCGTCGCCACGGCCCAGTCCTTCGCCACCGCCGCGGGATGGTGTCGGCAAGCGCCGGCCGCACCAACAGCCGCAATATTCGCCAGAGTTGGTGCCGGCCGTCGGCTTATTTTGTGCAGCCTGCACAAAAAATCCGGCCACCCTCCATGCAGGAGAAAATGTTTCATTCTCTCCTATATATAATAATAATATTTTTTTAATAATAATAATAATATTACGATAAGCCACTAGTATATTAGTTAATTGGTAGCAAGTAAACTATGTATACTTGTGACTTATAACTCATTAACAGAAGGGTAATATAAGACCAGCAGCAAATCACACAACTGTAATACTATAAGCTCCTATCAGAACGTATACAGTGCGGGGAATATGCTGGTCTGCATGCGTCGCGGGAGGGCGTCGGTAAGCGCCGGCGCGGCGGCAGCGGGCTGAAGCCCAGTATTCGCCGGAGTTAGTACCGGCCACCGGTCTGTTCTGCGCAGTCTGCACACAGCGAGAGAGGTGCAGGCTGCATAGGAAAACGGGCCACCCAGCATGCCGAAAATAATTAAATTTTAATGATTTATAAAATATACATTTTTTGTTAGCCTACTTGTTCTTTTTTCCACCTAGAAACCTTACAGAATTTTCACTACCATAGATATGCCTGCCTTAGTATATTAGTTAATTGGTAGCAAGTAAACTATGTATACTTGTGACATATAACTCATTAACAGAAGGGTAATATAAGACCAGCAGCAAATCACACAACTGTAATATTATAAGTAAGCACCTATCAGAACATATACAGTGCGGGGAATATGCTGGTCTGCATGCAAATTCATGCAAAAGAACAAGGATGGCGTATAGTCGCATGTCAAGTCTCTGAAACACGGTAATAGTCGTTCTCTTTGGCCAAACAACGAAGTTGTAATGTTGTCCTTCCCACCGCATTGTAGCCACAAACTACAACCATTGGATATCTCAGTATTTGGATCATTAAAAAAGTATTGCACTGCTGCTCAAGATACATGGCTACGAAACAACCCGGGCAAGACCCTATCTATTAAGTCGCTGATTCGTTGCCGTTTGCTTAGAAAAGTATAAATATTGTAAACGATTTTCGAAAGACCGGCATCTTTCCGTATAATGCAAATATTTTTAGTGAGAATGAGTTTTCACCATCATCTGCGACCGAGCGTCCAATGAAACCACAGTATGAAACTAGGTAAGTTACGTCGGCACCTTTCAACAGTAGAATTATTTACTAATTTATAGAAAAAGAAGGCCGACGCAGAGCCTGTCGCCACCGCGGCGGCGGAACAGACCCTCGGTGCACAGGCCCCCATCTAGCTCGTCGCCATCGCCGCCATCGAGACGGCGAAGTCCATCGTTAGCGTCAAGCCAGTCGCCATCGCCGCCGCCGCAGTAGTGGCCCTTTCCGTCGCCACGGCCCAGTCCTTCGCCACCGCCGCGGGATGGTGTCGGCAAGTGCCGACCGCACCAACAGCCGCAATATTCGCCAGAGTTGGTGCCGGCCGTCGGCTTATTTTGTGAGGCCTGCACACAACAACAGAAGTGCAGGCTGCACAAAAAATCCGGGCACCCTCCATTATTAGTATTATTTGATAATAATATAAAGAAATATTATTATAAATCCTCAAAGTTTAATTTTCTCCTGTATATAATAATAATATTTTTTTAATAATAATAATATTACGATAAGCCACTAGTACATTTGTTAATTGGTAGCAAGTAAACTATGTATACTTGTGACTTACAAATCATTAACAGAAGGGTGATATAAGACCAGCAGCAAATCACACAACTGTAATATTATAAGCACCTATCAGAATATATACAGTGCGGGGAATATGCTGGTCTGCATGCGTCGCGGGAGGGCGTCGGTAAGCGCCGGCGCGGCGGCAGCGGGCTGAAGCCCAGTATTCGCCGGAGTTAGTACCGGCCACCGGTCTGTTCTGCGCAGTCTGCACACAGCGAGAGAGGTGCAGGCTGCATAGGAAAACGGGCCACCCAGCATGCCGAAAAAAATTAAATTTTAATGATTTATTAAATATACATTTTTTGTTAGCCTACTTGTCTTTTTTTCTACTTAGAAACCCTACAGAATTTTCACTACCATAGATATGCCTGCCTTAGTATATTATTATATTAGTTAATTGGTAGCAAGTAAACTATGTATACTTGTGACATATAACTCATTAACAGAAGGGTAATATAAGACCAGCAGCAAATCACACAACTGTAATATTATAAGTAAGCACCTATCAGAACATATACAGTGCGGGGAATATGCTGGTCTGCATGCAAATTCATGCAAAAGAACAAGGATGGCGTATAGTCGCATGTCAAGTCTCTGAAACACGGTAATAGTCGTTCTCTTTGGCCAAACAACGAAGTTGTAATGTTGTCCTTCCCACCGCATTGTAGCCACAAACTACAACCATTGGATATCTCAGTATTTGGATCATTAAAAGAGTATTGCACTGCTGCTCAAGATACATGGCTACGAAACAACCCGGGCAAGACCCTATCTATTTAGTCGCTGATTCGTTGCCGTTTGCTTAGAAAAGTATAAATATTGTAAACGATTTTCGAAAGACCGGCATCTTTCCGTATAATGCAAATATTTTTAGTGAGAATGAGTTTTCCCCATCATTGGCGACCGAGCGTCCAGATCCAGAAACTGTTGAGCTGGAAAAAGATCTTCCAGAGCAAGCAATCGGACGGATCGAGGTGTCCTGCGGACGAGACCGGTCCGGATCCAAGCGGGTTCGGTGAGGGGGGCCGTGCGGGAAGCGTGAGGTGCTTGGTGGAGGCGGAGCATCCACGTACACCGCGACGCGAAACGTTGGCTCCGTCCTTCGGTCTCTACTACGTTTAATAATTTGTACTGTATAATTATATTGAATTTAATAACTTGCACCGTGGGCCTCTCCCGGGTTTAATAATTTTCACGTTTAGAATCATCGGTGGTGTCCGTTAGGACGGACCCCATTGACGGAAGGATTGTCTATCACGACCAGCCAAGCGAACTAGCGGCCCTCCTCTCCTTTTCTTAACTCTATGTTATATTAGGACTTTTAGGACCTTTAACGGAAATAAAATTTTCGGAAACTGTTAACTTTATGTTCTATTACCACCTTTAACGGAAATAAAATGTACCGCAACTGTTAACTTTATGTCAAATTGAAACCCGTTAACGAAAATAAAAATTTTCGAACTTAATTTTTTTTTAAATCTTTCATTCCTTAATCCACTTAAACTGTTTTACACCGGGAATTATGACGGACCTTATAAACTCATCGCTAACCATCAAGGAGGCAGAAGACGGCATTGGACATTGGCACCTAAAAAACCTAAACAGTGGGGATTTAACTCTTGACGAATTATTCGAAAGGGAGCCTACAAAAATGCAAGCATTAATTGTGTAAGCAAACAACAAATCAGCGAAATAATAATTAGTATTTATATGTATTTTTTATTACTAGTCACACTGTTGAGCTGGCAACATTATATTTGAGTGAACTGCCGTCTGCGTACTGCGTAGTAAGAACAGTTGTTTGTAAACAAAACAAAATTGATATCATGAAAAGTTATTATATTCAATTGTGAGGAAAAGATATTAAGTTCAACTGTAAATAAGGCAAAAGTGTGTCGGAAACTTTTTAAAAGATCTATGTCCAAAGCCAAAATATGTGTAATGTGAAAAACATTAAAGTGTTGATGACTTAAGTTGGTGTTTTAGTGAATTAATATCCATCCGCATAGGTGAAAGCTTTTAATTGTTTGTCTTGTCTACGCGAGTATCTTTATTCCAGCAATGGTCGTCAAGTCATACAAGATATTCTCAGCCAGCAATATATTGAAACTTGTAAGTACGCAAACCATTCGTGTGAAATGGACGGCATCGATAAATGGACGCAGGAAGCATACGATAATGACTGTACCGAGAGTGGAAATTCAATACTTTGCAATAAAAAGCGCCCACTTGAAGAGGAACTCACAGGAATGGTGGGTGCAACTGTTGAGACCGATCAACGTAACATACGAAAACGACTCAGGACAGGAGCCACGTTATCAGACGAAGCTGGGGAAGTTCAACATGGATGGGAAAACGCAGAAAATAAACATTGGAACAGAAAAGATTGCTTCTCTTATTGTCGAAATTCAAATATTATTTTACTTTTATCCAAAAACGGTGCTTTCACAGAATCCCAAGCAATGGAAGTACTTACACGAACGTCTGAAGGCATTTAATTTATATGCAGCAAACAATACACCGAGAGGATCAAGAATACCTTTTCACACTTTACTGGAGAAAGTGGTAAGAATATATTTTTTTTCGGACTACCATCAACAGGCAAAACAATGATTATGCATTCATTGGTGGACATAACTGGACTGACTCCGAATTCAAGTTTTAACCTTACTGGTTTATTACATACAAAATATGCATGTTTAATGGACGAACTGTCTGTTACCGGGAACGTGAATTCACGTTCGAACTAAAAATACCGATATTACCACGAACGTGAATGTATGTTCCAGTACCACGGCCCTGTTTTGACCCTATTTCTATATGGTATAAAACATATTTCTGCTTGCGGACTTTTGTATTAAATTCTTAACCAATCACAGCAGTCTCAAACCGTTAACTCGATGGTTTTCATAATAAAATATGACGCAATAGCTTGTTCATTTTGCGCCACTTCCGCGCCAACGCTTCTCGCGAAACGTACGTTATAATTTATTGTTTGAGTGGAATTTGGTGAAATAAACTGGCAAGTAATGATTATTTACTATAATATATAGTATTTCTGGCAGATTTAAGTTAAAATAACAGTGCTGATTTGTGTTTTCATTGGTAAAAATGACACATGAAAATACCATAGGAAAAAAACACAAGAACATCGCATCATTGTCAAGATTTTATTTACGATAGAAGTAGCATATGTGTGTCGCAGGTGTTGCCGTGCTACCCTGTCACGATCACGCCGGGGGGCACGGCACAAATCCAAGGTGACGCGACCTTGTACGCGTTAGCGGACAACGAATGCGTTGCCGTAAGTACTTTACAAAACGACAAAGTTTTTTTTTCTGTGTTGAAGGTAGCAAACGAGCATTCAGCAGTCACAAGTGGCTGCTGCCGCCCATGGACAACTGTATTATTATTATTAGTGTATTAGTAACAGATATTTCAATGTGCTTCATTCTTTTTAGCCTTTCGTTCATCCTTCGACTCCGGGACTGGGGACGCCAGACCCTGTCTCTCAGGAACAGGGCGTGGCTGCGGGCGCTTCGAAGAAGCGTTTCTGTCGTCGCACTCTGAAGCCGAGTGACAGGGACATAGAGGCGTGCCTCAGACTGGATTCGGGAAGTGAAGGCGATGACAGCAGCGAGAGCGAGTAGAACGACGTCAACCGGGATCAGAAGAGAGTGAAAGGTAAGAAGAGGAAGGAAGAAGATGCATGGATGGTATTTGATAGGAGAGAGCGAACGAGAGAAGATATGGACGTGCAAATGGCGGGTGGCTTCCCGTGAATGTGGATTACGTCTGGTCGGAAGATTTTACATCTTTTAGAGGCCAGGAGGAAACATATTCACGGGTGCCCGGCCCTACTTTCTCTTCCCATGATCCCACTGACATCTTTTGTCATATCTGGGATTGAGACATTATGGAGATGATTGTCAAGCAGACGAATGAATACGCATGGCAGGTATTCTCGAAACTCACCGACCCTGAGCTAGGTACCGGAATTCCAGCTTACATGGATTTCCGGACCGAAACCAGCGTCGAGGAGTCGTATAGATATTTTGCCGTGCTTATTTATTTGTCTTTTTGCCATCGCTCCAAAATTCTGGGGTCATGGGAATGCCGAAATTCCGTAGCATTATGTCACGGAATAAATTCCTACTGCTTAACAAATTTTTGCACTTCGCGAATAACGAAGATTTGTTAAGCACTGGGCATAACCGGAAAATTTCGAAAGTAGAGCCCATCGTTGATCACTGCAATAAAAGGTTCTCTGAACTGTATATACCGTCTCAGCACCTCAGCTTAGACGAGTCTCTACTTTTGTGGAAGGGTCGTTTGAGCTGGAGGCAGTGTACGTTCGAAGGCTGCTCGCTTCGGCGTTAAATCCTTCGAGTTGTGTGAGGCGGAGACTGGTTATTTACTTCAGTACAGACTGTACACCGGCAAAGATACTGTCATGCATCCCGGACCTCTTCATGGGTTTGACGACAAAACCGCTAAGGTTGTCCTACAGCTCATGGAGGGGTACTTGGATGCAGGGCATGTCCTGGTCAGGGACAACCAATTTGGTACAACCAATTGCCCTTGACCTGAGACGTGCAGGACAGGCGATCGAGAAACCTGTGGCGGTTGCAGATTACAATCGGTACATGGGGGGTGTCGATCTTAAAGATCAGAAACTGTCAATGTTTCTGATCGAGCGCAAGCGAAATCTTAAATGGTATATGAAAGTGTTTAGGAGGCTGCTTAACACCAGCCTCCTAAATGCATATATCATTTACTTGCGCAACCCCATGTGCGGTACGTACTCTCACCGCCAGTTTAGGTTGAAGGTCGCCGAAGGGCGCCGGAACTTGCGCGTGTCATCGGTGCCATCCAGCGTACCGAACATTTCGAATTGTGTTCGCTTGTCTCCTGGGAAGCACTTCCCGGTTTATAATGAACCGGTTGAACGACCCGGGAGGAAGAAGATAAAGCAATTGCGTTGTGTTGGGTGCTCTGCCCTAAAAAAGCGGACTGAGGTCACAATTAGGTGCGAATTGTGCCAAGCCCCTTTGTGTATTTTTGACGGAAAACCAATTTGAACAGTGGAAATTGTAAGCATCTGGAATGCCAATGTCAACTGATCGAAATGTATATTGTACATGCAGCGATTATATAATTGAAATCAAAGATTCAAAGATTTTATTGAACATAAAACAATTGTACATTATTTATGTTAAATTATACCTCCTATTATTAAAATATACAATATTGGCTAATATTGTCACACCTGTACAATAAACAGTCATTAATATAATGTCCCAAAACGTGTCCCTACATGAGTTTGTTAATATGGAAAGGCTGGTTGGATATCTTCACGTTCATAAGAAATCTGTCCCGCAGCACATTAATGATCCCCTGTGAGCGAGACACAGGTTGTTGTTATCATTTAATCCTAACCTCGAACCGAACTAATCGATTATCTAAATACCACAATATGGGAAGCATATTGGTAACAATACGCTAATAGTCTTATAGAGAGAGCGGAGAGTTATAAGGTTAGAATGGTTAGCAGCAGTGGTAGTGAGTCGGATTTTGACAAAATACCACCAAGAAAGAAGAAAGTAGTGAGATATGAACAAAATCTTACTAACTCTTGGCTCAGACAGAAATAATGAGAATGGTAACATCAGACCAGCAGGAAATCACACAACTGTATACTATAAGTAAGCACCTATTGGAACATATACAGTGTGGGGAATATGCTGGCCTGCATTCTGTAATCTACCGGAAACATTCATTAAACATTTCAATACTGTGGATGCTCATTTAAAATAATGGCAAAGACAGTGAACAACCAGGTATGAACAGCGAATACTATGGAAAGCATTTTCGTAAGTTTTCAAGTGTGTGGAGAATGTCAGCCAGAACTCGCGCTCTGCACCGAGAGGGACAGGTGCCGGTTACAGAGCCACAGATCATCCACCGTGAAGTTGGTACTGTACGGACTCTAGCTGTAACACGACGAGTCGCTTAGCGGCTGACTCAAGCTAGAAGGTGGTAGCTATCCAAGCGCACCTCATTGAGAAATAATAATAGTATTAGGTGGTAGCTGAAGCCTGAAGCTAGAAGGTAGGTGGTATCCAGGCGCACCTTATGGAGGAATAATAATAGTATTAATGAACTATTGAAATCAATGTTACCAATATAATCTCTCCGAGGATATTAGCGGACCGTTGTAGTTTTTTATTAAATAAACGCTTACACACTCACAACCCCGCAGCAGGTTATCACCTGTGTCGCGGGTGGCATGGACGACACATACATATAACACTTCATACGGTTCAACGGTTCCGTGTAGCGGGAAATTCTAATCCCATTGCTAAAATTAAAGAAATTACGATAAGCCATTTACAAAGTTTGTTTACATTTGCGAATTTACGGAAAGTTAATCACGAAGTAAAATTTGCAAATGTAACTGCGGCCTTGTTGATCTACTCAATTAACGATATTTTATAGATTTTTATGTTTCACTAAATAAGTAAATTAAAATAATTAAGAAAAAACATAATATTTATTTATTGATTAGAAATAACGACAGACTTTTTTTTTGTCAAATGAAATTTTAGTAATAAAAAAGACAGTTAACGATTTAATTATGACTATTGTAAATGTCAAATTTTTTCGTCTCAAAATCATCATGCCTGCCAAAAAACGGAAAAGAAGACCAGCCACCCGGCATGCGGAAAGAAATTAAACTTCGAACATTTTTAATAAAAATATTTCTGCGCTTCTTCCTCGGAAGACTCTCTCTCGTCGGCACTCGTTCGAAGCGTACGAATCGCTAATCAACAAATCATCCATTTTGCCGGCCGGCGGATCAAAGCAAATATTGAAATATTAACTATCGAAGCAAAGTCAGTGTAACACGTACATATAAATCACTGGACACAGATCAGTGCGGGTACAGTGAAACATCAATCAAACAGTGCAAGTAGGTACCTACTCTCGCGCACCAAGAGCACGTGGCACGAGAACATCAAGCAAGAAATAAAATCCCGAGTCTCGACTACAGCAGCCGACTTTATAATAATCATTTTATTTTATTTCATTTTATTTCGGAAATACATCCATATTCTGTGTTAGTAGCAGAGAAACTTATAAACTAACTAGCTACCCGGACAGACTTCGTTCTGTCAGAAGTTTTTATTTTGAGATGTAAGCTATCCTATATTTCATGTTGGATCAAACTGCACACGGTGTGCAAAGATTAAAATTGGTTAAGTAGTTTAGGAGTCCATCGCGGACAAACAACGTGACACGTAATTTATATATATTAAGATGTTAGTACATAATGTAAATAATTAAAGGTAAAGCTAGCAAGCCCGCTGTGGTGAGTGTACCAATGTATGCAATTGTATTATTCGTAGCGAACCTAATAAATTAGTATTACCGCAATCGTCTTGCTTTTCACTTGTCTCCTCGTGTCATCACATGGCGAACCTGCCATCCGAAACCTTAAACGCGCGGCGCGTGTAAGCCATATACGTATTTCCTAAATCAGCACTCTCTTTGTCTTTGTCTTGTCGCGATGGAAAAAATTATTACTAATTGCGCAGTGCGGACGTGTGATCAACCGTTACAACATGGGTGGCTCCCAAACTAAGGAAGAGGTGGTGCTAGCCCAAAATTCGGGGCCCGGTGGTGTCAGTACTGCTACCACCCAGCAGCTGCAACATCACGCAGCTACAAATATTATCTTAATAATTATATGCATAATACTGGCTGTGGGCATTCTATTTATCGGATATAAAGTAGCCAAGAAGTGTCAGGACAAACATATCCAAAGGCGTCTGAACGAGTGGACCCTGGAGTGGTACTCCAGCATCCTCCGTCGGCATCAGCAGGCATCTGTCAGACCCGGAGACAACGTCGTGTGAAAAGTGTAGTGAAGTGTTGAAGTACCAATGTATGCAATTGTATTATTCGTAAGCGAACCTAATAATATCGCAACCGTCTTGCTTTTCACTTGTCTTTTTGTGTTATCACACCGTGAATTGGTTTCGACCAATCGTCGTGAGTCATTCCAGTGGTGAATCGCGAAGCGAAAAGTAATACGAGCGATAAGAAGGGAGTCAGGTGAAGACTCCAGGTCGGGTCGATACGTGTCCAGGGTGATAGTAAGAGGGTGTTACGCGTTCGTGAATGAGTCTTTCGCGGTTGTCAGTGATATTGTTAGTTTGTAGAAGTATTGTACAACCTTCTTAGTGGAATAAAGTACTCATCGGTAACTATCAGTGGTATCTTTTCGAACCCACATACCTGACGGACGTAACAATATAATACACCATTTAATAAGTTTAGTTCAACTATTTTGCGGGTGAATAATTTTCATTAAACTTTGATATCATTAATTTTTTAAACACGAGCAATTATTAAGTTTAGTTTGGTATCAATTCTAGTGTATTTCTACAGTTCAAGAAAGACTGCTTTGTGGTAAATGGGCAGTAGTTTTGGAAATAAGGGCCTGTTACCAATTTCTGAGTAACTAAAGGTCTTTTGAAGGATTTAGATTTTGTCAGTAGTATTATTTTAACAGTGTTGACAAGTAGGCTTTTACAAAGTTGTAATTTTCCCCATGTTAAAACATTTAATCGACAGACCATAAACACAACACAGATTACTAATATGATGTTCAAAACATCACAGACATTTGCAGGCTAAACACACAAGCAAAATAATGTGTTTTGCTTGGTTATCAAGTTATTTTCAATCTCAATTTCAACACATTTCCTAATTTTCCTGTTATATTAAAACCTATGGTTGACATTGTCAATTGATCATTTTAGCTTGATGGGGCCAACTCAATGGATGTTACAAATTCACCTTTTTAGTCTATGATTTTTTGTCAGTGCAAATTGCACTAACATACATATGGCAAGACTAATTGGAAATAAAAAATCACTTAACTACAAGCATGTAACAAGAAAGCCCATCCAACGCAAACTTAAACAAAATCTACAAATATCCTAACAATTCGTGCGATACTTGAGAAGTCCGCACATTTCCTAATGTGACTAGTGGGATATAATGTAATTAATGTATGTAGCGACATCATCCCTTATTGGTAATAAACAATAGATAGATAATACCAACCTTTACGCAGCCCGTTGTGGTCCATCCATCCAAACGTTAACACATTAATTAACACATTTTGAGTTTCCTATCGAATATCACTAAACTATTTTTAATTCACCAAGTTCAATTAGTTTTATTTAAATGCACTTTCCACTGTGTTTGTATCGCGTTTGAAATTCCTTTTCAAGCTCTAAAGATGGTCGTCACAATACCATTGATTCGTGAGGTCTGACGTTTGTTACTTTAATATCCACAAATTACTTGGTTAAGAAACAGTTCTTATGCATTCCTATTGGAATTCAGAAAGGTTTAAAAAACTATGGTCATTGTGAGTAGTATTCCATAGAATCTTCATGTTTTTATAGCATATCTACTGTTGAATAAACTTTGGACGTTAAGCACAACAACTCTATTTAATTATGTTTCATCAAAAACCAAACTGACTTTAGGAAATTAACTTTATCCTTCACATTTATGTAAAGTAATATTAGTAATCGAATCTGAGACCTACTATCTGTAACTCATCACCATCTGTGGATATTAAACTTTCATCCGTCGTCTACACCTCACTTCGGTAGTAACTGGTACTCAGAGCTGGTCAAACGCGTTGTCATCAAAGTCCAAGTGTCAAGGGAACTGGAGCTCCTCGAACACCATGGCTGCGTCCACCGGCTCCACCTCCACCTTGTCTCCTGGAGAGGACTGCTCCGTGGACCCGTCTTCGATGGCTTCCAGGTGAGACTCGTCGGTTGTGTGCGAGCCTGCTTCGCTCGATTCTTTCTGGAAATGTAAATAGGTGATGTTGTAAAAGTTTAATTGTTGGTGATGCCTTTGTGATGATGTCCGGGTAAATGTCCACTTGCCATCAGGTGGCTCATCTGCTCATTGTGAGATATTGTAGAATAACTACAAATCACTATTTAAAATTGATCTGCACCTACCCACGTTATTTTTGCATTATTTGATATTAAAATGAAGTCATTTTATGTTGGTTTTAACAAAAAAAATATATAATTTGTTGGTTTACTAGCTGGTAAATAAAAAAATATTACTAACCAATATTACTAACCAATAAGGCGTGACATCCATGAGAATTTCCCTCGTTAATTAAAACAACCAGTGGCGACCCGTGTGGCGCAATGGTTACGGATGACTTTGAATTTCTGCTGTCGGTCTGGGTGTCACGAGTCACGACACATGGAATCCTAGTGTGGCTATGAGTGTAGCGTTATAAGTTATGT
Organism: Thymelicus sylvestris; assembly: GCA_911387775.1. NCBI lineage: Eukaryota > Metazoa > Arthropoda > Insecta > Lepidoptera > Hesperiidae > Thymelicus > Thymelicus sylvestris. The sequence continues at coordinate 331,284 of OU426912.1, read as the reverse complement.
TTTGTTATACCTTGGGATTATTATAGACGTACGGCGGCCCCCCGGCGTGGTAGCGGCACAGCGCCGACGGCAGCGGCAGCCGCGCGACCGGCTCGCGGCACGCCACGCCCCCCGCGCCCGCGCACGCCGTGAACAATACCTACACACACACATTTAAAACAAGGTTTTTAGGTGTAAATTTAAAAAACTTAAAAACCCCCGACAGGTATAACTGATGACCTTGAAACGGCTGTACAGATTTTCTTGAATTATGGCTAAGAACACTTTGAATTAAGTCACCTTTTAAACGACATCTTCAACTTTAATAGGTGTTTTCTGTAAAAAAAACCCTGAAGAATTTTATTGGCAAAAAATTTTAAAAACATACACAACTTATTAGCTAGTATACTATTACTCCAAACTATGACATGGGGTCTTTCAAGAAGCGGGTTTATCATTTCCTACTTTACTAATATCCACGGGCGGCGCTGATCGCTTAACATCAGGTGACCCGTCTGCTCGATTGCCTGCTCAAGGCATAAACAAACTGACCTGATGTCGATCCAGCAGTATATGTTTGAGACAATGTTTAGCGGCGGGCAGCGCGCCCCCCTCGCAGCGCACGCCGCCCTCCGCGAACGTGCAGCGCGCTGCGGGCGGCACCGTCGCCCCCGCCGCCCCCGCACGAGGCGCGGCTGGCTCGCCCGCCTGCAGACAGCGTACTGTTAATACATCTGTGGCGATAACCTGAATCACGCTATCGAAGTTTGCACGAGCTAGCATATATACAACGCTCCGACAAGATCGGTCGCCAGTCGGGACTCGGCTTCCCGCCAAGCAACACCACCTCGCCTGTTTTCTCTATAAACATTGTTTATTAAAAACTCGTCGTGTTCCAGCCGGGAGCTTGAGAGCCAATTCTTTCTTTCCTTTTCTTCTCTTTCTTGTCCGGCAACGCATCAGTGGTGCCTTTGGTGTTGCTGAAGTCCATGGGCGACGATAGCCACTTACCAATTCAGACATACACAATCCAATATAGTCATTGGTAAAGTCTACACTGATCTACACACTGGATTCAGAAAGCTCCGGTCGGAGTAGCGCTTGTTAAGGTAGGCTTATGTTCAGTAATGGACTTCCAAAGTGCGATGGATGGATGGATGGATGGATGGTCTCACCCTGGCCCGCTTGCGCTGCAGCCGGCGCGCCATGAGGGCGGCGGCGCCGTGCGCGCGGTGGTAGCCGGCGTACGCCTTTAGCTTGCGCAGCTGCTGCCGCTCGCGCGCCGTCAGCGGACTCTGCTTGGCTTGCGTGTTGATGCTGCCTGGGTGGAACATAACGTTAGGTATATTATGATCATGACACACTACGCGATTGGGTTTAGTTAAACTGAAACTTAAAAGTCATTGTTATCAACATACAATCACACACAGAACATAATGCCACGTCTAGTTTAGTATATAAGGTTTACATTAATATAATCATTACATCAATATCATGAATTAAATTTCTGGATAATTCTCTCGCATCTCGCATACGCATCCCATAAACAACGACACCCTTCTACGCAAACAATACCCTAACACAGTACCCCATAACATACTACATCAGCCTCATCATCAAACTTCATCCCTGCCCACGCCCCTTCCCAGATCCCCCTCAACTCACAATACAACTCCCGCTCGGCCCGCAGCGCCCGCAAGTACTGCGCGCGCGCCGCCCCCAGCTTGTCCCGCAGGCGCCCCATCTGCGCCGCGTACGCCACTTGCAGTGCGCGCAGCACGCCGCGGGCGCCGCGCACCGCTTCCTCTGCCGTGAACACGCCTGCGTGCCTGCGGACGATGGGGAAATATTATGTTAGCTGTGGGGTAAAAAGGTTGTGTATGGTGTTTTTTCTGGCTGGCTTTCAATTCAACCCATTTAATGGTTGCATGTCAGTAGTGGCACGGGTCTCTCCTTTTGAGGAGGCCTAGCTAGAGTATACTCCACCACGCTGCTCCAGTGTGGATTCGTGAAGAGGTTAGTGGTCAACCCAACCTTCTCCCTCTCTACAGGCGCATACAGCCATACATACATATCTCTCTCTCACTCACCACAACGACATCCGTTCAGCAGCCGTGTCCTCATGTTCGTTATCGTCGTCACAGCCGCAGTCGTCCCCGAGCACCGCACTGTCGCGGTCGCTGTCCGAGTCGCTCTACCTCCCTCTCACTACCGTGTCTACTATATCTCTCTCACTCACCACAGCGGCATCCTCTCGGCGGGCGTGTCCTCGTGCTCCTCGTCGTGGTCGCAGCCGCCGCAGTCCTCCCCGAGCACCACGCTGTCGCGGTCGCTGTCCGAGTCGCTCGCGCACTCCATTATGCTGGCGGACACCGCGGCGTTCACCGCTGGCGCGTCGATTTGCTCTGCGGAAGAAGTGTACGAGTTGTTGCTAACATACCTATTGTTTAAAGACTCGTTTTCTGATTTTGTTTTGTTTTTTAGGAAACTTTATATTCAATTATATAAGTAGTTAAGATTCCAAATATATTTCTTAGGATATTCAATTTAGTCGCCCATTGTGCCTTAGTTATAAGTGATTTACTTTTTGCATGCGGTGTTTGCCTGTAATAGGTTGTGCACGTAGTTTTAAGTTTTTTGAAACATGTAATTTTCCATGTAACCGTGTAACAATTGTTGGCAGACCTAATAAATAAATAACATCACTGAGGTATATACATAGCGCTCATAGCCCGGCGGCTTGCGTCGATCCTATGTGATCGACAAAGTTAAGCAACAGCGGGCGCGGTCGGTAGTTGGATGGGTGACCGCTAGTGGCAAAAATTTCTTGAGCGTTTCCGTGCTTCGGAGGGCACGTAAAGCCGTCGGTCCCGGTTGTTATCATAAGATAACAGTCGTTAAATCATTCGGAGGCCCTCGGGCGGTTTGAAAACTTCCGACACTCGGGTTGGCCACTAACCCCTCCACCAATCCGCACTGGAGCAGCGTGGTGGAGTATGCTCTAGGCCTCCTCAAGAGGAGAGACCCGTGCCCAGTAGTGGGCCATTAATGGGTTGAAGCCAGCCAGGTATATACATAGAGTAGACATCTCAAACAAAATGTGTGTCCCCGCCGGGAGGTTCTATTTTCAAAATTGAGCCCCTGTTCTCCTTTCAAAATCGAACGAATCCATTAGTCATTGAAGCCGCGCGGCGTCAATTCATTGGAACATACATTGTGTTCGCGGTGTCTGTTCTATACGCTAGTAATAATAATTCAATGAATAACATACGATAGTTAAATGAAAGATTGAAGTTGTTGATCGATATAAAGTTTAATTATAATGACCAATGAAAGATGTTGTTTAATGAATGGTAGTGAGCACGAGCGGTTTGCTCGTTTCCCGAAAACGTACTAAATTTAAATTAATTAATTACGGCGCTTGGCGCGTAAAAGAGCATAGCTAAGAAAAGAGTGTACGGTTACACCGTACAAGAAGAAACGATTGTACTGTCGTAGGTATAGCAACAAAGTTTACATATTGATGGTATCTAAACTTAATATTATAAATAGGAAAGTTTTGATTTATTGTTTGTGATGGATACATTCAAAAACTTTACTTACAATTTTTTTTCCGGCAACGCATCGGTATGACAGATGTCCATGGGCGACAATGACATGGCCACTTTGGCCACTTACCATCAGGTAATATCACAAAAATGTATGTTCTATATAAACTCCAAAACGGCTGGACCGATTTCGATGTAACTTTCATTCAACAGATCATTTATATCTGTTTTTTTATCAGTGCTACCCCTTCAATACACCCCTACCAAGTGTTGTAACGGTGTTCTAGGTTTTGTTTCTACCAGTATTACCTACAAATCGACCCTGCCCCATATGGAGGCCATACACGATCAAGTATACTTGTCAAGTCTGCAGTTTGACTTGACGCGCCATCCAGTGTGCATGACACAAATATATGGCAGATAGCTATACCGTGGCCATACACGATCAAGTATACTGGATACCGCGTCAAGTCCGCTTGACGCTTCATCGAGTACACTTGATCGTGTATGGCCTCCCCTAGTATACGATACCGGTGTAGTGTGTACTCACTGAAAGGGTCTACGGGCTGTTGAGCGATGGGCTCGTGGTCGGTGTGGTCGCTCACCACCGACACGGACGACGCGCACGACGCGGTGCGCGCGCGGCTCGGCCTGCGGACAGGGGGATGGTGATGGTAACTTGTGGTAGGGTTTACTTACAAGACAAGTGAATTATGTTTATTGATGAATAAAATAAAATGCAAGGTGAACATAAAGAAAATGTATTTCATATTAAAGAATATATAAGCAACTAGCTGCCCGGACAGACTTCGTTCTGTCAAGTCTTTATTTTTATTTTGAGATGTAAGATATCCTATCTTTCAAGTTGGATCAAACTGCACACGGTGTGTAAGTTTGATTAAAATCGGTTCAGTAGTTTAGGAGTCCATCGCGGACAAACAACGTGACACGTAATTTATATATATTAAGATAGGGACGAGCGCTATTCTAAAATTAAACGCTGTTTAGGGTTGTATCCAATAGGTGCAGCGCAGACGGCACACTGTCTGTGACGCTCTTTTAAGTCTGTGAAAATAGAACCTTTGCAATTATATGCAGTAACGCATACGACGCGCAATAATTGCGGCGCATACAAAATACGTGTAATTCGGGCAGCCCGCGCCGCACCGCGTCGCGCGGCTCCGCTCAAATGGTGTGCGAAAGAAATACAACGTTTGCTTCAACACGCGCTAACGCAGACGGCGCACACTTCAGTCTGCAATCTGCATTCGTTAGTGGTGGGCGTAACGTATGCGATATTAGCATGGCGCCAGAGATCGATTGAAATACAAAACAGACCAGCACTTTCTCATTGTTTCCGAATGAGTCAAAGCTGGTCTTAAAATAGATAACAGTTCATTAAATGTTGTAACAGATATTTTATACAATTTGAAAAATTTATCCGGATATTGTTTCAGAATTGAATGTTTAATATGGAACTGTCCTTTCAGTAATCTCTCCGAAAGTATAGAATGTACCCAAAATTCTCTATTTCTTCTTTTTTTCTGTACTTCAAGTACAAAATAATGCATCGCGATCTCTGCGTGATTTCCATAGCGTGTACGTCACTACAGTTCTGCCGACAGAGTGATCGAAGGTGTGCGTCGTGTGCTTTGAGTCTGCGAAAAATCCGAGATAGACTGTTTTCGCGCCATGTAGTCATTTGTGCGCCCGCAGTCTCGATCGCTCAAGAAGAGTGTCGTCTGCGCTGCACCATATCTTAACAATTTTTATTCAAAATTGGTTTGGTTCACAAACACTTTTTGAAAGTCATGCAAGCTACATGGTACACCAATGCTTCAAGTCTTCAACAAGGCCCTATTGTGACAGGGCCCGGGAGAAGAAGCAAGAAACTACCGGGGTTGTTTTTTTCCTGCTCACAGTTACAGATAGCACTTATCATCTACTACAATCTATATTTATAAAACTCATGTCCAAGCAGTCTTGTCTTTAAAATAATCATCTAATTTGTAATATCCTTTCGTCATAAGAATGCTTTTAATATGAATTTTAAATTTAATTTAATCTATATCTATACTAATATTATAAATGCGAAAGTGTGTTTGTTTGTTTGTCCGTCTTTCACGTCGTAACGGAGCGATGTTATGGTAAGATTTTTTGTGTGGAGATAGGTAGGAGGCTGGAGAGTAACGTTGACTACTTTTTACCGCAGTAAAACTCATTCCCATGGAAAGATCCATTATGATGCGTATCCTTACTATCCATACTTAATTTGATTTTGGATCTGTTACTTATTTATGAACTAGCTATTACCCGCGGCTTCGCCCGCGTGTTCAAAGGGAAGTAACAATGAGTTGTTAAACATGCATGACTCTTTCCTAGATATAATAACATAATCCATACTAATATTATAAACGCGAAAGTGTGTTTGTTTGTCCGTCTTTCACGTCGTAACGGCGCGATATTATGGTAGAATTTTTTGTGCGGAGATAGGTAGGAGGCTGGAGAGTAACGTAGGCTAATTTTTAACGCAGTAAAACAACTCATTCCCATGGAAAGATCCATTATGATGCGTATTTGTCCATACTTCTATACTTCCATATCCATCCATACTTCCAAACTTCCATACTTAATTTGATTTTGGATCTGTTACTTATTTATGAATTATTATTATGTTATTATATCTAGGAAAGAGTCATGCATGTTAAACAACTCATTGTTACTTCCCTTTGAACACGCGGGCGAAGCCGCGGGTAATAGCTAGTTGATTAATACATTATGTATGCTGCAGTGATTTCGTAATTTAAAGCCATTTCTTCTCCATGACAAACAGCTGTATGTTCCTGCTGGGGGCTTGGAAGCCGGTTCTTTCTCTCTGTTTTATTGGCCGACAACGCATCAGTGATGCCTTTGGTGTTGCTGATGTCCATGGGTGACGACAGCCACTTACCATCAGGTGAATCGACAGCTCGTTTGCCAGTGGGTTGTCCTGTCAGTAACCAAGACCCCAGTGGTCCGTGCCCGTGTATCGTTTGTCAAAATTACATGTCACTGACTGTGCCCCCCGTGGGTCCAATTCCCGTGTGTGTATGCATCCCGTTTGTGAATGACCTCTTTGTTCTACAACGATCGGCCGATGCAGATGTTGTCATACAAGAAGCGTCATGAAGAAAAACTGAATATTTAGATTAAGGAATTTAATGTCAATCTATTTGGAACATACGTAGGACATTCTACGGGATTCTATCATTGAGCATGTAGAAGAGATTGTTATTGATGTGAACGTTAGGAGAACTGGAAATATATCATGGAGCAAAGTAAAAGGAATATCATTTCACAGCCAACACCATTGAATACCACCTTCTGCTTTATCTTAATATATATAAATTACGTGTCACGTTGTTTGTCCACGATGGACTCCTAAACTACTGAACCGATTGTAATCAAATTTGCACACCGTGTGCAGTTTGATCCAACTTGAAAGATAGGATAGCTTACATCTCAAAATACAAAAAAACCTTTGACAGAACGAAGTCTGTCCGAGCAGCTAGTATGTATGTATTTATTTTTATTTTACTTCAATTAATACGGTTTACACCAATTACATTAATTAAAGACATCACATTCATTCTTCTCGCTCACAGTACTTCAGACATACTGACGTTATACCCGTTCATTCATCCGCGAACAGGTCACTCAGGGTACGCAACCAGGAGAATGTTGAGCGCGGTGAGGGTGCGGGGTGCGGGGTATAGGCGACTGTGTGTTTGTGTGTGTGTATGTATGTATGCGTGTGTGTATGTGTGTGTGTGTGTGTTTGGTGGCTCACCGTATGTAGAGGGTATGCAACCAGGAGAACGTTGAGCGCGATGACGGTGCGGGGTGCGGGGTATAGGCGACTGTGTGTTTGTGTGTGTGTGTATGTGTGTGTGTTTGGTGGCTCACCGTATGTAGAGGGTATGCAACCAGGAGAACGTTGAACTCGGTGCGGGGTGCGGGGTATAGGCGACTGTTTGTGTGTGTGTGTGTGTGTGTGGTGCTCACCGTATGTAGTGCTGCAGTTGGTTGAGCAGCGTCTCGGTGGTGGTGACGGGCGGCGGCGGCGCGGCGCTGCGCTGGCGGGCGGTGAGCGCCAGCCGCGCGTGCTCGAAGCACAGCCTGCGGGGAGACTGGGGTTGATCATAGTATTTGGGATCCCGATACAATCTATAGATGTGTCGGCGAGCGACCTCTGGTTTTACAACAATCGGTCGATGCAGTTGCTGTCATGCAAGAAGTGTTTTGAAAACTAAATATTTAGAATAAGGAACATGTCAAATTTATTTGGTAGTAGGATTGTGAACTTTAGAAAACTGGTTTATCATGGAGCAAAGTAAAAGGAATATTATTCCTTCTCTTGAATGAGTCAGTCTATATTTGGTTACATAGGTGTGCAATTAAAATCCAGAATGTGGCTAGGACAACTATATTGTGATAATTTTGAGATGCTGTTTACAATAATAATAATAATAATCTTTATTTCAGGCAACGAGGCCCATAACATAAATACCTTACAGACTAACATACATACAATAATATTATATACTTAGAACTAATTCACTTATTCGCGAAGTGAGACGCGCTTCCGGTGACTCCCGGTGGTCGTCGACGTCCACGGAACTTTCGGAAGACGACCCCCTTTGGCCACAGCTCCTCCTTCATGAAGTCCGACAGGAGCTCGGTTGGAACACGCACAACAAACGAGTTAAAGTTCACTGCGTTGCGCGAGTCCAACTTCTCAACCAGCGCCCGGCACTTGGTCTTCTTCTCCAAATACTCCACGACGTCGGAGACCTTCGTGGTGTAGTGGAGACGGGAGACGTAAATGTGGGTCACTGGAACGGCGGGACGCAGGAGATGGTTGTGTCCTGTCGGTGCAGTACCACATTGGTTACGACAAAGAGGCTTCCTCTTCTTCTTCTTCTCCACTTTAATAAAGCCATCTTTGTCCGGCTGACCAATGGGCACCGTACTACGAGGGGGTTCGTTGCGGGAGACTCCGCTTTCCCTCTCTGCCCTCTTCTGTAACCGAATTTCGGGTTGCTGACGGGTTGCAGCTGCGGCATAGTTACGTTGAGGCGTAGACGTAACCATGCAAGGCGACACCTTCGCGGGAGGAGGTGCGGGACGGGTAACGTTCATGTCACTGCTTACTCGTGCGGGGACAGTGACCGGCGATGAGTCAAGTTTCGCTGACTCGAAACTCGCTGACGAGGCTACTTGCGCCCCGCGACGCGTGTTGATGTTGTTGGCCTCTAGTGACCTACTAGCCGCCAAAGCATTGCGCAATGTCGCTACTTCAGCGCGTAGATCACCGATGGTGTCTTGGGAGGCCTCCAGCTTAAGCACCACTTCCGCCAGACTCGTTTTCAGGATGTTTACATCCTTAAGTAGCCTGGTGACGTCGACGTGATCGAACGTGACGGGCGGCAACTTGTTGAGGTTCCTTGCCACGAACGACGGCACGTCATCAGGATCAGTCTCCTTAAGAAGGTTGATAATATCTTGCGACAGTCGGAAGTGGAATGAACAATGAGTAATGACATTTCGTTTGTAACACATTTACGATTTAAGAACGATAGTCGCATCACTCCCGCACACGAATGCATGATATTTATGACAGGCGCTTGATGCCTGAACACAGTCTTATACATTTTCTTAAATATTTCTGTGCTTTGGAAGGCACTTTATACCGTCGATTTCGTTTCTTATCGTAAGAGTTATCTTACTCAGTTTAATGTGATTGTTAAATCAAGCCATGTCGGAGGCCTTCGGACGGCGTGTAAACTTCCGACACTTAAGCCACTAACCCCTCCACCTGCACTGGAGCACCGTGGTGGAGTATGCCCTAGGCCTCCTCAGCAGTAGGCAGTTAATGGATTGAAGCCATTACTTATTAATATAACCAACTGAGCACTGACCCTTGATCCCGATGCTCTCTCGCATCTTCCGGCGCTATGAGCGGACATCTCAACCCGTTGGGATGCACATGGGCGCACTGGACGTAGGGGGCGCCGGGCTCGGCCAACACGTGGCGGGCGCAGTGCGCGCGCCCCGACAGCACTGGCAGGGTGCACTCGTAGCCGCGGTGCGCGCAGACACGGGAGCGGGAGGCTATCTCTTTCTGGAGCTGGGGGCGGGAGAGAGATGGACATGTTATTATGATAAGACGTTGGCACATTAATATTTTTCGATAAATTTAATTCGTGTGATTATAGTAAAGTAGTTATGTAGTATGTATAAGTAGGTATTTGACGACTCGTGTGGCGCAATGGTTATCATGCCGGGTCACCGCACCGAGGGTCCTGGGTTCGATTCCCAGCAAGGCGGAAATTTGATGATCAGTTTGAATTTCTGTTCTCGGTCTGGGTGTGAATGTCCTTGTTTAGTGTGTTGTGTTGTCCATGGCACCCACGACACAGGGAATCCTAGTGTGGGGCTATGAGTGTGAAGCGTTATTTATTTATTATTTATTTATGTACAGATTTGTTCAATTTCTTTGTATATTCTGTGGTATACAAACTATAAAGAATGTATCTATCCATCTATGTATTGTCGCGTATAAAAGAAGGGTTGTTGTGGCGATGATCTATCATTAATCAACTATTAAAAAAAATGTGGAGGTTAGAGTGTATGTGAGGTGACACTGAACACTGAACTATTGGATCAAGGACCTCTTGCAAACTTATCCTGTGGGAAGTCTATTTGAAATAAAAGATGATAATTTGAACCAGCACCCTAATTCACGTAACTTTAACGGCCGGTCTCAATAATGTACTAACAGATGGAAGACTGTGGATAGGGTATATTATCTGTCATATTTGTCAATTTTTGCTTCTGAAAAATTGACAAATATGACAGATGACAGCCCTATCCACAGTCTTCCATCTGTTAGTACATTATTGAGACCGGCCTTAAGACGCATCGATTGAGTTGCAGTGACGCTGCAATCAAGTTGCAGTGACGTGGCAATCAAGTTGACGTTGGTTGACGTTGTTTGACAGCGCTCGCGAAAGCTACGAGAATACCGAAAGTGTTATTTTGATCGGAACGTCACTGCAACTGCACTGCAATCGAACTTCTTGAATTACGTGAATTAGGGTGCAGATCTTATATTAATGACTTCGCGAGTTACATGGCGGTTCGATCCGCAAAGGCAATATTTATACTAGGTTGTGTTATGTTAAATTAAAGTTCAAATTATACTATCCGCGATGAAGATAGGGCAACGGTGCCTGGGAAACATGACAACGCACACTGATTCTACACTTTCTGGCCAGACGGTATACTATTTACTACGCGTTCACTCTAAGGGTGGATTGCACCGTAGGCTCTGTTATAGTTTTCGTCAAAGTTAACTTTAGCGGTAACAATAACGGTGACAATAATATTTAACAATTGTGTGTTGCACCGTGAAATTGTTCGTGATTGTCAAAGTTAATAGGGTTGCAAATTTAAGGTTCCATATTTTTCCTTAAAAATGTATGGGTAAAATATTTTGATATGGCAACACAAAATACTAGCTGTCAGCAGTGTCAGCCTTTCTGGCGTTTCGGCTCTACGACATAAGATTGTGATGTTGGCCGCGTTCCACTAGACGCTCACAACGCTCACAACGATCAAAGTATGATATTTTGATCGTTGTGAGCGTCTAGTGGAACGCGCCCGTTAAGTTGTGATTGTGGCCATCAGCCAACAAAAATAACTTCGCGAGCAGCTTAAATATGAGACACAATGAAGAAAAACATTAGCTTTGAATTAATGAAACTTCAACTACAAATTGATATTCTTCAAGACAAAAAAATGGGACAAGTGCAAATAAGGAATTTTTATATTAGGGTTTTGTAGAAAAGTTTGCAAATAAAAGATTTATTTTTTACAAAATTGTGTTTATTAAATAATATTCATACTAAATACATCTGGCCCGCTGGTGGTTGGGCCCCTCGAGGGATTATATTGGTAATATTGATTTTAATTGTTAATTAATACCATTATTATTATTATTATTTCTCCATGTATTATCTTCATGTATTAACCGACACACACTCGATTTATGGACACCTGCAGCATCCCCGATGTAACGTTGGAATGAGCCACATGCATAGAATTCTAGGGCCATTACTATTTGTTGCTCAGGAGTAATTGTGAAATTCCTGAAAAAAATAAATATTATTATTATTATAATAGGCCATTAAGCAGCAGCAATTGTACAACTAATATCTATATTAAGTTTTCACACATCACAATAGGTTAGTTATTATTATAAGATTGAGTACTGTATTAGTAACTACATATAATAGATGGGTACTTACTTCATGGTCCTACTTTTCAGCAAGGGTCCTAAATGAGCAGCCAGCGCCCTAGTAAAGCCCTTGGAAATCCGAAATCTGACCAAAAATTCAAGATCATCCCATTTTCGAAATCGATCAATTCGAAGTTGATATACTTTTTTTCTCTTGAAATTCGGGTACGTTGTTATCACTGTCGTCATCAGAAGAACTGGATTCCTACAGAATATCACGAATTAAAGCCATAATAAGGTTTTAGACTAAATATAATAATATTTTCCAAACAATTTGTAGCTGAATGTGAAGTTGACAGTTCATTTGACAATAACAATAGCAATAACCGGCCAAAATCGATCAGTTAAAGTTAGCGTTAAGTTATGACGTCATTACAACCGTGGCTAAAATGGTGCAACGCAAATGTTGCTTAACCGGGGATTTACACCCTTAGGGTGTGTTGCACCATGTAACTATAACAATAACCATGCCGTCAAATCCCCGGTTAAGCATCATTTGCGTTGCACCATTTTAGCAACGGTTGTAATGACGTCATAACTTAACGCTAACTTTAACTGATCGATTTTGGCCGGTTATTGCTATTGTTATTGTCAAATGAACTGTCAACTTCACATTCAGCTACAAATTGTTTGGAAAATATTATTATATTTAGTCTAAAACCTTATTATGGCTTTAATTCGTGATATTCTGTAGGAATCCAGTTCTTCTGATGACGACAGTGATAACAGCGTACCCGAATTTCAAGAGAAAAAAAGTATATCAACCTCGAATTGATCGATTTCGAAAATGGGATGATCTTGAATTTTTGGTCAGATTTCGGATTTCCAAGGGCTTTACTAGGGCGCTAGCTGCTCATTTAGGACCCTTGCTGAAAAGTAGGACCATGAAGTAAGTACCCATCTATTATATGTAGTTACTAATATAGTACTCAATCTTATAATAATAACTAACCTATTGTGATGTGTGAAAACTTGATATCGATATTAGTTGTACAATTGCTGCTGCTTATTGGCCTATTATAATAATAATAATATTTATTTTTTTCAGGAATTTCACAATTACTCCTGAGCAACAAATAGCGATGGCCCTAGAATTCTATGCATGTGGCTCATTCCAACGTTACATCGGGGATGCTGCAGGTGTCCATAAATCGAGTGTGCGTCGGATAATACATGAAGATAATACATGGAGAAATAATAATAATAATAATGGTATTAATTAACAATTAAAATCAATATTACTAATATAATCCCTCGAGGGGCCCTACCACCAGCGGGCCAGATGTATTTAGTATGAATATTATTTAATAAACACAATTTTGTAAAAAATAAATCTTTTATTTGCAAACTTTTATACAAAACCCTAATATAAAAATTCCTTATTTGCACTTGTCCCATTTTTTTGTCTTGAAGAATATCAATTTGTAGTTGAAGTTTCATTAATTCAAAGCTAATGTTTTTCTTCATTGTGTCTCATAAGCTGCTCGTGAAGTTATTTTTGTTGGCTGATGGCCACAATCACAACTTAACGGGCGCGTTCCACTAGACGCTCAAAACGATCAAAATATCATACTTTGATCGTTGTGAGCGTTGTGAGCGTCTAGTGGAACGCGGCCAACATCACAATCTTATGTCGTAGAGCCGAAACGCCAGAAAGGCTGACACTGCTGACAGCTAGTATTTTGTGTTGCCATATCAAAATATGTTACCCATACATTTTTAAGGAAAAATATGGAACCTTAAATTTGCAACCCTATTAACTTTGACAATCACGAACAATTTCACGGTGCAACACACAATTGTTAAATATTATTGTCACCGTTATTGTTACCGCTAAAGTTAACTTTGACGAAAACTATAACAGAGCCTACGGTGCAATCCACCCTAAGTTTGCACTCGTCGACCGTTACGATTTAACAGCTAACGGTACTGTAGACAAAAAAGTAATAAAATAATTTCACTAACTTAAATAACAAATTACGTTTGCCACTGTGTAAAACATTTTCTATTTTAGTCATTGTAGCGACAAAAATCAACGAACGTAAAATAAATCAATAGAAAAATAATTTAACGAAAGTAACATCAAAATCAACAACAAACTCAAGAATGCACGCGCCGCACGGGACCTCAAAAATACGCGACTAGCGTTGCTGTCCGTACTAAATGAGCTGCGGTATGAGGAGCGGGACGGGAGGTAAGTGCAAACTTAGAGTGAACGCGTAGTAAATTGACTTACATGGTACCATGAACGCATCACTCCGCACGCGTAACGTAGACGAACGAAGAACGGTTGTCTGTCCGGCGTGACGTCGCTGGGCGGCGAACCTCGAGATTGAAGCGCGAAGGCAAGGTCGCGACTGCATCCAGGGTCGCAAGCGTGGGCAGGCGGATGGGAAAACGTGCCGCGCGTGACGTGGCGTGATCATGCAAGATGCCAGCAGTAGCAGTAGAACACGGTGAATCCTTGGGATCGTCTACCGGTTGAGACGGCCAGTAGACACTAGAGAACTAGCCCTTCGGACATCCCGTCCAAAGCAAAACCGTCGTGGCGTGACGTGGCGTGGCGTGGTGCACGCTCCGGGGGAGAGCTCCTCGACGTGGATGTCATCGGCACCTGGAGACGATGCAGTCCATCCTGGCTAATGATCTCGCGTTCGCGAAGCGGGAGGAGTCCCGGTCCATCACGTAGAAATGAAGTTATGTGAAACGCGGTCGTGAAGTTCTAAAATGGCGGCGGCCCCATGGCGCGCCGTACGATGAAATACGGAATAAATACTCTAGATTACATCAAAGGAGAGCGGGTGGCGACCCAGCCTGATTAAAGACGATTAAACATTGCGAGAAGCGTACTCGCTACTAAACAAAAACTCAGGCAAAACTGTACATTTTCAAAGGAACATGGCGGCAGCCATGCGGGGCCTTGCCGTCTAAAATGAGCCGGTCAGTCGTGCAGGACGACACGCGTATCCTGCGCGAGCGCTTGAGCCGAACTGATTCAACAATTCGTTCGATGTCCTCGGTCGATATCCGAAACCGTACATCGTTCAGTAATCACAGACTACTAAATCATTCAACAGCCACAGACTTCAGTCAATATAATAATTTACGATAATTGATATTATTAAAACGTTTATACTAGAAATGTTACTAATATTTTTCTATGCGAAAATATATGAGTACGTCTTAGAACGGATGTTTAATTGCGGAGAAATAAATAAAAATGTATTACCATAGACAAACGTCTGGGCGAATGTGTTGATATCCAAAACGCAATAAACACCGATCTAGTCTATGCTTTTGAATGAAACTTATGTTGTCAAAATATTATTAATTGGATTATCACGAATCTCTAATCTAATGTAATATTCAGAAAGAAGATTTTATGACGATTCCAAAGATACCTATAATGTCTACATTCTGTTCGGTGGTTATCGAACAGTTCCTATATGAGTGTCATCGACATTGTTGAATGTTCAAAATGTAATAATTAGACCAATATAGCGTTAAATTATGAACTGAAAGCTATTTTAGATTGTACCAAGCTATGCCAATCTATACTAATATTATAAAGAGGAAAGCTTTGTATTTTTATATTTTTGTATTTTTGTATGTTTGCAACGAATAAACTCAAAAACTACTGAACCGATTTTCAAAATTCTTTCACCATTAGAATGCCACATTATTCATGAGTAACATAGGCTATATTTATTACTAGAAAAAATTAGGGATCCTTGCTAAAACATCAGTAACGTGAACCAAAGTGTGAAAAAATTTGCTTAAAAATTTCTTTCATCGCATACGCTGCGGAAACTATTGATGATAGAACAAAAAAATGTTCTACAATATTATAGAACATATCAATATCTACAAAAAACCTCGCGATACTATATGTCCAACTATTGTCGTTATGTCACTATAACCACTTTTTACATTTTAAAAGTTAATAAAAAAGATGACCAAAATCAGATCATGAAAACCATACCTTCGTATTAATCCTTATCCAAATAAATCATTTCATATTCAAAACTGTTTCAATACATATAGATAACTTTTTGAATTACTCAAATCGGACATTCCATTCGGAAGATATTACGTAGTAAAGAAACTACGTGACAACGTGATTGTACGAGTAGTACAATCATCACCGGCCCCGCGCACTATGGGAAAGCCCCATACAAAGCCATCTCAAAACTCCTTGACACGAAAGTTAATGTTACGGGATAAAAATAATAAATTAATATACTATAGTAAATGAAGTTTAGTTACCAGATATTTTTATTTTATTTTATTCACTAAACAAATGTATAATGGGCGTCAAATCTAACTCATGTTTGAAAACATGATATTGACACAATACGTTACTACATTTCAATGCCTCGCTACGCGAAAGTTTTGATATTAATATATAACTATTATGTATTTTTGGAATGCTTATAATCTCCTCATATTTATTGATACTAAATATTATACATATTAGTTTAATAAAGTAAAATTAAATGACATAGTTTAACAACATATATTTTTAGGGTTAATTTTTCTTCCACAAGACATTTACCTGTTGCCGATGCTTGCCGATGTCGAGATATTTATTGCATTATAATCTTTATACCTTACTTTACCTACGGAAGAAAAAAAATTTTGCGCCTACTTGCGCCTTTTCTGGCACGGGCCCAAAATATATCGCGAGATAAAAATGTAATTTTTTCAATTGCCGTTTATTCCTTATAAAATACGAGTAGCATTTATGACTAACTATTTTCAAAAGTAAATTTACATAAGAAATACTCAGCTGTGTTTTTTTTGTTAGTAAAGTACCTATCTATCAACCACACAAAACCACGGATTGGACTGTGTGCTCAATGCATATGCTCAGGAGTTACGGTCTGGGGGTGAAACTGAGGAGGCTATTATCATTAATATGATACGAAATGCATCAAAAATTTCTTCGATACGTTTTTTTTTTTATTTTGTTGAACTTCGAATTTGTTTGGTGGACATAATTTATTTATTAATAAAGTTTCAAGCATAACCATTACTAACATAAGTGCAAAGGTCAATCTGAAGGACTTGTTAGAACATACTGTGGCACGTATATTATTGATTTGATTCAGTTTATAAAAACGGTTTAAAAATCTGGTAAAAAAGCGGTTTAGGGATAAACTGGGACTGCATATTGATAAACCTCGACAAGGCTTAAGAAGTAGTAAAGATTGAAACACAGCGCGGAGATTTTTTCAAAATTACTCTTGCTCTGCGAATATTACATTTATATTGTAGACGCAAAACTTATAAAACGAATGTATGTACTCGTAATATTACAAACTATGCCATCTGGAATGGCTATACTTCGAATCCATATACATATATCAAATTTAAGAAACCACTCGGAAACGACCAGCTGTGGCAAGGAGGGGTCAAAAAATCATGAAATTAGTGTGACGTAATTTATGGATGGCCCCTTGTTATGAACGAAAATCTATAGGATTTTGCAAAATAAATGTTTCTTTCTTTTTTCTTTCTTTCAAAATGTTTTATATATATGTTTAGGTTTTGTTTTATATTATTTATAAGTTAGTTTTATGTAATTTAAAAAAATCATGCGTGAAATAAAAATATATTCACATAAAAACTAGGACATTTTTTTTGTTCTATTTTTAAATTAAATAATAAAGTTTAAATTTAAAATTAAGTATAATTATATAAAACCTTATATATCCAGGTATACGTGTGCAAAATTATAGCTCATTTCATTTTAAAACAACGGAGATGTGAAGTTTTGAGACGAAACATACGTGATTTTCCCATAGTGCCGCGGCCGGACAGCTCGCGCATGTTCCGCGGATCCCGATTATGTAACATGGGGAGGGGAGGGGAGTGGAGTGGGAGCGGGAGCGGGAGCGGGAGCGATAGCGGGAGTGGGAGCGGGAGCGGGAGCGGGAGCGGGAGAGGGAGAGGGAGAGGAAGAGAGAGAGGGAGAGGAAGAGAGAGAGGGAGAGGGGGAGGAGGAGGGGGATGGGGAAGGGGGAGGGAGAGTGAGAGGGAGGACACGGAAATAAGAACGGCTGTACCGATTTTAATGATCTCTGATTTGTTACATTCTTAGGCGATACGAAGTTCGCCGGGTCAGCTAGTACTAGAATAAACAAGAATGATGGAAATCCATGCATTTCATTGTATTTTAACCAAAAGTAGTAAGTATTTACAAATACGCTGCTACAGTATGTACAGATTTTAATCCCGGACATTCTCCTGGGATGATTTGGACGGATACATTCCACTCTAACCGATGCTTCTTTCTTTTTCTTCTTTCTATTTTGGCAGGTAATCCATCAGTAATGTTTTTGGTGTCACTAATGTCCATGGGCGACGATAGCTTACCATCAGGTGGATCGTCAGCTCGATCGCCGGCTAGAAGTAACCACCAAGCTACCAACCTGAGCCCTCAACTCCTCCTCCTCCTGTCTCCGAACCACATCAGCATCCGGCGGCCGTATGGACTTCACATTGGTGATCCGGATAGTGGGCGCGCGCCCCCCGCGCAGCATGCGCACCTTGCCCGGCTGCATCTTGCGGGGCTGGGGCTGGGACATCGTGGGATTAACTGGAATAGTAACGGGTCACTGGTTAGTTTATACACCTTATAATGTTGGTTATCTATACTAGTGATGGGCCGACTATGGGTTTTGCCGATCAGCCGACTAGCCGACTAGTACTAAAAAATTGCCGACTATTCGGCCGACTAGTCGGCAATGCCGATCATCCTTACTTCGATTAAATTTTTACTCTTTACCACCATAATTCATCCTATTGTGCGAGATAACGGTAGAAATGTTTCAAAAGCTATCGATGACTCCTGTTTTAAAGTAGCACCCTGTTTTATACATACACTAGCTGTTGCCCGCAGCTTCGCATACGGAAATTGTTTTACCTTATTTGTATCTCTTGCAGAAGGAAATTTAAAAAACGGTGAATTTATATTGAAGTACTTATATTTAGTAATTTATATACTGAAACCCACGATAAAATCACAAAGGATTCCTCCAGGAACGGGTTTTGAAAAATAAGCAATATTCACATTAATTTGTATTGTTTTCAAAATTTTGAACAACTGAAAAATATATGTTCCATAAATTTAAGCAAGGAACATTTGTTGCTTTGAAGCAAATCAGTTGATGTTTTAAAACTATTTCATACAAACTTTCATCACGTTTTAATTTTAATTTTCCGGGATAAAAAGTATCTTAAAATATGACTCGGAGTATTAGTAACAACTTTATCAATTTTCATCGAAATCCGTTCAAGGCTTTTCATGTGATGCCCGGAGTGCCCGGACAGACAAACAGACTGACAGACAATAATTCTGAAAAATATATTTTTGTGCTCTACCACGTTATTGAAGTGCCCCCTAATCAAAATATATAAAAAAAATATTCAATGTACAGAAAATTTGCCCTTTGAGTTTTATTATAGTATAGATTGGAATTATCGATCAAAGAGGCGTTGAAGCAAAATCAAGGCGCATTGTCACTCACTTCAATATTTTTTTTTGTTATTATCTGATTTATTAAAATAATAAATCTAGTTAACTATGTTGATTTTGTAATTTTGGAGTTTTCTTTAACTTTATTTTTAGTAGCGAAAATAAATGCCGACTATTCGGCCTTTTTTGCCGACCATTCGGCGAATAGTCGGCGACTAGAAAACATGCCGAATAGTCGGTTTTCCCGACTAGTCGGTTGTAGTCGGCCCATCACTAATCTATACTAATATTATAAAGAGGTAAAGTTTATTTGAGTTTGAGACGTTGTAGGGGATAGTCTCTGGATCTACTGAATCCATTTTGAAAATTCCTTTACCAATATAAATCTACATTGTTTGTGAGTGTCATAGGCTATCGGATTTTTGGAAATTCATCCCCTAAGAGGTAAAAATAGGGGTTGGAAGTCATATTATATAGTTTGACAACCAAGGAAGTATCGTCTGGCAGCATGATGAAGTATACTGTAAGGTCTTGTCAGTAAGTCTGAGATGCCATGTCTAAACCTATCATTAATGTCATGTTAAAGTTAACCCACCCTGGTCAACCTTCTCATACCTAACCTTCAGGAAATATGTAGAGAAAGAGAAGAACAGAGAGATATATGGTTTATTTTTTATTTACATTTGAACAGGGTTCAAAGTTCAAACAATAATTATGGTTGATATTCATGATATGCTCATAATAAATTATCTTTGATAAATATAATCTGCCTCTCTTAAATTTTACATGGTAAATCTCCATACAGTTGACAAGGATAAGGATAATTTACCTCTCATTAATTTGATTAACTAGGATGTAGTGACTTAATTGATTTTGATTAAGCTTATTCTTTTTTGTTTGCAAGACTTTATACATTTTTATTTTTGGAAATTATACACGAAAGCAGCATAAATGATGATAGATAGATCAGATAGCCAAATGCCAGTGTTGTAAAGTTTGAAAAGTTTATTATACGTTTCTGATAATTATCTTGATAACTATCACCATAATTTTATTATCAAAAGGCATATTTATCTTGATAATTTCAAACCTTGCCTTTGAAGGATAGTAACTCTGATATAGCATCATCATAAAAGTTATTCACAATGTGAAACTTCTCAGTCTGTGTTGGAGTGACTATTTGCAAGTGTTGCTGGTAAGAAAAGGAGCTATAGGTACGGTACTGCCAAGTCAAACCATATGGAAGTGCTCCACCTCTGTATAGATACATTGAACAGCTTTTTGCAACAATTGAGACATAACAAAGTACCTATACTGCAGATGTAAATGCTAGAAACCTAAGGTTCAAATATAAATATGCAAAGATTTTGAACATTTTGATTTTGAACAATGAAAGATTTCATTTGAACATACAGATTTTATTTTGTTCTGTTAGGGATATATATTATTATTCAATACTTGGTTGTTAGTTAGGCAAATAAAGTAAAGGTTTCTATTACTTACGGAGTACTTAGAGTACTTACGTATTATTTGGGTTTAAATAAATCAAGTTATAAATAATACTTACGATCAGAGATCCGGATATTATATGAATGTAAATATTGACCATATTCTTTGTTTATAGGATACATTGTTACCTATTTTACTTAAATAATAATGTGATAAAACCTAAAAATGTTTTAAAATTTCAAACAAAAAATTTAACAACGTGTTAAATGCGCATTACGCAACAGTTTTGATTTTTTTTTTCTAGAGAAAAACTGAAAAACACGTATAGAATGACCGCGAAAATTCCACCTTCAGTTGTGTCAATTTAAGTTCTTATTAAATATCGTGTCGTTAAATTCTAATCCAACTCTATCAGAAATAATATAAGCAGGTTTACAAAAATAATTAACTAATTGTGGCATATTAGTTAGTGTTTAAGTCATTAAAACTGTTTTCTGAGAACTTAAAAACACAGTCTATTGTAAACAGTGGTGGGTCGGCCATTTGCTTCGTGTGACAGTGTTTTAGGTCCGTAATTACATCCTCTTTTATTTCGTATTTAAAGTTAATGATTAGGATTAAAAATATGCACAAACGAAAGAGCTAATTATCCTTTACAAAATGAGTCATAGTGATAAAGTGAAACGTACCTGTGATTGTTGCAGATCGCCATTCTGTCACCGGAGACCTCCACTGTGAAACCACCAAAAATTACAATGGCGGCCGTTTGAGTGCGTCTACCTACGAAGACTATAATTTGTGACGAAGTTTTTATGCAAAGATAATTCAAGTAGTAATTTTGAAAAACTGAATTAATATTTAGATAACGTTTAGTGAATAGTTTAGGTGTTACAACCTCGAAATGTTATATAAACCTTTTTAAATCACTCAAATGATAACGTGGTCTGTTTCCGCTAGTCGCTGTCATAGCGCCGTCTCTTTCTTTCTCACGCACATAGACGGAGCACAGCTTTCCGTCGTGCTTCTTCGTAGGCAGTCATTGGAACATCCGTTCAATGGCTGGCGGACAAGAAAAATGGTATTTTACAAAAGAGCAACTACAGAATTCCCCAAGCAGAAAATGCGGTTTAGATGCAGATAAAGAGTTAGCATATCGCCAGCAGGCTGCGAATCTAATCCAGGATATGGGACAGCGGCTCCAGGTGTATCCTTTTTAAACGTGACTATCCAATGTTTTTGTCGAGTCATGTGTGTAAAACGTGTGTAAATGAGGTTTTAGCATCTCTGTGCAGTGTTTTCGTTAATGAAATCGGTGTTAGTTCGTGTTGAAATGTGTGTTGGACGTGTAAAAGTGTTCGGTGGTGATAAATGGTGTGCTGGAGTATGACGAAACGCAGCTAGGTTGGCGGCGTCACTCCGAGTCACTTTCGCTTGGATGTGTGGGATTTCCCGCGTGTACAGTCGATTTCTAAAGGTAAGGTGAAATTTCTTTGTTACTCGAGAGATGATTTAGCGAAGAGAAGGATGATTTAGGTTATGCTCGCGTGCGTCGTGTTTTTAGGTCAGTTCAGTGCTCCTGACAGTTGACCGCGCTTGCGCTGTGACGCAGGCATCGTCGCTAAACTGCCGCTAAAATTAACCGTCTTTTGCACCATAGAAATTGCGCGTCTCGCAAAAATTATTACACCTCTTCCGCGTAGTGCTATCTGATTAAATTAACGGCTTCTGACGTAAATAAAACGCACGATAACGTAGTGTTATGTTATATTTGTATGCATTTCATTCATGCAAGCTGCCTCCGTGCGTAGGAAGTGTTTTTCAAAACATTCGGTTTATCTATGACAGAGAACTCTGTTGTCAATAGATTAGCAGTGGAGAACATTTTCTTTGATAATCATAGTTCATGACATAAGTTAGTATTGATACAAAGTTATCAGCAAAGTAGAAAACATGAATTATTTTTAAAACCTGCAAGCCAACTGAAAAGAGTGATAACTTATGTTTAACATTATTTGCTGTTTGTTAATACTTTAAAAAATAATTTCGAGCTTCTCATTAAAGTCAAAATATCATCTACGAGTATCCTTGACACATGCACACCATTTGAACAGGTCTCTTCTCACAGAAATAGTATGAGTGAATTGGAAATTCAAAGAAAAATAATTTTCATTTAATTAAAGAATAGAAGATTCCAGGCCAAAGACTTAAATAATAGTGTAGAAACATAAAGCATAGTGTAGGAGTATTTTTTTTTTTTTTTTTTAAATCCTGGTAGTGTTACTAAGAAGTTACTGTCTGTGTGAAGCTATAAGGCTTCTAGGGCCAACGGCTTCTATCCATCTTCAACCTGTTTATAGAACAGAAATATGTTTAGAACATTCCACACACATAGCTATTAAGCAGCGTGTTCTTTGTTTAAAAGCCGTTAGTTACTGTTTTTGTCCTGGTCTTAGAGAACAGTTGCTTTTGATTGTTTAAAAACAGCTTATTGTTTGTGATTGTTGATTTATCTGTATACTTGGTATACTCATATTCTTGGTAATGTCAGTATTAAGGATAAAGGGTTTTAAAACTGTTTATTTTAATAACTATTTATTGAAATGTTTACTCGGTATATCAATTTTACGGTATCATCAGCATACTCTTATTCTTGGTAATGTCTGTATACGGAATAACTGATTAAATGAATGCTTAGTTATGCACTTTATGCAATAGGAATAAAGGTGATATCCTGTTGCATTTGAAATAAATATATTATTCCTACGTCGCGAAGAATACTTCGTATCACGAATAAATGGCTTCTCTCAATAAATAGTTATTGTGGCACGGATACATTTGTGGTATACCAATAAATAGTTATTGAAACTGTTTATAGGTCTACCCTGAAGGAACAGATCTATTTTCTAAGTAAAACATTATTAATATTTCATCAATATTTTATCAATATTGAAAACTGTTGACAAAGTTTCATCAAATTCATTAGTCATTTTAATTAATGAATAATAACATCTTGAACACCTGTAAATATCATTAAAGCAAACAAATATTTAATTTGTAATAACTGTTTATTTGTTTGTGTGTTTCACATAGATGAGTCAGAGTCGGATATATCATGTTAGTACATATTAATGTCATATTTTATGTCAATAATGTCAAATTCAAACTCATTTATTAATGTGGGAATTCTGTCAATACACATAAGAATGTAATTTTTTTAAACTGCCATTTTGGAAAGGTGATGTGGAGGAAATGGCAAAAGAAACTTCTCAGCACAGCTTTTAAATTAGTAGAAAGTGTTTAAAATGATCTATGTTAGACTGGATGTGGTACATTTAGTCCAGGGGATATTGTCATTCATATATATGTTTATACTGTAGTGCCCTTTGCCTACTCAAAAATTGGCAAGTTTGCATCTAAAAATATATTACCTTTTTGGTAAACAACCTGTCTGCTTTTGGTATTGCTGATGTGTACGGACAAGTGGCCATTCACCATGTGGCTTGGCTGCTGGTTACATTGAAAAATAATAGTTATGAAATCTTGAAGGTCAAGCACACAATGTTGTGTTTTATCTATGCTGTCTCTGAATACAAGATAACCTTTGTGTTAGTTGTATGGATTTGCCCAGAGTCATAAACACTAAACAGGAAACCTTGTTGAAATGTTACATTGTTTCATATTCAAATTCCAATTCATTTATTTGCTCGACAGTAGGTATATAACCAACTCTATCTGAGACAGGTATACAATATAAAATAAATATCCTAACATTATTTTGTCAATGTCTTAAAATTCATCATAATTATGTCCTCCACATTCCACCATAAGGCATGCAAATTTCATTGTAACAATAATTTACATTTAAGTATCTCTGTTATCAGTTTATATTGAAGTTATCAAATTACCTGAGAATTTGTTTTTAGTAAGGTTGTGAACCTTCTAACTTATGAAGCCTGCCTGGATAGCTACTACCCTCTAACTTGAGTCACCTACCAAAGTACTTGTCATGTACTGGCTGGGGTTTGGGAGCCAGGTCTGTCTTTCTTCTCTCTCCTTGGCCAGCAATGCATCAGTGATGTCTTTGGTGTCACTGATGTGACACAATAGACAATAGCTGCTTACAATCAGGTAGATCTGCTCAATTGTCAGCTTTTCCCAAAGAATTCCTATTATTTAAGCCATTCAAATCAGTATGATGCTGTAAGTGAAAGTGCTGAAATGCAAGATTGGTGTAATTGTTATTTTTATGCATCATTGGTTTACTGTTTGCGCTATTTGTATGGTGACCTTGACAATGATTTTTAATGAAGTGGCAATTTCCGTTAACATTTAGATTAGATATTTTTTAGAGAGTTGTAACGAAACTATTGTAATATTTACTGAATTAATATTTATTTTTTACTATATGTAGGTATGTACCTATATTCTTAAAATCTAATAAGAGTGCATTGAAATTCATTTATTCAAATAGATACAGTAAGCACTTTTTAGGGTTCCGTAGCCAAATGGCAAAAAACGGAACCCTTATAGATTCGTCATGTCTGTCTGTCTGTCTGTCTGTCTGTCTGTCTGTCTGTCTGTCTGTCTGTCTGTCTGTCTGTCCGTCCGTATGTCACAGCCACTTTTTTCCGAAACTATAGGAACTATACTGTTGAAACATGGTAAGTAGATGTATTCTGTGAACCGCATTAAGATTTTCATACAAAATAGAAAAAAAAAAACAATAAATTTTGGGGGTTCCCCATACTTAGAACTGAAACTCAAAAATTTTTTTTTCATCAAACCCATACGTGTGGGGTATCTATGAATAGGTCTTTAAAAATTATATTGAGGTTTCTAGTATCATTTTTTTCTAATCTGAATAGTTTGCGCAAGAGACACTTCCAAAGTGGTAAAAAGTGTGTCCCCCCCCCCCTGTAACTTCTAAAATAAGAGAATGAAAAAACTAAAAAAAATATATGATGTACATTACCATGCAAACTTCCAACGAAAATTGGTTTGAACGAGATCTAGTAAGTAGTTTTTTTTTAATACGTCATAAATCGTAAACCGCAATTTACCTCGATCAAAGTTACAACGAACTTCAAGAACTTTTATATTATGTTACTTGCTACTACGGAACCCTTCATGGGCGAGTCCGACACGCACTTGGCCGCTTTTTTTATGTTTTAAGGAAATTGTAAAATTGACTTAAATAATAATATAAAACAAAAAATGGTTAGACCATTTACAATGCATTAAGCAAATTTTCGATTTTAAATTACCCATACAAATATTTTTAGCGTAGTGGAACACGCCGAGTATAAACTAGGTTGATAATAAAGTAACGTCAGAGTTCAATAACGGTTCGACTCAGGACAATCACACCTGCCGTTTCCAACATTTAAATAACTTTTAAAGTCCTTTACTGACTCACCTCGTGCCGTTAAAATACGTCATTGCAATGCGAAGTCGCATCGTAATGCAGCCTGCAGTCTGCACATTCACGAAGTAGATTGAAGTTGAGCAAAGACAAGAGTTTAGAGCCACTTCGAATGACTTCGTACGTCCTGGCTTAGCTTCGGGCAATTTCCAATTATCGCAAAGGCGCGGTAATATCTGGTTCCTGAAGGTTCCTAAAGTTTATCGAGTGTAGCGAATCGTTCGGCTGCTAGCGATTAACCTTCGTATTCCTTGAATAACTTCGAGGAGTAATGGACTCATAATAAGACACCGTGTCGCCCTCGTGTTTTTTTCTTAATTTCCGCATAACCGCCAGGTGCACACGCTTGATGGCGAGCGCAGGTCACTGACCTGTGTAACCCTGTATGGTTGTCTGGCATGAGACATGGGTAAACCTACGTTACATCTACTTAAATGTAATTTTAGCGTTTCGATTTTTTTTAAACCGACAAACCTGCTGATGTGTAAGTTGTAACTAGGGATTGCAATCCGGTGCCATTTTCAATCCGGCCGGATTTTACCGGATTTTCACCAATCCGGTCGGATCCGGCCGGATCCGGCCGGATTGGTCACGTGGTCAGAATTTTTCTTTCTTGTTCTAATAAACACTGTTTTTAAGGGAAAAAATTTTTTTGGATTATAAAGGAACGCCAGAAATGCCAAATATATATACCAAATACTCGCACAGGTCAAGTCAGGTAGCACCTAATGACAATTATCTATACGAAAATCATGTCGAATTTCCATGTCACACCCGTACGGTTGTTGTTGACGGCACTGCTCTCGAAGTTGTAGACGAGTACATTTACCGGGGACAAGACGTGATCCAAATGGGTAAGTCCAACTTCGAGAAAGAAGATACCTACTCATAGAATCCAACTCGGATGGGCTGAGTTTGGGAAACTGCATCATATCTTGTAGTCCAAACCACTGGCTCAGTGCCTGACGTCGAAGGTGTTTGAGCAGTGAGTGGTGCTTCACTATTGGCCTAATACACAAGCTTACAGTCGTCCAGCGGGCTATGGAACGAGGTATGCTCGTTATATTTCTCTACGCGATCGAATCATAAATGATAAAATCCATAAATGCAGGGTGCATTTACCGACATAGCTCAGAGAATTAGCCGACTGAAGTGGCCATGGGCTGGCCATATAGTTCTAAGGACCGATAACCGTTGGGGAAGAAAGATCCTCGAATGAAGACAAAACGCCTCGGTAAAAGGAGCACAGGACGCCCCCCGATCAGGTGAATCGACTACCTGAAGAAGACAGCGGGTATCCGCTGGATTCAGAAGGCTCAGGATTGGTCTGTGTGGCGTATATTAGGTGAGTCCTGTGTACAGCAGTGGACCTTTAAAAGCTAATGAATGGAATAAAAGGAAAGTTTTGAGGTTTTTTTTGTCATAAATAAACTCAAAAACTATTGAACCAATTTCAAAATATTTTACACCAATCAATAGTTTATTATATTATTATACCTGCGCCTGGATGTAAACCATCCGACACCTGTAATTTTAATAAGAAGTAGAACAGATTGTCAATATAAATTGTCTTCAAAAAATTTACCAATTGCTATATTTTTGCCCCTTTATTTTCTTTAAGAAGGAAGAAAGACACATCTATAAATGCTTAAAGGGGTTTTTCAGTTGTGACACTTGTCATGTTATCGTGCATTAATTGAAATACACCTAGGTAATAGGTATAGGTGTAACCTACATCCATTTAGGGCAAAATTACATATTATAAACAAAAGTAATAGTAGCAAGCAAGCAACAACCCATAATTGTCCCACTGCTGGGCTCGGGGTCTCCTCTCACAATGTGAAGGTTAGGCCATAGTCTACCACGCTGGCCAAGTGCGGATTGGTAGACTTCACACACCTTCGAGAACTTTTATCGAGAACTTTCTGGTGTGCAGGTTTCCTCACGATGTTTTCCTTCACCGAAGCAAGTGATAATTAACATGTAATACGCACATAATATTTGAAAATTAGAGGTGCGTGCCAGGATTTGAACTCGGGCCCCTTCGTTCGGGAGACCAACGTTCTACCGCTAGGCTATCACTGCTAATAGTAACGAAAATATAATTTCACGCTTTTATAACTTTCAATTATTTATCCAATCAGTAATTTTTGTTGTACATTACATCCCTATTAAACGTTAGGAATACCCGATTGCAATACTAGATTAATTATAACATCTATACCAGGCATTCAAAGCATCTACACTGGCAACAGGGTGATTATTTTGCCAAAAATTGGCATGACCGGATCCGGTAAATTTCACCGGATCCGGTATGCGTAAAAAACGCCGGATCCGGCCGGATTACCGGATCCGGTTTTCCGGATTGCAATCCCTAGTTGTAACTTGATGATAAGCGGTAATCGACGACCATGGACGTCAGCTACGTCAAAGATATCGGCGACGCGTTGCCGAACGTAAAATGACATCCACGCTTATAATAATTCCGTTTGCTATTGAAACACGTAGGTATCAAAACAGCACGGTTGATTTTAGAAAGGTGGTAGTTGGCTAAGGTGGCCTATAACTTCTAGGTGTCTGTTCATATTCATAGACTGGCTTGGAGAGGAGAAACACTGAAATACCACAAGATTTAAACCCGGTAATTCAGTTTCTAACAAGTTCCAGTAGTGGACCCCTCGGACCATAACTTCATCCGTTAATCAGCAAGGTGCACTGAGGGCACGAAAGGTTGGCATGGATGGACCTTCAAAGGTTTATCTTCGGTGAAATAGGCTACACAATTCACTTGGTAGACAGTGGCAAGACATACCTACAATTTGAGTCATAACTTATACGAGTACAGTGTACAATCAAATGACCTCAAATTGTCTCAAGGTTGGTTATTCGCGGGGTTATTTTTATTTGTAAGTAGCTTGTATTGTAGGTGTAGCTATAGTGGATGACGGATTTTTTACATTGGTTTTTGTCGGGTATTCTGTATCTTTCCTTCCTTGAAATAAGACAACATATCACAGAATGAAATCCCTCAATTTCTTACTACAATCCTATAGTGTTTCTACCTGTGAAGGGTTCGGATTCCCAAAATATCGATCTCTTTACCGGGTGATACGGCCGCGCTGACGAGTCGTCAATAGTACACGTATAATGAGTCACTTGTACCTATGATCAGTCGTTCTAGAGTCTACTCTTTCTTGTTTATTTCTATTTTCATTGATCAGTGTTGGAAATGAGTGAGTCACAACCATCTGTGCGATACAGCTGAGCGTTTATCAGTGTTTCAATGAATGCAAGGTTTTAATAGAACCATTGTGCACCTAACTAGTAGTAACATTAACCATTGTTGTTTAAAAATGCTCTTACCATATACATAAACGTACATAGACGTCACTAACACTTATGATGAAATATTTAATTGTGACATCATGACATGAATATCTGCCTCGGCCGGGAATCGAACCCGGAACCTCTCGCAGGCAGGGTCAATACCAACTGGATTATTGGTTCTTCATTATTTAGCTGTTTTCGATATTTATTTAGGGTGTTTGGATTGGACATATCATTATGGAGACCATTGAATGATGAATCCCAGGCAATAATCCCTTTTGCGTGCCTCAAGAAATACGGAAGTACCTACTACTGTGTAAGTAACATAAGTTTGCAAGATTATCTGAAAGTTTTACAACATTTCAACAATGTTACGTTGTTTGTACTCCAACCAAATTCGCTTTGGACTCGATGTAAACAAACCATTAAAATTCCTTTGTAGAGTTTTCCCCAACCGATTTGTATTTCGCACACCAAACAATTACTATTACAGAACTAAATAATCAATATAATGTTTGTGACTTCATCCTTTTAGTATTGACCTATAAAAACACAAAACGAGAAAACGTGGTAAAAACCAACATCTTAAATCCACCGTGCATAAAAATTACCGTCGCAAGTATTAAAATAGCAATGAAGGTAGCAACTGTAACAAATAAAGAAATCACTTCAAATTTCCCATTTCTGTGGGAAATCCCGAATAAAAAATTTATAAAAACACTGTTCTATTAAAATACCAATCCACCAATTTTTGGAGTTTTTCAGACACAAACTTAAATTAACTGAATGTTATTTTTTTGCTTCGCCGAATAATCGGTATTTCCAAGTCGCAGTTCTGCTAGTGATTACATACAGTTGCCGAGTTCATCAACATTCATAATAATACGATAGTGATATCGTCAGCTGTTCCTAGAATACAGTCTGTCAACAGTCAACACAAAGTTCATAACACTGAGTCATAGGTACACGCGTATCTACACAGCAGAAGGTGTGTAGATATACGCGAAATAATATGTCGTCTTCATGTAAAATAATCTTAAATTAAAATTTTAAAATGCCCCCAACAGTTTTATGTACCCTTTAGACAAAAAAAAACTACATCAAAATTGGTTCCTCCGTTTGGGAGCTAAGATGCCACAGATACATACTCTTTTTTCGTGGTTAAAAATGAGCAACATAAATGAATATTATGTAGATTGTAGAAGGTAAGATGACAGATTATGACAGAGATGAGGAAATTAGAAGTATTAACTTCAAGGAACTAGAGTTCAAGACAAATGAAGTTGCTCTATGATGTAGCACCGGAAAGATGAATTTCTTCTGTGGTAAAAATTATTTGTTGTGATGTCGATTAAGAGCAAATACCGGCAACTATGGCACTTTATATACCATAAAGTATGGAAGTTAATAAATTACATAAGATTCACATTATCACGGACATTCTAGTAATAATTTACTTGATTTCCTTATAAATACTGGTCTGGACGGGTTGACCAAGTAAACAATTATTAATATGCTAATTTTGTTATAGAATAGAACGAGATGGCGGAGTACTGTGGACGCCCTTTGCCCCACCTAGGGGCCATAGGAAATTAAGTCAAAAGTTAAGTCAATTTTGTTATAGAAACATCAAAGGATTCAAGGATATTAAAAGGTGTTTTATTAATTGCAATTTAAACATTGATCTTAGCAAAACTTGCATTGAAATGATGTTCTTTCTATGTTTTCTTGGATCAATCAATGTTTTAAATTTATTGCGAATTAAGCACCTAACCTGGAGACAAGGAAAAATGTTTCTTTGTCAAAATACCAATTTATATGTAGAAAGCAAGCAAGGACCGGAAGCGTATAAATTAAAAATACCAATATTAGCCTCATCAAACGCAATACAATAGATAAAACCTGTGAATTATCAGTTGCTATCACTTCTTTGAATTCATATAATTTGGAATTGTTTACAATTGACCAATGGATTACAGTATCAAAACATTATCAGTCGTCATGAGTCATGTGTGAAGTGCTCTTTGATATATTATGAGACTACTGGTTGTTGTTGCATCATATTTTTTCATATCTTTTCCTTGTACGTGATATCTTTGAAGAAGCTGGGTAATAATGATAATTATATTACATTGGATTTTTCATGTTGTATGTAGAAATGTTAGCTTGGCATGTTTTGTTTAGTATGATGATGGATTTTTCGCTGTTTTCTTCTCTTTTATAAGATACTTTCTGGAAAAACTGTTGTAATGTTCATTTTTTTTCTTTATTGATGTAGAAATGTATGAATATCGTTTATTAGGATAGTTGATCGGTAAAAGGAGCACAGGACGCCCCCCGACCAGGTGGGCCGACGACCTGAAGAAGACAGCGGGTATCCGCTGGATTCAGAAGCCTCTGTGGACCTCTTAAGGTTGATGGATGGATGGAGGATAGTTGACTGCATATATCATTTAAATGTTGATTTGATTGAGCCAAGATGATTCAAGAAAGTTGATATATGAGGAAAGTGAATGACAGAATAAATGAGATTGAATGATAGGTTTTTTTGTTTTAAATTTTTATATGTTATGATATTAATTGTATATTACCACGTGTCCATGTGTGTTGGATATTTCCTTGACCCCCACCATCAGATCACAGCTATGTATCAACACGGCGATAGTGTACATGCACCGGTTCTACGCGTTCCACTCCTTCACGCAATTCCACAGGAACGCCATAGCTGCTGCCGCGCTGTTTCTTGCTGCCAAGGTCAGTACACTGGTCCACTAACCTTAACGCCTATGACGTGGATGTCTTCAAGAAAAGAGACTAAGCTTTTACTAAGTTAGTGCGCTCAGCGTCTTAAACTACACCTCCACTTACCATCAGGTGGGATTGTGGTTCAAGCATTAAACATATCTTAGAAAAAAATTCTTTTTGAATAAATATTTTTAGCTTATGTATTTATTAGCTGAAGGGTTTACTTCCGCTCCGGATCGTCTGAACACCAAATCTCAACACCAGTGGTCAATTGAGACGAAAATTTTCTCATCTGACTACTGGAGGTCAATTGGGAGCAATTCATTCCTAATCCATCACCAGTGATGGAGTGGGAAATCGATTACCTTACGGTCTTTAGGAAATAACTACGCCCATTATAGGTTGCATTTTTGTGACAGATATTTATTTGGTCTTGAATGTTTTAATTATTTACGTAAATTAGATGATAAATGTCTGCTTATTTATCGGTTACTTATCTGTGTCACCTGATGGTAAGAAATCACCATCGCCTATAGACATTAGAAAAATCATAAAAAGCCGTAGGCTCACGTATGTAATTTCTGGCTCTTACATACTGCGACCGACCACATAAATTCACATCACTTTAGAAGAGTGTAGTCTAACCCTATCACTAGTACATGCATAAGTATCGTAATTAGCCTTACATATAACTAACTATACTTAGTCATACAAATAAGGTACATTTCTTTTCATCACATAAAAACATCTAGGCCGTGCCTCCCGTGGGCACAGGCCCTTATCTCTTAATTTCTTACTTTTCTCCTCGCTTTCTTTCTATTATTAAACATAGTTTTCCAATTGCAGGTAGAGGAGCAGCCCCGCAAGTTAGAATATGTGATAAAAGTTGCCCACGTCTGCCTCCACAGAGGTGAGGGCGTCACCGCGCTCACGTCTGAACATTATCAGGAACAGGTGTGTATATATATTGTTTATATCAATAGCCGGCTAACGAGCTGGCCAGGAGACCAGCCACGCTATGGTAAGTGCCATGGTTATATCTCACACCAGCTGAACCGTACCAACTTCGCTGGGTGTCAAACATTTTTACTTATGATGTGATGAAGTAAAAAATATTATTAATCACAATAACATATAGCCTATGTCACTCAGTAATTAAGTAGCTTTCTAGTGGTAAAAGAATTTTTGAAATCGATCCAGTAGTTTTTGAGCTTATTTGTTACAAACATACAAATCTTTTCTCTTTATAATATTGGTGTCGATATATGTACTTCAGGAACACCAATGGCATTATCGATGCGTTGTTGGCTAAGAAAGAGAGCAGAAAGAATTCACAAGACTTTGAAATATAAATTGGAATAGCTGTAAAAACAAACTGAAATTATTGAATTAAAGGCCACTAAACAGATGAAATCAAAACAATATACATAGATATAATAATGGCAACAGTATTCAGCAACAATATTATAATATTTATAATCCGTATAGAATATTCCACAGTTATAGTCAGAAGACCCTGTAATCTATCCAGGTTTATCTAGATGCAATTGTACGATAAACGACTGACAAAGGTTATTGTAGTGTAATCTTTTCGCAAGGATTTTATTCGAGGTCGTCTTAAATTATTGTTCTGAGGAAATGTTAAGTTATTAAGGAACATTGTTATAATCTTTTTATTTCATTTGTTATTGATATTGTTAGAAAACATTTTTTTTTTCTCTTGTGGCGACGATGACGTCACCCTGAATCACGCTATCGAAGTTTTCAAATATCGCTAGTATATATAGAAACGCTCCGACAACATCAGTCGGGGCTCGGCCGCCTCCCAGGCAACACACCTCGCCTGGCGGGAGATCTCCCTTTGCCAAACTCTTTTTAACTGACTTCAAAAAAGGAGGAGGTTTCAATTCAACTGTATTTTTTATGTTTGTTACCTTAGAACTTTCGACTGGGATAACCGATTTTGATGATTCTTTTTTTAATCGAAAGCAGGTGCTTGTCATGTGGTCCCACTTAAATTAGGTCTAGATCGGACGAGTAGTTTTTGAGTTATTTTGAAGTCTGTTTTTTTTATTTGGTAAAATTCATAATTAGTACCAGTAACTAACTATGGCACCTATTGTTTCAGGCCCAGGACTTGGTATTCAACGAGAATGTCCTCCTGCAAACCTTAGGGTTCGATGTGGCCATCGACCACCCCCACACTCACGTCGTACGGACCTGCCACCTTGTGAAAGGTGAGACGCGTCCGTATGGCTCGTACGCGGCGTACGCAAGTGCGCGCGCGGTTAGCGTGTAGGGCGCGTGCGGTCGTGCGATTGGTGGTCTGTGGACTGTAGACTGTTGGGTCTGCGGTGCGTTTGACTGGTTTAAAAAAATTTTGAGAAGTTTTGATGTTTGTAGTTTTTAAATTATTAATAAACTTATGTTGCTACTGATGGTTATTTATTCATTTATGTTTAATCTCAACCTGTTTCGCCTTTTGAAGTGTAAAGAAAAATGTGCTATTTTGAATTAAATATTTATAAATAATAAGACATGTATAAAATCCTAAATATCACTATGAAAACATACTATTTCATTGTATTAAAATAAAATTATAGTAAAGTCAAATGTAATTAGATTAGAAAATATGAAGTTATTAACGCCTACTATAATAGATTAATATTCTTACATGAGGTCGTAGTATTTCTATACTTATATTTTTTTATAAATTTTACAATAAATTGTCAGTCAAACGCATCTTTTAAAACACAACGCCACCAATTTGCATTATAATTGTACAAAAGACTGACCGCGCGACCTTACTGGATGACAACGGCCAAGTATGAAATTTTCCCAATCGTATGAGGTATGTTAATATAAAACGTTCGTTTGTGTGTCATGTTCATGTCCCTCCATCACTAGTGGTAGTATAAATGCAATATTTCTTAATAAATTGAAAACATTTTTCATGTGGGTAGTCAGAAATTTTGTATAGGGAGGGTAGTTTTCATTTTTGGCGACTAGGATTATTACTTTAGGTAAAGATTATAACCTTAACATAATTATATTGTATTGAATTATTTTCTTATGTACACGGTTATATATTTTCAGTGATTTATTAAGGAATATTTTACTAATTAGTAATTTCTCCCCTATTTTGAATTTAATTGAAGCCTTAAAATTCGCACGCTTATTATATTTAAATGTTGATCCCTATGTTGATAACCTGATTACGTATATAAATCTAAATTCTAATCCGAGATTATTATGTTTAATTAATCGAATAACTCTTCTTTAGCAAAGTATTTTACGTACTACAATCAACCACTCACATTTTAAGGATAGGTTTTAGATAGGTAGATAGATATATGTATACTCGTAGATAGGCGATTTGGAATCAGCTGACGGATAAAATTAAACACACGTTACAGTAACTCGATGTCAGTTCTGACTCTACTCATCAAGCATTCAAATATGTATTTGAATAGCTAAGATGAATTTTATTATGGAAGTAATCATTTTACACTTCATTAAATTAGCAGTAAGTATGGAAGTGTTAAGTGAGTTAGCAAGTAATTTAATGTTTTAATTTAGTTAGAAGTAAGCTTTGTCTTAATTGACAAAGGCGAAATAGTCGTAGTTTGTCCGCCCCACCTTAACCACGATCTGTACTATCCTGTAGTCTACAAACAATTCAAAAAAATAATCATTAAAAACCCCATACAACAAACAAATATACAAGAATATAGACAAGTAACGACTGTGTATTCCAGCGTCGAAGGATCTCGCGCAGACGTCGTACTTCATGGCATCGAACAGTCTGCATCTGACGACGATGTGTCTTCAGTACCGGCCCACCGTGGTGGCTTGCTTCTGTATACATCTCGCCTCCAAGTGGAGTAACTGGGCGGTGAGTCATCGTTTCTTCCTTTTCTTCTCTCTTTCTTGGCCGGCAACGCATCAGTGATGCCTTTGATGTTGCTGGTTTCCATGGGCGACGATAGTTACTTACCATCAGGTGGATCGCCAGCATGTCCCTCCATCTAGTGGTAGTATAAATGTAATATTTCTTATTGTTTGTAAATTTCACAGGTTTATGTGGGTAGTTTGTAGAAATTTAAAGAAATTTTGTTTGGACCTATAATTGAAATGACACTTGATTGTAATTATTTTGTGCATGACAATTTTAAAATGTAAAGATTTTCATTTTGTTGGTGCAACTTTTAAAATATATAAATAGTCTGCACATTTGCATAAGGAGGGTAGTTTTAATATTTGGCGACTAGGATTGTTACTTACAGATTCGACACACCTCTGAGATCGACAAACCTTTTAATTCGACCTTACAAACTCTAGGCTGTGCAAGTTTCCTCACTGTACAGTAGTTGTAAGTAGACACGACAGTTCCGTGCCCTACAGTGCCCTAACTGTCCGTCCCCCAGATCGCCCAGTCGCACGAGGGCCGGCAGTGGTTCACGTACGTGGACCGCACGGTGACGGCGGAGCTGCTGAAGCAGCTGACGGCGGAGTTCCTGCACATCTTCGACAAGTGCCCCTCGAGGCTCAAACGGAAGATGATGACCATGTCGAATAACAGTGAGTTGGTGTAACAAAGTTCTTTTGGATGAGGTCGAAAAATCTTAAACTAGTATTATAAAGCTGAAGAGTTTGTTCGTGACCGCGCTAATCTCAGGAACTACTGGTTGGAAATGAAAAAATATTTTTGTGCATTGGATAGTTCATTTATCTAGGAAGGCTATAGGTTGTATAATATCACGCTGTGACCAACAGGAGCGGAGCTTCCAATGAAAAATGTTGTTAAAACGGGAAAAAATAACGACGCAAGGGCAGTTACAGATCCGTCGATATATATTCGAAGTACTGATCAGCTAATATTATAAAGAAAGTTTTTATTTTTGGTTTGTTTGTGATAGATAAACTTAAAAACTACTGGACCGATTTTAAAAATTATTTCACCTATACAATGCTCTTTTCTTTCCGAACTTGCTTCGAGTTCCTTAGTATAATTGGCGACTAGGATTTTCTTTTACCACATTACTATAACGCCGTGTGCAGAAGCTCTAATGTTCGGTTTACACGTATTAAGTAGTTAAGTAGTTAACTAAATTAATACCTGTAAATGGACAGTTTAGTAGTTTAGTAATCAAGTAGACAAGTAATTTAGAAATTTTTCTATTTTCTGTTAAGTAGGTGGGCGGGGCTTATCACTTAACACGTTTCGACGCACTGACAGTCTAAAACCTATAGTTTCCTAACGTATTAGTATGTTGTATCCCAGGTGGCGGGTCGCCGCACTCGGGCGTCCATCCATCCAGTTCGTCGGCGGCGGCGGGCGCGGCATTCGACAAGAAGCACGCGCCCAACGAGGAGTTTGACAAGTCGTTTGATAAAGGTATGTGCTTTGTGTGGGCTCCACTTACCATTAGCCGGATCGTCAGCTCGTTTGCCGGCTATTTCCATCTATACATCTATACAATCTATACATCTATACAATCTATACATCTATACTCTATACAAATAAATAAAATTGGAGTGTCTGCTTGTAATATTAAAATAACCGCTTTTTACCAAGTGCATTTGGATGTATACATGGTACATATACCAAAACAACATTTTTCACAATTTTTGTCTGTCTGTCTGTTTGTTCCGGCTAATCTCTGAAATGGTTGGACCGATTTTGACGGGACTTTCACTGGCAGATAGCTG
Organism: Thymelicus sylvestris; assembly: GCA_911387775.1. Lineage (NCBI taxonomy): Eukaryota > Metazoa > Arthropoda > Insecta > Lepidoptera > Hesperiidae > Thymelicus > Thymelicus sylvestris. The sequence goes on along the minus strand of OU426912.1, from coordinate 293,281 downwards.
ATATAACAAGGAGTAACTTAGGCTACTTTTATTTTAGAAAAAAAATAGTTTGGCGCGATATGAAGTTCGCCGGGTCAGCTAGTAATAAATAAATAAATAAATAACGCTTCACACTCATAGCCCTACACTTGGCAAAAATGGGTATAAGATTGAACTATGGCTGTTCTCAACAGACTTATCTATTCCTAATCCTTAAGTCAGTTGCTGAGTCAAAAATCTAATAAACGATGTTAGATTTTATAACTTTTAGTTAGTAGTAACTTGGATAGATTAATTATTGAATACAACCAATATTTGGCTACGTTGTCCTTGCCAGATAACTTGTATTGACATAAATTAGTAGTTACTGATATTCTGATTTCTTTAATTATTAAACCTACCAACTAAGTACTAGATAAGTAATAGATAAACTTTACACCGTACTTTTTACTACGTCACACAAAACACTAATACAATTCTTAGCCTTAAACACCTTTAGTAGTATTATACTATCCACGGGTGACGATAGCCACTTACTATGTGGATTATCAGCTCGTTTGCTGGATATTTCCATAAAAAAATAAATGTTGGTTCTGGGATGTATGTTGGTATATACGTTTAATTATTGTAGTGCATGTTTCCGTTGTGGGAGGGAGGGAGGTGCCACGCATGTTAAGTATATACCATCATACATGTTAAACGCGGATTGTTGCAAAGTAGACTAATACTAACTTAATAAAATAAATGTATTCCAACAGAATACGAGCGCGAGCGACGTCGCCAGCCAGTACCGGGCGGGTACGTCCCCGCCACCGCCCCCGCCGCCCCCACCGCCCCCGCCGCGCCCGCCGCGCCGCCCGCGCCCGCACCACAGAAGATAGACTACAACCTGTACCGAGAGAAACGCGAGCGAGAGGAGAGGGAGCGCCGCGAGGAGCGAGAGAGACGGCAACAGGCGCTGAACCGACCGGTCCCCCCCGCCCGCCCCCCGCCGCACCATCAACGACCTCCGCATCACAAGCCGCACCACACCTGGCCGCATCAGAAACCTCCCGGGCACAAGCCGCCGCATGACCACAGACATCACAGACCGGTGCCTGTCCCTGGACCGTCGACAACCAACCCTCCAGCTAAGGTAGAGGTTGCTCAACCGGTTCAAATGCAACCACAACCTCAACCCCAACCCCAACCCCAACCCCAACCAGAGATAAGAACACGGCCGCCGTCGCTATTCTCACCAGAGAACGCGACGGCGCCAACCGTGGCAGCCGCGTCAGCGCCAAGAAGGCCTCAGCCGCCGCCGCAAAGGCCTAGGCCTGAACCGAGGCCAGAGACGAAGCCAGCACCGGTCCCACAACCCCAGCCCCAACCGACACAAGAACCGAGACCTCCCAGTCCACACAAGAAGAGGCCTGATCCCTCAGCAGCGGTCAGAGAAATGCAGCCTCCGGCCATTCTCTCCCCGTTCTCCTCTCCTAAGGAACAACAGAGGCAGCGGTTGCCCTCGAGTAGCTCCGAACCAGAATTAATCCCCGTAGTGAAGAAAATAGACGAAACGCCTGGTTATGAAAACGTTATAAGAGACTCGCAGCGTGGAAGTGCTATCAAAACCAGACAGGATCAGAGAAAGCCCGAGCCTCCCCGAGCTATGAATGGCATTGAAACCGATCCCACGTTAGTTTCAAACCTTCTCAAGGAGAGTCTAGTTAAACCTGTCCCCATAACGGTTGCGACTGAGAAGAAATCGCCGGTGGAAATCAAACGGGAACCGGTTATCGAACCGGTACAAGTGCCGCCGCAACCGGAACCGGTGCCGGTTCAACCGGTTAAGGTGGAAGAGGAGTCCGACCATAAACATAAGAAGGAGAAGAAGAAGAAGGACAAACACAAACATAAGGACCGCGACAAGTCTAAGGAAGAGAGAAAGAAGCATAAGAAAGACAAGGATAGAAAGAAAGACGAACCACCGCCCGTGTCAGTGCCAGTGGAACAACCGCCGGTGTCAGACGGCACGTTACGGATAACGATCCCGCGGGATAAGCTGTCCACCTCCCCGGGATTGAAGATCAAGATTCCCAAGGAGCGGCTCGCGGCCCCGCCCCCTCCCCCGCAGCCGCCCGGCCTCAAGATCAAGATCTCCAAGGAGGTCCTCGAGACTTCCCGCAAGCGTCCCGCGGGCACCGAACCCGGGCCGCCGCAGAAGATGCAACGCCAGAACGGAGCCCCAAAGGTAGGCAATTGGAATGTCAATATCCCGCCCCCTTACAGCCGCCCCCCGCCGCCGTTTTACATGGTGCCGCCGCCCCCGTACTACTATCGCATGGGGATGGGGAATATCCCCAACATCCCCATGGACGGGTACTACTACGGGGCGCCGTTGTACCCGCCCCCGCGCGCTGCGAGACCAGCGCCGCCCCTGCCCGCGATGCCGCCCCCGCCCGTGCCGCCCCCGCCGCCGGAATAGCACTGGCTTTACTGCTGGTTAACAGTTAGAAAGAGAAAGAAAGTAAGAAAGTGAAACTCTTGTAAGTACTTGTAAATTTAACTCTGTGCTAGTAGCAATAAGGAGTATTTTCCTGTGCTAGGTCAAATTCTCAGTATTATCTATACAGATGAGTGCCAAGTCTTTTAAATGTGCCCTATTGGCTTGTGTATAATATTAAGAAAAGTTGCTGTTTTTTGAAAGAAATCCTAGAGTTTAATGCAAACAACACTTAAAGAGATGTTAGAAGATTAGACATCTTTAGTATACCTATACATCCTAGTTTGAGATGTAACAGAGAGATGTGATAAGACTTATACGAAAATGGTTCTAACTTTAGGGTTTTTAATATTTACAGATTAATTTATGATGATATTCAAAAGGTTAATATCAGACGGATTTTTAGAAATAATTAGTATTAGTATAAAAATTTAAAAAAATATAAAAAAAATTACGCCCATCCTTACAAAACTCCTATTTATGGTGATTTTGGTTACAAGAGTTACACTTTCGTACTTATTTAATTTTGCTATTGAGTTAGAGATGATTTAACAGATGTCTTTATTATACTGTCAAATTATTTCTGACTCATGGCTTGCTCGGAAGAACAGTGTCATAACTCAAAAAAATGGATTTTATCTTTATAACACAGTTTTTATTAGTTTCTGTTGAGAATCTAAATTTTAAAGGAATTAATATTATAATTCACTGTTCCTTCATAATATAAATCTATATTCACTCCTGTTTGAATAAGTCAATTTACTTTTTTTTTTAAACTTAAAAACATAATCCATTAAAAAGACGTAATTTTATGTAACTTTAATGATATTTTATCCAAATTTTTTTATTTATTTCTGAGTAGTGAATTTGAGAACTGTCAAGTCACTAGAAAATTCAAAATTTTTGAGTTATTGCATTGTTCATACACATAGAAAATATTTTTAAGATTATAATTGTTATATATTTTTAGATTAATTTTGTTTTTTAGGTAGGAACTTAGTTTTATGACGCTTTTCAAGGGATCATGATCATTAGTCCGTGTAGCTAACTTCAGATAAGACTTTCGTCCTATTTAGCAACGATTATATAATCTTAAAAGTGTGCTGACCTCGGTTGGACAGACTTGACTAATATCAGAATCAAATAAATTTTGTGATGTGTTTTGCACATGTTATATCTTTAACTGGTATGCTATTGTGTACATTCCATTAATATTGCTAAATTTTATACACGTGTAGTGACATATCCAAATTGTTATAATTTTTGCCATTGTGCAATCATTAACTGTATATTATACATGTTATATTTAAAGTATATTTACAGGTTTCATTTTATTTATGAACGTTTTCTAATGTACAAATTTTATAATATACAATCTTAGCTGTATATAGTTTTTATTTAGACACTATAATATTTAGTTGATATTTTCTCGTGCTCATTTCCTCTCATATATCGTTATAGTTTTTGGTCTATTTACTAGATGTTATACATTATACATTAGCTAAGGTACTTTAGGGATCACTATTTTTAAACATTTACATCATGGAAAGCATAGTTGAAAGAAGTTGTATATTTGACATATTCATGATAATATTGTCTATATAGGATTATATTAATATAGGATTATACAGATCACACTGTACTTAAATATATGTATTTAATTATACAAACTTCCAAATGCCAAAATAATAAACTATTAGTAATTCACAGGCAACATAAAATTTAAAAATATGACTGAAGACGCCTAATTGTATAAGTTAGACTTATACAATAAATATTATATAAATATTCATATTTACATTATTAACCTTATATCACAGTAAGATACTCAATTCATGTCGAAACGAATTCATACATACTTATACTTAAGGTCCTCTTTTAAATAAGCCTATACTATTTTATCTTATTATGTATAATATGGTACTTACATATAATCTTTTATATCAATGTATGGTATCAATTTACACTAAGGTATTTAACCCAAAATACTGCAGTTATACATCATATAATGGCTTTTATAAATGTTTATGTATAGTATAATTTACAATCACATATATAAGTGATGCTAAATACAATTTGTATAAATTTTATGATAAGTATACAATATACAAATGCTAAAATAACAAGCTTATACAGTGGTGTGATGAACAGTTTAAAGCTATTTATTGCAAAAACAAACTAATTTTGATTTGTGTTGTTGACAATGTTTTAATGTTTAACTAGTTTTACTGGCAGTTTCTGCAATTTGATTAATAATTCATTGGTACTTATAAAGTTTTAAAGACATTTATTGGAACATTCGTAGAAATAAACAAACAAAAATTTGAGTGAAAAATATGATCTCAACTGGTCCAGGAACTATACAATTCCTAAGGCACTAAGGTTGTTACACGTTCAAATAATTTAAATACGGGAATAAAAATATAATGCACTGTCCGTAAGACTGTTGTAAACACAATAGGGATGTTGACACTATCAGTAAATTAAAATAAATTTATGTTTAAAGTATCAAGGACAACATTTAAAAACCTAAAATATTATTCTTTTGTCGAAATCAATCACAACAAATTAAATATAATTATTTTAAAATGATAAACATAGTACTCACTGTCACATGACCTCAAACGCCATTTAGAGCTTTTGACGTCATTGTTCCTATTTTATATGGAATTGCAACTAACTTTAGTCGACAGATAGTATTGAATATCGGCTAGTGACGTCACGTGACGTTTTTGGCGGGAAATTTGAAAATGATTTTTATTTATCAATTTTTGTTTTTAAATTGAAGATTATTATTTTTATAATATTTTTTTCGTGAATCTTAAGGTTCTATCTATTAAATCAAATTGAATCCTAAAATTAGTCAACATCCCTATTAGGTCTTTGCACTAAATTAATATGACTCAAACGTGACTAGTACAGTTTGTTTTTATTTTTCAAAATTTACGATGGAGTCCTTGACACGAAATTTTTAAAATTATGATACATAAGTCAGTAATTCAAGCATTTTAATTTCGTTATAAAACGTCAGCTACTTGTCGTGTATTCAATACATTCCAATATGATTTTTCATTGCTGTTATATTGGTAAATAAGTTTGCTCGCAAAAATTATGTCCTAAATGTTACAGAAAATAGCCACAGATAGATTAATCAAGTCGTAAAATATAGAAAAGATTAAGTTTGTGTTATTATATTTTAATACGTTATATTTTTTATATATTTATACATAAAGAGGTTACGTGTGAATTTTTATTTATTTCTTTTAAGTCACGGCCATTTTCTTTAACAGAACATATTAATTACCATTTCAGCTTTAATTTATTTAAAATAAGTATTTATTAGCTTTTAAGTTTGTTCTAAACCTGTTTGTATATTCACGAACGATTCGTATAAATATAATAAATAATAAATTAAGTTGTATCAGCTTGCTCAAAAAAATGTGAAAAATGTAAAAAAATACAGGGTTTCATATCTTGTTCCTTCGATTAAAATAATTGTTATGGCGTGAGTAGCGAGTTATTGTAGGTTTTGTTAAGAATGACTCGAGCGTCCTAGGTTCGACTTTGTTTAACTATTGAAATGCATAAACGGTATGCCTTAAAAGTCGGTCGCATATTCGCAATGTTACGATATATATTCCATTTTGTAGAAGAGTCTTTATTTACTAAAAAATCTTACAGGGTCTTTTTGTCGTAAATAATTTAAAATAATTCAAAGAAAGATTGATTTCTGTCTAATATTAATAATTTTTTAAACCAATATTTCAATAAGACTCGACACTTTTTAAGCTTGTAAATAAAATCCATAATTCAGTTCTTAGACACCGTTTAGTTTAGAAATTGATAGACACTTGCTTGGTAGACACCGTTGCAGTGTTGCTCATCCAATATTAAGTAATAAAATACCTGAATTAATGTTTGCATCACTAAAACATCACTTTTACATTGTTTTTAAGAGGTTTCGAATAAGGTCACATTTATATTTTGATAAGATCAAATATATACTTTTCGTTGTGATCAATCTTTTACTTAGTAATCATATTAAGGTCTGCTCTTACTAGACGGAGTGCAAGGACTGTTGGCATACAATTGGGATGGGTGCTTTTTGAATTTTAGGATTTTCTGTGAGAGTCCAGCTTAACAGATACTAATACAGGTTATTGAGAGATAATTGAAGACTTAAAATTAAAAAGCTTTTATTAAAATATACTTGGAGTCTAGCTTGAGTACTATGCGTATATAATGGCCAGTCGTCTCCACAAAAGGAAGCCTGGTTTTTTATTAAAAATTATTTAAATTACTGGACTTAGCAAATTATGTATAGGTGTTTGGAATATTGTAGCGAAGAGGAATTTTGACCTGAATAATTTAAATAGTTTATTTCAAAATTGTTATTTTAGTGGTGCCATCGTTGTTACCATATTTGACTTAGTGTTTAAACTAAAGATGTATATATTTGTTAGTTATTTTTTGACATATTTTTTGTTTTCCTTGAGAATACTTGATATTGTATGCGAGGTTTCGTTTGTAGATATATTTTCTGTTGTGAAAGGTGAAATATATTTGGCAGGCTCGAAAAACGTATAAGCTTTTAGAGAATTTTTTCAATCATCAAATTGATCTGAAATTTAGAAAGTCTTCTTCTTATTTAGTAAATATTTGGAAGTGAGGAAAAATATCTGCAAAGGATACGTCGCCCTGTTATTTATACTGACATCGATTTTTAAGTAGAGTTTTTAAGTAGAAGTAAGGTTAATCGTTTTATTTTTTTTATAGAGATAAAAAATTGAGATTATCATCACGAATTTCATAATTACTACGTTAGCTGTAATCATTGTAAATATGTATTAGGTTAATTTTTATTCCACAAAAATATATTTTTCTCATTACTATTACAAATGTTTACTTAAATACATTAAAATATCACATTGTGCAAGTTTTTGTATTTTATTTATTTTCTCACCTTCATTTTTTAGCGTGTTATTCTTAGAGCAATGTACCTTTCGGTATGTTGGTTCCTTGAAATCTTTCTGAATATCTACAACAAAATTACCTGAGACTAAAATATTACATGACGCTTTTATTTTGTATTTTAATTAAGATACTATTAATACAATTAGCATCAGTAAAAAGTAAATCTTATAGCATCCATTGTATACTTGTCTCTTAAATATAGTCATGTTCAATATGTATTATTTTGTTTTATGACACTTTACTTTTTTTAGTTATACTTGTATAAAACGAATAGCGAATTGATAAAAATATATTATAGTTCGCCGTTCGTCGTTTAGCATATTTCTTTTTGATTTTGTCATTTTTAATTGTGTGCCACATTCATCACATATGCTTATAGGGAAAAGGAACATTTTTCAACGAGTTCCTACATTGTTCATTATTTCGTACAATTTAAGTTGTAAAAAATGTTTAAAATTTAAGATTCCACATTACACTTTATAAACTTCTGTCAGTTGTCTATGAGCGATATTGGCTGTTGACTTTTTGATACGGTTTGCATGTGTGTTTTACGCTTTACACTTTTTTTTGCGATCACAGGGTTTTTATGGCACCGACCTGTTTTTAATATATATTTACTTACTATTATTTGGCTGTTATGTTTCATGCTGCTTTATATTGTTTTAATATCGTTGTCTTTTTTGTGATTTTTTTTCTGTGTTACGTGGTGTATGCACTATCCATGGGTTACTTTTATAGCTATACAGAAATGTGAAAAGTTTCGTTTTATGACGTTCTTGCACGGGTATGAATGCACGGCTTTGCTTAGGACAAAGAAACATACTGTTGTCAAGCTTGAAAGGCCAATGGATAGTGTGCAAATCTATTTAAGGGTTGGTTACATATTAGTCACTTATAACCATTTGCATATTTTACTTCATTTTCTACGACAGAAAGCCAGAAAGTTATTTAGTAAAAGTTAGTGTCACTTAACTAAATAATGAAAATACATATTTATTTTACTTTTAGCGTCGTGCCGTGACTGATATGTGGGAATCAACTGTAATAAATTGTATTTTTTATGTGATTGTGTAAACGTAACAGCTAAATGATAGCTTGCGCGCAGCTGTGTATACCGTGTCCTGTGGGGCTCCACATGTATAGAGCGAACGATCCCATTCAACTAACTACTTAATCTGGAGCGGGTTTCGAAAGATGGGTTGCAATTTTTCATCACATAATCTCTTGGGTACTCCTCGCTTTTGACAAAACTCTGGTGGCGGGTTCGATAGCTTGGGCATCTGACTGCTATTAAGCTAAAGCGGTCCGGTGTTCAAGCCTGTACAAACGCGCAGCGGTGGTTATTTGAGTTGGTCCTTCGAGCAGGATATTTTTTTTTTCAAAATTCCCCGAACCCCGCCCAGCGTAGCCCTCGCAGCCTCACTAGGAACGACGACACACGGCTGCGCGCTCTCAACGTCGATCGTATTGCAGGTCGCCGACCATTCGCTTGGCAACGGGCACCCCAAGTGACGCGCTGCCGCCGTGAGCGCATCGTGTGTCGACGTTCCTCAGCACCAAACGGACCTCACTAGTGTAGTGTAACGGTTGATGCCGGCCCTCTTCTTTACACACCCTGGCGGTAGTGGCGACAGTGGCGGTACGCGCCGCATTGGTACCCTAGAACCGTTTAGAACAAGGTCTTCATTCGTTTTATGATGTTTTAGGGTACCAATGTTAGCCTGAAACTTTTGTAGATTGATTTGATGATTATTTCTTAATAAATTATGTGTAACTGCGTTGTGTAACAATGAACGTAAGAAGGATTATTTTTATTTGTGTATAACACACGGTTAAAGAATATTTTCTGAATATAAATAATGAATTGTCATTTATGTGAAGATAAATATTAAATTAAAAGTATTACAATGTTCAATGTAATAATAAACACTGAATTTGATCCACTTATCAAACAGATTGAGTTCAATGTACTGATGATTTTGACAACCTAAACATGTATAAAATCATCTCAGTTTTTAACATTGTTGACGTGTACCCATGGCATGTTGCAATATATTGATCGTTATTACAAATGAACACTTATTCTCCGAGAAATAATCTCTGAATCATTAAGCAAAAGTGTCACAAGTCTGTCTAAAGGACGCTAACAGTTTGCCACCAGTTGCCAACGGTTATGGCTCGCTTACAAAATGGCGGACGCCGAGGCTTGGGCATTTTCGTTTTTATTTAAACTTCGACTCCTTTCACCACCGAATATATTATTACTAACCACTTGGATTGTGAAGAAAAGGGTATTATTTTGACTTGTGTCTGTCTGCAAAGTATTTCTTTGAACGTATGTGAAGTAACGTATTGTAATTAAATAAAAAATACTGGGCTAATGTAGAATACGAACGCAATTTTGAAGTCATAAATCGTAGAATTTATTTTGTTATATCTTATGGTGTTACTTCAAAATATTCTGATTGAAAACTGACTGTTTTAAAAAACGTGATGTGGTGAATTTGAGTCGATGAAGTAATTATTGTAGAAGTATTGTAAATAGTTACAAAATCTAAAATTAGTTATTAAAAATGTAAATACTATTATTACTGTATAATAAAAACTACTTTACTTGCGAAACTAAATTAATGTTTAAAGTATACTATGTTCATTTTTTGCAATATATCATTCGATGACGACTGAAAACTTTGTACCCGCTTTGTTGATGGTTCTAGTTGAAACAATCATAATTATCAATTAAAATTCTTAGTTTATGTTTTTAGTAATTACATACCAAAGTAGGAAACTAAAATGTAAAAAATCGTAAGTCATTATTTTGAGTTACGCCACTTTACTACGGATTTCGACTTATGTCTGTATTGATGAGCGTAGATTTTTAATTGATGTTCCTTGTTGACTTGTTTTTGGGAGGACGCCTTGGAGAAATAATTCAAAATTATAACATAACACCAACTTCAATTTGATAAACTATTCGTAAGATAAACATGTACAATGTATCAATTTTTCAAGCGGTAAGGCTCCGGATCCCATTTCTATTTAAATAAAAAATAGACAATTTAGTTAAATAGTTTGTTGCTTGTAATTTTAATTTAAATGTGAATTTTAGAATAACTTTTACGTTACTTGATCAACTTCATGTTTGTCTTGTTGTTAAGATAACAATAATCATACGTGAGATATTTTAATATCTTGGATAATGTGAAGTTAACTTATTGAACAGCATTTATAGCGTAGTCGCGTAGCTTGATGGAGCTTGACGAGTCATTGAAGAAATTTAGTGTAAGTTTTCAATAGATTAGGGAATACAGGCTAAGTTCGCTTCGTTCGTCTCAATGTAAATAGTGCAGGACCGGTTTTGATTGGTCAATGCGTAAATATTCATCAGGTACCAAATTAAAGTAATATAGTTAAGATACCTTATGTTAAGTATTCCTGTGAGATTAAGTTTTTATAATTTAATTAACTTCTCATCTCGGCGTAGCAGCATGGCACAACATGGCCCAGCTAGGAGTAGAGATGACCCGATAATGGGATAAATTAAGTAGTTTTTTTTAATACAATTGCAGTTTTACGTGAAACAAACTGTTACGACTTGTTATATAGACTCAATAATTGTTGAAAACGAAAATTTAGTACAAAAAATTACTCTTTCCATAATTACCTATACCTATGTATTTAATGCCTAAGAAACAATTATCATACTTGCCAAAAATAGCCTTACTACATTCAGTAGATTAAAATTTCCTGTAATAGCAAATGATACTATATTCTAATGTATAACATAAGGCCAGGCTGGAAATATCTGTTATCACTCTAGACTGAACATTTATATTGCAAGTCAGAAATTCGTGCTTTAATACGGAATGAAAATATAAATATATAATATAGTAATGACGAAGAGCTTAGGGTACTCATTCAAATTGTATTTTAAGCCTCGACTGCGCTGAACATATATATTTTATATAAAACGTTGACTCTAAATGTAAAACGTATCCGTGTATGTATCTCCAATAATAGGAAGGCTCAAATTTAATTTCTCATTGATACTTTTATTTTTTGATACTACTTTGAAGTCGGTCGAGGCTTAAAATTATAAAGCATTAAGCTAACTTTTATACTATTAAATTAAAAAAATTAAAAAAAATCATACTGCAAGCTACTTAAATGTTTGAGTATTCTACTAAAACGCGAAACTATTTTTAACTGTGTATATAAAATGTCTCCTGTGAAATTGGACAATTATTTATAAGTAGCCAAATGTAACACGTTATTCAATAATGAAAATGTGTAATGTTGTGAAATGTATCGATTGAAATTTATTTTTTCTAAAGACAAACATTGGACAACAACTTTTTGTTTTTATTTTTCACTTTCGCTTTATATTTGAGACCCATAGAAAGTCCCAGCTAATCAGCTTAATAAATTCGATTAGTAATAATACTATTTCCAACTGAAAATTTCTTTCGCTGATTCTTAACATTTAATGGAAAACGTATTTATTTTGAACGTAATATTCTTAGAAATATAATTTTCTAATAATTATACCCCATTATTCAATACATTGAGAGTGCATACTTACCTCCTTGCCCCATAGCGCCATGAACTCCACCAATGCAAACTAGTAGCTAACGTATTTTTAACCAACTTCAAAAACAGGGGGAGGTTCTCAATTCGACTGTTTTTTTTTTATGTTTGTTACCTCAGAACTTTGGACTGGGCGAACCGATTTTGATGATTTTTTTGTAATCGAAGGCTGGTGGCTGTCATGTGGTCCCACATAAATTTTATTGAGATCTGACAATGGCATCCATTAGAAAACCACATAAGTCGTAAATTTGTGTTAAGATTTGCGCGACAAATTGACGAATAACTCAATATCACGCCAACCGATTTCGATGATTATTTTTTAATCGAAAGCAGGTGCTTGTCATGTGGTCCCACATAAATTTGAACGAGATCTGACAAGTAGTTTTTGAGAATTTGAAGTCGGTTATTTTTTGTTAGTAAAATTTAGATTATGGATGTTTAAGTTCCTAAATTATGTACTAGACATTATATTCTTTAATACAATAAAAGTGATATAGATAAAGCTATGGCAATACATAATATATTCAGATTTATTTCATTGCCATTGAAATTACCCGACAAACGAAAAATTTAATATTTAGGTACAAGATATTTTGTTGCAAGAGTAAATATGGCAACAATTTCAAAATTGAGTTAATTGTATTTAGTGAATCGTGTAGGCGAGTTTTTGATACACAGGAGCTACCCGTTACTTTCTTACAAGTAATGCAAGAATTAATTATATGCTCAGAGAATATGACAGGCAATATCGACACTTTTTGGTTTGTGACCTTATTACATTTTGACATGCTTGATTATTGATTAGACAACCGATAAATGGAACATTTTTGGAATGGAGTAGAATTTGGTAGAATAAAGTTCGCTAAGCAATATACAATTTTTACTTTAAACCACCATTACCATTGCAAATCTAGTGAAGGCCGTATCTGTAGTAGAATTCATTTAAGTGATTTCTCTCCAGACATCTCCGAGTTTGAAGCTTACTCATTTTGATTATTGTAAATATTTTTAATGAAATATAGTTTAAAATAATAAATTGGAACTTAATACCAACATGGAAGTCCCCACTTTATGCATTAAGTTAGGCTATAAGGGCTATAAAAATGATTCTTATGAAATTTCAGGATTAGGACTTAGGACGTCTATAAGAAATAAAAAATAATAAAAAAATCTTAAGTGTGAGTTAATTATTTTTTAGGTTTTATGTTACGATATAATAGTAGGTATACCTATTATAACAATATTTTGTAAAATATTGTGCTCATCATCTCAAGTTTAAGTAAGCAAGCAAGAATATTTTGTTTAGAATAAGTCCACTTTGATGTTTTTAAAGAAAACAAATGAAAATATTTTTCATGTAATGCGAAATTCATGAAGAGGAAATGGAATTCATGGGATTATCTGCGTAGGGAATTAATTGTCTGAATGGGCTTTTGAACGTATTGGGGAATCAACCGTCACAATAAACCAACCATAGTTCATGTTTTAGACGAGTCCAATTTGGTTAACAATATTTTTGACGTAACACATATTAATTTTAAAATAAGGTTGTCACGAAATAAAAGAAGATATATTATTAAAGACAGGCAATCATTTAATGCCAAATAAATCTCGAGCAATGAGCAAAAATTAAAAGAAATATTAGGTATGGTGTTCGAGCTCCTGGCAGTTTATTTCTAACGAAATATAAATCGACGTCATAGTGTCAATGATGACTTTTCTGTATTAAGAATTTTCTTCACATTTTTACTGTAATGGCGTCTTCACTAATAAATATTGTTACAAGTTTTAAGTAATTTTCATTGGAGTAATTAAGTGCCTAAGCACACCCACCTCTTCGCAACATGGTCCTTCGAGCCGGATCTGAATATTTATACAATCATAAAGGACCACATGGTCCTAGAGCGTGCCGGATCTGGATATTTATATAATCTTAAAGGATTACCGGATTTTGGAGAATTTAAAATCAAGAAGAGGATTGGAGTGCAAGAGCTAAGCCGACTTGATTTGCGTTAAAACAAGCTGGTATAGGTTTTAATTATAATAAGCACCCAACACTCATTCAGGTATTCATATTTAGTGCTAATCCAAAAATAAATGGTTAGTAGTAGGTACAATAGTAATTCTTTATAGTGAATTAACTTAAAATACTGACAAAGTATCATTTTCATTTAATAAGTACATTCATTAATGAGATTGTTTTTGAAACAATTATACTAATTATTATTGTAATCTTGAATGGGTGAAAAGTAAGACTTGTAAGGTATAAAATTTATTACTAAAATTGTAAAATTCTCTTCAATTTCATTAAAATGTTTCATTAGGCACCTATTTAATTAACGCATTATTTAATTATTTCCTAAGAAATATTGTGAAGATTACATAACTTGATTATTGTTTAATTACATTTTTTACAATAGTGTATGCATTCCAGGTTGTCTTCCCTCGTCTTCCCAATGGCCACTAAAGAAAAGGAGTTAGTTAAAAAACGAGCAAGTTTTAAAGGCCGGTTGACTGTATTTTCCAAGTACATTGATGCACTTGGTGCGGAAACCTTGAGTGATCAGGATGCCGCAGAATTACAGTTGCGTGTTGGTAAGATGGAGTCGTTGTACGACCAATATGATGAGGTGCAGTTACTATTGGAATGTTCTGTGGAAGACGCCAGTCCACAGTATATCGAACGTTCAGAATTTGAGGCATTATACTATAAGTCACTAGCTAAAGCTCAAAACTTGTTATTAAAATATAATGGTAATGTAGATAAGTCTGTAAATGACGATAAGATTTCGCATGTAGGTAACCATAAGCTCGTTAAGTTACCTACAATTAATTTACCCAAATTCAGCGGATCATATCACAATTACCTTGAGTTTAGAGATAGCTTTGTGAGCCTCATTCATTCGAATGATGATATCGATGATATCAATAAATTCCATTATTTACGTGCGTGTCTGGAAGGGGCTGCTGCGGTGGTAATCCAATCAGTCGAGTTCTCTGCTAAAAACTATGCTGTCGCGTGGGAACTTTTGTGCGACAGGTATGATAATAAGCGTCTACTCGTACAAAATCATGTGTCTGCTATATTTAATATGGAAACAGTTACAAAAGAATCATCTCTTACTTTAAAACATTTAATGGATAATGTTACTAAGAATTTGCGAGCACTAGAGTCATTAGGTGAACCTGTCTCAAATTGGGATACGTTGTTAATCTATATTGTAAGTCATAAATTAGATCCAAAAACCTATCGTGAATGGGAGCAGTATAAAGGTAGAATAAATAAAAATACTTCCATAACGTTTAGTAATTTTATGCAATTTATGCGTAATCACGCCGACTTACTTGAAACATTGGAAACATCTCGTAATATAGATACAACATACAGGTCTAGTTCTAAGATAGTAAAATCTATGATCACGATTCCCAGTTCTAGTACAAACTCACCTAATAAGTGTTGTTTAAAATGTAATGGTGATCATAGATTAATTAATTGTCCGCAGTTCCTGGCATTAAGTAACGATGCTCGATTAAAATTACTGCCAGCATATAAGATTTGTTTTAACTGTTTTCAAAGCGGTCACTTTGCTAACCACTGCAAAAAGCCTGGGTGTAAATTATGTAAACGAAAGCATAACACCCTTATTCATGTAGCTAGGCCTACCCAGACAGGAAACATTCAGAATGGACGTTCGAGCAGTGGTGTATGTGATATTGAGTCTTCGTCTTCACTTCCTAGGCAAGACTCAAATAATGTCGCTTTGTCGGCAAACTTATCACCTTCATGTAATATTAAACAAAGTGAGGTGTTGTTGTCAACTGCTTTAATAAAATTGTGTGACAACAATAATCGCGAACATATTGTTCGCGCAGTACTCGATAGTGGGAGTACATCATGTCTTATTACTGAACGGCTATGCCAACGGTTAAATTTGGTTACCAGACAGATAAATAAGTCAATTTTAGGTATAAATAACGTGGTTTCCCACGTAGGTAAGACGTGTCGTGTCAACATGAAATCCCTTGATGATGGATTTTCTACTGACCTTCATTGTTTCGTTTTACCATTAATTACCAATAATGTACCGTGTCGTGAAATTGGTTTATCTCATCTTAATATTCCATCTGATATTTGCTTAGCTGATCCTACATTTTATAAGCCTGGTGATGTTGATATCTTGATAGGCGCCGATCTCTTCTGGGATCTGTTAGGGTCACAAATAATTAAGCTAGGCAAAGGTACTCCTGTACTTTGTAAAACTAAACTAGGGTGGATAATATCTGGACCAGTCGTAAGCAATCATATTGCATTATTATCTAACGGCATTAAATGTAATTTAGCTAAGATTCGTTCTGATGAAGACAATTATATTAATATTATTCGTAAAGATTTGACAGATGAACTCGCATCAGCTAAGATGCCATTGAGGAAATGGAAATCAAACGCACCTCAAAGTGTGCCTGAATCCTTTCAAACATCAATTAATTTAAATATTGGATCTCAGGAGCCCAGCAAGCTCTCAGGTCTTCGCTGGCGTGCAGATTCGGATGAACTCTGCTTTCCAATTAGTGATGTTATTCTTCAAGGCAACACAAAGCGTGAACGATTTTATTGACTTCTCTCGTTTCTTTAATTATTTACGATTGATTCGTTCTGTAGCTTATGTTATGCGTTTTATTAGGGTTTGTAGAAAGCATCCTATGATTATACAGTCCAATTATCTATTTTATAAAAACTTATTTTTGATTATGAACATAAAGGACTTATGCATATTGCTGGTCCACAATTGTTGTTGACTTCAATAAGTCAGCTTATTGGCCCATAAGAGGTCGTAATTTGGCCAGATTTACGTACCACAAGTGTGTGCGATGTAGACGTATGTATGTCAGGTAAAATCGTAACTCCATTGATGGGGTACTTACCGCAGTAGCGTCTTTTTTCAGGTTGTCATATTTTTGAAACAGTTGGAGTTGGTTACGTCGGTTTGATTATATGTGCCAGTCGTCAAGGTCGCGGTTGTAAATTAATTAAGGTTATATAGCGATTTTTGTCTGCTTTTCACTACAACCAAAGCCGTTCATTTGGAGCTTGTAGGTGACTTGACGAGCAATCATTACTTACTTGCTTTACGGCGATTTATTTCTCGTAGAGGCAAACCTAAACACATAATTATCCCGACAACGGCACTTCATTTATTGGTGCGTACAATGACTTATCGAAATTTCTCAAATTAAAAGGTCATTCTTTATGTAGTGATCTGGTCAACGATAACATTAACTTCAATTTCATATCAGTTTATTCTGCGCTTTTTGGCGATCTTTGGGAAGCCGGGGTGAAATCAACTAAATTTCACTTGCAACGAGTGTTGGGAAATTGTAATTTAACATTATTTTGAAGAGTACCACGCTCACGCAAATCGAAGCCATCCTGAATTCCAGACCGTTATCTCAACTTTCATCAGATCCAGCAGATTATTTACTGTTAATGCCGGGAAATTTTTTAATCGGCCGACCACTTACATCTTTACCTCAGCCAGACTATAACGATCAGCCAACTACTTGTCTGAAAGGGTATCAACGTATTGAGCAATTGCATCAACACTTTTGGGCTAGATAGAGCAAAGAGTACGTTGCTGAACTACAGCAGAGAAACAAATGGCGTTCCTGTAAGAACTTGAAAATGGATTCGTTGGTGGTGGTAAAAGAAGATGGTCTCCCACCCCTTAAGTGGCGATTAGACCGTATTGTTGCTGTGCATCCTGGAACTGATGGCATTGTCGGTGTTGCTGATATCAAGACGGCTGCTGGAACGATTCGGAGGTCTTTTAATAAGATATGCCCGTTGCTCCCTTCTTAATATTCTGGTTGAAAGTCCAGCTTTCAACGCCCGGGGGAATGTTCGAGCTCCTGGCAGTTTATTTCTAACGAAATATAAATCGACGTCATAGTGTCAATGATGACTTTTCTGTATTAAGAATTTTCTTCACATTTTTACTGTAATGGCGTCTTCACTAATAAATATTGTTACAAGTTTTAAGTAATTTTCATTGGAGTAATTAAGTGCCTAAGCACACCCACCTCTTCGCAACATATGGTTTAAAACGGCTAAAACCTTGAACCCAAGGATGCACGCTTGTCCAGACCAGGATCTAACTATGATCAAGAAGGATTGATCCGTTGAAACAGTTCACTTAACATTTTTTACACAAGCTAGAAGTGACGCTCTCTTACGAACTAAAAAAAATCAGCATCGCCGCCTAAAGTAATATGTACTGCACTTTGGTCCAGTTGGGCCAATTCAAGTGGCTCTACCTTTTTGCAGTAATTAAGTAGATATCAATTAGGTACGTCTAGGTATCTCTGTCTCGTGTTTACTATTTATTTTTAAGGGGTATTTTCAAGAACACTAAAAAGAACGACGGGTTATGGTCGAAAGAAGAATCTTGAGGTAATTATTTTCTTTAATTTGGAGGGTTTCCTTAGTAATCTTCAGTTACATTTAGCATATTTGATTATGTAATCAGTTTACAATTATGAATTTTTAAAACGAGGTCGAAATGTTTAAATGTAGATACGATGTATTTGTAGGTAGTGTTATTGTGGAAAAATATTTTTAAACTAATAAGGATGTATGATGTTCATTAATTAATAGTTTTAATAATTTATGGTTTATTAGCAGTTAATATAGGCATAGGATTGAATTTACGTCACTTGGTAAGAGATTTAAATCGATATTTAGTTTTAAAAACATTTTCTTATTTCGATTTGTGTCATTCTACGCGGGTAATTTTCATCGACAAAGCGGGTCAGAGTAATATTTTAAACAGTTCTATATTTTTGCGAGAATAATTTTGAAAATAATCACTTGTAGCTGTTACATATTTTTTTTGTGCTGGAAATAATATGTTTTTAAATGAATGCACATACAAATGTTATATCAAATGATTCATATTTCATCATAGTATTTAAAATATAAAAGTTAAATAATCTTTCTAAGCAAATCGGCCAGATATCTTAATGAAAAAAAAAATGTGATATTCTTTCGATTCAGGTGTATCAAGGTTGTATCTAATGTCCGTATGTAAGTTATACTACATTAAGATATTCGTTAGTACAGCGACCTTTGTCGGAGTAAAGTGACATAACTGAACACGTCTTTGTATTTTTAAAGAATTTCGATATCAGTCACTTTATTGGTAATCAGGATTTGTGGGTATTGAGAGTTATGTTGTATTATTTAAAAGAGGAATTTTACAGTTAGATATCTCTTAAAACGCATGTATCCGCGTCAATCCAGTTAGAAATTATAATTAGGCATATTCTTTAAGTATGTTACTTTAATCGCTCCTTAGTAAAGAATCACCATACAAATTATGTACTAAGGAGAGATTTAAATAACCGTTAGTGACTCCGAGTTGGGGCGTGAGTAATATTGTTATTTTAATATTTAAGCTGCGTGAGTAATGGCAGACTTCACATCTTTAGCATGTTAGGGAGCAGAAAGGTACCAAAAAATCTTTTTCTTTTTTTCACTTTACACCACTCGTTTTCTTACAGCGAAGGAAATAATAATAATTATAGTATTGGAATATTACATACAGCGTAGTTATCTTCAAGGCAGGGGCGTAGCTACCACCGTATAAGCCGTATCAATTATACGGGGCCCCAGCGTATAATGGTCCCCACTAACGCTCCCAAAAAAAACTCGCCAGTAGCCTACGACCACTACGAGTACAGTTGGCACTCCTTTTATATTTGACAGCTGTCGTCGAGGGGACCCTACAACAAATATTGATATGGGGCCTCCTTAGGGCTAGCTATAACGCCACTGCTTCAAGGTAACCTCTTGAATGCTAAAATATATGGCGCGGCGAATTAATTATATTTGTGTAGGTATATAGTGTGGCTTTATGTATACTAATCTTTATAAAAAAAAATCATAGTCACGTAGGAACGCAGTATCTGACATACAGTATAAGATTACCAGTTGCCTTGAGAATGACACTGCCAAGTTATTAGTGATACGAGACAGTTTAAATTAAGTATAAAAGGATTATCTATCGGTCATGTTATGTATTAACGAGCAAAATATATTACCTAAATGTAATACCCATCAGTGGGTACTTACCATTGAACTATTATTACTAGTGTACTGCGTATACAACTGACACCGCGAACGCAATATTTGAGCAATGAACTGTAGCCAATTGACTACAGTTTTCGGTAGATTTTGAAAAGAGAACCTCCCGACGCGACACAAATTTTGTTCGCGGTGTCTGTTCTAGTAATTTAGTACATTATACTTCAATGGTACTTACGCCCATTTTATGCTCTCATTACTCATTAGGCGTCATTAGCGTTTATAATAACGCGTCTATGCGACAATTTTTAACTTATTGATAATAGACGTGTGAGGTTGGTGTACTGTTGTCCAATGTTTCGAGTCTAGTAAAAGGCCGCGGCTACATTAGTATGGGGTTATACTAAACAGCTTTTATTTAACGACTTAAGGCCTATAATTATTTTATTGCCATACCTATTACCTGCTTAGTATTGTTTTACAGTGTTGTCGCGGCCTTATACAGCTCATATAGGATAAAAATAATAATTAAATTTTTAAATATGATTCAAATACTGTTGACGGTTAGATTATAATCTAAAATTTTATTTTTTCTAATCTTTGTAGTTCGAAAGCTAGCTATACGTATAAATTATCTTTGTCGGGAGTATTTTTACATTTAAGAAGATTTTATACTTTGGAAGAAGCATCAGGTCACTGCAACATCAGGCGGAATCCAGATTTGAATCCGGAGTGTCATCGTGAAGGATTATATCATACCAATTCAAATTGTGTCGTTTTTACACTGAATGCTTGGAGTGACATCAATAAAAATATTGTTTAATTCTTGAAAGTAAAAGTGTCACTATATTGAGTAGTAGGTATAATGTTAATCAATCAAAGACTTTAAGGGGGCGTCCATAAATTACGTGAGGTGTTTTTTTTTAATTTTCTGCCCCTCCCTCCCCCCCTGGTGAGATGTCGTGACATTTTATTCAACCCCCTCCCCCATCCCCCAATCTCACGTGAGATTTTTCAAAATGTGGGTTTCTTACGTAAACGCGTTGGATTTTTATTGTACAAAGAAAAAAAATCGCTTCGTGCTTTTATTTAGTGCATGATCTTAATCGTATTACGATTACGCTTAAAAGATTAAATCTTAAGCATGTACAATCTGGATTAAATGGACCAAAATAGTTTTTTTTTTTGTTTCAATCAGAAAAAAAATTGCGTGATATTTGCCGAGACCCCCCCCTCTCCAACGTAAGATTAGTTGAGATTTGACTCGACCCCCTCCCCCCCTTAAACACCTCACGTAATTTATGAACGCCCCCTAAGACCAAATTGCATGGATGTCACCTGATAATATTAGAAAAAATAAGGAATGTAATAAAAGCAATACATGTTTCAATGACTGCTATCAATATTAATCACCACGTATCGTAATTCAACGAAGAATGTAACTTCGTTGATAATATAATTTTGGAAATTATTTAATCGGTCAATATTCTATTCTTATCTATGACACACTAGCGTCTAAATTAACACGTTAGCTGCCAAAGCAAAATTTCGATGACGGACTTTTCTTTTTTCTCATTTTGGTTTTATATTGATGTACCTAAATTATAATAATATGTATAAATCCAGTTCTACATATAAAAAGGTTAGGCCAAGCTGAACATAGTTTTTCTGGGGCCTTGTTAGTCAATTTTAATAGAGAAAAACGCGCTAAACGTGTTAGACAACTCCCTGAGATCATTTAATGGCGTCAGTCACCCGTGACTGACATGGCCTAAACAGATACCATGTCTGTCAGGCACCGGTGCCTGACATGGCAGCTAACGTGTTAAATACATTATTTTTAATTACAGATATTATATGTGGTTAGCTGCAGCCTGTTGCTTACACCACACCTTTAAAAATAGTGTTGAAATACCAACTTGTTTTCAAATTCCATGTCCCTATTACAATTTGGACACATCTAAACTAGGTCCCGCAGATCTCGCTGCACTCATTGAAAATATAGCCAAGTCTTTACTTCCTTAGGCGAAGTCTTATGTCTAAGTCATAAAAAGAACCAGTAGATTCTCCCATAAAGACAGAGCGAGATCGCCAGTTACAAAATCTACGTGAAAGACAGAGACAAAAATATTATTTTTGGTCTGCACAGGTCTTAGGTGTAAGCAGGGCCGGCCCGTCCATATAGGCGAACTAGGCGACCGCCTAGGGCGCTGGGATTTGGGGGGCGCAAATCGGCGGCATCGAAATTAAGAAAAAAATTTATTTATTTAAATCAATGAAAGATTCACACAGACAAAAATAATAAGTATAATTTTCATGTCTTTTGAACATTACGAATATAATTTCCAAAGCTATTCCAGAACAGTATTTATTTGGAATAATATTTTGGTCAAAGAGACTATAAGGATGTTGATGCAACCGAGTAGTCATGTGGAGATTTACAAACTACCGAACAACTATTGTCTTTATGAATGATACCGAATTATGTCACGAAAGGATTAAAATTATATCTATCTATGAAATTGGCCAGTTAGATAGCATGCCTAATTTAGTAAGCAACTACAATTAGGGTTTGCTTACTCTGTAGGTAATTAAATAGTAAATGTAGTTTTTCTAAATAAATTTTCTAAACTTAGATTGCTCTAGAAATTTTTTTGTTATTCTATACCAACTTTATGCTCCGATCATCCGATACAAATACTTTTTTTAAGTTTTGCTTAAGTGTGTAACAGCATAAACCACAGAACTAAATAGAACACGTTTTCAAAAGTTGGAAATATTTTTAAATTATTTGCCTTTGTAGAATTTCCTTCTATTATAAATAAATATCAGTTAAGATTAGTTTTCACTAGACAAAACGCGTTTGATAAAATAGCTTAATTATAACTGTTTTGACAGGAATCAATCATAATAATGTTCATTTAGATAATAAGCAATCTATCACGTGTTTAATTTAACAGGAAATTTTACAGGATTTACTCATCTTTTACTAATGCCAGGCTTATTGATACGGGTACGGAGTACGTCTTAAAAATTTCAAAATCTTGTGCGCATGAAAGAAAATCTGTCTTCAGTCTTGCTTCAATACTGAAGAACGTGATTGTCATGCGGAGCTTTTGCAATGAGTTGTCTCAATTTTTGGCGATCAGTAGTTTGGTAGAGTGCCGTCCATCCATCAGCCCTTGGAGGTCCACTATTGGACATAGGCCTACCCTAACGTGCGCCACTCTGACCGGTTCTGAGCCTTCTAAATCCAGAGGATGCCCGCTGTCTTCTTCAGGTCGTCAGTCCACTTGGTCGGGGGGCGTACTTTGATCCTTTTTCGGAGACACAGGCGCCATTCGACCTTTCCTCCGCAACGAGTAGCGAAATGCAGAGCACAGTCCTCTCCATAGCCCGCTCTGCGACTTTGAGCTAATGGATGGATTAAGCTAATGATAGTTTTACGAGTATGACGCAGTTTTCCGAATTCAGCCCATCTGAGTTGGATTCTACGACTTCTTTCTAGAAGTTGGACTTACCCATCTGGATCACTTGTCCCAGGTAAATGTATTCGTCTACAAATTCCAGGGCAGCAACGTCGCAGGTGTGTGATGTATTCGCCATTGATGTTAATACCAAGTAGTTTCCATTCCATCAGCTTGAAACGTCTTCCAACGCCGCTGCAAACAGTTTTGGGGATATGACATCCCCTTGCCTGACACCTCTCTGCAGTTGGATGAGGTTTGTTGCTGTATCATGTACTCTGACGGACATGGCGGCAGATGAGTACAAACACTTCAATACCTCATTAAACCGGTAGTCGATCCGGCACCGCTGGAGACAATTTAATACCGCCCAGATTTAGAACCTGGTCTTGATATAATCAAAGGCTTTCTCATAGTCCACATAGGTAACACATAACGGCGGAGACCTCGGTCTGCCGCAGTGTGTGTATATGGTCCATGGTGCTGTAGTCTTTTCGGAATCCTGCTTGTTCGGGAGGCTGGAAGTCGTTAAGCCTGCGTGCAATGCAATCTATGAGCACCCTCAAAAACAGCTTACAAACGTGGTTCAGAAGTGCAATAGGACTGTAGTTCTTCAAAAGGACTTTATCGACCTTCTTGAAGAACAGCGTCACCACACTTCTGCCCCACGTTTTCGGGGTAGTTCCTGTATCGATGACGGAATCGAACAGTTTTTGGAGCGCCACTAAAAAGGGCTTAGTGCCGTAATGACTGGTATCTCCAGGTGTTTGGATACTTGATCCTACTATGTTTTAGGACGGCGGCCCCGAGGTCTCTTGCCCTAAATCTTGCCTGTCATTATCAATTTCACCATAATGTCACGAGATCTTCTTGCAATATGTCCAAAGTATTTAAGATTACGGTGTAGGCCAATGCTGAAAAGTCTTGGTTATTCTTTAGTTCCTTGAGGACAGAAGCTGGAGATTGCATTTTATATTTCTGATTGGAGGATGTCCGGCTGGTATTCAAAAGTTTCATTTACACGCATGCTGGGCTGTGTGTCCAGGTTGCGGTAAAGCTCGGCGCAATAATTCTTCCATCATATATTGGATCATTATTGGTAATATTGGAAATCGGATTGCCTTCTTTGTCCTCGATAGTTCAGGTGTGAGATTTGAAATTTCAGGTGATCTGTTTAATTTTGCGATAGAGATCCACAGCTTGCCACTGCTCTGCATGATGTTTTATATCCCTGTAGATCTTTTCATAGTAAAAGTTTTTATCCCGTCTACATATTCTTTCAATTTCTCGACAAGGTTCCGAGTACTCTGCATTAGAGCTTTCCGAGTTTCTTATTCGCCTTGTTTGAGCAGCTTCCATTTTTCAATCAGCCATTTTTCAGCCAGTCCTTTCTCAACTGAGTTGTCTTTGGCTTTTTCTTCATCGTTTTCACATGACTGAGGGTCGTGGTCGTGGTTTTTGCAATTGGGATCTTCCAGGCTTTTCTATCTTGTGAAAGTTGTATGGATGCGTGGACGATGGCTTTACAAGTCTGCTTAACAGTATCGGGCTAGCGGGTTGGTGGTCTCCCTCTACTTCTCTTTCCTTCCACGTGACCGACCACTATCCGTTTCTTCAAATTATCCGTCTTGCGCCCTACCACCTGACCAAAGTACTTGAGAATCCTACTCTGACACCATTGTATAAATGGGTTTTCAAAGTTTACGCTAACATTAAGCCTTGTTTCTGCTTGCTTCTGGAGATGTTTTATTAAAGGTGGTGATAGATTAAATGTTTGCTTGTTGCACTTACGGAAGGATCTAGGCCTAATACGCAGGTTCACTACCTACAGTTGGTATCACACAAAAAACCACAATGATCTAAAATCCTTAGTCAAGTTTATGTTAAAACAAAAATTATGAAACAAAATTGGAATTCCAAAAAAAATCTAGGCATTTTTTTATTTATTTCAGTTTAAGCGTCGAATAAGCAACTGCATTGATTAAAATAAAATTTATTTGAAATTAGAATTCTTAGCTAAAAGTAGGTATATATTTTTAACTAGAGAAAACACGTCCTTTTTAAAAAAACGGGTTTGTGGGTATACCGTCTTGTTTATGTAATATTTTTTTGTTAAAAATTACACTTTATTTTTTTACATGGTTTTGTCAAAAAAAAATCTTAAAAGGGCGCCGTTTTAGTTTTTCGCCTAGGGCGCCAGAAATGCTCGGGCCGGCACTGGGTGTAAGTGCGGGTGAGCGCACAATATGCTTTGCCCGCGACCCTGCGACTACATACTATAGCGTTGAAGTTGGAACGGATTAAATAGGACGTAGTGTATTCTAACTTTTTCCAAAGATATGGTATGTTCTAAAGAAGAATGCCCACTTAGACCTGATCACCTGTAACTACATAAGTATTAGTAATAATATTGCTAATTCTCTGTACAATAATAACAGGACAGGCTAATGCATACACCATGGGCATTATTCTTTATTTTTATAGAAAAACTCTGGAGAGGACGCTGCCACACTGTACATATACATAGCTGTAAATGAATAAAGCGTTCTTTCTGAAAAAGTGTCATTATTTTCCTAAATTAATTCTGTGATATGTGACCCTTTGTATCTGGAAAATGTTTTTTCTTCGCATCGTGACCCCTGCTCGTATTTTACTCGGCTAAGCTGGAATACCGACATAATTACAGCGGTCCCTGGTAGCAACAGGATAAAAATATATCGCGAGTGGGTTTACTGAAAAATTCCTGGCCAGACTATAATTAATTGATTCAGGATAGGACCGGATAGGTGTCGTAAGATGAGACTAAATCCGACCCGCTAATGGTAGGACCCCTCGAGGGATTATATTGGTAATATTTATTTTAATTGTTAATTAATACTTGCTGTTACCCATGGGCGACGATAGCCACTTACCATCAGGTATAGCATCAGGATAGTCAGCTCGTTTGCCGGCTATTTCCATAAAATAAAGATTTTTACTAAGTTTGTATCCACCATCTAAGAATGCATTTCCACTTACCACCACCAGGTGGAATTGTTGTCCAACATGTTGGCAATTTTGAGTGCAGGTTATAGTGCCTGTGCTGCCATCTGTGATTACCGCCGAGAACTACTCTAGCATACTGATTGTGGCGCCCTTTGACAGTTGAAGAAAAAGAGCCAAAAGAGGGGCGTTCCCACCGAGGTTTCCCGCCAAGAAGCTATGGAAAATAGAGGAGAAGGAATGCCATTTCTGTATATGAAAAGTGTCCGTGAAAACGCGTAAAATTACAGGTGGCGCTGCGGTGCTCTAATCACTAGGCAAACACTCCGTCTACAACAGCTATGTTCATGGTTCGCTATTTGTATCACACTAGCGCCATTCAGAAATGGCCATTATTGGAACCTCTATTTTCAGTAAACACATCAACTTTCCCTTCATATGAGATGGCGCTCATTCTATGTACCAATGCTCCATGCAAGAAGCAAGGCGAAGAGGCATTCATTTAAAAGGCAGATAATAAAAAACAACAATTAAAAATAAACATTTAATCAACAGAAACTATAAACACTTTTAAGTTTACTAACATGGAATGTATTTGTGATTATAAACATTGATAAAAATATTGTGATATTTCCACTTTCTCTATTGTGACACTGGAGAGGCTGAATAAAGACATTGTTTTTGAGGCGCCATTTTTCACCATTATTTTGATGCCTTTTTTGTTGTTAATTTAAAGGAAATACACATGCTTGAAATTAGCATGCTATTTGTGGTGTATGTAGTTTCTGGATTCCGTAGCTTCATTATAAATCTTTATTATTAAATAATCTACAGAATAAGTACCTAACACAGCCCATTCAGTGTTTTATAGATGAGTAAATATTTGGCAATAATCATTAATTATACAAAATCGCTACACAGTTTCAAATAGACAAATTTCGACACAATCACGTTTAACTGTATAAACTTACGTAATAGGTAATATATTTTAAACTTTACACATTAAAATTTCATGTTACCTACACATCAAAGTTTATGATACACACAGGCAATGAAAATGAAATACAGAGTAGGGCCCCGTGGTAGGGCCCTTATTAATAAACCGATCTCAGACCATTGAAGTATAATGTCATAGAATAGACATCTCGAACAAAATGTGTGTCCCCGCCGGGAGGTTCTATTTTCAAAATTGGGCCCCCGTTCTCCTTTCAAAATCGAACGAATCCATTGGCAATTGAAGCCGCGCGGCTGCAATGCATTGGAACATACATTGTGTTCGCGGTGTCCATTCTATACGCTAGTAATAATACTTCAATGTCTCAGACCTTATAATTCTAGTACATATCTCAAACCGAATCTTAAGATCCGTTTATTAATATGGGACTAAGTTTTGTAGATAACACATAAAAACTTTAGCTAAAATTATTACCCACAAATTTAAAACACCTCACGCACACACAATCACTTACATCTAAGCTGTTTTAATCATTCTATAACTAATTAAATGTAGTAAATCTAAATTTAACTACACATGGTTACTTTGAATAGACTTCCATTTAATAGTGTGGCTTGGGATTTATGTCAAGCTATTTCCGAGAAATGAAGACTTGTAGATTGTGTGTGTGTGTGTGTGTGTGTGTGTGTGTGTATGTATGTGCGTGGGAGCACGCATGTATTTGTGTGTGTTAATATTTTTTAGTCTTTTATTAAGAAAATAAACAGTTTGAATAATAAATATCAATCTGTAAAGATGAATTTTACTTTATTGAATAAACACCAAAATACACAAAATATCAGTTACTTAGGCCTTAATATTTAAAAAGGAACTGTTGTCGATAACAAACTCAATAAAAATAATTTCACAAGTGTCCATACCTCACATTCGCAAGTATAATATTATTAAGAAAAATAAATATATTTTAATTATAATTTTTATATTTTTAAATCAGTCATTTTGTACGGAGATGACTGAAAAATTGAGTATACTTGTTATCTAGCTTTTTATGATTAGGCTATTCGCCCACGACCGATAATCGGTGACCGATTTTTTGTAGGTGAAAAATAGAACGTACTGATAGCAACAGTGCAACGCACACGTCCTACAAAAAGTCTGTCGTGGGCGGGAAGCGTAATAAAGATGAAAAAAATAACATTCAATGTTTTAAAATCTATGGAGACGATACCAAATATAAAAAAATATATTTAAGGTAGTAAAAATAAGGACATCAAACAATGCTATGTAATAGCATATGTAATTACATATAAATTACAGAAATGTTGTATATAAAACTGATATTAAAATTGACATCAACCTTGGCGTCTCTTAAGGTCTCCGCAGGATACAGACCAATGCTGTTTGGGTGATTTTTTGGGGATTTTAGTTACATTTAAACCTAAAACATAATTGGTTTTAATGTTTATCGTTTACCAAACAAAATGACTACAAGAGCTGTTTTTTCTACCACCTATAAAGAAAGAAAGAAAGAAAAACATTTATTTTCGCAAAACAGGGCACTACAACAGATATAAGAACATGCTTAAATTTAAATACTATGACTAAAGATCAAATGCAGTGCCATGCCGATGGAACGAAAAAAGGTCACATTCAGCGAGGTCCGCTGTTTTTCAATGTGACCTACACATGCATCGGTGCGGTGCGCTGCGAACTTGCTAATGATATATACAAAAATTTTATAAATAAGGTGAACACAGAAAAATTAACCAAATTATTGCTACATTATCCATCCCTTGTGTATAAGATATGAAAAACATTAAAAAATAACAAAGCATAAAAGGATCTATTTCAACATAAAGAAGACACACCTATACAAGTTAACTCAAGCCAACATGTAGTTAAAATTGTGCGGTGCCGAGAGGCGCGGTCCTAGATTTATAACATAATTCGGGGACGATTTTTCAGGCTTTCATGTTAATGTTAATAATATAGTGTAGCAGCTTATTTAGTAATGGCCTTGAAAAGCGCAGTCCCGTGTTCGAATCTCGGCCGGGATAGATAAGACGCCTACATAAATACATTGTTGGTTACAGTGTCGTGGGTCAGTTGATATAATTTTCTCAACGTTTAAAGTATTACTGGTATCAACGTTATTATAATAAACTAGCGCTGTACCCGCGGCGTTGCCCGCGTTTTCCGGCATAATAAATAACTTATATGTTATTCGAGATGGTCTAACTTTGTGCTAAATTTGATGAAAATCCATTCAGTAGTTTCTGCTTGAAACAGTAACAAACATCTATAAAAACTTTCACATTTATAATATTAGTAAATAAAACTAGCTATTTTAAAAGCTATGGGTCAATTATTCAACTGTATAATATAAAAACGTCGTCTTAATTCATAGTATACTGCTATAATTGTCATGTTATAATATAAGTACATAATTTTTAAGTCATCACCGTTTCTCCCTCGTTCTGCTCTCCCTACTTCTTCTTCTTCATTTGCTTGGCTTTCTTCTTCTCCTCTCTTTTCTTCTCTTTGTCAATAATAGATCTGTACAGCTTGTAGCCGAAGAATACTGAAATAGAAAACAGAAAATGAATAGATTACATGACTCATTATTATTATTCCTCAATTTTAACGTAATATTTCCCTTATAATTTTAAGGTGGTTGCACCCATTGTACACCTCTGTCCTGTCGTGGGTATTAATTAATGTCACATGTCACAAAACGTTGAAAGAAGAAAACCCCTGGTGGTGTGTAGATACTTTCTTACGCCATCAACACGGGTAAAGATTTTTTTTATTTTTTTTAAAGAGTATGTCACTACGATAGTACCATAATATTCAGTTCTGGTAATGGAATCCACTAGGAATTGAGGGAACTAACTAATATGTTTTTCGAAGACTATATTTTTGTAGTAGTTTTTTTTCTTTATAGCACGTGATAAATAAAGATAAAGAAGCAAGCTATCAAACTACGCTTTTCTATGTACCTAATTGTAAGAATTATAATAATAATTAAACCATTTAGGAAATAAATCAACAGTGTTTCCCATCTACATGTGATTATTATTATCTTGTATTGTAGCTAACCGAATTACCAGCTTTTATCATAATTATCATAGATATACAATCAAATGTTTCTTCATTAGAGATTTTCAAATAAAGATAAGATTGTTCTTTAGGTTAATGTAATGGCTAACATTTTAGTTGTAACAAATATAAACCAAAATTCAGAAAGGTAGGTACGTAAATATAAAATGTTATACAATAGAGTCTCTATGTCTTTCTCTGTGCTGACATGACATCACAGTATGTATTACGAAATCCATACTAATATTATAAATGTGAAAGTGTGTTTGTTTGTTTGTCCGTCTTTCACGTCGCAACGAAGCTGTTATATGGTATGGTTTTTGTGTGTGGAGATAGTGAGGAGGGTGGAGAGTAACGTAGGCTACTTTTTACCGCGGTAAAACATCCCCATGGGAAGATCCATATTTTGTTAGTTGCTAGATATTTAGTTCCGGATGTTGTTAATAGATGGCGTTAATAAAATTCATTTGCAAGTTCTGAATCACACTATCAAAATATGATACATGTAAATTAGTTAAGGCTTAGGCAACTAAATCTAACTAAGTAGAATTTGTAAAAAATCGATCTCTACCGCGGGCGGAGCTGCGGGCAAAAGCTAGTATAGAATAAAAGCAAAATTTCAGACCAGTCGGTAGTGGTAGAAAAAATAACGTGTGTGTGTGTGTGTTAACTTATTAATAAAATTCCTTTTTTGACGAAGCAATGGCATTTCAAGAACATATTAAAGTA
This sequence comes from Thymelicus sylvestris, assembly GCA_911387775.1. Taxonomy (NCBI): domain Eukaryota; kingdom Metazoa; phylum Arthropoda; class Insecta; order Lepidoptera; family Hesperiidae; genus Thymelicus; species Thymelicus sylvestris. The sequence goes on along the minus strand of OU426912.1, from coordinate 261,944 downwards.
AATAATAGGTACATTGCCTTGCAGAAACTGCAAGCCTCGTTATTATACGTCGTTGTACGTCGACTCCGCTGTGAACGCTTTAAAAGATGACTTAACAGTCATGAAATTCGCTAATGCTTAAAAGCTAAAGCAGTAAATCACCCGACGATAAGTGGAAGTCAAATCGGGGATGGCAAAGGGTATACTTCTAAATTGGTCTCATAAAAAGTCAGATGTGATAATGGGATCCACGAGAAATCTTATTTAGATTGTTGTAAAAGAAGTCATGGACTGAATTCCGAACTAACGTCTCCATACTCCAAGAGCTCGGCATTAAACAACGTCTTTCGACGTTAGTATCCAGTCGCATTTTAAAATTCTTTGGACACGTCTCCCGAAGAGGAAATACCTCCATCGAACGCCTTGTTGTCCAGGGAAACGTTGAAGGCACCAGACCGCGTGGGCGGTCACCCATGCGATGGACCGACCAAATCAAGTCTGCAGTGGGCGGTCCCTTGCATGAGTGTACGAGATTATCATCAAACAGGGAGAAGTGGCGAATGCTCGTAAGGCAAATAACATCTGCCCCAAATACAACCGTCTGAAGACCACGACCGCTCTGGCAAGAGCGATACGACAAAGAAAAGAAGTCAATTATTAGGTGAGTAAACTGTTTTATGTACATATTTTTTTAAGGATGTGCTAAGGAGTTACTTTCCGGCAAATCTTCTCCTCCATAAAAAAGCATCTTTCCGAAAAGCTGGTAGATTTAAAAAACGACGACTTGTCTTTGAATAGAATTAAGAACTACCTACCTAAAAGAAGTATAAAGATCACCGCAATTCCTCCTACCAGCGCAAATTCATACGCCACAGCTTGTCCAATAGCTTGTTCCACGCCACTCAAGTCGATATTCTGTTCCTGTAGTTTCATTGAAAGCTTAGTCGCCAATGCTTCCTTCAGTTGAGCAACGAATTGTTCCTTGTCATTCTCCGACATCGCCTCATACTGTGCCAGGACTCCTTGTAACTTCCCTCGGATTTCCTCAGACTCTTCATCCTCAGGCGCCATCGAAACAATACTTTGCAGCATAGACAACACGTCCGCGTTCTGTATTGTCTCTGTCAGTTTGTCTCTTATCGCTTTCCCTATGCCCACTTTGATGCTAGTAGCTGGGCTGTCTTCCGCCATTTTCTTTTTGGAAAGCAAAGATCGTTAAACGAAAAAACAATTTTTTGTAAGGTTTATCAAATATTTAACTTATAGCTTTATTATTTGAAACCATAAATCATACATGTGATATAATATAATATAGGTATGATATAATAACTATAATTGTTTTTATCGTAAGTTTGTGCGATTTAAACTATAACGTAATAAAAAAAAAATTAAATTAATATTATATTGTAGGAGATTCAATTTAATTTCTTAATTTGTAATCAATTAAAACCACAAAGCATTAAATTTACAATCTTCACTTCAAAGACGACTAATCTTTCTAATTAAAGCATTTCTAAATTTAAAATAACTGGTAATACCTAATTAAACTTTCAAATAATCTTTCTTTGGTAGGTAACTTAAATGATACTTTATTGTTAGTACCTACATAAAACTTTGAATCGAAATCTTGTTAGAACTCAAAAGATGTATCAAATAAAATATTATAAATATCGTTCAAGTGGCGTAATGGTCGGCGAACTATAATCATTACAATGTAACTAATCTATATTTAGAGGCTGCATTTGACATGACGTTGCCTGTGGCAATTTGAACAGATAAAAAATTCGTCACAGTGAAAAAACTAATGTTATTTTCTGCACTACCTACACAAACAGATAATAAGTTTAGTATTATAATAGACCATACTAGCAGGAAATGGAAATGCCTTTTTAGTACAATAAAAAAATAAAAAATAATATCTATGAACACAACTTAGCCTCTATCTGTAGTTAGAAATGAAAACAATTTAAATATGTTTGAATAATTAATTGCAAAAAAAAAACGCAAAAATGTAGTTATTATAATAGGTTATGATACATAATTACGATATTATTAAATTAAAAGTTGTCGCCAAAAATTTCGGCAAACATGCACACAAAAAGATAAACGTTGCGCTGCACTTTTAAATCAGAACAAACGGAATGTTCATATTTATAATATCATTATTTGTCTGCATTTGTACGTCTGTACCTTACCCACAGATAAGAAATTGAACAAAAAAAAAACACGACCTCTTATATCTTTACTGATAAAAAATCGATTATAATTATTTACCATACTATTAAAACGGATATTGGTAATTATAATATTAAATACTCACAAGTTACAAAGTCAACGGCTAGTGATAAACTAAGGTACATAGACAATAATTATATAGAGGAGGTTTGATTATCATTTTAATGCAATAATTTCACGGTCGAACTCCGTGTTGTGATGGAAATTATCTTGAAATGAACTCTTTCAATCACGGTTGATAACACTAGGTAAAAACATTTAAATCGCCTATTATTATATTTAGCACTATTGGCCCCTGAATTATGTAGGCAACCTACTTGCCATTTACCAATCTACATAATATTATCTAATCTGTTACCTTTGTCATTATCAAATAACAGATGAGGGTAGTTTTCACATATAACGTATCATGAACTAAAGAGATAAAATGTTGGCGATTAACTTTTTTTTAACGATTGTTAGATATAATGTCAGAACCTTTTGTCAAGTATTTGAGTAGTTCCCCTAATTCTTCTGGATCACATTATCAAATCTGAATTGATAACAAAAGTGAAAAAATTCAACCCAATTGAGAACCACCTATTGTTTTGAAGCAAATAAAGAAGTTTAGTACACCAGGCTACTAAGTACTCGGCTACACAAATCAATCAAATAAATGGCCGCAACCGAGGACAATCTTCTGCGTGTTGTCCTCGATATAAGTAATAAAACGCAATTCCCCCTCTTAACCCCCCCCCCCTCCCATCCTCCCCCACTCCCCACCCCGAACCTTACATCTATAGTTCTACCTGCAGTAGATCCATAACAATGATTTCTAGAATTTTGTCTGTTTCTCTGTGCGTTTGTTCCGGCTAATCTCAGGAAGGCTTAAAAAATTTAGATGCGGTTTTCACAAATGCCTTGTAGTAGTAGTATAAGCTTGAGTTAACATTTAGTGTCTGTTTTATTTCTAATGGTTCACAAACAAAAAAAAGTTAGATCAATTAAAATTATTTAAACAATTTGAATAAATGTGTGGATGGTATACATTTATTCAAAAACCTAAATTATATTAACATTTGGAATACCTACTCATATCATAATTTCAACTGCTATATCGCGATTGCTATTGCCATCACACGTATTAACGCCCCGTAATGCGTTATCGATTTGTTTACGCAATCACCGACGATTTTCAGTTTATCGTCTTTCTGATAACATGGTGGTAGTGAGTAGTGGCCGTCCACCTGGAGAGAGAGAGACGGACGAATTTGAGGGGAGAGGCGGAGGGTGACAGCGAGGGGGGGGATCTGCCCAAAAATAAATATAAAATCTTTGTGTTTGAGGCAGCAGTTACAATGTTTACATGTTTAACACAATGACATTAGAAACACCAATGAACACAAATGTACCTATCTGTCTGATGAATATTAAATACGTATTTAGGAAAAACTAAAAGGGTATAATACCATTAATACCCCACTATTATATACATAGTTTCTAAGGTAATACACATATTAGATCCCACAGCAATGATTTTTAGTTCATCTGTTTGTGCGTTTGTTTCCCTAATCTCAGTGGGCACTAACTACTCAGTAACTACTCAGTTTTCCGGATTGAAGTGAGTGCAGTTATAGGTACTTTGGTCTTTGACATAAAAACCAGACAAGAGTAGGCGACATGCGCAATGTTAGGTTCCCTGTGTAACTTCATCGACGACTACAAAATAACTTGCAAACCCTAAGTGGCTGTGATGGTTTTCCTTTTAAATCCATATCCATACTAATATTATAAATGTGAAAGTGTGTTTGTTTGTTTGTTTGTTTGTTTGTCCGTCTTTCACGTCGCAACGAAGCTGTTATATGGTATGGTTTTTGTGTGTGGAGATAGTGAGGAGGGTGGAGAGTAACGTAGGATACTTTTTACCGCGGTAAAGCATCCCCATGGGAAGATCGATATTTTGTTAGTTGCTAGATATTTATTTCCGGGTGTTGTTAATAGATGGCGTTAGTAAAATTCATTTGCAAGTTCTGAATCACGCTATCAAATGATACATCTAATTAAGTAAAAAGTAAGTAGGATTTGTAAAAAATCGATATCTACCGCGGGCGAAGCTGCGGGCAAAAGCTAGTTCATCATAATTAACTATATCAAATTACTTAACACATTGATGGACAGTAACGTCCAATTGGCATTCAGGTAGTAAAGAATGATACGACAGAACGCCTTTAGACGTCATAGTTTTTACGTCTCATGACAGTACGTCCGAGAGCGCTTGATTTTCAATACTTTTACAAGGAAGAGCATGTTGTAGTGTCACCGCAAAAGTAATGCGGCTTTCCTACTGTCATTTCTATGATTCTATCATTGAGCACGGAGCAGTAGAGATTGTTATTGATGTGAACGTTAGGAGAACTGGAAACATATCATGGGGCAAAGTAAAAGGAATATTATTGAATAACCAACACCCCTTCTCCTATATATTTTTCCAATCAGAAAATCTTACGAAAATCAAAAACAAAACACCTGGAAAAAGTTCTGTAAAACATTTTTTAAATTACAGGCAGTCCTCGACTTACGTCGTTTCGATTTACGTCGTTTCAAGTTACGTCGAACAATGTTTTGACACTATTCCTCAAACATACGTCATTTGTTTCGATTTACGGCATAGGAAAAATAACTAGCAATTTCATAAGTGCATAATTATATAATTATTTTAAAAACTTACTTTTGATAATAAAGTATGTATATCCTTTGTTATAAATGCGTTTTTTTTATTACGAGTCCGTGTGGACTGTGGATCCTAACCCTAGAGTTTTACATGTAAACATAATATGAAAAAATATGTCTCGACTTACGTCGTTTCGATTTACGTCGCGTATTTCGAGAACCTAACATGCCGTAAGTATCTACAAGGACTGCCTGTAATATAAATGAGACAAAATAAACTTAGAAAACTAAAAAAGTTTTCAAAAAAAAAATGCTGCCATTATTTTTCTAAGAACTATTTATATTTCTATGCATTTAGTCGAATCAAACCTTTCAAAGCGTATAGACATAAGAAATGATGTTAAAATAATCTTAATTTTGCCAAGAAAAATATAACCGACTTCAAAATAACTCAAAAACTACTCGTCAGATCTCTCTCAAAAATTGGGACCTCATGACAAGCACCAGCTTTTGATTAAAAAAGAATCATCAAAATAGCTGCACCCAATCAAAAGTTTTGAGGTAGCAAACATAAAAAGGTCGAACCTCCTCCTTTTTTGAAGTCGTTAAAAAATAAAAAAAATCTTACACAATATAGTGACGATGATCATCACAAAGAGGACCCCGAGCCAGACCCCCTCCCCGACTCCCCCCAGCAGCTTGGGCGCGTCTCCCAGCAGCATACTCTTCAAGTTCTCCTTCATGTCCTCGCTCAGCTCGGCCTGCTCCAGCATGGCCAGGATCTCCTTGCGGGACGGCATCCGCTCAGGGTCTACCCCCTTCAGCAGCTCGTCCAGTTTGTACATGCTTTCCATGTCGAAATCCTCCATGGTTGCGTTTTACTGTTTAGGTACATTTTAAGGGTGAGGTTTTGACGCCAATACAGGTAGTATTTCAAATACTATTGACATGAAATTAGTTCTTCGATGATTGGGTTTGATATTGTTCTGGTGAGATTTTGATTCCAATGCTACCTTCATGCCATGTCATCAAAATCGGGATAGTGAAAGGCTCAATTTCAATCTTTGCCATCAAATTGAGGAATGATTTAATTGATTATTAGTTAAACTGTTAACATTTAAGTTGGTAAATTATTGGGCAAATTATTAATTTCAATCTTTGCATCAAATTGGGGAATGACGTCCATGAATTACTTAACTGTTAGTGTTGCTATAGCATTTTAGTTGGTAAGGAAACTTGAGCATTCTAGTTAAAGGTATGGCTTTACGTTTGTTTCACGGGTTTCATCTGATCAAAAACTCCAATGCCGACTAATTATACTAGAAGATGCTAAATATGCTAACATTAACATTGGAGTTGGTAAGGAAACGAGCAAAACTTGGACTAATTATTTAAGAGCTTATTGTTCCTGCGGGTTTAATCTGATCAAGAAGTGGATTAGCAGCTAATTATTACTTAGTAGGTCTGTTGTAATGTCTGCGACAGGTCGAGGTGGCACTTTACTGTTACTACACGAGGTAGTCAATAGACAATAGTCAAACGAACTGACGAACCATGTATGGGTCTTACCAACCAGTAACAACAAATGTAACACCAATGTCACCAATGCCAATACAACAATGTGTGTAGGTTTGAAGGCCAAAAATAATAAGAAAGAAACTAGCCGTATTGGAACAGCTTAGGATACTAATTACTAACCCCAATCCCATGAGAATACTCAGATGTCGTAAGAACGACAGAAGCCGGCCCGCTTGGTGGTAGGACTGGTAGGCCTCCACGTAACGATTGTATTATCAATGTTATTACTAAGTCACTAATGTTATTACTGGTATTTTTATCTATCCGTTAAGTCTGCAGATAGCTACCACCCTTGAGCATCGTCAGCCGCCAAACGACTCGTCGTGTTCCGGCTGGGGGCTTCGGAGGCTAGTTCCTTCTCTCGTATCGTTCTTCTTTCTTTTCTTATCTTTCTTAGCCGGCAATGCATCGGAGCATCAGTGATGCCTTTGGTGTTGCTGATGTCCATGGGCGACGATAGAACCTCACCATCAGGTGGATCGTCAGTTCGCCGTTGCTAATAACATAAATAAAGCATTGGTTGTCAAGCCATCACTACCTTATTTCCGATATTGTCCACGTGGATAAATAATGAGTATTATTGTAACGTATGTACACAATTCCACTTTCCACTAGTACTGTACACTTACACTGTACAGTCTGTACACTGTCTATCTCACGAGTGATACGACGTATCAAGACGTGGAGTCCACGTTGGAACATTTTGCTGGTCCAAGTCATGAGAGGAAGCGATTTGTTTAACTTACGTAGGCATTAAAAAATGTCCAAAACCCGCCTGTATAAAAAACGATCATGATATACCTTTTTGAAATCCTTATGATGGGCTCTTTAATTTAATACGTTCGATTTTTTTTAATACTTCAAACAACGGCATTTCACAGCCACCACAGTTGTTTTTTTATAATTTCACTTCAATCTAAGAACACTTGGGGCGTCAAGAAGTTAATGATTTTTTTTTATCTTAATTATAGCAAAATGATCGAGGGATTTCGAAGATATCAGGTAGGGACCTACTAAAGAATATTACATACAAACAAAATACGCGCGAGAAAAGGAAGCTCTCCTAGCAGTGGGATAATAAATTTATAATCAATACATTAAAACCAATAGGGATATTGACTAATTTTAGAATTCAATTTTATTTTACGGGTACGACCTTAATGATCACGAAAAAAATATATAAAAAACATAAACGTACGCGCGTGAGAAGTAATAGTTTTTTTGGCATAAAAAACAATTTCAAACAAAATTCAAAAAATAATATTAAAAAAAAAATTCAAAAAAAAAATTCAAAAAATTAAAAAAAGACTAAATAATATTCTAACAATATTTAAAAAAAAAAAACAATATAATAATAATCATTTTTTCATAACACGAGTTTGTAAAAACGCGCCTTTATCCTATGTCACAGCACCTCATCTTATCCTTTACTACTCCTCTCTATTGTTTTTACTTGAGGCATTACATTCCTCCGTAACAAATCATTGATATTGGATTGCATTAATAAATTCCCCAACAAATATTGTTTCTTAGCTTGTAAAATCGATCACGTATGGTACTTTACACCACAAAAAATGTTATCACTTATCACACATACGACCTAGTAAATAATATTTTTAAAATAATTTATAACTGTTGACAACGATATCTTAGTAAAGATTAATTATCAGTTTTATATAATGTAAGGAGTAGATAATTAAGATTAAGTGGCACGGGGCATGGGCAACACAAATAACTTTTAACCTGCTTCAAAGAAACAGTCTTCGAACAAGTAATACAATGAGAATATCACGTAGTCGAAGTCAATCAAATACGCATTATTATGGATAACTCAAAAACTACTTATCAGATCTCAGTCAAATTTGAATGCCATACAATATTAATGTATGTTTAAATGTGGTCATGACAAGCACCAGCTTTCGAATATAAAAAAAATCATCAAAATCGGTGAGGTAACATACAAAATAAAACAGTTGAATTGAGAACCTCCTACTTTTTTTGAAGTCGGTTAAAAACACACATGACCCGAGAAAATCATTCATTCGTTAACCGCTACATAAATATCTGCCCCGAACGGGAATCGAATCGAAAACCCTCGCTTATTGTTAGGAGCCAGGAAAAGTCTGCCTGACAAACTTTCACTTTTATAATACACTAGCTTCCGCCCGCAGCTTCTCCCGCATGGATTTCGATCAATTTACATAAAACCATAATTAATTATACATCTAAACCTTCCTCAGGAATCACACTGTCTATTGGTGAAAACCGTACAAAAATCCGTTCGGTAGTTTTTGAGTTTAAAGCGTTCATACAAATAGACAGACAGCCGTGTATTATGTAGATATTAATACGATAGTTGAGAGTAGGTTAAGACGCGCCGTCACCGCTTGTAAATTGCGCTTCAACATCTGTTTCAACATCAGCTCAATAACAAGTAAAATAGGTATTAAACTACGAATTTAAAGGACCAAAATGAACGATAAACTTGCGTTTGACTTCAAAATACCGCCAATATTGCCATTTCATTTAAGGTAATTCTTCATGGATTCCATCATCAGAACTAAATTTTGATTAATATGGCTCCAATCTGCCTTCAAAATGAAAAAAGGTTTTTGTTTGTTTGCTATGGTCCATAAAAAAAGGATTTTACAAATTGGTTTTGAAAATACAACCAAATTGTGAGACCTATTTTGAAGTTAGTTAAAACGGACACCAACAGCAAATATTTAAACTCATAATAAAATTAAACACATCAAAGTAAACACATTTAAACATTTACTTCAGGTTTTTATGATAACTGCAAGTTAGTTATATAACTAACCTTTAACCCTGACTGATGATAAACATTAAATGCTCAGATTAGAGTTCTCTAAGGCAGTGGAGCAGTTTGGTGGTGCCATCAAAATAAAATACCATGTACAAACCTACCAACATTCCGCACTTGTTTTAAAAATAATACTGAATAACTTTTTTAATGCCTTTTATCACAAGTTACATGTGAAGCTGGGCTTTTATTTTTCTACTAAGTAATAATAAATGTGTATTACTTAATTTAACCACTTTGTAATGGATTTAAAAGTATTGAGTGGGTCACGAAGGGGCAGTGTGGGCCGGGTCATAGCAGATTATTTTTGTCAGAAACACTGCTCTACGGCGTTACATACAAACAAATTATTCCACTACATATTTAGTTAAATGTTTAGCACAAGTATATGTGTCTTACAATATATTATTATTCTGCATTTTGCAGAACAGCAGGAGTACTTTGAAACGCTTGGCAAGCGAATTGGGTGAAATGTAACTAATGTTTGCTAAGTCTGTAAAAATTATATATTAATAAATAATAACAAAATAAATATATATATCTCTTGCTTAAAAATCGTTTTTAAACTATGAACAGCGTTAATTTGTTCTGCTCATGGCATTTCAAAACAACTGGTACAATTAGTAAGCTAATTTCGTAATCTTTAGCGGCAGAAGATGAGATAAATATTGTTTATTTACAACTTTATGCCGAACCGATGGCACCGAAGTTTTTGCTACAATAATAGTTTAAAAATTGTACTTACCCACAGTGCGTGACCGTGAAATAATTAACAATGAAATAAGTGAACGGTCTTACCTGATAAACTTGAGACAACGATACCAGGAACAATGAAAACAGAGTTAGAAAAGGCGTGTTCCAAAGGACCATCCTGTCCGCCACTAAGATCAACCATTTTTGTAAAATACTGCTTCAATTCCAACCTATTAATACTGATACGGCGTTAGAGATCTATCTCAGATCTATGCAGAGAACATTCTTTATTATTTTGTTTGTATTTCACAAGGGAAATCCGGAAAATTCAGCGAAAATCTGATGACGTCTAAATCTAACAAAAAAACAGTAGGTAAATTGTCTTGAGTCTTGATATGACATCGGTGACATGTTATCTGACAGTATCAAGCGGTTGTCAATTGTCTTTGGGATATATGTCAACTTGACAAAGTAAGTGATTTTGATGTAAGGTTTTGTAACGATTTTTTACATAAATTACGGTTTTTAAGTAGGTAGCTATTTGCTTTACAAATACAAATGCATGCATATTACGAAAATTTTAAGAGTTGCTTAGCTGAAACACCTCAAGACTCTGTTTTTACCCGACTGCCAAGAAGGGTTATTCATGTTTAAAGTTAAGCCAACAATTATTTTAATGTTTAGGTACTCTATAATTAGACTATAGACTATAGACATATTCTTATAATTCTTGGATTTCCATACTCTAGAAATACTAGAGACCTGTGCTAGAGACAGTTTAACAATTTTTTATAGATATTTCCTTTCGGTAAATAATAAAAATAATACTGACATAAAAGTATTACTGATGTACTCTCAGAATAAACAACAAAAGGGACGTACTTTGGTCATTAAACCTAGTTTTTCTTACTTTAATGAAAGTAGACAAGTTCTTGGTCAATTGTTATTATGTATTACAAAAATAATAAATCAATGAGATATGATGAAGCAAAGACCCTGCTTCAGATACAAGGGGTTCTGGACTCAATTTCCGGCCAGTGCATACATATTTTGTGCAACTGATAAAATGATTGTTCTCAGGTCGTGGTCCGTGGGTCTTAGTGATGTCTTTCTATTTAGGTATGAGTGTGTAAGCATTATTTATATAGTTTATAATAAAAATACAAAAAAGCTTATAAAAAAAATAACAAAATTGTAAACATAATATTTATTACTGAAAATACACAGTTATGTATATAATCTTTTGGCCTTAAATTAACATTAGTGTACACAATACTAAAAACATATTCCACTAATGAGATATATAGCGATACAACAGTTTATTATGAGCACTAATATACACAGCTACAATAAAACATCTTCTTACAACTATCAGGAGTAAAAATAAAATACATAGTTAAAATTAGTATAAAATGTTTATGGAATGTTGTTGCCTATAGCTACAATGCCATCCGGTATTAAATATATTGTGAGTAAATGATTTAGTTATATTTACAACGAAAAGCATTTTAAAAATCAGTCGAATTTTGGACAATCTCTATCAAATTTGAAGCACCTCACCTTGAAAGAATTATCACAGAATGTTTTGAGGCGGTCTCCAAATCTTTAAAACTGGGAAAATTTGGTCCTTAATTTTAAAATACTCGCTTAAAATTCATTCTAGATTAGTCATAATCTCTACCGAAAAACGTCCTAAATACCTACGTTATTCATGCATATTTTTTTATAAAATTTAAAAGGCGTTATAAGGCACTTCTGGAATGACATTGAGCATTTAAATTCGCTTGTAAATATTAAGATATCACTGATTCATGATACATTTCAATACTTTAAAATAGTTTAGTAATGTTTTATCACATTACTGATTTCCACAGACTATGAAGTCATTGAGTCAGTGCAGATAGTATTTTATTTAATAAGCCTGCCCTGTTTCACAAGGACAACATATAGAATGTTTGTCTTTTCATGACGCGCTAACGTTGTACCGATTCAGATGAAACTTAGTACACAGATAGTTGTATGTTCCCCTATGATGACTCTACCGGAAGTGAAACCACTTTTCCGCTGGCGAAGCCACGGGTGGAAACTTTATAAATAAAATTATTGTGCTGTTCATAAATTACATTTCAAAGTCCTACAAAAACCTATTTGTGCATATTTTTTTTATCTGAATTCAGCCTATAACTACATGGTCTGTAGACGTAATTTTGAGATTCGCAGTAGATCTTACATAAAAAAGTATTTTAAGAAATATTTCTTTGAAAAGAAATTCAAAAACACTATACAATCTACTATCACGGGCTCTCCAAATCGTTTGTAACCAATAATGGCAAAAATATCCTTCATCGTCGCTTTAGTTCACACAACGCTTATAATAAAAATATCCAAATAGTTAATATTTATATATTTATAATCGAAACATTCATTGCATTAATATAACCTAAGTTTTGTGAACTAAATCAAGGATTTCATAACCTACAATTTTACCTATTTTATTTTAATTTATTGGAACGATTTTAATTCTTCTTCAGGGGATCTAAGTTATCTATTGAAAAATCGTCGTTTCCAAATGTGATCCCTCTGCTGAATCCATCCTGTTGAAAGAAGCAAAAGTATTTTTATGAACAGAGATTAAAACAGACAGACAAATATAATGTTATAATAGTTAGTAGTCATTTCCGTATCTGTAATGTAGCATCTAAGACAATCTGATAACAATATTTTGCGGACATCTAATTAGCTTGACATAATTATTTTGTAAATTAACTACTGAAGATTTTTACTCTTCCCAACTTACCTCATAAAGCTGTTTAAGCAAAAAAAACTATTCAGTGAAAATTAATGATTAGTTAAATTAATAATAACTAATAGTGATTACATTATTGCGGTTACGTAACCTGTTCGGCCATTTAAAACTTTAGATCTTATCTATAACTTAAGAATATTTGAACTTTGAAGGAATATTGAGGACTGATTGATCACTCCGAAGAACTAACCTTCATCTCCGAAATAGTTTTGTCTAGAAATCCGTTGAAGCTGCTATCCAATTCCACCGTTTGCTTTTCACTCAAGTTTCCAAAGCCATTGAAATTATTCCCGAAACCGTTCCCGAAGATATTACCGGCCTTCTGCGTGTCAAAGGGATCATACCCGGTCAGTCCGTTCGTGAATGACGTATTAGTGCTGTTAAAAACCGATGTTTGGAGACTGAAATCGCTAATGTCGTAGTTTGGTTTCGGTTGCGCGAACGGCGACGTTATAGTCTGTGGGGTTTGGTTTGGCATGGAGAATGGCGCGGAGCCGAATAAATCGCTGCCGTTTATAGCTAGCTGCTGCTGTTGTTGTTGTTGCTGTGGCGGTGGCGTCTGTTGTTGTTGAGGGGTGGACTGACGCTTCGAGGCTTTGGGTGGTGGTGCCACTGGAAATAACAAAAGTATGTTAAATACATACACACTAGACAAAAGTATTAGTAAGACAAAAAAATCAGGAACACTACAATTAAAATTGTAATGTTCCTGATGGATTCAATGGTTGGATTCACAGTAGCAAGAAGATACATTTGTAAAAAAATATTCATATGTTTATCTTTTATATTTTTACTATTTCTTACTTTACAACTTTGATGTAATATCAGTAAATACAGATCCACAGACAAATATTTTTTTAAATAAAATAATATTCGGAAATCTTTATTACCCTAATACTCTTATTTCATTATAAACATTTCTGCATTATTCTTCTCATTGTGCTACTCGAGCATTACGCAAAAACACGGTAACGCGTTTTTGTACCGGTTGATGCAATTTCAGTGTTCGTAGAGTTACGAAATTTTACAGAGCAATAGCCTTGAACAGATATGACTAGATTGTTAAGAAGTCGATATAGAAACCTAGTAAATGGTACTACTTACATAACGGAGGCGTCGAGGTGACGTGATTCTCAGACATGGGCGAAGCGAAGCGTGTTACCGGCTCCGACTCAAAAGCTCGCGGATCGAAATCTGGATCAATAAATTAAATAAAAACCATTAACTTTAAATTATATTATGTAAAAAAGAAAATAATAGGTGAGAGTTGAGATATTGAGTTGAGAGATGTTCCTAATTACCACCAACTTAAACAAGTTTAATTAAGTAATTAAGAATTTAAAAGTTAATTTCAATTCCTCGCACAATGAAATTGGAAGAATGTCTGTTTTTGTGAATATAAAATGAATATTTTGAAATCCATATTGCAACTCACCACTATCGGAGTCCGAATTTAGCAGCAGCCCCTCTAGCTTGGTTCCTACGACGGGATTCTTACTCGATGACAAGTCGCCTAACAATTTCCTGAAATTTTGAAAATATTAAAGAAATGAATTATAATACATCATAATTTATTACTGTGCAGTGGACTCTGGTCTTCTTTATCTGTGCTTAGGCCACGGTCCACCGCGCCGTGAGGATTGGTATAATTAATTATTTTTAAAACTATGCCAAATTTCATATTACTAAATAAAAAACAATTACGACGATAATACTAAAAATATCGATTCGAATTTACCGATTCAATATAACTGTCACCACACTACATTACATTTTACTTTATCAACAAAGAAAAACATTTTATGCGTCTGGCTGAGCGTATTTTCGCCAACGCCATGTTGAAGAAACAGAAAAAAAATATTGCTACCATTATTTATCTGTGTAGGTAGTGTAGAATCATGGAGTATAGATGAAAGAAGAGAAAGAAGAGCCATCTCATATGAGAGAAAGGGCGTTTTTACTGACACTTCATATACAGAGATGGCTCTCCCTACTCTATACTCCATGTGTAAAATGAACAGGGTGTGGAGGGTAGAGGTAAGGAGAACCGTCTCTGTGTGAAAAATCGTCCGTAAAAATGCGTCCAATAAGAGTGGCGTTGCGGTAGCCTAGGATAAATAAAAAAAAACATTTTCTCACAGCAGTATTTTGTAAATTGTAGTAGTTATATTTACCAAAACACTTTAGACTACGTAAATAGTCATGATTTTTTTTTAAATATTTGAAGTCAGCAAACCTTACTCCGTCTACAACAGCTATGTTCATATTGTAGTTTTTCCGATGCTATTATGGTAGCTACTGGAACCTCTATTTTCAGTATACAGCTGGACACTTTCTTCTTCCTAAAACCGACACTTTCAATTTTCCCCCATATGAGATGGCTCTCCTTACCTCTATATTCCATGGACGATTCGATGAGACTGTGTTGCCAGGTACCATGGATATTTTACACTATCTGGATCACTAACTTTGTACAGGTACCTGAAGATCGATGACCTCTCCTCTACCCTCCATAGAACAGAGTAACCACTCACCCGGTCTGCGCGGGCTTCCCGTTGTGCTGCGGCGGCGGCGTGGACAGCAGCAGGTTGTTGTCGCTGCTGTTGAAGGTGTCCGTCGAGTTGTTGGACAGCGCGTCACCGGCTGCCGGGGAAAATGACGTTCGTTTTATAATGGCGGGCGTTCAACTGCTCCACTTGGATACAAAAATTAGCGAAGGAAGATCTTGATCATGTTCAGAACTTGCTACAGTACACTATAGCTATCTCTTTCTAATTTTTTTTATAAGACTACCTTTACTAAAAATTAATCATATAACTTAAAAGATAATAGTTTCATTTTGTTAAAAGATGTAGTGTGTGCATTGAACTAGAAGTGTATAGAACCGACACCGCGAACACCGCGTTTGTCACAAGTGCAAACAATGGTGAGTTGTGACAAACAATGAAATGTGAGTTGGCTATTTGGAGATTTAAAGTTTCAATTTGTTTTTAAAGCAGAAAATCGTTGTAAGTTTAAGTATATAATTTTATGTAAGAAGGTGAGTCGCAGTATTCTGGGTTGCTTGTTAAATTTTGTTGCATTTCTTTCAAAATAACCTCAAAGTAACGTTAATTCTCTGTCTCATGTGCGGCTGAATCTATCTACATCTATGACTTCAATGAGCGTGGGTGCAGTGTTGTCGCGGGCTGTACGTATATCCACGTCAGCTAACATCACAAACGACAATACCCACCAGGGTCCTGTCCGTGCGTCCCGTGCGTCCCGTGCGCGAACCCGTTGGCGAGCAGCTTGCCGAGCTGCGCGTCGAGCTCGGCGGGCGCGCGGTACTCCGCGATGTCCGACAGCCCGTGTCGCGACAGGTACGCCGACAGGTCGTCCTTGTACGTTATCTTGGATAGCTCCTGGACAACGACATTATTAGGAAGTAGTAAAGGCGGATTTTTTAGTGTCATAAAACTTCGATAGCGTGATTCAGATCGGGCGTGACGTCACGTGTATGTAACATATTATTCGCTTTGTTCGTAGTAACTGTTATGTGCTACAAACCACATGTATGCAGATTTAGATTATACCAATATTATTCACAGTAAGTCGGCACCACACAACTGTAGGTAGAGACACGACCGTCCGCTCTGACAGCCAAGCAAAAACTGACTAGTGATTCGAACTGGATAACTAGATTCTTTAGCAAGGCGCCATCTATCGACTCTGTTGCACAACTTTATTAGAACATCACATTACTAAAGGTAGATTTTGTGTCATGACATGACTGAGGAGTGTGCGTGCACCGTTAGTTCATCTTCGGAACTTAAAAACTTCGATACCGTGATTCAGAAGGGGCGTGACGTCACCGTATGACGTATTGTGTACTAGCTAGCGTTCGGCCCGCGGCTTTGCACGCATTTCCGGGATAATAAGTACCGTATATGTTATTCCAGACCACGGTCTATCCGTGTGCTAAATTTCATGACAATCTGTTCAGTAGTTTTTGCGTGAAAGAGAAATAAATATCCATTCTCACAAAAAAAAACATTTATAATACTGGTAAGATTTCAATACTTACTAATAAACGAGTTTTGTATGTGTTCATTTGAAGTTCAAGTTTCTTGTTCTGCAGCGTGAGCTTCTGCAGCTCCATGTATTTACCGTTGTCGTTTAGGAACCGTCTGCAATAACAATAATTCTTAACATAAAATAACTGACTTCAAAATTAGGGATAACTCAAGAACTAACTCTTTAAGTGGGACCACATGACAAGCCTCAGCTGTCGATTAAAAAAAACATCAAAATTGGTTCACCCAGTCGAAAGTTCAGAGGTAACAACAACAAAA
Organism: Thymelicus sylvestris; assembly: GCA_911387775.1. NCBI lineage: Eukaryota > Metazoa > Arthropoda > Insecta > Lepidoptera > Hesperiidae > Thymelicus > Thymelicus sylvestris. The sequence continues at coordinate 244,846 of OU426912.1, read as the reverse complement.
AATACAGTCGAATCGAATACCTTCTCCTTTTTTGAAGTCGGTTAAAAATAACATTTTAAACTTATATCTTTGGTCATGAACATAATGAATGCAACGGGTACAATAATCCGACAGCTAGTCCCGATTGTTAGCGCGAGACAACTGGTCACAAGTACTTATTGTTTGTGACGTTGGTACTACACAAACACCCAGACCGAAAACTGAAATTCAAGCTTATAATTCTTTCCGCCTCGCCGGGAATCGAACCCAGGCAAACCCTTGTCGGCGATCCGACACGGTAACCAACGCCACACGACGGGTCGTTAAACTTCGATACTGGTGGGCACAACAATTTTCACTGAAGCAGCATCGTGACATGGAGGATAGAGGTGTAGGAGAACTGATTCATAAGGGGTAAAGTTTTGAAAGTATCCATCTATAAGCAGTAAATTGGTGCTAGCTTAGGCAAAGGGTGGTATGGATGTAGCAGTTGTTGACGAATTGAAGTTAGACAGTGACAGTCCTGTATACCAAACTTCAACTGTTTAGTTATTCCAAAAGCCTGTTGCTACAGTGGCGCCACCAATCTAACGCAGTTTGACGGACACTTACACAACATAGTCGGTTCTCCTTTACCTCTATACTCCACGCTCTAGGCCTCAAGAAACTCGTGAAAATCTGACAGCTAGTACCTGTACGCCAGATCAAACGCCTGTCCAATAGTGAGCGTGATCTCGGACGCGAGCTTGTTGGATATGAACACGAAGCACTCGTGCCGCTCGGCGGCGCCACTGTCGTGCCCGTTCATGCCGTTGACGGTGCTGCCACCTGGAATGATCGGGGCGGTAGTTAGAGATTGTTCGATGAGGGTAGTTAGAGATTGGGAAGTTTGAAAGAGATAGTTTTGAATGAAAGATGAAAGTAGCCTTAAGGTAGGGTTGCCAACTGTACAGACATTCAGCCTTCTGTCCGTTTTTTTATTGATGAAGGAGCTTTTTTATTTTAACGAGGTAATTGTTCGGATCAAAATTTTGAGTTGGTTATCTATCTATCTTAAGGTTCTTTCTTTTTTTCTTTGTTTCTATTCTACCTAGGTAAGGTTACGGTGTTTACAAAATCATACGTCTAGATTAATAACATTAGTACTCAAACTCAGAGCCCAAGTCATTTGTTTAATGTAGATAGTAATAATACACATCAAATATTTTGTTATTACTATAAAGTTCTGAAGTATTAATTATAATATTACTAATTAATATGCATTAATTATAAAGAATCACCTTTGGCTATAAATGAGAAGTATTTCTTAGCACCCTTGTCGTCCGCGCAGTACGATATCCTGTGCAGGGGGAACTGGTACATTACGTTATTTGTTCTCGGCTCCTGAAACAAATCACATAAATACTTCACATAAACAAACATTTTGTATAAAAAAAGTTACTGGGTGTAGACTAGAAGATTTTTATGTTAATCTGTGGTAAATATCATAGAGTATTGGGATAGAAGGAGGGCCATCTCATATGAAGGGAAAGATGGTGTCCAGCTGTTTACAGAAAATAGAGGTTTCAATAATGGCCATTTCTGAATGGCGCTAGTGTGTGACAAATAGATACCTATTATAAACATAGCTGTTGTAGACGGAGTGAAGTTTGCTGAGTTATGCCACTCATAATGAATGGCGCTAGTGTCCGCCAAATAGATATTCGAACATAGCTGTTGTAGACCGTACCGCACCGCCACCCGTAATTTTACGCGTTTTTACGGACACTTTTCATATACATAGATGGCCTTCCTTCTGTCTATCTTCCATGGTAAACATGAAGGGATTATGGAACTGTCAAACTGACATGTGGAAAATGGCGCGCAAATAACAGGAACAATTCAGTGAAAAAAAAACCTAAAGGAAAATACTTTTAACTGAAATGATTCACTCCTATTTTGTCAAATTGATAAGTAGTTTTAGCTTAAGTATCTATTACTAATATTTTAGTCCTAAAATCAACTCGATGCTAAGAAGATTTCGCACCTTTGGTGGAACAAGGGCTCAACTGCACTTTTGTAATTTTACAGGAGAGCTATTATTCTAAGAGGAGAGCCATTTTAAAGTTTTCTTTTTTGCATTCCGAGTCGTATAATTCGTCTTTTTATTGCTTCAAAGTGTTTGTTTTTTCCATGAGATACGACCCATTTATTTGTGAATATGGCCATGTACTTTGCAGGTGTAAAATATTTTTTTGTTTAATTTTTGTCATTTTACGATTTTTTGTAAGATGTGCCCTTGTACCACCAAAGGTGCGATTTGTATTTATAGGGAAATCTTTGGGTAGGTATCGTTAAACGCCTATAGGATTATGAAACGGAGCCGATTTTAACAAAATATATTGGAAATTTTAGTGTTATATGGTTATAACTTATAGATAAGCTTTGTAATATTTTTATGGACACGGAAAAAGTAGAAGGAAGGCACAACGTTATCTTCGAGAAGTATGTTAAGAAAAATAAACATAAACATTAAGTAATATTTTCGCAGTAAGCCCATGGGCCACAGACTAGCAATCCATGTCATCACTTTAACCGCGACGTAATCGCTTCCTGTATTTACCGACCGAATAACTCGTTTCTACAATCTATTGTATAATAGGCAGCTTCAGATAGTCTGTGGGCTCTTCCCGCCAATTTGTAACTTTATAATTAACTCAACTTAGAAATCTATGCCATAAATTAATAGCTGCATTCGAAAAAACCTACTATTGCTATACATATTGAGATATCTTATGCTTATTATTATAAAAAAAACTGATTTTCCCCATACCAAAGGACCAAAACAGACATCACAAACAAAATGTGTTCCGCGCCGGAAGATTATATTTTCAAAAGCGAGCCCCCCGTTCTATTTTCAAAATCGACTGAATTCACTGAAAACAGTTGCCAATTGGCTACAGTTCATTGCTACAATAATAATAGGCAATGTTTTCCCCCCTCAGGGTCAGAAGCCTAGCACATCCATGGCCGTTACTAACAAACCATGGATAGATAACGGTCACCGTTAACTAGCATTCAGAGATAGGTTACTGGAGCAAGTATTGTCGGTGTGCGTATCGTATCGGTTACATAAGGCAGTGAAACTCATCGGTTAAATTAACTAAACCATGCGTGCGTTATGTAAACACGCGCGTCCCAGACGTGTTGCATGCATTCGTTATGTTCGAGTTTCCTATTGTTAGGTTGTCTAACAGTCAAGAACTTTATATCTGATCTACATTTGGGCGGCAACTTCCAAGAGGTGCTTGAAGACGGATCTAGTGACATTGGATGTATATCTTCGCCTTATCATTGGTCGAAGTTACATGATGTTTCTCAAGGTCAACGACAATCAGGCCTGTAATTGATCGAAATCGTTCCTCCAATGTTCTTGCTACCTGAACACCTGCCCATATCATCCAAGGGAATGGACTTCCAAGAATGATTTAATTCTATGAGTTTCTGACCCCCTTATCATACGGGAAGCTAGACGGATAAACGTGGAGATATGTTAAATTTTAATTACTTAAATCGTAAAAACCAGATAGGGGGACACTCTTGAGCATGAACATGAAAAGAACAACTTTTCTGAACATCGAGTCTATGGCAGCAGGCATCTACGTTCTACTTTGTGAGACCAAGGAATTCTAAAACCATACTCTTTAATCCCGAGTTCCGACAGAACTTCATGGTTATATTATAGGACAGGTTCTCAAAAACAACAGTAGGACAAGAGAAATAGTATACCTTTGTGGTCCTACTACCAGGACAAAATAATGGGACCACGAGAAAGACCTCACCTAGTTGCCAAGCTACCATTCTCTCTTAATACATCCGTGAATATTTTACACGTATTTTAGTTGCAAGTTTTCCTGTTTCCTTCTCAACTAGCACGCATTTGAGGCGGTCAATGACATGGACTTAATAATAATAAATACTACACACTCATACACACACCCCATACACATGGACAGGACAACACACCCAAAGCGAGAGAACGGAAATTCATACTCATCAATTAAATTTCCGCCTCGCTGAGAATCGAACCCAGGGCCCTTGGCACGGTGATCCGGCATGGCAACCATTGCGCCACACGGGTCGTCAATTGTATGTCTATCGGGGTTATGTTTGACTGATACCAGATTAAAACCATTGCATGTATTCAATGTATAGGACATTGGCAGACCTTGACAGCTGATCCAGTGGACTTGTATTTTTCCACCAGCTGTATGAATTCCGTACAAAATGGCGGTCTTCCGGAAGCGATGAACACGCGCGCTGCACCGGAAACACGTAATTTACCGGGAAATCGACTCTAGGTTACATACGATAAGTCCTTCAACTTGAACGTTTGGATAAACAAACAATGCATTGATATCTAACAGCCTTTTGAAGTCAAGCTGGACATAGGCCTTCGGCCTTCCCCTTGGCGCCACTCTGGCCGGTCCTGGGCCCTCTGAATCCAGCGGCTTCCCGCTGTTTTTAGGTTATAATTAAACGTTAATCTAATACAGTGTTGCCAGGTCCAAAAACTAAATTACGGTAGATTCTTTCGTGAAATACCGTAGATTCTTATAAAATACGGTAAATTGTATGAGATTTGAGGGTTTTTCCTACTAAAATCTGATTTTTGTGTTGATCAAAATACTGTAAAATGTACTAAAACCACTAAAAATCGTTACGGTAGATCGCAGCTGAATACGCTAGATCTACCGTAGTTATGTGACACCTGGCAACACTGATCTAATATATATTAAAAATCCTGTGTTACGGTGTTTGTGGTCGCACTCTTCAGAAACGGCTCGACCGATTTTTATGAATTTTTTTGTGTATAATTGGTAGATACGAGCATACGTCATACAGTATTTTTCATACCGCAAGGTGATTATGGTGTCCCTATTCAAATTTTTTTGGCAGAGCAACGTTTGCCGATTCAGCTAATAATAATACATTTTGATTACGTAACAGATGAGAGGATAATAGGATTCCCAGTGTCGTGGGCGCCATAGACAACACACATAGACAATACTCAGACCGAGAACAGAAATTCAAACTCATCGTTTAAATTTCCGCCTCGCTGGGTATCAAATCCAGGACCCTTGGCATGGCGCATAGCGGTCCGCCACGGTAATCTTTGCACCATACGGTTCGTCAAAATTAGTATGACTATAGCAATTTTTACGTGAACTGCAGTGACATTATTTTTTGTCTCACGTATGGTCGTATCAATTTGTTATCTGTGCTCCAAAGTATAATACTAGCCACAGAGTACCACAATGACACAGACAATAGAAAGTGAAATCGACATAGCACCCACTGGATGCCATTTTTGTACAACAGTACCGTGGCCCGTGCTTTGCATATTTATTAAAATGAACAATAAGGCAGTAACTAAGGCTTTAAAAATGTCTTTGTGGAACATAATAAATAATCCAAACTTACGTCTAATTTCAGACAATTTTACTGCTACTAATAAATTACTTTCAAGGGAGAATCATTCTCCATTACATGGAACGATTATTACTAGCGTATAGAACCGACACCATCTATTTAGTTGGATGTATTTAGCAAACTTTTTTTCACTGTGATGTACGTAGTCCATGTCTAGAACTGTCACTCTGTCTTTTTTATGGAAGTAGCCGGTAAACGAGCTGATGATCCACCTGATGGTAAGTGGCTATCGTCGCCCATGGACATCAGCAACACCAAAGGCATCACTGATCTAAAATCAATATAATCCCTATTACGACATCCATTCGGCGGGAAGCGGGGGGGGGGGGGGGGGGTTATTAAAAACATACAGATTGAACAAAGAAAGGATTAATAACTCACCTGTATGGCAACACCGTCAACTGACACAGTGATCTCAACCTTCTTGCACTTGGCCCCATCCTTGGCTTCCGACTTCTTGAGCTGCTGCGTGAACTGCAGCTTCTTGATCGCGTCCTTCACCACCTCGATACCCTTAGGCTGGTCCACCTGCGTGCAGCCCAGGAACTGGAACACGGAAATTACCATTCAAATATGTTTAGCTGTATTAAGAGGAGAGAAAATTTGTTGATTTGAAAATTACTCAAATGCTAAGCTTATTTGAAAATTCTACTTCTGCTACCTATAGTAGCGAATAACTTTTTTTATTGGAGATCTTGTAAATTGCACTCATCCAAAATCTGTCTAATAGGGCGATAAAACGTTTGATGATACATAAACTTCACGAGTATAGTACTCAAAAGTACTCTGGATGAATACAGCCCATAGTAACTGCCAGAACTATTGTAAATCTGTATTTTTACGATATTTCAACCCAGTTTAGCCATGCAGTTTAGCAGTAAACTCAGTTTAGCCGTGAGTGCCGTATTTTATTTGGGTACTCACGATATCCGTTGACTATGTCCGTAAAAATGAAGACAACCTATGTATCTGTGTATATGGAAATTGACGCCACACTCAACACATTTGGTACTAAAGTCCATAAGAGGCTTACGGAAATATGAGAAGCCATTAAAATATAATTGACAATGGTCATTGTTCGGTAATCAAATTGCGCAATAACTAATTGATGTGTTAACACTTTATTATGAGGTCAAGGAGAGGTCATGGAGTAAACAAATTATCAGTCTGTGGTATTTAGCGAGTGCTTTTGCCAATGAATCTACGCCCCAGGTATGGAACACTTTACTAATCTTTTAGTTTCATGAAAATTGAATACGTTACATTACAAGACCGCTATTTAAATAATCTTTAAAAAATGTAACATTTAATCGAGAAAAAAATTTCTTTAATATTTTTTTTTTAAATAACAAGGCTTTCTTTAAGCAGATGCAGTCGTCCTTTCTACGCACAACCCACGGATCCATGTCCATGCGCCCGCGCCGCCGCGAAGTGGAAAACCGAAAAGGTACAAATTTTGTATCAACAGTAAGTCCTACCAATATTACTTTGTTTGTAACGATGTATGGATGTTTGTTTTTGTTACTCTTTCACGCAAACATACTTATTGTCCCGGGAAACGCAGGTAAAGCCGCGGGCAGTGCGTAGTTTTACATATTTAACAATCATCACCTTAAATTGAAAATTTTAATTGTACCTACGCAATGACATAGTTAAGTTTTAACATAATATCATTAATTTTTTTTTATGTAAGGGGCCCTGATTCCCTCTTTTCTAATGTCTGTCCAAAGTTAGTAAGTCTCACAAGTATATGCATAGATACAAAATTATTTGATCAACATCATATAGCGCGAAACGAGTACGCACAAAATCAATGACATATCCAGTACATTTACAACAGAGATCAATGGTTAAGAGGATAAAAAATAAACACCGGAACTTTGTTCGTAAATCGGTATTCCGTTTGCAATTTTTAATCTGTGTTATTTTTAACTGTCTTCCGTAAATACCGTATGATGAGTCAGTTGTGTTTACTCGGGATTTAGGGTAAATGGACTGAGTGATAATATTATAAACTGTTTTATAGTAATATGTATTATTATAATCTAAATTTTACTAACAAAAAATAACAGACTTCAAAGTTACTCAAAAACTAATAGTCAGATCTCGTTCAAATTTATGTGGGATTACATGACAAGTACCTGTTTTCGATTAAAAAAAGAATCATCGAAATCGGTTGGCGTGTTAGTTAGTTATTCGTCCATTTGTCGCGCTTACTTAATACAAATTTAAGACTTATATGGTTTTATCATGGATGCCATTGTCAGATGTCAATAAAATTTATATGGGACCACATGATAGACATGACATAGCCACAAGCTTTCGATTAAAAAAAGAATCATCAAAATCGGTTCGCCCAGTCCAAAGTTCTGAGGTAACAAACATAAAAAAAAAAAAAAATACAGTCGAATTGAGAACCTCCTCCTTTTTTGAAGTCGGTTAAAAAGAAGATATAACTAATAGAGATCAATGGAAACCTCGTTTAGTTTTAACAATATAATTATGTTTAAAAATCATTGATGCAATTTGCTGAGTTAAGTGGTTGTGGCGTGACTGAGGAACAATCATCCAAACATATTCGCAAACTTTCATATTAAATTTAATATTAATACCATAAGTAACCTATGTTATCGCAGGTCTGCTAAATTACATGAAAATCAGTTCAGTAGCTTTTGTATGTCAGAGTAATAGATATTACTTTCGAGAACTCTCATAGCATAGCGCAGATTTCCGCACTATTTCGTTCGCAAGTGATAATCTACAATTTCCGTTTTATCATACGCAAACAGTAACGTATCCAAACATTATCAATTAGCATTGTGCATAGACAATAATGATTGTTTATTTATTATACAATAACTGGAAACAGCTGATACTATCTGTGCCGCCCCCCATCTGGCGTGTTATCTGACAGGGCGGGAGATGGATACGAACCGAGGTTAGGTTTCTATTGTGTATAGTGCGTAGAATAATGGTCATGTCAAATTATAATAATAAACTCATATCGTAGGGTAACTCGGGGAAAAATATGACTGATAAGATAAATAGAAATAGAAAGAAAGAAAGAAAGAAAAACATATATTTCTGGCTAAACACACACACAACATATTTATACTAAACTAATACGAATTACAAAAATGTCATGTAGCATTTTTTTTAAGGAAACAGCCGGCAAACGAGCTGACGATCCACCTGATGGTAAGTGGCTATCGTCGCCCAGCGATGTCAGAGACACCAAAGGCATCCCTGATGCGTTGCCGGCCAAGAGAGAAGAAAAAGAAAGAAAGAACTGGCTCTCAAGCCCCCAGCCGGAACACGACGAGTCGTTTGGCGGCTGACTCATGCTCAAGGGTGGTAGCTATCCAGGCGAACCCCATGGAGAAATAATAATAGCAATAATGTCTAATCTGGGAGAACGAAGCATCCTGAAATGAAAAACATGAGCTGTGGCCTTCGATACAGTTCCTTCCCAATTGTTTTGTTACAATGACAGTGTTAAATGTAAGGTTACTACCCCAAGTAGCCGTAAGACTTACCTTGACCAAGTAGGCAACATGTCCCTTGACGAGCGCGTCGGGCGCGTGGATCCAGTTCCGGCCGTTGGGCGCGCCGCTCGCCTTGCCGCGCCCCTGCCAGAACAGCAGGGTCGACATCCTGCAACAACACAACACAACCACACTGTTACTGCCTACTGGTGGGATGGATATGTGGCGACGACGCGCACGTCACACGGTGACGTCACGTCGCCCTGAATCACGCTATCCAAGTTTCTACGATCGGTAGTATATATACAAACGCACCGACAAGATCAGTCGGGGGCCGGGGCTCGGCCGCCTCCCAGGCAACACACCTCGCCTGGCGGGAGATCTCCCTTTGCCAAACTGGTGGTCCCGACGTGATGACAGTCTACAGTCTACACTAACACACTCATACCGCAGTAGGTTATACCTGTGTCGCGGGCGGTATGGACGACACATAACACATCACAATCACACCCTGCACCCGAGTACATTAATATTTATCTGTCACATAAACATCTGCCCGGAGAATCGAACCCGGGACACCTCGCTTCGCAGGCAGGGGTTACCCTAGCGGTAATAGATAAAGAACACTGTGTCTTTGTATCACCATATCCAAAACTCCGTCCCGTCCAAGTTACGTGTGCATTGGCCTTTATGGTCAAAAAACACTGATTGTTTCAGGAATCCAGGGGGCTTACCATGAACTCTTAAAACAGGTCAATATTAGCCGATAATTGGCCTGTCCTGCTATATCCTACCATGATCTGACTAAAACACAGGGCAGCCAGCGACCACGTCACCGTAACAGGACAGCGGTCACGTGACTTCAAAAATGATCTTCTGCCCTGCAATTCGTGTACCATGACGCGATTGTTGACGTATTGACATCAGAAAGTGGCATATGTTAACGTCAAAATATTACAGCTCACCGAAAGAAACATTTATTGTCCTGTTTCGGCTATTTCGTTGATGATGATGAAACGCGACGGGATGCAGCCATGGCGAATTTCAAATACACCATCATCACAAAATAAATACATTTCATTTGTTTGGAAAATTTTAAAAACATTCATTGTACTTATGCTTTTTAAATTATCGCTCCTAACCCCGGTCACTCACATGCGCGCAAATGTTTGACATTTTTACGAATGTTTGCACATATGTGAAGGCTGGTCAGACAAATGGGTTTGCATATGAGTATAGAATACAAGCCCATTTCCGCTTCCTTCTACACTTTGTTCACGAATGTTCAATCTTGCTGTTGTTATTATGTTGTTGTCATTAAAATCCATTTTCAATACAGAAAATAAATGGTAGTACGATTAGACGCCACGAACCACGAAAAATTAAGAGATACATCACCTTTTTAGTCGTGTGCGCAACTGGTCGCACGAATGTGTGGGAGACTACACGAAGGTTCGAGGTTCGCGCGCTGTCATGTGCGACAAAAAACCGACACAGCTTGGAAAACCCCGAATGCCTCGAAAACTTCGCATAATCATTCGCGAATGTCGTCCCACACTTGTGGGTTCGCGTATTCGCGCGAATGTGAGTGACCAGCATTATAAATCACACATTTTAATAGACATTTAGATATGTCACTGTGTCAAGTGTCAAGTGGTGTAAGATTACGTTCAAAAATGTAAGCATCACTTAGCGATAATTTTTTTTGGTAATTTTAGAGAACGAAAGGTTAATAAATCACAACACTTAGTATTTATAACAAATCTCAAAATCTTCAATTGAGATTGTTATTTTAAACTTTTAAAAACATCAATATTACGCATTCAATTGAAAACCGGTAAACCGATAAAACGCTCTATTTCAGAACATAGTTAGTACAAATCAAGTACCTTGCATGTCATAGACTAAGATGCAGGACAGAAGTAGAGGCATTGCAGGTCATCGGTAAACGTTCATGGTACAAAATACACTCCTGTCAGGTTTTAGCTACAAGCTGACCTGTCCTGAACATGACACATTTTATTAGAGTTCATGGTAAGGCACCTGTACAATGACCGAAATTAGGTTTACGGGGCGATGCGAGGGCGGTGACTAGTAATACATATATATATTATTATAACAGTCTGTGCGTGCATTGTTTAAACATTGCAAAATGCCATCCGGCGGTGCTGACAGCTGATAACAGGTCAAATACTGCTCGATAACACTTGCATTTATTATTATATGGAAAAGAAAACCAAATGCTGGCTCAACACCGATAGCTCTGTAATCTGTCCATCTGTTACTGTCCATAAAAGATGTATAGTTTGTCGGATAATTTTGAAACATGTAAATTTTTAATAAACTCTTAAAAATGACATATGGCAACACTGATCTGTAGAGTGTAATAGAGTAAGGTGGCGAATAGTGTGAGTAGTGTGACTTAATTATGGTATATGATATTTGCAGTAGTATTTTTGTATATGTCTAAGCTGTCATATTTTACCCCGATTCACCCTACTTCAAATTTTTATTAAAATTTTACAAGTCACCACATTTCAAAGTCAAGTCAAACAAATATTGATTTAACAATAAGTTAATATGCTTGGGGGTTATTGGCTTACATACATACATACGTCATTTTTAACCGACTTCAAAAAAGGAGGAGGTTCTCAATTCGACTGTATTTTTTTTTTATATTTGTTACCTCAGAACTTTGGACTGGGCGAACCGATTTTGATGATTCTTTTTTTAATCGAAAGCTGGTAGCTGTCATGTGGTCCCACATAAATTTTATTGAGATCTAACAATGGCATCCATGAGAAAACTACATAAGTCGTAAATTTGTGTTAAGATGTGCGCGGCAAATTGACGAATAACTCAATATCACGCCAACCGATTTCGATGATTCTTTTTTTAATCGAAAGCAGGCGCTTGTCATGTGGTCTCACATAAATTTGAACGAGATCTGACAACTATGTAGTTTTTGAGATTTTGAAGTCGGTTATTTTTTGTTAGTAAAATTTAGATTATTATAATCTACCAGCATTTCTGAATGGTGCTTTGTCATGGAGAAGAAATGCTGAAAGCAACTCCCCATTCTGTAATTTATCTGACAAATTGCGAGTATATTAGTACGTTATGAGGTGTGAGGTGTGAGTGTGAGCGTGTGAGGAGTGAGTTGTGCAACTCGATCCGCGGAAGTGAGGAACCAGCTCGCCTTCACGGTTCGCTCGCGTGACGTCACCGTCAGTGTTACATGACCAGTTTCGTTATGCACTTGAATTCCACCACTTGGACACTACGTCCACTTGATCGACGGTGACTGAAGATGAGAGCATACAGCCGCAGCCTAAGTGCGTGACCTTTAAATAAAATAAATAAATAACGCTTCACACTCACAGCCCCACAGTAGTATGCTCTCCTGGTACTTTAGTAACGCTATAGCTACACTCATAGCCCCACACTAGTATGCTCTCCTGGTACTTTAGTAACGCTATAGCTACACTCATAGCCCCACACTAGTATGCTCTCCTGGTACTTTAGTAACGCTATAGCTACACTCATAGCCCCACACTAGAATTCCCTGTGTCGTGGGCGCCATGGACAACACACTAGACAAGGACATTCACACCCAGACCGAGAACAGAAATTCAAACTCATCATTCAAACCGCCTCGCTGGGAATCGAAGCCAGGACCCTCGGTGCGGCGATCCGGTATTGTAACCATTGCGCCACACGGGTCGTCTGGTCGTCTTTGAAGTAGTCTTGTCGTTTTCGGTCAGTCGTTCAATGTACTAACTAAACATTCAACTTCCTGAAGTTTTTAGAGTTCCATCCGTACCTCAAAAGATATGACCGTTTTGCGGTATATTTTCTTGCAAGAGAACCAAAATAAGGTACTTCCGGTTAAAGGTTAATTAACCTATATCATGATAAGAGGTGTGTATCGATAGGTAGCGCTGTTTTCAAGCTATAAGGGATTAACCAAACTAGGTATCAAATATATTGGAATGGAATAGCGCCCTAACAAAAGTATTTCCTATTATAAAAGAATTTTCCAAAAGTAAATACAAATATAATTGATTTAGATTTGATTTTCATTGAGATTGAATTTCAGTTACGAACTGTTGATTAATGATAACACAATCACTGCTGATAAAGACGTGGCAAGTGAGTTTGAAAATCACTTCCGTAATATTCCTATAACGTTAACTAGTTCATTAGCTTCTTCGCCGACGGAAGCACTTTCTATATTAAAAAATCATGTTAATGAATGTAATATTTTATTTGAATTTAAACATATAACCACTAGAGACTTAATTAGCGCATTTCAGTCTCTGAAGGTAAAGAATACCGGTGACTTATGGGGCATTTCGGTAAAAATAATACAGCATATTATAGATATTATAGCACCATATTTGGTCATAGTTTTTAATAAATGCATAGATCTAGGTATCTTTCCAGATCTTATGAAATGCAGCAAAATTATACCACTTTTTAAAACAGGCGAAAAAACCGATATTAATAACTATAGACCAGTTTCTATTTTACCAACTCTTAGTAAGATTTTTGAAAAAATAATATTGAATCAAATGCTGTCCCATTTCAACAATAATAATTTATTACATCCTGATCAATACGGTTTCACTAAAGGCCGTAGTACAACCGATGCAGGGGCTAGGCTTTTAAAGCATATATTTGAAGCATGGGAATCATCACAAAATGCCATAGGTGTATTTTGTGACTTATCTAAGGCATTTGATTGTGTTCAGCACGAAACATTGCTGTTTAAACTTGGCCACTATGGTATAAAAAACAAGGCCCTTAGCTTGATCGCGTCGTATTTGAGTGATAGGATACAAAAAGTTAGTATAAAAGATATTAAGTCATCGGGGTCACCGGCTGTGTTGGGTGTACCGCAGGGCTCGATCTTGGGTCCGTTTCTTTTTCTGGTATACATTAACGATTTACCACATTATGTAAAGAACCAAGCGGATATTGTACTATTTGCTGACGATACATCATTAATATTTAAATGTGAAAGGAATAAAGTAAATTTTGACGACGTAAATAGTGCTCTTTCGCATGTGTCGCGTTGGTTCACTATCAATAATTTGCTTTTAAATGCAAAAAAAACTAAATGTATAGAGTTTGTACTACCTAATGTTAAAAAAGTTAACAAATCTCTCAGACTGAATAATGAAATATTGCACATGGAGGAATCCACGGTCTTTTTAGGGGTGACCTTAGATAGTAAACTTCAGTGGGGCCCACATATAACAAATCTCGCGACTAAACTCGGTAGGGCTGCTTACGCTGTTAGGAAAATAAGGCAGTTTACTGACGTCGAAACTGCTAGGATGGTTTATTTTGCATATTTTCACAGTATTATGTCATATGCCATCTTGCTGTGGGGCAAAGCAGCCAGTATAGAACAAATTTTCATACTACAAAAAAGAGCTATTAGGGCTATTTATAAACTTAGATCTCGTGAAACTTTGCGTGACAAGTTCAAAGAAATAGGTATACTTACAGTAGCCTCACAATATATCTATAGTAACGTGGTTTTTATACGGAATAATATAAGCGCGTATAAACAAAATTTTGATATCACTAATCGCCAAACAAGAAAAATGCACCAGTTAGTAACGCCATCTTACCGTCTTTCTAAAGTGAAGCGATCTTTTATGGGCCGTGGTGTACAGTTCTATAATAAAATCCCAAAGTTAATACGTGATTTGCCAGTGGAATTATTTAAGAAACATGTAAAATCTCAACTTTTAGGGAAAGGCTACTATACTGTAGATGAGTACATAAATGACAAAGACGCATGGAAATGACCAGATCTGCAACCAGTTCCGTACAGGCTAGTGATACTTCTTTGTAAGAAATATACCAATGTATTTTATTTTTAAAAGATGTGCTGAGGAGTTTCTTTCGGCTTTTCTTCTCCTCCATGACAAAGCACCTTTCCGAAAAGCTGGTAAATTAAAAAAATGACGTGCATAAGTGTATCAATGATACCTACATGAATAAATGATTTTGAATTTGAATTTGAATTTGAATTTGAATTTATCTGAAATATCTACCTAATAAACCACAGAACAATAGCAAAACATAATAAATTTCCCGCGTGGGTGTTCCCGTCTGATTATAAATTAATGTCTGGGAGTCTTCAAGTCAAGAACTCAAGAGTGAATAGGCTTGTACTAAGTTGGTGCGCTTTACCATCCACGTATTTATTTCCGCTTACCATCAGGTGGTTTTGTGGTCAAGCACTAACTTATTCTTCATAAAATAATAATAATAATAAAATAAATAACCTACCGTTATTAAATTATACCTAAAATCCATTGCGCAATTAACAGATTAAAAATTTTGTGTTAAAGTAGGCAAACGCGTGCCGAACAAAGGCGCATATACGTACATAACTAAATATATACGTAGTTAACACGCGCGATGTACAAGTATTTTATCAATAATTATTCATTAATAATAATTGTGTTCACCACACGTGGAGTTAATGTGAAACAAACGTTACTCAGTAATCGTTATAGATTGTGTTTCGCAGTTCATGTACTACTCACAGAACATTAACTAGATATTAAGGATCATGATGAGAAGAAGGAGAACGTTTTTAACTGATGTTATGATTTAAAAGCGAATAATAGTTCTTAACTGATGTTAAAATTTAAAATCAAAAAAATATTGATAATGTCCTTTACAAAGGACATTTTATATGCTTAAATAAACCGACTTTACGAACTTTAGTTCTTTACGAACTAAACCATGCGTATTTGAGGACGTGTATTGTCGTGATCGTTTTACGGGAAAGAGTATTAAATGCCCAATCATCATTTAACGCAAACCTAAAATTATATATGTCACTTGTATATGTCGTAGGGAAATGCAGGAATCCGTGATTTGATAAATAACCTAAGGGATTTGATCAAATCCTGCAAGATGATAGAATGACGACTCCGTTGAGAAACTTCACTAGAGAATTTCACTGAAATCACTAAGCTATGTTAGAGAAATGATAAAATAAACTGGTAACTACGCTAGCTGTTGCATGTTTCACATTCACTTATCAAACTTATTAATTTAGCAAACATTCGTTGAATAACATTGTTTAGATGGTTGTAGTTTGGCCACATCAGACTCGCCTTTATTAGCTGTATTCATTTCACCTGGTGTTCACAAGATCTGTAGATGGAACTGGAAGGTGATCAAGGATCCTTCATTTCCCTGCGACATATACAAGCAGAAAGTTTATGGCTTAAAAATCAAAAATTTGTTCGTTACACTCGTTTGCGTCGTTACATTGTTGAGTTCCTTTGGCCAACTTTCGGCCAACAACAGACTATTAGATATTGATATCATTATATTTTATTGTCCAATCGAACATCGGGAAGTGGTAATGCAAGATTTGATTAGAGATACCGGGACAGGTGACACTAAATAAATGCTCCAATCAATGTGTTTTAATGTTACCAACATTCATCAATCTTTTCAATCGTCTCCATTATATATTATTATAACTATACATTATTCATTATATTACAAATGGAGTCACAATAGTTGTTTCTATCAGTTCGACTAGGAAGTACTCTGTGCCGCACCTAATTTTGTCTTGTAGTTTTTTGCATTCCGAATAAATAGACGTCAACTTCTCAACACTTACTGGTACTCTGCCACTGAAGGGGCGTGTGACGATCTAACTGACACTTAAGGTGATGATTTTGATGATGAAGTTTAAAAACATCATGCAGACAAGCCACTGTCACTTACACCACCTCATAGACTGCTTTGAAATCAAGTTATCCCATTGACGATTTCGTTGTCGGTAGCAAAATGTTGATTTGTTTAAAGTCCCTTAAAAGTAAGCAATGTATAAGATGTCCTTTATAAAGGACGGTGGATCTAAACGACTCCCGTGTAATGAAATGAACAAGGAGAAAGAAAATAGGTTAGAAAACAAAACACGAAACAAAAAAATTAAGTGTGTTAGATCTTATTAGAAATTGATATTGATATAACAAATATACCAAAATTTTATAATCAATACATTGGAAGCAACTAAAATATATAGGTATGATGACAATGATGTTGTATGTGGTAAAAATCTTTGTAGGTACCTAATGTGCAAAAACAAATTATATTTGTAATGTTTTTGTTTTAGAACGCCCAAATCTAGCTGCCATGTAATTAAAACGGTTGAATTCAAATTGCTCATAAAAAATAGTGAATCACACAAAGGAATCTCAACATTTACTAAATAAGTAATGAAGCTTAATTATGTAAAAATTTAAAATTGTAAAATTATGTACAGTTGCTTGGTTATGTCATTTTATTAACAGTTGATTTATGTATGATGTATGCAAACGTTTTAAAAAGGCATAGAGCTAACAACAATGACATAATGTAAAGAATCCTACGACCTCTTACAGAAAGACCTTAAGGAAGCAGGTAGTAAAATCAATGGATGATTTTTAGAGTAAAGTGTATCTCACATTCTATGCTACGATTTTTTTTTTAATTTTATTTATTCAAATAAACTAGTTGTATTTGTTGAAGTATAATGCACTAATGTAGCCAGAACAGATATTGTGAACAAAATGTGTCGCACCGGGAGGTTCAGTTTTCAAAATCGACTAAATCCGCTGAAAACAGCTGCCAATTGGCTACAGTTCATTGCGCAAATATTGGGTTTGCGGTGTCAGTTTTATACGCTAGTAATAATAGTTCAATGGTCGTATTAAACATTCCATGAATGTAATAAGTTAAAGATATCGAGTAAATTGTAAGGAAAATAATACTGTAATTAATATCTGTTAGATACAATAATAAAGGCAATCAATACGTAATTCCAGTTACCGTTTATTACGCAATTAATTAATTATATTGTAAAGTTCCGACGCAGCTGTTTGCTATTAGAAACACTACTTAATCTAATGCGCGTATTTAATAAAAATAATTTTAATCTACAGAGAAATATCTTACATTAAAATAGAAACCAATAGGTACCTACTTATGCATGTAATTTCATAAACTTACTACATACTTCGGAACGCTACATTGCGCGTGGTTTGACACGCATTTGTCCGTTTTTTTAACCGACTGCAAAAAAAGAAAGAGGTTCTCAATTCGACTGTTTTTTTTTGTTTTTTTTTTTATGTTCGTTACCTCAGAACTTTGGACTGGGCGAACCGATTTTGATGATTCTTTTTTTAATCGATAGCTGGTGCCTGTCATGTGGTCCCACGTAAATTTTATTGAGATCTGACAATGGCATCCATGATAAAACCATATAAGTTGTAAATTTGTATTAAGTATGTGCGCGACGAATGGACGAATAACTCAATATCACGCCAACCGATTTCGATGATTCTTTTTTTAATCGAAAGCAGGTGCTTGTCATGTAGTCCCACATACGAACGAGATCTGACAAGTAGTTTTTGAATAACTTTGAAGTCGGTTATTTTTTGTTAGTAAAATTTAGATTATTAAACCCACCTTTCAATTATAATTATTGTTTCTGTCGGGCCGCGTTCAGTTTCATATTTTAGATTTATTATTACGAGATTAGTTATTACTAACATTACAGTAAAATATTATTTAATAATATTCTAGTATTTGTGTAAATTCGTTATGTAACGTTCCAAATTGAATGACAACAATAACATAATATACCAAGTCGTGAACGATGAACACGATCGCTTACTATTATTATTAATTGCTCATTATTATTATCGCTTGATCAATCACGAAGTAATAATACATAAATATACAATATACATGCCAAGGACTTGAATGTGCCTGTTATTTACTAAGATTAGGTATCACGAGAGTATTCTACATCACTTTTTGTATCATCTTTGTATCTTATTCTTGTATCATCTTTGATTATTTTTGTATTGTTTTTGTATTTCTTTTCGTTATTTCATCACGGTGGAAAAGCCTAATGATTCAGATCAACAATTTAGTGAAACTTTTATTGGGAAATCTTTTATCGCGTGTGTTATCTTCGCAAATGATAAAAACAAAGTTTTTAACCGACTTCAAAAAAAGGAGGAGGTTCTCAATTCGACTGCACTTTTTTTATGTTTGTTACCTCAGAACTTTGGACTGGGCGAACCGATTTCGATGATTCTTTTTTTAATAGAAAGCTGGTGCTTGTCATGTGGTCCCACATAAATTTGAACGAGATCTGACAAGTAGTTTTTGAGAATTTGAAGTCGGTTATTTTTTGTTAGTAAAATTTAGATTATATAAACATGTAGTTTTACAGGAAAACGTAAATATTATAACAGTAAGAAATCATCATAACTTTTTACTTTTTTGATGATTCTTTTTATAATCGAAATCTTGGTGCTTGTCTTGTGATCCCATTTATTGAGCGAGATCTTACCTACTTTTTGAGATATCTCTAATTTTATCAAGAATTACAATTATCAGTATTACCTACATCATTGAAATTATTTGCATGTTTGTTTTTAATCGAACTTTTATTGGAAAATCCTAACTCGCCTGTCTTATCTTCGCAAATTATAAAAACAAAGTGTTGTAAACATGCAGTTTTACAGGAAAAACTTAAAATATTATAATACTAACACGGACCTAAAAAAAATAGTGAATACTAAGAGATCATACGTTGGGACAGTCCACACCATTCGAACATGATTCGGACTTGAACATTTTGGGATTGTTTGGTCTCTATTTCATACTTATAATTTAGGAGTCCTTTCAGATCCGATAAGCTTGTTTTCCATATTTTATCGTTTCTATTGTTATTTAAGTTTCCCAGTTGATTTTAACGTGGAGAGGGTTCCATACGTTGATTATTTATTTCTACGTTGATCACACGAGTGGTGTTATAAGGGTTCCTTTTTTGTTTTTTTTTTTTCGTACGAAACCCTAAAAATTCCTTTCTAGCTTTTGAAGGTTTAATGAGATTTATTTAATAAAGTTTTCAGTAAGTGCGTCGCCTTCTTTTTATCATGTGGTCTAAAACATTTTAAATATCTTGTAATTAAAAGAAAACAATTTATCAATTTTGGGCTTAAATAACGATGTCCGAGGTAGTCCAATATTAGTGTCCGACCGAAGCTTCGGCTTCGGCTTCGGCTTCGGCCACCTTCGGCCAAAAAAGCACCTTCGGCCAAATCTTCGGCTTCGGCCAAAATTTTGCCGAAGGTTTGGCCGAAGCCGAAGGTTTGCTAGTTGTCAAATATTGAAATTTACTGAACGATGCTAGAGCGAGACGGAGAGTGTGCAGAGCAGCAGAGTTTCGCCGCGCCGCCGCACCGGCCCAAACGAATCGCAGTTAGTAAACTAAACGAGTCAAAACAAGTTTAACTTAATTATCCTAAGAAATTACTTATAAGTATTTAATTTTCTCAAAAATTCCAAAAAATTATATGTAAAAAATAGATATTGAAAAAGCGTTAAACTTTGCTCAATTATTTTATAGAAATATTTTGTGTTCGTCTGATAATTAAAAAAATGTGACTGATTATTTGATTATTTTTGTTAAAATTACTTTAAGTAAATAAATATTTAATTAACATTGTATATTTGAAACTTTTATTTTTGACAATATTTTATTACCTACTTGTATATGTTGGTCACTCGGCTCGTTATTGGGCTAAATCTCTAAAGCTCTCACAATATGTATCTAGTATGTTCTGAGATCAAAGTAACTATCGTATTTCTCAAGGTCAATGACACCTTCGGCTTCGGCTTCGGCCGAAGGTTTTGGTGAATACCGATTAATCGGCTTCGGCTTCGGCTTCGGCCAGAATCTATCCAATATCTTTTACAGAAAATTATTTATTAAAGCTGGCCATACAGTGCCACCAACGTATCTATGAATTGAAGGAGGGCGCTGTCGGACGCATCGGACCAATCATTGGACGCTATTCGAGACGTAGTAACTGACAGAGGAATGACCATAGACATAATACTACTAGGCTAGGCAAGGTATCTGAGCATATGTAAGTGAAACCGTCACGCTGCGAAGAAAGGCAGGAGGTAAACCTATCCTTGTCTTACTTACGAGTTACGCGAGTCTCCTTGGTCTCTTTCTCTTTCTAATAGCGTGATGCAAAGAAGGCCCGCTTGTCTAGTCTAGTAGTATTATGTCTATGGGAATGACCACAAAGAGTTTATGAATGAATTTTCATTAGTTCCAATTTTCGCCACTTCACAGATAAGTTGGTGGTATTGTTAAGTGTACTTGTCAAGTTTGCAGTTTGACTTGATGCGACATCCAGTTTGCATGAGATAGCTATATGGCCAGATAGCCATACACCGACTACACCGTCAAGTTTACTGGAGGCCTCATCAAGTTCGCTGCAAAGTGGACAAATAAACTTGATCGTGTATGGCCATTGGCCAGCTGAACAAAATAATAACTGATATTGTCTTTCTCTATGTCCAGGAATCCAATTAGCAGTTTTATTATAGTTTACATTGACCTTATCACTATAAAATGGCACTACTTAGCACCAGATGTAAGTAACTGATATAATAAATAAACAAAAAACTCAAGTTCGCGTTCGGCAAAGGTCACTCGCGGCCGACATCCTTGACACGAAGCCGATAATTCTACTTCAAATAATATTTTCTGCGCCGTATGTTTATAAACAGATAGCTTAGGTTACACTTTTATCGAACGTGCGACTTATTTTTGTTATCTGTGTTTTTTTTAACCGACTTCAAAAAAAGGAGGAGGTTCTCAATTCGACTGTATTTTTTTTTTTTTTTTATGTTTGTTACCTCAGAACTTTGGACTGGGCGAACCGATTTTGATGATTCTTCTTTTAATCGAAAGCTGATGGCTGTCATGTGGTCCCATATAAATTTTATTGAGATCTGACAATGGCATCCATGAGAAAACTA
Source organism: Thymelicus sylvestris (assembly GCA_911387775.1). NCBI lineage: Eukaryota > Metazoa > Arthropoda > Insecta > Lepidoptera > Hesperiidae > Thymelicus > Thymelicus sylvestris. The sequence goes on along the minus strand of OU426912.1, from coordinate 223,025 downwards.
CATAAGTCGTAAATTTGTGTTAAGATGTGCGCGACAAATTGACGAATAACTCAATATCACGTCAACCGATTTCGATGATTCTTTTTTTATTAGAAAGCTGGTGCTTGTCATGTGGTCCCACATAAATTTGAACGAGATCTGACAAGTAGTTTTTGAGAATTTGAAGTCGGTTATTTTTTGTTAGTAAAATTTAGATTATTACTTGTCTATTATTTTTGGCGGGAAATTTGACATTACTCAGTTCCTTGCAAATTTTTGAAAATTCTTTTTTTGCCACTTTCGTTAATCATATGACTAAGTTTTCATTATTATAATGAGATAATTATTAAAATTTCTTTTTAAGTATAATTAAAATCTAAATGTGCGATTTTAAAGGCATTGTCCGCGTTACATTGCACAAAAAGTTGTCCTTGCTTTTGGTACATAAAATCTGTTCTGTATGAAATCTATTGTCTTATTCATCTATTTAAATAGGTTATTCTATTATTACAGAGGTGATTCAACAGCTTAAAATTGAGGTAGGTAAGTAACGAACAGGAACGCTGTAGTCTTTAATATAGGTCGTCACATTTTTGGTAGTTTTAAGTGCTTACTTCTATCATCTATGTACGATTGAGTGTACCTACATATAATCAAATAATTAATATCTGGTGGAATTTGAACTCACAACCACAATATCCGGTTTTACGAACCGATCCTTCCCAGGTTGGGCCACAGCTTAACAGGGTGTGTTTTTTTGTTAAAAAAATTTTTGTTCGGATTTTAAATGATAAAATGTTAACTTATGTTAACCAAATGTTTTGCTTGAACTGATCAAATCACTAAATATCTCCTAGAGCCTAGAGCTGTAGAGTTGTAGCTCTTTTCAGAACAGGTTTTTTGGTTGATTTGTATATTAGGGCATAACGTATCTATATTTTTCAAATATCATTGTCGTCGACTCGTTTCGCGGCTATTCGAATAAAAAAAAAACACCTGCGTGATTTGATCATCTTCTTTAGAGATTTGATCAAATCTCGGTTTTCCTGCGATTATAAAATAATGATTGTAAATTTTTGCGTAATGTAAACAAGTTCTCTATTATTATTTTGTGTCTGATTTCAAGTTTCAAAGTTTTATAACGTCAAAAAAAGATTCCAATACTTACTTAATAAACTTAAAATAAAAGCAATAAAAACAGTAGGTAATTTACGATCCTCTCAAAGATTAATAGATGTGACGACAAAAACAACTTACATATCAACATTTCGAATAGGTTATGAATTAGCCACAGATGCTAAATAGCACCACAGATATTGTAATGATTGCGTGTTTTCCCGCACAATTTTTTTACGTATTTGTTTGCGCGGTTTGCGTCATCATAAGTCACTTCATTTAATTGTAATGCTTATAATAATTAAGCGCTTATTAGTATAATAACTGCATCTTGCATCTAGCCTTGAGTAGTGAGAGTCCGTTTGAGATGTTGTCAAGATACTATAGTATGTAGTATTATGTAAGTAAGGATTTTTTTTATACTCTAGTTATTTTTCTCGGAAATCCACTTAATTTTTTAATTTAGCGATGAATTCCGTTATAAATATTAAAATAGAGTAATTAAGTTTTTAAATGTTTTTATTAGGTTTTCGAACTCTTAAAACGTCTACAAAATTAAGATGTCATTGTGATTGTTTTGCTTGGAGCTTCTATTTGGTAAAGGAATTTGATCGATTGATCAGATGATAATGTAACATCAAAGACCAAAATAAAAGCACAATATAGGAATAAAAGTATTTAAAAGCAAAAACATTCGAATAAGAAAACCAAATCTGTAATAACCGACAAGTTAAAAATCAAAGCGAACAAAGAAGAAACAAACAAACTTTTTCCTATTAACATTCCACAGCCAGTACCAGGATGGCATATCCAAGCAGGAGTTTAGTTTACCTTTGCACTAATTCCGCGCGCTTCATCCACAAGGCCGTTCCGTTCAAAAATAAACTCTTCTCCTACTTAACTGAGTGTATAATCACTTGTCATGATATGGTAGATACATCATAATTTAATCTATACTAACTGCCTGTCACAATTCATATTGAAATGAACCTTAAGTCTTACCACTATGGTTGATTGTTACGTGTAGCGTCGGTGTGTGTTGTGACGTTGTTCAATTGGCGACAATCGTCCAGTTCCGTACTTAGTACGGGCTGACACGGGCGGTGGCACACTGATGCAACATTACGTTCATTCACACTTGTAACTTGTAAGGACGTAGGGATGTTGATGTGATGGAGTCGATGTTTTTCTGACGTAATTTGGTTAGTTTTTTTGTTGGTAAGTAGTGTTTAGATGTTAAATGAACATTCGTGTAAGTATTATTTATATTAAGTTGTTTAACGAAAATAATTGAATAAATTAGTTTTTATTTCTATCTCGCTAATAATTGATTGTTACGTCAACTCGGATGCTATTTTTACGTAGTATGCTGTATGAGTCGTGATTGTATATTAATTAATCAGAAAAATATGGAAAATAAAGCAAATGGCACCTGATTTATACAAAATAATATTGCATAATTTTAATTATCTTGTCTCGACGTAATTCAGTTAAAATATCGATCTTTTTATATTTTGCAACATAAAAATTGTGAGTAATTATTTAAATTTTAAGTACTTAATTATGTTCGCGTTGATGTAATTGTAAACAGTATTAGATAATAGGTCAATTACATACTGAAAAGCTATTTTTCTACAGCTTTGTGTTTCGTCGTACAAATAATGTGAAAAATAATTAAGTTACATTGAAACAAACTTGACGAATTGTCACTAACTGCGGTTCTTATGTCTACAATTATGAGATAAAACAAAAACTATTTGAGCAAAGGACGGTGGTTTATTGAGAATTACAATGGAGGTAAGATGCTTGTCCTCTATAGTTTTACGGCCTTAGCTTAATAAACCTATTTTAGCTATTGCATTGTTGTAATATGTTTTAATTTTATCGTATTTCATCTATACTAATATTATAAAGAGGAAACATTTGATTGTTTGTTTGCATTGAATAGGCTCCGAAACTACTGAACAGATTTGAAAAATTCTTTCACTGTTGGGAAGCTACACTATCCCCGGGTGACATAGGCTATATTATGTTTTCAAAAAATTTTGGAATCCTTAATAAAACTCCAATACTGTAACCCAAGGTGTAAAAAAATAAGAAAACCGAAGCAAAGCGAGGGCGGTTACTCGTAACAATTAAAGAAAGAAAACACTTTATAAGCGTTCTATAACTTTTCTTGTGTAAAAATAACGGATCAATAATAATTATCGATAGAAAACAATGAGACATGTAAATACTTAACACGACGTAATATTATGTAATACGTAACTATAACGGGTATGGTGAGTCTCGCCGTGACCGTAACCAATGCCAATTAAGTCCAAATATCGGTATAAAATACGAAAAACAGAAATATTAAATGATGCCACCGATGAATCACTAGATTTTTAGTTCATTATACATTAAAAATTCACACCTAAAGCCTTCTTATGGTAAACTAGCTTCCGCATGCAGATTCGCCTGCTTGGATTTCGGTCAATTTACATAAAACCATAATGATAATCGGTAGTTTTTGAGTTAAAAGCGTTCATACAAACAGACAGACAGCGGCCGGAGGTCCTCATTTTATAATAATAATATGTATATAATTGTGTTTTCTACCAACCGGGCTATTATTTATAAAATTTACCTTAATTAATGAGTTCCTAACTTCCTAAATGTTTTTTCTTTCTGCTTACAAGACTGTTTGCTGCGGGAACTTGTTGAAGTGACTGAGTTTAAAATAAATGTTTGAGCAAACATTACTTGATCATAATAAAATAAAGATTCAATGATAACAAAAACCACTTAATAATAACATCATACTGCATAGATGAAATTAAATGAAACTAATTAAAGGTAATTGAGTAAAATCTAGTACCTAATTCACACACATAAGTTATGCGTAACATTAATTTCGTCGACTTGGTTTAAAACTTTGGCACATATAAATCAACATTTGCATATATTTGCATTAATTGACTTGACGAATTAAAGTGACCAAGAGACAAGATTTCAAGCACATAATAAGGTATTTCACCATTTTTTTAAAAGTGCCTCAATTAGATCCTAAAATATTAATAAAGTACCAAAAAAATATGATTTTTTATTCAATCTATAAGGGCTTTAAAATAGCATTTGAATTTTACATTTTAAATTATCTCGCGTAATTAGACGAATATGCTAGACGCCACGGATATGACGACATCACGTCTAAAAATGTCACTGACGCCCCAACTCAGAGTCACTAACGGTTAATTTAATCGCTCCTTAGTAAAGAATTACCATACAAATTCTGTACTAAGGGGCGATTTAAGTAACCGTTAGTGACTCTGAGTTGAGGCGTGACTCAGACTCAGTATCGGTTGACATGAGTGATATGACAAAATGTTCACTTTCAAACAGTGTAACGTCATAAAATGGAGGCTTCTGTTGCGCATAGTTTAAAAACAGATAAGAAATAGTGAAAACTGAAATGAATGATAAAATTCATTTATCCATGTCGGATCGCCTGGGTCCTGGGTTCGATTCCCAGCGAAGCGGAAATTTGAATGATGAGTTGAATTTATTTCCTCGGTCTGGGGGTGTGTCGTAGTCTTTGAGTGTTGTCATACGTGGGGCTACGGGTGTGCAGCATTTATTATTATTTATTTATCGACAAATGTTATCGATAGTCGATAACCGCGCACATCCCAACGGGTTATTGCGAGTCTATCCTGAGCAGACTGTAGGAAAACCGGCGTCGAGTAGTTTGTCCACGGCTCGTATCCTTAGCTAAAATTAAACGGCTTGTCCTGTCCCGATGTCTACATAAGATTGGTTTTAAGATCATTGAATTGGAATCAATTTAATTAATCCTATTAGATAAACGCAATATAAGTTATCAATAATTATCAGGTTAAATATTAGATAAACAAACGTTTAAGTAAAATATAATCAGTTATTAATCTAAATTAAACCCGCTCTTTGACACTTAGTTGAGGTACTGACTAAAATTGATATAATTCCTATGATTATAGCGAAGGAGCTTAAAATTATACGTAACTTGATTGACGGTTGCCAGATCAAGATATGATTCGGATATCTATTAACTTTACCGCGTAGAGTCACATGGGAGAAATCGTCTTTTTAACCGACTTCAAAAAAAGGAGGAGGTTCTCAATTCGACTGTATTTTTTTTATGTTCGTTACCTCAGAACTTTCGACTGAGCGAACCGATTTTGATGATTCTTGTTTTAATCGAAAGCAGGTGCTTGTCATGTGGTCTCACATAAATTTTATTGAGAATAACTCAATATCGCGCCAACCGATTTCGATGATCCTTTTTTTTTATCGAAAGCAGGTGCTTGTCATGTGGCCCCACATAAATTTGAACGAGATCTGACGAGTACTTTTTGAGTAACATTCAAATCGGTTATTTTTTGTTAGTAAAATTTAGATTATTATTTGAAGACATTTTTTACCCGACTGCCAGGAAGATTTTCGCGCGTATCTTGTATGTATGTATGGATTACTATGGATGTACTATTCTTTATTACTTTATATCTTCCAAAAAAATTTATACTACTTACTTAGCATTTAAGATTTGTATTGTATTGTACCTATGTTCATGCCATATTATAGCTCTCTAGCGCTAAGGAAGGGTATTTGCGCTGTTACGGACGGACGGACGGACGGACAAGACGAAACTATAAGGATTCCGTTTTGACTATGAAACCCTAAAAAGAGTTCAGTTTAACACAATTTGAAACGGAGTTGACCCTAGTACAGTCACCTGCAGAGAAAAGTAACCCATCAGTTTATAAATACACGAACTGCAACTTTTCCGTTGCCTGTTGCGTTGTAAAGAGATGGGTTACTTTTCTCTGCAGGTGACTGTACGTATTAATGGTACATAAATAAATGCTCACAGTTACACATATACCTCGACATTACTCGAATATCACAAACAAACAAACGTAAGACCTACAAAGAACAAACAGCCAAGATCCGAAAAGCAACAAATATCATATTATTATTCAATCAATCACAACAAAAAATACAATTTCATTGGAACTATTGTACAGATCTATCGTATAGGTATCTCATCGCTATGTTTTCCTAGTAACTATGAGGAAGGAAAATTAATGTAATAAATAAAAATCTCTATCTACAATAAATTTATGTGTCCAATTCTTTGACCTAAAACGTCTTATTAATTAGGCATCACTATAAATATGTATTTATTTATGAAACCCTATTAATGGATTACAAACCTCTTCTATCTGATAATAATCATAATGTCGTAATAAGCATTTATTGTATTAGGAGCAGCAGGTCTTCAGGTACCACTTCGAAGCTTGCCCTGTATAACGTATAATAATATTTATATTGTGGTATAATTTAGTCTTCTTGGTTCTATCCTTACGCAAAAAACAGAATATAATTCGGGTCTTTGATGTATGTGATGCGTTGCCGTCTAAAAGTGAGCCTTGTATTATAAGTAGACGTCATTAGGACAAGCTTCTAGAAGATGGTTTAAAGGTAACCGACTTCAAAAAGGAGGACTCATAACTGGGTGTAGGGATTTTGATGATTCTTTTTATATTCGAAAGCTGGTGCTTGTCATGTGGTCCCACATAAATTTGAACGAGATCTGACGAGTAGTTTTTCAGTTATCCTTAATTTTGAAGTCGGTTATTTTTTTAGAAGAATTATAATTATAATATAATAGTAGTCACGGGTTTTCCTCTCATTAGGACGTGTGAATGTCTTAGAAACACCGACTGTTTTTGTCACATGATCAATTATGTTTTAAAATAAAAACTTTACAAATTGCACCTTCATCAACTAAGTACTAACAATGTACAGTTTTTGCACTTAACTAATGCAGTTTCTGCCAGTTAAATATTGAACTGTTTTTGTTAAGTCGTTCCGTTAAACTGAGTTTGAGTTACTTTGTTACACTAAAATGGCATTTTTTGAAGGTTTTTGAAAGGTGACTATACATACATATTAAGAAACTAAATAGAATAGACGTGTAAGACAAGAAGATAATTATCCGAAATTATCCGATAATTATCCATGTAAGAGCGGACAAACATCCTTACATACATCTTAACAAACAAATTAAAGTTTGTTAGGAACGTCCTCAAACTAAAAGGCCAGTTTTTGAGGTAGAGCCAAAAAACGCAGGATTATTTTGAAATCGTGCTAGTGATTCTCTATAAAACAATTGTTAATGTTGTCATGTTGTCAAACTCAAAAGATATATATTTTTTTTTGAACTTAAATATTACTAAAGGTCAAAAAAATATCAAAACTGTTAATAAAGTAATTTACCAGATGACATTTAGCCGCCTTTTAGCTTGAGGACGGCAGTATTATTGCTGCACCTAACTCCTTTGCTTACTGATGTTGTTTTCGAAGTTCCCGCGGAAATGGATTTCAGCGTTTTGTATTGATTTTGTAATTTGTCATAGTTGCTACTTCCGTTGCCATGGTGACCGGGTGACCGTTCCCAGTCTGTAGCTTTCAGTGCTTCAAATAATTAATGTGAATACATTGTAGTTGTATGTCATATTTTAATCAAATTTAAAAAAACAGGGCAACTCTCATATCTGAAGACATGCTAAATACATGATAAATATTCGCTTTAATGTAAAATAAAATGAATTTTACAAGGAAAAAATAACCGACTTTAAAATAACTCAAAAACTACTCGTCAGATCTCGCTCAAATTTAAGTGGGACCAAATAACAAGCACCAGCTTTCGATTAAAAAAAGAATCATCAAAATCGGTTCGCCCAGTCCAAAGTTCTGAGGTAACAAACATACAGCTTTCGATTAAAAAAGAATCATCAAAATCGGTTCACCCAATCGAAAGTTCTGAGGTAACAAAAAAAATACAGTCGAATTGATAGCTTCCTCTTTTTTTTGAAGTCAGTTAATATAATAAGTCACGTTTTGGTCCGTCTTACTACTTCTTATGCCGTATCCAATTTCATTAAGTTGATAAATAATTTTGCTGCATCACCTGTGTCAGTAAGTTAGTAGATCATACATCAATATGAAACATTTATTGCAACGTATTATCAGATCGATATTATAACAATACATGACATGTGATGATGTCATTGAATGTATGGAATGTAGTAAACAATCCGCTTAAATTATAATATCATTGTCAAATATATGTACGTTCTCTTATTCCAATGTGAAATTATATTGGACGCCGAAATGAGTTACTTTCATATGATTAAAATGTGGAAATGAAAAAATCTCGCAATAGCTTAATTTTTTACGATATTTAACAATTATCATCATAATATTTCAGCCAACTCAATCAAAACCTTAAATCTTAATGGTAATATACCTGCTCAAAACCTTACTCATAAAGCACTTCAACTTTTGGCCTTTAGGCACTCACAAACTACTGGTCTAGGCAAATAACTCAAAAACTACTCGTCAAATCTAGCTCAAATTTAAGTGGGACCACATGACAAGCACCAGCTTAAGATTAAAAAAAGAATCATCAAAATCTGTTCACCCAGTCGAAAGTTCTGGGTAACAAGCATAAAAAATACAATCGAATTGAATACCTCCTCCGTTTTTGAAGTCAGTTAAAGTCATTTTTAACCGACTTCAAAAAAGGAGGAGGTTCTCAATTCGACTGTGTTTTTTTTTATGTTTGTTACCTCAGAACTTTATACTGGGCGAACCGATTTTGATGATTCTTTTTTTAATCGAAAGCTGCTGGCTGTCATGTGGTCCCACATAAATTTTATTGAGATCTGACAATGGCATCCATGAGAAAACTACATAAGTCGTAAATTTGTGTTAATATGTGCGCGACAAATAGACGAATAACTCAATGTCACGCCAACCGATTTCGATGATTCCTTTTTTAATCGAAAGCAGGTGCTTGTCATGTGGTCTCACATAAATTTGAACGAGATCTGACAACTATGTAGTTTTTGAGACTTTGAAGTCGGTTATTTTTTGTTAGTAAAATTTAGATTATCGTACTAACAGAGTGTCAGTCATCTAGTACAGTCACCTGCAGAGAAAAGTAACCCATCTGTTACTGTGTGTTTATAAACAGATGGGTTACTTTTTTCTGCTGACTGTACGTGACTGTTGTCTGAGCAAAGTCCAAATCTAAGTGCGCTTTATAGATATCGCCCTAAGTCGTCTGTACGTCGCGGCGTCGTACTGCGGAGTACACAAGTTTATTGCTTATCTTTAGAGGGCAAAGCTCTCGCATTCCACCGTGAGCCAGTGAGTCACGGCCGCGGCGCCCGGGCGCTCCCGTACTGCCTTAAGAGGTTACAACTTACAAGTAACAAGTCACACTGTTAAGATTAACACATAACGTAACATTTGCATTGTTGCATAAAAGTGCGAAATTAGAAATATTTTTTAAAGGTGTCCCGGGTTCGATTCCCGGCCGGGGTAGATTTATGTGACAGGTAAATATTTGTACTCGGGTGCAGGGTGGTATTGTGATGTGTTATGTGTCGTCCATGCCACCCGCGACACAGGCTAACCTACTGCGGGGTTATCAGTGCATAAGCGTTTGTAAGCATTTAAAAAAAAATTAAAGAAATCCTTTTTCCGCCACGCTGGGAATCGAACCCAGGACCCTTGGTGTGGCGATCCGGCATGGTAACCATTGCGCCCCACGGCCCACGGGTCATCAAATGGATGGATGTTTCTTACTGTTTCACGCAAAAACGACTGAACGGATTTTAATGAAATTTCGTACAAAGGTAGACCATGACCTAGCTGGAATAACATATAGGGTACTTATCCCGGAATAATAAATTTTACTAATAAAAAATAACCGACATCAAAATTACTCAAAAACTAGTAGTCAGATCTCGTTCAAATTTATGTGGGAGTTGTGGGACCACATGACAAGCACCTGCTTTCGATTAAAAAAAGAATCATCAAAATAGGTTCACCCAGTCGAAAGTTCTGAGGTAACAAACATAAAAAAAATATGTACAGTCGAATTGAGAACCTCCTCCTTTTTTGAAGTCTGTTATAAAGCAGACAAAGCAAACGCAATAGCTCGATCCGGCGCGTCGCGAATGAGCGTGAAGCTTTGCAACATATTTTGGATTAATAAGTGCATTGTTTGGTCTGAACCGAATTGGATTTCACTTTCACTTTAAATGTCGAGGTTTGTGTCATTGTTAGCTAGCACCTAACGCAACGCCCACGGCTGGGCTGGGTTCCCACACTCGTGGGAACATAAAACTCGACGAACAAGTTTTGTAGCAAACATATTATGAGGGGTAGGTTTTGGCAACTGTATCCTATAGGGATTGCAATCCGGAAAACCGGATTCGGTATTAATTTATCGGATCCAGCCAGACTTAAATATTGACATCTGGCCGAATAATTGCCTACACGAGTGGAGTTTTTACTTTTTAGACACATGGGGGATTATAATTCCATCAATGATGTTTAAAAAATATAGATGTTATGCCCTTACAAATCAACCAAAAAATCTGTTCCGAAAAGAGCTACAATACATACACGTTTATCTTCTGTTTCACTACACGAATCAATTGGTTTAATACACGAAGGCATTTTAACGCTTTATGTCAAATATCAAGCGCTTCTGACAACAATAAAAGCGTGCGTATCGTCTTGTGTTGACAGAGCGACTGCGAGCAGAACGGTCAACGGTTGCCTGTTCACGCTTTTCATCGTCGTCGCGCTAGTGACATATCTACCTCTTTACATTATAATATCATTGAATTCTATTGGCCACGCTGCGACCTAACACGATAAGTCCCGGGAAACGCAAGCAAAGGCACGTGTAGTGCTAGTTGTTTAATTACAATTGTATGGCTATCTGGTTGTGGTACAATATCGTACGTTTTGCAGTTTGCTCCCTTATCTCTACTTGTTTCGGGTCACACGGTCATTGATATAACTGCGACCTAATTTACGAATATTACGAATTGCGTTTGTAGCAATCAATATAATAGGTACCTATAATTAAAGTAAAATGCCGGGTTTTCAAATATTGCACTAAAACATCTTGTTGAAGTAATCCGGTCTACATTTTATCTGTGACTATTTTAATAAGTGGTCACGGTGGCCTGAATCACGCTATCGAAGTTTTCTGCAGGTTGCATATCTTTAAACCTACATAGATACAACACTAATGTAATTGTCTAAGTGTCTATTTTTTTTTATTTAATTTACTACGATATTATTCGAAAACTACTAATGTAAGTTGTCACTTTACATGTAACGAATAAGTACCTACTACTTATAACTTATACCATACATATACATAGGTCTATTACTTATACTAAGCGATATTTGCGCAGTTACGTAAGTGTTTTGGCCATAGATATAATATAATAGATAAACTATATCTATGGTTTTGGCCTCTATATCGTTAACGCCTACCTGCATTAAAATGTATAACCTAAAGAGCAATCCTTAATATTTATGTATTAGAGTAGTCTGAGATAGGAATAATAGAGATCAGTGAATACCGCATGAGTCAGTACAATGGTGATTTCAATCCGAGCACAGATTCAGAAACTATTCGCGACCACAGATGCATTACAGTTGCGAAATACAATTACCAGTAGGTCGGTTGGCGCCATTTTCGTTCAGAAATAGAATTGGAGGAGTGAGGGCTGGCGAAACAGCTCAGTTAGGTATCACTGTATTATGCCATTGAAGTATTTTATTGTACTAAAGTTACCTAAAGTACTCGTACAAGAACGAGAACTGACATCGTGAACAAAATGTGTGTCGCTCTGGGAGGTTTTATTTTCAAAATCGATCGCCTGTTCTCTTTTCAAAATCGACTGAATCCGCTGAAAACAGTTGCCAATTGGCTACGGTTGACTGCAGGAATATCGGGTTCACGGTGTCGGTTCTATCCGTTAATAATAACACTTCTTCTGCGTTAACGATTAATATTAACTAGTCCACCTTTACTTCGGTATTCGCATAGATCTGATAGATCCCATCATTTACAAGCAAAAAATTAGAACTATCCTGTTTATAATAGGTATTATATAAGTTTAGATGCCTACGCCGGAATACCATAAATGTCAGATTAAATTGAAAACCTACACCATAAACACAGACATTAGAATAATTAGAACACATTCACTATAGGCTGTGTTCCCAGTAGGCAAACTGCGGCCGACTACTGAGACAGTCGGCGCGCGTAACGCTGCAAACTGCGTATAGTGAGCGCAAAACTAGCAAACTCCATTTCAAATATATGGAAGGGCGTATTAAACCGATACGCCGCAAACTCAGTCGGCCGCTAACAGTTTGCCTACTGGGAACACAGCCTTAGTTTACTTACAGTGTCTATCCACGTATTGCGATCTCATTCTCACGCCCTATTGTTTTGTCCTACAGTAAGTACATTCACAAGAAGTACAAACAAAGAACAGTTTAACATTACACCCCACAGATACGTTACGGCCGTTCCCAATAACCCTCTATTTATTGATCATCACATCACATTAACAAACTGATAATAACGAATACTTTATTCTATGCTACATATGAGTGTAGATGAATTTTTGACAGTTTTTTTATAGCCTGAAGGGCAGATGAAAAAGCATACGGGCCACCTGATGGTAAGTGGTTACCGTCGCCTATGGACATGAGCGACACCAGAGGAATCGCCAATGCAACGCCGGCCCTGAAGGAGAACTCTTTTTACACCTTTTTTGAAGAACCCCATGTCATAGCGCTCCGGGAATACCTCAGAAGGAAGTTCATTCCACAGCTTGCAAGTGCGTGGCATAAAAGTTCGTGAGAATCGGACCGTTGAGGTTCTCCACGAGTCCAATCGGTATGGATGGAACTTCAATCTTCGGCGAGTGGTGCAATGATGAGTTGCTAGAAGTACCAGGGAGTGATAGATGTGAGGAGCAATGACGCATATAGGGGGAAAGTTGAATAAAAGTGTTCAGCGGTAGGCAGTAAACTAATGGCAATATGGCGGATGGACGGGACCTCAGATGGTATGATTATAGCAGCTGTTGACAGATTAGACAGTGGCGGTCCTGTATACCAAACTTCAACGGTTTATTTAGTCCAAATTCTCCTGTATGCTACCGTGGCGCCATCTTATAGAGTTATTACACCTTACAGTGCTTCCCTCTATGCTCCATGAGAATAACTAAAGATTTTTCATGCTTTTAAAAACATATTTCCTAGCTTTCCTTACTTTACACTTCCGCCATAGACAAAAGACGATATCTTCTATTTTACTCCTACCGGCTACCAAGTACCAACCACGTTAAAGAATTTCGTTCCAATAAACCCGTTTGGCTAAATTTAACCCGTTCCTATAAAAGATTTCATTAGATTAATCTAAGGTCGGTGGTCGGAAGCGCTCATAGCCCGGCGGCTTGCGTCGATCCTATGTGATCGAAAAAGTTAAGCAACAGCGGGCGCGGTCGGTAGTTGGATGGGTGACCGCTAGTGGCAAAAAAATTCTTGAGCGTTTCCGTGCTTCGGAGGGCACGTAAAGCCGTCGGTCCCGGTTGTTATCATAAGATAACAGTCGTTAAGCCATGTCGGAGGCCCTCGGGCGGTTTGAGAACTTCCGACACTCGGGTTGGCCACTAACCCCTCCACCAATCCGCACTGGAGCAGCGTGGTGGAGTATGCTCTAGGCCTCCTCAAGAGGAGAGACCTGTGCCCAGTAGTAGGCCATTAATGGGTTGAAGCCAATCTAAGGTCGGTTACTATTTCGTACAGGACGGATATAATTCACCGACCTCATCCCTGAAGATTTGGTAATTGAACCAGTTACCATAATGGCAATTGACCGACTCACAATGGGTTCAACTGCTGACCTCGTGGTACCAATGTGTACCAATACCGATATATTGGGGCACTTATAACGATAGTACAGGAAGTAGTTTTAGTAAACACAATAACTATTATATAATGATTTACATAACTAGTACTGACGTAGTATTTAAAAACTCTTAAATAAATTAAAAATCATGGAAGTTACATGGAAGTTACACAATTTTTATTAATACTTAATTATAAAGAACTTTCTATGTATAATTTACCAGCGATCTGATGATATGATGATAAGTACTCTGTAAGTTCCATGTCATGTCCATGTCCATGTTCATGAAAATATATTCAAAAAATTTTTGCGTGAAATAGGCAATGATATTATAATGTAAAGAAGTAGATATGTCACTAGCGCGTCGACGATGAAGAGCTTAAGATCAGGCAATTGACCGTTCTGCTCGTAGTCGCTCTGTCAATACAAGACGATACGCATTACGCACGCTTTTGTTGTTGTCAGAAGTGCTTGACATTTGACATACAGCGTTAAAATGCCTTTGTGTATTATACCAATTGATTGGTGTAGTGAAACAAAAGATAAACGCGTGTGTGTTGTAGCTCTTTTCTGAATTTTTTGGTTGATTTGTAAAGGCATAACGTATCTGTATTTTTTAAATATCATTGGAAAGAGTAACAAACTTTCCCATTTATAATATTAACAGGATGACCTAAAGTATGTACGAGTAATAGAGTAAGGTGGAGCACAATATGGCTTTATGTTATGTCATTTTCAGTAGTACATAATATTTGTAATTGTTTCATGTATCATATTTTGCCCCGACGCTATTGAGGTAAGCGTATCAGATTTTTAAGAGTTTATTAAAATTTAACACGTGTTCACATTTAATCAGTCAAATATTATTGCGCCACGGTTCAACGTTCAACAATTATCACGCGTTATGCTTGGCCTTGAACGAATGTGAATAGGTCAGTCCGCTATTATTTGGTTTATTATCTGTAGTCTACAATAGTACATGAATAGGCAAAGACAAAACAGTTCAGTTCCTGTACGAGTCTGTTTGTGAACTGATTTTTTGCGGGTTCCGTTTGGACTACGGATTCTTTTTATGGAAATAGCCGACAAACGAGCTGACGATCCACCTGATGGTAAGTGGCTGTCGTCGCCCATGGACATCAGCGACACCACAGGCATCACTGATGCGTTGACGAATAGCCTAATTACTTCAAAACAACTTTATCAAGAAAACCGCAATAAAAATAAGTGTAAAATCTAATTGAAACTTTCAATTCTAGCTCATGCAATGACTCTAATTCTCAACACTACATGATCTGTGTAACAATGGCGCTCTTTCACTTTTAACCTCAAACTATTTTCGCGCCATCCGCCATCTTGAATTAAACCGGTGACCTTTCGTTCAGGAATTGCAAGTTTAGTTTTTGTGAAGTTTCAGTTTTATTTAGGGTTGCCACTTGCCGCGCTGTTGAAAGCAATACCGATTCCTTAGATTATTATCATAGAAGGCGATGAATTCATTTGCTGTACATACATAAGTAGTAGTGGTACACAATACAATTATTTTACATCTCACATTCAGTTAGTTGTTCGCATGGAAATATTGAAGAATAAGTAACTTATTTTCATAATAATTACCTCACAATAACTGCATCTCCAAATCTTATCAATTTTTAATTACTTAATACTTAATTACTGCTGTGCACTGAAAATGACATTCGTTAATAAGCAAGAACGTTTAACGTGAATAACTAATTACTGGTTCGAATTGAAAAAATATTTTTTTGTTTGATAGTCTATCGAGGAAGGCTATATAGGCTATATAACATCATATATTTTATTAGTTAGTTTTTTTCATAAAACGCGGGTGAAACCGCGGGGCACAGCTAGTATGTTTCCTATTTGTAGTAGTATTTGTATTTTGTATTTGTCCCGACCTACTCTACTTCAGATAACAGTGTTGCCCTATCTGATTTCCAAAAGTTATTAACATTTGACACGTATTTATTTTCGACGTTATTTTGTTCACTTTTATAAACTTTCGGAATTCACTTTAATTTTAATTAAATAGAACAGAAACACAACAATTTGTTATGTGTAGTCTGTATCCTAGACACCGATCTATAAATGCGTATACCGGCGCCATTGCAATTTCTCCGTTACTTTAATTAAAGGAAAGTGAATTGAAGTCTTACAGTAACACCATCCGGCGTGTCGCGTATCCGAGCGGGTCGTGTAACTTGAAAGCGGTGGAAATAAACATGGCGGATCGTATTGGCGGGAAGTTCAGTAATGTGGTCACAGAGTATAATATTCAATAATTGTTTTTTTTTTATGGAAATAGCCGGCAAAGGACTTGATGATCTACCTGATGGTATGTGGCTATCGTCGCCCATTGACATCAGGGATACAAAGGCATCACTGATACATTGCTGGTCAAGAAAAAGAGAAAAAAAATGAAAGAACTGACTACCTAATCCTTAATAATGGGAAAGCTAATAAAAATAAAATTTTCATAGACAAAATTGCACAGGAACGTTTTGAAACACGATTTACGATTCATGAAAGGGCTTTGCTAAAGACACTTCTAAAATTATTTTTATGACTAATAAAACAAAAAACTCACTTGACAACAAATACGTTGGTATATCAATTATCGACCATTATTCACAGACCTCTAACAGCCGTAGGTAAAGCGTATAATAGACAACGGAATACTATAATTAGTCATACATTCCTATTTTGACATTGTAGCATGACTTGACCAAATATAAATGCAGGTATTTATTCGTTGCTTGGAAAAGGTTACTGTATATGTACTTATCGTCTCTTTAAGTAAATACGTAGTTTCTGTACTTTCTGTGTGACTTCATCCACGTTTTCCGGGATAGAATATATCTTTGTTATACCATATGATGGTCTACCTATGTGCTAAATTTCATGAAAATCTGTTCAGTAGTTTTTGCGTGTAACTAACATTTATATTAGTAATATTTGCATGTATATTTTTTCAGTGAAGATAGGTTGGAAGCATTACCAAGATACTTAATTTTATACATAATGTAAGTATTAACTGATCACGGAGTAGTATCTTATGTAGATTGTTATTGATGTGAAATTGTGAACGTTAGAACTAGAAATATATTATGTAGCAAAGTAAAAGGAACATTATTGAATAACCAATACAATAGAATACGCCTTCTGCTTTACATATAGAACTGGTAAAAAAATTGCGCACAAGTTACAGTGAAATCTCCAATACCTCTTTGACTACCTCGCTTCTCTTCCAATGCTTCGCTACTCTTTTATTTGAGATCAGCCTGAGCTGTCTAAGCATACATAAATCTTTGTTTCAATGTCTGATGACGTCATTAATTACTTAGTCCACAATGTAAGAGGAAAGTTTCATAATATTACGGATTGGATTTCAGAGAACAACCCCAATTAGTGTCAGGGACAATGTTAGCAGTAATTAAACAATACTCTTATTGCTCCTTTATATTTTATTTAGATTTGAAAGGCTTTGTAGCGTGTTTGTATTTTTAACTGACTTCAAAAAAGGAGGAGGTATTCAATTCGACTGTATTTGTTATGTTTGTTACCTCAGAATTTTCGACTGGGTGAACTGATTTTGATAATTCTTTTTCTAATCGAAAGCTGGCGCTTGTCATGTGGTCCAACTTAAAGAGCGAGATCCGACAAGTAGTTTTTGAGTTATCTATGATAATGCGTATTTAATTGACTATGGTCGTCTATGTTAATGATGTTCTCAATATTTGAAGTCAGTTTTTTTTGTAGTGAAAATATGATTACCTACTGATTAGGAATAACAAAAAGTGTTTTATTTAATACCCTTGCCCCAAACCCTGCCCTGGGTTTCCTGTTAGACGTTCTGTCACATTTCAAAATTTCTGATTATTTTTTCCCTTAGCTTAAACAAATAGGTGCCAAAAACCTTTAATTTTTATACATATAAACTACAATATTTTTAGGGTTCCGTAGCCAAATGGCAAAAAACGGAACCCTTATAAATTCGTCATGTCTGTCTGTCTGTCTGTCCGTCCGTATGTCACAGCCACTTTTTTCCGAAACTATAGGAACTATACTGTTGAAACTTGGTAAGTAGATGTATTCTGTGAACCGCATTAAGATTTTCACACAAAAATAGAAAAAAAACAATAAATTTTGGGGGTTCCCCATACTTAGAACTGAAACTCAAAAATTTTTTTTTCATCAAACCGTCAGTGTGGGGTATCTATGAATAGGTCTTCAAAAATGATATTGAGGTTTCTAATATCATTTTTTTCTAAACTGAATAGTTTGCGCGAGAGACACTTCCAAAGTGGTAAAATGTGTGTGTCCCCCCCCCCCCCCGTAACTTCTAAAATAAGAGAATGATAAAACTAAAAAAAATATATGATTTACATTACCGTACAAACTTCCAACGAAAATTGGTTTGAACGAGATCTAGTAAGTAGTTTTTTTTTAATACGTCATAAATTGTAAACCGCAATTTACCTCGATCAAAGTTACAACGAACTTCAAGAACTTTTATATTATGTTACTTGCTGCTAAGGAACCCTTCATGGGCGAGTCCGACTCGCACTTGGCCGCTTTTTGGTCTCTATACTGGTAAATATGGGGTTATTTCCGTCTAGCCGCAAATGTCAAGCGGCCAAGCCAACCTATTTGTATAATCGGGTTAGGTTAGGTTAGTGTTTATTTAAACACCTAAAATATTATTCTTTTGTCGAAATTAATCAATATAAATTAAATATAATTATTTTAAAATGTTAAAAATATTACTCACTGTCACGTGACCACAAACGCCGTTTTGAGCTTATGACGTCATTGTTCCTATTTTATATGAAAGTGCAACTAACTTCAGTCGACAGATAGTATTGAATATCGGCTAGTGACGTCATGTGACGTTTTTGGCGGGAAATTTGAAAATGATTTTTATTTATCAATTTTTGTTTTTAAATTGAAGATTATTATTTTTATAATATTTTTTTCGTGAATCTTAAGGTTCTATCTATAAAATCGAATTGAATCCTAAAATTAGTCAACATCCGTATTGGCTACAGCTCATTGCGCAAACATCGGGTTCGTTGTGTCGCGATGTCGGTTCTATACGCTATACTATACCTAATAGTAATAAATTAATAATAGTTCCATGGCAACCACAGATAAACCAATACAACGGCTACAGCCAAGCAGCCGAAGCAACGTGTTTACAAACGAATGGCATTTTATTTTATAATCTGTGAGTCGTTTCAACAACACCAATAATTACAATGAAACAACATTCGTCACGTCACACGTGTAACAAAACAATCAGCTGCAATGGACGGACGATGGACTAACTCGATCGTTGATTCAATACTTGATACGCATAGAGAAATCCTGTATGCGTTGCGCGGTTTGCGCCATAATTGCCAGTCAAATATTATCTACATATTCTGTGGTCAAAATGTACTTGTGTTTGACTTTGACAGATGTTATTTTTAACTTCAAAATGCTTTTTTTGGCACCAAAATCGCGAACAAAATTCTATTCTCGGGAGGTTCTATTTTCAAAATCGAGCGCCCGTTTTCTTTTCTATGTAAATCGACTGAATCCACTGAAAACAGTTGCCAATTGGCTACAGTTCATTGCGCAAACATTGGGTTCGCTGTGTCGGTTCTATAATAGTAATAATAGTTGATAGTTCAATGCTTATTTAGGTATTTTTACGTGTAAGGTGCAGTGCTGGATTTAGGCCTAGGCCCGTGAGGCCCGGGCCTAGGGGCGCCATGATTTTGGGGGCGGCAAAATTTTCAGAACCCCAAAAAATTTGGAATGGTGAAATATGAGAATTTATTCGTACCAGTCTACCTAAAATATTTTTGTGAATTATTTTCGCTTCTTTATAAAATATTTTTATGTATAATTTACCTTTTAATTTGTCGGTGCAATATGGATTCTTTTTAATCCGTATTAGTTTGAAAACAATAATTTTCAATATTTTTCGCAAATTATTAATTTTTATAGCGGATTAGCTTTTATTGAATAAATTATAATTTAAAAAAAGTTTTCAACCTATAGTAAGCCTAGACTTACCACCGTGAATCGTGATAACTATATAATTGTTCTCCCAGAAGGAGGTGAGATGGTATTTTGTTGTCTAAGGCGGGTTTTCTCCTTCCCCTCCCGTGACCTCGGGAAAAATCTGACATGTCACATTTTCAGGATGGCGGCCGAGTTGAGATTGTAAACTTTTTTGTTTATGACTTTTCGCCCAATATTTTTGTGGGTTTTCGTAAAGTTTAGGACGAGAATTACGAAAAAATTTGAAAAAATTAAAAAAACAAGATGGCCGCTGAGATATTTGAGTTTGAATTTTTTCGATTTTAGATGTGACTGCGGGGTAGCATCGGGGTGGTTTTTCAATGTATTTTTTGTGTTCGCTTGAGTGTATCCTTAATTTTAATATTTTGGGGATATTTTTTTTTCGACAAGATGGCGGATCCCGTGGCGATCATTTTTCAAAATGTTCAAAAAATTGCATTTTTGAAATATTTTGAGGCGGCAACATTTCAGGGGGCTTTTTGTATGGGGCGGTTGTAGGGCTTGGTCTTAAGTGTTGCCAGGTTACATTATTTTTTTTCTCCTCATAAATTTTTTGAACTCTATCCAAAAATATAAAAAGCAGGAGAAACATTTTTAATCAAAAAATTTCACCATTTTTTCATGGTTGTCCTAATGACACTTGACCATTTTCATCTCAATTAACTGGCAACTATAAACGATAATTCTGTTAACTAATAAAACGTATTTAAGTTAATATTTGATACATAATAATTAAGGTTTTTAAAAAATGCATATTTAATTTCGTTAATCACCTCCTCACAGAGCAAAAAGGGCGGCATATCTTATGGGGCCTAGGGCGACATCAAACTTAAATCCGCCACTGGTAAGGTGTCGCGGTCGGTGTAGACTGTAGATCATTAGAAAGGCTGATCCAACAAAACCGTCTGTCTGTGACTTGAGAACGCGTGGGAACAGACTTTTTCTAGAACTTACAAGTTACACTACATCGCTGACGTGACGTAATATTTTAATGTTTATTATCTTTGCCACTTTCTCTGACAGGTCTGTGGTGTTTGTTTTATATGCTGTGATAAAATTTATTTATTTATTACGTGATTCAGAAACGAAAGAAGAATAGCATAAATTACTTAATTATATTATTATGCCATCAAAGTTGAATGCTCTTTAAAAGCATGCTCTCACGGAGCATGCCTTTTTCCTAGCACGTGTATTAACAGTTTACTCTTTGAAGTTAGAAAGAACTGTAGTAGATAGACACATACAGACACTTCAAATTCAGTTATAAATTGCGAATAACCAAGTTACGTGTAAGGATAAATTGTATTAATACATTTTTACCTTCAAATGTTCACCAAAAGTAGCGTGTGACAACGATTTACCTGTAAAGAAAAGATCATCATTATTTATATAAATTATATTTTATGTTAAATACTAAAATCAGTGAAGGAAGCCTGGGTTCTAAGAGCGAGATCTATAAAGCGCACTTAGACTTGGACTTTGCTCAGATAAGTCAAAAGTACTTAAGACGGAAACTTTGTTAACACGAAACATTAAAAAGTCATAACGGTTCATTAAAAGTATTATTTTAGTTCCGATAATTTTAAGTCTGATCATAATAGCACCCGAAACTTGTCAGAACTCAAGAGTGATATTGTGTTGAAATTAATTATCATTTACTTCTATTTAATGGACTTGGACTACTTGGAGTGTGATTAGGGTTTAAGTCTATTATAGAAGACTGGTCAGGGTGGTCATACTAATGGTCACTTCAGATTGAAACTAGAATGTTTTGTTTCCCTAAATAAATGTATATGTATTACATAATATCAACACACTCATAGCACCACACTAGGATTCCCTGTCTCCTGGGTGCCTTGGACACACAGAGACAGGAACACTCACACACACCGAAGAAGACCCTAAGTTTGTTTGTGGGGATGTATGAATATTTCTTTGGTTACTATTTCACGCAATACTCTAAATTTTACTAACAAAAAATAACCGACTTCAAAGTCTCAAAAACTACTTGTCAGATCTCGTTCAAATTTATGTGGAACCACATGACAAGCACCTGCTTTCGATTAAAAAAAGAATCATCGAAATCGGTTGGCGTGATATTCAGTTATTCGTCAATTTGTCGCGCACATCTTAACACAAATTTACGACTTATGTGGTTTTCTCATGGATACCATTGTCAGATCTCAATAAAATTTATGTGGGACCACATGACAGCCACCAGCTTTCGATTAAAAAAAGAATCATCAAAATCGGTTAGCCCAGTCCAAAGTTCTGAGGTAACAAACATAAAAAAAATACAGTCGAATTGAGAACCTCCTCCTTTTTTGAAGTCGGTTAAAAACTATTGCACGGATTTTTATAAATATAGCACACAGCTGGATCTTGATTTGCAATATCATCTAATATATAAAATTCTCGTGTCTCGGTTTTTTGAATTTGAACTCCTCCGAAACGGCTCGACCGATTTTCGTGAATCTTTGCGTGCATATCGGCTAGGGTGGAGAATCGGACAACATCTATTTTTCATCCCCCTACCCCTAAATTTTTTTTGGTAGAACAACGTTTGCCCGGTCAACTAGTAGGTATATAACAACTAGTACCTATAAAATTTCTGCAGTTCTTCCAAACTAACAAACGTATAATTTCTTGACGCTTGCATGCTTCGTAAGCCATGTTCTTAGGTTCTTTAGGTACACAAACTTCCAACTTTATAGTCAACTAAGCCCTCCACCAATCCGTAATGGAGCAGCGTGGTGGAGACCCGTGCTCAGTAGTGGGCCGTTAATGATTAGAAACCATAAATGTCAAGTTCATTTGGACCACTCGTCTCGTGCCCCGTTCATCTAACTACCGACTCAAGTGGACTTCCGGTAGACATTATACAAGTAATTGAACGCTCAGACCTTAAATAAATCAACTTAATATACCAAACTCACTAGTTTTGTGGATGAATTAAATGGGTGATTCTTTGAAGATGTGCATATCACGCGGCCCTCCCCAAATAACTATTTTCTAAGACATAAAGTTATGTTTTGTATTTTTTTACGTAAAACATAGTTCCAGCACTATATACAGATGTACATAATATATTCCTATTGTTATAAACAATTAAGTTACGTTCATAAACGTTCCTGAAATCTCATTACCAGTCGTGTCCCAATTTCCAAATTTTAGCAGTTCATGCTCGAAAAGTTATACGTATACCCTGAAGAACGAATTTTTAAGTAGTAATTTAGATAGTACACAACATGCTTTACCAATTAGCAAAACTATACACATTAAAGAACACTTTTAGCTAATTTTTAACGACTTTGAAAATTGTCCCAACACTTAACACTCACTACCATTTGCTTACACAGTCGCAGGCTCTGGTTATTTCCGCTGAGTGTATTGATAATGAAAGAGTAACTTGGCGATCGCGCTCAGATCCGTGCCTCGACTCGTGCGGGTCACACGTCAAAAAGTGTTTTGGTGCCTACTCTAGCCAACCTTAATCACGCAGAAATCGTCTTTGGCAAACAAAAATCTCCTTACCGTTCGAGTTTCCCACGGTAAGTCTATTATTTTTATTTATAATTTTTATGCATTATAATAGTCGCCATAGGATACTCTTTGCATTTATTAAGGTCCCAAATAATTAAGTTCTATAAAGAACGTATAATGTGAGAAAGTGTACAAAACCTAATTACCATTTATATAATTACCATTTTTTCCGTTCATTTTTTTGGCGAACGGTAATGAGCAATTGAAAATGGTAATTAGTACCAGTATGAGTTGTCCTCTTATTATATAGTATTTAGCCGTATTGGGGCGGCTTAGAATACTAACCCCAATCCCACGCCGGATGGGTGTCGTAACAGGCGAAAAAATCCGGCCCGCTGGTGGTTGGGCCCCTCGAGGGATTATATTTGTAATATTGATTTTAATTTGTTAATTAATACCATTATTACTATTACTATTTCACCATAGGGTTCACCTGGATAGCTGTACCACCCTTGAGCATGAGTCAGCTGCCAAACGACTCGACGTGGTCCGACTAGAGGCTTGAGAGCCAGTTCTTTCTTTCTTTTTATTCTCTCTTTGTGTTGTGTATGCCTTTGGTGTTGCTGATGTCCATGGGCGACGATAGCCACGTACCATCCGGTGGTGATCGATTTTTGATTGAACGATGTGAACTGACACTTTCGCAACAAAATAAATCTATATACTGACCTACCACTGACACTTTTTTTTCAGAGTAAATATGCCTCGGAAAAAACATCAATCGAAGGAGGAAACATTGACTAAAGATACGCTAAAATTAAAGCTGACCCTATTTTATACGCCCTTGAAAAAGAAAAAGAACGACAACGATACAAAAAACGACGAGAACAGAAAAAACTTTTGTCAGTTGTAGAAATGACGCCAAGAGCTAGAAGGCTACAGAGGAAGAAATGGAGAGAAAACTTTATAAAACATTATCAAAAAAAGAAATTAATAAAGGAAGGAATTAAACATATGAATGAAAATATTCAGTTCCAGTGACAGCGAAGATAATAGTGATAATAATAAAAATAGATCCAGAAGAAGAAACTCAATTTGCGATAATGAGCCACAACCCTCTACATCTAACGATTTACACGAAACATTAATCAAGAACTTAAAAAGCAAATTGAGAAAGATACGTTACATAATCGAAAAAAAAGAACAAATGTATAAATCACAATTAGTATCCCTGCAACGGAAAAATAATGCGTATAGGAAAATAATTATAAGACTGAAAAAACGATTGCAGAGTCCTAATTCAAAAGTAACAACACTGCTAAGAGACAAAACCAAAGTAGAAGAAGCTAAGAAGAAAATTTTATTTGGAGAAGCAATGAGGACTACCTTACAAACAAATTACATAAAGAAAAAATCGAAGAAAGAAAAAAGAAAATTTAGTGATGCTTATTTGTACCTCTTGTAGAATTAAATTTAAAAAACGGTGAATTTATATTGAAGTACTTATATTTAGTAATTTATATACTGAAACCCACGATAAATTCACAAAGGATTCCTCCAGGAGCGGGTTTTGAAAAATAAGCAATATTCACATTAATTTGTATTTTTTTTTTTGCAAAATTTTGAAAAGTTGAAAAATATGGGTTCCATAAATTTAAGCAAGGAATATTTGATGCAAATTTGAAGCAAATCGGTTGATGTTTTAAAAATATTCCATACAAACTTTCATCCCGTTTCCCGGGGAAACCTTTTAATTTTCCGGGATAAAAAGTATCTTAAAATATGACCCGGAGTATTAGTAACAACTTTACCAATTTTCATCGAAATCCGTTCAAGGGTTTTCATGTGATGCCCGGACAGACAGACAGACAGACAATAATTCTAAAAAAAATATTTTTGTACTCTAACACGTTATTGAAGTGCCCCCTAATCAAAATTTTTAAAAAATATTCAATGTACAGTAAATTTGCCCTTTGAGTTTTATTATAGCATAGATGAGTAAACGCCCTCGCTTTGCTTCGGTTTTCTTATTTTTTTACACCTTAGGTTACATTATTGGAGTTTTATTAAGGATCTCTAATTTTTTTGAAAATATAATATAGCCTTTGTCACCCGGAGATAGTGCAGCTTCTCAACAGTGAAAGAATTTTTCAAATCGGTTCAGTAGTTTCGGAGCCTATTCAGTACAAACAAACAAATCTTTCCTCTTTATAATATTATAGTTCTAATTACCAATCACGAAGCATAATTACCATTTTTCAAATGCTAATTGCCATGTGTTTCAAATCTCATCACCGTTTGACGAAAATTTTCAGCTTCAGATTCAGACCTATAAAGCAGTTTAAATACTGTGCGTTTCATTTATTTCGTTAATCTGCATTATAAACTTCACGTTAAATCTATAAAAGTTGGAATTGGAAGCATTATTTTAAAATATTTTACGAACCCCGAATATGTCTATCTTGAAATATTCACCCAAATATCCGGTGTTTTGCATCTATCGGCAGGTTTTTAGGGTTCCGTAGCCAAGACTGTATACGCTGTAAACTGTGTACTTAAAGTGGGTCAAACCTACTTCTTACATAAGAGTTGAAATTTTACATACCTATTGGCATCACCTGATATTATACTTAGGTTTGGCTTCAGACGAGGGACTCCACAGGTTATGGTTTAGTATACTGACACCATAAAACGTATATTTAGTTTTTAAATTATTCAAAATCTCTAAATGAATAGGTAACCGTGAAATCCTACTGATCCTTACTAATATTTTAATAAAATTTAGCACACAGGACCATCATCTATACTAATATTATAAAGAGGAAAGATTTGTTTGTTTGCATTGAATAGGCTTCGAAACTACTGAACCGATGTGAACAATTCTTTCACTGTTGGAAAGCTACACTATCCCCGGGTGACATAGGCTATATTATATTTTCAAAAAATTTAGGGATCCTTAATAAAACTCCAATAATGTAACCCAAGGTGTAAAAAAATAAGAAAACTAAAGCAAAGCGAGGGCGGTTACTCGTCTGGAATAAGTCATGATACTTCTTATCCTGGAAAACACAGATAAAGCCGTGGGTAGAGCGCTAGTATTTATTAAATGCTTGATAAAACGAGCAATACTGAATCGTCAGAGAAGCAAGGATGAGATATCTTATCAGTATTAAATTAATACGAACGCAAAGATTTGTTTAATAATCCGCATATAAACTTCGCGATTCATTTGCACCTATAATACCAAGTCAAGGCTGTCTATTACAAGTTTATAATCCTTTGTTTGAATCCTTATTAGAATGTTCAATTGCCAGTTAGTGTAATTGATTCTATTACTGTGATTGTTATTGGTCTGAGGTTCATAGAAGTAACACTTTGTGGAACTAATACTGTTTTTTCCAAAGTTCTCACGGGATTTGGAAATAGGATTGAAATTTTGAATTAATATGTCAATTTATCGTAGTTTTTTTTATGGAAACAGCCGGCATACGAGCTGACGATCCACCTGATGGTAAGTGGCTATCGTCCATGGACATCAGCCACGAAAAAGGCATCACTGATGGTTTGTGCCAAAAAAAGAAGAAAAAGAAAGAAGAACTATTTCTTTTTAATCGACTTCAAAAAAATTGTCACATTAACGTGAGAGTATGAAGTAGTATTATTTTGAGGTCGATGTCTATTTCTTTGGCGATAAAGTAGAAGGAAGCCATAAACGCATTATACTACGCTTACCCCTCAGGATTCCCTTCGCGTCACGTCGCCGCGTCGGTCGATATGTCACAAACATACGATCCGTCATCCAAAACATTTAATAGTTACATAAGTAAACCTGTCCCGGGTTCGATTCCCGGTCGAGAATCATTTGTGCGTTTAATTATCACATTAGATTTAATTTAATTTGAGTTTAAGATTTAGATTACTAACATAATAGGCTAATTTATACAAACTGTTTCACTAACATAATAATATTATGTATGTACATTGAGGTATACATACATACATAGAGAAGACATCTCAAACAAAATGTGTGTCCCCGCCGGGAGGTTCTATTTTCAAAATTGAGTCCCTGTTCTCCTTTCAAAATCGAACGAATCCATTGGACATTGAAGCCGCGCGGCGTCAATTCATTGGAACATACATTGTGTTCGCGGTGTCTGTTCTATACGCTAGTAATAATATTTCAATGTGTATGTACGAGTATATGATGCAAAAATAAATAAATAAATTATTCTGTTGCTAATTCAATTATTACACTCAGATTAATAGCATGGTTTCTAATTATTTTATGCTATATTGATATACAAATGACTGTATAAGATAGTTATATAACAAAGAATATTCAACTCGTACATTATCAATGCAAACTGCTGCGTTATCTCGCACTTCCTAGACCACTGCAATAATAACTATTAATTAATATAAATAATGATAATATGACCATTGTTGGTTCATATATGGACGTATTATCGAATCTACTTTGTATGGTGTGATTGTATTTCACTGATCAATAATTTCTTTTGTTACTGTAGTCAGGGTGGTATCTTTAAACCGTGCTAAGGCTTTGCTCAGACTTAAAATTATCTGAACAATAATTGTCATATGTCAGCCTAAAATTACTTATTTTATTTTATTCGTATTATTAAATAACAAAACAAAAGCAATGTCCTTATATCAAACTGAACGTTAGCTGTTTTAATTTTAAGTATTTCGTATCAACAAAGTGTCAGTCATCTATAGCTATCTATATCATCTACTAGCTAGTACAAATGACAAATGTCTGAGTCCAAGTCGAAGTGTGGTATATAGATCTAACTCTTAGTTCGTACGCCGACCTCACGAGGTTGGCGAAAGCTCAAAACTTTTGAATATCCTTTTTTAACCGACTTCAAAAAAAGGAGGAGGTTCTCAACTCGACTGTATTTTTTTTTTTTATGTTTGTTACCTCAGAACTTTGGACTGGGCGAACCGATTTTGATGATTCTTTTTTTAATCGAAAGCTGGTGGCTGTCATGTGGTCCCACATAAATTTTATTGAGATCTGACAACGGCATCCATGATAAAACCACATAAGTCGTAAATTTGTGTTAAGATGTGCGCGACAAATTGACGAATAACTCAATATCACGCCAACCGATTTCGATGATTCTTTTTTTAATCGAAAGTAGGTGCTTGTCATGTGGTCCCACATAAATTTTAACGAGATCTGACTGATAAGTCGTTTTTGAGACTTTGAAGTCGGTTATTTTTTGTTAGTAAAATTTAGATTATATAAAATACCTATAGGGCATTTATTATCCGGGAAAACGCATGAAGCCGTGTGTGAAACGCTAGTTTGCTATTTTGAGAAGTATTTCCGAAATTGGGATACAATAGGAAGATGAGAAACCTTTAATTTAAAATCTAAAATTAACTTTTAATATTACTCCACATTTAATGACGCCAATTAACGCCACAGCATAGATAACATAAAATGTAAAGGATAAAAATATGACAAGCAAGAGACTTGAAGAGACAATCAACTCGAGAGGTTATCTCACATGAATTATTGCTTTCCGTAATTGAATTAAATATAGTATACATGTATATTGTATACTGCTTTGATTTAATAACTCCTCATTTTTTACTTTAATTACCCACTACACTAAATTGATCTGTATTTAAACAAAATTATTTTAATAATAATTGTAATCTATGGTAAGAACTGTAATTACACCTCTGCGGAAGCTGTGAGTTTGATGGTGAGATACAGAATCGCGGTATGACGGTGTCGATGGGATGTGATTATCATTCAGAGACACAACACCACCACGCAACACTGGGTACAACAACAACGACAACAGAAAGACCCGTATATCAGCTAGTAGGTACAGTGCGCAACGACCTCTCACTAGGGATGTTCGAACCAGGTGCTTTGTATCGATACTCTGGATCGATACGGATCGTATCGCAGTGTATCGATCCCGGTATCGATCCAAGTGATTTGATACGATACTCTGGATCGATCCAGTATCGAATGAATTTTTTTTGACGTGATAACGTCTATTAAAACGATGAACGCCGGGTGCACGCACGAAAAAGCATGACTCATTGTCCCGTTCCGCGCGAGCGAGAGCGCGGAACAAGCGATAGAGAGGCACGATCGGCTACGATCGACTGAAGCGCTCAATTTTATCTATAAAAGTATGCAATCATTTCAACAATGTTTTGTCATGACGTTGTCACGTTAAACTACCGTCCGTAAACCGACTTTACAGACAACCATTTTTTGGAAATAGCCGGCAAACGCGCTGACGATCCACCTGTAAGTGGCTATCGTCACCCATGGATATCAGCAACACCAAAGGCATCACTGATGCGTTGCCGGCCAAGAAAGAGAGAAGAAAAAGAAAGTAAATTTTTAAATAGGAATGTTTGATCCGGGTGTTTTATGTATCGATACTCCGGATCGTCATGAATATCCCAATATAATTAATAGTCCAAATATCGATTCATATAATTAAATATACCTGTAAGTGGGTATCGCGGCCAATGTCGGCCAAGAAAGAGAAAAAAGAAAGAAATATGTTTTTAAATAAAATATGATATTTTATGTAGATATACCGTATAATTTAATACGATGTTTTGTATCGATCTAGAATCGAATAAAATATTTTAAATATCGTTATATAAACTATCGACAAGCTTTATTCAGTGAGTTTCTAAATAAAGATATATATCATTAAGCCAATATTAAGGTCCATCGTTTGAGATTAAATTTTATATTAGATTAAATTTTATTCAAAATATTGTATAATTAAATATTGAAAAAGTTACTTAAGGTTTTTTAAAACAATGTGGTATGTAGTAGGAACATCATATAAATAATAATATCTCACTCTATAACACTATATTTGATTTAGAACTCTTGTGTTTTTTTGAACTAAATAATCAAATACATTCATATCATGCAAAGCTTATAAATTACATTTGCCAATCCTTAAATTTTAATAAACGCAGGAATAGTATATAAGAAATAGGATAAGCGCCCAGAATCCAATCGATTACGACTTTCATTTAAAATGCTATTGGCTAACGAGAAAAACCGTTCGGAGGGCACTGAATTTCCTACCTCTGATAAATACCGTAGAGCTATCTCGCAGAGTTTCCCCAAAAACTTTTTTCGCTGACCAATACTTTAATGGATCAGACTTTTTATCCAACAAAAATTCATACAAATATTGCTTAAAAAATGTGTGGAGGCCTTCTTGTTCGTGTAATATGATGCGCCAGCAACTGGTCTAAAGAAATCTACCTCCATTCCATAATAATTTTGATCCGATCCAATCCGATCCGATCCACCGTGCATGTGTATCGATCCGCCAGTGGATCGAATGCCATTGTATCGATACAAATATCGAGCGGATCGTATGCCATTGTATCGATCCACACAAGTATCGATCCGGATCGAACATCCCTACCTCTCACACAAAGACCTCTGACGCCAAGAGCAGAGGTTGCCTCGGACTCACTCAAATTGAGCCGCAAGTCGCGCATTTTGACATACACATACATACATATTGTAATAAATAATGCACAAACAAACATAAATCCTGACATCTATTGTCGTTAACGTCGTATTATTGGCTGCCACTCGAATTTATTGATGTTATGAGAGTTATTGCCTCCGTAATGTCTTGTATTGACTTGTTCTTTTTAATGCATCTTACTCGTATCACTCGTATGAGTGTATCTTGAACGCTCACTGCGTCTGATTTAATGCAATAATCTTAGTCCAGTATGAATTTTAGGTACCTACCTACCTACCCTTACTTATATTTATTTATTTATTACACTTTATTGTACACCACAATCAACAGACATGCTTGAATTAACAATATTTGTGTACGAAAGGCGATTTTATCGCTAAATAGCGATCTCTTCCAGATAACCTTTGGGAAGAGGGCGAAGGTTTAAATGAGATGCTGTATGTACCTACCTAGTCAATGTTTAGACGAGTCCTTTTTGGTAAATATAAATAAATAAATAAATATTAAAATAATAGAAGTGGCAAGATATTTTACCAAATAATACTCGTCTAACACAATGGAGTATTTATGGAAGAATATTTTTTGGCACAGATCGTAAAAACAGCCACGAACAAGGAAGCAACTCTGCAGCTAAATCACAAAACAATTTTATCTTTGTTCCTCACTTCTCGGTGTTTACTTATTATTTATCTAAACGTTGATAAATGCCGTGTATAATGTATTGCGATGTTTGTTTAACGAATGAGAAATAAAATTTCTTAGTTTATACAAACATCGTATTATTATCATTTCTTCGAATTGTTCCGTGTTTCCGTATGTTGGCTGTATGTGGCTGTATCTACTGTACCTACCTCGCAATGCGGACCAGCCACAGATGACAGATGGTGTTTGAATTAGCCACGGGGTGAGAGGGACTTTATCCAACTAATTTTATAAATGTGAAATTTTGTATGAGTGTTTTTGTTACTATTTCACGCAAAATTATTGAACAGATTTTCATGTTTAGCACAGGGGTAGACATGATCTGGAATAACAAGAACAAGTTATGCATATTTGACGGCTCGTCAAATATGGCGTATGGTTACCGCTGGACCACCGCACGAAGGTTTTTGGGTTCGATTCCAGAGAGGCTTTGAATGATGTGTTTAAACTGTATTCGGCCAGTGTTGTTGTCAAGAAACCCCACAAGGAAACTAAGTAGGGCTATGATTGTGAACCGTTTTTTTCTTTTGGCATTGCGTCGGCGATGCCTTTGAATTCCCGAGTCTTATCAATCTGTGTTATTTTATTTGCGAGTAAAATAAAAATATTAATCTTGACACGCACACAGGTCAATATTGATAATAACTAACCTGAACCGAAGTCCAAACTCCAATCGCTCACTGAACTATACATATACAGGTCTATGGAACTGGGTCAGATTCTTGTCGTGTGAGCACGAAGCGGTTAACATGTTTCTAATTAGATTTAATTTATTTAGATCCTTGAGATCTTTGTTCTGTTTTAGTGGCACGCAATAATAGATATTAGTATTACAGATAGTTCACACTGTTAAAATTAACTAGTTGGTCCCCGGTTTCGACTTTGTCTCATTGTTTCAAAGTGCTTCGTTTTATGCGAACGTCGCCGCGTCGCGGGCCCTATCTTTAGTACGCTTAGATACGCATAATGAGTTAATGACTTTGTCCCATATTTTACTACTTCAGGGAATAAAGAGTTAAATGAATTAATTATGTAGTTATTTTTATCGTGACAACTTAGATGAATATTCAAAAATGCAATACGTTCTTCAGTTATTCAATTAAGAAGAGAAAATTCCAAGTTTGAAATAAGTAAATCGTACGAAAAAAAAACCACTCTTTTCTTAGTTAAGTAATATGGTGGAAAATTTAACAATTGTTTTGTTAAACAGCATAAAGTAAGTATAACGATTATTTATTATTATTATGTAGCATTACATCATTAATTACTGTGTAATTATGCAATGCGATATGGTTTGATTTCTTTGTTCAATATACTGATTATGAAACTAATATAAATATTAAATAATTTAGTATAAATTAAAAATAAACGTATTTGATCAGCGGCTTTGTTCTAATCTAAATGTATCTACTACTAGCTGCCCGGACAGACTTCGTTCTGTCAAAGGTGTTTTATTTTTGAGATGTAAGCTATCCTATCTTTCAAGTTGGATCAAACTGCACACGGTGTGTAAATTTAATTCAAATCGGTTAAGTAGTTTAGGAGTCCATCGCGGACAAACAACGTGACACGTAATTTATATATACTAAGATATCTACTATATAAAATGTCGTTGGATTATCCAAGACTAATTTACCAGTAACGTGACATAAATGTTGTAACCGATTATGTTACGCGCGTGCAGAAGTAGCGTGAGCACGTTTTAACATTAAAATAAATTCACTAACTGTTGACACTTTCCTTATTCTTTTTAGTTTTTACTACCTTCTACAGTACACAATAGAAATATAACAAAGCATAAAACTAGATGTCTATTTAATGTGATCATCTCATATAGCACGGAATCTCATGCGGTTTTCCTCGATAGATAATGTAGATGCCCTAAAGTAGTAAATCTATATATACGGGGTGGTCATGCAATCGTAGGAGATATTTCACCCCCCGCTTCACCTCGCGATTCTCTGCCCGAATACGTAAAAAAAATCTGACCTTAATTTTTACCCAAATTATCCTTTAAAATACATTAATCATAGACACTGCGCTCGAGAAAGCGGTGACCTAGTAACCCACATATTGCAAAAGAACACCGCCGCTCTGTCGGCACACCACAAAGGCACGCCGCGCCGCAAACGCTCGCTTTTTTCCATTGAATCATGCCGCCTAAGGGTCCGTTCACACAGACCAGCTCGAAGAGGAGAGCAGATTTTTATCACGTTGGAAACAGAGTTTTGAATTTTAGTAAAGTTTATTTTTGCATGTGCACCTTTTTTGTCATCAAGAATGCTTGAACGCCCTTCGTGTGAAATAAAAATTGTGTGCTCTTTCTCGATCGTGCAGCTTGTCGGCTCCGATTGCGTGCTCTTTCTCGCTCGCGCAGCCTGTCGGCTTCGATTTCGTGCACATGAACACACCGAAAACAAAACTTGGACTGCGCGGAATACTGATACTGCCTTTGTAGTGTATCCACCCGTCTCCGAGCGCATCTGACCGGCTCCGAGCACATCCGACCGCATCCGCTTTCAGATCTCTTCCAGCCGGTCTATGTGAAATAGTTGGCGGCTCCGTTCCGGCCAATTACAAGCGTATACGATCCGGTCTGTTGAAAAGAAAAAAGCAGGCCGATGCTCTCCGAGCCGGTCTGTGTGAACGGACCCTAAAAGTCGCACCGCCGCCGCACCGCTTTGTCGGCACGTCGCAAAGACACTCCGCAAACGTCAAATAATCGTAACAGGTCATTCACCTAGTGACCTGATAACGCGAGTTCAACGCGCTGCTAAGGTGTCCACACGTTTTGAGATTTTTCGTATTTAGTTTGATATTATTATCTTTGTGATTTATGGATGTTTTTATTATTTCTTTGTTTATTCGGGCAGAGAATCGCGAGGCGAACCACCCCCTGAAATATCTCCTACGATTGCATGACCACCCTGTATAGCTCACCCAGTAATACAACGGCACATCTACGTTTGCCATAATATTTTATAGAAACGAATTTCAAACATTTTATAAAAATCTTTAAAATTAATTTATGGGTTCTTTTTACGTTTTTTACAGATTGTATGGGTTTGTTATTAGTATAGACATTAATACATATTTACCACTATGAAGATAATGCACTTTTAAACACGTAAGTATAACATAATATAAACTCAATTTCGCATTTTTTTGCTGATGTGCCATTATATTACTAGGTGAGCGACATAGATTTACGACGTGGATGGTTCTGGGGCAGCTAAACTCAAGGTGAGGCCCCCCAGGCTTTTGTCACTTTTGTAGCTGGCCCATCTGGGGTTACTTTATTTTATAATAATCGCGAAAACCTAAGAAATCAATACTAATTTTTTATTTCTTTGTTTTGCGGCCCGCGACAGCATGACTTACCTACACGTGTTTGTGGCCCGTATGAAAAAAGGTTGTACCACTGTTCTAAAAAATATATGAATATAATGCAGTTTTAGGGGGAAAGTTCAAAACCTTCTAGAGAGAATAGAAGATTTTTCTAAAATTTTCTAGTCAATATGTCAATAATATTACCACCCGACTTATCACTCAGCATAGAAATAAGACTTATACATTTTTATTCATAATATTATCCTTAAAATGTATGATATATTTTTTTGTAAGAAACATTTACTCGACTTATTTTACTATCAATATGATCCCCTTAAAACCGCACTTGTCTATGTCCAATCCTATAACAACATTAAAAACCATAAACTTAGCACAGACTAAATAATATAACGGATGAATTCTTCTAGTGTAGTCATATTTTTCATTGCTATAACATTTATATTAGAAACACACGTATTCTTTACAGAAACAGGTCTAAAAATAAACTGAATCGTTGCACAATTTCAAATAGGCAACCAGAACAAAAAATTAGTTTGCATCACAGAAACAGCTGATTTGTAAACAATTCCGCAATTGCTCTGCTACTTGAAAAGAAATGGCGTAATTTAGTCACAGACATCTTTTTTGATAACAACACAACAACTATTGTAACAAAATACTGGATAATAAAAAATATCAATAAAGTGTATTAGGTATTCGTCATTTGTTTTATCTATAATTTAGAACCAATATTATTTTTGGATGATGTTTACAACTTATTATAATGTCTGTTGCTTCGGGATTTTATTAGGCAAACAGACAACTCAAATTTAAATTTGTTTTGTATTATTTAGGTTTCAAACAGCCTGTGTTGTGATACCGACCAACAAGGAAGCTTCAAAGCTTAATACCAACCACTACGAGTTGTTTTACAATGGCTGGTTACTGCGTGAATCATCGCATATCTTCAAAAAAAAAAAGAAATCTATTCACAATTTAAATAAATTGCTATAAGAACCTGTATCGTGATTATATTATAAATTCCTAATAAGCAAAGCTACAAAATACGACGACATTAGCATACGACCTCATTGCGGATTCTAGGTGAAGATCTCTACAAAACCATCGACCTCTAATGGACGAAAGGAAACGAAAAATTACATTAATTTAGTCTGTAATTATAATTAATGAACAGTATTAACAAACGAATTTGACGTAATAGTACGTTTGTACATTAACACAATATTTTTATTCAAAGATGAAACAATTTGTTTTCACCAGTTTTACTTTAAAAATATTAATATTTAATTTTTATTACAGCCAGTATCATTTTGCATAATATGACGATGAAATAAGAACGTATCAACGTAACAATTTTAAAATATTGTAATAACTTTTAAAATATCTGTAACCTGCGAAAAACTAATCAAAAAAAATTTTAGAACTACCCAACATTCATCATAATTTTACGTCTAGGATTTTTGTTTTTTTTTTCCAACTAACCTTGAGTTCTTGGTCATTTTGTTCCCGTTCGCGCCAAATTCAATTTCGCTCCCTCCAAAACTTGTAACTAATGGCACGTCACCTTCAGCCATGATTTTGCACAGACAATATACACTGTGATTTACGCGGTTTACTTTTAAACGTTGTTTGTACACAACACGTCCACGTACGTCCAACTTGCCGATCTCTAGCAGACTGACCACGAACTGACCGATTATTTTATTGATGTAAATTTAATGATGAGCTCGGCGTCAGACTCGGATGTCAGATAACATGTGACGGTCTGTCTGTTGTCTGTTGTGTCATTGATAATTGAATGGCATAATGCAACAATCGAGACACGTTGTGGTAAACGCCAGTTTTTATTAAGCGGTGTTAATTATTTTGGCTTGAGCTGCAGGTTTTGTGCATAGTGCAATTAATTACCTCCAATTTAATTATATTTAATGTATGTATGTATGCTTTTAGATGACGCCAATGGAGGTTTTTTTTTTTTTGGATATTTTAACAATATCTTATTTTATTACATTTTAGTCTGTCTGTCTGTACGAGTATCGCGCTGAAAACACTAAACAGGTTTAGAATTAGATGGTATTTGGCTCATTGGTAACGTATACGCTGGCATTGCGGAATAATATTCAACTCGAGAAGTGGCGCTATTTCTGTGATGAGAAGCGTAAGTAAGAAGATTCTGATAAGATATTAGTCGTGTTTCGGCTGCAAAATTCAATAATAGATGTAAGAAACAGTACTGCCCTTGGAGCCGGGAGCAGGTTAGGTCACAAGGGATATCGCTATCACCACTCATAACTGTCCCACTCCTCGGCTCACAAGTCCTACAGTGTGAGTAGACTGTACTCACATCATCATACGGTCGTCACGTTGACCAAGTTCAGATTGACACGCTTAGAAGAACATTATCTGACAATTAAAGGCACCGGTTTCTCTTCATCAAAGTGATTCGATCTTGTAGGTATACGTATTGTTTTTATTATGTAACTAGCTATTACCCGCGGCTTCGCCCGCGTGTTCAAAGGGAAGTAACAATGAGTTGTTTAACATGCATGACTCATTCCTAGATATAATTACATAATAATAATAATAATTCAAAAAAAAAATCGTAAATAAGTAACAAATCCAAAATTTACCCTATTAATCCCTAATTTGTAGCCTACGTTACTCTCCAGACTCCTACCTATTTCCACACAAAAAATCTTATCATAACATCGCTCCGTTACGACGTGAAAGACGGACAAACAAACAAACACACTTTCGCATTTATAATATTAAGTATGGATAAGTATGGATATCTCATTAATATGTATGTATGTGATTGTAATTATTTCATATTATAAAGGCGATCTAGGGAAAACCATTTGAAGCAGGCTATTTGTGGTGGTACTTGGTAGCCACAATACGTCTGTCTGCTTATGGTCGCTGTCAAATAACTTCGTCACTGCTGTTTGGTTTGTCATAATTCGATTGAATTATTTTATTTTTCTTTAGTAAAAGTATTGTTTGTGATAGAAAATCGAAAGATATAGAAATAGCCGGCAAACAAGCTGACGATCCACCTGATGGTAAGTGGTTGGCGCCCATTGACATCAGCAACACCAAAGGCATCACTGATGCGTTGCTGGCCAAGAAAGAGAGAAGAAAAAGAAAGAAAGAACTGTTTCTTAAGCCCCCAGCCGGAACACGACGAGTCGTTTGGCGGCTGACTCATGCTCAAGGGTGGTAACTATCCAGGCGAACCCCATGGAGAAATAATAATCGTAATCATGGTATTAATTAACAATTTAAATCAATATTACTAATACAATCCCTCGAGAGTCCCTACCACCACCGTTTGTAAAGTACACCTAATTTATTACATATTATATGCGTTGCTAGAATGCGTTTGTATGGAATTATATTTCTGTGTTTGTGCTATCATTGGAGCCCTAACGTGTACCGTCTTGTTTGTTATTCACATTCCGTGACGTAAACGCGTAATTATTTCTATGTCGGTATGCACTAATGATTGTACGAATGCACGTACAATTCAATTACGAGAAAAAAATTCAGGTATAGCTTACCAAGGTATTTTTAACCGACATCAAAAAAAGGAGGAGGTTCTCAATTCGACTGTATTTTTTTTAATGTTTGTTACCTCAGAACTTTGGACTGGGCGAACCGATTTTGATGATTCTTTTTTTAATCGAAAGCAGGTGCTTGTAATGTGGTCCCACATAAATTTGAACGAGATCTGACAAGTAGTTTTTGAGACTTTGAAGTCGGTTAATTTTTGTTAGTAAAATTTAGATTATTCATGAATAGCTGAGGAACGAGCCACTGATGGTGACTGCCACCGGTGATCTTCCGTATCAACAGGATTATCAAGCACCCGCATCGTGTCTAGCCCCAACAGCCACCGAACGTTCGTCGTATAGTTTAGTCACTGTGAATGATGAGAATCCTACTTCCTACTGATTAAGGGGTCAACTGGTCACCCCAAAAATTTGTTCTAACTCGTCACGCGCCAAAAATATATTAAATTAGTAATCATTTGTCAAGTCTCAAAAAAGGTTACAATTTGTCACATGTATACGTAAGTATAGTTCCAATTCGTCATGTATTAATTTAGTTTTCACTTGTCATGCATTATAGTGAAAGTTTTTGTGTGAGCATGTATGGACATTTGCTACTCTTTCACGCAAAAACTACTGAACGGATTTTTATGAAATTTATCACACGGTAGACCATGACCTAGAATAACATATAGGATACTTACATATAGGATACTTATACATATAGGGTACTTATTATACCAGAAAACGCGGGTAAATCTGCGGGCTGAGCGCTAGTAAATATTATAATGTCGTTAAAAAAACATAAACGTGTACTTATGTACGCGCGTAAGAAGTTATACTTCTTTGCCATAAAAAAACAATATTCAACAATATTTAAAAAAAAAACAATAATATAATACTTAAATATAATAATAATATTTTTTTTCATAACGCGCTTTAAAATAAAAATCACCTGTGACGTTTTTCGTCACCTTTTGTGTCACCGTCACCGTCATCACAAATCTTAAAATTTCACTGTCATAATTTTTTCCATATATTTCATAACGCCCCTAAAGAAGTATAACTTAACTTCAAAATACGCAATTTACTCGCAAATAAATGTATGTAAATTGTTATACTTAAAATCAATAAAGTTATTTGTTTTTCGGATGTCGATAACTGGTTCCCTCTCGTATGAAAACAACTCGTATTTCACGTTACTGACTAATAACACAACTTTATCTCTCAGCTTTTACGCGTTGGTTTTTACGTCAAATAACTTTCTGGCAATCACGGGCAATGTTATCATAATAGTACCTACATACGAAAACACCCCGTACTAGTGCATGGATTGCCCAGTGACGTCGTCATCGCAAACTACTGTCCCACTGCTGGGCGGTCTTTAACTCTATCTATACAGCCACATCGATAAAGGTTCATGGCTTTCGGGGTCTAAAGGTGAGATCTATAAATCTTAGGCTTTGCCTATAGTAACCCGAAAAAAATATTGGACCTAAATCAAAATCAACCTTTAGCCGTTTTATTATGAATAAGAGTAACCGCCCTCGCTTTGCTTCGGTTTCTTATTTTTTTACACATTGCGTTACATTATTGGAGTTTTATTAAGGATCCCTATTTTTTTAAAATATAATATAGCCTATGTCACCCGGGGATAGTGCAGCTTCCCAACAGTGAAAGAATTGTTCAAAATCGGTTCAGTAGTTTCGGAGCCTATTCAATGCAAACAAACAATCAAATCTTTCCTCTTTATAATATTAGTAAAGATGACAAATTTTTTCGTATTATAAAATTGTCAGTCATCTAGTAAGTACATTTAACTGTTATCTGAGCAAAGTCCAAGTCTAAGTCTCTGAATAAGATTTAATGGAACTGCCTTAACATACCTACCTAAGAAAAAAACGTGCAAACCTACGCAACATAAAATGGCGGTTTAGTTCCATGCTAAAGTCCACTTTGACGTGACTTTGACAGTACTTAATCAAAGTGGGTTTTTGTAAATACTACCTTAGTACCTTAGTAATAAGTCACAGTTTACACCGTCGCGTAGTAAAGAGGAACACAATATGGCGGACACGTCATATGACTGACGTCACGAAAAATTTGACAGTATAGCGGAACTGTTGTGTTAAGACTAGAGTTGGCTTGTTTTCATTGCGTACGTTTGACAAAGACGCCATCATGTTAATTATTTCGTCTAGTTTCGTCTCTTAAACGACT
Organism: Thymelicus sylvestris; assembly: GCA_911387775.1. Classification (NCBI taxonomy): domain Eukaryota; kingdom Metazoa; phylum Arthropoda; class Insecta; order Lepidoptera; family Hesperiidae; genus Thymelicus; species Thymelicus sylvestris. Next base: position 182,178 of record OU426912.1, on the reverse strand, counting down.
ACATAACTAAGTATCTTTAATTATGATAATGTAACACTTCCATTGGTTTCCTTATTCAGAGGTCTGAGTGCGCTGATCGCACTCTAAAGATTAGAATAATAATAAACGTCAAACCTAACATCACCACGTCGCACCCTACTTTACGGATTCGGTAAAATCGGTAACGCCAAAGGTAACTCCGCTGGTTAGAGGTCTTTGGTTTTGGAGCGGTTTAGCGATGCACGATGCGACGGTACTCATGTTGGTAGTTTTTTATTATTCTGGCTTACACGACAGCTATAAAATCGACTGTAAAAACCTGATAAAATGCACATAAGATTGCTACCACTAAACAAAAACGCAGAACGCTCACCTAGTAATATAACGGCACATCTACGTTTGTCATATTTTAATTTTACACAGACGAATTTCAAAAATTTTATAAAAAAAAATTAAATTAATTTATGGGTTCTTTTTACGTTTTTTACAGATTGTTTGGGTTTGATTTATAGTATAGACATTAATACATATTTACCACTATGCAGATTATACACTTTTAAACACGTATACCATATAAACTCAAATTCGCATTTTTTGCAGATGTGCCATTATATTACTAGGCGAGCGACATAGAGAGCGAGAAAATACGATTTCATCAGTCGTATGTGATAATAGTAATTTCTGAAATACAAAAATGGTAGGTCCATTTTTGTATAGGATTTTGGATAGATAGACAATTATCTGTGGATACCAAAAAAGCGGCGAACTGCAGACAGGCATGGAGGATAGTGTAGAAGGAGGGCTATCTCTGTGTATGAAAAGTGTCCGTAAAAACGCGTCCAACTACGGGTGGCGCTGCGGTGCGGTCTATAACATTTATGTTCGAATATCTATTTATCAGACCCTAGCGCCATTCATTAAGGGTGGTATAACTCAGCAAACTTCGTTCCGCCTATGGCAGCCATGTTCATATATCTATTTTTCACACATTAGCGCCATTATGAAATGGCCATTATTGGAACCTCTATTTTCAGTAAACAGCTGGACACTTTTTCGACTTTCCGCTCATGAGATGGCCCTCCTTCTACCTTCTATGCTCCATGACTATAGGCTACAATGTGAATACTATCAATGAAAAATATTGACAGATTTATTTCCAACAAGGCTACAACCTAATTGGTCAACTATCAAACAGTGAAAGTAACGTTCTAAAGTTTTAACGTGACCTGCGTACTAACGGTTCAAATTTAACTTAGCTTTTACTGGCCTTTCCAAGTTTTGATCGTGAGTGGTTTAGCGAGCTATTAAAAAAATTATTACATGAATACACTTAAAAACCGCCAGTGTGAATAAAAAAACGATCATTCAATTCAATTAAATAATTTCAATTGAAAACAAAACAAAAACGTATTATACCAATTACTTTTATAAGAATGTACGCAAGAGGTCAATTATGAAAAAATGTTAATTACTACTTTATTTTTATGTAAATAGGCAATGGTGACCGCTAGTGGCAAAAAATTTTTGAGCGTTTCCGTGCTTCGGAGGGCACGTAAAGCCGTCGGTCCCGGTTGTTATCATAAGATAACAGTCGTTAAGCCATGTGACATGTCGGAGGCCCTCAGGCGGTTTGAAAACTTCCGACACTCGGGTTGGCCACTAACCCCTCCACCAATCCGCACTGGAGCAGCGTGGTGGAGTATGCTCTAGGCCTCCTCAAGAGGAGAGACCCGTGCCTCGTGCCCAGCAGTGGGCCATTAATGTTGAAGCCAAACCAAGCCAAATAGGCAATAGCTGACATTTTTTATTTTATTTTATTTTATTATACATTATTGGCAACTGTCGCCCAAACGAAGAAGAAAGAGAAAAAAAGAAAGACCATTGTTTAATTTGTAAAAATACCAAAGACCTCAATTAAATACGTAAAAACTAAAAAGTTGCAATTTGACTACCACCTATAAATAGTTTGACAATTTGGAATTTGACATTTTGATGGCTTGGGATATACTGATAGGTCTATGGACATGGACCATCGTAGGTATCCCTTTAGTCTACTTTCAAGATGGCGTCCTCATTTATTAATTTATTTTAAAAGATGCACCAACGAAATGAACACTTTTACATTTAAAAGTATTTTCATGTACAAAATGCACATGCACTCATTTCTTTGAACACCTAAAACTAAAAATTATATAAGTCGACTGTGTGAATTGATTGAAGTATTATTACTAGCCTATAGAATAGACACCGCAAACACAATGTATGTTCCAATGAATTGGCGCCGCGCCGCGCGGCTTCAATTGCCAATGGATTCGTTCGATTTTGAAAGGTGAACAGGGGCTCAATTTTGAAAATAGGACCTCCCGGCGGGGAGACACATTTTGTTTGAGATGTCTTCTCTATATTTATACCTTAATGACTGTGTGTCTGTCAGTTACGGCGAGTGAAGTTTCCACACTTGGTTGCTTCTAATCGGCAGTAACTTGGATGCATTACATTCACGGAAATAAATATAACAAACCTCATTCGCTCATTAAATTGACACCTGACAGATTACTTACCATTAATCTATGACACAGATTCTATGTAATTACTACCTCAACGTTAAATAAACTTACGCATTGCTATTGTTCTTATTTCAAATTATTTTTGTTTTTTATATTTTTTTATATTTTTATGAATTTGTATAAAATTTTACACAAAGCTTTTATGTAATGGATTTACATAATGCAAAAATTATATAGGTAATCTAAATTTTACTAACAAAAAATAACCGATTTCAAAGTTACTCAAAAAGTACTTGTCAGATCTCGTTCAAATTTATGTGGGACCACATGACAAGCACGTGCTTTCGATTAAAAAAAGAATCATCGAAATCGGTTGGCGTGATATTAAGTTATTCGTCCATTTGTCGCGCACATTCTTATTAATACAAATTTAAGACTTATATGGTTTTCTCATGGATGCCATTGTCAGATCTCAATAAAATTTATGTGGGACCACATGACAGCCACCAGCTTTCGATTTAAAAAAGATTCATCAAAATCTGTTTGCCCAGTCGAAAGTTCTGAGGTAACAAACATAAAAAATACAGTCGAATTGAGAACCTCCTCCTTTTATTGAAGTCGGTTAAAAATAGAATTACTAAATTGTTTAAAGGGACACTATACCTTTTGACGTTTATTTTGGCGGGAAAAACTGACACGATTAAAAACGCACGATCGTAACCAATCAGAGCGCGCCAAATTGGGTGGGCATGCGCATAACTCTACGTGATTGGCCGACAAATGAGTCCTTGTCTATTATAATTGGTCAGTATTCCTAATAGATTAAACTTTCGTTTAGTAACTTTCGCTCAACGCCAGATTTCGATTTCTAAACCTATTATAATTATTTCGTTGTTGACATATCCTTCTATTGTTTCGTTTTTATGTAATAGTGGCAGGTTGGAGTTAAGAAAGAGCGTAGCTAAATAATGTCAGTAGTAAAAGTTTATGATAAATCGATCAGAATTAATTATAAAACTGTAAATAGGCCAAATCCGTCCCTCTGTTAATTATTTTGTGTCAATTTTAATATCTAGTCTTTGTACTTGACATATACCTAGATTGCATTTTTTTATTTGTCTGTCTCTTTTATTAACCGACTTCAAAAAAAGGAGGAGGTTCTCAATTCGACTGTATTTTTTTTTATGTTCGTTACCACATAACTTTGGACTGGGCGAACCGATTTTGATGATTCTTTTTTTAATCGAAAGCTGGTGGCTGTCATGTGGTCCCATATAAATTTTATTGAAATCTGATAATGGAATCCATGATAAAACCATATACCCAAGTCCTAAAGTATTAAGTATGTGCGCGACGAATGGACGAATAACTCAATATCACGCCAACCGATTTCGACGATTCTTTTTTTAATCGAAAGCAGGTGTTTGTCATGTAATTCCACATAAAGAACGAGATCTGACAAGTAGTTTTTGAGTAACTTTAAAGTCGGTTATTTTTTGTAGTAAAATTTAGATTATAACACTCCAACTCAGTGTCACTAACGGTTACTTAAATCGCTTGCTAGATTCTGTGCTAAGGAGCGATTTAAGTAACCATTATTGACTGAGTTGGGGCGTAAGTAATGGACTATTTCCGAGGGATAGACATGATAATAATACAGACAGATAAAATAAATATGCTTGCACACTCAATTCCCATAGACAAGACAAGTAACATATCAAAACACCCTTGATTCAAGTACACATACAATGTAATTGTCAAATAAGTATCTGCTGCGGCCGGAAATCGAACCCGGGACCCCTCGCTTCGCAGGCAGGGTCACTACTCACTAACAACTAAGCTACAGTAGTCAAGATACAAGATGTTTAATTGCATTTATATTTTATGAAAAAAAAAGTGTTTCTAACATTTTTTCGCGTGGTATCACCTAGTAAAAATAATTCGGCTTTCAATTAAGTCATGTACTAAAACAAGAACGCAGTTGTTTTTAAACCTTGATAATAAACGCGGGCTTAATAAATCATGATCAAAACCTACGCATAGATATATATTTTAATAATTTAAACAACATAGACAACAGCTGTTTTACATTGGACATTCAAAACAAAGTATGGATGCATTGAACTATTATATTTGTTTTAAATGTTAACACACTCATGTGTTTATTTCTAGCGTATAGAACCGACACAACGAACCCGATATAAAGTTTTTATATCACTTTTTTATATTTTATACTTAACTGTTTTGCTAACTCTACATGCATGTCAAGATGCATTCATCGTGTGTTCAGGGCAGTGGTTCTAACATATGGACTGCTTGGTCCCTGGAAGCATCGTAATTCGTAAGTCCACAAAGCCTTCCTGAATATGAAGTGTCTGCTAAGTAGGTACACAAAACACAAAATAATAGGTAAAAAATATTGATGGCTTCTGACAAATTACATTGACTACTTTGAAACTGAAGTATGGGATATTCAAGACAGAAAATCTGTTATATGGTCTTTGCACCTTAAAAAGTTAAGAACCACTGGTTTAGAGACCGCACAGAGTCATAATCACAGACGATAAAGAAATCACAACTGTCGGAATCTCGTCAACAATAACAGACAAGTAGGAACTAGGAATGTGAGCGCGACGCTAGGATGCCTAACCTAGAGCCTAGGCTGCGTCAATTATCTAGTCTGATCATTGGATCATTCCTACCGGATTACGTCAGCGTTTACCTTTAGTTTAGCTAAAATGTTGCGTTTGTTGAGAAACTTTAAAATGGATTTATTTGTACACAAATATATTTTCTTATTTATATTTCTGAATTTTACCTCTTGAATGTTAGATCAAAATTGGTTCAGCCAATTCAAAGATTTGCTTTTTGATTATTTATGTTTTATTTTTTATTTTTATCAGCGTTTAGAAAATTTATTCTGGGAGGTTGAATGTATTAATAAAATTTGTACTTTATAACAATTTGTGTGTACATACATAGTTTATGTACAATATCGATATAAAAAATGCAAGAATGCAATTAATTACAAGATTAACAAGGCGTTATAGTGTAGTGGTAAACAAGTGTTTTTTTTTCCTACAGGGTCTGGGTTCGAATCCTCTAGTTCTTAGTTAAACCGTATCTGACAGTTCTCCATAATGTGGACTAGGAGACCAGACCTCAACAATGGACACTATGGACAAATAAATAATGACCACACTTTTCCAGAAACATCTTGAATTTACTATGTAAAGTATTAAGAAAAAACTATTTGTACCAGGCTCTCATGACTGCTAGGAGTTTACAAACCTATTTAAATATGTGGTCGTGCTAACTAGTTCTGTTCATAGCTTCGCAACCATGCCGTAACATCCTTACCGTGCGAATGAGGTCTGTATAGCTGTCCTGCTCACACGCAACGATAATGATCCGTCGCACTCTTCTAAATACTTGTCGTACAAATACCGTTATGTTTAGTGATTTGGATTCTAGTGTTTTGAAGCTGCTAAATCGCTAATTTTATGATTTGCGCAGAATTTAGTCGCCTATTTAGTTGGGTTGTAAATTAAATGAGATCGTTGACTGGAGCTATTTTGTTTATTACGGTTTTGCATTGGATAATACGTAGATTGTTTTTAATATTTAGATTGCTTATTGATCTAGGTATTATTTTAGTTGAGTAATGTTTGTTACCTCAGAACTTTCGACTGGGTGAACCGATTTTGATGATTCTTTTTTAAGCTAGATCTGACGAGTAGATTTTGAGTTATTTTGAAGTCGGTTATTTTTCGTCAAGAATTATATCATATCCAATTTTCTACCTAATTATGCGATTTAGTTGAAGAGCACTATACCTAGTATTTTTATTTATGTCAACTTACGTACGTATACTTCAGTGTTGCCCTATATAATATTTTAATATTTATAATCACATGACGTATTTACTTTTATCCGAGGCACTACAGACTGACGTCAAATATTGAACGCTGAAGCACTTTAATAACTTGATGTAATTGCATACAGCCAATGTTAATCTCACGTCTATTATCGCGACACAAGTCAACCGTATTTGGGGCCTTTATAATTTATAGTCTGTCTGTACCAGAACTGTGAACTATCAAATATCACTTCTCGGATACATAACAATATGTCAATATTAATTAATTGACTAGAAATAGGAAACCTTAATGTTCGTTAGATGTTATTATTAGGGAACGTTCCCAAACCACGTGACCCATTTTTTAGCATTTTTTACCCCCCTCCCCCCCCTCGGTGACCAACCGTGGTATATGAGAAGACCCCCCCCCTCCCCCCTAGTTTTCACGTGACAAAATTTTTTTTGCAGACAGTTAAAATATATAAATTAGTATCTATTGCAGAACTACAATATAATAAACTTGACAAGAGGGTTTCGTCCGTTGATTATGTATTTACCGTTATTTTCCTATTTTATTTATTTTTGTCGTTTTTTAAGACCATTGACTTATTTTTCCTGTAATATTTAAGTAAAGAATTCTGTATTTTTTTTTAATTCAAGCGTCCGCGTCAGTAGTTTCGGAGATAAGGATATTCAATTTTTGGCTTTAATTTTCATTCGTTGTTGAATAATTTTAAAACTTTCCATTATAGAACTATAACTAAAATATGACATATTATTTGAGATCCTGACAACAAGCTCTTTTTCCCAATTTAAAAAAAGGAGGAGGTATTCAATTCGACTGTTTTTTTATGTTTGTTACCTCAGCACTTTCGACTGGATGAACCAATTTTGATGATTCTGTTTTTATTCGAAAGCCGGCGCTTGTCATGTGGCCCCACATAAATATGAGGAAGATCTGACAAGTAGTTTTTGAGTTATTTTGAAGTCTTATAAACGTTATTTTGAAGTCTTATAACGTCTTATAAATCGATGAACACTGGCTGCACGCACGGAAAAGTGTCACGTTCCGCCTGAGCCTGAGCGTGCAAGCGAGAGCGCAGAACAAGCGATAGAGAGACACGATCGGCCCAAGCGTTGGCTTGCTTGTGACACATTTATCTTTCTTCTCGCGTAAAAAAATTGTAATTTTCAATTAACTCCTTCTTTGTATTATACAAAATAATGATAATTCAATGATAATATTTCAATTGAATTCATAAAAGTATGCAATCCTTCATCAATGTTTCTTTACGACATTATCACGTAAAACTATCGTCCATAAACCGACTTTACTGACAATAATTTTTTTTTCAAAATTCAGTTGTTTACTTTATATACCTTCGTCTTTGGGTCACAAAAAAGTACATGTCTTCAACTCATTTGGACCAGTAGTTTCGAAGTAAATTGGCTGTGAACGGCGGCCGCCCAGACGCACGAGTGATCCTATAAGGGTTCGGTTTTTCTTACGGAACCCTAAAAATAATAATTTTATGACGACGTGAGTGATCCTATAACGGTTCGGTTTTTGATTTTTTTCCTGTCGGAAACCTATTAATCTAAATTTTACTAACAAAAAATAACCGACTTCAAAGTTACTCAAAAACTACTTGTCAGATCTCGTTCAAATTTATGTGCAACCACATGACAAGCAACAGCTTTCGATTAAAAACAGAATCATCGAAATCGGTTGGCCTCATATTGAGTTATTCGTCCATTTGTCGCGCACATACTTAATACAATAATACTTATATAGTTTTCTCATGGATGCCATTGTCAGATCTCAATAAAAAATATGTGGGACCACATGACAGGCACCAGCTTTCGATTAAAAAAAGAATCATCAAGATCGGTTCGCCCAGTCCAAAGTTCTGAGGTAACAAACTTAAAAAAAACAGTCGAATTGAGAACCTTCTCCTTTTTTGAAGTCGGTTAAAAACAAGCTACTCTGAAACTACTGGACTAAAATAATCTAAATTTTACTAACAAAAAATAACCGACTTCAAAGTTACTCAAAAACTACTTGTCAGATCTCGTTCAAATTTATGTGGAATTACATGACAAGCACCTGCTTTCGATTAAAAAAATAATCATCAAAATCGGTTCGCCCAGTCCAAAGTTCTGAGGTAACGAACATAAAAAAAAATACAGTCGAATTGAGAACCTCCTCCTTTTTTGAAGTCGGTTAATGAGTTTAAATTTGGTGCTTAAGTTCTTTTTTTGGGACCCAAAGACGATGGTATTTATATTAAAAAAAAAATCATGAAGTCAAAATTAAAAAAAACTGTTTTGTAAACTGTATCGTGTCGTGTCACATTTGGCATTTCAAATGAAAGGGCTTGTTCGAAGGATCGCAAATATATTTAATTATTTGATAATTTTAAAATTATTCAAGAAGAAAGTAGCCGAGCGTTATGGTCTCTGACCAAAGCCATTCAAGGCAATTTATGTGTATCGTCATCGTCGCCAGAATCGCGATACCTTGAAAGTGCGGTGCCAGCTCAAAACTCGCGTTTTTTGAATTTTCTCTGAAAGTTCCATTCTCAGCCCTATGGCGTTTTGGAACAATGTAGAACAAACCTATGAGTAGAACAACCTTCAAAATGTTTGTAACTTCAAAGTGTGGTGCCAACTTCCTGTAAGTGAGTAAGTATAGCTCGAGAAAGCGGGAGATTCCCTTAGTGGATACTGACCACGTGACAAAAACCTAAACCCCCTCCCTCCCCCCTGTGACCAAGCGTGGTGTTTTGCAGACCCCCCTCCCCCCCCTAAATGTGTCACGTGGTTTGGGAACGTTCCCTTAGTTTAGTTGGAAATTTGCATCGTTAAGATAAAATTATAGCACGCAGGTAGGCAACCTATTGAAATCCAAATTGATCTATTTGATTGCCTATTTTCCGTGTGTTTTACTTCTTCATAGTTTCATGTCTTTTTTAATTAACCGACTTCAACAAAGGAGGAGGTATTCAATTCGACTGTATTTTTCACAGTATTTTTTATGTTTGTTACCTCAGAACTTTCGACTTGGTGAACAGATTTTGATGATTCTTTTTTAGCTAGATCTGACGAGTAGTTTTAGAGAGTTATTTTGAAGTCGATTATTTTTCGTCAAGAATTACCTATTATATCATATCCAATTTTCTACCTAATAAATGTAATTATTCGTACCTACTAAAATATTTAAAGTTATTATTTTCTCAATTGCAGTTTTTTAAAAATTTAAAAAATATTCGTTAACCAATTTTTTGAATAAAGTTTATTATTTTCACACACGCTTCGGCGCAAGTTCTACATAAAGTAGGTAGGTACCTACTTACTTGTGACTTTTTTAAATTATTTGAGAATAGTAAAGATGGAAATTTTCTTTCTTTTCTTCTCTCTTTCTTGGCCAGCAAAGCGTTCGCGATGCCTTTGGTGACGCTGACGTCCATGGGTGACGATAGCCACTTACCATCAGGTGGATCGTCAGCTCGTTTGCCGGATATTCCATAAAAAAAATCGAAAACAGCAAGACCTGGGTATTACTGTAGTTATACTAAATAAGGTTACTATTAACCAGTAGGTACTGTTAAATACAATCAAGAACTATTATGGACTCTGGTATGTGCCCCATTTCTCTAACGACTTTCTTACCGATACGAGGCACTTTATCGATAACTAAACGTTAAGTCGAAGCTTTAACTAAACGTTAAGTCGACGCAATAAAATTATGTTAATAGTTAATACCTACTTATAATCTGATAATATATGTAAGAAAGTATGTCTCAGATTTCCATTTTATGTTTCATTTATGTTTTGAATTAGAATTGCCGAGGTCCATTACCTTAGTTAATTTTCGCGTTTTGCCCAAACAAAAGTTGTGAAAAAGATAATAATTTTTCACAAAATTTAAAAACGAAGTGTGCTCAACTCCAAAATTATTTTACAAATAAGACTCGTCTTCGAAAACTGGACAATAGATCTACCTGCTGCAGTTCCAATGATAATGGCGACAGTGAAGGTAACACCTGAACATCCTTAACTGATGACGAAGCAGCATGTATAGAAAACATCAGCAATCTTAATTGCCATAGTTTTAACATTTGTTTTTCAACTAAGTAAGTATAAATCTTTATGATTTTTATCAAATTTTTATGATTTTTTTATGTAGAACTTACCTACCTGTATTTGGTAATGTGAGAATAGGTCGTAAAATGTATTTCATAGGTACCGCTAGGTGATTAGGGTGTCCCTGTCCAAAAATTTTTTTGATTTTATATCAATTTTTTTTTGTATTTTTGTAAGAAGAAACATAAAACTTGTTGTAAAACAACGTCTGATGCTACTTAGTAGGTACTTAGTAGTCCTAAATTAATAAAGGAAGGAATTTTAAATTCGTTTACATTCGTTTGTTCGATCGTTTTTTGTGTCAAGTCGGCTTGAGTCACTTGGTTAGTGACTAGATAACAAAATAGATCATAATATCATAAATGATTAGTTAGCCTGGCCTTTGAAGAAAAAATATAACAATTTATAGCGGGTAGACAGGTTTTCCATAGTTTTTCTGCACGTCGTACAAGTCTTTAAAAGATTGAGCAACTGATTATATCGCTAAGTTAACACAATGGTTAATTGTTTTTCAACTAGTCGCAATGAACTGCTGTTTTCAATCTGTGTTAACTCAGGTGTCTTTTAATACTGGTTAAACTCGGTCGCGGGTTCCTTGTGACATGTGGGAGGCGTGCTAAAGACTTGTTATTCGTCATATATGGCCTCTAATGTGAATAACATACTACAACTCTTCAACTCCGAAGTAATTACCAAAGTGTTCTTACACGATGCCTTCGTAACCTTAAAACTGAGAACTAGAAATAGAGAAAGCTATCGCCATTCTACAAAACACTCACCTGAGGTTCTGTAATCGCAGTCCAACCTAGCAATCACTCGATTTCACTCAAACGTCGATCGAAAGACACTTTTTTTCAGAATAAAACAAATAAAACTCGAGTTTTGAATCACTAAACAAAGAACGTTCACCGAACCTGCAAAAGAAAACGAGTCATTACAATTTTATATAACTGCATAACCGTTACCTACTGGTGGCTACTTCCTACAGCTCGTCGAAGTTGCTACCATTTGTAAACTCACAGATTATTTTGCGATTAATAAGCTGTCGCGACTATTTGTTTTTTCTCCTTGGTTTTGTAAACGTGTGGTGAAAATATTGCGGTTGACGTCAATGACGTGCGCACGCGGCGGCGACCCGGTAACAACTGAACTGACTGAAGTAGTTAACTAGTTAGTTACTGACTTATGACTAGTCTACTGAGAGTACTGACTTAACTTCGCTAGTTTCGCTACTTGACTAGCGGCGCTTTTGTCCGTACTTCGGCTAGTCGCTGTCTCGCGTCAAGTTCAAAGGGTCCTTTTCAAACATTCAAGTTCTCTGATCGATTTCAAACACTACTGCTTGCTCATCAGTGTACACTTTACTTTAAAGCCGGTTTTCTCAAATTAGCCGCGATATCGTAAAAGTCGTAAACCACGCACAAAGGGCTTGTAAGAAAAAGAGTTATTGAATGGAATTGTGCGAAAAAATTATACGTTTTTCACACGTTTTGTTGTGTACCTACTCAACACTTGACAAAGTATTTTCCTGTTAATTGCAAGAGAGTACTTAACTACTGGCATTGAAAAGGTTGCTACAGAATATAAATAATGTAAATAGGTATTAGGTATTACCTGCTATGTCTCATGCGAGTACTTATTTTCAGTTACTTTACCCAATAATAGTCGCTGATTTTCAGTTGTATTTTTACCGACTTCAAAAAAAGAGGAGGTTCTAAGAATATACCTAACTGCAGATCCATGGTAGAAGTGACAGTCTAGCAATTAGAACGTTGGTCTTCCGAACGCAGGGGCCCGAGTTCGAACCCTGGCACACACTTCTAATTTTCAAATATTTATGTGCGTAGGTATTAGAAGTTAATTATCACTTGCTTCGGTGACGGAAAACATTTAACACGATGAATCTGTTTTAGGGTAGCTAAGAACTCCATCGTGTCCGTTCATCCTAAAGCCCACCTTCATGTGTGGTGATGCCTGATGGTACTAATAGGGGCTACTGACTACAGCCCCTTCTGCAGTCCTATTCAAGGTGTCCATGGCCAGGGGATGGTCACAGTGTTGAAGCAGGGGCGTTGCTACAGCCATATCATTTATACAGGACCATCTTACAGGGGCCCGACTAGATGTATACTGTTTAATAACACCCCCTCTAGTGCCCAACCAAACGCTTTTTAGGGTTCTGAAGTGAAATCGGAATCCTTATAGTTTCGGTATGTCCGTCTGTCTGTCTGTCCGAAGCAAAGTGCTGAGACCTTTAGTGGCTTAGTGCTAGAAAGCTGTAATTTGGCATGGATATACATATTTATTAAAACTCTAAAATAGTAGAATAAAATATTGTTTTTTTTTCAGGGTACCTCCCCTACAGGTAACGTGGGATATGGGCGCTGCGCCGTTGTGTCAAAGAATGAAGAGACAACATAATGCTTGTCTCAACTTCTTTATTGTGCGGCGAGTGAGGTTCTTTTCGGACCGTATTCGAACCCAAGTCCATACGGCTGACCAATGTGACCGCGCTATCAAACTACTAGGAGGAAACCGAGGGAAACCTTTTTCGATGTTTTCCAAGTAAATACTTAAGAAATATAAAGACAGCTAACCATCATTTTTGACGGATATGTTGCTGTCAGTTCGCCAGGCGCATTCTGTTGAGAATGCTGTCCAACTCAGAGGTTTTCTAAGCGAATTTATTTTGTGTTTATAATGTCTTACTGGTAAGTTTGATATATCTAAATTGCATTCACTCAAACAATATTTATCCCTCCTATTAATGTTATAAATGTGGTACTTTGTGAAGATGTCTTGATGTTCTTTTTCATGAGTTTCACGACGCGCTAATTACGGATTAAGATGAACCTTGGCACTCAGGTCACAGACAAACCATGTCCCTGATTAGAAAATAATATAGATTTTATCTAGGCTATGTATTCCCCTAGGATGTTGGGACATTTATAGGTATACCTCCACAAAAAGTTTATATCTCTCACCTAAATGCTCTGAAGGAATCGAATCTCAGTAGTAAGAAATGATAAATGGACTGTCCATTGGGTTGCCAGACGTCCGGATAAAGCCGGACAGGGTTAGGCTTTTTGAGTGCGTGTTCGGCCAAATTGAACGGTGTCCGGCCTGTCCGGTTTTGTTAGGCTTTTTGCATTCGACTTGTCACGTCGTTTAGAAGATTTATCTGTATAGTAACAATGATATGGTAAAGGATCACGAAGGCCTGGGGGACACCACAAAATTTTTAACCTGTTAATACTAAGATACAAAATCCTCAATAATTTAGGGTGTCCGGCTTTTTTACCCAAATGTCCGGCCAAACTGGCTGGTCTGTCCGGATATTTGGTTTGACTACCTGGCAACCCTAAATGGACACTATTACCATTTTCTTATAGTTTTTAATTTTAACAGACTTCAAAAATAGGAGGAGGTTCTCAATTTGACTGTATTTGTTTTTTTTTTTGTGTTTGTTACCTAAGAACTTTCGACTGGGTGAACCGATTTTGATGATTCTTTTTTTAATCGAAAGCTGGTGGCTGTCAAATGGTCCGAATTAAATTTTATTGAGATCTGACAATGGCATCCATGAGAAAACCATATAAGTCTTAAATTTTGTATTAAGTATGTGCGCGACAAATGGACGAATAACTCCATATCACGCCATCCGATTTCGATGATTCTTTTTTAATCGAAAGCAGGTGCTTGACGCTTGTCATGTGGTCCCAATTTGAACGAGATCTGACAAGTAGTTTTTGAGTAACTTTGAAGTCGGTTATTTTTTGTTAGTAAAATTTAGATTAATATAGAGTCCCTGTGTGTGGGCTCGTCCAGCTCGTCCGGCATGGTAACCATGGTGACCACACGGGTGGTATCATTGGTATTGTTTGCAGCTGCTCCCAGTGCAGCTTCACGAGCCAGTTCGAGAGCGCGCTGGCCATGCACCGTCAGCTGCACCACGCTACCACCACTCACTGGGACCACAAGGTACTGACTACTGACCACCACACAGGTCTGCTCGTAGAACACTTTGATACTGCACGTCGCGCCGACCTGAATCGCGCTATCGAAGTTTTCTGCATCGGTTGCTTATATACCCACAACGCTCCGACAAGATCAGTCGGGGTTCGGCCGCCTCCCAGGCAACACCACCTCGCTTGGCAGGAGATCTCCCTTTGCCAAATTGGTGACCCCAGTGAGGCCCAGTGTGGTGGGAGAGAGATGCCAACATCTTCAATCCTGTGCCGGTGAACAGGAGTTTTTTATGGAAACAGCCGACAAACGAGCCGAAGATCCACCTGATGGTAAGTGGCTATCGTCGCCCATAAACATCAGTGACACTAAAGGCATCACGCGTAGTGAAGTTAGTATTTTAAGCCGCCTTAATATTGCTAAAGATAAATATTATACTTATGTAATAAATTAATAATGTGTTATAGGAGAAGTCCAAGACGGTGCCCAGAGCTGGCGTAGACCGAGCTGGCTTCGACGACGACAGGAGGTTCATCAGTAAATGTCAGTATTGCTCCTGACTAGACTGTTTGTAATTCATTGTTTTCTGATTTTGTAATGTAAATAGCCGACAAAGGGGCGTTTCTAGGGTTCCTTAGTCAAATATTATAGTTCTGCAAAGACTAGTTTTTAATTTAGTTAGTTAACTCCAAGTGACCCCCCCCCCCCCTGCCGGCTAAATGGTAGGTGTTGAACATGCGAAAATATTCACAGTAATAGCATAATAATGCTACCGTATGATTTCGCATTTTCCAGGAATCATGAATTTCGCAGGAAAACTAACACGGCTCTTTATTTATGCACTTGGCCAGTATTTAGGTATCTATTGTTATTACATTAGTGTATTACGACGCCATCTATGTTCCAGTGTCGCGCACGTCGTCAGCGACGCGATTGCTCGGCAAGCTGCGCGCGCGCATCTGTCGCAGCAAGACTCTATTCGCGCATCCGGAAGAGGGCGCTGAACAAGTAAATGTTGACGTTTTATATTTAATTTAATTTGTATTTTTATCGTTTTATATTTTATTTAATTTTTAATAATCGCATGTATAACCCTTGCCCGTTGCCTCATACTTCCCTGTTTCTTGAGTGCCATGGACAACACACAGTTATTTATTTATTGAGAATGAGGAGTTTTCATTCAAATTACACACACACTTGCTTAATAGGGTTTTACCCGCCCGGCAGAGTCATGCTAAATTACTCTTCGTCGTGTTCCGGCAGAAGATATGGAAGCTAGTACTTTCTCTCTCTTTTCTTTTTTCTGCCTTGTTCGGCAATTCATCGGTTATGCCCTTGGCGTCACTTAGTCCATGGGTCATGGGCGTAGCCAGGGGGGGGGTTTCGGGGGTTCAACCCCCCCCCGAAAAGTTAAGGACTGAAATTTTTATGTGCTAATAAACCCTTAAAAAACATTTTTCTAGACGTCATTCCGAATCGAATGAACTATCGGTCTATCGCACATATTTTTAGGAGCTTTATTTCTATTAAACATGTTTTTGAACTTTTTGACTAAACTCATAATAGATGGCACTATATAATTATGTCGTGAGAAAAAATAAAGTCTCAATTTTCTTTAGGGTTTTTTTTTTGTACTTTTAGTCGTATTTTCTTGAAACCACCCCCCCCCCCCAACCCGAACCCCCCCGAAACTAAAACCTGGCTACGCCCATGGCATGGGTGATGACTTAACTAACATGAGTTGGCTCGTCGGCTGTTTACTTAAAAAGTGAAGTAAAAAGTAACTTACATTGTGATCAATTTTCCCAGTGTTTACTAAGTATAGAGAATTCTGAGTCTCATTGTTTTATTATACTCATATTCGTGTCTACAATGTTATCTTTAGTAAGTACCTATTTGTAGGAATAAAGTTTCTCTTTCTTTCTTCATCAGGAGCTCCGCTCTCTAAGCGAGTGCTCGTCCAAGGCACTCAAGAGTAAGTCGCCCTCGCGCAGTCCTTCAGGGCTGGATTCCTTCAGGGACGCCAAGAATGAGATCTTCGCCTGCCATCTCTGCTCCTTCGATGCTGATCGGTTTGTGGATATTATAGCCTCCCGATAAGAAGTAAACGTTTGAACGCATTATTGCAAAGTTTAACCCACACGCAAGGGGTGTTATAAGTTTGAAGTGTCAGTGTGTTTGTCTGTGGCTTGTTTGTTTGTTTGAAAGCTGACGTGATAGAGATGGTTTTTAGCTGTTATGTGAAAATAAAACTGTCAGGGGTTTCTTAAAATAGTTAGATATAATTTTAGTAGATGATTCCATACTCATGGCATCCAAGTTCATTAATATTAATATGGTATGATAATGATTATTGTAGTTACTCAAGGTCTCAGAAATTTTTAAATAAAATTTCAACATATCGTAATTTTGAATACCTGTACATTAATGGGTCAGATTTAAATTAAGACATAAAATTATGATTTCAATGCAAATTATACCTTTTCGCAGGATAACCGTACTCGATCGGCATTTGTTGACCGACCACAAGATAGGCCTTGAAAATCTGCTAAAACTGGTCATGGCCAAGACGAAAGACGGTTTGTCCGATGACGCAGCAGCTTCCACAATCTACGGCATCAGAACCCCATACTACAAGCCACCCGATGAAATTATAGAAGAGGGAGAGTTTGTTATAGAAACAGTCACGCCCAAAATTAAAATACTTAAACATATGGGAGTAAATACAGATTTAAAAGGCTCTGATATTGAAAATTTGAAATTGAATATGACTATAGAAGATGATGATACAGTAACGGAACTGAACACTGACAATGATAAGAGAGAATTATTAGCGAAAATGAATACGTTGAATGAGTGTATGTGCAAATTTGTCGATTCATCCAATTTGCTGAAGAAAGTGTTGACTAAGGAGTTTGATCAAAAGACCAGTAGAAGCGAAAGACCCACAGATTCACCAGTATTTGATTTGGGATTGGGAGAGTAAGTTGTTTTGACTATCCGTTTGACTACATTGTCTTTAACGCTCCGACTCGGAGTCATTAACGTTTACTTAAATCGCTTCCTAGTCACCTTAATGACCATACAAATTCTGTACTGAGGGGCGATTTAATTAATTGTTAGTGAATTTGATTTAGGACTTAAGTCAAGAGTGAATAGGCTTTTAGTATGTCAGTGCGCTGTACCATCCGCGATTTCATTGCAGTTTATCATCAGGTGGAATTGTAGTAAAGCATTAACTTAATATAATTACTAATTTAAAAAATATTGTGAGCTATAATTAGTTAGAATCATTCATTAAACGTGAATGATTGGTAAATTCGAACGAGATCATTCATAGTCGCGCATCGCTAGCTACCAACCTCTACAATCAAAACTGAAATGTTTTAATTAAAGTGTTGGATTGCACTGCAACGGTGACCACCATCAGATGGTTCGATCTACAACATTATCACAACCCACAACTGTCCCACTGCTGGGCTCGGGTCTCCTCTCACAGTGAGAGGAGAACAGGCCATAGTCCACCACGCTGGCTAAGAGCGAGCAGACTTTGCACATCTTTGGAAATATTATGGAGAATACACTTGCGGGTTTCCTCGCGATGTTTTCTTTCACCGAAAGAAGTGATAATAATTAGGTACTTTAGTTTCTAATGCAGACGTTAGCCTAGCGGTTAGAACGTTGGTCTCCCGAACGAATAAAAACAAAGTTTTTGTATTCCAGTCAAGGGCAGGAGACACCGAGAAACTGGGAGAGAGCGCACAGCGAAAAGTTGGAAAGAAGTAGATCGAAATATGGGGAGAGCAGGTTAGATTTACAATGTCTTTTGTGATGGTACAAACTTTTGAGTTAGGAGTTGATGATTATCAGGAATCGCAGAATCCTGATCTATCAATTTGTGGAGACATTCATTAGCAATAATCATGTGAAGACTTTGGAAAGGGAAGGTCACCTTTCAGGGTTGTCTGGAGCAGCCTGCTTTGAAGTCAAGATTTTTTAGATATACCTATAAGCTATTCTTTAACAGTTCGATTCAGATATGAGATATCATCTGTTATCATTAAAAAGTCAACACTCGAACTATTTAGGATTTATAGTTTTCCTTGCTAAGACTGTATCATAAATGAAAATCTCAAGAATTATATCCAAGTGGAATATTTTTCATTAAAAAGTGATATTATATTATAATTCCCGAATTTTTATGTTTGGAAAAATTATGTTTCAGGAGCGGCAGCGAAAAAGTGAAAAACACTTCGGAGAGCTTTTATTTTTGATGTCTGTTTTAAGTTGTTCAATAAATAATTAAAATTTGGAATCGAATGTTTTTATGATTTATACTTGATTTATAACTGAAATCTCTAAAAATTTTTTAAAAAGCCAATTTTTTTTCAAATTTACCCGCTCAAAAATATTTTACTTGCACTGACATGTTGAGGTTTTTTATCATATTTATCATAGTTTCTTTATTATAGTTATTGAAAAGTAACTGCTATCAAAAATGCTCATTGATTCGTTAATAAATAGATTGAAATTAATTAAAACAGATACAATGAATCATAAAATCTCAATAGTTATTTTATTGTCACAAGAACTAAATTGATAAATTTTGCATTATGTTATTTAGCCATACGACATCGTTTGCATATGAGTTCTTTAGTTGGCTGCCTGATCTTCTGGTAATGACAGCACATCGTATACGTGCAATCATCACACCCTTCTTTAGGAACCTTGCAACTGTGACAACATTTGTTTTTAACAGAAGAATCTCCACTAGACATGTGATAATCATTATCCACGCATGATTTACGTGTTTGTTCAACTTTTTGGTTCGGATTATGTGTTACGTCATTGTTGACTTCATAGTTTCCTGTTTTAACTACAGGAAGCACTCTCGGACCACTTCTTATCACCGGTCTATTGTCGTTGCTGTCCTTTTCTTCAATTCTTTTCACAGTAGCAAACATTCTATTAGCTTCTTCGATTGCGTCTTTAGATTGTGTCTTTGTTTTCAAAGATTGCTTCAGTTCCTCCAATTTCATTTGTGGAATCGATGATGACTTATGGTTTATTAAGTCTAAAGATTTGTGCGGAACAAACAGCGTTTCAGGTTGAGTCGAATTTATGATTGTGAATTTATTATCGGTGTTACAGTTATCTGCTATTGAAAATTGAAATATTTTGCTCTTTGATAGTTTTGGTCTTGCATTTCGATAAATTATATCTTCAGTTGAAACTCCAACGTCTTTGAAAATTAGAGTTCTGCTTCTTTTTTCAGTAGGATTGGTCGACTGCTTTTTGCTTTGAAACACATTCAATACCTCGTTCAGTAATGTTAAACCTTGGGAAAAATCAGCTTGCGAAGTTTGTACTTTTTTCGCTCCTTTTCTATCATCAATTAGGTTATTCTTGGATTGTTTTGATACTTTAGTTAGTGTACTATCATCATCTGTAGAGTAGCTGCAGCTGCACTGACAAACCGGACAGGATCTTGATTTCCTTTCATTGAGTTCTGGTCCTTTTACATCATTTACACTTTTCTGATTCAAACAGATTGAACAGATAAATTTGTTTTGGCCTTTATTGTGTTTGTCTCCTGCTCCAGCATTCATATTTTTATCAACTTTCTTATTTTTACGAACGGTTTTGTACGTGGTTATATCAATACAAAGCGTTTTGTAAATTTTATGGTTGGTTTTCATATGAATTTAAAATGTCCTCGAATTATAATTAATTAATTAATTGGAGAATAAACACCACAGACGTTATATGAAAATTTAAAGTATCATATTTATTCATTCCACAACTAAGACAAAATCTAAAATAAATTGTAGCATAGAAAATGACTAGAAAGTAGAAACAAATTGAGCAATAAATGACAATGATTTTACTATGACAACATGGAGTATAGAGTAGGTATGACATTAATCACAGAGTACTTAATCACTAAATCCAATAATCTTTTTGACGCTTTTGACTTACTGCCCGAGCTTGGAGGAGGTTTGATACAAAAATCCGTCAAAGAATTTAAAATTCTGGCATCACAAATTCAGTTTGCTTAAAAATATCAGTTAATGTCAATCAACAAATTGTAAAAATAGTAAATAATTATGTAAAAATTCAAGTGAATAAGTGAATTTACGTATTGTATTCATGCTGGACAAAAAATTTAATAGTGCACGTTATTAATCAAAGTGTTAAAAGTATATTGCACATTGTCACATTTAAAATTGAACTAAGTTTAGCAAATATAATTACCACCAAGAAAGTAAGTACAGGTACATATGTTAAAATCATGTAGCTATTAAATAGACTAAGGTATTCTAGGCCAGGGAAATCATATCAGAAGGTTTGGGAGTAGCAGTGGTTATAAAATCCAAAGTATTTAGCAATATTTGTACTGGAATAGTAAATCTCACGTTAGTAGAAAATAACTAAATGCGGAATATGTAAGGGTGCAAGAAAAAGGGAAAGACTGAAGAAAAACACGTGGGTATATTAGATATTGTTTAAAAGATGTAAGCTGAATGTTGTTGAATGTTGAAGGTGTTTGGATGTTAGATTGTCATCCAATCTAAACGCAGGAAAAGATTAATGATGTGTAATGTCTTTATATACTTTGAATATATTAGAACTTATGAAATTCAATATGTCAACAGATAAACAACATTAAATAAAATAATGATATACAAGAAGAAATGAATTCAACTAAAGACGTGCACGTACCAATGCGAGATGTACGGCATCTAAATGCAGTATACGATCTATACTCAAGCAGAATAGTAAAGATAGAAAAAGACTATATAGAATCATACAAAAGAAGAAGTACAAATGTCGGTTGTCAATGCAATATTAGAAGAGATTTAATGTGCACTTGTAGAAAGGTGGCTTCTCCAGAACCAAGATATTTTTCATCTCCAAAACAAGTATATAGATACTCAGACTGGCGCAGTTTTACCGATATAGGGGTTGGGAGTATTAAGGCACTACCTCGGAAGAGAATTAGGAAGATCTACTTGCCCGAGACTGTTGACAGAGGAGTCGGAAGCGCAAATTTGACACCGTATATCAATCGTAAGTTGTAAAAATATTGGCTGCAATGTTCTTTTAGGTCTAATTATTTAAATAAATTGTGTTTAATAAAATTAACTTAATGTAAATTGTCTTTGGTTTCCATGTCTTAGAAGAATTCGTATCACTTATTATTTAGGTTATTTATTTCATATTGATGATATTAATACCTATATCTTATTGTTTTTTCTCATAGAGAGAAGTAGACAACAATGGGCAGGAAGTTATTATGAAAATAAGAGAACATCATCTAAGTGCGTCGGAGGGTTTGTAGAAGATGACAACGTATCAGTGGTTAATAAACAGGTATCTCCAATCATTAAAAAGACGTCTGGAACAACAAGCCCTAAAAGTCAGGAGGTTCTTAGAAATCAGGATATGAGTATTGGAAACAATGTACAGAAACGCAAATCTTCTATTTCAACACAAGTTAATATAAATGAACTTAATCCGAAATCAGAACCAAAAGAAAAGTCTGAAGTAAAAAAAATAAAAAGCATCCAAAAGTCTAAACAAACATTGCAAGGTGAAGTTACAACAGACATTTCACCAACTGTAGCCGAGAAATTGAAATCGGCAGTTATCAGTGATAACCCAGGAACTTGCAAGGATTATTCATCTGATTCTTTTGTACAACATGTACATAACTTAGAAAATCCTAGCGATGACAAGCAAAGTAAAATGTCTGTTGATCCTATGGAGAATAAGTTAGAACGAGAATATAGAAAAATATTCACGAGTAAATCCAAAGAAAGACCAAGCGTCGATAAACCAATGCCAGATTTCAAAAGTGCATCACTTCTGAGACGAAGATTCGAAGCGTTAAGACGTGGGTTAGGTAAAAAAGAATCTAAAAAAGAAAGCACTGTAATAAATAAGATTACAAGTCAAACTAGCATGCCGAGTCGTAAAGACGTATCTATTGCATCTGATCCACCGTCTTTAGAAGGGAGGTCTTACTCAAACACAAAAGTTTACAGTCCATACCAGTCAACAACGCATGAATATAAACCACAGGAAAAAATATCCCACAATAAAAGTACTAAGGGTAAAAAGAATAAAGACAACTCGCAATGGTCAACAGAGTTAGGGGATAGTAAATATGAAAGTGTCCAAGGCATGTTTAAGTTATGGGGCAAGAAATTCAATTTAGATGAGGATAATTGTAAAACGTCACCGACAATATCACACGATGTAACAAGAAGTCCAGAGGAACTATCAAAGATAGAATCTCCCCCACAAGCAGAGTTCTCAAAGAAGAAGCAGGGTAGAAAATTCTTTATTTTTGGTAAGAAAACAAAAGATAAAGAAAATAAGCCCTACAAGCCCAAAAAAGGAGTTACAGCAGGTAGATGTGAAGTTAAAGACGGCCTAACAATTAAAGTAGGTGGCGGTAATGATTACTCCGTAAAAGAACCTGTTATAAAACAAGACAAGCATTATGAAAAATATGATAACATTTTGCGCAAAGCTTGGCTTGATAAGTATATTACGAATACAAGGGATTCCAGAAATAGTGTGCATATTCGATGGAATAATAAAATGTACGCCACGAGTAGCAGTACCGTTTTGGAACTGATGGATAGTGTATATAAACAAACAGGAATAAATTTTAGATCAAGAAGCGAAATCACAACAGGAGAATCATCGAACTATCACTCGTATACAAAACAGCGCGTTCATTTCATGCATCAGGATATAGAAGCTTGGATGATACCAAAAATGATAACAAATAAGTACCAAAGACCATTAATAGATTACAGAACTTATCAAAATAATAATAAATGTCGGCGATGGTTTGTAGATGCATCAAAAGGTTTCTCACAGAAGATCGAACTTGTTTTACGATCAAAATCAAACAGCAAAAGCTCTGAATATCTCATAATAAATATACCTGAAGGATATTTTTCTCATTCTAGTAGCGACCTGCGACCGCAATCGAGCGATGAGAAAATTTATAAGATTGTAGAATACGATAATTCAGAATTAAAAAAGATTAAAGAAACTCGTCACATGGCTACAGGCGATAACCTTATAAATGACGTAACGGTTAATGATAGTGGAAAAAATGATAATGAGAAACGAAAAGAACCCAAAATTTCAGAAACTGGTCTAGGAAATTTTGAAAAACCTTCAAAGCTGAGGGATGTGGCTATACAAGGCAGCAATGTATTTGTTCCGAAGCGTTGTGACGTCATCGGGGTTGGTATTATTACCCAAAGAGATATAAGGGATGTGAAGAAGCCAGTGTAAGTTCGTTCTCTACTCTTTTATACAAGTGTTAATGAAAACTTCATAATGAATATTGATTTTTCTTGTATTATAGGTTGAAGATCGAAGATGAACTTTCAGACGAGGAATCAGAAGAAAACCAATCAATTTGTCAAAAAAAATGTGAACTAGCTGAAAGTTACCTTCAGGAATACTGTCGTAATTGGATGCCTTCCGGTATTGATATGTTTTCGTGGCACTTGAGCGACTCTCAACATTCTGGAAACAACTCAGTAGCTAGCCTAAGTCAAGGCGACGGGACCAAATCATATCCAAACATGTGTGACAACTTTCAGGAATCTACTATTCTACATTCATCTTGTGAAACATCCTCCTGTAGTCATTGTATAGCTCTTGAAGATGAGAAAAAGCCAGATGAATCACTGAAAAGCAAAATTTTAAGTAAATTTAAGAAGAAGTCTTCTGAAGCTCCGATGTCTGCCGATAAACGGAATTGTCCAAAAGATTCATTGGAAGTGTATAGAAGAAGACAATTTTATGCGTACACCAATCAAAAATGTAAATGGTTCATGGATGATTTAGAATCATCACATTCATTACCGAGTTTGGAGTGCAAGGCGAAAACTGCTGATAATCAAAAACTACATAAACCTTGCTGGAGGATTCCTGATGAAAGTAAAAAGAAGAAAAAAACTGGAAAACGAGTATCACTACCAGGCTGTGAGGAAATGAGTAGGTTAGTTGATAAACTATCAGATAGGATGTTGGAAGGCATTTTGTCATTCAAAGGATCTGGGAGTAATAAAAAAGGTTTGCACTCACCGAAACATTCTGGGATTTCACCAGTGCCACCGTGCGAGATACCAGTGCCACCATGTAAAGAGACCTGTGAAAAAAAGAAGAAACCGCCCTGTGCCAAGAAAAATTCACCTCCTTGTGATGAGATTCTTCAACCTCGTGTCGATCTCAAATCACCAATGCCATCACGTGAAATGAAAACTGCATCACCTCCTCGAACTCCTACCTGTATGAAGCCGGTAAAAAAACCTCCATGCTCGGCATGCAAACCTCAGCGCAGAATGAGCAATGAAAGTTTACAACGAAATTTTCTCACTAAAACACCTTCGCAACAATCCGGCCTCAGTCTCACTATGAGTCCTAGAATTAGTCCAAAGCAATCTGATGCTTGTTTTCCGACTAGTCCAATTAAACAAAAAGAATGTAAACCAAACTGTGCAAATAACAAGAAGTTTTTCAGCAAATTAATCAACACACCACCAACTCCGCCACCTACAGCTTATCATATGCCACAAACCGATGGTAGCAGAGAGATGACTGGTTTGCATCTAAAAAAATTGCCATCTAAGAAAAGGACTAATTCTGATTACTGCAATGATGGTGATGGACCAGGAGTAATCCGTTTGAATTCTCAAGAGAAATTTACTGTAAGAATGAAGAAAGAGACCCCGAGTACGGAAGAAATAAGAGAGTCTCTTAACATAAAAGTACAGGACGAAGATGGTCAAACACTTTTCGAAAGAATTGACTACAAACAATCGGGGGACGTTAACAAGTGTCTCTTACTTAAAGATGTTTATAAAGACCCGCAAATTCACAGAGTGTCAACGCCAATAACTGTTGAAGGTGTCACAGCAAAAAATAAAAGTCAAAACGAATTACCTGAAGCAAAAAGTGAGTCCAGTATAGATAATCTAATTGAAATTAATTTTACATTAAAACTGAAACAAGGAGATAAAGGCACAGAGGTGAATATAAAAAATGAAGGAGACACTGAAGCCAAACAGAAAATGGATGGAAAAGTTACGGAATCTCAAAAAAGTGTTTATATCGTTCAAAATCAAGCTGCATCCGAACCAGCGGCAACTGCAAATAGAAAAGATGTTAATATTAAAATAGTGATAAAAAACTACAGGACTGATGCGGAAAAATACAATGACACTGAAATGTATGCAGCACAAAATGCAGGTAATGAAGTATTTAACAAAAGGATATCTGAAAAATTTCAAACTGTTTCGACTGGTTATAGCGACATAGACCAGCACGCTTTTTCGGTTCACAGGGCTACGGTAGATTTGACTACCTCAGTTGATAGATTTGAAACTCAAAGTAAGCTTGGTGAATGTGTAGCAAGCAAAGTATCAGTGAATATACCAAAAAACCAGATAACATCATCACGGAGTATAATAGAACATTCTGCTACTGATCAAACAGCGAATTATAGATTGTATAACAATGAAGAAGAAATATCTATAGCAAGCGTTAAAAAAAGTTCTACTATCAACGGTCGGAACTCTACGGCGATATCCCTCGAGGAAAAGGATAAATTTGAAACTGAAAAATGTTCAATTGTAGAATCTAAAAATCATATTCCAAATACAGTTGATGAAAACAGTGATGACAGTGTTTTGTATAAGAAAATTGGATTACATAACAGAGCAGAGAAGAAGGCGATGCTAAAAAAGCTATTTCGAAGTTCAAGTGCAGTTAAGAAACCAGAAAGTAAGAAGAGGATCAAAGAAATTATACA
This sequence comes from Thymelicus sylvestris, assembly GCA_911387775.1. NCBI lineage: Eukaryota > Metazoa > Arthropoda > Insecta > Lepidoptera > Hesperiidae > Thymelicus > Thymelicus sylvestris. Next base: position 155,873 of record OU426912.1, on the reverse strand, counting down.
TGCGATACTGACATCAGATAGTAGTGGAACTGAAATAGCAGTAACAAGTAATGAATTAACAAAAGAATTAACTTATGGTTCTTTTGATCCGGGCTATTTCAGAGATACTGATAGCATGAATAACTATTATCAGCTAGACAGTGACTTTTCAAATGATGAGATTGGGCAACAAAAACTTAATCCAACAAAAGATAACAGTGAAATTAGTGATAACGACAGTGATGTCTCGTCTGTAGATAACATAAAGAAAGGATGTATGTGCAGCGCCTTAGCAACTAAATTAAATATATCACTAAATGGCGGCTCTAATAACTGTGGTTGCTGTTGTAAAGGTAATATTAAAAAAGATGAAGAGATTAACTGCGATGTCGGAACTGATGATTGTGTGTTAGACCTCAAGCCTTGCATGGATGTCGAGACGCAGAGTTCTAAACATGTCTTGAATAAACTGAACAGCGCCAATATATCGATACGAAGTAAAACTCAGTCTGTGGTAATAGCCAATACATCTGTTACTATTAAGAAAAGCATTGATGATCCGACATCTGTACGCAAATATTCAAAAACTTATCAACCCACTTTAAATGATTTAAAATATTATGGAATGAAGACCTTAAACAGACAAACATTTCTAGGTTTATCGGACGATGATATGTTAGTCCTAAATTCGAATATAGTTCAAAAAACTGTTAGCAAAAGTAAAAGAAAGAAAACATCCAAACATAGTCATAACAAGCATGACGCAGCAGATATTTTACAATTAAATGAAACAAAGAAGGCGGTTTTAGAAATATATAAAGAAAGAATTCATTCAGATGAAGGAGAGAAACTCGTGGCAAAGCTTCCTAAATTCGATGTGGAAAAAGAGAATGAGATAACCAACTATGAGGACATAGTGACAGGTCGGCACAAAATTAGTAAACGAAATTTCGTTATGATGAGTATTAATCGGTAATTTTAACATAGATATGTAAATGTTGATACGTACAACGAAATGTTTCCGTTTTTGAGTTTCATGGTTTAATGTAGACGTTAGCGAAGGCGGCTACGATCTGCAAGGCTATTCTGTTTTGTAAATCGACAGCGGAATCTGCGATGACTGTCAAAATTCCTTGCCAAAATTGACACTCATCGCGGATTCCGCTGTCGAGTTACAAAACAGAATAGTCTTGCTACACTGTTTAAAAGTTTCTGATTGACTTTTCGAATGTGTATTGTGGCAAAATAAAGTTTATTTAATTTCAGTAGACGATATTGTTTCATTTTAAGCACCTCGAAATGAGGCTGCCTTCAACAATTACATCATTATTATTTCTCCATGGGGTCCTCCTGGGTAGCTAACCCCTCACACTTGCTTGCGTCAGCCAATTCTTTCTTTCTTTTTCTTCTCTTTTTTTTTGATACGCATCAGTTATGTCTCTGGTGTTGCTGATGTCCATAGGCGACGATAGCCACTTACCATTCGGTAGATTATCAGCTCGTGTACCGTCTATTACCATAAAAATAATTGATATCCTTGTTAACCACGGATTGTTGCAAAATAGCCTAATACCTGGCCTGGCGCACTCCGCACTGTCGGTATGAAGTTACAAGTAGGTAGATGGTACATGCCGCGTTCGACGTGACGGGGTAATTCAGAAAATTCATAAGTCATTTAGGTTAATTTAGGCATACCTGACTAAAAACCTAAGAGATAATATTTGTGTAATAGACGAGGTAAGTACATACCAACATAATTCCGTAAGGACATCTTCTTATTATATCTGTAATACGAGGAATGTTGAGGTGCGCAGTTTATCAAGCGGCGACATTGAAGTATTATTACTAGCGTATAGAACAGACACTGCGAACACAATGTATGTTCCAATGAATTGAAGCCGCGCGACTGCATTTCCAATGGATTCGTTCGATTTTGAAAGGAGAACGGGGGCTCAATTTTGAAAATAGAACTTCCCGGCGGGAACACACATTTTGTTCGAGATGTCTCTTCTATGACATTATATACTTCAATGAGCGGCGATGTTTTGTTCACGGGCGTCGGTGATAATTTATGGTAATTACAACGCTCTTAATAATATCATAATTAACCGATTTCTAAAAAGGGGGGGTTCTCTTTACGACACTTAATCATATTTTTTTGATGAAGGGATTCATGAGGATATTGCTATAGGCCACCACGGAATAACGAGTAGAACAAAGCTTTCCGAAGACCGTTTCTTTGAGTTTGAAGACGGTTCATTATTTTGGGACTATTCAGATTTTTTGTAAATAAGGTGCAGGTTTCGAACCCACCCGTGTGGGACTGACGTGAAACCGCTGGACTCACTGCTCACATTGTTAATTTTAAAAATATCGACGAAACATGTCCTTTGAAAAATAAAACAAAAAGTAAAATAATAAATACTTTATTCACTCGCAAACCATTTCATTTAAATAGAAAAATAAATAATTAAGAGTAAGCGCACACTAGATTTAGGTCAACAGTTTGGTTGGTCGAGTAACGAGTATGAAAATGAAACCTATCCCACTTTCGTACTATTAATGATCAATGGGAAAGTCTGCGAAGATGTTTGGATGATTTTGTCATTTCATTGAGCGCTAAGCGATGTACAGAATAAGATAATACATGCCCAGGACAACAAGAAATATGTGTTTTTAATTTCATGTTGTAAAATCACTCTGTAAATAGTAGTAGATCGTTAACGATGAAGGTTTCGGCCGATGTACATTATAACTGCCGATTCCCTGACCAACGGAACTGTTGGCTAACTTGGTCTTTAATGCGCGCTCACTCCACATTCAACTCATGAAGACCTGCCCACTGCCCAATGTGTACATCCGTATTTCACACTTGTCTTACGTGGACTACAATCTTGACACTACTTTTAATTCTAGTTGAAGAAAATATACAGGTAAGTTCTTGTGTTCACTGGTTATTTACTCTTAAATTATATAAACGCTAACACTCACACCCCCGCAGTAGGTTGTTACCTGTGTCGCAGGTGGTATGGACGACACATATAACACATCACAATCACACCCTGCACCCGAGTACAGATATTTATCTGAAACATAAATATCTACCCCGGCGGGGAATCGGACCCGAGACCTTTCGCTTAGCAGGCAGGGTCGCTACCAACTTTTCATATTCAATCTTGTCATAAATTTTTCAATTAGTATAAGGATGTAAATATTATTAATAACGCTACACACATCTAGCCCCACACTGGATTCCTTGTGTCGTGGGCGCCATGACTGCCATGGACAATACACTAAGACTAGAGCACACAAAGGAAATGTAATATTGTTAAATAAGACGGGTATAAAAAACTTATTGTAAGGCCACTATGCCATCATCCCCGGCGCCGTCACTACCCTTGTGCAGGGGTCTTCAGGGTTGAAGTCTGAGATACAATGTTGTATCACTCTCCTGTCTGCTATCGCTCGACTAAAAATCTTTGGAACTATGTTCTAAGTACGTAGCAGTTAAGATAAACCATTATCTACATTACATAAGGTCTCAAATCTTTTAAAATTTCCGCTAAACTTGTATGTTTGGATATAAAATGTGACAAGAACGTGAAACCATTCATTCAAATTTATTTCAACTCTAGCTAATCTCTAATGGGCGCTCCATACTCGCGCGAGAATCTCGGCAAGAATCTCGTCGAAAATCTCGGCGAGAACTTCCTTGGGTACACACTCGCAAGGTTCTCAGTACAGTTCTCACGCTCGATGACTATGGACGCAGAAGTAACTGCTGCGGCAAGCTTATTACTATGCGCATTTGCATATTATAATTACGCTTATATTAAAGATAAAAAACAAATTAAAAAAAGTGAAGAAAAAGAAGACTACTTAACTACTTAATAGTTGTAAACCGAACATAGCCGAGCATTTTTTTCTTTCTTTCTTTTTTCTTTAAATATTGAATTATCATCGGTCCTCGATAAGTCTACGAAGTTTGGAAGAAGTCTAACCGTTTAAAGCTAATATAAAGCGTGTAACTAGGTTTTTCTTTCTTTCTTTTTTTTTTTAATATTGAATTGTCATCGCGGCATCGGTCCTCGATAAGTCCACGAAGTTTTTTTATGGAAACAGCCGGCAATCGAGCTAACGATCTACCTGATGGTAAGTGGCTATCGTCGCCCATGAACATCAGCAACACCAGAGGTAAAAGCGAAAAGTAAAAGTAAAAGCGAAACCCATGGAGAAATAACAATAGTAATAATGGTATTAATTAACAATTAAAATCAATACTACCAATATAATCCCTCCAAGGGTCCTACCACCAGCGGGCCGGATTTAGTCGCCTCTTACGACACCCATCCAGCGTGGGTTTGGGGTTAGTATTCTAAAGCCGCCCCAATACGGAGAAAAAATTTATTTGTTTTGTCCATCGAATGTTGATAGGTACGTAGTATGTACCTACGTAACGCACTAGCCAAGGTCCACACACTGTCGATTCATCGTTGCGATATTCATGATTGCATGGATTTTTGTTGCGATCGCCGATATCGTCTGCGATCAAGCAAATCGTTAACAATCTTAACATACACTACCGATCCGTCGTTGCCGACAGATCGCAACGACGGATCGCACAGATCGCATCGTCAATGGCCCCCTTAAAATGTAGTGATTAAGTACTCTGTGTGCAAGACTGTGCGGTTGCCTAGGTAACTAAGTAAAAAATTATCAACACAGGTTCTCGTCAGTTTCTCGCGCGAAAAAACCGAGAACACGGCGAGAACCTGCGAAGATTATGTGAATCGGTTCCACATTCATGTTCTCGTGTTTTTCTCGCCTTCTCGCGAGATTCTCGCGCGAGTGTAGAGAGCCCTTAAGGACACAAATCGAAGAGAAATCACATTTGTGTAGGACTAGTAATGTAGTAACCAAACACTGTGAGCTTATTTTATCGAGTCGGTGCAGCCCGTTACTTAGTACATAATAGTTTATCGAGTTGCTGAGATTCGCGAAAGTCGAGATGTTTTCGAAACACGTAAGTATATAAATTAAAAATGAGAAGATAAGCCTGAAAGGATAATTGAACAATGGGATCATTGCCTAGTATCGCCAATCTTCTGAAGCCCATTCTTGAGAAAACATGTCCTTCATTATACAACAATAAATCGAAAGATCAGGAAAAGGAAAGTCAAAAAAATCTAATGCGCGCTCCACACTCGCGCGAGAATCTCGGCAAGAATCTCGGCGCCTGAAAAAAGAACCTGCGAACATTATGTGAATCGGTTCCACATTCACGTTTCTCGTGTTTTTCTCGCCTTCTCACGAGATTCTCGCGTGAGTCTGGATAGCGCATAATTATATTCAGTACTGTAGTGTGTCAGTAGTTTTGTCGAGGCAACATGGCTTTGATAGAGACGGATTAAATAGACAAAGTTAACATCAATTCAGTACTTTTATTTTATCTCTTCAGTTTGTCAACCGATTGTTTTGGAGTGCGTTTCAATTAAATCTGCAGTTCGGTATAATTTTGGTACTCGTAGCATTGAAATAAGTGTTTTTAAAATTTAAAAATCATAATTACCTACCAATTACAAGGAGATAATAATTGCGTTATATTATAAAACAATATACTTACATTAAATATAATTATATTATATTTTATATTATTATATTTTAATTTATAAAATCCAGTTCAATACTACCAAAATAACAGCGAACTAAAGATTTACTTGAAACGCACTATAGTTGATAGGTAGCTATAAAGTTAAATACGATTCAAGCAAAACATTATAAAATTACAATCCTATTTATGAACTTTGTTTAGGTTTCAATGACAAAATAAATTTCTTTCTATCTTTCTTCTTTTGACGATATTTAGTATTCATTTATATTAGAAAGTTATTCCGATGTTCCCACGTGGAGGGATAGATATTTGGCATAGTAGCGCTACTTCTGTTGCTATGGTTACTGTCACTGAAGCGTAAAAGTTTTATGTGGACGGATTATCCGATATCAACACATCATTAACATTTTTCATACTAGTAACCGGCCTGGCTTTGCTTCGGTTTTAGTATTTTTCAAATAAAATATACCTACCCCTTGTTACACAAAAACAATAGAGCAATGTAATGGTGAAAGAATTATTGGAATCTTTCAGTAGTTTCTTAGTTTATCCATTACAAACAAATAAACAAACAAAAAATCAAAACTTTCCTCCTTATATGATAATGTTATAGTGTAGACAACCAAAATCCCGGAATGAATTTATTTTTATGCGAAATATATGCCTCTGCCAGAAATAAAGGTACCCTCGCTCGATAAAAACTTAAGGAGCTATAAACCCGTTTATTCCATTGCATTATCTCTGACTTAGGCTATTCGCCCACGTCCGATAATCGGTGACCGATTTTTTGTAGGAGAAAAATAGAACGTACTGATAGCAATAGTGCAACGCACTCGTCCTACAAAAAGTCGGTCAGAAAGAATGAGGAAATGAATTGGAGGAAAAATCGAGCCGATTATCTGTCCTACAAAAAGTCTGACGTGGGCGAGGAGCGTTATGTATAATACAACTTCAATACGACAATTTCAACAATTATACCTATTAAGAAGGGATATTCCAAACCTCCAGACTTAATTATAAAATATAAATTATATAACTACAGTTAAAAATGCATTATTCTTTTAATTTTAGATTCACTGACCCAGCGTGCTTTGGTTTCTGTAAAAGAAAATAAAAATATTTTAGCAATTTAATATTTTATGTAAAAAATTCTCATTTGAATTAAATTGCTAACATATATAACACACATAAATTATTACATTCATTTAGCTATTTATTATTAATTTAATATTAATAATAAATTAATAAAGCTTCACTCATAGCCCCACACTAGGATTCCCTGTCTCGTGGGCGCCATGGACAACACACTAGACAAGGACATTCACACCCAGACCGAGAACAGAAATTCAAACTCATTTAAATTTCCACCTCGCTGGGAATCGAACCTAGGACTCTTGGCGCGGCACCTCGGCGACCCGGCATGGCGACCATCGCGCCGCGCAGGTGACGCAGGTCGTCATGTTGACAGATGTGGCTTAAAGGTCGTTACTGTTGTTCATGCACGCAGCGCGATGGTGACCATTTACCATGAGGTGGCTCGTCGCATCAAAAATAGATGATTACAATATCGATCATTTTGTCCGATAAATGTAATTTTATACTTATATAAACTATTGGACACGGCAACATTCTTTACTGAAGTGGAGTAAGGCGAGGCAGAACTTGACTTATGTTATATGACACTTTCAGTAGTACAGGTCCACCAACTTATCTGTAAAGTGGCGAAAATTGGAACTAATGCCGCCATGTTAAAAAGTCATTCTTAAGTGCTTTGTGGTCATTCATCTGTCAGTTACTACCTCTCGAATTGCGTCCAATGATTGGTCCGATGCGTCCGACAGCGCCCTCCTTCAATTCACAGATAAGTTGGTTTCACTGTATTTATATTGGTTTTTGTCATATCTGTCATGTTTTGCCCCGACTTACCCTACGGTGCAGCGCAGACGACACTCTTCTTGAGCGATCGAGACTGCGGGCGCACAAATGTCTACATGGCGCGCAAACAGTCTATCTCGGATTTTTCGCAGACTCAAAGCACACGACGCACACCTTCGATCACTCTGTCGGCAGAACTGTAGTGACGTACACGCTATGGAAATCACGCAGAGATCGCGATGCATTATTTTGTACTTGAAGTACAGAAAAAAAGAAGAAATAGAGAATTTTGGGTACATTCTATACTTTCGGAGAGATTACTGAAAGGACAGTTCCATATTGAACATTCAATTCTGAAACAATATCCGGATAAATTTTTCAAATTCTATAAAATATTTGTTACAACATTTAATGAACTGTTATCTATTTTAAGACCAGCTTTGACTCATTCGGAAACAATGAGAAAGTGCTGATCTGTTTTGTATTTCAATCGATCTCTGGCGCCATGCTAATATCGCATACGTTACGCCCACCACTAACGAATGCAGATTGCAGACTGAAGTGTGCGCCGTCTGCGTTAGCGCGTGTTGAAGCAAACGTTGTATTTCTTTCGCACACCATTTGAGCGGAGCTGCGCGACGCGGTGCGGCGCGGGCTGCCCGAATTACACGTATTTTGTATGTGCCGCAATTATTGCGCGTCGTATGCGTTACTGCATATAATTGCAAAGGTTCTATTTTCACAGACTTAAAAGAGCGTCACAGACAGTGTGCCGTCTGCGCTGCACCTATAACAGTATAAGAGTGTTGCCCAATCAGATTATTAAGAATTCATTAAAATTTGACATGTCGTCACATTTATCCGACAAACTATACCATTATATATTTTTTTGTTAATTAGTAATATTAAAGAACAAAGCAAGAAGATATCTTCCACTTACTGATTTGGTCACGCTTCTTTGGTATATCCGAATATCAAATATCCACAAGGTTCATAGTCTAGTCTGGAAAATAATTATTTGAATGTTAAAGTAATGGCAAAATGTATACAGTTTACAGAAGGGAAATGTTCTCTAGAAAGAAAATAGAATTTGAATATCTTCTCTATCTATCTATCTTATAGATAGGTATCTAAAACATAATCTTTTTATCAAAACCAAAAAATGAGAAAAGAAAATTGATAAGGCCTACAGGAGTTGCGATGAAAAATATTTATTGTTACTTAATAATTTTTGTTCTATGTATCTTAATATGATTAAAAATTATATGAATAAAAAACAAAAAAGTAAATAAGAATTCTTAAAAAATGTGCTTTTTTAAAAAATCTTCTATTAGGTATTTCATAAATATGCATATTTTGTCCTAATTCTACATAACGTTAAAATACGGAAGTATGTTGACGTAAAGGATAATTAATATATTTTTAATGCATGCAAACACTCAAAATGCTTACCTTATACCATAGACATCCCACAACCTGTTAGCACATAAACTCACAGTATACTATCACGTATTACAGAAAGTGCAGGTGACACAATAACTAATGTGTTTTTCTATGTGTATTTATAATAGAATATAGGTTTTTACGACAAACATATTGGCTATGATGAAATTTGAAAATGATACCATCATCATACCACCCTAAAGTAACTTATTTTTACAATGTTTTTTAGTTTTTACTACGTAACTCTCAAGTGAAAGTACTATCGAAATAAAAAACACTGCTTGAAATAATAAAGTGCATTGCAGCAATGAATAATACTTAGGTAGTATCTAGACAAGTAACAAGTGGAGCATTTTATATTATCCTGAAACTGTATTTAACCTAACCTAACCTAAAACTTTTAAAGCGGCTAGGTATATTCAGCCTCGGGACGCCAATACGGTTTTTCGCCGCTGCGCTTATTAGTCGCAACTGATCGTGAGTAATAAAACAATGGGTTTTTATGCCATCAAGTTGTAACAAGTATATAAGATATTATAAGGATTTTAAAGTCGATAAAAAGGTGCCAATCAATGCAGCAGTATTATCAAAAGGCACAGGTTGTAGAGAAATTAAAAATAAAACTCACAAATACTCCAATACACATTTAATAATATGTCTCTCGATATACAGATAAGTACGATCCTTATTTAAACGACACACAAAACGCGAGCTCGCTATGTTTCTTTGTTTTTATGACAAAATAATAATATCTAAAAACATATTTTGAGTATTACCGTAAAAAATTTACCTGCTCTATCATTTGTAATTATTTTTTTACCTCTGTATCTATATGTAAAGGCAAAAACCAACACTGATATATATACTGTATATTCAATTTAAATGAAAAATAAAGTTTTTAATATTAGTCAATAGTCAATATTACAAATGTATTTTTACATATTCGGTCATAAAAACAAATTCACGCCATAAATATGCACTATGTGTTTAGATAAATGGTGCAGCAGAATTACTGGCTGCTTTTATCAAAATAATTCGTTTAATTTTTTGCTATTGCATGTATTGAATATGGTACAGTTTTGATTTACGATACACAACTTCCTAAGTATTCTATCGGCATGAGTATTTGTGGTATACGCCATTATAATACCGTGTGATTGATTTTACAATACTATATTTCTAAATGTTTGTGCCTACATTTCTAGCCATCTTATCTGGATTTGGATGGATAAAAACTTTAAAAAAGGAAGACACAATGATTTAAGGAACAAAAATAAATAATGAGTTAGGGACATAGTGCACATTCATGTATCAACATATATTTCTGGAAAAGTATAATATGTCACCGTTTCTATAAAAGTTTTTAAGCTTTTCTTTAAACACCAGCAATATGAAAATCATAATTATATCTCAGTGTATAACGCACCTTAATTGTGACAATAGATGTCAGTGTATCTTCCAATACCACTATTTCAAAAGAAGTCTTATCATACTTTTTCAGATAAATACAAATATTTCACACAAATCTTTTCGCAATACACAATACACAAACAAGCTCCTAGCGAGATTCAACAAGGTAGAGATACAAAATGCTATACAAACATACATTCACGATCAACAACATTTTATTCTATACTTTATTACAATAATATAATATATAGCTAAGACAAACAATTCATGAACTGGCTGTATTGTCTATTTATCTTGGCATTTTGATATAATAAAATACAAGTTTGTCTATGGTGTCGTTTGACAAGTAAAATGGCGGGATGCATTGTTTGCTTTTACTGGTGGGTTCGACAGATTATTAGCGGCCATAATTATATTTTATACTTAAACACATCGTTAATATACCTACTGTAGAGCTCAGTGTTAGTAAAACGAAATTGAAATAGACAACGATAAGGTTCTGCTTCCTATACACCGCTACCAGGAAGATCTTGTTTGGTTACTTATTCAAATACATAATAAGTTGATCGTAAGGCAGGAATGGTTTTTGATATTGCGTATTTTATTAGTTTTAATATCTAATATCCGATTATATTCAATCCAAACCTTATACGTATAAAAATATCGTTAACAAATGACAATGAAATCAATTCGCGACGTATCTTATGTTGTTTGGGCCTGGATGGATTGTTTAGACCTAATCATGTCGCATTCGCTATCATGACATCATAGCAATGTCTGGCTAACTATGAGACGGTGGACCAATATAATGCTTTTAAATAATTTTATTAATATCGACTAGCAACATTTCGCTGTCTGTGGTAAAACCTAAACTACTATAAAGGTACATAGGACAGTTACAAATAAGAAAAAATAATAATAAATAGGTCTTAAAACAATTGCATTGACATCTTATTAATTGGCCTACTTAAAAACTAAAGTTTACTTAAAGAGTTTGCATCAATTGGTTTTATTTATTTTGCTTTTTTATAGTTAAGATTTAAATGTCACTAATATGTGCCTATTGTTGGTCACGTGAAACAAGGTCACGTGACATATCAAAAGTAGCGTTTATTACAGGATTTGAGGCTCAATGCCTGAAGTCGTAGTACTACTCACTTAGCGGCGTCTGCTTTAATATAATAATATTTTATTCATCAATGACAAAATATATATAAAAATACAAAAATCTAAGGTCATTGTTTGCATATGATTAGTTATTACTGTGTTTTTTATTATAAAAAACAAAGCTCAGCTTTAGCTTTCTCAACGTTAATTGTGGTAAAAATAAATTATAAAACAGTAGTTGTTAGTATCACCAACAACAACTACAAATAATTTTATTGCTGTCTTCAAAATTAATTAACCAAGAAGAAATAAAACCCAACCATTATTTATATTTATTTTTAATAAAAGTTTGGGCTCGACTGAGTTGTTTATATTAAATGCTTTCAATATTACATGTTATATTATTATGAAGCAACGAAAACTGATATTTCGAGATTCGATTACCTAAAATTACTTTTTGTAAAAAAAAACTGATTGAGATTCTTTCTTACTTTGCATGCATATTATTCATTAACTTATCAAAACTATCCACAGACAATTTACTTTCTTTGCGACAAAAGGAACACAATTGGCTAATAACTAACACTGAATTACACATCAAGCACCCAAATAGCGAATACTGATTCAATTCCAATAAAGAAACACCTACTGGCCGTAAATTCTTATTTTTTATGTATACTCTATAATCGTTGCCTTGGCGTACAATATGACATCTGTAGAAAAACATTGCAGCACGCTATGATGGCAGTTTTGACACATTACAAAAGTGACGGGTCTTGTTTCAATCTATAAACTCGGGTTTCAACCGACTTTTGTTTTGGAGGGTACTTTCTGCTTATTACACATCACTATTGAGAATAAAGAATAGCAATTTATCCTTTATACACATTAGTAAATTTTGTAAATGCTTCATTCTCTGACAAACATCAAACACGGCCATCCTGGCGTGCCGCGAGTATAGTATAATACGATTTGCACGGAACCTTGGGGCAGGTTTCATTATTACTAGTAGTTGAATACTATAATACTAACCATCTATTGTACCTTCCATTTCATATTATTCTAAACAAAAAATAACTTATTTTATTATTCGTCAAATAATTTCAATCAGACCAATAACAAACGTAACGTTTATAAGAAAGTATAACATTAGTAATGAACTAGCGACGCGACAAATTACGTATGTAAAAAACTTGCATATTTCTTATTTTGTGGTTAAACACTTTAATAGCTTGATTCATAATGAATTACAAGCTAGAGATCGCCATTAAACATTGTTTATACAGTAATGAAGCCCGTAATATTATTATTTCATACGTCGAAAGCTGGACCTCACAAAAGCCGAGTTCAATGTTATTTTTTGAAACATTATCTATTAATTATAGGTTATTACTTATTAGATTATTATAATCTGTTCATCACATATTATTATCAACAACAGTAAAACCTTTTTCGACAATATTAATACTACATCTGTAGGAAAATTGTATAACTGTTTAACAAACTAGTCAAATACTCGATTAACTTTTGAACTTTATACTTATTGATAAGGAAAACATGTGTTTATTTCACAAACTCATGCATGCTTACTTAATTGTGTGCTAGCACAAATATAAAAATCCTATAAATAATTTGACAGCTGTCATTTTTACTTACTAAAAGATGTAATACTTAAAGCATATGCCAAATTGTAAGAACAGTGTTTAATTATAATCTTGAAATTATCTCGTTAATTCAAAATATTTTCCTTCGAATATACTGCGCGAGGTTATTAGATTATAACGTGTAACGGCGGCAAAAAATGACAGCTGTCAGTCATAGCATCAAGTTTAATCTGTGTTAACAATATTTCTCTTCGCTTTGCATTTGGTGCACTTCGTACGTCGATATTGTTAAATTGGAGGTCTCCGAAGTGAGGTGTGCGATTTCAACCTGTTATGAGAATATTTTCAAATAAATTTAATTCGTAAATAATTATACTATCATAACAATAATAATTATATTATCACACAGACATATTAATTAATGTAATCATTAATTAAAATTAAGTGTAAGTTCACCTTCTCTCAGTAGTATGTAAAATAGAGCTATGTTGGAGTTATATTTAAATGTCTCTGTGCAAATTTTAACAAATTGTTGTGTTTTCTCTGTAATAATTATGTTTATATTTAGAATAACAATATTCGTGGAGTTAAAAAAGTGGAGTTATTCTCAGAACTATTTATCATTCCATAATGATCTACTGTACTCAACGATCTATTATTATTACAATTATTGTCGACCAATGACGAAGTCTTACTAATTATTCTATAATATAAATTATTGATAAAAACACAATTTTAATGACTCTAATACTTAACGCTAAAATGTGTTATTATTAAAATGCTTACCTTATTAGACGTAGCACTGCACTTATATTAATTAAAAGCCAATCATAGTAATGCTTTAAGCAGATGATTTCTACAATTTTAGTTCCATTAAAATGCACTATTTTCATGCGAAGGTATGAATTATTACAGTTATAAATAAATATTTGGCATACATTCTAAATAGTAATCAGTAGTTTAGCTCTAACTGAAGGAATATTACTGATTTGGGAATGTTAGGAGAAACGTTGGTTTGCTGCGGGTTAAATTGAATATTTTGTTTACTTTCAAATATTTATTCTACGGCTTGATCACCTTAAATACAATAGTTAACAACAATATACAATATTGATTTAATTGTAACAACGACAATAACAGAACAGTTTCAAACACCACTGACCACCGCGTTCCTGTAGGGAGTGGCAACTGGCAACATTACATTAAAGTTGGACCATAAACAATTTATACTAAATCTGATTCATTCCAGTGCTGCCAATTTATTTGTGGATATGAAGCGGATACAATTGGAACTGTCATCGTCAGTTTTAAAGTTCATAATTGTTCGCGCGTTTTTTGACTCTAATGTCCAAAATGTTTTTAATTCTTAGAGTGAATGGTGTAAAGGACTCCAAGAATTTTGACGGTGGGTTAGCTCTCAGATAAATTTTGAATCCTGTTAAGAAATCACATATATTGATAATCCATAAAATATAACTTTACTTAAGTTTACATAAGAAAATAATACTTAGTAATTTTTTTTGTGGTTCTTAATTTGTTGAAGGTATAATGTAATTAAATATGATGTTTTGAAATAAATAGTATGATGCCACACCCAACAGGAAGTATCATATTTTGATGATCTGTAAGCATTTGGTATTGCAACAATTAATCGGAATATCAGACCATAATTATTCTAAATTTTAACAAAAAAATAAAACGATAAACGACAACGAGAAGAACAAAACAAAAAGAACAACTGAAATTATCGCTGAACATATACTGTATTAATCCCCTTATAATACTCGTAAGATTAGGAGTTCTTTCAATTCCTCTGGGATCCCATCGACAGAACTGGATTTTGATAAATATTGGCCCAATCTGGAAAGGGTCCACCCCTTTCAGATAAAAAAAAAACAAATCAGTTGATAAATTAAAATTAGAAAAGCATACTCACTTTGCTGTTACTTTGTAGTGAAAAGCGATGAATTGCAAAGAATATAATAATAATTGTATTCTCCGCTACAGCTTTAATAAACTCAATCTATCGTATGTTTGTTGTACACACGGATGTTGAACTGTTATAATAATATAATTTAACGATAATGCACCGAACACATGTTATGGCTCCACTTTTCTTGCATATATTTATAATAATATTAAAATAACCTTTTCTGTCCACATGTCCTAGTTTTCCTTGAATCATATATTTACGTATATATTGACTTTAGAATTAACTTTTCCTACTTGTATCGACAAGATCTGAGTCCGAGGCAAGCGTTCCTAGTGTTGGCTTAAATGGGACTTGCGATACTAATTGTATAAACAAATGTCTGTTTTATGAAATAATTCAATAATAAATGGGTAACTAATGCAATTATGCATTTTTTGGTTTTTAAATCATGTACAGATCAAAACAAAAATAGCACAAATGCTTACAGATCAGTGTGATATACGTGTCTTAGACACATACAGTATTTTATTACATTTAAACTGACGAGAAAGCGGATTATATTATGTATAACATTTATTTAAAAAAGCGAACAATTGATTGCTTTCGTTTACCAGACAACCTTCAAACATTATTTGAATATTACTAATCTATCAACAGTAACTTTTGGTCGATCACGTTGGCAACACTGAATGCGAGCATACACAAAATGTTACTTGTTTAGTAAACTGCTAAGAACTGGCTGAATGTCTCGACACTGGATTGATAATTATTCATTATCTGTATTTTCGGATAGCTTTTTTTAAATTAGGTATTTCGTTCGCAATTAAAACAATGTTTGATGAACTCATTCTTTCATTCATGCATTCAGGGTTTATATTATAAATGTTTTCCGGTTATTCTACTACACTTTTCTTTAGTAGTAGTGGAGTAATAATGTTTCGAAAGAAATTGGTATTCACTCCATTAAAATCATTCATCAAAACGCGTTACCCTAATTATAATCCAAATTTGTACTTCGCAAACAAATTTATTATTATCACTTTATTGCGTAATTCTTAAAATAACATCCACTTAGTTGAAAATTTTTGAACATTTTGACCGATTAAAGAGGTCATTCATAGGCGAAAGGCTAATTTACATTGACATTTGTCTATTATGTTTTATCATGTAAATTGTAAAGCCTGCAAGTGGCGCCTTCGTCGCAGTATATAATCAAATTCATTTTATTAAAAAGATTATTAAAATGAAGTTAAAAATATGTAAATAATGCTGGGTCATTTCATATTTCATTTTGATGAGAGTAGAATTATACTGTGGTTTTCCCTCTTGTGAGGATCGAACCCAGCAAAAACTCCTTTAAAAAATTAATTTTAATAACTAATATCCGTACCCAATCTATAAAAGAGACATTTTTTATTGACAACCAAATTGCGTATCTTTTGAGGAAATGATAATCTGCCAAAAATATTTTGTGATATATGTATTTGACATATAAGCTGGTTAAGAAAGAGAGACAACTGCTACACGAAGACGTCTTTCCTTTCACATCTACTCGTGATTTAAACACAATGTTCATGTTTCATTTCATTTCATTTTCATGTGCATTCAGTCGTATTATTTATAATTTCAAGGTTATTTTATAGATATTTGCATAAAAGTTTTAGAGTACCTAAGTAAATAAAATAAATTGGAATTATTAACACCTTTGAAAACTAAAAACCGTAAAAAATAGATATTATTTTAATTTATGATAATAATGTTACAAAATCGTTGCTTTTAACTGGCAACTTTTTAAAAATGGGGACTAGAAAAAATAGATAGAAGAAGTTAAAAACTAGTCCAAAATTCATAAATTTTACTAAAATATTCATATATTATTCGTGTGTGCAAAATCTACAAAATAACCTGCAAAAATATTGAGTTTTAAAAAATTACCTACAAGCTACTTTTACCTTAAACCAAACTTGGTTTATTTTAACAATTACATGGGCCCGTTGGTTTGGCAATGCTATTCACGTACCACTCAAGTATGTATTTATTAAAAATCGATTTATATCGATTTACTAATTATTTACATGAACCGTGGTAGGTGTATAACTAAATTTATGCGATGGCAACACATAAAACTAGCGAATAGAGCATTTTTCAGCCAAATTACGAGTCAACGTTTGAATATTTATTGCTATTAACAAAAAGATCACAAATAAAATGGAGCTAATTCTTTGCTGTCCTTAAAATGGAAGCACCCAATTTTGTGTTTCAAATTATTTTTGATGACATATCGAAATAAAACAAGTAAGAAAATTACATTGCAGTTCAAAAAAATACCAACTTTTACTGATATTTAATAAAAGTGTTAAGTTATAGTAATCATTAAAGTTGCTTTATAAATTTATTGCATTTTACGAGTCTTATTTTATTGCATATCGTTCATAAATTAAACTGAACAGACTGAAAACAATAATGATTATTTATTTATTATTTGGCGTTGAATCATATTACTTATTTTATTTCGATATACATTAAAAAAGAATAGTGACAGTCCACATATATTTTAAACATTACATTATTTATTTAACATGATATATGTAGCTCGGAGTATTATAAACCATCATGACATACCTTCCATTTCATAAATACTTTGAATTTTATCTTATATTACAATAACAGTTCTCTCGATATATCTTGGTGTAATTTTTTATGGCAACACTACCTAATGTCACTGTCACTATATCTTTATGACCACGATTATTGCGATTATACATATTCACTAAAACATTATTTTATCTAAAAAGCCTAGCGTCGAAACGTTCATAAACATTTAAGCATTCGAGTATATTATAACGCATTTTTATATCATTTGTAGTCGTATTCGACTTTTTCTTTCAAGTGCAACTAGATAATGAAAACCCACCAGGAAGCAGCGTCCAAAAAAAAATAGGCGTCATTAAATACAACAGCATAATACATATTTATTATCTATATCAATTTTGGTGTATTCAGTGTGTCTCGACGTGTTATGTTAATGATGGAATTTGATGTAAATTTTAGTTGCAATAATTGCAAAATATTAGTTAGTAGCATGTATGCAGGTGGTTAGATTAAAGCTTCTTGCACCACTGAAATCAATCCCCTATTATTATTAGTACAGCAAATTACTACAACAACAACAACAATTTTAGTCTTCGATAATAATTGTTGTAATTGTTCCAACAGCAGTTACAAATTTCTATAATTGTTGTTGTCGAATTTTGCGTAAAAATAATTTTAATAAAAATAATTATTATATTATTAAATGTTTACCTCCATTGTGTGCATTTCACTAGGTCAGTTTACAGGTTACTTTTATCAGTGCGAGAAAAATAAGAAATGACGGAGTTATAATGTGAATACATTTGAAAATATGTGGTTAGTATGTGTAGATTATTTATATCGAATTTTGTACTACAATCTAAAACCGAGACAATGATCCGACGGACCGTTTTTGAGAAGATGATTGAGATAATTATTATATTCCTTGATAGTTTATTTTTTGACAACTGTTCTTACCTCTATAATCTATAACCTCTATAATCTACAATAAATAATTTTTTTCTCCACCAATCCGCACTGGAGCAGCGTGGTGGAGTATGCTCTAGGCCTCCTCATGAGGAGAGACCCGTGCCCAGTAGTGGGCCATTAATGGGTTGAAGCCAAATAATTTTTAGTATCAAACTGGCCTAGTGGAAGCACATAATGAATGTAACAGAAGGCAATGTTAAAAACGGAATAAAGCAGTGACTACGACTATCAACTGCTTTATCGACAATTCACTAATAATAACCTAGGTTGTCAGTAGCAAGCGTTGTAAGTGTACGTATTTGTGGTTGCGACTTACCAACTTCAAAGGAAAACAAATCTTAGACTCCGTTCCGAGTTGTCGGTGTCGTCAAAAAAAGGTCGAAAGCTCTAATTTCTATTCGAACCGACAAAAAACGGCTTCGTATATTTTTTTTTTACCCAACAAGAAGACCTCATTTAGGCGGCAAGTGGGAACGGGATCTTAGCGGAACTTATTTCTAAATTTGTTTTCCTTGGTTGGTAAAATTGAAAGGTGCGGTGACTTACCACTTCACTGGTGAGACAGTTGATGGCGGTGGCGCGGGGCGGCGGCGGCGGGCGCGGGGAGCGCCGCCCCTCGCTGGGCGTGGCGCCGCGGGCTGGAGTTATGGGGTAGCCTGCATGATTGTGACCACGATAATGTTAAGCTCGGAATTAGAGACAGCAAAAATCTCAGCCAGTTGCGTTAAAGTAATGATGTGCTGAGGCGGGATTTTTGCTTTTTCGTTTCTTCGATAAGGGAATTTGTACAAAAAGTTCGCGTTCGGAAGTGTATAGGTAAAATCAATCTTTATCCTGGATTCTATCTTTTGAGATTTTGAGTTTGAGCTCAGATTTAGAATAAATGAGGCGGTACTAAATAGGCCAAGACAAAAGCAATTTTCAAGGTCTGCTGGATAAAAACCTCCATCAATCCGCAGCGCCATGTATGCTCTAGATATTTTTGATTACTATTCTGTGAAAGGGACGTCGTATGACGTCACACGCCCCTACCTTGTTCACTGCTACTGGATTCGGTGAAGCTGGGGGTGCCTTCCGTCCACGTCGGCGTCGAGCCTTCCACTGAGGCCGGCGGGGTCCAACATACACTGCTCACACAAAATACTCGTATTTACAACACTTTAACAAATTAACACTCAATAAAATTGATTAGGTACATGGCGTGTTTTTTTATTTCTAGAGCTACTGGAAGAGGTTTCTTTTCAATATAATTGGAATACGTAATGTGTAACAGCTTACACATTACGTATTCCAATTTTTATGATATAGTGTTTTCAACTCTAAAAAGTTAAAATCGATTATTTTGATAGACCCAGACTAGGCTAAGGATGCCCTAAGTATTTACTATACTTATATATTAGGACGTGGTTCTATAATCGACTTTAACTATTTTAAGTCAACTCCGAATTATAAAAAAAAAAATTTTTTGGTTGTTCTTGGTCACTGCTAGTTAGTTAACAAACTCACCTAGCCTCATTACTCCTCGCGCTGCTCAACGCAGCCGGCGTGAGCGCGAGCGACGACGCGCTAGAGGTGGTCATGACGCTAGCCGCGGACGAGGCGCCGCGCCGCCGTCCTGACGCACTCGATGACGTGGTGGAGGACGAGTTGGTGCGAGACGTGCGCGGCGGCGCGTGCTCCTCGAATGGCGGCGGCGGCGTCGAGCAACACGACGGCGCCGCTACAATCAACTAGCGTTACAACTAGCGAAGAGGGTGAGGCTTAGGGACGCTAAGCTGACGACGGTTTTGTAGGGTATCGATTTTGATACAAAAAGTGAAAGAAAGGATTTTTTTTTGGATTTTTACGTAAGAAGATAAGGGTAATACAGGTTACAAAATATAGGAGTATGGTTTCCGAGGACAAAAAAGGTACCCGATAAGGTTTTAAAAATGTTGATACAGTATACCTAAAGATATCGATACTACTTATGAATGAATGAAACAATGAAAAAAAAATTGAATTAATTAGAAATTGTGTTATGTACAATGTAACAAATGAATTTGAGATGAAATAAAGTTAATTTAACATTTAGTAATCTTTATCGATTATAATTTTGAAAAAGATAAATGGAATTTTTGGGAATTTAAAATAGTGATTAAATGAAAAGTCATTTTAACATGCATACAGATTAAAATAACCAATTATTGGGGAACAAAAAGATTACAAAACTGGTACGCATAAGTGATGTTGACGTGTTGGTGTCACTACGCTATTTAAACTACATGAAGTTATTATAATTGTAACGAACTATAATAAACGTAAAGTATGAATGAAAAGTAGTTAAAGTTGGAAAGAGTAGCGGGAAGGTGACGATACCAAATGTTACTGTTGAATTTACTGATGACTATAACATGCTTTGAAATGATTCGCATCACATCCAATTCGATGAACACACGTGATAAATTAGATTTCAAATTCTACGTAACAATTATATTTCTACAAAGTTTCTACATAAACATAACATGATAAATAACATAACAAATTCTATCGTAACATATGAGATTCAATTTAGAAGACTACTTAAGATACTAAACAAAAAAATAGTAAGTTACACTTTCATAGAATATGAAACTGAATCTTGTGTTAAACATAAAATTAATCGTATGTCACTAACACTGAATTGAAAATGTTTGAACATCCAAAGATAAAAAAAATTGCATAATAAAAACTATAATATGGCAGTATTAAGGCATAAAACACATGCTGTTAAATAAAACAATAAACATGCAGCATAGGAAATTATTATAAGCATCATTCCAACATCTATAAAATATTAAAACAACAATGAAATCAGAATCAAATTACAACAACAATTTACTCCAAACATTAAATCATGCGATCAAACAATGATAGTAAAATATCATTTCTCTGTTCCTTTAATTTCGAACCTTAATAACATAGTGCATTAAATGATATAATATCCATATTGAAGACGAAGATAGGTAATCAATCGCCAGTAGCTACAGTGCTTCTTCGATCTCTTTCTTCATTTGATAAATTTTTCTTCTATCAGATCTTCGCTTAAAACTGCCCTTCTTACGCCTCGGCACCCTCATTGGCTCTCGTATTTCTGGTACGACTGGAACTGAGAATTTCCTAATTTTCTCATGGACATTTCCTCTATACGTATTTGATGGACTGACAGCTGTGTGTATAACAAAACTCGGCTTGCCGTAGCCTCCCAGCGTGGCCGGCTGTTGTCGATGGACTTGTTCAAATATTTTCTTTTTTTCTGTTACTTCAAATTTGGGAGGCCGCACTGGAAGTTTAGGAGATCTCTTACTCTCTAATGACGATAGCGAACTATTGTCTGTAGCAGGTTCATTAAATATTTGCTTTTGAAACATATCTATTTTTGTTTTAGCTTTTTTGTCACAAATATTTCTATCCTCAGAGTTTTTTGAATGTTTGTCCGTGTACGGCCTGATTTCAATTTTCGGTTTGATCTTCACATCTTTTCGTGTTTTGTCTCGTTTCGATTGATTGAAATTTAGTCGTTTTGTCAATCCTGACATAATTCCAGACATAGGGTTTGTTTCTGATTTCGTGAAACCCGACATGATACTCGATATGGAGTTTGAGTCTTGTCTTGCCAAACCCGAAATAAAACCAGATATAGTTCGTGGTTCAGGTTTTTTCGATTCTAATATGACATCTGATACTGGTTCAAATTCTGATCTTGGCAATTCTGGCATGAGAGATTTTGGTTTCGATTCTTGTCTAAAGACTTTTGGTTTAAACCCTGACATAATACCAGATGGTAATCTCGATTCCGGTTTTTCAATTACTCTGCCCACGCCTCTCACAGATTCTGTTATGTAGGAGTCATTTTGGGGAGTCTTTCTTAAAGTTTTGGCGGCCATCACTAAATCAGATGATCTAATATTGTGAACACTCCTCTTTTCGGTAAAAGGCAAAGTCATCGAAGATTTTTCGACACCTCCATAAGGAGATGGGTTTTGTACACCTGGGCTCATCGACCGTCTACCGGATGGGTACGGTTCTTCTACTCTAGGGTAGTTATTAAATTGCCGAAAACCAGGATAAGGCAAAGTTTGGGGGATGTTCGATACATCTGGACTAATTGATCGTCTACTTCCAGGGAAGTTATCTAACATCCCAATGGACGGGCTTGTAGCAGATAAAGGTAAATTCCTTGAACCTGGGCTCCTTACAAGTCTGCTCGGAGCAAAAGGGTTATCATTTCTCGCCACCATTGCACTAGGTAGAGTTGGAGGGGGCATATTCCGTGAAGATGCTCTGCTCGGCCTTCTTGGTGTGTAAGGTTCGTTGAATTTCGGGATTTCATCATTTCTCTGGATTGCCGGACTAGGTAAAGCGGGAGAAGATATTGCTCGTGAGCGCGGGCTTCTAGATCGTCGGCTCGGTGCACGTGGCTCGAATTTGGATACGTCATCGATTCTCCGAACTGCAGGACTAGATGACGCTGCACTTCTGCTTCCTGAGCCTGGACTTAGCGAGCGTCTACTGGGGCCTGCTAATTTAGGAATATCATCAAGTTTTCGGATCTCAGGGCTGGATAGAGCGGCTACGTTCAGACGTTCACTGGCAGCGTAAATTTCCTGCACCTTCAAAGTGTCCGGAGACAAAGTTCTCGGCGACGGACTGGTCGAACGTCGAGCTGCTGCGAATTTGTCCTCCTTATATTTGTCACTAGGTCTTGGAGAATTACTTACAGTGGATCGTCTGCCGGATGGGAGGGTAGGATCAGCACTAGGCAACAGGCTTTTCGATCGTCTAGCAGATTGTTTTGCATCCTTAAACTTAGGTTTGACTAGATTCTCCTCGCTGCTCGACTCCGTGAGGGAGGTGTCGTCGTAGTTCCCAGTGTCCAGGTGCTGGCGGACCGCGGTGTCGATGTTGAACTTCGACATCATCGTGCTCTGCGCGAACAGCCCCTTCGACGTGTTGGGGTGCGACCGCTGCGTGATGCTGTCTCCCTCGTCCGCGTAGTCCAGGAAGGAGTTGGACGCGACGAGCTTCTCGATCCTGACCGAGTGGTCGGAGATGGACGGCTGGGCGCGGCTCGCGACCGGCGCGTTAAACTTAAACTCATGCCCGTAGTACCAGAAGTCATCGTCGCTGCTTGTGATGGGCGTCTGCGGGGGGATGTCGCTGACCGAAATGTTTAAGTGATAATCACCTTTGGTGTCGAGGCTGGAGGGCTGCGAGCCTCCGCCGCGTTTGGGCTTGGGGGACCCGCGCGGGGGCACCGGCGGCGGCACGCGCTGCTTCTGCGACCCCTTGAGCACCGCGGGGAACGCCACGTCGGGCTCCGGCGCCGCGCGGGGGCCCGGCGGGCCCCGGGGGACCGGCACCGTCGACACCGGCGACGTCAATGACGTCGGCGTCACGTGCGCTGTGACGTCGGATAAGGACACTACACGGGCAAGAAAACGACTCGCAAGGATGTATAATTTATTTATTTATTTATATAATACGAACGAATTCAATATAATGTACATTGTAAACGGATTTGGCACGGGAGAACGTTAAAGTACAGAGTAGAAAAACAAAATAAATTATTTGTGTTTAAAATGGAAGTGTTGCGTTTGTAGTCGAGTTTTGGCGGCCATTTTGACGTTAGATATCCAAAATGGCGTGTTTGTATTTATATTTTTTCGATTGAGCTTGACCGTTAACGAATCGTATTATTGGTGCGTCGCAAGAGAATGAGTGATTGTTTGTAAAATAAGAAATAAATCGCATGCAGTCGCCGGGAGGTTCAAAGTAAAGTGGAATACCCAATAAAAGATCCGATAGGTCAATAGCAGCGTGAAAAGAAGAGAATAATGACCATAAGTTTACTTCACCTTCACCTTCACCTTCACCTTCACCGAACACTTCACGTTACAAGTTGACTTCAACTCTGTGATCAGTCCAACCAGTAATAATATTTATCAAAAACACACACAGGACTAGCTCAGTACTCAAATTAGATTAAATCAGGACTTACAAGTAGGTACATAAACCATTTTAAATATTACAATGTTAATATCGCCAAATTAAAATGAAAGCCAAAATAAAACGAAGCAAAAATTCAAACGTAACTGCGATTAACAGAAGCATTTTAACCAAAACAATAACAGCACATAAATTGATGAACGACAAAAAGTGTTGCCAGGCCCAAAAACTGATTACGATATTTTCTACCATAAAATACGGGAGATTCCATTAGATTTAGGGGAATTTTCTATTAATAGTTGCATTTGTGCCTCAAAATACAGTAGAATGTACTAAAACCACAAAAAGACGTTACGATAGACCGAAGCTGAACAGTGGACACGGACCGTAACTATGTGGTACCTGGCAACACTGACGACAAACAAAAAAAAAACTCAAAAATAACGTTATAACATAGACAAGGAGAAACCTATATCCGGCCTCACCTGCCTTCACCGCCGACACCCCACTGGAACCGGCCGCGGCTGAGAGCAGCGTGGAACATAACATTTACTTATACTTGGTGTATATTTGACCGACATGTCATGACATATGGATAGATACTGCAGTAAAATCGTCTAATAGTGGTCACTATATCATCGGTTCAATCAATCACATCATATTCGACTTTAAAAGCAAGCAAGTCTGACGATTACCAAATAAATGTACCTAGTTAAAAATAACTTTTGAAAAACAATATTTCAGTTGTATTTCCTCGATATCATTTTTAACCGACTTCAAAAAAGGAGGAGGTTCTCAATTCGACTGTATTTTTTTTTATGTTTGTTACCTCAGAACTTTGGACTGGGCGAACCGATTTTGATGATTCTTTTTTTAATCGAAAGCTGGTGGCTGTCATGTGGTCTCACATAAATTTGAACGAGATCTGACAACTATGTAGTTTTTGAGACTTTGAAGTCGGTTATTTTTTGTTAGTAAAATTTAGATTATACATGGTTTATTTCAGAGTGTGCTTGTGTGGTGTGTTAGTATGTAATATGTACGGGGCTTATGCAAACTGAATAAAGCCCAATGCATACGTAACGGGTTTTTTCCCCGTACGGGACGGGGACGGGGCATAAATATACGTACGTGCCCCGTTCCCGTCCCGCACGGGATTCCGCTGCGTATGCACTATCGCGTACATTTTCTATGAAACGATGTTTCCAAAACGTCACATCCCGTACGGGACGGGAATAAACCCCGTTACGTATGCATGGGGCTTTAGAATTTAGAAATACATCCTCTCATCCTACACAGTTGAATTTTCACAAATTCATTCGGCTGCAATATGCATTTTACTGTGACCTTTCGTGTTTTCTATTATGTAGATTAGGATATAGCAAAAGGAGAAAGCCTTTTGCTGCTAAAAATTTTCATTATAACAGGAGGAGTCATCCCGCGCCTAGTTGTAATGTAGCGGCACAACCAAACGGGTAAGTGTACCGCGACACGCCGGCGATAGCGTGATTCAGAAACCGGGACAGCGCCATCTAGTGGAGTTCACTTCAAACGACGACGGCGCGAATTATTTGCTAGCGCGAGTTTTCCGTGTTTTAGCCGTGTCCTATTTTGTAAACAAACTTAGTGTCTTTTTATTGTTATTCGTAATTTCAAAATGAAAATGTTTTAAAGTTAAACTATAATCATTTAACGCCAAAAGTAATTTCTGTTTAGTATTAATACTTTTTTATGCGTCACCGGCTGTATCGGTCTAGTGATTTGAATTATAAAAATGTTTGGGTATCTGTTTTATTCAGTACGTGTCTGTATACGATGCTATCAGCTACATACATAGAGCGCCGACCACATATTATTGCACTGCCTAAACTTAATTATTGTCAGTTTTGTGTAGTGGCGAGGCACTGCTGTTCTCTAAGCATTAAGCGTCATTATTTTATTAGAGAATGACTCCTATCCAATTATTAATTAATATTTAAAATCCATCCTGGGTTGCGATAATAAAAGACGATATTTTTAAATAAAGATCTCATTTAATGACAACACAACAAGTACACCGAGTCACGTTACAAGTCACATTACACAACACTCTGTTGTCCACACACACACACACACACACACACACACACACCTTATATAAAACATGTAAATAAATATACAACATATACATAATAGGAAAATTAATAACTGCACCATATGTGCACTGCAGGGCACGGGTGCCTGGAAGACACTAAATCATGCTCCAGTTTATGACAGAAGCATAGGAAAATATATGTATTTATTAAAAATATAAATACATTACAATAAAATTTTATAATTTTTTTCTTTTACAATAATTTAATTACATTAGTATATAATTTTGCCTATATGAATAATTGATACGAATGAGTGTTACTGTTTTCGAAATATTAAAATATATTGCTCTGTCAAGAATTAACAAACAAATTTTCTATTCTACAAGTTGCAGTCTTGGAACGCCGCAGCCTCTCGACTCGCGCATATCTAACAATTAGTTGATTCAATATTATCGTGCACAATTATTTGTGCGTATACAACGTATGTATGTTCATATATTTTACAACGAGGTAACGAGAATTTTATATTATATACATACTGTAAAAATAGGCATTTAGTTCTGAAAGAATCAAAACTTTTACTTTGTATTAAGTAGAAACTTTTCTACGTCTACGTGTACTACGTACGTACGTCAAAGTTAAAAACATATTATTATTATTATATTATTATTATATGTATATGTTGGTAAGAATTTTAAAATAAGCCCAAAAATTAAAATTGGAAGTTACAGTTAAGTTGAATTCTCATAATATTTTTGTTATCGTCGATATATATTGGGGCCTATTTTATTTACCCTCAATATACTATGTACACTGTATCTTTTAATATTATAGAAACCAAATAATATCAACGGCAGGGGCTCAGTATAATCTGTCAAACATATATCAAATTTTGATATATTTGAGATTAATGAAGGATCTACAATAAAATCTAAATATTTCTTCGTTTGTTTTATCTATTCAAATAAAGGAAATGTTGAATAGAACTAGGTTAATTCTATAACAACAACAATATTGCCTTAGATGTGTCCCTAATTTTGACAACAAATCAGGCAATCTATCAACAAATTGGTTAGAAGTGGTCGAGTTGATTTCATTACAAAATATATGAATGTATTACAAAGTAAGGTTGTTTAAACGAACATTATCTTTCTTAACTTAAAAAATAATACTAAATTGTGACATAAATAATTTTTGAGTGCAGGAATGTTAACTGGTCGACGCAACTACATTTGTAAGTCAGTAGATTAATCCGTCGTATTATAAAATATTATTATTATTGTCATCGGGGAGCGGTATTGTATTTGACAAATATTTATCGAGTACAAGTAAGTTTGTGCTGTGATTATCACTGTAGGAATAATTTAAGAAACTAATCGGTCTGTCTATAAAAGTGATTTTATATAAGTCATTCCCATATTATATCCTCATATATGTATCTACTACCAGACCAGCTGTATGCCATCCGGCCGCCACCTCCTTATTATATAGTTAAATAAATATAACAACAAAGTTAAATAAATTTTAAAAGTACCCCCAATCACATCCAAACAATTTACTATAAGTGTGTTACATTAGATACACAATGTATCAGAGTACCCTCAATTATCAGAGTACTCTCAGATCGTATTGTAAACCTTATTCCAATAGAAATAGAGTTTACTACACGATTTAACGCTGGAGATTATTATAAGATGGATTACATACATAACATACAGTCTACATCTGCTTAGATACTCCAAAGAGAACCATATATAAACAAATATCATTATAAATTACTATAGTAATTAATAAGACAAAAAACTGGTCGTGACACTGTCCAAGCCAAAGTTAACAATATCGCAACACATATGTTATATTCAGATCTATATGTTATTACTTATTTACAGAATAAATTAGTGCTAACATTTCAAAATATCCTACAAACAGCATTCCAACTTTTTTAGTTCTACCGTCAAAATCTTATGAGAGTTGCATTTGATAGCGCGACTGAATCGACTCGTCTCAAACTTCACCAATTTATCTACCGATACAACATAATATCGACCCGGAATACTTGACCAAAGCCTTAAATTAACAAAGGACTACCTGCGACGCTTTTTGGCATTTTTAAAGAAAAATTTGGCATCACTGACTCATCGAAACAGTCGGGCTAAGCTCTCTCACGCCAATCCGAACCTTATTGAACCGCGTTAGAGATCAGACTCGCGTCAGTCCGCCGGCGGAACCACAATAATAGTGCTACCGCTATTCGGCCCCGTGTAAATCGCCGCTTTATCCAACGACTTCACGTAATTAACTTCTCTGATAAACCGTTCCGATTCAGAATCCTTTATATGTTCGTCGCCGTTCAGCTGGACGACGGAGACGTGCTCCTTCGTCTGTATTTCCTTGTCGATCGTTGTTCGGAGTGTGATGGGGGACTCGGGCTTTATGTACACGGTCTGCGTCGAGCGGACCTTCCTGAACCTCATGTCTTTGGGCAGGGTGGAGGCGTCGCGGGCCTCGCCGGCCGTCGGCGTCACGCTGCGGGTCCTGTAGCTCGAGTTCAGACTCTTGGGCAACGTGTTCGCGTTGGAGCGCTCCGTCGCCAGCGGACTGTCCTTAACCAAGCCGATGTCTATAAAGAACCTTCTAAACTTCTCCACGAACGTTGGGGACTTGGCTCGGTTCAAGCTACTCGACAGTCGCTCGTTCGACTGCTCCTTCGAACTGACTTCCTCGATCCGTTCGGGAATGTTCGACATGCTTTTATGCTTCTCTAGGACGGATCTTCGCTTCCACGGTTTCTCGTCGTCGTCGTCGTCGATGAAGGGGATGTCTTGAAGGTTGTTCTCGTTCCTCGTGTCGACGGCCGCATCTTTTAATATTTTGACGGGCGTGTGCGCGGCGTGCGCGTCCGCGACGTATATCTGCGGGACGGACGTGCTCGTGTTGTCCGTCTGTATGCCGCTGTCGGCCAGGCTGCCGTTCATGTGCGAGCTGCCCGCGCCCAGAACTTTGGTCAACTGGTCCGAGAGGGACTCCATTCTAGTTTGAACCGTAGATCTATAAACGTTATCCGCGTACGAAGTGCCCGGCAAGTCGAAATCGATTCGCCGCTGAAAGTTGCCGATTCTATCCCTATCGATGATTTTTAATCTATCCGACAGGACTGAGGGGTATTCCGTCGGTACTTGGTGCCTCTGGTTCCAAGTAGAGATGGTGGTATCGGTGAAGTCGCTCAGACTAGATCTCATGGAAGACCTAGGCGAGCCTCTCTGTCTCAGCAGCTCCGGATTATAATCTTTTATCGGTCGCCCGACGTACTTCGCTCCTGCATAGAAACCGCCGAGTTAAAAGTGTCGTAAGTCTGATTTTTGACTTTTTGTGACTGTGTCTTTTTTTGGTACATTTCAGTTTATTTCTCGCCACGCCTCGTCTTCATGCCGTTACGGACACACACCGACACAGGTTAGCACAGGCACGGTCGCGACCGATCGATACAAGGATCCTCGACATACTACGTTAACACCGCGCGCCGTCAAGTGACGTTCGAGTTATGCGAGAAAAAAATAATAACAATAAAAAATGCACATCTAAAAGGCCACATACACCGGACAGGGATACAAGGTGGGGGTAAAAAATAAACTGAAATGTATAATAAATAGGTACCAAAAAATAATTATTGCATTCACTCAGTGTTAGGAGGGGAACCTGGCTACTATGTTATGTTAAAAAAACTAATCAAATCATAGTGTATTTTTATTTTTTACTATACTAAAATAAATAAAATAAAACTTTATTAACCATGCGAAGCAACTTAACGTTTGTTAATAAAACCCATATATAAATATGTTGCATGCAAAACCTTTTCCGATTACAGTGAAAATAATCAACACAAAAAATTAAAATACACTATAGTTGAGGAAATATAAATAAACATTTGTCTTACCTTGTGTATCGATTTCTTCCTGTGGTCGTGATGGCTTCGCGATGCTCTTTCTCTTTGAGGGCGAGTGTTTCAAAGCTGAAAATCAAAAATTGAAAATGTGACTTGTGTCAGTTTGGTTGGCAACACTCAGGTGTCATTGAGATGTTTTTTTCATCGAATAACAAAATTTATATTGCGAATTGATAGTAATTATATTGTCTTCATGCAATTTCAGTTAACATATAATTTAATAATTTCTAAAGTGATTTTGTAAGTATAATAGTGAAAAAATATTTTAAAGTCATTTCAGCCAATTGATCTTTCTCGTGTATAATTTATTCATCTTAATATCACGATAACACCTGGCGGTTCAGAAAACAAAACATATAAAACGTAGCCCACGTAGCGGTACGCGCGTACGAGTAAACAAGCGCTGCCCGAACAAAAATCAAAGGCATCGCGACAAAACAATAAGAAGCGGACTAATAGTGTTGCAGTCGGAAACAATAAATGGAAAATAAGAAAGAGAAGTCATGCTGAAAGAACTCAAAGAATCATGAACGTTTGCTAGACTAAGTGAAAAATAAAAAAATAAAAGAAATGTTTAAATTTTTTTTTTCAATAATAAAATCAATTCTTTAACAGAATGTTCCGGATGAAGGATTTTTTGTTAGTAGGTATAATATAAACTTAAAATTACAAAAATATCAAAATTAACAAAAAAAATATATACATTTCGTTTGTAAAAAACTTTTTTTTCTGTAAAATAAAAATATAACTGTCAAATTGGGAAGATATAACACGACAAAAATATACTTGTATGTTTCAAAACAGACAAGAGAGAAGAATGAAAAAAATGTATAGAATGAAGAGATATGAACACTACGGGAAACTAAATACTGAAGGTTTACATTATACAAGGCCTGCAGTATTCTAGTGGGACCGACTATCGCCGCGGGGAACATTTCAACCAAACAAGATTAAAAATATTAACTTAATGTGACCTAATATTTTTTGTTCACTTTTTCCTCGCAGTCATTAAAACAATTTACAGTGAATACAATGAATATACAGCAAGAAAATATAAAAGTTAAAATATTCCCCACTATCAGAGAAGTAAAAAAATACTATTTGTGACAAAATACGGGGACACACATACACAGAAATTGTTATAAACTTAGATATTATTCCTTAATTTTCCCTTTTTCATTTGCCCGTTGAATTTGGAAAACTTGCTTTTCTTCCTTTTAATCATCAAATTAAATTATTAATTAAAAAATGCTTAAATACAAAATATTTGTGTGTAACTTTTGATAAATAGTCGATAAAAATATGTAGTAATAAAACAGTGTAGCATCCATCAGACTATACCACTAGGCACCAAACTTTAGCCGCGTTGATTTTTAACAAAATTTATAACAATTTCTCGCTACACCACAACAATCAAAACCGAGGGTAAAAAGAATAAATCGAGTCCAAAAACAAAACTACCCACAAACATTCACAAACTGATCCGAAGTGCTCATACAAGGGAACCTTTTCACCAACTATTGCCTAAAACCTATTCGGGGCATGAGATATGGAGCAAAATTGAGCAATTAAGTCTAAAATATTCCAATTAAAAAATTTAAATATTGCTCAATATTGTCCCATTCTAATATCGAGTCAGGCAATGAGTTGACGAAAACAGGGGCAGGTGGCGTTCAGTGCTTGTCACAAGACATCTGTCAACTTTAACAGGGATCTGTCAAACTGGTTTAGGATCGTTACGTTGGCAATCAAAATGTATTTCAGGGGCCGCGCTCCACTAGACGCTCAAAACGCTCACAACGATCAAATTACCCTACGTTCCACTAGACGATCACAACGATCACGCTCGCGACCGCGGTTTTTCCCGTTCCACTAGCTTGTGAGCGTTACAATCATACACCCAAGTGGAACGGGCACTTCGACTCACCCCGTGAGGTGGGTCGTTTTGAGCGTGCCGTGAGCGAAATTAATTACTAAATTAATTACGTCATCAATGACGTTTTCGCCGCGACCATGGGGACCGTGGTCGCCAAGTGGAACGTAAAATTGGGTCGTTTTGATCGTTGTGAGCGTTGTGAACGTCTAGTGGAACGCGCTCTTAGTATGATATTTTGATCGTTGTGAGCGTCTAGTGGAACGCGCCCATGGTGTTTATTTCTGACAACAGAGTTTTTCTACATGAAAACTTTAACAAACTGCAATTTTACGCGAAACTATAATAACTTTACGTAACGTCTACTGCAGATATACTAGATGGTTCGTGCATTCAATAACCTATTTTTTGAGAATTTTTGCGTTATTCATAATAAAAAATAAAAAAAATTTTGTCCGATGTTGTTATCCTCTTGTATAAAATTAGAGCAATAGGTGTTATATTTACAAGAAAGACAGGATTATTATTATTTTTTCGTAACTGGTTGTCAACGTTTTTGGCGTACAAAACTTACGCCAATCACAAAACTTGACAAAACCTGAGTTCACATAAATTAAATACCAAAAAACCGCCAAAGCTTTTTGTAACATAAAGATGTATAATTTTGTTTGATAAACACTGCGCCCTGTTTAAACCGTGACCCCATCTCCGATGTATTCGCACCAGTACGATACAACCATACAGCGGCCATGGCCCATGCTGTTGTACTGTGACCAACTTACTGAGACCTCCGGACACGCGCGCAATAATCCGATTTCGGACAACGGTGGGATGGAACGAGAAAAACAGATATTATTTCCAGATAACACTAGTCACTACAGACAGTAGACAGGGAACAGGACGTGCGTCACTCACAACATCATGCCAATTCATTTACGAAAAATCAGAGCATCCAATCGTTTTTCAACTCAAAAGATACGCATCCAATGAAAATATAAATATAGTAGTATAAAAAATTATAAAAATCAAAAAGTTTGTGTTTTAACTATAGTACATGCCTATTTTATTCAACGATACGGCAAAATTGGTTACAATTACTTTAAAAAAAATAAAACTGAATGTTAATTGGTTAATGTGTAAAAATAAAAGTTACATATAACGTAATTTGTACATTCACCAGCAATATCGAACGCTTACTAAATACTCGGGTCGGACGTTGGTGTATTTTTCGTTACAATTTTATTTTACAAGAGCCGTTCAACTCTGAATATTTGAAAATTAAGTGTATTCGACTTGTAAAAACTCATTGAAATGATGAAATAAAAATATAGGGATCTATTTTTTTAAGTCAGCGCGAATATAACTATCGAATATTACAAGTATAATTTCATTAACTTATTAATTATGTACAGAAAAAAAATCCAGTTTTTGTACTAAAACGTGTCTAAAAAATTTACTCAAACACATTTCTTTGTACTTGTTAAAGTACAAAAATTTTCAAAGTGCTTTTTTTTTTGGTAAAAATACACAAACAGATTATAAATATAAAGTGTGTAAACACACAAACGCCCGCTCCGTTCTACGTAAGGAACACGCACACAACAGCGAGGTCCGACCGTGTACCCCTTGCTCAGCGGGTCCTGCCGCCCTACCGCCCTATGCGATGACGTCACTCTTTGAAAAACATCCACGAATAATGAAACAACGCTATACGTATACATAAACACGAATAATTGAGTATTGGTGAAGAAAAAACACATTCACTCAACGATGGCCGACTCGAGTCATGCCAGAGTGGTGATCATTTGAAATGCAACGGGTACTCACGGTTCGTATTTTAAAATACCGACATTTCTTTGACTTTGACGTCTTACAGTCACGGTAAGACTTGAGCGACCATGATCTATGTAACTGGCAGGGGCGTAGCTACCGCCGTATCAATTATACGGGGCCCCCAGCGTATGGGGGCCCCCAAAAACACTCCCAAAAAAGCTCGTCAGCAGCCTACGACCGCTACAGTTGGCAATCCTTTTGACAGCTGACGTTGAGGCCCCACAACAAATATTGATATGGGGCCTCCTTAGGGCTAGCTACGCCACTGGTAACTAGGTACCCGTTGCATTTTATATGTTCAGTGTCCGCGATGATATAAGTTTTAGATCACAAGTGGTAATCGCCACCCGTGACCATTGTACCACGACAGACGTCACATCCGCGTTGTCGACCAAATATAATGCGGATAAACTTTACATCCGATACATTCACCGTATCGTTCACTATACGTGTTTAAGTTATGTAACATTTCTTTACGATATTTGACCTATTTTACTTCACAGAAGGTCAGGTATGAAAGAAAGTCTACTGATCACTGATTCGTAAGCATTTACAATCGTTAACGGTCCATTTATGGAATAGTTATTTCATTTAAGGAGCATATTTTAACATAATTATCACTATCACTCATGTAATTATCACGTAATACACATAAATGACTAAATAATCATGTGTATTTATGTAAAAGTTATTTTTAACTTTAGAAATTTTAATGTTCTATGCAATTTTTATGTCCTGTCGTTAAAATTTTGGTAAAAATGTACAAAGTTAAATTCATACCAACAAATTACTAAACAAAGTGTTATTATTTCTAACTATATAACATTAACACGCAAAACTACACAACCACAATAAATATCAAAACTATCAACACGGGAGACAGGTGCAGTAGAACCTGTTTTAAACCCAACCTAATAAATCTACAAAAGATTGCTTTTCAAAAAGTGACATCAATTTCAAAATATCTTTCAACTATTGTCTATTTTTATTTTATTTTATGATGTAGATGAGAAATAATGTAAATTAATAACTGATACATAAATGTAATTAGCATTAAATATTTTTCTGTAATTGTATTCACAAGCCGAACACGAAAAACAGACAGTTTTGCTACATATTTCACCAAACTAGCGTTAAGATGGTAGAAGTAGCAATAACTTATACAAAACATATTTCAACTCCATATCTACCACTATCCATACCATCACAAATGTAAGCAATTTCCTTAAAGGACTCCTTCGAAAACTATAAGAATAAAAATATAACTGAAATAACTAAGTTGTAAACGAGAATTTACGGCAAAGTTATTTATCGACCCGCTAAGCAATGATGCACACAGTCCGAACCGTATCTAAACCAATTCACGCGGTGAGAACTGTACCTATATAGCTCGAGACCAACGTTCTGAACTTGCGATGGTTCCCTTTGATCTCCGGTAGGTCCACTGGTACACACAGCCGAATGTTATCTTTACTATCGCTATTTATACATATAAATATATAAAACGCTTCGTTTTACTGTAGCAACTTACTTGAGATTAGCAACGCTTCGTTTACAAATAAATAACTACAATATAACAAAGGTGTTACCACAATCTGCCAATTTGTTAAAGAGTTATTGGTTATTTATGTAAAAGTTAAGTTAAGTTAAGTTTTAGTAACCCACTTGCGCAAGCAACAGTATCGTAAATATTTTAATTGAATTACTGGTAGATAGTTGCTAATCTCACTGGATAAAAAAAATAAACCACAATATATTTAACTATAACTATAACATAATTTGGACAGGTAAAAACATACATATTCAAACAGATGAAGTTGAAACTAAAACGATAATTTTCAACTGTGATTTTAATCGTCATTAAAACAATACTCAGCAGTATGAATATATTTGTTTATATATTAATCAACAACATATAATATATACTCGGAGTGTTACACAATTAGTTACAGGGTTGGCCTATTGAACCGGGTAGGAACCCAAGACCATTTAGCCGCAATAACTACAAATTATTGCCATTGGAATTATCAATATTACATTTTTAAATGCCTCAATTACTGCATTATTGTTCTGTATTTTCTACTACCATGCCAATTTAATAACGCCAATAAGTCTTCAACGTTGGAACAAAATGTTGAACGTAAAAACCTACCTGGCTATATGGTCTGTGGTACTAACCTAACAAAGTGTATACTCGGATCAAAATACTAGCTTTTAGGTATTACCTTAAGGAATCAAGATAACAATACTGACAATTTAGGATATCAATGATGAATAGTTTGAAAGAAGAAATAAGACAGGTTTAGCTTAGCAATATTATGTTTTAATGAAATGAAGGTTTGAAATGTTCTGTTCAAATTGGTCAGTTTGTTAGTACAGTAGTTTATAATATTCGGCAAAACTATCTTTACTTTCACTAACATTGAAAACGATTTAAATATAACATTTACTTAATTCGCTAGCTTATATGATAATATAATAGATAAACAATAACTTATATAACTACTTCGTAAATGTCAATTGTCATTTACAAAAAAGTTATTTTTCAACATAAATAATTGCTAAAAAGAAATCCAAAACAAACGGTTGAGATACTTACACGAAGGTATCTTCTTGAAAACGGTCTTTCCCATAAAATCTAGGAACCTCTGAGCGTAGAAACTAGGTCTGTGCACTGACACCGTGTCCTGGAATAACAATTTGGTTTTATTAATTCACTGGTTAAGTTCGATCCATCCTTGAGTTTTTTATGTTAATAATAATAACTGTACTACATTGGTTATTCTTCACTATAGTTTTACATCTTATAGAGCTTTTTTATTTAACTAGCCGACAAATGAGATGGTAAGTGGCTGTCGTAGCCCGCGGGGCACGGACACCAGTGACATCAGTAACGCTGCGCTGAGACAGGGAAGCAAGAGAGAACTGCCTCTCAAATCATTTCATCTTTTTATCAGTAAGCCACCGTCCTGCGTTTAGAAACAACTGTAAAAAGATTTTTGTTCAAACTTCAACATTAACTTCACTTTTCTTGTTATTGTGATATACTCACGCAGCCGTGATGCTAAAACGTTACAAGACAACGTTGCAATTTTTGTAACAAATCTCCACAACGTTGATTAAACTCATATGAGTATAACTTCACCAAGAGGTAGAGTATACGGTGTCCAAACAGCAAAGTGAGATCTCCCGCCAGGCGACTGGCGAGGTGGTGTTGCCGGGGGGGGGGGGGGGGGGGGGGGGGGGGGGGGGGGGGGGGGGGGTGGGGGGGGGGGGGGGGGGGGGGGGGGGGGGGGGCCCGGCCGAGTCCCGACTGGCGACTTATCTAGTCGGAGCGCTGTATATATGCACCCAATGCAAAACTTTGATAGCGTGATTCAGGTCGGCATGACGTCACCGTCGGCCCACTATATACCACGTCCGTATATCCGGACACCAGTATACTAGCGTGTAGCGTGCAGTGTGTAGTGTGTGTATACGCACCCCGTCGTGTATCATGCTCTTCCAGGTGTGCTCGAGCTTCTTGCGCAGGCGGTAGGACTGCAGGATGTCGATGATGCCCAGGAACAGCAGCAGCCGCTCGCCGCGCGCGTTCCGCGCAGGGATGCCGCCCGGACTGACACACACACACACACACACACATACAACACGACATATTGACTACTGGCTGGTCACTTCATTGAAATACCATAGCATTTACCTATCGGAGATGCTATGGATATGAAATAGGAGTAATGTTATTCCGAATTTTTGAACGGAAATAGTTGACAAACGAGCTGGAGATCCGACAAAAAAAAGAAAAAGAAAAGTTTCGGATAGATTCGGTTACGGATATTAGATTTTTAAAAATTTTAAAACGAGTAGAAACCAAAATTTGTCACAACATAATTATGTCATTTAGACTTCGCCTCTATCTCAAATGTCGGATCCGATTACGGTTCCGGATAGATATTCATTTCAGATATTCGTTAAGTTCAGTAACAGCTACAATTATATGGAGCACCCACTACCAGCAATCGATCACATCAACTGTCCGGATCCGACATATAGCATGTAGTGTGTAGTGTAGTGTAGTGTAGTGTAGTGTGTAGTGTGTGGTGTGTAGTGTATACTCACGGCACGTCCTCCTCCTCGTCGATGGGCTCGCTCTCGGCCTGGATGCTCTCCATGGCCGTGGAGTGCGCCACCAGCCGCTGCCGGTTGATGGACCTGCGACACAACAAGGTACCTTCCACAACAACACAGGACAACACTATAACATACGATAGTATAACTAACGAATATCTAACATTCTTAACTGAGATGTAACCGTACCACACACGTACGGTTTCATCTCAGTTTATAACATGTTTCATACATAATACATATTGATTACGTAACAGATGAGAGGATAACATGTTTATAACAGTAGAAGGAACTCATATGGGTCAATGTCATATAGACTTGAATCTTTCTTGTTATGGGTTTCAAATATCGATATTAATACCAATTAGGCATTACAATGACGATTTGTAGCCTAGTTGGTAGCGAACCTGCCTGCGAAGCGAGGTGTCCCGGGTTCGATTCCCGGCCGGGGCAGATATTTATGTGACAGATAAATATTTGTACTCAGGTGCAGGGTGTTATTGTGATGTGTTATATGTGTCGTCCATGCCGCCCGCGACACAGGTAAACCTACTGCGGGGGTGTGAGTGTGTTAGCGTTTATTGTTTAGTAACGAATATTGTAACAGTTAAAAATAATCATACCACAGTGCTAAGTTAAAAAGGGTTTAAAAGTTAACACATTTCCAATTTAAAACGTTACCCTTAATCAATAACATGCGTTAAGGTAAAAATGAAGTTTATTAGTAACATGCTTAGTTAACTAACAAGTCAAATTGTAAACAAGGCACAGTAGTAGCAGGTGACGTCACAGTATGCTTAGTTAACTAACAAGTCAACTGTAAACAAGGCACAGTGACGTCACAGTATTATACAATACTTTACATTATACAGATAGTTCAGGCGATCACAAGTAAAGTTAATCTAGAAACATTGAACACCGCACACAGCGGCGCGCCGCACCGCCGCCGTTGCAGAAACTACGAGTTAATCCAAACGATTATTTAAATTGATATATTTCTGTTTGAATAGCGATTTCTTCAACTTTTAGGAATTACGCCACTATTAATTAAGTATTAATTAATATACGCAATCATACTCATCATAATATCATTCAATATTCAAATTTAAAATGATGTAAGTAATGAATTTCTCTTCTATTGCAGTTTAAAATAAAAGTTCTTTAACACTGCGTAGAAGAAACTCCTCAGCACACTATAAAAAGAAAGACGGCAATATTTTAACCTCAACGTGGCTTCTAAGGAATATTGTAACAACTTAATTTTTCGTTGAATTGCAAGTGATTTTGCGGTTGACAATTTTTGCAACTCGTACGATTAACTCGATGCGGCGCACCGCGTGTACAAAGCAAAAGAATTAGGTTCAGGCCATCACAAGAACGTTTCATTGTGCTTAACACTACTCAATGTTTGTTATTATCAATGTGTTACGCTAACCATACACGTTAGGTAGGCCATACACGATCAAGTGTACTTGATGAAGCGTCAAGCGGACTTGACGCGGCAGCCAGTATACTTGATCGTGTATGGCCACGGTATAGCTATCTGCCATATATTTGTGTCATGCACACTGGATGGCGTGTCAAGTCAAACTGCAAATTTGTCAAGACAAACTGCAAATTTGACAAGTCAAACTGCAGACTTGACAAGTATACTTGATCGTGTATGGCCTCCATTACGTATCACTTAATATTGATGATATCACAAACTTTCAGTAATATCAAACTAAGAAAGTATTTGTATCTACCCTGCAAACCTATTTCTTTTGCTTTGTGCTCGGTGTTAGCTACGTTAGAACAGGACAGCTATACATAATGAGTTCCGTACTGTGTCCGCTTCACTTGCGCCCCGAAATCCTCCTTGCCCGGCGCGCCCCTGCTACACACCCGTCACGGCCGTCACCCAAACAGAAACACAACCCACTGAATATATACACACAGTCACATATACACTACAAATATATCGTTCCACTACTGAATGTATAATTATACACAAATAAAGTTATTTATTCAATCATATTGGTTGATAGATAAAAGAATACACCTTGACTCATCGTGTCTTGGGAGATAAATATGTATAACTTATCTTCACTTTTTACGAACGTAGTCATCTCGGCTATTGTCCTCAACAAACTGTAGTTAATCTATAATTTCCTGCTATACGGGCTAACAGTTAACACCGTACATTGTTTAATATTGAGTATTGTCAACATTTTGAGTACCGCGCGGCGGAAATTATAGCAATTAACTTAGTACATAAGCAATCGTCACCCGCGTCGCGTGTACTCTAGCTAGCAAATTGTAATTATAGGAATTAATTACAGCAATAGTGTATTAACTAAAGTATCAGTCTTTAACTAGCAATTCCTACACCTACTTTTATATCAATATTTTTGAAGTCGATTGAATTTTCTTTTAAAGTCTTTGATATATTATATTAGCATTTCTGTATCGCGCCGCATATTGATTGTATATCAAAATATGTAAGTTATTATTGTTAATCTGTACTATATCTATGGTGTAGTATCTGTGGTCCGGAATAAAGTCAGTCTGTTGGAAACCATTAACGCGGTCGTTTTATTAACACGCCGCATACCTTTTGCGGTGTGTACTATATAGCGTTATGTATTATCCCTGTCTCTCTGTGTGTGTGTGTGTGTGTGTACGGTACCTGGTCCGGTTGAGCGCGGTGGCGGGGCGCGCGGCGCCGTGCGGCGGGTCGTCGTCGTCGCTGTCCGCGGGGCGCGCGGCCGCGGCCTTCTCGCGCGCCGCCTCGTCCAGGTTGTGGATGCCCACCAGCAGCGAGTAGTCCATTATCTGTGCCCAGGTACATACATACACACATACATAAAGATATAACAAACAAAATACAGGGTAAGTTAGTTTACATCACTGTGAAATCTCAGCTAGTAGGAAAAGGATATCTATATATATAAAATTGAAAAGCGACACACCGCTGATTAAACAAAAAATCTCAGAAACTGCCGAACCGATTAAGATGAAATTTGGCAGGGAGATAGTTTATGCTAAGGAGACGTCCACTAAGAACGGATTTTTGGAAATTCATCCCCTAAGGGGTACAAATAAGGGTTAGAAGACACTTTCATACAAACCAACTTTCTTAGTTTTAGATTTATAAATTTGAATTTTTTTATGTAGGTTTATAGTAATAAACAAAAGTTAACTTTAATATATTTTTTTGGAAAATCATCCCTTAAAGGGTTAATTTACTGAATTGAGCTTAGTAGGCAACTTCGTCATTTTTGAAGTTAAAAACATGAAAATTTACATATTAGCTCCAGACTAGAAACAAAATTTGAAAGTATTATGGTTTTTTGGAAAATCATCCCCTAAAGGGTTAATTAAGAGTGCGAAAGTTAGTATGGACACTTCGTCAGTTTTGAAGTACGAAGGGCGAAAATTTGTATATAAGCTTATAGTTAGACACAAAAAATAACTGTATCATTGTTTTCTCGAAATTCATCCCCTAAAAATAGGGGTTGGTAGTCAACTACATACAAATCAACTTCGCCAATTTTAGAGTTATAAATATGATTTTTTTATGTAAGTTTATAGTAATAAACAAAAGTTAACTTTAACAATTTTTTTCGGAAAATTATCCCTTAAGGGGTTAATTTAGTGAATTTAATTTAGTATGCAACTTCGTCATTTTAAAGTAAGAAGGGTGAAATTTTGTATATAAGCATATAGTTAGACACAAAAAATAACTGTATCACTGTTTTCTCGAAATTCATCCCCTAAAAATAGGGGTAGGAAGCCATTTACGTATAAATCAACATCGTCAGTTTTAGACTTATAAATATGAAAATTTTTATGTAAGTTTATAGTTGTGAACAAAAGTTAATTTTAACACGGTGTTTTGGAAAATCATCCCTTAAAGGGTTAATTTAGAGGATTTCATTTAGTACGCAACTTCGTCATTTTTAAAGTTAAAAACATGAAAATTTATATATTAACTCTAGATTAGAATCAAAATTTGGAAGTACATATTACGTTTTTTTGGAAAGTCATCCCCTAAAGGGTTAAATAGGAATGTGCAAGTTAGTATGGCAACTTTGTTAGTTTTGAAGTAAGAAGGGTGAAATTTTGTATATAAGCTTATAGTTAGACACAAAAAATAACTGTACCACTGATTTCTCAAAATTCATCCCCTAAAAATAGGGGTTGGTAGTCAACTACATACAAATCAACTTCGCCAGTTTTAGAGTTATAAAATATATGATTTTTTATATGTAAGTTTATATTAATAAACAAAAGTTAACTTAGAATTATTTTTTTCGGAAAATCATACCTTAGAGAGTTAATTTAGGGGAATGAACTTAGTAAGCAACTTCGTCATTTTTTAAGTTAAGAATGGACAGGGAGCAGGTGAGGGAGAAGGAGCGGAAGAGGGAGATAGAGAGGGACAGGGAGCGGGAGAGAGAGTGGGAGCGGGACAGAAATCGGGACAGGGCACGGGTGTGGGCGGGAGAGGGACTGGGAGCGATAGAGGAAGAGGGAGAGGGATATGAAGTGGGAAAAGGACCTCGAGCGGGAAAGGGAGAGGGAGAGGGATATGTGGTGGGAGAAGGACCTCGAGCGGGAAAGGGAGAGGGAA
Organism: Thymelicus sylvestris; assembly: GCA_911387775.1. Classification (NCBI taxonomy): domain Eukaryota; kingdom Metazoa; phylum Arthropoda; class Insecta; order Lepidoptera; family Hesperiidae; genus Thymelicus; species Thymelicus sylvestris. The sequence continues at coordinate 112,919 of OU426912.1, read as the reverse complement.
TGGGACAGGAAGAGGGAGAGCGAGGGGAAGTGAGACAGGGAGCGGGAGAGGAAAAGGGACAGGGAGCGGGAGAGCAAGAGGGCAAGGGGAGAGAGGGAGATGGAGAGGGAGAGGGAAAGGGAAAAGAAAAAAAGTTAATGTTGTTTACTATTCCAAACCCGCTCCCGGAGGAATGATCTGTGATTGTATCGTAAGTTTCAGTATGTAAGTTCCTAAATATAAGTACTTCAATATAAATGAACCTGTTTTTAAATTTTCTTTTGTAAGGGATACTAAATAATATGATAAGCTTATTTTCCGCGTGCGAAGCTGCGGGCAACAGCTAGTCATAGTATAAATGGTAAAGTAATGGCTAAGTAGCAAAGTACCTCTCGCTCGCACCCACGACCCGGTGCACGCAGGCAATCCAAGCACTCCTTGCGACTGCTGTTCGCCTAGTACAGCCTAGTATCGTACACACACGTTCATCATGTCGCTTTTTGGCTGTCATATCGTAAACATTTTCCTCTCATATTTTTTCCGAAGAAGTATGACTTCAAAAACTTAGTGTGATTCATCAGGTAGTTGGTCGACCTGTGTCCAACAGTGGACGGTTGTAACGTTACCTTGAAGCTCTCGAGCACGCGGCAGTCGCGCTGCATGGTCTTGATGAGCGCGCTGTAGGTGTCGGCCTCCAGGAAGATGCCCTCGGGGTGGTGCTCCAGGAAGTCCAGGTCCTTGTACGTCGGCGACCGCTTCTGACGCTCCTGCTTGCTCGCCTGCGGGGGACCAGTATTATAGATGACACCAATGTTGTGTCGACCAAAGAAGCCGGGGATTTGTATTATAGATGGTACAAATGTTGAAGCGCTCAGCCCGGCGGCTTGTGTCGTTCTTAAGTGATCGGTCGAGTGAAGCCAGTCGCTTCGGTAGTTGGATAGGTGCCCGCTAGTGGCAAACAATTCTTGAGCGGTTCCGTTCTTCGTAGTGCACGTAAGGCCGTCGGTCCCGGTTTTATCGTAAGTTAACAGTCGTTAAGTCATGTCGGTGGCCCTCGCGCGGTATGAAAAATTCCGACACTTGGGTTGGCCACTAACCCCTTCGCCAATCCGCACTGAAGCAGCGTGGTGAAGTATGCTCTAGGCCTCCTCAAGGAAGAGAACCATGCTCAGTAATAAGCCATTAATGAGTTGAAGCCAAATGTCGCAACTCGCAAGAAACGCCGAGAGGGAGTTTTATAGCCGGGGGTTTTGCTCCGAGCCAACCAATATCCAGTCTCCTGCCTCAAGAATATCATTCCACTACAGCAGTCTTAGGAGTAAAAGTAATTAACTTTTTTGTTTGAAAGCTAACGTGATCGAGATTACTTTGCCGTCCTAACGAAGAGTGCAATAAGTCGAGTTTTTGGGCAAATTGACTTAAGACCATATCCGTAATCAGAAAAATGTGCTCTATATTTTTGCTTTAGACGTCTTTTTTGTATCTTCAGTAGTTACGAATATAGTCTTAAGTCAATTTGCCTAAAAACTCGACTTATTGCACACTTCGTTAGGACGGCAGAACTGTTAGGTGTTGGCTATGTCCGTCTGTGTGGTGTGTGTGGTGTGTGCGACCGACCTTCCTCTTGTACGTGGACCCCTTGAGGTCGTACTTCTGGTGCAGCGTGACGGCGGACGGCAGCAGGTTGTTCATGGCCACGAGCCGCACGTTCTTGCTGTTGCAGCAGTAGCAGTACAGACCGAAGAACTTCGGCAGCAGCGTGCGCGGGTTCTGAAGCACGGCGATACGATACACTTAGAAGTCTTAGAACATACTACAGGATAGTGTAGTCTAAAGCGATCCCTACACGTGATGCACAGATATAGTATAGTCTGAAGTCCCAAGACGACGATGCAGCACGACATGCATTTAAGTATAGTACGATTTAAGTGTTCACTGCACTATTTAGGGTTACATGACAGGCGTGCAAAACAATATTTTTAAGTCAAATTGTGCCATTATTCACTTCAGAAATCCCTACCACAAGTGGATAAGGACAAGGAGAAGCGAAGAACCTAAGGAGGTATTTTCTTCCTACCCACAGTTTACTCATGTCCAAGCATTCATGTCTTCAAAATATTTTTTTTATAGCCTGAAGGGCAGACGAAAAAGCAAACGGGCCATCTGATGGTAAGTGGTTACCGTCGCCTATGGATATGAGCAACACCAGAGGAATCACCAATGTAACGCCGGCCCTGAAGGAGAACTCTTTTTACACCTTTTTTGAAGAACCCCATGTCATAGCGCTCCGGGAATACCTCAGAAGGAAGTTCGTTCCACAGCTTGCAAATGCGTGGCAAAAAAGTTCGTGAGAATCGGACCGTAGAGGTTCTCCACGAGTCCAATCGGTGTGGATGGATCTTATTTAGTAGTAACTATCTAGGAGAGCAGTGGGAGAGCAGTGGCACCGACCTGGTCGAGGTTGAGGTAGTATCCGGGCAGCAGCTTCTGCAGGAACTCGCCCTCCTTGTGCTGCACCGTCTTGATGATGAACTCGTCGTCGTTGGTGAGGTAGAAGATGCTGCCCGACGCGCCCGGGTTGCTCAGCTCGCGCAGGGGGGCGCTGCACATCGACATCTGGCGACACATACGAGTACCAACCCTCCATACAATACTTTGTCCAACTGCTCCCCTTACATGAGACTTTCACGGGGGAACGGGTCGAGTCGAATCTTATCTAATCTTACGTTTTTGTAACCGAGTGAAGAAGTTAGGTTAGAAAATAGGTTCCTTCTCTAAAATAGCCCCTTATACAAAATGACGTCCCTGGCGACGTTATGGGTCCTTAGTCCTGGGTTCGAAACCCAGCGTGGCGGAATTTTGAATGATGAATTGAATTTGTGTTCCCTATCTGGGTGTGTGTTATTGTTTATATGGGCACTTGGTTCGCACCCACGATATTGGGAATCCAAGTGCGGGACGGGGCGTGCCTTTAGAACTGGGTAACTATAAGGTTATTGAACTCCAACTTATTATATAAAAGTCGTTAAGCGAGCGATCGGCTGCGGCCAGCACAGTCGGTGATGTAGGCCACGTTTATATGACTGACTATAAATCCACAATCACATCAATGTAGCATCTGACCTCGTTGCATAGTTGACTTGACTCACTTCATACTATTAACAAATAAACTTCACTCACATACGTATACATTTCGAAGGTTTAAACTGGTATCCATTATGTTTTATACCCCAAAGCATATTATAATTATTTATAATATTATGTCGACCTCTTGATTAAATGCGATAGCTTTTTATCATAATTATGACCAAGTGTCCGATGAGTATACCGGGCGGCGCTTCATTCGGGTATCCGAAGCGAAGCAAGAGCTGGTCACAAGTTATAATAACGATGTACAATAGAAACGGTTTCAGCGCTGACGTAATCATTGTATCCAATTTGTTATAAAACTTAACACAACAACCTGACAATGAGCTGCAGCAACCTTATCTCTAGCGGCTGCCCGCTTCCTGTCGGGGCTGTGTGCTGTGTGACACTGTGTGGGAGTCGTGGGAGACGATGTGCAAAATAACTTATCAACGATAGTTTTGTATACTCTAAGCCACCTAACAATAAGTACAACAATAGTTAGGACCATTGTCATTAGTTTGCGTTTGTTCCTGATAATTTTAAGAACGTCTTAACAGATTTCGATACAATTTTACTAATGTACTCTACCCCCGTTTTCTGGGATAATATGAACCCTAATATTATTAAAGGTCATTGTCCACCTGGTAAGTTTGATGAAAAGCCGTTCAGTAGTTTTTGCGTGAAAGGATGACAAACATTCATACAAACATTTATTTACTACTAGCTTTTGCCCGCAGCTTCGCCCGCGGTAGAGATCGATTTTTTACAAATCCTACTTACTTTTACTTAGTTACATTCAGTTGCCCATGACTTAAGTGATTTACATGTATCATTAATTGATAACGTGATTCAGAACTTGCAAATGAATTTTACTAACGCCATCTATTAACAACATTCGGAACTAAATATCCAGCAACTGACAAAATATCGATCTTCCCATGGAGATGTTTTACCGCGGTAAAAAGTAGCCTACGTTACTCTCCACCCTCCTCACTATCTCCACACACAAAAACCATACCATATAACAGCTTCGTTGCTACGTGAAAGACGGACAAACAAACAAACACACTTTCACATTTATAATATTAGTATGGATAGTATGGATTAACCCGACTAGACTGCGCGACGCAAAGGAGGGTAATGTGTTTTTACATTAATGTACTATTATATTGTCTTCTGTGGTGTAGATAAATTAATTAAGCTCAGTTTTTGTTTCTCTCTGTCTACTCTCCTGAACTAGCAGCCTGATTTGAAAAACCGGGCAAGTGCGTGTCGGGCCACGCATGCCAAATTACAGCTTTCTAGCACTAAGGATCTCGGCGCTTTGCTTCGGACAAACGGACGTGCAGACGGACAGACGGACGGACGGACAGACGGACGGACGGACGGACGGACGGACGGACGGACGGACGGACGGACATGACGAAATTATAAGGGTTCCGATTTTAGTTTGGAACCCTAAAATGTTGTATATGATGGCCACATTCATGAGCATGAGAAAGGCTATAGCTGTAAGGAAAAATGAAGTTCCTTCAGGGATTTGTGGTATCAGGGTATTTGAATATTTTAACAATTGTTATTTACTGTGCTAACATCCGACGCGTCCCAGCAGACCAGCTCGCTTGGCATTCGTTCAACAACAACACATATCACATCCGAAACATTTATCAAACATTATGTAATTACCGTAAACGGCGAGATATCTTAAATCTTAATATTAATATAATCAACGAATCCAGCCCGAATACATTAATCCAAGATAAGACATAATCTTATTCATTTCGACATTCAGACATCTTAGCGTAACATGCATATCGATTCGATAAGGAAGTGACCGTTGACCGAGATGCAACCTTAAAGATCCATTCTAATATGCACTACTGAATATGTAACTGGCCTCTCAGAGTAACGAAACGTCGAATAAGTTTGTCCACAAGAGAAGTAGACAACGTTTTGGCAATTCCTTTTGAAGTGAAAACTTCTTTAGTACGGGGGTGACTTGAAATTTTATGAAACGAAACTGTCCAGTGGAGACTAGAAATGAGTGGAGACTGACTTGAGTTGAGTTGAGTTGGAGTGGAGTGGAGTAGTAAAACCTACAATTATCATCTTCCCGAAATTTTACATTCGTCTCATTATCTTGAAAACAAAATTTTTGAAGGTTTCACTTCTAACACCTGTGAATTGCACACATTTTAATTTTAAATGAAAATAGCCGGCGATGGAGCTGACGATGCACCTGACAGTAAGTGGCCATCGTCGACCAAGAGCGGGGAAAGAGCTGGCTGCCAAGCTGCAGCCGGGACACGACGAGTCGTTTGGCCTGACTCGAGCACGAGGGTGGTAGCTAGCAGGTGGTCCCCACGGAGATACGATAATAATGGCCAGTAATGGTATAAATGAACTATCATCTAGTAATTGTATAAAAATCAATATTACCAATAGAATCCCTCCAAGGGGCCCGAATGTGTGATGAGTGGACCGGGTACAGTCGCCTCTTACGACACCCATCCGGTGTGGTATGGGGTTAGTATTGTAAGCCGCCCCAACACGACAAACTGGAGCAATTGGAGCAGGAACACATAATTGAACTCTAAGAACGAATCTTTAACCCCGACTCAAAGAGGGGGGTGTGTGTGTGTGTGTGTGTGTGTGTGTGTGTGTGTGTGTGTGTGTGTGTAACTGACCAGGAAGTCGTCGGGCTGGATGCCGAACAGGTCGCGGAAGTAGCGGAAGGCGATGGGCGCGTACGTCTTGAACTTGAACTCGGAGTAGTGGTGCGCGGGCGTGTGGTTGGAGCCCTCGTGCGGGAAGTTGGTCGTCTCCACCGTCATGAAGTCCTGCATCAGCAGGTCGCGCTCCGGCTTCGACGCGAGCCCGCCGACCGCGTGCTGGATGCCTGCACACATCATACATCACGCCTCATGCAATGGTCAACTCTCAATCTACAATAATTTTATACGATAAACAATTTATAAGATAGTTCGTACAAGGGCACGTACTATATTTTTTTAACTTTTATTTTCACTTTTAGAGCACTCTTTTTGACCACCTTGTAGCCTAGTTGGAAAGCGAGGGGTCCCGGGTTCGATTCACAGTCGGGGCAGATATTTATGTGACACATAAATATTTGTATTCGGGTCATGGGTGTTGTTGTGATGTCTAATTTATGTTGTCCATTCCACCCGCGACACAGGCAAACCCACTGTGGGGGTATGAGTGTGTAAGCGTTTCCTCTTTGGTTCTCTTAAAATGAATCACTAAATTTTTACTATTTATATTGTAAAAAATGTCATTAGGCCATTTAGGTTGGCAGTTTAGGCTCATGGACTAAAATGTTTTGAAAATTTTAGTAGGATTCTCTGTGGGGCGCGTGCCATGGACAAAGCACCGACCGAGATATTCAACGTCATCATTAATTTTTTTGTCTCGCTGGGAATAGATCCCTTGACCGGGTTCGTTATTACGATATATTTAACCCACCATCCGCACTGAAGCAGCGTGGTGGATGCTCTAGGCCTCTTCGAGCCATTAATGGGTTAAAGCCAATTATATTAAAAGTAACATCGTAACATGAAAACACCGAACTCAAGAATGCGCGAACATAATTCCTCAGCGTTCTAATTGGATTTAACGTAACTATACAATATAATAGTATTCTGTATCCACATAACATGCTTTCCATTCCACAGCCCATTGACCCGTAAAACAAGTGAATAGTTTAGAAAACTAAACACACGGTTTTATTGTGTCAAAGTAGATACTAAAGAAATACATTGGGACTGTGCTGTTCAACATTATACAGTTATCTCGTCTGTTGTGCTCACTAGTCATTACAAAACCGTTATGTTTTTAGAGTCCAGAGAGTCCTACCAACATAACGAATAAACCTACACTATCTTTTTATCTTTGCTTGTAATTTAATAACTACAAATAAAAATTGAAAAGATTTATTTTCACCAAAAATATAAACAACTGAAAACCATCTCGATCACGTCAGACAAAATACCACATTAAAATCGGTCCATTCGTTCAGGAGTTCCGGCCATAAACAGAAAGTGTTGTTGAACTGAAACTTGTGATAGCTCTCTTTTTGCGTCAGGGGTTGTCAATAATCATAGAAAGCACAAATGCAGTCACGACAGGACTCACGACAGCCAATCCAATTTATGACGGACAGTCATTCGAAGTCAATTTGGCTTTTCATTTGGCACTGTTCCGCAATTCCTCAACTTTTTCTGGCATTCGCTTTCATCCAAGATCTAGGATAAGTTTTTATGGCCCCAATAAACTAGGGCAGTCTATCGACATTCATACATAACTAATTGTATCGCAAACTTCTTTGGCACAGTCGATGTCCTTGGGACTCTTGCTGACTTGATAGAACACAATGCCTAGTTCAGATTTCCAAAAGTGTCATATCTTGCAGTGAACCTATAATTATGTTCCCTAATTCTTTAATTATAATAAAGTTAATTTATTCTTACTTTCCAGGTTCATTCCCTCAAATGGAACCTTAAAAACCGGCTAAATGTGAGTCGGGTTCCGTACAAACATATTGAACCGAACATTGATCTTATATAAACTGAATTAACAAACTAACAAAGCAACTTAAATAAAAGCTTCTAAAATATATTGTGTCCGTTTTGTTTGTGACCTGCCGAGTGCCGAGCTGCCCCGGTGCCTAGCACTTCACAAATGTAAAATGAGGCCAAGTTCAAATTACATGACTTTACTAATAACTTGTTTTTAAGCCTAGAGTATCAAGGCTTAAAAACAAGTTATTACAACATATTTAATATCTGATCATTTTGAAATAAAAATACTTAAAAAAAAGGTTTATGCTAGCTTTCATCCGCGGCTTCGCCTGCTGCTTCTCTCCTCCTGAGGGGACTTAGAGTGGAGTGGAGTGTCCACCAGGCTGCAGCGCTGGTCCTGTGCGGATCGGTGGATTAGTGGCCAACTCACAAGTCGATAGTTTTCGGCTGTTATTTAAAGACAATTACCAGGAACTACATGTTCTTCGAAGTACGGAAGCGTCCCAATTAATTTTTAGTAAAACCCGCTATAGCTTAATCCATTCGATCATTAAGGATCCTCGAAATGGGGCCATGAACGCTTTGAGCATGAAAGTTTTGAACTAGGTCACTCACAAGTCACAACCAATCGCTCTTTAAGTTTATCATGGCGCACACATTTTAACTGTTAGGTCTAAAACCCATGGCAAGGGCGAGATCGTCGACATATCAATAGGAAATTCAAAACTAATTGTAAGTATAAGACTCACTTATAATATAAACTCGACTGGGTCAAACTGTTCCCAAACCCAAACCAATACCGATTGATCCCTGACTTCCTGATCTCAATAGAGGGACATTTTTGGATTGATTTTTGTAAGGTTCACCTTCACCACAGAACAATGCAATGAGCAATCAAAATTATATTTTTAAACGGTTTTATTTAGCTTGCTCTATTGGAGCAAATCTTGCAGCCTAATTAGACCCGCTTCCACTTATCCTAAGGAGTTGAAATTGTACATATTACTTTAGTTCTGATGATAACGCGTTTTTCTGATAAGCATGACCTGATACTATACCCAGGGTTGGCTCCAGCCGACGGAACTCCTTCATGGTTAACAGCACAATCCCAATTCTTTACTTTAGTATCTACAATATCTACATTGACACCATAAAACCGCGTATCTAGTTTTAAACTTTTAACATGTTTTGTAAGTCATATAAAACTAACCAACGATCATGTTTCCGAACCGCCAGGTGTGTGGTGTGCGGTGTGCGGTGTGCGGTGGTAGCGCACCACGTACTGTTAACATTTCAGCGTTAGTTATTGGTTTTCTATTTTTAAGTACCTGTGAGTGTGCTGTCGATATCGACTAGATAAGGGCGAGGACTCACGGAAGCTTTTTTACAGACTTTTTATTTTTAACCCCCGACGCGAAAAGGAGCGTGTTATAAGTTTAACGTGTCTGTGTATGTGTGTCTGCCTTTAGGAACTGCGATGCCTCTGGCACGAATGGACCGATTATGATGCGGTTTTTTTGTTTAAAAGCTGACGTAATCGAGATGGTTCTTAGTTACAAGATCTGTTCAGGCCTTTCAAGGTCATCAGCTGTTATTTGGTGAAATTAAAATTGTCAATTGATTAATAAATTTACAGTTATGGATCTGGGTGGATGATTTTTCATGGTTCCCGCACACACACCCCACATGGTTTCCGCGTGATATTCGCTCATGAAAACAGAAAACAGTTACAAAAACCCCAAAAATATATTTAAAATACAGGTAGGTAATATTACCTTTGTACTTTAAAAATTTCTATAATTATTCATTACTAGTCTAGCTGTGTTTCACACCTCTGCACTCTTCATAGTTCATGCAGTAATGTCCTGTCTACGGCACGGCAAGGTTGTGTGGCAATGGCTACCACCGATAACATCTCGACAACGTTGAATGTATAATCAATTACAGATTAAAACAAAAACTGTTTTATTTACAAAACAGCCACTGAAAGCCAAGCTTGGCAGGCGATACTTGGCAGGGTAACCGTCCCAATCATTCCAGGGTAACACGATCGACAAAAATCTAACTTGTCTTGTCTTGGAAATGGATTATCTTGTTATCAAGTTTCATCTTAATCTGTAATCTTTAGCGCATGCTAAAAAGACAAACACCCAATCACCTTCAAAAACTCACATAGTATTTAATAGGATATTCACATAAAAATGAGTGCTGCAAGCATCAATGGAGCTCTCATACTGAGGGACCTACGCCGAGATTACTCACTAAAGTAATGGTCGATCAACTAACAATTTCGGAACCTTACGTGGTCTCTCATGCACTTGGCCGGTTTTTACTAAAATGTCATCCTGTTCTCGGTGTGATAACAACGGTATTTTAAGTAAGGGCAGCAGGAGAATCCCGAGCGATAACGCTTGAATCACGAAACAGCCATGTTAATACTGCAACATTCAGCACTCAGCATTCAGCAGTGGGCAGGAAAACGCGGCGTGTGTTTTTGCAGTAAGGTCACGGCCAGTTGTGCGCTCGCGTTCGCTTCCTACAAGCGGTGCATTATTAACAAACCTCCGAGTGAATTATTCAAGTACGAGCTCTCGTACTCATAGCCCTATAGCAGTATACTCATAGCAGTCGTTTGAATCCTGCGGCGTTTATATTATTTCCAAGTTGCGTGCACTTGATTTATCTAAAGAAAAGGGTGTAAGTTTTAGTGTTGAAGCGCTCATAGCTCGGCGGCGTGTGTCGTTTGACAAAGTGGGTAGTTATGGGTGAACGCTACTAGCAAAAAATTCTTGAGCGTTTTCGTGCTTCGCAGGGCACGTAAAATTGTCGGTTCCGGTTGTTATCGTAGCATAACAGTCGTTAAAGCCACGTCGGAGGCCTTCGGGCGGCATGAAACCTTCCGACCCTCAGGTTGGCCACTGACCCTTTCACTAGGTCTCTTCAAGAAGAGTCGTTCTGAGTAGTGGGCTATTAATGGGTTGAAGCCAAAGAGTTTGCCAATTGACGAGGCTATGACAGATATTGCATCAATACAGCATTTTACATAAATACAGCATTCATTATTTTTATGGCAATAATGAAATTATTTTATTGAACAAGGAAAACCAAGATCCACTTGGTAGTAGCAGTAGTAGCGTGACAAAAACTGAACCGGTCGGAATTGAACCTTGGACGGCGGCGATAGGGTGACCCTCGTTTGCGCTTTTTGTTGCACCACATATTTACCGAAACGTGGGTTTATTTTATTTTCCAGTTTTTAAGTGAATACGGTACAGACTACAGAGGTCGAGGAGCGAGGAGGTGACATTGACGGAAACTTTGGACGGGTTTAAAGAAAGTATAACAAGCCACTAAAGGCCATGCGCAACTCATTAACTGATTATGTTAACATAGCCGTGACAGTTTTCCTTTTAAATTCATCATACTTATGCTACTGCCGTGCATTCTTTCACACATCCAACCCTCCCAGCACAACGGTGGGCAACATGAAAATGTAACCCACACACAGGGTAAGCTAAATAATAAGTAACAGTGTTACTTCATCTCTTAGTGTTACTTTACTCTGTCTTATATTTCACACCTTTAGCTTATCTGGAACAGATTGTTGTAGGACAGTAAATCTTGATAAAATTTAATTTGATCTTCACCATTCTTTTGGGCATAAAAAAACTAAAAAATTCAAGTACTCATAATTCAAGATTGCTAATTTAACTACTGAATAGTTGACGAACCACAAGCGCTCACAGCCCGGCGGCCCCGGTGACATGTCGGCAGCGTGTGGTGGACTGGTGGGTGCTCCAGCCCCAGGCCTCCAAGCGGCTCGTGCTCAATAGAGGGCCAAATTCGTTATCATCAACTATCATATCAATATTTGTTTTATTTTACTTTTAACATTCTAATAATTTAATTTATTTATTGACTTTTCAATGCTTATTGTGACTGTTGATATATTAGAATGATAGAAATAAAGTACACTGGCCATTTTGTAAATTTTTCAACATTATGTATTTTGGCAAGTAAATAAAAATTGTCCATAACAAATGACAGAGTTAACTGCGGGTGACCTTTGCCCTCCAGTCAACGGACCGTTAAACAATCAGCCGGTTCGCAGATACAATCAGCATTTTAATTAATTATATAATTACGTTACCAGTCGCTTCATTGTTGAGGCTCGCGGATAATTACATTGGCTAAAAATTTTGTGACGTCACAAGGATGAATGGTAATTGGTTTTTCAGAAACGAAGGGTTATGGAGATATGGCAGCAGCTCGCACGAATGTCAGTCTAAGTCTTCCAAGTATATTCCGTTTTTTTACTATTAGTCCTATTTAGTACATTACATAGTACACTGTCTTTTTATCTTTATTTCTAATTTCAATATAAGACAGACAAAATGTTAATAATTTCAAGATGGATTGAAGATTGAATGCCAAAACTTTCTGTTTCCTTTTTAAATTAATTTAAATTGACTTTCCATTCAAAGTAGTGCTCAGTTCGTTTACCAAAAAAGTTTCATTTATTAAGGCGATATTATCCCAAGAAATGGTATTTTTGAAGGTGTTTTGTTCATAAATGGTACATAATACAATTCTAAAAAAAATATATGTTATTTTACAGTCTTTGTTCTTTCGTTCCCTCATACTTGATACACGATAGCAATTATTTCATTGGATAGAAATAAATCACAAAGTGGGGTCTAATCTGGCATAAAAATGGCGTTTTATTCGCGTTTTAATCGCTTCCAGATAATAAAAAATATACCACAGTATAGGTCCTATAGATACCAATATTTCTTTCTGATCATAATTTGAAATTTTGAAAAACTTCCCTTTCAATTTCTATTTTTTCCCTTTCCACGAGCAACGAAACGCCCGACGCGTTAATTTACTCAATTTTACTCTCGCGCCAGTCGCCTTCGAGGTAGGACCTGTGCTAATCGGCATCGCAGCCGCACGTTGTCGAATTTCCGACACTAATTTTAATTTCGAATTTGGCGCGCGCGCCTTCTGAACTTATATTACATACGTATTAGGTACTGTCCAAAGTATCCACACTGCTGTAATTTGAAATAATAAAAATTTTTCGTTTTTATACTTTAGTTACTATTATAGTATTTGGGTATTGGTATAAGTCAAGTGCTAATTACACAATTATTATCTAATACTATCCCAAGCCGGATGGGTGTCGTAAAAGGCGACTAAATCCGGCCCGCTGGTGGTAGGGCCCCTCGAGGGATTATATTGGTAATATTGATTTTAAATTTAATACCATTATTACTATTATTATTTCTCCATGGGGTTCGCATGGATAGCTACCACCCTTGAGCATGTGTCAGTCGCCAAACGACTCGTCGTGACGGCTGGGAGCTTGAGAGACAGTTTTCTTTTTTGAAGTTATACCTTATTTAGGCGCGTTATGAAATAAATGGAAAATTGTTTTGAAAAAATGATTATTGAAGTGAAAACTTCTTGAAGTCAAAAGTCAAAAAAGTCGAAAGTCAAAAATGTCAAAAAAGTCAAAAAAGTCAAAAGTCGAAATTCAAAAAAGTCAAAAAAGTCAAAAGTCAAAAGTCAAAAAAGTCAAAAAAGTCAAGTCAAAAAAGTCAAAGTCAAAAAAGTCAAATGTCAAAAAAGTCAAAATTCAAAAAAGTCAAAAGTCAAAAGTCAAAAGTCAAAAAAGTCAAAAGTCTAAAGTCAAAAAAGTCAAAAGTCAAAAAAGTCAAAAAAGTCAAAATTCAAAAAAGTCAAAAGTCAAAAGTCAAAAAAGTCATAAAAGTCAAGTCAAAAAAGTCAAAAAAGTCAAAGTCAAAAAAGTCAAAAAAGTCAAAATTCAAAAAAGTCAAAAGTCAAAAGTCAAAAAAGTCAAAAGTCAAAAAAGTCAAAGTCAAAAAAGTCAAAAGTCAAAAAAGTCAAAAAAGTCAAAATTCAAAAAAGTCAAAAGTCAAAAGTCAAAAGTCAAGTCTAAAGTCAAAAAAGTAAAAAGTCAAAAAAGTCAAAATTCAAACAAGTCAAAAGTCAAAATTCAAAAAAGTCAAAAGTCAAAAGTCAAAAGTCAAAAAAGTCAAAAGTCTAAAGTCAAAAAAGTCAAAAGTCAAAATTCAAAAAAGTCAAAAGTCAAAAGTCAAAAAAGTCATAAAAGTCAAGTCAAAAAAGTCAAAGTCAAAAAAGTCAAAAAAGTCAAAAAAGTCAAAATTCAAAAAAGTCTAAAGTCAAAAGTCAAAAAAGTCAAAAGTCAAAAAAGTCAAAGTCAAAAAAGTCAAAAGTCAAAAAAGTCAAAATTCAAAAAAGTCAAAAGTCAAAAGTCAAAAGTCAAAAGTCTAAAGTCAAAAAAGTAAAAAAAGTCAAAAAAGTCAAAAAAGTCAAAAGTCAAAAAGGTCAAAATTCAAAAAAGTCTAAAGTCAAAAGTCAAAAGTCAAAAAAGTCAAAAAAGTCAAAAGTCAAAAAAGTCAAAAGTCAAAAAAGTCAAAAAAGCCAAAAAAGTCAAAGTCAAAATTCAAAAAAGTCAAAAAAGTCAAAAGTCAAAAGTCAAAAAAGTAAAAAAAGTCAAGTCAAAAAAGTCAAAAGTCAAAAAAGTCAAAAAAGTCAATAAAGTGAAAAAAGTAAGAAAAGTCAAAGTCAAAAAAGTCAAAAAAGTCAAAAGTCAACAGTCAAGTCAAAAACGTCAAAAAAAGTCAAAAAAGTCTAAAGTCTAAAGTCAAAAAAGGCAAAAAAGTCAAAAGTCAAAATTTGTGGAGTGGAGTGGAGTGGAGTGGAATAGTAAAACCTACAATTATCATCTTCCCGAAATTTTACATTCGTCTCATTATCTTGAAAACAAAATTTTTGAAGGTTTCACTTCTAAGTTCTAAAATGTGTGAATGGCACACATTTTAATTTTTTTGTTTTTATTATTTTTTACGTATCTTTAGGTATTTTATTTTAAATTATTCTTATACTTTTTATCATTCTCAACATACTTGTAAAATATCTTATCCAAAGGGTTTGAAGATTTTTGTACGGAACCTGGCATACCTACAAGTCCGCCATTTTGAAAAAAAAGCTCGTTTCGATTTTGAAGTTTTTGTTAGTATTTAGATGATATTAGTCAATTTTGTATGTAAGTACCTACTTATTTGTAGGTGAACCGATTTTGATGATTCTTTTTTTGATAGAAAGCTGGTGCGTATCATGTGGTTCCACATAAATTTGAGGGAGATTTGACAAGTAGTTTTCGAGTTATTTTGAAGTTGGTTATTTTTTGTTAGTATTTAGATGATATTAGTCAATTTTGTATGTAAGTACCTACTTATTTGTTATCCACTCACCTTTAGTCTCCACTGGACAGTTTCGTTTCATAAAATTTCAAGTCAGTCTGCACTCACCTCTAGTCTCCACTCGACAGTTTCGTTTCATAAAATTTCAAGTCAGTCTCCACTCACCTCTAGTCTCCACTGGACAGTTTCGTTTCATAAAATTTCAAGTCAGTCTCCACTCACCTCTAGTCTCCACTGGACAGTTTCGTTTCATAAAATTTCAAGTCAGTCTCCACTCACCTCTAGTCTCCACTGGACAGTTTCGTATCATAAAATTTCAAGTCAGTCTCCACTCACCTCTAGTCTCCACTGGACAGTTTCGTTTCATAAAATTTCAAGTCAGTCTGCACTCACCTCTAGTCTCCACTGGACAGTTTCGTTTCATAAAATTTCAAGTCAGTCTCCACTCACCTCTAGTCTCCACTGGACAGTTTCGTTTCATAAAATTTCAAGTCAGTCTCCACTCACCTCTAGTCTCCACTGGACAGTTTCGTTTCATAAAATTTCAAGTCAGTCTCCACTCACCTCTAGTCTCCACTGGACAGTTTCGTATCATAAAATTTCAAGTCAGTCTCCACTCACCTCTAGTCTCCACTGGACAGTTTCGTATCATAAAATTTCAAGTCAGTCTCCACTCACCTCTAGTCTCCACTGGCCAGTTTCGTATCATAAAATTTCAAGTCAGTCTCCACTCACCTCTAGTCTCCACTGGACAGTTTCGTATCATAAAATTTCAAGTCAGTCTCCACTCACCTCTAGTCTCCACTGGACAGTTTCGTATCATAAAATTTCAAGTCAGTCTCCACTCACCTCTAGTCTCCATTGGACAGTTTCGTATCATAAAATTTCAAGTCAGTCTCCACTCACCTCTAGTCTCCACTGGATAAGCTAAAATTATCATTACTCTTATTTTATTACACCTAAAATTCCAATGAATAAATCAAAATAAAGTATACTTACACCCCAACTCAGAGCAGTTACTAATAATAATAATAATAATAATAATAATAATAAAACCCTTCCACACTCATACCCCCGCAGTAGGTTACAAGTATTTACCTGTGTCGCGGGTGGCATGTACTACACATATAACACATCACAATAACAGCCATGACACGAGTACAAATATTTATCTGTCACATAAATATTTGCCCCGGCCGGAAATCGAACCCGAAACCCCTCGCTTCGCAGTTCGCAGGCAGGTCCACTACCAACTAGGCTATGTAGGATCTACAGCTACGCACGGGGTCATTAACCTCACAGCCGCGCGCGGCCGGCTCACGGCGTGGCGGTCGAGTTTACACTCAGGGGAGCGGGGTAAAGGGCAGTGAACAAAATGCCTACAACGGTCGAATACGCTCGCCTTAATCTGAATTTTACCAAGAAAAAAATAACCGACTTCAATATAACTCAAAAACTACTCGTCAGATCTCGCTCTTTAAGTGAGACCACATGAAAAGCACCAGCTTTCGATTAAAAAATAATCATCAAAATCGGTTCACCCAGTCGAAAGTTCTGAGTTAACAAACATAAAAGAAAACAGTCGAATTTAGAACCTCCTCCTTTTTTTGAAGTCGATTAAAAATGGTCAAAGGAAAACTCGGGGCCGATTTTGATGAAAATTAAAACTTCATTATTAATATTCCTGGCTAGGAGTGCCCCGTGTGTTGTCACCCCGTTGTCACCACGGTCTACCCGTGTGCTAAATCCCATTAAAATCTGTTCAGTAGTTTTTGCTTGAAAGAATAACAAACACATTTATTAGTAGGACTATACTGCTACACACAAGTACAACACGCGTGGGTACAATTAATTAGTTATTAGTATGATACAAAACATACACACATGTAGATAAGTATGATTACATGATTAGCGCGACGCGACGCGGTCAGATAAACCCCGCGCGTGCCAATTAATATCGAAACACGGGCAGCTTTACATTGTGTACATAATACATTGGCACTAGTGATGTCCTCAACTACCAGGTGCTGTAATATCTTAATATTAATACGGTTTAGGCGCAAAATGTCCGATTCGCATAATGTCCGATCGCCCTATTCGCAGAATACGTGTACCTACGAAAGGTACACCTTTTAGGACAATTACGCGAACGGGCGATGAAATTTGCCACAGTTAAAAGTTTACAAAGAGAAGGAGTACAGAAAGCTAATATTTTTGAACGGTTTTATATTTAGCTCTCCCCGCGGGTTAAATCTTGCAACCCTACTAGACCTACTTCTTGAAAAATTACATATTGCTTTAGTTCTGGTCACAATGAATTTTGTGATAAGCACGACACTTAACCTGATACTACACACAGGTACCTATCGTATCGTATCACTAAAACGACATTAATACAACACTACAATAACAGTTCAGGTCGCTAACGCCCCCATACTGCAATACTCCCCATCACTAGTCAACTTGCCCGGTGAATCATAAGTGTTGTCCGCTATGACGTCATCGATGACGGAGTGACATGTAAAATGGTTCCACGGATCAACTGTAACACTGACCGAGTTAACTGAACATGGCCGCGGCGATCACTTCGCACGAACAGTAGAGTCTCCCAACTTGTTGGTGAAAGACCCCACTTACCATCGAGAGATCCTACTGTTTGTGGTGTGATAACAATACTACTTAAAAATCTTATTACACGGTTTTATAGTATCACTGTAGATATGTACTAAAGAAAAAAAATTGACACTGCTAAGTTAAGGAGTTCGTTCGCCTGGAGTCAAAGGTCATGCTTAAATGCATTATCATCTGAACAAAAGCAGTATGTTAAACAACTCGGCAGAACAGGTGGAAGTAGGTCTAATGAGGCTTGCAACATTTGACCCAAACAAATAAACAAACTGGCCGCTAAATTATAAAACCGTTTAAAAAGTGCGCGTATTAGTGTACTCGTACATGTGTACACTTGTACAGTGTACACACACAGACACACATGAAGTTCGAAGTAAATTGCGCCATAATTAGTTTGGTTCTCCCAGCGCGAGCGGCCGCGGGGTCCTACTGTCTACAGTCCTACACCCGCTAATAATATATATGTGACAGTTTGTGCGGATGTTTGAGACTCTTTCACGTAGACACTTAGTAAATAATGTTCATGACATTAGCACACGGGCAGGAGCAGGACGGATGATCTGGAATAACATAGGGCACTTATTAACCCGTAATACGCAGGCAAAGCCGCGGCCAGATTGCTATATAGTTTATACATTACAATTACAATGATTAGACATTGGACATTGACACGGGGAATTATAGAGAGGGCTATGTCATGTTCATGTGTGTCTGACTGTGAGCGTTTATAATTTATATAATTACTGTTAATTTTTGCACCCGTGTGTTGTAGCACTTGTGGCCGTGAGAATGGCATGTGATGACAATCACAAATATTTAATGCGTAATCGTTTAGCTGCCACCATTTGATCTGCGCCTGACGTTTGTCCAATCCAATACCTCAACATACATTATGATTCTCAGTGTTGTGGCCCGTGGGTGCTAGTTGCTAGTCGCTACGGACAATACTAAAACACACATGCAGACCGAAAACAGAAATTCATTCATCATTCAAATGTCCGCCTCGCTCGGAATCGAACCCAGGATCCGGCATGGTAACCATTGCACACAATACGTTTAGTGTTTACGTCGACAATAAAGGTACATCATGAATGCTGTGTTTAGTGTGTATATACCTTTATCTTGCGTTCAACAAGTACCTAACTTAATACTAATGATATTTCATACGAATGTGAACGCGCTAAAATAATAAAATTGATCGTGGAATGCACTTTAATCGGCATCCTGATAATGACGCACTGGGTAATGCAAGTTTACCAAGAAGCCAAGGACATCTAAATGAAAATGTCATGTTTTGAACTAGGTCACTCACAAGTCACAACCAATCGCTCTTTAAGTTTATCATGGCGCACACATTTTAACTGTTAGGTCTAAAACCCATGGCAAGGGCGAGATCGTCGACATATCAATAGGAAATTCAAAACTAATTGTAAGTATAAGACTCACTTATAATATAAACTCGACTGGGTCAAACTGTTCCCAAACCCAAACCAATACCGATTGATCCCTGACTTCCTGATCTCAATAGAGGGACATTTTTGGATTGATTTTTGTAAGGTTCACCTTCACCACAGAACAATGCAATGAGCAATCAAAATTATATTTTTAAACGGTTTTATTTAGCTTGCTCTATTGGAGCAAATCTTGCAGCCTAATTAGACCCGCTTCCACTTATCCTAAGGAGTTGAAATTGTACATATTACTTTAGTTCTGATGATAACGCGTTTTTCTGATAAGCATGACCTGATACTATACCCAGGGTTGGCTCCAGCCGACGGAACTCCTTCATGGTTAACAGCACAATCCCAATTCTTTACTTTAGTATCTACAATATCTACATTGACACCATAAAACCGCGTATCTAGTTTTAAACTTTTAACATGTTTTGTAAGTCATATAAAACTAACCAACGATCATGTTTCCGAACCGCCAGGTGTGTGGTGTGCGGTGTGCGGTGTGCGGTGGTAGCGCACCACGTACTGTTAACATTTCAGCGTTAGTTATTGGTTTTCTATTTTTAAGTACCTGTGAGTGTGCTGTCGATATCGACTAGATAAGGGCGAGGACTCACGGAAGCTTTTTTACAGACTTTTTATTTTTAACCCCCGACGCGAAAAGGAGCGTGTTATAAGTTTAACGTGTCTGTGTATGTGTGTCTGCCTTTAGGAACTGCGATGCCTCTGGCACGAATGGACCGATTATGATGCGGTTTTTTTGTTTAAAAGCTGACGTAATCGAGATGGTTCTTAGTTACAAGATCTGTTCAGGCCTTTCAAGGTCATCAGCTGTTATTTGGTGAAATTAAAATTGTCAATTGATTAATAAATTTACAGTTATGGATCTGGGTGGATGATTTTTCATGGTTCCCGCACACACACCCCACATGGTTTCCGCGTGATATTCGCTCATGAAAACAGAAAACAGTTACAAAAACCCCAAAAATATATTTAAAATACAGGTAGGTAATATTACCTTTGTACTTTAAAAATTTCTATAATTATTCATTACTAGTCTAGCTGTGTTTCACACCTCTGCACTCTTCATAGTTCATGCAGTAATGTCCTGTCTACGGCACGGCAAGGTTGTGTGGCAATGGCTACCACCGATAACATCTCGACAACGTTGAATGTATAATCAATTACAGATTAAAACAAAAACTGTTTTATTTACAAAACAGCCACTGAAAGCCAAGCTTGGCAGGCGATACTTGGCAGGGTAACCGTCCCAATCATTCCAGGGTAACACGATCGACAAAAATCTAACTTGTCTTGTCTTGGAAATGGATTATCTTGTTATCAAGTTTCATCTTAATCTGTAATCTTTAGCGCATGCTAAAAAGACAAACACCCAATCACCTTCAAAAACTCACATAGTATTTAATAGGATATTCACATAAAAATGAGTGCTGCAAGCATCAATGGAGCTCTCATACTGAGGGACCTACGCCGAGATTACTCACTAAAGTAATGGTCGATCAACTAACAATTTCGGAACCTTACGTGGTCTCTCATGCACTTGGCCGGTTTTTACTAAAATGTCATCCTGTTCTCGGTGTGATAACAACGGTATTTTAAGTAAGGGCAGCAGGAGAATCCCGAGCGATAACGCTTGAATCACGAAACAGCCATGTTAATACTGCAACATTCAGCACTCAGCATTCAGCAGTGGGCAGGAAAACGCGGCGTGTGTTTTTGCAGTAAGGTCACGGCCAGTTGTGCGCTCGCGTTCGCTTCCTACAAGCGGTGCATTATTAACAAACCTCCGAGTGAATTATTCAAGTACGAGCTCTCGTACTCATAGCCCTATAGCAGTATACTCATAGCAGTCGTTTGAATCCTGCGGCGTTTATATTATTTCCAAGTTGCGTGCACTTGATTTATCTAAAGAAAAGGGTGTAAGTTTTAGTGTTGAAGCGCTCATAGCTCGGCGGCGTGTGTCGTTTGACAAAGTGGGTAGTTATGGGTGAACGCTACTAGCAAAAAATTCTTGAGCGTTTTCGTGCTTCGCAGGGCACGTAAAATTGTCGGTTCCGGTTGTTATCGTAGCATAACAGTCGTTAAAGCCACGTCGGAGGCCTTCGGGCGGCATGAAACCTTCCGACCCTCAGGTTGGCCACTGACCCTTTCACTAGGTCTCTTCAAGAAGAGTCGTTCTGAGTAGTGGGCTATTAATGGGTTGAAGCCAAAGAGTTTGCCAATTGACGAGGCTATGACAGATATTGCATCAATACAGCATTTTACATAAATACAGCATTCATTATTTTTATGGCAATAATGAAATTATTTTATTGAACAAGGAAAACCAAGATCCACTTGGTAGTAGCAGTAGTAGCGTGACAAAAACTGAACCGGTCGGAATTGAACCTTGGACGGCGGCGATAGGGTGACCCTCGTTTGCGCTTTTTGTTGCACCACATATTTACCGAAACGTGGGTTTATTTTATTTTCCAGTTTTTAAGTGAATACGGTACAGACTACAGAGGTCGAGGAGCGAGGAGGTGACATTGACGGAAACTTTGGACGGGTTTAAAGAAAGTATAACAAGCCACTAAAGGCCATGCGCAACTCATTAACTGATTATGTTAACATAGCCGTGACAGTTTTCCTTTTAAATTCATCATACTTATGCTACTGCCGTGCATTCTTTCACACATCCAACCCTCCCAGCACAACGGTGGGCAACATGAAAATGTAACCCACACACAGGGTAAGCTAAATAATAAGTAACAGTGTTACTTCATCTCTTAGTGTTACTTTACTCTGTCTTATATTTCACACCTTTAGCTTATCTGGAACAGATTGTTGTAGGACAGTAAATCTTGATAAAATTTAATTTGATCTTCACCATTCTTTTGGGCATAAAAAAACTAAAAAATTCAAGTACTCATAATTCAAGATTGCTAATTTAACTACTGAATAGTTGACGAACCACAAGCGCTCACAGCCCGGCGGCCCCGGTGACATGTCGGCAGCGTGTGGTGGACTGGTGGGTGCTCCAGCCCCAGGCCTCCAAGCGGCTCGTGCTCAATAGAGGGCCAAATTCGTTATCATCAACTATCATATCAATATTTGTTTTATTTTACTTTTAACATTCTAATAATTTAATTTATTTATTGACTTTTCAATGCTTATTGTGACTGTTGATATATTAGAATGATAGAAATAAAGTACACTGGCCATTTTGTAAATTTTTCAACATTATGTATTTTGGCAAGTAAATAAAAATTGTCCATAACAAATGACAGAGTTAACTGCGGGTGACCTTTGCCCTCCAGTCAACGGACCGTTAAACAATCAGCCGGTTCGCAGATACAATCAGCATTTTAATTAATTATATAATTACGTTACCAGTCGCTTCATTGTTGAGGCTCGCGGATAATTACATTGGCTAAAAATTTTGTGACGTCACAAGGATGAATGGTAATTGGTTTTTCAGAAACGAAGGGTTATGGAGATATGGCAGCAGCTCGCACGAATGTCAGTCTAAGTCTTCCAAGTATATTCCGTTTTTTTACTATTAGTCCTATTTAGTACATTACATAGTACACTGTCTTTTTATCTTTATTTCTAATTTCAATATAAGACAGACAAAATGTTAATAATTTCAAGATGGATTGAAGATTGAATGCCAAAACTTTCTGTTTCCTTTTTAAATTAATTTAAATTGACTTTCCATTCAAAGTAGTGCTCAGTTCGTTTACCAAAAAAGTTTCATTTATTAAGGCGATATTATCCCAAGAAATGGTATTTTTGAAGGTGTTTTGTTCATAAATGGTACATAATACAATTCTAAAAAAAATATATGTTATTTTACAGTCTTTGTTCTTTCGTTCCCTCATACTTGATACACGATAGCAATTATTTCATTGGATAGAAATAAATCACAAAGTGGGGTCTAATCTGGCATAAAAATGGCGTTTTATTCGCGTTTTAATCGCTTCCAGATAATAAAAAATATACCACAGTATAGGTCCTATAGATACCAATATTTCTTTCTGATCATAATTTGAAATTTTGAAAAACTTCCCTTTCAATTTCTATTTTTTCCCTTTCCACGAGCAACGAAACGCCCGACGCGTTAATTTACTCAATTTTACTCTCGCGCCAGTCGCCTTCGAGGTAGGACCTGTGCTAATCGGCATCGCAGCCGCACGTTGTCGAATTTCCGACACTAATTTTAATTTCGAATTTGGCGCGCGCGCCTTCTGAACTTATATTACATACGTATTAGGTACTGTCCAAAGTATCCACACTGCTGTAATTTGAAATAATAAAAATTTTTCGTTTTTATACTTTAGTTACTATTATAGTATTTGGGTATTGGTATAAGTCAAGTGCTAATTACACAATTATTATCTAATACTATCCCAAGCCGGATGGGTGTCGTAAAAGGCGACTAAATCCGGCCCGCTGGTGGTAGGGCCCCTCGAGGGATTATATTGGTAATATTGATTTTAAATTTAATACCATTATTACTATTATTATTTCTCCATGGGGTTCGCATGGATAGCTACCACCCTTGAGCATGTGTCAGTCGCCAAACGACTCGTCGTGACGGCTGGGAGCTTGAGAGACAGTTTTCTTTTTTGAAGTTATACCTTATTTAGGCGCGTTATGAAATAAATGGAAAATTGTTTTGAAAAAATGATTATTGAAGTGAAAACTTCTTGAAGTCAAAAGTCAAAAAAGTCGAAAGTCAAAAATGTCAAAAAAGTCAAAAAAGTCAAAAGTCGAAATTCAAAAAAGTCAAAAAAGTCAAAAGTCAAAAGTCAAAAAAGTCAAAAAAGTCAAGTCAAAAAAGTCAAAGTCAAAAAAGTCAAATGTCAAAAAAGTCAAAATTCAAAAAAGTCAAAAGTCAAAAGTCAAAAGTCAAAAAAGTCAAAAGTCTAAAGTCAAAAAAGTCAAAAGTCAAAAAAGTCAAAAAAGTCAAAATTCAAAAAAGTCAAAAGTCAAAAGTCAAAAAAGTCATAAAAGTCAAGTCAAAAAAGTCAAAAAAGTCAAAGTCAAAAAAGTCAAAAAAGTCAAAATTCAAAAAAGTCAAAAGTCAAAAGTCAAAAAAGTCAAAAGTCAAAAAAGTCAAAGTCAAAAAAGTCAAAAGTCAAAAAAGTCAAAAAAGTCAAAATTCAAAAAAGTCAAAAGTCAAAAGTCAAAAGTCAAGTCTAAAGTCAAAAAAGTAAAAAGTCAAAAAAGTCAAAATTCAAACAAGTCAAAAGTCAAAATTCAAAAAAGTCAAAAGTCAAAAGTCAAAAGTCAAAAAAGTCAAAAGTCTAAAGTCAAAAAAGTCAAAAGTCAAAATTCAAAAAAGTCAAAAGTCAAAAGTCAAAAAAGTCATAAAAGTCAAGTCAAAAAAGTCAAAGTCAAAAAAGTCAAAAAAGTCAAAAAAGTCAAAATTCAAAAAAGTCTAAAGTCAAAAGTCAAAAAAGTCAAAAGTCAAAAAAGTCAAAGTCAAAAAAGTCAAAAGTCAAAAAAGTCAAAATTCAAAAAAGTCAAAAGTCAAAAGTCAAAAGTCAAAAGTCAAAAGTCTAAAGTCAAAAAAGTAAAAAAAGTCAAAAAAGTCAAAAAAGTCAAAAGTCAAAAAGGTCAAAATTCAAAAAAGTCTAAAGTCAAAAGTCAAAAGTCAAAAAAGTCAAAAAAGTCAAAAGTCAAAAAAGTCAAAAGTCAAAAAAGTCAAAAAAGCCAAAAAAGTCAAAGTCAAAATTCAAAAAAGTCAAAAAAGTCAAAAGTCAAAAGTCAAAAAAGTAAAAAAAGTCAAGTCAAAAAAGTCAAAAGTCAAAAAAGTCAAAAAAGTCAATAAAGTGAAAAAAGTAAGAAAAGTCAAAGTCAAAAAAGTCAAAAAAGTCAAAAGTCAACAGTCAAGTCAAAAACGTCAAAAAAAGTCAAAAAAGTCTAAAGTCTAAAGTCAAAAAAGGCAAAAAAGTCAAAAGTCAAAATTTGTGGAGTGGAGTGGAGTGGAGTGGAATAGTAAAACCTACAATTATCATCTTCCCGAAATTTTACATTCGTCTCATTATCTTGAAAACAAAATTTTTGAAGGTTTCACTTCTAAGTTCTAAAATGTGTGAATGGCACACATTTTAATTTTTTTGTTTTTATTATTTTTTACGTATCTTTAGGTATTTTATTTTAAATTATTCTTATACTTTTTATCATTCTCAACATACTTGTAAAATATCTTATCCAAAGGGTTTGAAGATTTTTGTACGGAACCTGGCATACCTACAAGTCCGCCATTTTGAAAAAAAAGCTCGTTTCGATTTTGAAGTTTTTGTTAGTATTTAGATGATATTAGTCAATTTTGTATGTAAGTACCTACTTATTTGTAGGTGAACCGATTTTGATGATTCTTTTTTTGATAGAAAGCTGGTGCGTATCATGTGGTTCCACATAAATTTGAGGGAGATTTGACAAGTAGTTTTCGAGTTATTTTGAAGTTGGTTATTTTTTGTTAGTATTTAGATGATATTAGTCAATTTTGTATGTAAGTACCTACTTATTTGTTATCCACTCACCTTTAGTCTCCACTGGACAGTTTCGTTTCATAAAATTTCAAGTCAGTCTGCACTCACCTCTAGTCTCCACTGGACAGTTTCGTTTCATAAAATTTCAAGTCAGTCTCCACTCACCTCTAGTCTCCACTGGACAGTTTCGTTTCATAAAATTTCAAGTCAGTCTCCACTCACCTCTAGTCTCCACTGGACAGTTTCGTTTCATAAAATTTCAAGTCAGTCTCCACTCACCTCTAGTCTCCACTGGACAGTTTCGTATCATAAAATTTCAAGTCAGTCTCCACTCACCTCTAGTCTCCACTGGACAGTTTCGTTTCATAAAATTTCAAGTCAGTCTGCACTCACCTCTAGTCTCCACTGGACAGTTTCGTTTCATAAAATTTCAAGTCAGTCTCCACTCACCTCTAGTCTCCACTGGACAGTTTCGTTTCATAAAATTTCAAGTCAGTCTCCACTCACCTCTAGTCTCCACTGGACAGTTTCGTTTCATAAAATTTCAAGTCAGTCTCCACTCACCTCTAGTCTCCACTGGACAGTTTCGTATCATAAAATTTCAAGTCAGTCTCCACTCACCTCTAGTCTCCACTGGACAGTTTCGTATCATAAAATTTCAAGTCAGTCTCCACTCACCTCTAGTCTCCACTGGCCAGTTTCGTATCATAAAATTTCAAGTCAGTCTCCACTCACCTCTAGTCTCCACTGGACAGTTTCGTATCATAAAATTTCAAGTCAGTCTCCACTCACCTCTAGTCTCCACTGGACAGTTTCGTATCATAAAATTTCAAGTCAGTCTCCACTCACCTCTAGTCTCCATTGGACAGTTTCGTATCATAAAATTTCAAGTCAGTCTCCACTCACCTCTAGTCTCCACTGGATAAGCTAAAATTATCATTACTCTTATTTTATTACACCTAAAATTCCAATGAATAAATCAAAATAAAGTATACTTACACCCCAACTCAGAGCAGTTACTAATAATAATAATAATAATAATAATAATAATAAAACCCTTCCACACTCATACCCCCGCAGTAGGTTACAAGTATTTACCTGTGTCGCGGGTGGCATGTACTACACATATAACACATCACAATAACAGCCATGACACGAGTACAAATATTTATCTGTCACATAAATATTTGCCCCGGCCGGAAATCGAACCCGAAACCCCTCGCTTCGCAGTTCGCAGGCAGGTCCACTACCAACTAGGCTATGTAGGATCTACAGCTACGCACGGGGTCATTAACCTCACAGCCGCGCGCGGCCGGCTCACGGCGTGGCGGTCGAGTTTACACTCAGGGGAGCGGGGTAAAGGGCAGTGAACAAAATGCCTACAACGGTCGAATACGCTCGCCTTAATCTGAATTTTACCAAGAAAAAAATAACCGACTTCAATATAACTCAAAAACTACTCGTCAGATCTCGCTCTTTAAGTGAGACCACATGAAAAGCACCAGCTTTCGATTAAAAAATAATCATCAAAATCGGTTCACCCAGTCGAAAGTTCTGAGTTAACAAACATAAAAGAAAACAGTCGAATTTAGAACCTCCTCCTTTTTTTGAAGTCGATTAAAAATGGTCAAAGGAAAACTCGGGGCCGATTTTGATGAAAATTAAAACTTCATTATTAATATTCCTGGCTAGGAGTGCCCCGTGTGTTGTCACCCCGTTGTCACCACGGTCTACCCGTGTGCTAAATCCCATTAAAATCTGTTCAGTAGTTTTTGCTTGAAAGAATAACAAACACATTTATTAGTAGGACTATACTGCTACACACAAGTACAACACGCGTGGGTACAATTAATTAGTTATTAGTATGATACAAAACATACACACATGTAGATAAGTATGATTACATGATTAGCGCGACGCGACGCGGTCAGATAAACCCCGCGCGTGCCAATTAATATCGAAACACGGGCAGCTTTACATTGTGTACATAATACATTGGCACTAGTGATGTCCTCAACTACCAGGTGCTGTAATATCTTAATATTAATACGGTTTAGGCGCAAAATGTCCGATTCGCATAATGTCCGATCGCCCTATTCGCAGAATACGTGTACCTACGAAAGGTACACCTTTTAGGACAATTACGCGAACGGGCGATGAAATTTGCCACAGTTAAAAGTTTACAAAGAGAAGGAGTACAGAAAGCTAATATTTTTGAACGGTTTTATATTTAGCTCTCCCCGCGGGTTAAATCTTGCAACCCTACTAGACCTACTTCTTGAAAAATTACATATTGCTTTAGTTCTGGTCACAATGAATTTTGTGATAAGCACGACACTTAACCTGATACTACACACAGGTACCTATCGTATCGTATCACTAAAACGACATTAATACAACACTACAATAACAGTTCAGGTCGCTAACGCCCCCATACTGCAATACTCCCCATCACTAGTCAACTTGCCCGGTGAATCATAAGTGTTGTCCGCTATGACGTCATCGATGACGGAGTGACATGTAAAATGGTTCCACGGATCAACTGTAACACTGACCGAGTTAACTGAACATGGCCGCGGCGATCACTTCGCACGAACAGTAGAGTCTCCCAACTTGTTGGTGAAAGACCCCACTTACCATCGAGAGATCCTACTGTTTGTGGTGTGATAACAATACTACTTAAAAATCTTATTACACGGTTTTATAGTATCACTGTAGATATGTACTAAAGAAAAAAAATTGACACTGCTAAGTTAAGGAGTTCGTTCGCCTGGAGTCAAAGGTCATGCTTAAATGCATTATCATCTGAACAAAAGCAGTATGTTAAACAACTCGGCAGAACAGGTGGAAGTAGGTCTAATGAGGCTTGCAACATTTGACCCAAACAAATAAACAAACTGGCCGCTAAATTATAAAACCGTTTAAAAAGTGCGCGTATTAGTGTACTCGTACATGTGTACACTTGTACAGTGTACACACACAGACACACATGAAGTTCGAAGTAAATTGCGCCATAATTAGTTTGGTTCTCCCAGCGCGAGCGGCCGCGGGGTCCTACTGTCTACAGTCCTACACCCGCTAATAATATATATGTGACAGTTTGTGCGGATGTTTGAGACTCTTTCACGTAGACACTTAGTAAATAATGTTCATGACATTAGCACACGGGCAGGAGCAGGACGGATGATCTGGAATAACATAGGGCACTTATTAACCCGTAATACGCAGGCAAAGCCGCGGCCAGATTGCTATATAGTTTATACATTACAATTACAATGATTAGACATTGGACATTGACACGGGGAATTATAGAGAGGGCTATGTCATGTTCATGTGTGTCTGACTGTGAGCGTTTATAATTTATATAATTACTGTTAATTTTTGCACCCGTGTGTTGTAGCACTTGTGGCCGTGAGAATGGCATGTGATGACAATCACAAATATTTAATGCGTAATCGTTTAGCTGCCACCATTTGATCTGCGCCTGACGTTTGTCCAATCCAATACCTCAACATACATTATGATTCTCAGTGTTGTGGCCCGTGGGTGCTAGTTGCTAGTCGCTACGGACAATACTAAAACACACATGCAGACCGAAAACAGAAATTCATTCATCATTCAAATGTCCGCCTCGCTCGGAATCGAACCCAGGATCCGGCATGGTAACCATTGCACACAATACGTTTAGTGTTTACGTCGACAATAAAGGTACATCATGAATGCTGTGTTTAGTGTGTATATACCTTTATCTTGCGTTCAACAAGTACCTAACTTAATACTAATGATATTTCATACGAATGTGAACGCGCTAAAATAATAAAATTGATCGTGGAATGCACTTTAATCGGCATCCTGATAATGACGCACTGGGTAATGCAAGTTTACCAAGAAGCCAAGGACATCTAAATGAAAATGTCATGTTATGAGTCAACTGATCAAAGTTTATCTCGTCATTACCTTAAAAACTATCTCTTAAAAATGATTATCCTTCTGATTATACGGAGCAGATCAGAGACAGATATCCGAGCAATATGTGTGTAAATTGGGGCGGCTTAGAAAACTAAACCATGAGCATGAGTCAGCCGTCAAACAACTCGTCGTGTTCCGGCTGGAGGCTTGAGAGCTAGTTCTTTCTTTTTCTTTACCCTTTCTTGTCCGGCAACGCATCAGTGATGCCTTTAGTGTTGCTGATGTTCAAGGGCAACGATAACCACTTGCCATAGGGTGGATCGTCAGCTCTTTTGCCGGCTATTTCCATGAAAAAAAAGATAAATATGAAACGTACCAATGCAATGTCTTATTTCGGCTTTGACGGACGGAACCCTACAGAACGCTAAAACCATCAAAATGTAACCTAGTGAGTTCTACTTCTACCCGACGAAACCTATCTCAACCGATAATTTACGTAATTAAAGAGACAATAACGACGCTTGAGACGACACTTCAGTGCGACCATTATCATCCGTTCAGCTTTAAGTTGTCGATGGCAGCATTAAGCCGGCGACACAAGGTCGACTCGCCCGCGTCGCCCGGGAACTGGGTCGACAGTTTGTCGCCGCCCGTGTTCTGTCGCCACACTCGCCACTCACATCATGAGGGATGGGGCTACTTTTTACAACTCGCAACATCGGTACAAAATTTCACTTCAATAATCCACACGCAGAAGACTCTCCCAGCCGATACCCCGCCTTCCACGCAAGAAGCAACCCGTCTAGACACTAGACCATTTGTGGCTAAAACCAGACATCGGTCGTCGGTCGTCGACACAATGCCTGGACCAGTGGGTGGATGCACCGTTAATACGATGTGATACTGTCGGCCAGGTCGCCACCTACACTGATATTCGCATAACAATAAGGTGCACAGCCTCCTTAATGTTGAATCTGTTTATTTTTGAAAATTTGGATCGTAAGGACCACCGCATAAATGGCGGAGCGCAGCGCAGAGCATTTTTCACTGTCAAATTATTATCAACATTGTCCTCATTGGAATAGTACCTAAAATCTATTAACACTACAATTAATTCCGGAAGAGCATCGAAGCGACTACATGCGAAAAGAACGAAAAGAACTGCGCGCGCATCCGCTTTCCTTCGCCGGTCTACGCATCTTGACTGCCTGTCAAGTCAACTTCTTTTTCTTCTTTTCTCCATAATTCTTCTCTTTTTAATTCCTCTCCTGCAAGTAATGTAATCAACAGCACGTCCCAATCCATCATTTTATTCCCTAAAGTACACGTTTGGACTCTCGTCTTTCGCGCAGTCCAGCGCAGGTAGAAGTTCGTGTAATGTGTCACGCGTTCAGACAACTTGGGATGCCCTGCGCTGCTCCGCCATCAACACAGGAACAGTGCCGCTGCCGACGTTTTCAGGATAGTAAGTACCTTATTATTATTCCAGGTCATGGTGTAACTGTGTCCTAGATGTCATGTAAATCCGTTCAGTAGGTTCAACGTGCAAGAGCAACAACTAACAAACATCCTAACTAACAAAGAAAGTAGCATGATATCTGCGAGCTGCGGCCTGCGCGCCGCGAGACAGACAGCGCTGTTTATCGCACACACTACACACTATCTAGTGAAGTGAATCTAGTTGTGATTTGTACAGGTTTGGAATGTCAGATATTTAATCTAATGCATCGATCACTAGTTCCAAGAAATTTGCTCAAATTTTCCCCTAATCTTACAACACGTCACAGATAAGATTGCAACGGTCAGGTTAAGGTTGCCACTTGTTAAAGAAAAATACAAAAATCGCAAATTTACATATAGTATATACGTCAGACAGTTTGACATGTCTGTATGTCAGCCTGTGTCATCGTAGCTCATAAACGAGTGGACCGATTTTGACGCTGTTTTTTTATTCAAAGCTGACGTGATCGCGATGGCTCTTAGCTCAGCAATTTATGAAGATCTGTTCAGGCGTTTAAAGGTCATTAGCTCCATCTGTCGGGGGTTTTTTAAGTTTTAAATTTTACAGCTACACATAAATTATAGACGGTCAATTGTTCGCTTTTTAAGGGCAAAATTATAATTTGTTACTTAATTCATAATTTGTTCGTTTATACATAAGAGCAGTGACCGAAAATTGCTCTTTAAGTTTGTATGGAACCCTCAGCGCGCAAGTCGCTTGGCTACTTCTTTCTCTACAGACCATCTTACGGAAGAAGCAAAATATTAATAATATGTACACTTGTGTACTGACAATATTTTATAGGATAATAGTTAAAGGTGACAACCCTACGTGGGGGCGATCCGCGAACAGTTTATTCGACAAATGTTTACTTTCGAACGCTTGTTTAGTAAACACGTGTTGTGTGTGTGCGTGTGTGTGTGTGTGCTCACACTGCGGGCCAGTTACTACTATCTAATAGTCCAAGAGCCCGCGACAACCAAACTTTCCTCATTTTATAAAAACTGAAAATGTATCTATGTATGGTCCCCATGGGCGTAGCCAGGGGGGGGGTTTCGGGGGTTCAAACCCCCCCCAAATCCCCATTTCTTTCTATTAAACACGTTTTTGAACTTTTTCACTACATAGACTAATAATAGATGGCACTACATACGTCGTGAGAAAAAATAAAGTCTCAATTTTCTTTAGGGTTATTGTATGTACTTTTTCTCGTTGTATTTTCTTGAACCCCCCCCCCCCCCCCCCCCCCCCCCCCCGAAACTAAAACCGCCCATGATGGTCCCAACAGTTTGGATGATGGTGACTTTGGCTTGGCAGCTACCAGGTAACAAAGATGTATAAAATTGGACCTAATTTTCGTTAAAGTATAGGGTGGCGCAAAAGTCATCATTCGGTAAATAACATGGCGGTAAATGTTAGTTCTGCTGTGAGATTTATGAAGTAAACAGATACAAAATACACGTCAATTACACGTGAATCGCTATTCTCCTCAAGAATGCGGAGAGTGATTACGAGGAAGGTTTTTATTTTATGTATAACACAGGGAGAGGGAAAGGGAGAGGGACCTCTCAGAGGAGGGAGTTGTTAGGCGGTACGAAGTTCACCGGGTCTGCTAGTAGATGATAAAGCGATCTCTCGTACAATGTATGTATGTATGTGTGTGTGTGTGTGTGTACTCACCGAGCTGTATGGAGCCCATGATCTGCGAGGACTGGATCTTCTTGTAGGTGATCTCGCCGCCCTCGCCCACGCGCCGGTGGCCGATCTTGCGGTCCGACTTGTGCACCTTGCCCATCGGGCCCAGGGGGCCCACCGCCGGCTGAAACATCACAAGCACGCTGTTAGTACGTGCCCACTACTACAGTAGAGACTAGAGCTACAGTGTCGACCGCGCGACCCCAGCACACAAGACACTTCTATATGTATATCTATGTTGATTTTAATACGGGCCAATAGATGGCGTTAACCATGTTTGTGAATCACGCGTGATAGCCTACCGGTTTGAACGTTGGTCTTCCGAACGCAGGGGCCCGAGTTCGAATCCTGACAATAACCTCTAATTTTCAAAAAAATATGTGCGTATTAGGAGTTAATTATCACTTGCTTCGGAGAAGGATAACATTGCGTCGTGAGGAATACCTGAAGGTTCCCATAAAGTTCTCAACGGTGTGTGAAGTCTACCAATTCGCACTTGGCCAGCGTGGTAGACTATGGCCTGTACCGGTCACATTGTGAGAGGAGACCTGAGCCCAGCAGTGGGACCATTATGGGTTGTGTTGGGACTGTTACAGCCGGTCTAGTAGAATACTTGACTTTGGGCACACGATCATTTGGAATACTAAACAAAGATTTCCTTGCAGCTTGAAAACAATGATGAACCTACCCTATGGCTTTTTCGATTGTAATACAGGCTCTAGACGACTGAGCAGCACTAAAGGAGGTTTATGTACAAAGCAGGTCATTCATTAGAAATTTCATTCGATTTATTTGAAACTTGTAATTTATTCTTCAAAATTTTTATAAAATAGGAAATCAGTTGGAAGTTTGTATTGTTGGTTACCCGGGAGTTCTCTCGTCTGTGGCCAATATTAAAAATATTATCAGGTCATGCTTATGATAAAAATGTATTGTCGTGGGACCATAGCAATATGTAAATAAAAATCTACAACAATTTACCTAATGATATAAAAAAAGAAACTAAATATAATAAATTTATAAAAAACATAAAAAAAATTCTCATAGACAAAGCCTACTACAGTGTAGACGAATACCTAAAAGACAAGACAAATTAATAAATAAAGCAATAATAACTTCGACAATAATAATTTCCATAATAATAATAATTCCATAACTATGACAATAATATACATTTTATTTAATTTTTACGATAAAACTACAAAATACGAATTAATGTCTGCCTCTCTTATCCAATTGCTACACCTTATCAAGGTACATATTTGCATGTGTTCACTCTGACCATAATATAGAGTAGATATATAATATGCGTGTATACCTAATTATGTATTTATTTTGTGCTATTGTGACATGTGCTTGCAATGAATAAAGAATAAAGAATAAATCAATTTCGTAGGATGAAAGGAAGTAGTTCTCATTGAGCTTGCACCATTTGACCCAAAACAAACAGGGCAAGATAAATAAAACAGTTTAAAACCCATTTCGATCCCGTCAGCTCTAAAGAAACCGCATCAAAATCGGTATATTCGTTTAGGAGCTACGATGCCACATACAGAGAGACACGTAAAACTTATAGCACCCCTCTTTTTGCGTTGCGTCGGGGTTTATTCATTGAAAACTACATAATACATATATTACGTCGTCACAGAGCGTCATGTATGTATGTAGTGCAGAATGCAGATGGATCGTCGACCCCACCACCCCCACCACCCCCACCACTCCCACCAGTCAACTGTTATAATGCTCGAGTTATCGCAGCGCCGACGTTTGTTGACAAGATTTAACCAACATTTTTATGATAACGACGAGTTTTATGTTTACTCACACTTGCACGTTAACTATCTTTCGTTTGACGACTTGGGCCACTTGCTACACTTAGTAGCACGGGCGTAGCCAGGTTTTAGTTTCGGGGGGGCGGGGGGGGGGGGGGGGGGGGGGGGGGTTTGTGTTCAAGAAAATACAACAACTAAAAATAACCCTAAAGAAAATTGAGACTTTATTTTTTCTCACGACGTATGTGGTGCTATCTATTATTAGATTAGTCAAAAAGTTCAAAAACGTGTTTAATAGAGCTCCTAAAAATATGTGCGATAGCTCATTCGATTTGGAATGACGTCTAGAAAAATGTTTTTTAAGGGTTTATTAGCACATAAAAATGTCAGTCCTTAACTTTTTGGGGGGGGTTTGAACCCCCGAAACCCCCCCCCCTGGCTACGCCCATGCTTGGTAGGTAATGTTTGAAGACTTTCAAGTGACCTATAAAGCGAGCGGCCGGGCCGTGTGTTCGATTCCCAGTTAAGCTACTAATATTATAGGGTCATACTATTTATCCCTCGCTGCTACAACCCAGTACAGTCATATAACGGGCTGTGAAAGCTGAAGGGCCCTAAACATTAACCCTTTAGTAATGACGGCCAATTTTATCGGGCTACTATACCACGGTGAAGTAATAATATACTACAGCTATGTAGTATACAGTACCAATATTTATGAACGAATGCGTCAACACGTTAAGATGTAGTTCGCTCGACGGTCGACTCGGCGCGGAGGTCGTAGTTCTATGTAAATAACAATGTGGTGATTCAGTCGATTGTTGTGCAGTCGCCAGTCGGGTTCAGGAACTGACTGGCTGCCGGCCAGAGGAGTCATACGGCATTCCCTACGTCACGTTCTTGGTAACTTACACGTGAAGCAAACTCCGACATATCTCATACATTTTTAATGTATGTATAATCAATGGCTATTACAAGAGTAATAAAAGAGTAATGAAAGATGAACTTCAGAGCGGATTTTAATGATATTTAGCGCTCAGGTAATGGTGGCCACTCACGGTCAGTCCATCGCGTCAAATGGCGTGATATACAGCCAAAATTTGATCGTGAATGTGAAAAACTGATGGCGTGATTTAAAAAAATTGTATGTCCAATCGCGCCATTTTGACATAATATGTCGCTTGGCGTGGCTCCAAAAATGACGCGATGGAATGACCGTGAGTGACCACCATAAACCTTCACCTTGAATAACATATACCTACTTAATTATTATCCTGGAAAATGCAAGCAAAGCCACGGATGGAGCGCTAGTTTTCAAATTAAACTGCGCTGCGAGCGGACAGAAATGCCATGCCGCATAGTACAGTCGGCCGCAGAAGTAGCTTAACATTTTAGTACCTTGTCACATTACATTTCTTGAATTTGTCATAGATGTTGCTAGGAAACCGTTGAAACAGTTACTGTTACAAAGTACTATAATGTTAAGCTACTTCTGCGGCCGACCGTACAATTTTTAAAACCTCATTTTAAAAGCATTCTCAAGACGAAAGGTTACTACAAACTAGACGATTATTTGAAAGACAAGACTTGGACATCAGCTTCAAAATAGCCACTTATTAGTAAGTACTCTCTGGAACTGTGAGTAGGAAAAAATAAAATTGTAATAATTAAAAAAAGGTATATTGCCTTCAAAAAAGTTTACTCAAACATAATTTTTTTATATATTTTATGAATGTTAATACACACAATGCGTCTATAAAATGAATTTGCTTTAGTACGTACATACCTACCTACCTAGTGGATTTCAAAGTCAAAGTCAAAGATGCTTTATTGTGGACAATAGGTCCATAATGGTTGGTACAAATACAATTTTTATTTAAAAGAGGTAAATAAAAGATTAAACAAATAAACTTATGTTTATGATTTTATAGTAGTTGGTATTTATGAGGCTCACACACACACGCACTATCTCTCTCACACACACACATGCAATACACTCAACATAATAACAGATATAATTGTTAGTTTGTAGTTTATAATTTGTTTGTTATAATGGTAATTTAACATTGTGCTCCGAGGTGGGGAGGTGGGGAGGTGGGGAGGTGGGCGTAACCAGTTACGAACATACCATTTGTAAAATTGTTTTTGTTTTTAATAAATCTTTATTCAACGGTTAGCTAAATACCCATGGTGTCTCTTACCATGAAATACATACCCAAACCCAGTCAACACAGCAATATCCGGTAGAAGATGTGAGCAGAGTAGACGATACACCAATAACTAAATAATGTCCTCATGTAGTAGGAAGATAGTTGCATCTTATTTCCCGCCAAACATAATGTATGGTTGATTCATTTGTTTACTTAGCACGGGATAATGATTCACTAATTATGTACCTATTTCATATGTTGAATTATACATTACCTATTATTGTTGTAATCATACACTTAATTTAGTAACATACCTAACAGTACTACCTAATATCTCATGTCTCTGTGTTTTTCATTGCACTCGTCTGAAACGGTTCAACCAAATTTTATGATTTTTTTTTCTTGTTTCCTCTAGGTGATTAGGGTGTCCCTACCCAGAACATGTTTGGCAGAATGTTTGCCGTCAGCCATAATAATTATAAAAATATAATTATATTACACAATAATGTTTAAAAATGCCTCTTAGATGCAAATAGTTAAGATTTCTATTCACTTATCAAAACTAGATATTTCCAGCTGAATTTAAATAACTGGCATATTATGTGTAGTAATGATAGACCAGCGGCAAAATTTAATTTGTTTTTCAATTCAGTTTATATATAACAGTAATGTTTGGATCTACAAATTAGAATAATTTTAATTAAGAATAATTTTAGCCTCATGTCAACGTACCAGCCAAAAATGTACATTGTCTTTTCACATATTTATTTGTATATTGTTCTTTAGGATATATTAAGGGTTGGCTCCAGATGGAACTTCTCAACATATAACATTATTAACAGATATTAAATAATTAATAAATTTTAATATTCAATTATGGTAGCTCATTCTAAACTATCATAACTAACTGCCGCACTCAGTGTTGGCTCCATACCATAGCGAAATCTCTTCGGTCGCCAACAACTCAACACAAAATAGGACTTTTTTAAACTGCTTTCTTGTTTACAGAATGAAAATAATGTCTCAATTCAGAACATCCTAATTATCTTATGAGAATTACAGTTGGAAAATTCAGCAAACTGTTATTATGAGAACAAATATACCTGTGCGTTGTATACTATACTTTAATGTATTGCATAATAAGAAATGTTCATCTTTGCAAAACGAAAAATTTTAAATTTGGTGCTGCATTAATCACTCATTACAATTGAGGACAAGGTATTAGAATATGGATTACGGGGTAAATGATTGAGTTTTGGTGACTAACACAAAACTGAACACAATAATACAACAACAGGACGTGCATTATCTACATTTTCTCGCTGTAATTGTTATCGAGTTCTGCATATTAAAGAGACGAACGCAACATACTTTCTCCCCGACCGCCAGGCAGCCAGGCAGACACACTCGCCGAGGAACATCAATGAAAATGTCAATGATACGTAACGTAAGTGTACTTACGTCGTAAGGCGCATTCTTGTCCGTTAATGATGCTCTGTCTTGATCTGAAACGGAAAAATTGCAAAAATTAACACGGCACTAAAGGGCGCACTGTACCTGCGAGTCCTGCACTCTAACAGAACCATATCGCTTCAAATTACTAAATATAGATGGGGCCGTACCGTCCTCATCCGAACCGACGACACCTGAAGATATTTCAGACCGTTTAGCCACTATACTATCCATTACTTCTATATGATCACTATCACCTGAAGCCATATTTAATTTCAAGTGACACCCCTATTTTGAAGTCACTGCACTCAATCTTGGCACAAAATTATTTCTCATGGCTCACAACACACTCGCATCATTAACACAGCGATTCACTATAATTTAATTAAAAGAAATCAATTAGTTTACGCGAAAATGCTCGCCCGATACACGTCTGACACGACCTCTCATAACTCTACTGTGTTGCCGTTGTTGAAAATTGATTCCATTTGTTAAAATGTTTCAATATCTAAAAATTACCGAAAACAATTTACAGATGTCGTTGTAACTGTCGGGGCTACCTAAGTCTTCAATAAAAGTTTATTTGAGCGAAAAAGAAGATTAATTAATTGAACTTTCCACAAAGTTACATAATTAGACTTAACTATTCTTAAACTAACGAGGAATACGAGGACCTTCATGGCTTCATCTGAAGTGTTTTATATGAATAGAATAGAATAGAATAATAAAATATAAAGGTACCTTTACTTTCTTGGCAAGCCTGCTTCCATGGATATAATACCTACTCTAACTGGATAACAGACTTAGCAAAGTAACTTCTTTGACTTCATCCCCGACAGCAGCACATTCTATTTTAAAAGATACCGTTGATGAATGTAGTGTTTCATTTAAATTTAAATATACTTCCTCATTGGAAATAGTTCGAACCTTTCGTGCATTGCACATTAAAAATACGGGTGATTTATGGGGAATGTCTGTCAAAATTTTAAATAATATAATAGATGTGATAGCCCCTTATTTAACTAGGTTATTCAATAAATGTGTAGATCTAGGTACTTTCCCAGATCTTATGAAGTATTGTAAGATTATACCGGTTTTTAAATCTGGGGATAAAACAGACGTTAATAATTACAGACCTATTTCTATTTTACCTACTCTCAGTAAAGTCTTTGAAAAAAAATTATATTAAAACAATTGCTGATGCACTTCAACACTTACAACTTACTCCACCCTGAACAATACGGCTTTACCAAAGGCCGTAGTACAACAGATGCAGGTGCTAGGCTTCTTAAACACATCTTTGAGGCCTGGGAAAATTCACAAAATGCCATAGGGGTATTCTGTGACCTGTCTAAAGCATTTGACTGTATTGAGCACGAAACACTTCTACTTAAGCTTAGTCACTACGGTATCAAGAATAATTCACTCAATTTGATTGCGTCGTACTTGAAGGGTAGAATCCAATGTGTTAGTATAAATGATACCAAGTCATCGGGATCTCAATCTGTTATGGGTGTACCTCAGGGCTCGATTCTAGGCCCCTTTCTTTTTCTAGTATATATAAATGATCTGCCGTATTATATTAAGAAATATGCAGATATTGTCCTGTTTGCTGATGATACTTCCCTTATATTTAAGACGAATAGAAATAAAACGAATTTTGACGATGTAAACAGTGCTCTGTCTCGTTTATCACACTGGTTTACTACAAATAATTTGCTGCTAAATGCTAAAAAAACTAAGTGTGTTGAATTTTCACTACCTAATGTACGGAATGTTGGTAAAAGCCTCAAATTAAATAATGAAATTCTAACTACGGAAAAATCCACGATTTAAAGAAATAGGCATATTAACAGTAGCCTCTCAATTTATTTACAGCAATATTATTTTCGTAAAAAATAACTTAGGTATGTTCAAGCAGAATAGAGATACGCATAATCATTTAAAAAACAGACATAATTTGGTTACGTCATCTTTTCGCCTAAGTAGGGTACAACGTTCTTATATGGGGCTCGGTGTACGTTTTTTCAATAAATTACCTCGGTCAATACGTGATTTACCTATCCAAATGTTTAAGAGATATGTGAAATCTCAGCTAGTAGGCAAAGGATACTATAGTATAAATGAATATATTAATGACAAAGACGCCTGGAAACTAATGCCGCATCCAGTTCCGCGTAGGTTAGAACATAATATTATGTAACCTTTTATGATTTTAAAAGATGTGCTGAGGAGTTTCCTTCGGCTTTTCTTCTCCTCTTTGACAAAGCACCTTTCCGAAAAGCTGGTAGATTAAAAAATGACGTGCAAAAGTGTATCAGTGATACCTATATGAATAAAAGATTTTGATTTGATTGATTTGATTTGAAAACTGAAGACGGGTGAAGTAACATTAGATGACCATTGACGACCAATCATAGGCTGGATTGAGGTATAATTATGGGGTGTCCATAATTAGACCAATTATAAATTTATAATATTATGTCCTAATTTGATAAGGTTCTTCAAAATGTTTTCTGTTGTTAAATATATATTTTTCTGGCGGTAAAGAAATATTGTAATAACACATTTTTTTTGTAATTTCTTCAAAATTTATGTAACGTGAACAAATATTAATAATTATTTATTTGTATAATAAATTTACCTTGACAGGATAAATTTTAACGTTTGTTACATCAGTCTTTAACAACTTAATTGTAATATTTTAAGTAAGAAAAGAAAGAAAGAAACATTTTTTTCCATCATAAGGATAGCAACAATGTTACCTAAATAGTAAGATTATATTATATAATAGTTTATTTGTTTGAGTTCGAAGTTGCAACTACCAAAAGTACATTAGGTACATACCTACTAGGTACATTAATAATTACTATGTGCAGATGATTTAAAAATCTATCACACCATTAATAATTCCGATGACCATATTAAAATCCAAGCCGATCTTGACCGATTCTCCGCGTACTGTCAAATAAATAAATTAAGTTTGCCGTTAAACAAATGCAAATTGATGAAGTTCACAAAAAAAATGTACCTAGTACCTAAGTAAATATCACTATAGGTACCATGGGCGTAGCCAGGTTTTAGTTTGGGGGGGGGGGGGGGGGGGTTCAAGTTTCGCGGGGGGGGGGGGGGGGTTGTTCAAGAAAATACAACGACTAAAAGTACATAAAATAAAGAAAATTGAGACTTTGTTTTTTTTATTTTTTTTTACGACGTATGTAGTGCCAGCTCTTATTAGTTCAAAAACGTGTTTAATAGAAATAAAGCTCCTAAAAATATGTGCGATAGCTCATTCGATTCGGAATGACGCACAGTGGGAAATATTGGACAAAATTCTCGCCACTCGTCAATTTTCAGGTTATCGTCATTAATTTTTTTTAATGACCTTGTTATACACTGAAGTTTCATAATCCGGTGAGGTTTATTGAAAAAACTTTTTTTTTTGCCTAGAAACACTACTCAACCTCACTTGGAAGAAAAAAGTTTTGGATACTCGATATTCAAATGTAGGAAAATATGTTTGAAATATATCCAATTTTGTAAAAAATTGAATAATATGACCCTAGATGTTGTATCTGATATTTATTAGTAAAAACCTAACCTCAAAATTATAAATTCTAACCTAAAAGCCTTATATATCATTTACATTGCAGCAAACCCCCTTTTTTACATGCTAAAAGTATCGAGTATCCAAAACTTTTTTCTTCCAAGTGAGGTTGAGTAGTGTTTCTAGGCAAAAAAATAAAATAAAATAAAAGTTTTTCCAAAAAACCTCACCGGATTATGAAACTCCAGTGTATAACAAGGTCATTAAAAAAAAATTATGACGATAACCTGAAAATTGGCGAGTGGCGAGAATTTTGTCCAATATTTCCCACTGTGTGACGTCGAGAAAAATGTTTTTTAATGGTTTATTAGCACATAAAAATTTCAGTACTTAACTTTTCGGGGGGGGGGGGGTTTGAACCCCCGAAACCCCCCCCCCCTGGCTACGCCCATGATAGGTACTCTTTGTGTATTGACCTGCTCTAAACAGGGACCATAAAAAATCTCAGAGTAACCCTAGATTCCAAGCTTCACAGATATACATATCGGTAACATTATCAAGAGGGCCTATCAAAAATGTACGGTTTTATAATGCGCACTTGTAAAGTTATCCGACCTTCTGCCTTTCTTTTCTTTACATTTTACAAGTCTCATAATTTTATTTTATTTTTATTTTTTAATATTTGAAAAACTTACAGCTAATACATTGAATAATAACAATAGTGAGTGAAGGCTATTTACAAATTTTCGCATGTAACATAATAGGGTAAACTAACAGACACACATTTCAAAAGATGATAAATATGTTAGAACATTTTGCTAACGTAGCACAACTAGTGGTACGGCACAAGGTTATTTTTTTCACAAAACCGAGCAATAACTTTTTTCTTATTGTTCAATCAAGTAAAAGTAAAAAATGATTGTGACAATATTGTTATCTACGTACCTGAATTGATTTTTTTCATAATTATTTCCTTTAATTCAGTTCAGGGGATAGTGGTCGCTTTAGTACGACTGCTCTGGAAACCTCACATGAAAGAATAAAAGGAAACATCGTAAACAAAAATAACTAATCTTCATGATAGATGTTAGGTACAGTGATCAGTCAGGTTCTTTCATACACATGAAAGGAAAAAAAGTACTAACACGCGTTACGGGTCGATGTCTCAGGGCAATACGAGTAATACTTAACATTAAATACTGTGTTAAACAACTTACGGTACAGCAACCTAGAGCGTCATAAGTTTATTTATTGTTGTCGCACGAAATAGGTTTTATAGGATAAAATAATGTTTAAAATTCAATTCTTTTTTACTTATA
The DNA here is from genome assembly GCA_911387775.1 of Thymelicus sylvestris. NCBI lineage: Eukaryota > Metazoa > Arthropoda > Insecta > Lepidoptera > Hesperiidae > Thymelicus > Thymelicus sylvestris. The sequence goes on along the minus strand of OU426912.1, from coordinate 70,090 downwards.
CGACAATGTTATTATAGCTGCAATCAAAATATTATATAACTAGCTGCCCGGACAGACTTCGTTCTGTCAAAAGTTAACAGTAAAAATTAAATATTTTTTTTCGAGTGATCACGTTATTTGAATCTCAACAATAAACGACGATTACTTACAAAAATAAGTTAATATGTATTAATATTTCTTAACATTATGACTACCGATCCTACTTTCCATTGAAGGTGTCAATCCCGGAAAATTTAACAATTCTGGTGGATAGTTGACGACATCATCTTGATTAGTTGCCCAATCAACTGTAGGTATGTGTAATTTGTATGTCTTTAATTCACCGGCAATTTCAGGCAGCTAATATAGCACGTTCGCTCAGCCACAAAATGATCTTTGTAATTTTGAGAGACGTTTGGGAACACGTTTTGTATGAGCTCGATTGTTGTTTCAGTAAACTGACAAAAACATAATGCAGCCAGTCGAATCATTAACAGGGATTTTGCAATTACCAAGGTCAATGAGTTGCTTTGAAAATATTTCTCCAGATTGATCATTTTGCTATCGTACACATATATTCTTGTTTCAATTTAGTATCTTTACGTATTTCCACAAAATGGAGGACTTTGAACATGCATTGAGTTTATCCGCTGGCGTTGACCGTGGAATCACTGGTAATGTTTGACGGAAATCTCCTGGTAATAAAATCATCGCTCCACCAAATCGGTTTCGATTGTTTCGTAGATCTTTCATAGTTCTGTCTAATGCCTCCAAAGACTTTTTATGTGCCATCGTGCATTCATCCCACACTATCAACTTACATTGCTGCAAAACCTTTGCCATTGCTGTGTTCTTCGAAATGTTGGAGGTCGAAGTTTCATTGCTATGAATATTCAATGGAAATTTTAGCGCTAAATCGGCTGTTCGACCGCCTGTCAATAATGTGGCTGCAATTCCAGATGAAGATGTACCACTTGGAGCGTTCAAATAGTAAATTCCTCCAGTTCCATCATTTACAAATTTTTGTTGTTGGTTCAACAGCGGAACATTTATTGTGATTCCCTTAAAGCAACGTCGTGCATTGGGCTATTAGGCACGGCCATGCCATTGAGATGATACTTTGTTTGACATCATCAAGCACATGTCCTCAACTATTATTATCGTTGTAAATTTCTTCTGTGTGTTGTTAATGTATATTCCCTTTTCTAGTGCGCATTTGATGCATCATGCAAGATATCTTGGGCACACATATCATCTTTGTATTTCATTCATAAATCAATTGGGTTTCACGGGAAGCATATCGATATAATTATAGAAAACAATGTTCGTATTTGCTGAGGTTTAAAAGACATTACAGCATCATTTGAGGTTTGATCCCAATGGGAATCATTTTCTAACAGCTGCAAACGCTGCTAGCAGTGTTCGGGCAAAATCATCATTCTGACACATACCAAAAAAACTTTGTAGATAGTGGTTGAATAACTCGTTGTAGTACGTTCTGTGCAGTGAAATATACTCTTTGGCCAATTTCTAAGTTGACTGCTAAATGAACTACAGTGGGGTATCTTTCATGAATGGGAAGAGAAAAAATGCGCGAAATTGCTTCATTAATACTAACGTAACGGCCCATTTGGTATTGGTTAACTTCATCAACAGAAATCTAAGCACTAACTCCAATCACAGCCATATCACTTCCTTTTGTTACTTGCAAATGTATTTTAAAGATTTTACGGAATGGCAAGATTCAAGGTTGATGTGCGCCTTGAAAGTCTTGAAGTGATAGGATTGGTGAATAAGGAACAATGCAACGATTATCAATTTCAATATTTTGTTCATTTACTTTTACACAACTGTTGATCTTCTTTTATCTGCAGTTGATCGGCGACGATATAGCGGATAGCCATCATTCCCGGTAATTGTTTCTGCTACAAATTCCCGTGGATACCGTTTCGAATATTTACCATATACCATACATGCTGAAACAATTTTTTATGTGAAAAGAAAACTATTGTTTTAGTATTGTCCGCGCATTTTTTTTTTTTTTTTTTTTTTTTTTTTTTTAATATTATAAAAACCTTCTGTGGACTCCAAGGAACATACAAATAAATTTTTAGCTGAATCGGTTGAGCCGTTCTCGAGTTTAGCGCTTAGCAACATCCATTTTTATATATATAGATTAGTGCATATTCGGACTAACTACATTTTCTCTTTTTTATTATGTTCATACTTATTTAGTAATAAAAAATTGAAATGTGTGCTGGGACACATTGAAGAACCTTCAACGGACAAGTGGAAAAATGAATCACAAGTATCACAACCGACAAGTGGAAAAACGAATCGCAACAAAATTTTTACTTTAAGTTTTACAGGCAGGATTTCAAATTGGACAAGTATAATTAACAACATTTGTTGTTTAGTTGTGTGGATATCGGTTTCCTTGATTTTATTGTTGTATTTTACAGTGATTTTTAATGACTTCTTTCTTCTTGTCTTCCAGTTCCTCGTTCCACCAAGGAGGTTTGTTGGGTGGTGTAGATTTTTTAGCCAATGTTTTATCGCACGCTTTTTGTATTGCTCGAGTTAAATCTTGTACATATTTTTCGATATCTTCTTCTGCTGTATGATCGTTTATTTCATGAATTGGTAAATGTGGTTCTATGTTTTTGAAATTTTTTCTTTCAGGTAATTCTTGAAAATGAAAACTGAAAATGTAAATGAAATATCAAAACTAATAGCTTGATGGTCAGAAGAAGGACACACTTCAGCGTTGACTCTCCAGTTATGAATTGATTGACTAATATTTTCAGCAGTCATAGTAAGGTCTATTTGTCACATATTTAATACCTGTTTGCAGTTGGCTGAATTCCCAGCTCGGTGGAAGATGACGCGAGTTATACCAGTTCCGAATCCTAATGCTTATGATGATGAGTGATGTGGCGACGACGCGCACACGTCACACGGTGACGTGACGTCGCCTTGAATCACGCTATCGAAGTTTCTACAATCGCCGGCATATATACAAATGCTCCGACAAGATCAGTCGCCAGTCGGGGCTCGGCCGCCTCCCAGGCAACCATAGAGTAACTTGCAGGCAACACACCTCGCCTGGCGGGAGATCTCCCTTTGCCAAATACGTATAGTCTAATCAATAAGTTCAAAATGGTTGAAAATAGAGATACTGCTCTTAAAAATACGTGCGATAGCTCATTCTGTTCGGAATGATGTCTAAAAAAATGTTTCGGAAGCGTTTACCAGCACGTAAAAAAATGCAAAAGTTATTGACAAAATAAAGTTGAAAAAAAAGTATTTTGTTTTTGGTAATCACTCCGAAACTATTAATATTTAAGAAATTTTAAAACAAGATTCTTAAAGAAGAGGAAATTTCCAAAAAATGACTCGCGACTCTCAGAACTCTATCTCCATTATTTATAATTTTAATTTAACGCTGAAAATGGGTCTCCACGCAGCATTTTTAGGTTGCGCGTGCGGCGTCAAAACCGAGTTCGTCACACTCAATAATTTTTTAAGGTATTAATTATTATTTAAAAAAATAAAAAAAATATGGTGTATTCGAAACACTTCAAAGAATTTGCTCCCGTAGGAAATTTTGCTTAAATTTAAGTTTTCAACAAGTTAGACTATTGTTAATTAACTAAATTTTCTCGAACTTCCATTTTCATTGTACATTAAAAAAAATGTTTAAGTAATTGTCCTATAAATTTTTCGCTTCGTGGAGCCCTTCTTATATACATGCTTAACGAGATCACGTCATAAAAGTTTAAAAAGTTTTAATACTTTGTGTATAATAATAATATAAGTTGAAGAAAAAATTAAATCCAAATAATATTATTGAATTTTCTTTTTCTCAATTTATGATTACATAATCGTTTTGGGTGATTCTACAAAAATTGGGTAACTCGATGTCATCAGCCAATATATACAAAGTCTTATTATATTTTATTGAGATTACAATTTATTTTAAAGCAATGAAAAGTCCTTTATTTGGTCACCCAATTTCAACTCTTAATTTTAAATACAAGTTAATAAAAAAACACAATTAATGCTTAAAACGTCAGTCCGTTGGCGTGTCATAATCCCGAAAACCAATAATCAAGTGAATATCTATTAAACATTATCATTGATTTCAGAAAACCTACTAATTTACTACAATCTGTGATGTACATAGTAATATATACTGGAACTTTCATAATGCAATGTTCTCCACTTTATTTAAAAAAAAATAAGAAACTTTGTCATTAGTTTTATTCGTCAGTCCGTTGTGTGTTGTTTAAATTTGAAATTCGCGCAAAATACCACCGACTCAACGTCAAATCCCTGTTTGAATTTTAATGTTGATTATGAAGTTACTTGCGGACCGTACAATTTGACGGCCGCCGTAACTGTACCAGTGCTTGGGTTGTGTTTGTCGTCTATACCCGTGCTAAGCCAGTCAACATTTCAGTCCTGTGGTGAGTCGTTATTTTCTTGTTAATCTGAGGTTTATTTTCATTTAGATATAGTTAACTACGATTTGTTAAAATGTAGTTTGTTGATATTTGAAATTACCAAAAGAAACAATAGTTATGATTATAGCCTCAAATTATGTCTTTTTCGTCAGTCCGTTGGCGTCAGTCCTTTGTCAGGTATCGCGCCAAAGGACTGACGTGTTTCCATGGTACTGATGTTTTTTGTTTTAGAGCACTTTTATCTTAATTGCTACCGAGTATATTTGGGTCAATTTCAACAAACACGAATTTTGCCTAATTACAGTGGCGAATTTAAATTTGCTGTTTCTGATAATTTATTTTGGGTTAAATAATAGGTAAATATTAGTACTACTTAATCATATACTAGAGATCGAAAAAAATTTATTAGTTCATGAGATATTTCCATTTGAAATTATCAAATGCCACCGAAATTATTAAAGGACCACCGGAATTAAAATTCGAGCCACCGAAATTGATTAAATTTAAACCTGCTGTTTCTAATACATTTTATTTGGCATAAATAATATGTAAATAGTAATAATAATTAGTCACATAGTAGAGATCGAAAAAAAAATTATTAGTTCCGGAGATATTTTCAAATTACATTATCAAATGCCACCAAAATTAGGACCACTGGAATTAGAATCTAATCCACCGAAATTGATTATGCCAATGAGGAATAATAAAGGCAAGATCATCTGATACTTTAAACTCTTTAAAGATACATTTTGAAGAGTAGGAGTCTAGATGAACAGACTCTTTTTAGCGGTGATTAGACACGCTTGAGTTTCTGTGGCCTATTAGACCAGTGCCGATAGCTTCAAAAACGGTAAAAAGTGAAAAAAATATAGTAGGATGAAACCCATTGCAAAAAGAAGAGGATATAACAAAAATTAAAGGAAAAATAATTTACGGGCGATCTAAGCTCGGCAAGTGGGGGAGGGGGGGGTTTAAGGGTATAGTTATATATAAATAGTTTTTCTCAATTTCCGGCAAAACTACAAGTCCTGTAGAAAAAAGTTAAATAGCAATGTTGTAAGTAGTAAAAAGATCTACAACTTTTTTATTTACACTTTTTTACATAACCTCAAAATTTATGTGAAAAATTCAAATAACCAAGTTTTTGGTTTTTTATTTTTATCTTTTACAAAAAATTTTTTTTTTCACGTTTGGTGAAAATTAAACGACAACTATTTTCGCAAAAAATTTTCGGATTCGAGTTTTAATTTTTTTTTGTCATTCATTGTGTACAATTTTGAGCTATTTATTAAAATTTACACTTTAATTAATCGAATAGAATTATTTTTTTTTCATTTCAAACATTATCGGCACTGGTCTATACACGTCCCTATGCGCTTTGCTTTGCCACCGGAGCCACCGAGATTAGGCCACCGGACTTAGAATTAGAGTCAAAACTTGAATTTTAAAGAACACCGTTATTCTCAGGTTAACTTTTATTTCACAGTTATGGCTGAAATCCTTTAATGGAAGCCTCCATAAAATTTCTAGATAATCTGCTTTGTAGTTTTACTAATATACATGACATCGGAATTGGATGATTTTGTATTCCTTCGCCACCGCATTGAGTACTTACGTGTTTGACAGGAAAATTACGCAGCCAGTCGGTCATCCTAATACGCAGTTTGCAAGAGCACAACTGAACGGTGCGGGGAGAGCCAGTAAGGTGTCTTCCAAATCGTTTCGTAACAAGATATGAAGTATACAAAATGCGCCACCGGTATTGCTTTTTTTTGTAGGACATTTTTAAAAGATGTTTTAAGACATGTCGCACTATGTTAAATTACTCCGTAAATATATATTAGTTGTGTTATTTAATGTATTTCTAAAAAACATTCCTTTTTAATAAAATTTATTTACCAAAAAAAATTAAAAATATAAAATATGTAAATAAATGGAGGTCGGACAGTACACCGGAATTAGATTTTAGGTCTTAGATATTTTTTTATTAAGAATCTATGTATTAAATACATCTCAATACTTTGCTATCATGTAGATCACTATTTAAACTACCTATATAAAATTATGCATAATTGTAGTTTACCTCCACACATTAATTTTCAACCTCGCCGTCTCAAAAATGCACTTGGGAAATTCACCCATTTATATTTCAGTTTAAAACATTATGCGGCACGCTAAAAGCAAATTGACTAGCATTAAATTAGCGGAATTCAAAGAAGAAGTAATAAAATCTGTTGAAAAAACGCCAAAGACCAGAATTGAAGACATGAGTGAAGATAGAACTAAAAAGAAAGAATTATTGAAGAAGGCCCTTGTTGGGGAAGTTATTAAAACACAATTGGAAGAAAACTACACTAAACTCATGAAGAAAGAAAAAAATTTAAACAAGTTATACATATCTGGAAATGTAGTTGACAAATACAAACTTTTAAGATTAATATTGTTAGATTTTTGTTTCTATTGTTTGTTGATTCATACATCCATCCATCCATCCATCAGCCTTTGTAGGTCCACTGCTGAACATACGCCTCTCCTAACTTGCACCACTCTGACCGGTCCTGAGCCTTCTGAATCCAGCGGATGCCCGCTGTCTTCTTCAGGTCGTCAGTCCACCTGATCGAGGGCGTCCTATGCTCCTTTTTCCGAGACGTGGGCGCCATTCGAGGACCTTTCTTTCCCAACATTTATCGGTCTTTCGAACTATGTGGCCAACCCATTGCCACTTAAGCCGGCTAATTCTTTGAGCTATGTCGGTTACCTTTGTTCGTCTACGGTAGCGTAATACAGAGCATAGCCCTCTCCATAGCCCGCTGTGCTACTCTGAGCTTGTGAATTAGGCCAATAGTGAAGCACCACGTCTCGGATCCGTATGTCATCGCTGGCAACACACACTGCTCGAACACCTTCGACTTCAGGCACTGAGTGTTTTGGACAACAAGATTTGACGCAGTTTCCCGAACGCAGCCCATCCGAGTTGGATTCTACGAGTGACTTCTTTCTCGAAGTTGGACTTACCCATCTGGATCACTTGTCCCAGGTAAATGTATTCGTCTACAACTTCGAGAACAGCGGTATTAACAACAACCGGTATGGGTGTGACATGGACATTCGATATGATTTTCGTCTTGTACATGTTCATCTTAAGACCCACCCGTTGTGGGGCGTTGTTTAAGTCCCCGAGAATTGTACGAAGTTCTTCCAGGGAACCCGCCAGGCAGCGGCGTAGCTAGCCCTTAGGAGGCCCCATATCAATATTTGTGGGGCCCCCTCAACGTCAGCTGTCAAATATAAAAGGAGTGCCAACTGTCAGTAGCAGTTGTAGGCCGCTGGCGAGCATTTTTTGGGAGTGTTAGTGGGGGCCCCTATACGCTGGGGGCCCCATATAATTGATACGGCTGATACGGCGGTAGCTACGCTCCTGCCGCCAGGATAACTATATCATCGGCATATCGCAGATGTGTGATGTATTCGTTTGTTGATTACTTAGAAATATTAAGTAAAACTAAGTCAAAGTTAAGTGAATGACGTTACCTTAAATGTCAAAAGGCTGTTTTGAAAACTGAGATAGTAATTTCTCCCAGTATTACATATTAATAATTATTTTTAATAGTTACTAAGTGATTTTAATACTTAAAAGACATATACCATTATTAAATCCTAAGAGATTTGTACAAATTTTTATTAAATTTCATTAAAATTCTTACAAAATTGTGTATTTTATCAGTACTATGTTAGCCTCGTCAGTCCCATGGCAGTAAAAATCTGAAAATTCTAAATATCTCACGATCTACTTAAAAAAGTGACTGGCCCGATTTGGAACAGTATATTCATTAGATTTGCCATCATATACACCCAAATTTGTACAGATTTGATTAAATAAGTATAGTAAACAAAATATCCTCAAAAGTTACCCAACTTTTGTATAATCACCCTTTTGGCATTCATAAAAGACATTTAATTATTTGAAAAAAAAAATTCCCTAATTTTTTTATAAACAAATAGACTATTTCAATGCTTTCAAGAAAAAATTTCTTAATATCTTATTTTTTACAAAATATTATGATTTTTGAAAAAAAAATTTTTTTCTTAATAATGATATTTAATTGTTTATAATCGTTTTTTAATATTTCTATTGTTTGAATAATTAGTTAAGAATTTTTTTTCTTAAAAATTATAATTGACCATCTTTAATAGAAATGTAAAAAAATATTTTTTTATCAACAATTTCATTGTTTTTTAACTTAACAATTTGTTATAAACAAATTCTCAACTTTTTTATATATTTTTTCTGAAACACCTAAAAATAAAAAAAGCAACGATGTATAACAAAGTACAGATAAAAACTTTTTTCAATTTTTTAATTTCTTTAATTTTTTAAATTGTTTGTTCAACTTATAAAAAGATTATACACAAAGTATTAAAACTTTTTAAAATTTTATGACGTGATCTTGTTAAGCATGTATATAAGAAGGGCTCCACGAAGGGAAAAATTTATAGGACAACTAGCTGCCCGGACAGACTTCGTTCTGTCAAAAGTTCATTATTTTGAGATGTAAGCTATCCTATCTTTCAAGTTGGATCAAACTGCACACGGTGTGCAAATTTGATTAAAATCGGTTCAGTAGTTTAGGAGTTCATCGCGGACAAACAACGTGACACGTAATTTATATACTTACACTAGCTGCCCAGACAGACTTCGTTCTGTCAAAAGTTTTTTATTTTGAGATGTAAGCTATCCTATCTTTCAAGTTGGATCAAACTGCACACGGTGTGCAAATTTGATTAAAATCGGTTCAGTAGTTTAGGAGTTCATCGCGGACAAACAACGTGACACGTAATTTATATACTTACACTAGCTGCCCAGACAGACTTCGTTCTGTCAAAAGTTTTTTATTTTGAGATGTAAGCTATCCTATCTTTCAAGTTGGATCAAACTGCACACTTCAAAACACATACGGTCGTAATAAACTAAATATAACTCTTAAACAAGAAGTGCTTAGGTCCTATTTTACTTAAAGCAATCAAGTGGCAATACTGCGTTTTCTACCTGTGCTAAAGTGCATGCCGTCTCGTTTCCTCTTACAAGAACCTCTCAACTTACTTACGCGCGTCAACTATTTGTTCCTCGTGGAGATAAGAAGATAAGGATGAGTACTCAAGGATCATCGCGCAGCGGAAACCTCATAAGCGGTAGCGGGTGCGAATCTTCGCCTGACCTTAGAAGCATTCACTGGGAAAGAGATAGCTTTGTATCACGAAGAAAAAAGAAACAACCCGAGTTTGACTCCACTCTTCACCAAGATATGTTAGACTTTCGAAAAGAGATGAGCGCCTGTTTCAAAGAATTTTCTCAAACGCTTAATCAAAATATTGAAAAACACCGAATTTGTCGAAATGAAAGCTGAACTTGTCAATTTTAAAAGCCTGTCGGAATCAATTATACAGGAAAACATTACCATCAAGGCTGAATTGAACACTGTAAAAGCACAAAATAAAGAACTTGAACAGAAAATTCAGGTTTTCGAAAGTAAACTTCAAAGCCTATCGACCATCGAACCTAGTACGCTGCAAACGTTACCTGCACGATCATTTGAAAATCTCGCCGCCGAACTCCATGACCGCACCCTTAGGTCGAAGAATATTGTGGTTGTGGGTATTCCAGAATCTTTTTCTACGGACATAACAAAAACTCAAGAACACGACAAACATGAAGCACGTGTACTGTGCATGAAGTGATGAATATTATTCGTACTATTTATTCGGAATGCCCATTACCGCTAAAGACGTATCGACTGGGTAAACAGCAAACAGACAAAGCTAGACCTCTTAAAGTATGTTTTGATTCCGATACTACAGCGAAATACTTGTTTCGGAATAAATCAAAATTAAAGCATGAAAATTTACGTATTTACGCCGACCAAACACCATTACAAAAACAACATATCGATGACCTTCGTAAAGAATTAAGTACACGTGAAAAAGATGGTGAATGTGACTTAAAAATTAAGTATATTAAGGGGATACCGAAGATTATAAAATATAATGCAAAAAAGTTCACAATCGAATAATTTAGTACATAAGGATATTATTACCTACCAATTAGCGAAAAATTATCAAGATACTAGCACTTCATCTGTTAAATGTTTATGTTTTGTCATATTTTTATGTGAATGTTTGAAGAATACAGATGGCTTAGAATAGGCGTTATTATTCTAAGACAGATGGTTAACAAAAAAATTTGAAACATATATAGTAAACTATGTATATAAATATTGAATTATAAAAACTACCTGCGGCTTATACTAAAAAAAATTATCTAGTAACTTTTATAAGGTTCACACAGTGACAAAGCACACACACACACACACGCATAAACACACACACACAAACACACACATTAACACACACACGCAACAATGCATGCTGGACACAAACCTTATCTTTTAGTTTAGTATTTAAGTTTCTCATTTTAAGTGATGTAAAAATCTTATGAGAAATAAAGATTCTTTAAACCGAAACCGAATTAACAATCGTCTAACTTGTTGAAAAATTAACTTTAAGCAAAATTTCCTACGGGAGCAAATTCTTTGAAGTGTTTTGAATACACCATATTTTTTTATTTTTTTAAATTAATAATAAATTTATAATTAATACCTACCGGTTTTGACGCCGCACGCGCAACCTAAAAATGCCGCGTGGAGACCCATTTTCAGCGTTAAATTAAAGTTATAAATATTGAAGATAGAGTTCCGAGAGTCACGAGTCATTTTTTGGAAATTTCCTCTTCTTTAAGAATTGATTACCAAAAACAAAATACTTTTTTTTTCAACTTATCTTGTCAATAACTTTTGCAATTTTTTACGTGCTGGTAAACGCTTCCGAAACATTTTTCTAGACATCATTCCGAACAGAATGAGCTATCGCACGTATTTTTAAGAGCAGTATGTCTATTTTCAACCATTTTGAACTTATTGATTAGACTATATGATGAATATGTTTTTCCCTTTTTTGTTTAGTTTAATTACACTCATATTGCTATTGGATTCCTCAAATATCCCGATGCTACTGTGGCTACCAGATTTTGCTAAAATACATGCTTTAATTCTGTCTGCATCCATAAACTAGTAGGGTTCATGTTCCCTGGGGCAGATCACAGTGTTTTTATTTCCTGTATATGGTTCGCTGACTAATGCTATTTCAATGATAACATCGACCAAAATAAGTTGGTTCATATATTGATGCATACATTCGTTCATACATATGCTCATGCTGAGCATTTGCATTTCTAGCAAGGTTGCATTGTAAAATTTTAATTATCTCATTTTCTACCTATCGCTTTTTCCTGAATCTGTTGTTAACTAACTATTTTTGTGCCCGTATCCACTGTGGCTAACAATACAAATTCATGCTCCGCGCTATGCGGTCCCACTTTTTCCACTCTGTGCACGAAGAAGAGTACGCGGGGTGATCTTGTTGGCAGTTTACACATTTAGTTTTTTTTTTCCGTTCTTCATATCATCAGTTCTCGTGTCATGTGTATCGGAGCAGTATCCGCACTTTTGCTCAGTATCAGAACAGTGGCGAGCCAAGTGGCTAAATCCCATTCACTTGAAACAATGCTTCAGGTCAACAGCGGTCACCTGTTAATAGCCAATTCTGACTTTATTATCCTTATGAGCAGACCATACTTTAAGATTGACATCAATTATAATATTAGCATGCAAATCAATGCGACCTTTAATTCTACGAATAATTTTTGAATCTTTGGTTTCTTTCTCTATTCCATCGATAAGTTTTGAGTTTTGGCTTACTATCGCTTCCATTATTTTACTGTCCAATAGCTCGTTGATTATACCTCTTAATTTGAGAAGGGATCTTTTGAGTATTGGTTCTATTGCAGACATCGGAGTTAGTTAAAGGTCGTTATGTTAAATGGAATCCTGGATTTTTTGCCTATCTGTTTGTGAGTCACAAACTGCACTGCTGAATTTTAGTCATTCACAACTTATTGATTCTCATTAACGTCAATTTTCTGTTTAACTGTTTTAAGTACTTCCTTGCCCAAAACTCGTGGGTCCACTGATTCGATTACCACATGAAGCGTGTCTGCATATGCAGGTTTTGATAAGGGACGTGGTGCAGTAGGACCTTTACAATGGTCTGACTCTGCATGGTTTGGGGCAGATGAGTGATGAGTGGGTACTTTATATTTCATGTCATAAGGCTTCGGATACTTGCACATTATTGATTCTGGCTATTTCCATTTTTAACTCTTTTGTGTATTTCTTCTTTGTTCTTCTATACATATATTTTAACTGGTTCATATTTTCCTGCATCACATCTACCCACTTTGTATGCTCAACTGTCTTCTCTTCAAGAGTTTTTAGTAGTTGATGGTATTCATCTTGCATCCACGCTTGATGTTTTTATAGGGTTGGGCCTTAATTGTGTGCGTGTTTGTTGTGTATCTGAGGGGTGCAATCCTGAATTTGACCTCATCAATTCTACTGTATCGATTGTAAGTCGTATTGGCGAAGGATCAAGTGGTTTACCGTAAGTATCCATTGTAAATATCTGAAATTTTTGTAAAAGAAAATAAAGAGGGTGTGGTTGTTGGTATGAAGGTGGAGATGAAATTAATACCACGATTTACTTTTGATAATATTGTAATGAATTTAAAGGAATTTACCAATTAAAACTTGAACGTAATAGTAAAGTAACAAGAATACAGAAATTGAATAGAATAGAGATTCAATGTTTAAAATTTAAAAGAACGGTTATGAGTAGGAAATCGAGTATTGAAAAAGAGAGCGCGCGTTCGCCGTCCGAGCCGGTCTCGCAATGGGGCGTGGCACGCTAAACGGTGGAAATTTCCGCTCGTTGTTCGCTAGTTAGGGCTAGTTATGTTGCGGTTAGGTTAGGTTGCGGTTAGGTTAGGTTAGGTTAGGTTAGGTTAGGTTGCGAATGGGTTAGGTTGCGGTTGGGTTAGGTTGCGGTTGGGTTAGGTTGCGGTTGGGTTAGGTTGCGGTTGGGTTAGGTTGCGGTTGGGTTAGGTTGCGGTTGGGTTAGGTTGCGGTTGGGTTAGGTTGCGGTTGGGTTAGGTTGCGGTTGGGTTAGGTTGCGGTTGGGTTAGGTTGCGGTTGGGTTAGGTTGCGGTTGGGTTAGGTTGCGGTTGGGTTAGGTTGCGGTTGGGTTAGGTTGCGGTTGGGTTAGGTTGCGGTTGGGTTAGGTTGCGGTTGGGTTAGGTTGCGGTTGGGTTAGGTTAGGTTGGGTTAGGTTAGGTTAGGTTAGGTTAGGTTAGGTTAGGTTAGGTTAGGTTAGGTTAGGTTAGGTTAGGTTTTTTTTTTTTTTTTTTTTTTTTTTTTTTAAATCCTGTCCGGGCGCTGTACTGGCCCGGCCCGCGAGCTATAATAAAACACCCCCTGACGTTGCGCGACAGGGACTTTGGTTTCTTTATTAAATCATTTTTTAACAGAAGTTACAGAATTTTACAGGTAATGAATTTATACTAAAGGATACATCATCTCAATACTTAATACTAACACTTAGGGGCAGCTATCTTAGTTTACAATATTATATTATATTTTCTCATAACTATTGTACTCACATTTATTTAGCTCTTTTGTAGCTTGAATACTTTTTACTTTTTTCTTAATATTAACACAAAATTTCATTTTTTTACTATTCTATACTTATATACTATTATTATACTATATCTATATTTTACTTATTTATAACATACTTTTTATCTTATATCAATATTTTCTACTTCTATTACAATTTTTTCTGCTTTCTTAATCTACATAATTTCTACTTATTTATTTACTTTGGGGTTTTAAATAACTACTAGTACAATTCGCAGAATTGTCATAGCTTAGTTATACATTTAACAACTATTACATTTTATATTCTATTATATTTTTATTTACTATTTTATTTACTTAGATTTCCTTGCCTATTTTCTTACATGCATGTACTATATATATTCTAATATATATAAACATCATATCTTGTTATTACTTGTTTCTTTTTATTGCTCTGTTCGCTATCTCTACTGAATATTCCATAAATTTACTTCTTTTAACTTTATCATTTAATATTTTCTGAATGTTATTTCTATTTATATCTATTTTTAATTTATGTTCGTATTCGAATTTTAGGACAGAGTTAGAAGGGCAGTCAAATAAGAGGTGGACTATTGTTTCGTCGATTTCCGGATCGCAGATGCACGACGAGCTATCTTTGCACCCGAACCTATTGAGGTAGTGCGCAAAACCACCGTGTCCCGTTAGTACCTGTGTTAAAACGCCTGTTGGTTCTATTTTCCTTACGATCTTATATGCTTCTACAGCATCCGGGAAAAACAGTTTAGTTATTGCAGCTGTTTCTGCTTGTGCGTATCTCCGGTTCCATTCGTCAAGTGATCCTTCCCGGATCTTTCGCTTGACGAATGATACCGGACACAGGTCATATACAGGCCTGGTTTTAGTTTTTAAAGCTGCGTCTTTAGCTAGCTCGTCGGCTCTTTCATTTCCGTCCAGGCCAGCGTGAGCCTTAACCCAGTACAAAGATATAATCTTGCCTTTGGCTATGCTCTCTTTAATGTTGGCACGCGATCTTACTGCCAGCTGGTGTGTCGTGTAGTTGTTTACGACTGTCTCTAAGGCGGACCTCGAGTCACTGTATATTCCAAAGCACTTTTCTTGGCTTGCCAAGATGACCTCTGTGGATTTACATATGGCCAGTAGTTCAGCCTGATAGACCGTACAGTACGATGGCAGGCCAAGTTTGACGGCTTTGATCTCAACCTCTCTGTTCCATATGGACAGAGCGGCCCCGACCTTACCGTCAATCTTGCTTCCATCCGTGAATATTCTAATTTCTTGTACGTTATGGCAGTTTACTTGCTCCTGGTCTATCAGACTTATGAACCCCAGGCTCATATGTTCCGCTGGGTGGGGTGTTTTGAAATATGCAGTGACTCGTTCCACTTCTCTGTCTCCTAGTTCCGCCCTGGGTATTCCTCGCCTGGACTCATAAAGCGCTGCAGCTTCTCTTACTCGAATATCCAGTGGAAGAAGCCCAGACAGAACTAGTGCAGCGTTTAAAGACACCGTCCTGTACGCTCTTATTAGTTTTTGTGCGAATCCTCTCTGCACGCTGTTTAGGGATTTCTGCACTCCTAATTTCATGGATGCCGGTGCCCAGACACTAGAAGCATACATAATGACCGGCTCCACAGCTGCAGTATAGATCTGGCGGATGACCTCTGGATGGAGACCCCAACTTATCCTGGCTGCTCTGGCTAATTTCTTGTAGATATCAGCTGCCTTCTTACACTGTTCAGTGACGTGCTTGTTGAAGGTCAGCTTATCATCTATATAGAGCCCCAGGATTTTGATGTGGCTTGACATGCCAATGTCGACCCCCCCCATCCTCAGCGTTGGGACGTCGAATTTCAGCTTTCTGGTTATGACCATGGCCTTGGTCTTAGATGGCCCAAAGTTAAGCTTATTTTCAACGCCCCAACTCCGAACATAGGCGAGGGCGGCATTTGCACGTGTCTGGATGTTGAGTGCTGTGTCTCCATCAAATACGAGGACTACGTCATCCGCAAAGGCCTGACAGTAGTCGCCTCTTTCCTCTAGTCCTTTGATGAGTGGGTCTAGCAATAGGTTCCATAGCACGGGGCCACCAATCGACCCTTGTACACATCCTTTGGATGTGGTTTTAGAGTACTGTTCCCCCCCGTATTTAACTGTGACCTTTCTGTCTCGTAGGTAGCTGTCCAGGACTCTTCTTATGTTAACAGGACACCTTTCCTCAGCCAATCGGACTCTGATTGCCGGCCACCATGCATTGTCGAAGGCGCCCTCTATGTCCAGCGATATGACGGTAACAATTTTCTTGTCCTTTACCTTTCGGCGAATGTGGTTCACTAAGTCATAGAGGGCGTCCTCAGTGCTTTTTTGGGGCATGAATCCGTATTGGCGAGTACTTATCCTGGGAAGAATGTGCCATTTCAGTCTACCTACGATCAGTTTCTCGAAAATTTTTCCCATCACTGGCAACAACCCTATTGGCCTATATGCTTTGGGGTTCGTGTAGTCCTCCTTCCCAGGCTTTCGTAGAACCACTACTGTTGCCTCTTTCCATATAGTTGGAAAGTGCCCCAATCGTAGGCATTTGTTCGCCAGTGATAGGAAAAATTCCGGGTCTCCAGTTATCGCCCTATCACAGATGTCGGCAGTAAAGCCGTCAGCACCTGGGGCCTTTTTGGGGTTGAAACTTGCCACAACCGATCTAAGCTCCTCCATTGTGAACGGTGGGTCCAGGGGCTCGTCGTTGTTCTGGCTATTGACACATTCGGCCTTTTCCCTCGTTGTTTTGTGTTGTGCCGTTTCTCCTTTGCTAGAGTCATCCGAATAGAATGATTCTGTCAATACTTTTACCGAGTCCCCTGGGTCCAGTGTCCTCCCGTTTTCAATAAGAGGTAGATCCTCGTGACGTTTGGTGGTCCGCCCAATCACCCTATAAATCCCCTCCCATACTCCCTCCTTATCTTGCTTACCGCAAAACTCCTTCCAACTGTCTATCTGGGCCTGTTTGACATCCTCCTCATATTTTTGTTTTTTCTGTAGATATTCATCTACAACCTTTGCTCTCCTCACAGGCGCTGCACAGCGGATTCGCCGTTTCATTGTGAGGACTTCTTTCTTCCTTAGGCAGAGTTCATGAGACATCCAGGGTTGGGAAAGCTTTTCTTTGGACTTCTTTTTTGGTATGGCCTCATCACATGCCTGTTTCATCATGCTTGAGTACTCTACCGTCAAGGAGTCCAAATCCCTTTGGTTGTTTATACCTTCCACCTTTTCCTTATTTATTCCCTTTTCTTGCTTTAATTGGTTCAGTTTATCATTAAACTGAAGCCAATTGGCCTTCTTTGTGTTGTAAGTTCTGGTGGTTCTCTGGATGTTCAATCCCTCTGCCTTGGTTAATCGGATGTTAAAGGCTATGACATTATGGTCTGAGCTTGTGACCTTCTCATCGACTCTCCAGTCCTCAATCAATTTTAGCATCTCGCTGGTGCAGGCCGTGACATCAATATTACTTGTGTATCGCTTGCCGCCTCTAATAGTATCATATGTGGGGATGTCACCTTCGTTCAGTACTTGCAAGCCCATTTGTACGATGGTTCCGTACATTTCATCGCCTCTATGATCAACTGTGCTGCTGCCCCACCATATATTCTTCGCGTTTGCGTCACCCCCCATCACAAGTATTTTTGGCTTTAGTTCTTTTTGGATCTTTTTCAGCTGCTCCAGGTATGGCCCGATGGGTTGATCTGGCTCAAAGTAGTATGAAACCGCAATCATCTCCCATGCACTGGTTCCAATCCCTACCACTAGGATGTTGTTTGTGGATAGGTGCGGGAACTGCCTGATTTTCAGATCGTGATCTAGAACGGCTATAGCAGCCTTAATTGTTCCTTCTCCGGGATTGGCATTCTGGAAGATTCTCGTACCTGCATATTGCCTCATACTCTTTGAGCCACCCACGTAGGGTTCCTGGAGCAGGATGAATGCAGTTTTCTTTTTGATGGCCTCGTTTAGAATCTCTGCTGTGGCCAAGTTCTTTCTTTGCAGGTTAGCCTGCATCACTTGGTAGATCTTGATGTTTGGGGTGTCGGTTGTTATGGCTCCTAGATTCCCTGGGCAGCCTTTAGCAATACGCTGTTGTTGCTCGAGCCAGTGCATCCCACTTCCTCCTAACGGGGCATGCCTGGTCGAATGCGTTGTGCTCAATGTCCATGAGTTTTGCTTGCGAGCAATTGCAGCACTTTGGAGCGAGGCTCAAGGTGCGGTCGGGACATTCCGCAAACATATGTGGTCCTCCACAGTGGCTGCATTTTTCTATCGTTTCTTTGCAAAGGCGCCGGGTATGCCCATATCCTAGGCAAAGCGAGCATTGTATGAGCGGCGACTGGTCTTCTACTCGCACTCGCTGCAGGTCGATGTGTATCCGTCCCGCGTTGGTCAGTCGTTGCCATATGCTTGGGGATACCTGCATTACTATGTGGGCGGTGTGGGGGTTTCTTGCCTTTCTTCTATACTTTACCACGACCCTGTTTTCCTGTTCTTGAATGTCGTTTAAAAGTTGGCCATTTTGTTTCCAGAGCGCTTTTATCACTTCCTCATCGGTGTGAATGGCCAGGACATCTCTGACTATGACTAGTGGGTCCTTGTGTTGGGCCTCCTTCACCTGGAGGTTGTTGTTCTTTGCTGCTTCACTAACCTTTGTTAATTCCTCCTTATTGTGGCAGCTAATTACGACCTTCTGGTCTCTTGCTTTTCGGAGCCTGTCTATGCGTACGCCGCTGTTCTTAGCGTCCACTGCACTCCTTATCTTTACCATAAGGTCATTGCTGGTGTCCTGCTTGTCATCAGAGGTGACTATGATGGTGTGCATGGGCGCTAGCGGCTTTGGCCGTTGGACTGCCTCCACATAGGTAGGCTGCGGTGTGGCTTGGGTGTTAAGGCTGCTCTTCAGATCGGCTATCGACCCGATCAGTTGAGCAAAATCCTCCTTTAAATGTTCTTGTTTGTTGCTGTCCAGTCGTGGGAAATTTTTTAGGTCTATGGACAGCGCCGAGGTTTGGCTCTTTAACTCCTCCATCGCCTCTCCATGTTCCTTCATAGTTTTGATGAGCCCTTCCATTATCTTGGTGTGTGTGATTACTGCCACATGCTCTGTGGGGCTCTTTGATGGTTGGGCCTTGTCTTCTATGCCCCCTATTATTAAGTCTGAGGTTCCCCTAGACTCTACCCCCTCTCGCACTAGTTGGTAGAGTCTTTCTACGGCTTGTGTGACCCCTGATTTGATTTCCGCCTTTATATTCCTTGACTCACCCAGCAGCGTTTTTGCCCTGACTAGACATGCTTTGGCCTCGGCTAGCTTGCTGGGTAATTTAGGTTTGGATGGCACTGGTATTGTGGGAGGGTCGTTCTTTTCGGACACTCTACGCTTGGTAGCTGGGTTTATAGCTTCTGCTACTGTCCCAGCCTCCCATTCGCCAATACTTCTCCGTATGTCCAGTTTAGGCTCAGCGGGACCTGCCCTCTCTGTCACCTGTAATTGCTTTTGGGGGCTAGTCTTGTCAATATCGGCGGTCTTTTTGACCGGGGTCCGATTTGCGGCGTACATATTTATGTTGTGGTTGTCAGGGGGTTCGTGTATGAGCTTCAAAAGGGAAGCTTAAATAGTCAATGTCAGTAATAAATTATACAAAATAGATAAAATATAGAAATGTAAGTAAAAATTTTTAAAACATACAGTGTCACAGTGTAAATTAAAAATAAAATAAAAAGTAGGGCAGTAAAGATAAAAAGAGAATTTTTTATTTGTATATTAAGTATACCGTCGCTATTTTGGTCTGGTCAGAGAGATGTAAAGAGTCTCTCTGGCTGTCCAATTACGTTATACTGCCTTCGTTGTTTACAACGAAGACTTGTCTCTGGAGTTACACTTAACCAAATGTTAGTGTTTACTCAGTCCTCTTACTTGATCTGCCCGAGTCCAACTGTAGGTTTATAATACCCTGGGGGTCAATCTGTGTAGGTTTAAAAGTGGTTGAGAGCAAACACAAGGTCGAATATAAAGACAAGAAAAGTACAAGTACTATAACGGGTGCAAAGTAAATACAACAAGAATAAAATAAAATACAAATTCAGATACACGGGATACAATTTGAAAGTCAAAAAGTATGTATGACACAATTTGAAAATACTTAAAAACAATGCAAAAAATTTTTTGAGACTCCAATTTACCGCCTCTTACACTCCAGTTTTTTGCCGCCTTTGGAGGTATGGTGGGTCGAGGGGCCTTGAGGGTAAGGGAGGTCAGAATAAAGTAAGTAAATCACAATATGAATTGAATTCAATTTGTCTGATTTGCCGCCTCCACTGTACCAACTTGCCGCCTCCACTATACCAACTTGCCGCCTTTGAAATAGATACAGGTCAATTGCCAGTTCCTGGTGCCGGTCAACTGCCTGTATATATACGCTCCAATTTTCCGCCTCCGAGCTCTAAAAAGGGAATACAGAAAGGGAATACAAAGGGAATATGAAAAGGGAATTCAAAAGGAAAGATTCGGCCTCAATATTGGCTCCAAATTTGTCAACAGCGGTTAACGGGCTTGTCTACAATTTCGGCTTCAAAATGCCGGTCAATTGCCCTATCTTCTGGATTCCAGCTGTGCCGCCTTTGACTCCAACTTTAGTCCGCCTCTGGGGGGGGAAGGTAGGGGGGGGTCCCAATAAACTCTATGTATAGAGTTTAGGGGGTGGGTAGGTAGGGAGGGGGGTTCGAATTTTTTGTCAAAACTGGTCTAGGACGCACCGTTCCCGAGATATCCAGGATTTTTGGTTTTTCCAAACTTCCCGTTGGAATATCTCGGGAACCACGCCCCCTATCGTTCTGACAAAAGTCCGGGGTAATGGCGGGGTTCCACAGATGCCAAAAATAGAATAAGAAAATTTTGAGGGGTGGGGGGTGGGGGTGGGGGGTAAGGGAGGGAAGCGGGGGTCTTTAGGATTGAGTGCGGGGGTGAAGGGAAGTGCGAGAGGGGACTGCAAAAGGTGCCCGTGAGTGTTGTAACGGAAATAACAGAAATAACAGAAATAACAGTAACAACAGAAATAAGCAATACAATCGATACAAGAAAAACAGACAATAACACAGACTATTATAATCGGTTGAACTCAGTACAACCTGTCTTCCGTTACATTAAGTCATCCACACATGTAATTCAATTAGCCTAACATTTGGGTTAGGTTAGGTTAGGTTAGGTTAGGTTGGGGATTCCCCGCAGTGTTGGCTTCCTCGTAGCAATCCCCGGGCAACGTCTCGTCTGACCACCGTAACGGAGTGGCAGACAGGCGGCAAACGAACACTGTGCGATCGTACACTCTCAAGGCTTGTAAGTGCGGTCATCGTCGTTCGACACCATGTCGAAACCTTTGCGGGACGCCTCCGGGCGTTTCATAAAAGGCCCTTCTCAGGGCCAACCCGAAACGGCCCTTGTCAGGGCCACCCCCGGTGACGCTTCGGCGTCGGAGGCTAGCCGCGCACCATCTGCGGCGAGCCTGGTCAGCAGGGAGGAGGACCTGTCGGGGTCCGACAGTGACGCCTTTGCGGTGGAGCTGCCGGACCGACAGGCGAAAAAGCGGGCCTACTTGAGGCAGGGTTCGGGGGGCTCCTCGGACTCAGCCAAAAGTAAGGCTAAGGTTAGCAAGGCTGTAAAGCCTGCTAGACTGAGGCTTAAGGTTGCCAAGAGAAACCTTAAAAAGAGTGGCAACGCTGTAAAGCCTGCCAACCCCGCCCTGGCTAGCACTAGCCACGACGTGGGACTGCTGGACGCCCAACGTCAGCTAGACGTGGCGAATAGGGCACGAGTCCAACAAGAGTTGGAAGAGGAGGTTGCCGCTAAGGAGGCACAGGCACGCGAGCGCAGAGCCAAGGCGGACTATGGTACGTCTAGCGTCTCGTATGCGGATCACTCCTTAGCGGAACTAGTGAAGATGGCCGAAGAGGACCAAGAGGAGATCGTCACCGTCGCCTCAAAGTCCTCAAACTTGAAGGGGACCTTTCAAAAGGCCCTCAAGTGCCGGGCTGCCAGCCTTCGTGGCATCATTGGTGAGTTGGTGCAGCGCACAACCACCGATGAGGTAAAGCAGCTCCAAAAGAGGGTGGACTGCCTTACGAAGGAAGTCAGCGAGCTTCACACGAAGCTCGCAGAAGCTATGAGGCGGCCTGTCCAGGCTCCGGCTGCTGCGGCGTCGGTGGATCTCTCCTCCTCCAACCTTGAGGCAACCATCCGCAAGGTTGTGATGGAGGAGAGAGCTTTCACGCGGGCCTGCTTTGCGGGCATTGAGGATAGGCTCTTGCCTGAAAAGCGCGTCAGGCCGCCGTTGGCAGCGGACAGGGCTGCTCCTGCCTCAGCCCCTGCTCCAGCCCCTGCCCCGGCCGTGATGGCTCCTCCCCCGACCCCTAAACCTGCAAAGGGCAAAGGGAAGGTGAAAAAGACGGTGGCTCCGCCGGCTACGACCGCGGTTGCTCCGCCGGCTGCGACTGCGGTTGCTCCGTCGGCCACGACTGAGGTGGCGGCGGCCTCGTCCCAGAGGGAAGATGCCTTTCTTCCCTCCAGCACTCCGTCCAACGAGTGGACTGAGGTGGTTGGGAGGAAGAAGAGAGGCGCTAAAAAGTCAGCACAGCCTGTTACCCCTGCCCCTGCTAATGTCCCCTCCGGCTCGTCCAAAGGGACGAGCAAAGAAAAGGGGAAGAGCAAGGGGGAGAAAACAGCCCCCAAGCCGAGTGGGAGGAAACTTGTTCCCCCCAAAACCGCGGCCGTCGTAGTGACGCTCACTGCGGAGGCCGTGGAGAAGGGCGAGACGTACGAGTCCGTCCTGAAACGGGCTCGTACCAACGCCAACCCAGCCACGTTGGGTATTGGCCTGGTGACGTGCCGCCGGACCCAAACTGGAGCTCGACTCTTCGAGTTTCCGGGGGCCCAGGGCGGCGCCAATGCGGACCTCTTCGCAAGTAAGTTGCAAGAGGTCATAGCGGACGCGGCCAAAGTTGCCAGGCCAACAAAGACAGCGACTCTAGAAGTGACCGATCTCGACGACTCGGTCACGAAAGAGGAGGTGGTGGCAGCAGTTGCCGCTACAGGAGGCTGTGACACGGCAGCAATACAGGGCGGGGCCATCAAGCCTGGTCGCGGTGGTCTGGGTGCTATCCGCTTGGAGTGCCCGGTCGTCGCGGCAAAGGCCGTACTGGCCAAGAAGCGGCTCCCCGTGGGGTTTTGTGTGTCTGTGGTCCGGGCACTTGAAGACCGGCCTTTCCGCTGCTTCAAGTGCTACGGAATAGGACACACCAGAGCTCTGTGTCCATCCCGAGTGGACAGGTCGGAGCTCTGCTGCCGCTGCGGGGAAGCGGGGCACAAGGCGGCAGAGTGCGGTGCTGCCACGCCACGCTGCGCGGTGTGCACGGCCAGCGGCCGCCCAGCCGGCCACGTGATGGGGGGGAGGAAATGCAATCCTCCTCCAAAGAAGGGACAAGCGCAGGCGCCAATCCGCCCTGCTGCTGCCACCGCCGCTGTTGAGGCTGTCGAAGCCTCGCAACAGGCCGCAGAGGGCAATGCGATGGACCAATAATGACAGTGGTCCATCGCATTTTACAGGCGAACACCAACCACTGCAGAGCGGCCCAGGACCTGCTGGTGCAGGCCATGGCCGAGTGGTTGGTGGATGTTGCGGTCGTCGCCGAGCCCTACTCTGTCCCTGGCCGCTGGCTAGGGGATAGGGACGGCCTAGTGGCGCTTGTGGCGCGGTCTTCCTCGGACTCCCCTCCCCTCTCGCTCTTAGAGAGGGGACCGGGATACGTGGCCGCCGCGTGGGGAGACATAGCTTTTGTCGGGGTCTATTTCTCCCCAAACCGGCCACTCGCGGACTTCGAGGACTTCCTTGGAGTCCTCGCCGCAGTGGTTTCGAGGGTGGCGCCACGTCAGGTCTCCGTCCTGGGAGATCTGAACGCCAAGTCGGTGGTTTGGGGTAACCCAGCCACCGACGCACGCGGGCGGGCGGTCGAGCTTTGGGCGGCCTCCTCCGGGCTCTCCCTTCTGAATAGAGGGGAGGTCCATACGTGCGCGCGGCGGTGGGGTGGGTCAATTGTGGACGTCACTTTTGCCTCGCCCGCGCTGGCCGCGCGTGTGAAAAACTGGCGGGTGGACATGGTAGAGACTTTCTCGGACCACCGCTACGTGCGGTTCGAGATCTCCACCCAAGGTCCTCGGAGAACGGCTCCTCCGGGCCAATCTCCTTTTCCACGGTGGGCCTTCGTCCACCTGGACAGGGAGGCAGCGAGGGAGGCGGCTTTCATTCAAGACTGGCTTTCGCCTGACGTAGGGGTCGTGGACGTGGACACCGCCGCGACACAGCTGAGGGGGTCGCTGACCGCGGTATGCAATTCGAGCATGCCTCGGTCTCGCCGTCCGCCTCCCCGACGCGCCGTCTATTGGTGGTCGGAGGAGTTGGCAGGGCTTCGAGCTGCCTGCGTGGCGGCTCGAAGGGAGTACGCTCGAAGCCGGCGGCGGCGAATACGCGACCCCGCGAATGAGGACCGTCTTCATGACCTCTACGTGGAGGCAAAGCTGGCTCTCAGAAATGAGATGCTCGCCGCTCAGGACTCGGCGCAGGCTGAGCTGCTGGAGGGTCTCGACGATGACCCTTTTGGGAGGCCATATAAGGCGGCGCGGAATAAACTGCGTCCCTTCGGTCCTCCCGTCTCGGAGACCCTCGAGCCGGCAGTGCTGGATGGGGTGGTACGGTCCCTGTTTCCAGGCAGGGCCGACGCTTTCACCCCACCAGTAATGGACCCTCCGCAGGGTGGGGTTCAGGAGGAAGAGGAGGACCAGGAGGCCCCTTCTCTCACTGGGGCCGAAGTTAGCACGGCGGTGCTTCGCCTTCGTGCTAAAAAGACGGCCCCAGGGCCAGACGGCGTTCCAGCAAGGGTGGTGGCAATAGCCGCCACCGAAATGGAGGAAAGGTTTCGGGACCTCTTTGACGCGTGTTTCACGTCGAGGAGGTTCCCGAAACCTTGGAAGGAGGGGCGTTTATGCCTCCTCCGGAAGGAAGGACGCCCGGCGGACTCCCCCTCGGCATACCGACCCATCGTTCTGCTCGATGAGGTCGGTAAGATGTTCGAGGGGATCATCGCCGCCCGCCTGAAAGACCACCTGCGGGTGGTTGGGCCGGACCTGTCGGACGCTCAGTTCGGCTTTCGACCTGAGCGTTCGACAATAGACGCCCTCGCCCTATTAAAGGGTGTGGTGAAGGAGGCGATGGACGCTGGGGACGGAGTGTTGGCTGTGTCATTCGACATAGCCAACGCCTTCAACACCCTTCCCCATGCGACCGTCCTCGAAGCACTCCGGTTTCACGGAGTGCCTCAATATATGAGGGACCTCCTGGCCAGCTACCTGGAGGACAGAGCGGTCCTCGTGGTAGATAAAGCTGGCCAGGTCCGGCGATACCCGGTGGAGTCCGGTGTTCCGCAGGGGTCAGTCCTAGGACCTCTCCTGTGGGACATCGGATTCGACTGGCTTCTGCGTGGGACCCTCCTCCGTGGCACGAGTGTCATCTGCTACGCGGATGACACTCTCCTCACTGCCCGAGGAGGAAATTTTGGTGAGGCGGCCAGTCTGGCCTCGGCGGGCGGATCGCTAGTCGCCGGTAGGATCCGCCGCCTTGGTTTGAGGGTGGCGTTGCATAAGACCGAGGCCGTTTTCTTCCACGGGCCTCGGCAGCGCCGTCCGCCTGACGCCCACATCTTTGTGGAGGGCGTCAGGATTGAGGTAAAGACCCAGATGAAATATCTGGGTCTTACGCTCGACGCCAGGTGGCGCTTCAGTCCGCATTTCAGCGGACTGTCGTCGCGGCTGCTGAAGGCAGCGGGGGCCCTCTCATGGCTGATGCCTAACATGGGAGGGCCAGGCGGGCAATGCCGGCGGCTGTACGCCGGCATCCTTAAGAGTATGGCCCTGTATGGGGCGCCTATCTGGGCAGACTCCCTTCAAAGAAGGGAGAACGCTACGGCCTTGCGGGCGCCCCAGAGGGCCATCGCGCAGAGGGTGGCGCGGGCTTACCGCTCGGTAAGCTTCGCAGCGGCGTGCGCTCTGGCTGGCACCCCTCCTTGGGAGCTCGAGGCGTGGGTGCTAGCCAGAGTCTACGAATGGACGGCGGGGCGAAAAGCACTCGGGGAGTGCCCTGCCCCTGAGGTACGCGAGGCTGTTCGGCGGGAGGCGAGGGAAGCCGTCGTCCGTCATTGGACGGCGGACCTTGCCTCCGCAGTTTTCGGCCGCAGAACCCTCGACGCACTCGGGCCGGTCCTGCAGGACTGGCTCGAGAGACAGCACGGTTTCCTCACCTTCCGGTTGGTGCAGGTGCTGTCCGGGCATGGCTGTTTCGGGTCGTACCTCCACCGAATCGGGAGGGAGGAAAGCCCGTCGTGCCACGACTGTGGCGCGGCGGAGGACACGGCACAGCACACCCTCGAGGTGTGCCCGTCGTGGGCCGAGCGGCGCCGCAGTCTTGTCGCGACGGTCGGGCCGGACCTCTCGCTTCCCTCCGTGGTAAACGCCATGTTGGGGAGCGAGGAGGCGTGGGTGGCGGTTGCCTCCTTCTGTGACGAGGTAATGTCACAGAAGGAGGAGGCGGAGCGTGCGCGGGAGAACGATCCTCTTGCGCCGCTTATCCGCCGGAGGAGAGGCAGGAGAAGGCGGGTGGTCAACCACCCCCTTTCCCCCCGGTGATGAGCAGCGGACGACAGGCGCGGGGGCGCCCTCGCCCGCATTGCACCGCTCATCACCCAGTCGAACGAGGATGACCGAGCACTCAGTCATCCTCGAGCCCCTCCCCGTCTGCGGGAGGGGCGTGAAGGGCCCGCCGCTGTAAGGCGGGCAAACGCCGGCGGGGAACTGGAAGCAAAGGCTATGCCGATTCCCAGAACCCCGCCACCAAAGGCGATGCGGGAGTGCCGCTGGGTTGTTTAGTGGGTATACCGGGAGTGAACACCTTCCCCGGGAGTCCCACATACCCCACCCGCCCCCCGACGGGTGGGGATGCGTAATGCATTTTTCCCAGCGAAAAAAAAAAAAAAAAAAAAAAAAAAAAAAAAAAAAAAAAAAAAAAGGTTAGGTTAGGTTAGGTTAGGTTAGGTTAGGTTAGGTTGGGGATTCCCCGCAGTGTTGGCTTCCTCGTAGCAATCCCCGGGCAACGTCTCGTCTGACCACCGTAACGGAGTGGCAGACAGGCGGCAAACGAACACTGTGCGATCGTACACTCTCAAGTCTTGTAAGTGCGGTCATCGTCGTTCGACAACATGTCGAAACCTTTGCGGGACGCCTCCGGGCGTTTCATAAAAGGCCCTTCTCAGGGCCAACCCGAAACGGCCCTTGTCAGGGCCACCCCCGGTGACGCTTCGGCGTCGGAGGCTAGCCGCGCACCATCTGCGGCGAGCCTGGTCAGCAGGGAGGAGGACCTGTCGGGGTCCGACAGTGACGCCCTTGTGGTGGAGCTGCCGGACCGACAGGCGAAAAAGCGGGCCTACTTGAGGCAGGGTTCGGGGGGCTCCTCGGACTCAGCCAAAAGTAAGGCTAAGGTTAGCAAGGCTGTAAAGCCTGCTAGCCTAAGGCTTAAAGTTGCTAAAAGCAACTTAAAAAAGAGGGGCAACGCTGCAAAGCCTGCCAACCCCACCCTGGCTAGCACCAGCCACGACGTGGGTCTGCTGGACGCCCAACGTCAGCTGGACGCGAACAGGGCACGAGTCCAACAAGAGTTGGAAGAGGAGGTTGCCGCTAAGGAGGCACAGGCACGCGAGCGCAGAGGCAAGGCCGACTACGGCACGTCAAGCGTCTCGTACGCAGACCACTCCTTAGCGGAACTAGTAAAGATGGCCGAAGAGGACCAAGAGGAGATAGTTACCGTCGCCTCAAAGTCCTCCAATCTGAAGGGGACCTTCCAGAAGGCCCTCAAGTGCCGGGCTGCCAGCCTTCGTGGCATCATCGGTGAGTTGGTGCAGCGCACAACCACCGATGAGGTAAGGCAGCTCCAAAAGAGGGTGGACTGCCTTACGAAGGAGGTCAGCGAGCTTCACACGAAGCTCGCTGAAGCTGTGAGGCGGCCTGTACAGGCCCCGTCTGCTGCGACGTCGGTGGATCTCTCCTCCTCCACCCTTGAGGAAACCATCCGCAAGGTGGTGATGGAGGAGAGAGCCTTCACGCGGGCCTGCTTTGCGGGCATTGAGGACAGGCTCCTGCCTGAAAAGCGTGTCAGGCCGCCGCTGGCAGCGGACAGGGCTGTTCCTGCCTCTGCCCCCGCTCCGGCCCCTGCCCCGGTCGTGATGGCTCCTCCCCCGACCCCTAAACCCGCAAAGGGCAAAGGGAAGGGGAAGAAGACGGTGGCTCCGCCGGCTGCGACCGCGGTTGCTCCGCCGGCTGCGACTGCGGTTGCTCCGTCGGCCACGACTGAGGTGGCGGCGGCCTCGTCCCAGAGGGAAGACGCCTTTCTTCCCTCCAGCACTCCGTCCAACGAGTGGACTGAGGTGGTTGGGAGGAAGAAGAGAGGCGCCAAAAAGTCAGCACAGCCTGTTACCCCTGCCCCTGCTAATGTCCCCTCCGGCTCGTCCAAAGGGACGAGCAAAGAAAAGGGGAAGAGCAAGGGGGAGAAAACAGCCCCCAAGCCGAGTGGGAGGAAACTTGTTCCCCCCAAAACCGCGGCCGTCGTAGTGACGCTCACTGCGGAGGCCGTGGAGAAGGGCGAGACGTACGAGTCCGTCCTGAAACGGGCTCGTACCAACGCCAACCCAGCCACGTTGGGTATTGGCCTGGTGACGTGCCGCCGGACCCAAACCGGAGCTCGACTCTTCGAGTTTCCGGGGGCCCAGGGCGGCGCCAATGCGGACCTCTTCGCAAGTAAGTTGCAAGAGGTCATAGCGGACGCGGCCAAAGTTGCCAGGCCAACAAAGACTGCGACTCTAGAAGTGACCGATCTCGACGACTCGGTCACGAAAGAGGAGGTGGTGGCAGCAGTTGCCGCTACAGGAGGCTGCGATGCGGCAGCAATACAGGGCGGGGCCATCAAGCCTGGTCGCGGTGGTCTGGGTGCTATCCGCTTAGAGTGCCCGGTCGTCGCGGCAAAGGCCGTACTGGCCAAGAAGCGGCTCCCCGTAGGGTTTTGTGTGTCTGTGGTCCGGGCACTTGAAGACCGGCCTTTCCGCTGCTTCAAGTGCTACGGAATAGGACACACCAGAGCTCTGTGCCCATCCCGAGTGGACAGGTCGGAGCTCTGCTGCCGCTGCGGGGAAGCGGGGCACAAGGCCGCAGGGTGCGGTGTTGCCACGCCGCGCTGCGCGGTGTGCACGGCCAGCGGCCGTCCAGCCGGCCACGTGATGGGGGGGAGGAAATGCAATCCTCCTCCAAAGAAGGGACAAGCGCAGGCGCCAATCCGCCCTGCTGCTGCCACCGCCGCTGTTGAGGCCGTCGAAGCCTCGCAACAGGCCGCAGAGGGCAATGCGATGGACCAATAATGACAGTGGTCCATCGCATTTTACAGGCGAACACCAACCACTGCAGAGCGGCCCAGGACCTGCTGGTGCAGGCCATGGCCGAGTGGTTGGTGGACGTTGCGGTCGTCGCCGAGCCCTACTCTGTCCCTGGCCGCTGGCTAGGGGATAGGGACGGCTTGGTGGCACTTGTGGCGCGGTCTTCCTCGGACTCCCCTCCCCTCTCGCTCTTAGAGAGGGGACCGGGATACGTGGCCGCCGCGTGGGGAGACATAGCTTTTGTCGGGGTCTATTTCTCCCCAAACCGACCACTCGCGGACTTTGAGGACTTCCTTGGAGTCCTCGCCGCAGTGGTTTCGAGGGTGGCGCCACGTCAGGTCTCCGTCCTGGGAGATCTGAACGCCAAGTCGGTGGTTTGGGGTAACCCAGCCACCGACGCACGCGGGCGGGCGGTCGAGCTTTGGGCGGCCTCCTCCGGGCTCTCCCTTCTGAATAGAGGGGAGATCCATACGTGCGCGCGGCGGTGGGGTGGGTCAATTGTGGACGTCACTTTTGCCTCGCCCGCGCTGGCCGCGCGTGTAAAAAACTGGCGGGTGGACATGGTGGAGACTTTCTCGGACCACCGCTACGTGCGGTTCGAGATCTCCACCCAAGGTCCTCGGAGAACGGCTCCTCCGGGCCAATCTCCTTTTCCTCGGTGGGCCTTCGTCCACCTGGACAGGGAGGCAGCGAGGGAGGCGGCCTTCATTCAAGACTGGCTTTCGCCTGACATAGGGGTCGTGGACGTGGACACCGCTGCGTCACAGCTGAGGGGGTCGCTGACCGCGGTATGCAATTCGAGCATGCCTCGGTCTCGCCGTCCGCCTCCCCGACGCGCCGTCTATTGGTGGTCGGAGGAGTTGGCGGGGCTTCGAGCTGCCTGCGTGGCGGCTCGAAGAGAGTACGCTCGAAGCCGGCGGCGGCGAATACGCGACCCCGCGAATGAGGACCGTCTTCACGACCTCTACGTGGAGGCAAAGCTGGCTCTCAGAAATGTGATGCTCGCCGCTCAAGACTCGGCGCAGGCTGAGCTGCTGGAGGGTCTCGACGATGACCCTTTTGGGAGGCCATATAAGGCGGCGCGGAATAAACTGCGTCCCTTCGGTCCTCCCGTCTCGGAGACCCTCGAGCCGGTAGTGCTGGATGGGGTGGTACGGTCCCTGTTTCCAGGCAGGGCCGACGCTTTCACCCCACCAGTGATGGACCCTCCGCAGGGTGGGGTTCAGGAGGAAGAGGAGGACCAGGAGGCCCCTTCTCTCACTGGGGCCGAAGTTAGCACGGCGGTACTTCGCCTTCGTGCTAAAAAGACGGCCCCAGGGCCAGACGGCGTCCCAGCAAGGGTGGTGGCAATAGCCGCCACCGAAATGGAGGAAAGGTTTCGGGACCTCTTTGACGCGTGTTTCACGTCGAGGAGGTTCCCGAAACCTTGGAAGGAGGGGCGTTTATGCCTCCTCCGGAAGGAAGGACGCCAGGCGGACTCCCCCTCGGCATACCGACCCATCGTTCTGCTCGATGAGGTCGGTAAGATGTTCGAGGGGATCATCGCCGCCCGCCTGAAGGACCACCTGCGGTTGGTTGGGCCGGACTTGTCGGACGCTCAGTTTGGCTTTCGACCTGAGCGTTCGACAATAGATGCCCTCGCCCTATTAAAGGGTGTTGTGAAGGAGGCGATGGACGCTGGGGACGGAGTGTTGGCTGTGTCATTCGACATAGCCAACGCCTTTAACACCCTTCCCCATGCGACTGTCCTCGAGGCACTTCGGTTTCACGGAGTGCCTCAATATATGAGGGACCTCCTGGCCAGCTACCTGGAGGACAGAGCGGTCCTCGTGGTGGACAAAGCTGGCCAGGTCAGGCGATATCCGGTCGAGTCCGGTGTTCCGCAGGGGTCAGTCCTGGGACCTCTCCTGTGGGACATCGGGTTCGACTGGCTCTTGCGAGGGACCCTCCTCCGTGGCACGAGTGTCATCTGCTACGCGGATGACACTCTCCTCACTGCCCGAGGAGGGAATTTTGGTGAGGCGGCCAGTCTGGCCTCGGCGGGCGGATCGCTAGTCGCCGGTAGGATCCGCCGCCTTGGATTGAGGGTGGCGTTGCATAAGACCGAGGCCGTTTTCTTCCACGGGCCTCGGCAGCGCCGTCCGCCTGACGCCCACATCTTTGTGGAGGGCGTCAGGATTGAGGTTAAGACCCAGATGAAATATCTGGGTCTTACGCTCGACGCCAGGTGGCGCTTCAGTCCGCATTTCAGCGGACTGTCGTCGCGGCTGCTGAAGGCAGCGGGGGCCCTCTCATGGCTGATGCCTAACATGGGAGGGCCAGGCGGGCGATGCCGGCGGCTGTACGCCGGCATCCTTAAGAGTATGGCCCTGTATGGGGCGCCTATCTGGGCAGACTCCCTTCAAAGAAGGGAGAACGCTACGGCCTTGCGGGCGCCCCAGAGGGCCATCGCGCAGAGGGTGGCGCGGGCTTACCGCTCGGTAAGCTTCGCAGCGGCGTGCGCTCTGGCTGGCACCCCTCCTTGGGAGCTCGAGGCGTGGGTGCTAGCCAGAGTCTACGAATGGACGGCGGGGCGAAGAGCACTCGGGGAGTGCCCTGCCCCTGAGGTACGCGAGGCTGTTCGGCGGGAGGCGAGGGAAGCCGTCGTCCGTCATTGGACGGCGGACCTTGCCTCCGCAGTTTTCGGCCGCCGAACCCTCGACGCGCTCGGGCCGGTCCTGCAGGACTGGCTCGAACGAACGCACGGCTTCCTCACCTTCCGGTTGGTGCAGGTGCTGTCCGGGCACGGCTGTTTCGGGTCGTACCTCCACCGAATCGGGAGGGAGGAAAGCCCGTCGTGCCATGACTGTGGCGCGGCGGAGGACACGGCACAGCACACCCTCGAGGTGTGCCCGTCGTGGGCCGAGCGGCGCCGCAGTCTTGTCGCGACGGTCGGGCCGGACCTCTCGCTTCCCTCCGTGGTAAACGCCATGTTGGGGAGCGAGGAGGCGTGGGTGGCGGTTGCCTCCTTCTGTGACGAGGTAATGTCACAGAAGGAGGAGGCGGAGCGTGCGCGGGAGAACGATCCTCTCGCGCCGCTTATCCGCCGGAGGAGAGGCAGGAGAAGGCGGGTGGTCAACCACCCCCTCTCCCCCCGGTGATGAGCAGCGGACGAAAGGCGCGGGGGCGCCCTCGCCCGCATTGCACAGCTCATCACCCAGCCGAACGAGGATGACCGAGCACTCAGTCATCCTCGAGCCCCTCCCCGTGTGCGGGAGGGGCGTGAAGGGCCCGCCGCTGTAAGGCGGGCAAACGCCGGCGGGGAACTGGAAGCAAAGGCTATGCCGATTCCCAGAACCCCGCCACCAAAGGCGATGCGGGAGTGCCGCTGGGTTGTTTAGTGGGTATACCGGGAGTGAATTTCCCCGGGAGTCCCACATACCCCTTCCGTCCCCCGACGGGAGGGGATGCGTAATGCATTTTTCCCAGCGAAAAAAAAAAAAAAAAAAAAAAAAAAGGTTAGGTTAGGTTAGGTTAGGTTAGGTTGGGGATTCCCCGCAGTGTTGGCTTCCTCGTAGCAATCCCCGGGCAACGTCTCGTCTGACCACCGTAACGGAGTGGCAGACAGGCGGCAAACGAACACTGTGCGATCGTACACTCTCAAGTCTTGTAAGTGCGGTCATCGTCGTTCGACAACATGTCGAAACCTTTGCGGGACGCCTCCGGGCGTTTCATAAAAGGCCCTTCTCAGGGCCAACCCGAAATGGCCCTTGTCAGGGCCACCCCCGGTGACGCTTCGGCGTCGGAGGCTAGCCGCGCACCATCTGCGGCGAGCCTGGTCAGCAGGGAGGAGGACCTGTCGGGGTCCGACAGTGACGCCCTTGTGGTGGAGCTGCCGGACCGACAGGCGAAAAAGCGGGCCTACTTGAGGCAGGGTTCGGGGGGCTCCTCGGACTCAGCCAAAAGTAAGGCTAAGGTTAGCAAGGCTGTAAAGCCTGCTAGCCTAAGGCTTAAAGTTGCCAAAAGCAACTTAAAAAAGAGGGGCAACGCTGCAAAGCCTGCCAACCCCACCCTGGCTAGCACCAGCCACGACGTGGGTCTGCTGGACGCCCAACGTCAGCTAGACGCGAACAGGGCACGAGTCCAACAAGAGTTGGAAGAGGAGGTTGCCGCTAAGGAGGCACAGGCACGCGAGCGCCGAGGCAAGGCCGACTACGGCACGTCAAGCGTCTCGTACGCAGACCACTCCTTAGCGGAACTAGTAAAGATGGCCGAAGAGGACCAAGAGGAGATAGTTACCGTCGCCTCAAAGTCCTCCAATCTGAAGGGGACCTTCCAGAAGGCCCTCAAGTGCCGGGCTGCCAGCCTTCGTGGCATCATCGGTGAGTTGGTGCAGCGCACAACCACCGATGAGGTAAGGCAGCTCCAAAAGAGGGTGGACTGCCTTACGAAGGAGGTCAGCGAGCTTCACACGAAGCTCGCTGAAGCTGTGAGGCGGCCTGTACAGGCCCCGTCTGCTGCGACGTCGGTGGATCTCTCCTCCTCCACCCTTGAGGAAACCATCCGCAAGGTGGTGATGGAGGAGAGAGCCTTCACGCGGGCCTGCTTTGCGGGCATTGAGGACAGGCTCCTGCCTGAAAAGCGCGTCAGGCCGCCGCTGGCAGCGGACAGGGCTGTTCCCGCCTCTGCCCCCGCTCCGGCCCCTGCCCCGGTCGTGATGGCTCCTCCCCCGACCCCTAAACCCGCAAAGGGCAAAGGGAAGGGGAAGAAGACGGTGGCTCCGCCGGCTACGACCGAAGTGGCTCCGCGGGCTACGACCGAGGTTGCTCCGTCGGCCACGACTGACGTGGCGGTGGCCTCGTCCCAGAGGGAAGACGCCTTCCTTCCCTCCAGCACTCCGTCCAACGAGTGGACAGAGGTGGTTGGGAGGAAGAAGAAAGGCGCCAAAAAGGCAGTGCAGCATGTTGCCCCTGCCAATGTCCCCTCCGGCTCGTCCAAAGGGACGAGCAAAGTAAAGGGGAAGAGCAAGGGGGAAAAAACAGCCCCCAAGCCGAGTGGGAGGAAACTTGTTCCCCCCAAAACCGCAGCCGTCGTAGTGACGCTCACTCCGGAGGCCGTGGAGAAGGGCGAGACGTACGAGTCCGTCCTGAAACGGGCTCGTACCAATGCCAACCCGGCCACGTTGGGTATTGGCCTGGTGACGTGCCGCCGGACCCAAACTGGAGCTCGACTTTTCGAGTTTCCGGGGGCCCAGGGCGGCGCCAACGCGGACCTCTTCGCAAGTAAGTTGCAAGAGGTCATAGCGGACGCGGCCAAAGTTGCCAGACCAACAAAGACCGCGACACTGGAGGTGACCGATCTAGACGACTCGGTCACGAAAGAGGAGGTGGTAGCGGCAGTTGCCGCCACAGGAGGCTGTGACGCGGCAGCAATACAGGGCGGGGCCATCAAGCCTGGCCGCGGTGGTCTGGGTGCTATTCGCCTGGAGTGCCCGGTCGTCGCGGCAAAGGCCGTACTGGCCAAGAGGCGGCTCCCCGTAGGGTTTTGTGTGGCTGTGGTCCGGGCACTTGAAGACCGGCCTTTCCGCTGCTTCAAGTGCTACGGAATAGGACACACCAGAGCTCTGTGTCCATCCCGAGTGGACAGATCGGAGCTCTGCTGCCGCTGCGGGGAAGCGGGGCACAAGGTGGCAGAGTGCGGTGTTGCCACGCCGCGCTGCGCGGTGTGCACGGCCAGCGGTCGTCCAGCCGATCACGTGATGGGGGGGAGGAAATGCAATCCTCCCCCAAAGAAGGGACAAGCGCAGGCGCCAATCCGCCCTGCTGCTGCCACCGCCGCTGTTGAGGCTGTCGAGGCCTCGCAACAGGCCGAAGAGGGCAATGCGATGGACCAATAATGACAGTGGTCCATCGCATTTTACAGGCGAACACCAACCACTGCAGAGCGGCCCAGGACCTGCTGGTGCAGGCCATGGCTGAGTGGTTGGTGGATGTTGCGGTCGTCGCCGAGCCCTACTCTGTCCCTGGCCGCTGGCTAGGGGATAGGGACGGCTTGGTGGCACTTGTGGCGCGGTCTTCCTCGGACTCCCCTCCCCTCTCGCTCTTAGAGAGGGGACCGGGATACGTGGCCGCCGCGTGGGGAGACATAGCTTTTGTCGGGGTCTATTTCTCCCCAAACCGACCACTCGCGGACTTCGAGGACTTCCTTGGAGTCCTCGCCGCAGTGGTTTCGAGGGTGGCGCCACGTCAGGTCTCCGTCCTGGGAGATCTGAACGCCAAGTCGGTGGTTTGGGGTAACCCAGCCACCGACGCACGCGGGCGGGCGGTCGAGCTTTGGGCGGCCTCCTCCGGGCTCTCCCTTCTGAATAGAGGGGAGGTCCATACGTGCGCGCGGCGGTGGGGTGGGTCAATTGTGGACGTCACTTTTGCCTCGCCCGCGCTGGCCGCGCGTGTGAAAAACTGGCGGGTGGACATGGTGGAGACTTTCTCGGACCACCGCTACGTGCGGTTCGAGATCTCCACCCAAGGTCCTCGGAGAACGGCTCCTCCGGGCCAATCTCCTTTTCCTCGGTGGGCCTTAGTCCACCTGGACAGGGAGGCAGCGAGGGAGGCGGCTTTCATCCAAGACTGGCTTTCGCCTGACGTAGGGGTCGTGGACGTGGACACCGCCGCGTCACAGCTGAGGGGGTCGCTGATCGCGGTATGCAATTCGAGCATGCCTCGGTCTCGCCGTCCGCCTCCCCGACGCGCCGTCTATTGGTGGTCGGAGGAGTTGGCGGGGCTTCGAGCTGCCTGCGTGGCGGCTCGAAGGGAGTACGCTCGAAGCCGGCGGCGGCGAATACGCGACCCCGCGAATGAGGACCGTCTTCACGACCTCTACGTGGAGGCAAAGCTAGCTCTCAGAAATGAGATGCTCGCCGCTCAAGACTCGGCGCAGGCTGAGCTGCTGGAGGGTCTCGACGATGACCCTTTTGGGAGGCCATATAAGGCGGCGCGGAATAAACTGCGTCCCTTCGGTCCTCCCGTCTCGGAGACCCTCGAGCCAGCAGTGCTGGATGGGGTGGTACGATCCCTGTTTCCAGGCAGGGCCGACGCTTTCACCCCACCAGTAATGGACCCTCCGCAGGGTGGGGTTCAGGAGGAAGAGGAGGACCAGGAGGCCCCTTCTCTCTCTGGGGCCGAAGTTAGCACGGCGGTGCTTCGCCTTCGTGCTAAAAAGACGGCCCCAGGGCCAGACGGCGTCCCAGCAAGGGTGGTGGCAATAGCCGCCACCGAAATGGAGGAAAGGTTTCGGGACCTCTTTGACGCGTGTTTCACGTCGAGGAGGTTCCCGAAACCTTGGAAGGAGGGGCGTTTATGCCTCCTCCGGAAGGAAGGACGCCCGGCGGACTCCCCCTCGGCATACCGACCCATCGTTCTGCTTGATGAGGTCGGTAAGATGTTCGAGGGGATCATCGCCGCCCGCCTGAAAGACCACCTGCGGGTGGTTGGGCCGGACCTGTCGGACGCTCAGTTCGGTTTTCGACCTGAGCGTTCGACAATAGACGCCCTCGCCCTATTAAAGGGTGGGGTGAAGGAGGCGATGGACGCTGGGGACGGAGTGTTGGCTGTGTCATTCGACATAGCCAACGCCTTCAACACCCTTCCCCATGCGACCGTCCTCGAGGCACTCCGGTTTCACGGAGTGCCTCAATATATGAGGGACCTCCTGGCCAGCTACCTGGAGGACAGAGCGGTCCTCGTGGTAGATAAAGCTGGCCAGGTCCGGCGATACCCGGTGGAGTCCGGTGTTCCGCAGGGGTCAGTCCTAGGACCTCTCCTGTGGGACAT
Source organism: Thymelicus sylvestris (assembly GCA_911387775.1). Taxonomy (NCBI): domain Eukaryota; kingdom Metazoa; phylum Arthropoda; class Insecta; order Lepidoptera; family Hesperiidae; genus Thymelicus; species Thymelicus sylvestris. The sequence continues at coordinate 32,677 of OU426912.1, read as the reverse complement.
CGGATTCGACTGGCTTCTGCGTGGGACCCTCCTCCGTGGCACGAGTGTCATCTGCTACGCGGATGACACTCTCCTCACTGCCCGAGGAGGGAATTTCGGTGAGGCGGCCAGTCTGGCCTCGGCGGGCGGATCGCTAGTCGCCGGTAGGATCCGCCGCCTTGGTTTGAAGGTGGCGTTGCATAAGACCGAGGCCGTTTTCTTCCACGGGCCTCGGCAGCGCCGTCCGCCTGACGCCCACATCTTTGTGGAGGGCGTCAGGATTGAGGTAAAGACCCAGATGAAATATCTGGGTCTTACGCTCGACGCCAGGTGGCGCTTCAGTCCGCACTTCAGCGGACTGTCGTCGCGGCTGCTGAAGGCAGCGGGGGCCCTCTCATGGCTGATGCCTAATTTGGGAGGGCCAGGCGGGCGATGCCGGCGGCTGTACGCCGGCATCCTGAAGAGCATGGCCCTGTACGGGGCACCTATCTGGGCAGACTCCCTTCAAAGAAGGGAGAATGCAACTGCCTTGCGGGCGCCCCAGAGGGCCATCGCGCAGAGGGTCGCGCGGGCTTACCGCTCGGTAAGCTTCGCGGCGGCGTGCGCTCTGGCTGGCACCCCTCCTTGGGAGCTTGAGGCGTGGGTGCTAGCCAAAGTGTACGAATGGACGGCGGGGCGAAGAGCACTCGGGGAGTGCCCTGCCCCAGAGTTACGCGAGGCTGTTCGGCGGGAGGCGAGGGAAGCCGTCGTCCGTCATTGGACGGCGGACCTTGCCTCCGCAGTTTTCGGCCGCCGAACCCTCGACGCGCTCGGGCCGGTCCTGAAGGATTGGCTCGAACGACCGCATGGGTTCCTCACCTTCCGGTTGGTGCAGGTGCTGTCCGGGCACGGCTGTTTCGGGTCGTACCTCCACCGGATCGGGAGGGAGGAAAGCCCGTCGTGCCATGACTGTGGCGCGGCGGAGGACACGGCACAGCACACCCTCGAGGTGTGCCCGTCGTGGGCCGAGCCGCGCCGCAGTCTTGTCGCGGCGGTCGGGCCGGACCTCTCGCTTCCCGCTGTGATTAGCGCCATGGTGGGAAGCGAGGAGGCATGGGTGGCGGTTGCCTCCTTCTGTGAAGAAGTTATGTCACAGAAGGAGGAGGCGGAGCGCGCGCGGGAGGACGATCCTCTTGCGCCGCGCCTCCGCCGGAGGAGAGGCAGGAGAAGGCGGGTGGTCAACCACCCCCTCTCCCCCCGGTGATGAGCAGCGGACGACAGGCGCGGGGGCGCCCTCGCCCGCATTGCACGGCTCATCACCCAGCCGAACGAGGATGACTGAGCACTCACAGTCATCCTCGAGCCCCTCCCCGTCTGCGGGAGGGGCGTGAAGGGCCCGCCGCTGTAAGGCGGGCAAACGCCGGCGGGGAACTGGAAGCAAAGGCTCTGCCGATTCCCAGAACCCCGCCACCAAAGGCGATGCGGGAGTGCCGCTGGGTTGTTTAGTGGGTATACCGGGAGCGAACACCTCCCCGGGAGTCCCACATACCCCTTCCGTCCCCCGACGGGAGGGGATGCGTAATGCATTTTTCCCAGGGAAAAAAAAAAAAAAAAGGTTAGGTT